>OZ004720.1:2397500-3597500 GCA_963924515.1 Vespertilio murinus | reverse complement strand
TACCTGAAAAATAAAAGGGGATACACCTTGAATTTCTTTTCTAGACTTAAAGAGGGCTTTAAACTGGATATTAATGCCTTTTGAGGGTCAACTCTTTGGTGTAGTTTATAAAAGTGCATATTATGCTTCCTTCCTTCCTTCCTTCCTTCTTCCCTCCCTCCCTCCATCCCTCCCTCCCTCCCTTCCTTCCTTCCTTCCTTGCCTCCTTTCGGCTCCCTCCTCCCTCCTTCCCTCTCAGCTCCCTCCCTCACGTTCCTTTGGGAGCTGTGGCCTTTGGTTCTGCCATGGGGGTCCCCCTTTTCCCCCTTCCATGTTGGCTACGCATTGCAAACCACCCGCTGGTGGAAGACTCGCCGTGTTTGAGACAGGGTGGAAGGGCCCCCAGCTCAGCCTGACCAGCAGAACTCGGGTGCTCTGTCCATTCTGTCTCCCCGGAAACACAATTGCCTCAGAACCCGGGGCACTGTGAAGCCCCAGGCTTTCAGGAGCCCACGGCCTTTTCGCTCGAAGGTCTTGTCTTCGGAGCAGGCATCGCCTGCCGCATCTTGGAGACGAGCCCCTGCGAAAGAGAAACGACTGTGATTTTCCTCAGAAGGAAGGCGCCCTGCCCTGCCTTCGGGGAAAGTGTATTTTCCAAAGGACCTCGGAGACGCCCGCTGACCCTTGTCGTCTTCTGGTGCGTGTGACACCTGAGACATGAGATCGTCAGCCTGTCGGCTCTCCAGTTTTTCGAGAGACACACTATGGAATCGGATGCCGGACCAGATCTCCGTGTCCGAGTTCATCGCCGAGACCACCGAGGACTACAACTCGCCCACCACGTCCAGCTTCACCACGCGGCTGCACAACTGCAGGAACACCGTGACACTGCTGGAGGAGGCGCTAGACCAAGATAGAACAGCTTTGCAGAAGGTGAAGAAGTCTGTGAAAGCCGTCTACAATTCTGGTCAAGACCATGTGCAGAATGAAGAAAACTACGCCCAAGTTCTGGATAAGTTCGGGAGTAATTTTTTAAGTCGAGACAACCCAGACCTTGGCACCGCTTTCGTCAAATTTTCGACTCTTACAAAGGAACTGTCCACCCTGCTGAAAAATCTGCTCCAGGGGCTGAGCCACAACGTGATCTTCACCTTAGACTCCCTGCTGAAAGGAGACCTCAAGGGCGTCAAAGGAGATCTCAAGAAGCCATTCGACAAAGCGTGGAAAGATTATGAGACAAAGTTCACGAAAATTGAGAAGGAGAAGAGAGAGCATGCGAAGCAGCACGGGATGATCCGCACGGAGATCACGGGGGCGGAGATCGCGGAGGAGATGGAGAAGGAGCGGCGCCTCTTCCAGCTGCAGATGTGCGAGTATCTCATCAAAGTCAACGAGATCAAGACCAAAAAGGGCGTGGACCTGCTGCAGAATCTCATCAAGTACTACCACGCCCAGTGCAGTTTCTTTCAAGATGGCTTGAAAACGGCTGACAAACTGAAACAGTACATTGAAAAACTGGCTGCTGACTCCTATAACATAAAACAGACCCAGGACGAAGAAAAGAAACAGCTGACTGCCCTCCGGGACCTAATAAAGTCCTCTCTCCAGCTCGACCAGAAAGAAGATTCCCAGAGCCGCCAGGGCGGGTACAGCATGCACCAGCTGCAGGGCAACAAGGAGTATGGCAGCGAGAAGAAGGGGTACCTGCTGAAGAAAAGTGACGGGATCCGCAAAGTGTGGCAGAGGAGGAAGTGCGCGGTCAAGAACGGGATGCTGACCATCTCCCACGCCAGGGCTAACAGGCAGCCAGCCAAGCTGAACCTTCTCACCTGCCAGGTGAAGCCCAATGCCGAGGACAAGAAGTCTTTTGACCTGATCTCACACAACAGGACGTATCACTTCCAGGCCGAAGACGAGCAGGATTACGTAGCATGGATATCGGTGCTGGCGAACAGCAAAGAGGAGGCCCTGACCATGGCCTTCCGCGGGGAGCAGAGCACGGGCGAGAACAGCCTGGAGGACCTGACCAAAGCCATCATCGAGGACGTGCAGCGGCTGCCAGGCAACGACGTCTGCTGCGACTGCGGCTCCGCAGAACCCACCTGGCTTTCGACCAACCTGGGTATTTTGACCTGCATCGAATGTTCTGGAATCCACAGGGAAATGGGGGTCCGTATTTCCCGCATTCAGTCTCTGGAACTAGACAAGCTGGGGACTTCTGAACTCTTGCTGGCCAAGACCATTGGGAACAACAGTTTCAATGACATTATGGAAGCCAATTTACCCAGCCCCTCACCGAAACCTACCCCGATGAGTGACATGACTGCGCGGAAGGAGTACATCACAGCCAAGTACGTGGACCATCGGTTCTCGAGGAAGACCTGTTCCTCCCCGTCGGCTAAGCTGAACGAACTGATGGAGGCCGTGAGGTCCCGGGACCTGCTCGCCCTCGTCCAGGTCTACGCGGAAGGCGTGGAGCTCATGGAGCCGCTGCTGGAGCCGGGGCAGGAGCTCGGGGAGACCGCCCTTCACCTCGCAGTCCGAACTGCAGACCAGACATCTCTCCACTTGGTTAACTTCCTTGTCCAAAACTGCAGGAACCTGGACAAGCAGACGGCGCTGGGCAACACGGCCCTGCACTACTGCAGCACGTTCGAGAAGCCGGAGTGCCTGAAGCTGCTGCTCCGGAGCAAGCCCTCCGTGGACGTGGTGAACCAGGCTGGAGAGACTGCCCTCGACATAGCAAAGAGACTGAAAGCCACCCAGTGTGAAGATCTGCTTTCCCAGGCCAAGTCCGGGAAGTTCAACCCGCACGTGCACGTGGAGTACGAGTGGAACCTGCGGCAGGAGGCGATGGACGAGAGCGACGACGACGACCTGGACGACAAGCCGAGCCCCATCAAGAAGGAGCGCTCGCCGCGCCCCCAGAGCTTCTGCCACTCCTCCAGCATCTCCCCCCAGGACAAGCTGGCGCAGCCGGGGTTCGGCACCCCGCGGGACAAGCAGCGGCTCTCCTACAGCGCCTTCCCCGACCAGATCTTCACCTCCGCCAGCACGGACTCGCCCACGTCGCCCACCTCCGAGGCCCCTCCGCTGCCTCCCCGGAACGCCGGCAAAGGTCACGACATGGGTCCGTCCTCGTCCAGTAAGACCACTAACAAGTTCGAGGGGCTGTCTCAGCAGGCGAGCACCGGTTCCGCAAAGTCTGCCCTTGGCCCGCGAGTTCTGCCTAAACTACCTCAGAAAGTGGCCCTCCGGAAGACCGAGACCAGCCACCATCTCTCCCTGGACAAGGCCAGCGTCCCGCCCGAAGGCGCCCAGAAGCCGGCGCCGCTGGCAGACCTGCCCCCGAAGCCCCAGATCGGAGACCTGCCCCCGAAGCCGGGAGAACTGCCCCCCAAGCCCCAGCTGGGCGACCTGCCCCCCAAGCCCCACCTCTCAGACCTGCCCCCCAAGCCACACATGAAGGACCTGCCCCCCAAGCCGCAGCTGGCGGACCTGCTGGCCAAGGCGCCGCCGGGGGAGGCCTTGCCCAAGGCCCCGCCCGCCGACGGCGCCCCCAAGTCCCACTCGCTGGACCTCTCCCCGAGCCTGCCGGCCCGGGACCCCGTCCAGAAGCAGGCCTCCGAGGACGCCGGCGACCTGACGCCCACCCTGCCCGAGATGCCCGTGCCGCTGCCCAGGAAGAGCCACACGGGGAAGAACAAGGGGCGGCGCGTGAAGACCATCTACGACTGCCAGGCGGACGACGACGACGAGCTGACCTTCGTCGAGGGCGAGGTGATCGTCGTCACGGGGGAGGAGGACCAGGAGTGGTGGATCGGCCACATCGAGGGAGATCCCGAGAGGAAAGGGGTCTTTCCTGTGTCCTTCGTCCACATCCTGTGTCCGACTAGCGACCAGCGAGGAGGAGACCCTGAGACTGCCCACGCCCTTCGCGGCTGACCGGCACCCCGCGCCCGCGTGTATGTAGCTGCTGTTACGGAGCGGGACCGCCGGGCGCCGTGTGTCTTGTAAATAAACGCCCTGTTAAAGAAAAAGAAAATGGAATAGTAAAGAAAAATTAAAGTATAAAAAAAAATAAAATAAAAGTGCATATTATTTAAATTATTCATGTTTTTTTTTTAAAAAAAAAACCCTAGTCTTCAACTTCTAAAAGAGGATTCAATGAGTTAATTTGGTGAAGTTTAACAATATTGTACTTTTGGGGGGAATATTTTATTTAAATAGAAGATAGCATTGGAGATAGTTTTAGTATGCTTTTCATGGTTAGTGTTATAAACAAATTAAAACCTAACGGTGACTTGTCCAGGTTCTCAATATGTAGAAAACTATGTGCTTTTGCTATTTAACACAATCATTTGATTATTTCACCTTTAGTTATTATAAATGAGTAATAAAAGTTTTTTGTTTAAAATTATTTTCTTGTGCTAAAAGAAAAACCATAAATAACCAGGAAAAAAAAATAATTCCTTATTCCTAGGAAACACACATATTTTGGAGTAAAAGCCCAAAATGGCCGAAACCGGTTTGGTTCAGTGGATAGAGCATCAGTCTGCGGACTGAAGGGTAACAGTTCGATGTTTCTCTCTCATCCATATCTATCCCTCTCTCTTCCTCTCTGTAAGAAATCAATAAAATATATATATTCTTAAAAAGCCCATGATGTACTCATTTTTATCTTAATCAGTTCAGGAAAAAAAAAATAACAACACAGATTATACATGAAAATTCAAAAAGGGAATAAAATGTTAACTTTAGGAAAATCTGGATAAATGTATGCCATGTACTATTCTTACTCTTGCATCTTTTCTGTGACAATATTCCAAATAAACACTTTCTTTAAATGGACCAATTTTTGTTAATCCCATTTCCTCCTATGAAATCTAAAGGTCAAAGGTCATATCTTTCTGAAGATCACACCATTAAAATTGGTTGAAGCAGACCTAATATCTACTATTTTGACTCAATTTAGGTCATCGTCCGCAATAATAGTATAATATGCAAATCAACCGAACCGCTGAACAGCGGAAGGACATCCAGACGACCTTCGGGATGAAGCCCCGGCCTCCAGTGCTGTGTGAAAGGTCAGTGAGAACCCCGGCTCACGGCACTGCTCCCGGGAAGGGCCAGAGCGCTCTGCTGAAACGCTGGCTCCCGGGCTGGGACACGAACGTGACATCATCGCGTGGGGAGCACCTTCTTGTCCCAGGAGGTGAGGAGGATGGAAGCAGGCACCAAATCCCGCCCGAAGGCCACACGAGGCAGCCGACACGCCCCATCGGCCAAGGTTCAGACAGGTCACGGGAGTGAAGCAGGCAGGCCCGCCGCGCTCCCCAAGTGCACAGGACCCTGTGAGCATGCACGGGGAGCTCTGAAGAATTATAAGATCACCATTCCGCGTCTCCTTAAAAACCTTGGGGAGAACAGCTGGAAAGGGCTATGGAGTCACATAAGAATACATTTCTTTCTTTCTAAGAATAAGTTTCTTAAAAAAAAAAAAAAAAAGCTTTCACCTTTCACTGCTTTTCTGGAATTGGTGGGTCTTCAATTTCTGCATCAACATCATCACTATGGACCCAGGTATCATAGCTGTCCGGGTGCGGCCCTCAGTGCACCAGCACCTGCTTGTCCTTCCCATCAGGGGACGCAGCCACTCCTCGTCCTCCTGTGAGGAAAGATGTGGGTAAACGTGGTGGGAAGCTTTCGACTTCTCGTCCGTGAATGTCCCCTGATGTCGTCTGATAATATCTTTCGATTTGTTGGCCAACTTCAGGTCAGTGTCTGGAACGAGGTAGATGTTGGGTCTGGTCAGGCAATTGCTCTGCACCAATGTTTTTTTTCAATATTCATAAACATCTCAACATTACGATCCATTCGGGACGGATTCTGTAGATCAAACCTCCGCCAGCCCTGGTCACTCTTACACTTGTAAGCGGCCCCAAGAACGTGACACAAGGCACCTCAGCTCTGAAGTCCATGAAACATTTAGTAGGGGGCTTGGTGGAGGCCGGGCTGGCGACGTGCTTGCTTCCCGAAGGGGTCTTCCTGGAACAGCGGGAGCTGCACCACCGGCCCCGCCAGCGCCTTGTTGGTGGGGCGTCCGCGTGGACGCACTTCTTTTTTTTTTTTTAATTGATATTTTACAGAGAGGAAGGGAGAGAGATAGAGAGCTAGAAACGTCGATGAGAGAGAATCATCCACCAGCTGCCTTTTGCACACCCACTACCGGGGATGTGCCCGCAACCAAGGTACATGCCCTTGACCGGAATCTAACCTTTCAGTCCGCAGACCGACGCTCTATCCACTGAGCCAAACCGGTTTCGGCATGGACGCACTTCTTGTAGTGCTTGCCCAGCCACACGCGCACCGAGTCCAGCTGGGACTCCATCTCCGGGCCATCTGCCGTCCCCACCGCCCGGCCCAGCCTGCCCCGGCCGGCGTGGCGTTCCCGCCCGCACTCGAGCCTGCCCGTGCAGCCGCCGCCACCGCCTTAGTTGTATTTTTTGAAATTGTTGTGTGAGGCTGCAGTTAGGCATTTACCTATGCTGCCATCTTGGTTTCTCCCATATATATATATATATATATGTATATATATATATATATATATATTTTATTGATTTCAGAGGGGAAGGGAGAGGAAGAGAGAGATAGAAACATCAATGATGAGAACCACTGGATGGCTGCCTCCTGCACGCCCCCACCTCTGGAAATGGAGCCCTGAGAATCGAACCGTGACCTCCTGGTTCCTAGGTCAACGTTCAACCACTGAGCCACACTGGCCGGGCCCAACTCACTTTGTGATCCACACAAAAGTTGCCATGGAAGGACCCACCTTCTATTTTCTCAGGCTTGTTTTGACACCAGATTAGCAGCTAGAATGGAAAGAAAGGGCTGACGTGCATTATCAGAGCATGCTATGAAGGGTATTTATAGCTCCTTGAAACGTCAGACTCTGGATGGCACACACTGACAGCTCTTGCAGGTCCCATAATCCAGGTTGAGCCTCCAGGACGCCCCTTTGAGCAGTGATCACATTTGTTCGGTTCTGACACACTGGCTCGTCGGGGGACACCGGTTCTGAACACAGGCCCTGATCCCAGGAAACCTACTCCGGGTTCCACAGAAGGGATGTTAGTTTATCTTATCAGCCGTGACATCTTGGCGCCTGGTCAGGAAGTGGTGCAGGCCAGTGGGTGTGAAAAGAGAAGGGCTTTTAGTATCAAATGGTTTCTGTATTAAGCTTCATTCATCCACAGATAACTGATTACATCAGGCAAACACACTTCACAGTAAAGAGAGCGAGCAGTTACCGCCTTCACCAGGTGCTCACACTCAGCATCACTAACGGTGGGAGATACAGGCTCACAAAGCCGCCTCCGCGGTGCCTTTGGATCTAGCTCTGAGGTCTCACTTCCACTTGACAGGAAGTGCAGCGGACAGAGGGACACGGTAAGGCCACGGGGGACACAATCAGGTGAAGCCAGAATGTGGGGCATTCTGCAAGGTAACTGCTTTGGACTCTTCAAAAGCCCAATGTCCTTAAGGAAAGAATCAAGGGGACTTGTTGAGACAATAAAATACCAATTTTCGGCAGGTGTGCCATGGCACAGGTATGGCCTCAAGAACTTTTAAAAATGCAATACCTGACTATATAGTCAGGGGCACTGACCTCTTTTCCCTGAGATTGTCAAATTTTAAAAACCACAGTAGCCATCTGGTGTGAATGAATCAAAATGATCTACCTTTTCTGTTGTTGCTAATCCTCGCCGGAGGATATTTTTTCCGTTGATTTTTTAGAGAGAATGGAATGGAGTGGGAGAGACAGAGAGAAACATGGATGTGAGAGAGACACATCAATTGGTTGCATCCTGCAAGTGCCCCAACCGGGCCGGGAAAGGAGCCCGCTACCAAAGTACGCGCTCTGGAATCGAACCCGCCACCCTTCTGTCTACAGGCCCACGCTCTAACCACTGAACAACCTAGCTAAGGCAACCTGTCTTTTCCCCCTAGATCGGCAATACTTTTAAATATATATATATATATATATATATATATATATATATATATATATATATATATATTTCATTGATTTTTTACAGAGAGGAAGGGAGAAGGACAGAGAACTAGAAACATCCATGAGAGAGAAACATCGACCAGCTGCCTCCTGCACACCCCCTACCGGGCATGTGCCCGCAACCAATGTACATGCCCTTGACCGGAATCGAACCCGGGACCTTTTAGTCCGCAGGCTGATGCTCTATTCAACTGAGCCACACCGGTTTCCGTGGCAATACTTTTTTTTTTTTTTAAGAAACTTTTTAAAATATATATATTTCATTAATTTTTTACAGAGAGGAAAGGAGAAAGATAGTTAGAAACGTCGATCAGCTGCCTCCTGCGCACCCCCTTCTGGGGATGCGCCCGCAACCAAGGTACAATGCCCTTGACTGGAATCGAACCCGGGACCTTCCAGTCCGCAGGCCGACCCTATCCACTGAGCCAAACTGTTCACAGACAGAGTTTGGGTGCTGGGTGCGTAGGGGAGGCTGCTACAACCACCGCACACGCCCAGGTTCGGGGAGACCACACCTCCACACAAGTCAAGACAAGATAAAGGGAAATGAGACAGTAACACAGGATAAGATCAGGCTATAAAAGAAAGGTAAGCTGTAGGGAAACCCACGTTCTCTCTTTGGAACCGCTCAGAACCAGTCTCCGTAGAGACCGTCAAAAATTGCCAGTGCCGACTATATTTCAAGTCGTCACGGCGGGGTATTGGGAAAAGTTTTCAATTAGCAATAATCGCGCCTCGGATACACCTCATTGGCTACGATACTGCCACTGCGCAAAGCTGACGCCATGGGCGCGAGCCGCACGCCCTGGCGGCCGGGAACGGCCTTTTCGCCGACGGTGAGCGCCCGCGGGCGAGGCCGTGGATCTGAGCCGCCCCCGCGTGCGGCGGGCGTGTCTCCGGCCCCGTCCGCACGCCGGGTTTCTTGTGGTTGGACCATCTCGCGTGTAACGCTCAGATTTTGGGGGGAACGAGCGTACGTTCGCTGGGGATGCTGGGGGATTTTATGCAAATCAGCCTAACGTCACGGGGACGCCCGTCTCGACTTGAATTCGGAGAACGGGGGAGCGGCGGGAAGGCAGCGAAAGGGCGACAAGTAGTGGGGGCGCGGGCGCCGATGCCGGGTCACCGGCCGCGGGGACCACTTCCGGGGCAGCTGCCACTCCGGCGTCCGCGTGGCCAAGACGAGACGATGCAGCGTGGACGGGAGAGGACAGGTTCGAGCCTCTTCTCACAGGCAAAGGCTTGAAGAGCGATGGAAACTCCTGCATTCCTAGTTACTGCACAAAACATGGTTCTTTCTTTCTAAACCGAAAGATATCAGTCTCCGTAGAGACCGTCAAAAATTGCCAGTGCCGACTATATTTCAAGTCGTCACGGCGGGGTATTGGGAAAAGTTTTCAATTAGCAATAATCGCGCCTCGGATAAACCTCATTGGCTACGATACTGCCACTGCGCAAAGCTGACGAGCTCCCCGCCTGCCCATCGTCCCCAGTGAGCAAGGTTCCTAATTCAGAAAGGCGAGTTTGAAGCCCGCGGGAAAACTTTCACTTGTCGTTCGGCTGAAAACTGCACGGCCACGCCGGGGTCTCTCGAAAACGCACAAGCTGTTTTTGAAGACTCCTGCTTTATTTCGCTCCACTAGATTTTGGTGGAGGGCGGAGCAAAGCATTATGGGAGGGGACATGCTCGTAACCTAATGCAAACTAGGAGGAATCGGGGCGGATGAGAAACGGGCTCATTGTCAGGGTATTGTTCAGTTGATTCCCAATTCACAGGGTAGCTGTCCTCTCCAAAATAAAATGTTTTTATTATGGTGAAATGTGCGTCACAAAGCTTGCGACGTTAACCATTTTCAAATGCACAGTTCAGTAGCATCAAGTACATTTCACATGGCTTGCAACCGTCGCTGCTCTGTATCTCCAGAACTTTTCCATCCTCCCAAACTGACAAGCTCTGTACCCATTAAACACTAACTTTCCATCGTTCCGCCCCCTACCCCCTGGCAACCTCTGTTCTACTCCCTGTATCGATTAATTTGATTGTTCTAAGTTCTTCATGTTAGCAGAACCATCCAATATTTGACCTTTTGTGTCTGGCTTGTTTCATGTTTTTACTGTCCATCCATGCTGTAATATATTTCAGATACATTTTATGACTCTACTCTGTTGTATGGAATTTTGTTATCTATTCATTCTACAATGGGCATGCATTGCTTCTAACTTTTTTATTTATTTTTATTTTTTATTATTATTATTTTTTTTGCCCAGTATTCATGTTTATTTATAAAGTTACACCCAGAAGTGCTGCAAACAGCTGTGTGTTGACACACTGCTTCTAACTTTTTTTAAACGTAATTATTTTAAAAAATATATATTTTAGTGATTTTTTTTACAGAGAGGAAGGGAGAGGGATAGAAAGCTAAAAACATCAATGAGAGAGAAACATTGATCAGCTGCCTCCTGCACACCCCCCCTGGGGATGTGCCAGCAACCAATGTACATGCCCTTGACCGGAATCGAACCTGGTACCTTTCAGTCCGCAGACCAACACTCTATCCGCTGAGCCAAACCGGTTTTGGCTAATTCTTTTTATTTGTTTATTTATTTATTTATTTATTTATTTATTTATTTCAGAGAGGAAGGGAGAGGGAGATAGAAACATCAATGAAAGAGAATCATTGATCAGCTGCCCCCAGCACACCCCTACTAGGGATTAAGTCCACAATCCGGGCATGTGCTGTTGACTAGAATCAAACCTGGGACCCTTCAGTCTGCAGGCAGATGCTTTATATACTGAACCAAGCCAGCTAGAACTGCTTTTACCTTTAAAAAAAAAGTTTTTATTTCTGGGAAGGTGGGGGTGGTAGGTGGGTGGGAAGAGATCTACCGAAGAACTTGTATACATATATGCATACCCCCTGGACACAGATGACGGGGTGGTGAAGGCCTGGGGTCGGGGGTAGGGGCGGGGGTAGAAGGGTCAATGGTAGGAAAATGGGGGACTTATGTAATACTTTCAACAGTAAAGACTTAAAATTTTAAAAAAACGTTTTTATTGATTTTAGAGAGAGAGAACGGGAGGGGGAGAGAGAGAATGAAAACTTGATATGTAAGAGAGTCAACCGGCTGCCTCCTACATGCCCCCCGCTGGAGATTAAGCCCACAACCCGGGCATGTGTCCTGACCAGGAATCGATCCGGAGACCTTTCAGTGCGTGGGAGGACGCTGAACCAACTGAGCATCTACCTTTTGGCTCTTGTAAATAGTGCTCCTAGGAACATGGGCATAGAAGTATCAGCTTGAGTCCTTTTTTCAATTTTTGTGTATATACCTAGAAGTGGAATTTCTGGATCATATACTACTTAAATGTTTAATATAAAAGAGTTTTCTGTGGACATCTTAATTTAGCAGAGAGAGGCTGAAAGAAAGAAGCTATTTCACCACTCTCTGTCATTGTCTGTGTCCCCTCTGCAAGTGGAAAGCTGGCAGAAACTGCTACCTGGATTTGAGCTGTATTCTCCAAAATACTTCTGGTTTTTGATATTCATTGAGATGCAAATAGTAGTCTCTGAGAAAAAACCCTTCTCAATATTTTATTATAAAAAAGTTTCAAACACGAAACATTTAAACTATTGTTCAGTCCTGAATGGTTTGGCTCAGTAGATAGAGTGTTGACCTGCGGACTGAAGAGTCCCAGGTTCAGTTCCTGTCAGGGGCATGGACCTTGGTTGTGAGCACATTCCCAGTGGGGAGTGTGCAGGAGGCAGCTGATCGATGTTTCTCTCTATCCCTCTCCCTTCCTCTGTGAAAAATCAATAAAATACATATAAAAATAAAAATAAACTATTGTTCAGTGAATATTCATGTAGTTGGCATTTGAGTGCAAAAATGAACATCTTTAAAAGGCCTGTATGATGCTGATGTGTAGTTAAATTTTTTCCCCACCCAGCTATAAATGCCGGGGTAAGAAAAACCAGCAGAAAAAAACACCACCACCAATAATCTGATTAATTTAGATTCATTTGCTTTGGTATAATCCATGAGTTGGTCATTCATTTCTGGTGTGATGGAGTTGTGAAGAATAGAAAGTGCCTCGGCAGGTGTGGCTCAGTAGGTTGAGCCTTGTCTCCTGCACTGAAAGGTTGCCGGTTTGATTCCTGATTGGGGCACATGCCCAGGTTGCGGGTTCAACCAGGTGCATGCAAGAGGTAGCTGATCTGTTTCTCTCTCTCTCTCTCTCTCTCTCTCTCTCTCTCTCTGCCCTCCCTTCATCTCTCTAAAACAAATAATAAAAAATAAAATTAATCTTAAAAAAAAAGAGAGAAATAAAAAGGACTTAGCCCTTGAGAATGTCTTGATTGGGTGGCCCATTACCTCCTGTCAATAGCTATCTCGGGAAATGGTGTGTTTCACCTGCTGTCTTGGTTGACTTCATCCTCCACAGAGAACTTTCCAGCACTAGGAGAAAATGGGAAATTGTTAACTTCTCCCCAGAACATTAGATTCTTTGGGGCCTGAAAGCACAATAGCTGCATAATCCTAGCCGGTCTCTATTGATAATGCTCACCCTGCTTGGAGAACTGAAGAAATAACATGGGTTTGAAATATTCCATCATAAACTTTGGCTGGGGTGGGAGGAATGTCACTTCTGGGGCATTTCCGTGGTTTTGATCAAATACTCATGCGTGCAGAAAATGTTCCGGCTTACAACCGTTTTGACTTGGTAAGTTTCCAGTCTGCATTTGGGTCCTGCCTGCTGGCCAGTGGGCGGTTGAGGAAGGCACCACAGGCTGTGGACGTCAGGGGTTCTCCGGCTGAGTGACCCAGCCCAGCAGCTGCCAAACTACTGCCCTCCTTACCTTTCCGGCATTGACCTCCGCACGTTCAGTGGGAGGACCAGGACTCGTACTCTCACTCCAGCTCCATCCTCTTCCTCGGGGCTTCAGTTTATCTTAAACTGGGGGAAGTGGCTCCACAGTGGTCTTCAAGGCCCCTGCTAACTAACTGCCCTTTACTTATGTCCAACACTCACAAATGATTGGAGTCTTATTTAGGTGATGCAGCGGTTCTCCTAGGCCACACATTTGAGACAAGTGGGAAGTTTGAAAGTTGACTTAATGCCCCAGGTGTTTCCCCAGAGTGCAAACCAGGCTTTGTGGTGGTGAACTTGGTAACGCACAGGGTGAAGATAAAATTGGAGAAGTCACGTGAATAAACACGTTAGTCCCTGTATATTAGAGTTGGCTCTAGTTGTTCATGGGTATATAAAAACATCAAATTTTCAGATACTTGTGAATGTACTTGACCACCCACAGCAAGGTGGGAACTTGACCCTGACAGTGAGTAGAAGGGTCCCAGGTTTGATTCCAGTCAAGGGCACATGCTGGGGTTGTGGGCTCAATCCCCAGTGGAGGGTGTGCAGGAGGCAGCCTATCAATGATTCTCTCTTAAAAAAAAAAATTATTATTTTTTTATAGATAGGAAGAGAGAGGGATAGAGAATTAGAAACATCAATGAGAGAGAATCATCAATCAGCTGCCTCTTGCACACCCCCTACTAGGGATGTGCCCACAACCAAGGTACATGCCCTAGATTGGAATCGAACCTGGGACCTTTCAGTCCGCTTCCGACGCTCTATCCACTGAGCCAAACCGGTTTCGGCAATGATTCTCTCTTATTGATATTTCTCTCTCCCTCTCCATTCTTCTCTGAAATCAATAAAAATATATTTCAAAATAAATAAAAATAAAGGTCAATGGAAAAAAAAATATCCTTGGGTGAGGATAAACAAAAAGAGGGAGAGGATGAACTCCTAAGGGCTGTTTGGATGTATGATTTTTCACTTTAAAGAGGTTGGTGTACAGAAAACGGTTTGGCTCAGTGCATACAGCGTCGGCCTGCTTACTGAAAGGTCCGGGGTTCGATTCCGGTCAAGGACATGGAACTTGGTTGCGGGCACATCCCCGGTAGGGGGTGTGCAATAGGCAGCTGGTCCATGTTTCTAGCTTTCTAACCCCCTCTCTGTAAAAAATCAATAAAACATATAAAAACCAAACAAATAAAAAAATGTATAAAGAGGTTGGTGTAACGCTTTACATACTTCTCAGGGAGGACAATGCATGGAGTCGGCTTAGGTGAGAGCAGCAGGAAGAAGGAAGGAAGAATCCAGGAGGAAGATTCAAAACTTCTGACCACGAGGAGCCCTCAGGGGGCGCAGCGGGCCACCTGGTTACCGCAACTGTGAATCCCAGAGGATTGTGGGAGTTGTAGTGCTCGCATTACTTAGGCTTCGTAAACTACATTACCCAAGATGCAAATGTAGCCAGTCGGTCCCACGGCCGCACTGGAAGCGTCCTTCCCGGGAGCCGTGCAGGTAGGTGCGCTCCCGGCGGGCTGCGAGGTTCCCGGAGGCCGCGGTTTCTTAAAGGGATGGCGCTTCTCCTCCGAGCCCCCCAGCGGGGCTCCCCAGCCCGTGGTCTCAGGCGTTAGGACTCTATTTGTGTAGCTGTTCACGTGGAATGCCAAGGAGAAATCGGGGTCCCGAATCCAACCTGGAAACCCAAACGTAAAATAATGTTCGCGCGGGGGGCGCACGTGACTAGGGGCGCGGTGTGTTCCGCCAAACCGTGCCAACGCCCGTGTCTCCAGCCACCGGCGCGGACACGGGTGTGACGACTGGCCGGGCTTCGCTGCTGTTGCTGTGCAAGTAGCTGTTTGCGAGTGAGAGTCACAAAAGTGATACGGGGAAAACGAAACGCAAGAGGTGTGCGCGTGCCGAATTACATTAGTAAAATAAAAAGTCTGAGCAGACAGCTTTATGAACGCCTGGCACACTAGAACCCAAATGTGTTTCCTTGGCACAGGAAGAAACAAGGTGGTTCTGGCCGCAGGTTCGGTTCTCAGCCAGCGCACACACCTCCGTTTGGGGTTTGACCCCGTCAGGGCTGTTTGGAGGCCGCCAGGCATTGCTCTCTCTCACATCCATGCTGCGCTCTCTCTCCCTCTCCCTTGCTCGAAAAATTGATGGGGGAAAAACAGATCCTCAGGTGAGGATTAAAACGTAATAATGATGAAATAAGATAACTCTAATTTAGAAAATGGGGTGTAGGGTCATGGAATACAAAGTTCCTCAAGGGATGGTATTCACTAAAATATAAGTATATTCCTCTGATGGAGACACCTGCAGATGCAGCCATAGAAGGAATAGCAGTGAGGTATTGAGGGATTTAAAGGATATTGAGGTAAGCCTCTAGCCTCTTGAAGTTTATAAGGAATTCATGTCTGAGCAGCTGGTGTTACTGGGAGGTTCACAATAGGGCCTTAGATTATACTGCTTTACCAATTTTTACTTTATCCTCCCTCCTTTTTTAAATAGGCTATGTTTTTACACCCCCCTCTTTAAAAAAAAAAAAAAGAAAAACACACCAAAATATACAGTTCCCTTAAGTGCAGAAAGCCTTCTTAAGTTAGTTTTCATCTGACGGCTGCAGCGCAGTCGAGCTCTGGCTGTCGGTTAAGGGGCCAGGAGGTAAGGTGGGCCCGGCTGTGAGGAAACGGTCCCGTGTGGAGACGACTTTATTGTGGAAGGCATTAGGACTTCTTGACCAAAACAGATGATTAGAAACATAATGAGAAGGTAGGTTGTTGCTTCGGGTGGATTTCATGGGCCCCGGGAGCTTGTGCTGGAATCAGTGTGCACTTGTGAGATCCCAGGTGTTAAATATTCAGGAGTTTGCTGGCCAGTAAGGAGGCCATTGGCAGCATGAGACTGGCCTTGAGGGATGATTGTATCTTTCGTTGAAGGGGAAGGGGGAGCCCCAGCAAGGGTCGGTTCTCTCTGTAAGCCTGGAGCCCCGGGTGCAACACATCCCGGAGTCCTCAGATCCTGAGCTGCCTACACCCTCCCAAACTTTACAAGTGACTGACTTGGGTTTCAAAGGAAAACCATAAACACACTCTAGGGTGAGTGGAGGGAAGGGGGTTGTACCTTTCTAGTGAAAAGTAATTCTAGTGAAATATTGTTTATTTGGGGCCATCCTTATAGGCACCGAAGTCATTAACTAGTTCATTATCAATAGGTGGTTCTGATAAGCATGGACTCCTCACGTGCGTGTGAGCCTTCTGACCTCTAGGAGGCTCAGTCTCCTCTGGAGCACAGTCCACTTCCGGGACCGGTGCCACCACACCCGCCGCTCCGGCTTAGTACCCTGGCTCATCAGCGCCTCCCTCTCCTTAACCCACACCCAACCACCCACGAGACACGGGGGTCCTTTCCTGAGTGTCTCCGGGACCTTCTCTTCCTCTCCATTGTCACTGTGGCCTCCTACGTCAGCTATCACCGCGCAGCCCTCTGGGCCGGTCTGAGCTCTCACCTCCCTTTCCCAGGCCCACTCCTGCCGGCTTCACTCATTGTTGCAGCTGAATGACATCCACTCTGTGGACAGGCCACCTTTTGTTTATCTGCTCATCAACTGATGGTTACCTTTGTTTTTTAAAAAAAACATTTAAACAAACTGAAAAACATAATCAGCATCAAAAAGAATTTATAAAAAACAAGCAAGCCATGCCCTCCTGCTGACGTTCACAGACACAGAGAACAGATTGGTGGGGGCCAAAGGCTGGGGTGGGGTGGAGGAGAAATGGGTAAAGGTGGTCAAAAGGTATAAAACTCCCGTTATACCGAAACTGGTTTGGCTCCGTGGATAGAGCATCTGCCTTCGGACTGAAGGGTCCCAGGTTAGATTTAATAAAATATATTTAAAAAAAAATAAAACTCCCATTATGAAATAAGTGCATGGTGAATATTAGTGCATATTTGAAAGTTGCTAAGAGAGTAGATGTTAAAATTCCTCATCACAAGAATAATTTTTTTTATTATTGATTTTTTACAGAAGGAAGAGAGAGGGATAGAGAGTTAGAAACATCGATGAGAGAGAATTATCAATCAGCTGCCTCTTGGACACCCCCCACTGGGGATGTGCCCACAACCAAGGTATATGCCCCCGACAGGAATCGAACCTGGGACCTTTCAGTCCGCAGGCTGACGCTCTATCCACTGAGCCAATCCGGTTTCGGCAAGAATAAAATTTTTATAACTCTGTGGTGACAGATGTTACTAAACTTATTGTGGTGATCATTTCATGATATGTCCAAATACTGAGTCATTGTTGTACACCTGAAGCTAATATGCTGTGTGTGTGTGTGTGTGTGTGTGTGTGTGTGTGTGTGTAAATTATACCTAAACCAATCAATCAGCTGGTTTTCCACATGCGGTTTCTCTCTCTCTCCAGGATGAAGATGAGCTTTGGGGTGGCTCTCAGGGCAGTGAGAGGCTGCCGGGTGGTGAACCTCAGCCAGCAGTGCTCACATGGGTCCATTGGGTTGTTTGTGCCGCCAAGTCCTCCCGTGGATCCCGAGAAGGTCAAGGAGCTGCAGCGCTTCGTCGCTCTTTCCAAGAGACTCCTCGTGATGACCGGGGCCGGGGTCTCCACTGAGTCGGGGATCCCGGACTACCGGTCGGAGAAGGTGGGGCTCTACGCCCGCACCGACCGGAGGCCCATCCAGCACCGGGATTTCGTGCGGAGCGCCGCAACCCGCCAGCGGTACTGGGCCAGGAACTTCGTGGGCTGGCCTCAGTTCTCCGCTCGGCAGCCCAACCCCGCCCACTGGGCCCTGAGCCGCTGGGAGAGGCTGGGGAAGCTGCACTGGCTGGTGACCCAGAACGTGGACGCCCTGCACACCAAGGCGGGGAGCCGGCGCCTCACCGAGCTGCACGGATGCATGTACAGGTGCAGACGCGCCTGAGAGGTTTGAATGCAGAACGTGGGAGGGCAGCGACCCTGGCTGACCTGGTCACGGCTGTCTTCGTTAGATCTGAGGACAGGGTTTGGAGCGAGTTGTTTAGTCTGGAGCTGACCCCACCAAACTCACTGAGGGAGTGGGGAAGGGAAATGGGGAAGGCAGGAAAGCCAGAAGGGGTGCATTGGTGAAGGGGTTACTGCTCTGGGCTGCGGGGCCTTCTCACTGGAGAGCGTGCTTCAGCATTCTCCCTGGAGGTGAGGGCAGCTGGGTGTGTGGCCAGCTTCTCCCTCCCTCGCTGGTCAAAGGCCACTCTTGGGGGACTAACTCCCCAACACTGACTCTGCTCCTCCAGAGGAAGCCTGCTGGGCCACAGGGAGTTGTGTGCGGTGGCTGGCCTAGGGGCCTGTGAGCCGAGCACCGACAGCGAGCACTACACGCTGCTGCGTCTGGTGCGCAGACACAGCCCCGCAGCCCGGCCTGTGGGAGGCGCTGCTGGAGTGGATCGGGCAGCCCTGGCACACACCCGTAGCCGAGAGGCCATTGCCTTGTCTTTGGTCCCAGAATCCTCCTGCCAATCACAAAATGTTTCCTGGGTGCCTACAACATGTGGTGCGTACTGTGTGCTACTTGGTGTGGAGGGAGCAAAACCAACGTAGAAAACTTGGTCCACTTTACATGTGAGAACCATGTAACCTGCCTGGGGGAGACGCAAAGACAACGTTTAATGACCAACGGCTCCTCACATGATTGTTAACTGGTGTGGTCCTCGATGGACAGGCGTTAGGGGTTCAGAGACACAGACTCGGTAAAGATCGGAGAAGCCGGGGGAGCTTGTGTGGGTGAGGTGGGGCTGGAGACTGGCTCCGACTTGCTGAGGCAAAGGAGGGGAAAGAGCTTTCTAAATGAAAGGATGTGCAGAGCCCAGAAGAGCCCAGGCTGGCCTCCGGGAGACTGGCATGGGGCCAGGGGTCGGGAAGGCTAACCCCAGCTCACGGAGCAGCGGGAAGCCATGCAGGGCCGCTTGGGGCTGTCGTGAGACCAAAGGGGCCGTTACTGGTTTCCGAGCAGGAAAGCATCGTGGTAAGGAATGTCTGAGGAAGGCCCGGCGGGAATAGGAAAGGCTCGGGTCGGCCTGGCGGACCCGGACTCAGTGATGGCGGGGTGAGAGGACTGATGACGTACGGGTCCTCGGTGTTTGGCATCATCTCCCCTCCCTCGCTGGTCAAAGATCACTCTTGGGGGATTTCTGCCCCCCCCTAATGTCAAACATCTACAGAAGTAAAGAGAACAGTATAATGAACTCCCCTCTACCATTATCCAGATTCGAAGATTTTTTTTTAATTTTTAAAAAATATATATTTTATTGATTTTTTACAGAGAGGAAGAGAGAGGGATGGAGAGCTAGAAGCATCGATGAGAGAGAGTCATCGACCAGCTG
Source organism: Vespertilio murinus (assembly GCA_963924515.1). NCBI lineage: Eukaryota > Metazoa > Chordata > Mammalia > Chiroptera > Vespertilionidae > Vespertilio > Vespertilio murinus. The sequence goes on along the minus strand of OZ004720.1, from coordinate 3,578,205 downwards.
CCTCTTGCACACCCCCTACTGGGGAAGTGCCCGCAACCAATGCACATGCCCTTGACCAGAATCGAACCCGGGACCTTTCAGTCCGTAGACAGACGCTCTACCACTGAGCCAAACCAGTTTCGGCCAGATTCGAAGATTTTTTTTATCATGCCTACTGTATCCCTTCTCTCCCTGTCTCTTTGAAACATTTTAAAACAAATCCAAGATTCCTTATCATTGCAGGCGGGACTTTTAAATAAAAAATACACAACATAATCTGATGGTTGGCTAGATCGAGGAAAAGGAGTAAGTTTCCCTCCAGGGTTTCGGCCCGAGTCGCTAGAGAAAGCTGGCGCTGGGGAGTTGGGGGTGGAGGCGCCTGGCTGAGGAGGAAGGTGAGCCTGACCGGTCCGTCAGGGAGACTCGGAGTGGGGCCCAGTGTGGGGAGAGCGGGAGTGGAGTCCCACACAGAGGGATCCATCAGCAGAGGCATGAGGCAGTGCACACAGTCCCACGCTGGGGCATAGACAGAAGACAAGCTGGGGGAGAGGGGCAGAGGAAGACCCAGTTAATCCACCTCTTCTCCCTCCCCCCCCCCCCAGCTATTTAGCGGGCTGTGTTCTATGCCAGAGGCCGCCCACCGGGGTCTGCGGGCCACTGGTGGTCCGAGAGGTGGGAAGGGTTGGTGACCGCTGGTTTAAGGCAAGAGAGGCAAGACTCAAAGTTCTAGACCTCACAGAGCTCAGGTTCTGGTTATTAGAGAGGTGACGAGAGAACCAGAAGATACCATGCCATAGACGTCAGGGAGAAAGTGTTTTAAAGAAAGGATGGTGATGGCCCAGCCCGTGTGGCTCAGTGGTGAACCAAGAGGTCACAGGATCAATTCCTGGTCAGGGTACCAGCCTGGGTTGCAGGCTCGGTCCCCAGTAGGGGGCGTGTAGGAGGCAGCCGATTGATGCTTCTATTTCTCTATGCCTCTCTAATATCAACAAAAACATTAAAAAACAAATAATATTTTAAAAATGAAAGGCTGGTGATGGATAGCAATAACTACAGTAGATGAGGACCTCAGGGAATGGAGGGGGAGACTGGTGTTGGCACTGAGGAGCTCATTGATGTGGCAGGGAGCTTGCAGGCGTGCTAAGGATCAAGTTGGCTGGCTGGAGGGTAAGCAGGGAGTTGAGTGAGGAAACAGGTACCTTCCTTGTTCTAGAAGGTGGACGGTGGGAGGCGGGTGGGAAACGAGGGGGCAGGAAGCGACAAGGGAGGGAGGAGGGGCCAGAAAGCGCTGGGGACGCGCCTTTGGAGCGGTGCCTCCCAGGACAGCGGCTCAGCGGCCCCCCCTCCGGCTCAGGGTCCTCTGCCTGGACTGTGGAGAGCGGGCCGCGCGCGGGGAGCTGCAGGAGCGCTTCGAGGCCCTGAACCCCGCCTGGAGAGCCGAGGCCCACGGCCTGGCCCCCGACGGCGACGTCTTTCTCACAGAGGAGCAGGTGCAGAGCTTCCGGGTGCCCCCCTGCGCCCGCTGCGGGGGCCCCCTGAAACCAGACGTCGTTTTCTTCGGGGACACGGTGAACCCCGACAAGGTCGACTTCGTGCACAGGCGCGTCAAGGAAGCCGACTCCCTCTTGGTGGTGGGGTCGTCCTTACAGGTATGGACGGCACTGCCCGTGGTGGGAGCCTCTCCGGGCCGCCAGCCCCTCCTCCTGCCCAGCGAGCTCTTACCTGTGCCCCCCCCCCCCCAGGTGTACTCTGGCTACAGGTTCATCCTCTCCGCCCGGGAGGCGAAGCTGCCCATCGCCATCCTGAACATCGGGCCCACGCGGTCGGACCACCTGGCCTGCCTGAAGCTGGACTCGCGGTGCGGGGAGCTGCTGCCTCTCATAGACCCGCAGTGACGGCCGCGTCCCCGCACCCGAGCGGCCTGTGCGCGGCCTGCTGCTCCAGGTAAGTGCCTCTCGGACACACGATTCCGGTTCCATTCTCCGGAGAGCACTGCAAACACAGATGGTCCTAGGCTGCTGCTGCTTCCTCTTTTTCTTTTTCTTTTTTGCCTTTTACTTATTTATTATTATTTAAAAATATATATATTTTATTGATTTTTTACAGAGAGGAAGAGAGAGGGATAGAGAGTTAGAAACATCGATGAGAGAGAATCATCGATCAGCTGCCTCTTGCACACCTCCCACTGGGGATGTGCCCGCAACCAAGGTACATGCCCTTGACCGGAATCGAACCTGGGACCTTTCAGTCCGCAGACTGACGCTCTATCCACTGAGCCACACCAGTTTTGGCCCCTCTACTCTTTTAAAAATATATATATTTTATTGATTTTTTTTTTTTTATAGAGAAGAAGGGAGAGGGATAGAGAGCTAGAAACATCGATGAGAGAGAATCATCGATTAGCTGCCTCCTGCACACCCCCCACAGGGGATGGGCCCGCAACCAAGGTAGGTACCCCCGACCAGAATCCAACCCGGAACCCTTCAGTCTGCAGGCCGACGCTCTATCCACTGAGCCAAACCGGTTTCGGCACCCCCCTCCACTCTTGCCTTATTTTGGCATTAATTTGTTTCATTTCTTTTCAGGTCCCTAAGGACTCATGCCTCTTCGTTTAGTTGGAGCTCGCCGAGTGCAGCCTGTAGGGGGCAGCAAACCCGCGCCGCTCTGCCAGCTTCTCCAAATCGGCCTGTTGCCGAGCCCCGGAGTTCAATCCTTCGGTGGATGAGATTTGCCCCTGAAGACAGACTTTTTTCAAAGCAGCAGCTTCTCCTCGTGGGAAAATGTTTTCAGTCCCTTTTTATCTCCTCAGGCAGAAGAAATGGCCCAAGAATATGTGGGTCAGGATGGTCTCTGAAGGACTAGCCCGGGGCTCACTAATGTGTCTGTGTGTGTGTGTGTGTGTCTGTGTGTGTGTGTGTGTGTGTGTGTGGTGAGTAATGGGAGGAGGGGATGACTTAATTTCTTATTCTAAGTGGTGAAATGTCTCTCACTGCACTATTTTGGTTTGTTTTTTGAAAAGATGAACTATGCCATGAATTAATTGTTTACTAACCCAGGAATAAAGGAATCATTTTGAATAGCACACCAGGTAGGCGGGCTGTGCGTTTCTATTTTTTCTTCAGCTGAAAGCAAATGGGACTTGATGAGATGGTCCCCTAAGGATTTCTGCTTCATTTCAGCCCACATGAGACGCCTGCCTTGAACCTGGTCTGCGGGGAGGAAACAGTGAACTCCCAAGTGGGATCTCAAATGGATTTGTTTCTGCTGGGGAGGCAGCAGGCCGTGCTCGGTGACTGCATTAGCCAGACAGAACCCCGTGCCAGGGCGGAGCTTTCTGCACAATCTCATCAGGAAGCGAAGCCGGTGGAAGAATCGCAGTCTTTTGTCTACACTCAGGGCGGGCGATGCCGCTAACCTGCCCTGGTGTCAGTTAACCGGGGTGGCCGGGCTCCGGACACGGGCTTCTCCCCCGCACAGCCGGCGGCTTCCGCGGCCACGAGTGAGCTCGGGAGAGGTGCACGGTTTTGTACTCTCGTCCCAGCTTTTTTGCACGTGGAGACCCTGAAGTATTTTGAGCCAAATTTGCTCAGTTATCCAGTCAGTACCAACAATTGTATTCAATCTGGGCCTTTTAAAAAATATATATATTTTATTGATTTTTTTTACAGAGAGGAAGGGAGAGGTATAGAGAGTTAGAAACACTGATGAGAGAGAAACATCCATCAGCTGCCTCCTGCACACCTCCTACTGGGGATGTGCCCGTAGCCAAGGTACAACTCCAGGAGTCGAACCGGGGACCTTTCAGTCCACAGGCTGATGCTCTATCCACTGAGCCTGGGTCTTTTGAACCTCAAGCCATTTTTATTTTTTAAAAATACCGTATTTGCCGGCGTATAAGACGATTTTTCGGCCCTGAAAAATATGCCTCCAAGTGGGGGGTAGTCTTATATGGCGAGTATATAACAAACTCTGTATTTTGAGTGGAAATGTTAGGGGGTCGTCTTATACGCCCAGTCTCTTATACACGGCAAATACGGTATATTTTATTGAATTTTTACAGAGAGGAAAAGAGAGGGATGGAGAGTTAGAAACATCGATGAGAGAGAATCATCGATTAGCTGCCTCTTGCACACCCCTTACTGGGGATGTGCCCGCAGCCAAGGTACATGCCCTAGACCGGAATCAAACCTGGGACCTTGCAGTCCGCAGGCCGACGCTCTATCCACTGAGCCACACCGGTTTTGGCTCAAGCCATTTTCACCCACAAATCTCATAATGTCACTGACAGGCACTATATTAAGGTACTGAGGCTACAAAGATACAACCTCTTGCTTTCAACTGGCTCACGAGGGTGTGCTATCTCCCCCACCCTTGCTCTACACCTGAAATCATACCGTCATGATGGAATGACAGAATGAGAATTTAGTCCACCCCCATTCCTTTTTGAGGAAATGAAGATCCAGACTTACCTAAGGCCATAGTTCGTAGTTTCAGAGCCAGGACTAGCATCCAAGGAAATTTTCCTCGCAGTTCTTCTTCTTTTTTTTAAACTGGCTTCTAGAGAGAGAGGGAGAGAGAGAAACATCAATGTGAGAGCCAAACATCCATCAGCTGCCTCCTGCACGCCCCCTACTGGGGATTGAGCCTGCAGCCCCGCATGTGCCCTGACAGGGAATCGAATGGGCAGCAACCCATGGATGCATGAAGCCCAACCCAGTAAGCCGCACCAGCTAGTCCTCCCCCCCCCCCCTTCTTTCCCTTTTAAACAACAAGACTAGTGAAGACGATGGCTGGGAAGAAGCCAGCCTGGATGGAGTAGCAGCGGAAGCCAGCAGTGTACCTGGCCAGGGGACCAGGAATGGCTCAGTGTGGGGAATGGGGAGGAGGGAGGCTGCCAGGGAGAGGGCAGGCTCTCGCACCCAGTGCTGGCACCCTCACCCGGCCCAGTGAGGGCCTCGGGAATGCTCCTCCTGCTCACATCTCCGCCCGAGAGGGAATTCTTCCCAAAACATTTGTCTCAGGAGGAGCTTGGTATTTCCTGAAGCTGCTGGTTCTCAGGTCGCCTCACTTGACATCTTCGGCTTCCCACCAGCATGGCAGACCCGAGTCCAGCACAGCAAACGTCCTCTAGGGACACTCCCAGTTGGTCACCGCCTGGTCACGTGGTTCTAGCTGCATAAGCCGCGCTTTGGACGTGACCGCTGGCCGGGCTCTCCCTCAGCTGCCCCCTCGTTTCTGCTCTGCCGTGGCGGCTTTAGTGAGTAGGCGTCACAGAGACAAAGAGGGACACAGCACTGGAACCTTCCCACTAGCTCGTTTTCTCTGTCACGCTGTCATCAACCGCACATCCTCTCTCGCCTCTCCTGAAACAACAGCTCACTGAGCACCCTACACCCGGAGTGCCGGGTGAAGCATTTCACATGAGCTCGTAGGCGTCAACGTGACAGGCGATGCCGGAGGTACATGGGAGTCAGTCTTCCGTGAGCACACCTTTTCCCGAGACGGTCAGAGGAAGGACTGATGAGAAATTCAATATTCCCAGGTCAGGGGACCTACTGCCCCAGACTGCCCCCGACGGAGGGCTTCCCCGAGATGCAGGACTTCCGGTCCTGGAGGAGCTGGTCACCCCGGAGACCAGCACTGGCCGAGGTGGCCACCAGAGGTTGGTTAATCCCAGACATGCTTTCCTTGCCCAGATTCAAGATGGTGCTCTAAAATCCAGGCGTTTTCATCCCATTCCCGCCATGAAACAGACTTCTACTTCACGAGGAAAAATCAAACTCATCCAGGAATGGAGAGCAGTGTTTCCCCCTCACTTTATTGGGAAGGAGTACAGCATGGACTGACAGACTTGGATTTCCATCCATCTCTTGCCACGTACTAGTTAGGTCAGTGGCCCAAAACCATGGCTCTCGAGCCACATGCGGCTCTTTGGCCCCTTGAGTGTGGCTCTTCCACAAAATACCACCGCCTGGGTGGGTCTATTTTGAAGAAGTGGTGTTAGAAGAAGTTTAAGTTTTGCCAAAACCGGTTTGGCTCAGTGGATAGAGAATCAGCTTGAGGACTGGAAGGTCCCAGGTTTGATTCCGGTCAAGGGCATGTACCTTGGTTGTGGGCACATCCCCGGTGGGGGGCGTGCAAGAGGCAGCTGATTGAGGATTCTCTCATCGATGTTTCTAACTCTCTATCTCTCTCTCTTCCTCTCTGTAAAAAATCAATAAAATATATTTTAAAAAAAAAGAAGTTTAAGTTTAAAAAATTAGGCTCTCAAAAGACATTTCAATCGTTGCACCGTTGATGTTTGGCTCTGCTGAGTAATGAGTTTGCCGACCACTGAGGTAAGTGAACGTGGGCAAGCTGCTTTATCTAGCCCCCAGTCTTCTTGTCGGTGGGATAACAGAGCGCCCTCCGTGGAGCGCCATGAAGCTCACAGCGGTGTGGTGCGGTGGATGTCAGCCGCCGTCGCTAGCACATGGAGCCGTCCTGCCTGCCGACCTTTGTGCCCCATTTCCTCCTCTGACTGGACACTCGGGACTCTCCCCAGAGCCACAGCTCCCTTTTGTGTGCCGGTGTGTTTGTTTTTTAAAGTGCAAAAATTTTATTTTGCTTTATTTTTATTTACTTTTATTGATTTCAGAGAGGAAGGAAGAGGGAGAGAAATAAACATCAATGATGAAAATCATTGATCGGCTGCCTCTTGCATGCTCCCACTGGGGAGTGACCCCACAACCTGGGCATGTGTCCTTGACTGGAATTGAACCCGGGACCCTTCAGTCCACAGGCTGATGCTTTATCCACTGAGCCAAACCAGCTAGGGCAAAAGTTTTATTACTTTTTAAAAATATATATTTTTTAATTGATTTTTCACAGAGAGGAAAGAAGAGGGATAGAAAGCTAGAAACATCAATGAGGGAGACACATTGACCAGCTGCCTCCTGCACACCCCCCATCGGGGATGTGCCTGCAATTAAGGTACATACCCTTGACCGGAATCGAACCTGGGACCTTTCAGTCCGCAGGCCGACGCTCTATCCACTGAGCCAAACCGGTTTCGGTTTATTATTATTTCAATATATATATATATATTCTAGAGGCCCGGTGCACAAAATTTGTACATTGGTGGGTGTGTTTGTCCCTCAGGCTGGCCCCGCCCTCTTGTAGTCCGGGACCCCTCGGGGGATGTGGCAGTGCACCAAGCCGCAGATGGCCAGGGAAGAGGCCAAATCCGGGCCAGTCACTGTGCTGCTCACGCTCACCTCCGCCCCATGCACCTGCTGCAGTGCTGCCTCGGAGCTGGGAGAGGCTCCCACCATGGCATCCGTGCTCCCAGCTGTGAGCCCAGCTTCTGGCTGAGCGGTGCTCCCCAGTGGAAGCGCACTGACCACCAGGGGGCAGCTCCTGCACTGAGCATCTTCCCCCTGGTGGTCAGTGCACATCACAGCCATCGGTTGTTCCCCATTTGGTCAATTTGCATATTAGCCTTTCATTATATAGGATTTTATTGATTTCAGAGAGGAAGAGAGAGGGAGAGAAACATCAATGATGAGAATCATTGACTGGCTGCTTCCTGTGCACCCCACACTGGGGATTGAGCTGCAACCAGGGCATGTGCCCTTGACTTGAATCAAACCCAGGGCCCCTCAGTCCTGGCTGCCACCCTATCCACTGACCCAAACCAGCTAGGGCTAAAGTACAAATGTCTTGATGTAATAAACCTTTCTAAAGAAAGTAAGTGAATATGCTTCCTTCTCCATTCCTTTGGGGAAATCATATTGATTAAACATTTACTACACAACAAACACTGTAGGAAGCATTTTACCAGGCATTGATCCACCTAGTTTTTACAACCGACCCTATCTATCTATGGTCCTACGCACTGTTATTTCTTTTGAAAGATGATGATCCTGAAGCTTATGTAACTGCCCAAATGTCACCTCGGGCGACCAGTCAGCCAGCCCAGCTCGGAGCTCACTCTCCCTCCTTAATGCTGTGGAAACCGGGACTTTGGGAGGGAGGACGGGCAAGGCACAAGAAGCTTCCAGAAGTCCCCAAGCTAGGTCCCCTAAGATGAGTAACATCCACCAGGCGGGGCAGGGGGAGCATCCCAAACGGAGAGAACAACAAATGCGAAAGCATGGGCGGCAAACCTGCAAATACCTCCACCTTTAAAAAAACAACAAGACGCTTGAAGGTGGGGGTGGGCGTTCAATGTGGACTTGGGACGCCCCAGAGGCCCCCGGCTCCGTCCAATATCCCCTCGCCCCTCGCCATTCTTCCCTCAGCCCCCTGAGGTCCCCAGCCCCCCCTTTCCCAGCCCCTTTGCCTTCCCCGGGGGGCGCGGGCGGAAGCAAGGCCGGCCTTACCAGCGGGAGCTGGCGGGTCCCAGGGGAGGCGGTGGGTGCGAGACCCGTGAGGCCAGACCCGCGGGAAGCGGGGCCTCACCCCCTCACCTCCTCGCACTCAGCACCCCCACCCTCCCCATCTCCTCCCGGGCCTCACCTTCCCGGGGCGCCACCTAGAGGACGCGGCCAACCACTGCGCCTGCGCTGGCGCGGGCCCGCCGTCCGAGAGGGGCGGGGCCTGAGCCTGGGCGGGGCGCAGGGAGGCCGGAAGCGGGGCCTGTTGACCAATAGGAAAGAGGAACGGAGGGCCACGTGCCCATAAAGTGTCCAATCACATGTTTTACCCCGAAATCCCTCCGGCCCCGGGGCGTGGCTGGCGGATGGACAGCGTTGGGTGCGGAGGGTCACGTGGATGAAAAGGTAAATACGGCCACGTGGTTTATTCTCCGACTGCAGCAAACCATTGCACCACACTGTTAAACAGTTTCCGAGCGTGCGAGGTGTGCTAAGCACGGTGGCTCCTACCTAACACCATGCTGTGATCCCGGCTGCAGTTTACTCTCCGTGCGGTATATTTATTTATTCCTTTAAATCATCCCAGCCACCGAAACCGGTTTGGCTCAGTGGTAGAGCGTCGTCAGTCTGCGGACTGAAAGGTCCCAGGTTCGATTCCGGTCAGGGCCATGTACATTGGTTGCGGGCACATCCCCGGTAGGGGGTGTGCAAGAGGCAGCTGGTGGATGTTTCTCCCTCATCGACGTTTCTAGCTCTCTATCTCTCTCTCCCTTCCTCTCTGTAAAATATCAATAAAATACATTAAAAAAAATAAATCATCCCAGCCACTCCTGTAATGTTTCCCATATTCCGTTTCCAGTAATGAGGACTTGTTTCTCTCTCTCTCTCTCTCTCTCTGTCTCTCTCTCTCTCTCTCTCCCTCCTCCTTCCCTCCCCTCTCCCCTCCTCTCTCCTAGTCCTTGAGATAATGGAAAAATGGAAGTTTTTTACATCAGAGGATATTTTTAGAGTCCAGCTTGAGTACTCAGGTGACTCTGTTCTCTCTGTTGTTTGCTTTATAATTGTAAAGAAAAAAGTGGGAATAAGTAGTCTCCTAATAATCTTACCTTTCTTCCTTCCTAAGGGGGGGGGGGTGCAGTTGTTTCCCATTGACTGAATGAATGAAATGAGGGAGAAATTGGGCCAAAAGACAACCCCCCACGCCCCCTTCTTGAAAAGACAAACACACACACTTCTCTGCTGCCCACCATACACCCCTCGGCGGCGGGCTGTCAGCCCCCAGTGGGTGGCTTCTCAGAGTCTTCATCGTCCTTTCTCATTTTTGCTTTTCTAATTCGGTTTTCTTCTTTCCCCTCCCCACTCTGCCTGGTGAATTGTGATGCTGATGTAGTCATAAATCCTAGTGGAGAAAGTTGGCTTAGTGGTTAAGAGCTCAGGCATTGCCACCAGGCAGGTCTGATCAAATCCTGACTCTGCCAATTGTGTGATCACAGGGAGTGACTTCTCTGAGCTTATAGCTTCTCATCCATAAAATGGGGGCAATGCTATCCACCTCACAGGGCCGGTTTGAATATTGAGTGAGATGGGATGTGGAAAGCCCTTAGACAGAGTGATATGCAGTAAATGACCTAGAAGTAGAAGCTGTTATTGTTTATTATATATATATATATATATATATATATATATATATATATATATATATTTGATTTCAGAGAGGAAAGGAGAGGAAGAGAGAGAGAGAGAGAGAGAGAGAGAGAGAAACACCAATGATGAGAATCATTGACCAGCTGCCTCCTGAATGCCCCCTACTGGGGATTGAGCCTGAAACCGTGCCCTTGACCGGAATCGAACCTGGGACCCTTTAGTCCAAAGTCTGACGCTCTATTCGCTGAGCCAACCAGCTGGAGCTGTTTATTATGTTTGGTGACCACGATGCAAAAATCAGCTTGTAGAGTGTGGTAAAGTCTTTGTAGGGCTTAGAAAAGAAAAAAGGTTGTAGGAAAAATGGTTGAAAATAGAGGCAGAAAAATGAGAGGAGAGATCGGCTGGAACTGAAAGAAGACTCCCTAGCTCTGGGCAAGTGGCCTCTCCTATTGAGCGGCCGCTTAGAAAAGGAGGATTTACTAACAGTGTCAAAACCTCTTAGGGCCGTGGTCGGCAAACTCATTAGTCAACGGAGCCAGATACCGAGAGGACAACGATTGAAATTTCCTTTGAGAGCCTAATTTTTTAAACTTAAACTTCTTCTAACGCCACTTCTTCAAAAGAGACTCGCCCAGGCCGTGGTATCTTGTGGAGGAGCCACACTCATGGGGCCCAAGAGCCCCATGCGGCTCGCGAGCCGCAGTTTGCCAACCACGGTCTTCGGACACCCCAGGGAATCGGAGACACAGCCCCGCACAGAGCAAACCCTCAGGGTTGTGGGTCATGACTCAGGCGCTCACTTCCTGGAAATGTCCGGGTGGGTCAGCTCCCAAGGCGGGAAGAGGGATGTCAGGAAGCCCCGGGAAGAGGCCCGCCGCGCTCGGCAGACAGAGAATAAAACAAGCTCCGAAGGCGAGCCTTTCAGCAAGGTGCTTTACTGGGGGGCACGGCGGGGCGGAGCCGCGGGGGGAAAGCGATACAGAGGCTCAGTCCTGACAGAACTTCTTGGTGTCCAGGTTCTTGTGCTCCTTGTTGTAAGGGGCCTTGGAGAAGCAGATGGCAGCGTTGCGGTCGCATTCGCAGATGAAGGCCTGGCAGGGTTTGTTTTTGCCTGGAAAAGAGCAGGAGGAGAGGCCTGAGCCAAGGCGGAGCCTGCTGTCCGCAACCCCGGGGCAGGAAGAATAACGGGATAATCCGGTGGCCGTTCCATGGGTGCAAATGTAGGGCTGACAAAACAGGCAATTGAAATGCCAGAATTTCAGATAAACAGAGAACGCAAGGTTTGGAGCGTAGACTAAAAAATTGTTTGTTGCCGAAACCGGTTTGGCTCAGTGGTAGAGCGTCGGTCTGCGGACTGGAAGGTCCCGGGTTCGATTCAGGCCAAGGGCATGTACATTGGTTGCGGGCACATTCCCGGTGGGGGGTGTGCAGGAGACAGCTGGTCGATGTCTCTCTCTCATCGATGTTTCTAACTCTCTGTCCCTTTACCTTCCTCTCTGTGAAAAATCAATAAAATATATATTTTTAAAAAATTGTTTGTTGTCCATGTCAAAGTCAAACTGAACTGGGCAACCTGCGTTTATCTGGTGACCCGAGGCGTGAGCGCTGCCTTTGGGAGAGTCTTGCCTGTTCCGCACCCACATAGCTACAGCCCTCTGGTAACAGGCACGCCTCTACCAGCCATCGGGAGACCCTAAAGCACATACTTAAGGCAGCAAAGTATTTTAAAATTTCAACTTAGTGAGGTTTAGTAAGCCACTTTCTCTACGCTAAAGCTCATATTTAAAAAATAATAGAATATTATACAGACATTTAAAATAATTATGTCTATATGTGGAAATATTTCCAATATAGCTTGTTTTTAAATATATTTTAGAGAGGAAGGCAGAGGGGGAGAGATAGAAACATCAGTGATGCGAGAGAATCGTTGACCAGTTGCCTCCTGCTCTGATTGAGCCTGCAACCCGGGAATTGAATTGTGACCTCCTGGCTCAACCACTGAGCAACACTGGCTGAACCTAATACATTTTCTTGAAGGAAAAAATAACTAGTAAAGCCTAAAAATTTGAATATATTAGTCTAACTGGTTATTTCTGGGCAATAGGATTATAGGTGCCTTCCACTTTCCATGACATATATTTCTTTTTTAAAAAAATATTTCTTATTGATTTTTTACAGAGAGGAAGAGAGGGGGAGAGAGAGTTAGAAACATCGATGAGAGAGAATCATCGACCAGCCTCCTCTTGCACACCCCCCACTGGGGATGTGCCCGCAACCAAGGTACATGCCCTTGACCGGAATCGAACCTGGGACCTTTCAGTCCGCAGGCCAACACTCTATCCACTGAGCCAAACAGGTCCTGGACCATGACATGTATTTCTGAGATTATATTACTTTGGCCTTGCTTACTTTTATAACCAAAAGAAACAGCACAGTTAGCATTTAAAATGAATTTGAACTTTACTGTCCATAAATTAACTGTGCATCGCTGCTTGCCTTCAATCATTTTATTCAAGTTTCGTTTCTTTCTGCTCCTTGAAAGACCACAAATGACTTGGGGGTAGGCTTCTACCCCTACCCCTTATCCCGAGTCCTGTGAAACACCTCCCACTGGGGGTCCCTCCCTCACTCCCCGCAGAGGCCTTTTTCTCAGGAGGGCTTCCCTCACCCCGCTCTTTTCACACACACACACACACACACACACACACACACACACACACACATTCCCTCCGTCTCTCCACAATTCCCTGTCTTCTCTCTCTGCTTTATTTCCTCTACTCTGCTTGTCAGCACCGAATGTGTTTACGTGTTCTCTTTGTCTTCCGTCTCTGCAATAGGGAGGCGAACCCGGGTCAGTTGGTCGCCGCGCTGTCCCCTTCCGCCACGGCTGTGGGCCTGATCCCACGATCCAGAGAGAGGGACTGAACTGTAACGCGCCACGCTCCTCCCGACGGCGCTGGGGTTCTGGGTAGCCTGTTCCGTGGCGCCTTTGGGCTGGGGTTGCGGTCATTTGGACGTCGGTACAGTAGCAACGACACCTTTCCGCGGGCTGCTCCTCGGAGCCGCCTTCTGGAGGGACACGTCTCATCCCCAGGCGCAGCTCGCCCTGGCTGAGCCAGAGCCTTCCGGAAAGGAAGCCGCGGGGTCACACGCAGCCTGCCGCCGAGAAGCCGCCGTGTGGTTATTGGACAAGTGGCTGTTCGTGAGCTTCAGCTTCCTGACCTGTAAAATGGGCTAAAAAAACCCTACCACACACACACACACACACACACACACACACACGCACACACAAACACACACACAAACACACACACACACACACACACGCCTCACCTGGCACCTGGCGTGTCATGAGAACCTAAGGAATGCTAGTTCTGGGCTCTTTTGTGAAATAATAACTCAGTATAACATGGCGGTTAAGAGGAGAGGCTTTTGAGCCACACAGACCTGTGCTCAGTAGCCAAACCCTCTTTCTGAGCCTTAGTTTCCTCCTCTGTAAAACAGGGTCCACAGTGGTGCCGTTCCTGGCACCAAGTGATTGATCAGCAAATGGTAGCCATGACCAACCAATGGGATGCTCCCTCCCGCCGGCGAGGGGTGAACTCACTGCTGCAGGTGATCTCTGAGCCGGAGCATTTGTACGAGTAGCTCTTGGTGTAGGGGTTGTCCAGGAGGAATTTGCAGCTGTCCAGCTTCTTGGCTTGGTCGTAGCAGTGGTCGTGTATCTGGCAGCACCTGGGGGTGGGGGATGGGGAAGAGCTGAGGCAGGAGCAGGTGCGGGGGCCCCGGGTCCGCCCTCATCTGCTCTCTCAGGAACAGGGGGGATGTTCTAGCTGACAGGCTCCGGGGACTTTGGTTTTGTGGCTTGAAGGAGCATCAGGCCTTTTCTCATGTTTACTGAAGAGATTTAAAAAGTGGTTGCAGGAAGACTGTTGGATCATATACTCTGAAGATGCCCAGGAGTCGTTGCTGTGATCGTGTGTGTGGCAATGTGCGGCCACTAGAGGGCAGCCGCACCCACTACCTTCCATCCCCGCTAATGAGCCTTTGCATTTAGTCTTCCTGAACCAGTGGTCGGCAAACTGAGGCTCGCGAGCCACATGCGGCTCTTTGAGAGTGGCTCCTCCACAAAATACCATGGCCTGGGCGAGTCTAATTTGAAGAAGTGGCGTTAGAAGAAATTTAAGATTTAAAAAATGTGGCTCTCAAAAGATATTTCAATCGTTGTGCTGTTGATATTTGGCTCTGTTGACTAATGAGTTTGCCGACCACTGTCCTGAACATTTGCTGACATGACAGGAGGTGAAAATAGGTTGACCTTAGCAAGTCTGAGTCCCCTTCCTGTGCTTCCTCTTGGGGTCCTTGGCTCTCGCCCCCCCCCCCGCCCCCGGCCCCTTCCCAGCCCCCCGCCCCCCAGAGCAGGCACTCACTTGTCCAGCTCGTCCACGGGGGTGCCGGAGCCGCCCAGGCCGCAGTAGCAGCCGTAGTTGTTGTAGTCTTTCAGGGGGTCGCTGTCGGGCATCGTGCACTTGATCATGTTGCGGAACTGCCACACCGCCCGCGTGCTCACGCCGCCCTCGGCGGCGCACACTGCAGGAGGACAGCGGGGTCAGGTTCGTCCCTGTGGCCCTGCGCTCTCAGACCCCCCGCCCGCCCTGACCGCTGGCAGCTGCCTCCCGGGAGCACAGCGGGACACAGACGCCTGGCGAAGCGACTTCTTAATGAAAACTTAAAAAAAACCCACCATATATAGCCGAAACCAGTTTGGCTCAGTGGATAGAGTGTTGGCCTGCGGACTGAAAGGTCCCGGGTTCGATTCCAGACCAGGGCATGTACCTTGGTTGCGGGCACATCCCCAGTGGGGTGTGTGCAAGAGGCAGCTGATGGATGATTCTCTTTCATCGATGTTTCTAACTCTCTATCCCTCTCCCTTCCTCCCTGTAAAAAAATCAATAAAATATATATTTAAAAACACACACACATATAGTTGTAAATTGAGATCAAAGTCACATAACTGGTCCTGGCCAGGTAGTTAGTTGGTTAGAGCGTCGTCGTCCCTCAGCCAAGGTTGCGGGTTTGATCTCCGGTCAGGGCACATACAAGAATCAACCAATGAAGGCACAAATAAGTGGAACAAAATGTCATTGTTTATCTCTCTCAAATCAGTTTAAATTAAAAAAATATAACAAAATTCCCCACTTAAGCCATCTTTTCCTACATAATCTATCTATCTATATCTATCTCTCTATATATCTATATCTACATATAGATATATATAACAAATTCACTATTTTAGCCACTTAAAGTGTACAGTTCACAGTTGTGCAAATATCACACTAATGCCAGGACCTTTTTATCACCCCCAAAGAACACCTTGTACCAGTTAGCAAAAGCTCCCCCTCCCTCTGGCACCCCCATTCTGCTTTCTGCCCTACGGATTTGCTGCTCTGAACACTTTATAGATGGGAGTCATACCACATGTGACCTTCTGGACTGGCTTCTTTCACTAGCATCCCGTTTCTGAGGGTCACGTATGCTATAACATGTATGTCAGTCCTTCCTTCCTTTCCGTAGGTGGATTGTACTCCTCTGCACAGACAGGCCACGTTCTGTTCGTTCGCCATTGGGTGGACACGCGGGCTGTCGCCACGGTCCACTGTCCAGCAGAGCTGGCACCACCATCTGTGCACTCGTCTTTGTGAACGTGTTTCCAGTGAGGATGGCTTTACGCTGCCGCCATCGTTTATCCCGCAGACGTTTCCTGAGCTCTTCCATTGCGTATTGGCTTTCTCCCTGACCTAAGCTCAGCGAGGTGTAGTGCCCGACGCAGTGAGCTCCTCGCCCCCAGACCCGGGAAGCGGGTTCCCTTCACCGCATCTGCAGAGCCCGCCCCATGAGATTGGTGCCCTGCAGAGAAGATGGCATGAGACGATTTTGGGGTCCTGCTTCCGTCAGCCACCTCTGTCTTCTCTCTGCCCTCTCGTTCCTTGGTCTGTGACCCTGGACCCGCTCCCTGTGCTTAGCTGGGGCAGAGGAGGGCGGCAGCTGGTCCCCTGCCTCCGTGCCCGGCAGCAGCGTGTCCTGGACCTGGGCCTGGGGCTGTCAGACCAGAGGGGCCCGGCTCTGAGCCCACCTCCAGACCTCCTCCTGCTCCCCTGCTCTCTCTCTCTCTCTCTCTCTCTCTCTCTCTCTCTCTCATTCCTCTCAAGTCCTCAGTCTCCACCCAGGGCCCGATTCCTCGCTGGCTCTGATGCCGTCAGGGTTGAGTGAGTGAACGAACGATGGATGGATGAGCTGGGACTGTGTCAGGTCCCATTTACTCATTCAATGGACAGCGCACACAGCACTTTCTCTGCACTCAGAGCCCATGTAGGTGGGGGTGGGGGTGGGGGGAAAATAAAACCCCACAAGATGCAAATTGCAAGCAAAGACAGATGCTGGGAAGACGGGACCTGGTACCCAGGCAACGTGGCAGGAAGGAGGAAGGAAGGGGGGTCTTTGTTCGCCTGGAGGCCCAGGGCGGCCTTTCGGAGAGGGGCTCCCCGAGTGCACCCCTGAGGGCTGAGGGTGCCAGCTTGGGGGGAGCTGTGGGAACCCCAATATGGGAGCTCTTAAGCCCCACGGGGAGCTCTGAATGAAGACTCTGGCCCAGCCGGCATGGCTCAGTGGTTGAGCATCGACCTATGAACCAGGAGGTCACAGTTCGATCCCCGATCAGGTTGTGGGCTCAGCCCCCATGGAGGGGTGTGCAAGAGGCCGCTGATCCATGATTCTCTCTCATCATTGATGTTTCTCTCTTTCTCTTCCTCTCTGACATCAATAAAAAACATTTTTAATTAATAAAACAAAATAATAAAAGATTCCGGGTCTGGCCAGGCCTGTGGCCTGTGGCCCCCGTTCCAAAGGGGGGGAGCTTAGCCCACGAGGCGGGCAGCGGGGAGACGCGCCTACCTGTGAGCAGGGCAGCCAGCACCAGGAGCTTCATCCTGTCGGAGGCCGGTGAGCGAGAAAGGATGACTCCATCGGAGAGCCGCCTCCTTATAGCCCCGCGCGCTCGCGGCCCGAGATAAGGCTGTAGTGTTTGCTCTGCTCGCTGGGACGCGGGTGTCCTTGAGGCCGTCTGCTCCGGGTGACGCGGCGCAAGGCCCTGCCAGGAGGAGGCGTACGCCTTCGTCATCAGCGCTTTTTAAGGAAAGGGGTTATTCCTGGAATCACGTATCTTGGAATCTTGACCCTCTTACCCTCCCCTTGGCACTCAGCCCAGCTTCACCGCTGGGGGTGGTGGTGGCGGCAAAGCCATCGACGCCACCAGCTTGGCGTTGCCTCCATGTCTTCTCACGCGCCTGGGTCTGCGTGGTGGGTCCCGCTGAATGGCGCCGTCCGTCACGCCCTTGGCCGGTGAGGGAGCCGGTTCCGAGAGGTGCAGCGACCTGCTCCAGGTCACACAGCCAGCCGATGGCCGAGGAGGGACTCAGCCGGAGTCCTTACTAATCACGTCTGATTCTAAGGCACACGCTTCCTCCCCCCCCCCCCCCCCACCGTACCAATAGCAGCTCCTCCCCATTCCCTCTGTGGGGTTGTAAGACAGCCCCCAGAAGACTTACAGGATAAAAAAGTCTTCAGAACTATTGTGTCAGATGTCTACATGACCCGACTGGCGTGCTCAGTGGTTGAGCATCAACCTATGAATCAAGAGGTCACATTCCATTCCCCACCAGGGCACAGGCCTGGCTTATAGGCCCAATCCCCGTGTGGTGTGTGCAAGAGGCAGCCGATCAATGATTCTCTTTCATCATTGATGTTTCTCTCTCTCTCTCTCTCTCCCTTCCTCTCTGAAATCAATAAAAATATATATATTAAAAAATGTCTAAGCCAAAACCAGTTTGGCTCAGTGGATGCACCGTCGGCCTGTGGACTGAAAGGTCCCGGGTTCGATTCCGGTCAGGGGCATGTACATTGGTTGCGGGCACATCCCCAGTAGGGGGTGTGCAGGAGGCAGCTGGTCGATGTTTCTCTCTCATCGATGTTTCTAGCTCTTTGTCCCTCTTCCTTCCTTTCTGTAAAAAATCAATAAAATATATTTTTTAAAAATGTCTAACATAATACTTTGGGGGTGAATTTCAGATAGCATAAAGGAACCATTTTATGTTAAAGTGAGCGTGTAGTGCGTGAAGTGCGTGCACACACAGGGTGGGACACTTCCCCCTCCCCGGCAGGCCCTGTCCCCCGCTCTCCCTCCCCCTCGCCCAGGCAGCCTCGATCCGCCGCCGGCTCTGTAGATGCACCTCCCGGGGCGTTCCGCAGCGGAGACCATCATCTGCTGGAATTGGTTCACTTCGTATTTTCCCACTGAGCCGCCGTGTGATCTCTGCGGCAAACCCTGTTTTAATTTTATTTACGTTTTTTGAGCATTTTATCTTAGGATAGGACATCTGTTGTGATTAATGAACCAATATTGATACGTTATTACTCTCTAACGTAGTGTAACTCAAACCCACGGCTTACTTACAGTTCCTTAGTTTTTAAGTTTTGTTTTTTTTTGTTTTGTTTAATATATTTTATTGATTTTTTACAGAGAGGAAGAGAGAGGGATAGAGAGTTAGAAACGTCAATGAGAGAGAATCATTGATCAGCTGCCTCCTGCACACCTCCTACTGGGGATGTGCCCGCAACCAAGGCACATGCCCCTGGCCGGAAAGAACCTGGGACCCTGCAGTCCGCAGGCCGATGCTCTGTCCACTGAGCCACACAGGGCCAGGGCTCAAATGTTCTTTTTCTGTTCCAGAACCCAATCCCAGAGAGCACCTCATTCCCTTGTCCTGGCTCCGTAGGCCCGCTTGGCTGGGCGGTTTCTCAGACCCCCTGTCCTTGCTGACCTTGACCGCCTGGGGCAGCCGGGGGTCCGGGAGGCCCCTCTGTCGGACGCGTCTGGTGTCTGACCCCTGGGTTCCCGGTTCCGCTGGGGGTGAGAGGGGGGCTGAGGGGGGAAGATCACGGAGGAGAAGGGCCGGTTCATCACCTGCATCCTCTGTGGCGCCCTCTCTCATCCTGGCCGCACCTGGCCGCTGCCCAGAGGCCCGGGACTGGGCTGCGGGGAGCAGGGCCTGGCCGGGCGGACTAGGACCCAGCGCCCTGCCCTTCCTGAGCCCGTTCCCTGCACCTGCGCAGGGGAGGGGCGGGGAGGCCTCGCGAGTCCATGGGCCGGGACTCCCCCCCCCCCCGCCCTCCCCCCACCTCAGCAGGCGCAGCTCCGGAGGAAGTCCCCCACCTGCCAGGGCTTCCTGGTCCGCCTCCAGCCCCGGGCGCGGCCCCGGCTGATGAGAGCACACGCAGCGCTGAGTAGGCAGATGGGGAAACTGAGGCCGGAGAGGGGCAGAGGCGGACTTGCTTGGGCCTGATTCTGTCCCTTATCTGTGTCTACATCCGTCCAGTATGGTAGCCATCAGCAGCCGCAGGGGCTGTTTCAGTCCATTGCAACCAAACACGGCGATATTAAGTCACTTTCTCAGTCACACCAGCCGCATCGCAAGGGTTCGGCGGCTCCATGTGTGTGGCCGGCGGCTGGCGGCGGGCTGCGCAGACCGAGGGTCGGGGGGACAGCTGGGCAGGATGCTGCAGAGGCGGGCGGGCTGGGGGGGGGGGGCTGCCCGAGGAAAGGGAGGGCACGGCCAGCAGGAGGCTAAGTCCCACGTGGTGCTTTGGGGTCAGAGGGGAGAGGACCGGGGCCGCTCCGGTGGGGTGGGGTGTCTGTCTGGGAAGGAGGCCTGGTGGTGCTGCCAAGCCCTCTGCTGAGAGCGCGAGCGGCCACTTAACGCAGCTCTGGGCGGCCCATCGCAAACTCCCTCTCTCCGAGCGGACGGCGGAGGCTCAGAGAGGTCAAGAACCGCTCCAGTGTCACACAGCAGGCCCAAGAGGCGGGCTGGGTCTGGTGCAAATGCCACAGTCACCTCCGGACGGGGACTGTCGTGGGGGGTGGGGGTGTGGACGGCCCCTGGAGGCCAGAGGAGGGTGTCACCTGCCCCTTCCCCCCCCCCCCCCCCCCCGCCAGCTGGAGGCTTTCCCGGGGCAGGCTGCACGGTTCCCACGCGCGATGGAACCTTCTGTTCCCGGAGAGACGGGCAGTGCCACCGTCCGAGCCCTGCCGGGGGCAGCGGTGGAGGGCGGGCTCGGCTCAGGCCCTGCGCTCCGTACGTGACCTTCTGCGCCCGCAGGTGTGTGCCCGCGGCGGCCCCCAGCCTGGGAACAGCACACGCTCCCCTGGGAAAAACAGCCAAGGAGGGCCGCGGGCTCCTTCAGGTGGCGCGTACCCACACCCCGCAAGGTCACACGGCCCGCCCCTCCCCTCGGAGACAAGGCTCCTGCTTCCAGGACATTTCATTGATTTTTTTTTTTTTTTTTTACAGAGAGGAAGGGAGAGGGATAGAGAGTTAGAAACATTGATGAGAGAGACACATCGACCAGCTGCCTCCTGCACACACACCCCCCCCCCAATCGGGGATGTGCCTGCAACCAAAGTACATGCCCTTGACCGGAATCGAACCTGGGACCTTTCAGCCCGCAGGCCGACGCTCTGTCCACTGAGCCAAACCGGTCTTGGCGTCTCCTAACTTTTCTAGCGGCATCGTTCGCTACCTCTCCTGACCACCCACAGAAAGGTATTCTGGAGAGTAACCTCTCCTGGGACAGATGATTTGCAAATATTTTCTCCCACTCAGACTGCCTTTCACTTTGTTGTGTTCTTGAACGCACAAACATTTTTATATTTGAAGTCGTCCCGTATGTCTATTTTTCGTTTGTTGCCTGTGCTTAAAAATAATCATATATATATCCCCAAAATTATATATATAGTGTTGATTTCAGAGCCGAAGGGAGAGAGAGATAGAAAAATCAATGATGAGAATCATTGATCAGCTGCCTCCTGAACGCCCCCTACTGGGGATCGAGCCCACAGCCCAGACATGTGCCCTGGCCAGGAATCAAACCGTGACTTCCTGGTCCCTAGGCTGATGCTTAACCACTGAGAGAATCATCGACCAGCTGCCTCCTGCACACCCTCTACTGGGGATGTGCCCACAACCAATGTACATGCCCTTGACCGGAATCGAACCTGGGGCCCCTCAGTCCACAGGCTGATGCTCTATCCACTGAGCCAAACCGAGTTGGGCTGAAACATATTTTGAAATCAGAAAGTGTGACCACCAACTTTTTCAAATTTGTTTGGACTGTTTGGGGTCTCTTGAGATTCTGTATGAATTTTAGAATAAATTTTTATATTTCTGCTAAAAATGCCGCTGGGGTTTTGATAGGTATTGCAGTGAATTTGCAGGTCATTTTGGATAGAATGGACATCCTAACAGTATCAAGCCCACGGACATGGCATCTTCCCACTTATTTGTGTCTTCATTTCTTTCAGCATTATCTTGTGGTTTTCACTGTACAAGTCTTTCACCTCCTTGCTTAAGTTCATTGTTTTTAAATGTACTTTTCTGATTGTTCATTGTTTTGTTTTTTAAATATATTTTATTGATTTTTTAACAGAGAGGAAGAGAGAGGGACAGAGTTAGAAACATCGATGAGGAAGAATCATCCATCAGCTGCCTCCTGCACACCCCCCACTGGGGATGTGCTCGCAACCAAGGTACATGCCCCCGACCGGAATCGAACCTGGGACCTTTCAGTCCGCAGGCTGACGCTCTATCCACTGAGCCAAACTGGTTTCCGCTGATTGTTCATTGTTAATGTGTAAAGACACAATTGATTTTTGTGTGATTTTTGTATCCAACAACTATGATGAATTCTTTTTTTAGTTGTGTTTGTGTATAAATTAGGTTTTTTTTGTGTTTTTTTTTTTTTTTTTTTTACATATAAGATCATGTTATCTGCAAACAAATACTTTTACTTCTTCCTTTCCAATATGTTGAATAGAAGTGGCCAGGCCCGGCTGGCATAGCTGTGGTTGAGCTTCGACCTGTGAACCAGGACGTCCTGGTTCGATTCCCGGTCAGGGCTGTGGGCTTGGTCCCAGTGTGGGGGTGTGCAGTAGGCAGTCGATCAATGATTCTCTCTCATCACTGATACTTCTCTCTCTCCCCCTTCCTCTCTGAGGGGGGTATATATATATATATCCAGAATAGGCATCCCTACTTTGCCTCTGATCTGATAGAAAAAGCTTTCAAGGAGAAATTTGTAAAAAATATAACTACAATGTCATGGTCACGCCTAACAAAAATAAGACCATTTTCAGAGGTTTTTTCTCTCAGAATGTCTTTTTGATAGTCTTTCCAAATCATATCCAAATAAGGTACGCTTTTTCTTTTTTTAAAAATTCTCACCCGAGTCTATGTTTTTAAAACACATATTTCTAAGAACTGATTTCAGAGAGGAGAGGGAGAGACAGAAACATCAATGATGAGAATCAGTAATCTATCGGCCGCCTCCTGCACGCCCCCACTGGGAATGGGGCCAGGCCTCCTGGTTCGTAGGCTGACACTCCAGCACTGCAGCACGCTGAAGGTGTGTCTTCCCTGCTTTTTACAGACGAAGGGGGAGAAACACCCAGGTAGAGAAACACGGGTTGGCTGGTTGGTTCCTGGGGTCACCCGCAGCTGGATATCGCCGACGGGGAACTGAACCTGAAACCTTTGGGGTTTGGGGCGACGCCCGGACCAGGTGAGCCACCCGCAGGCACGCTCCACAGGAGGGGACCCGGCACTGTCCCGGGAGGAGGAGGAGGAGGAGGAAGGAAGTGGGCGGGGCCATGGCAAACTGGACCTGCTGCACAGACACACAGACACCCCGAGCCCAGCACCGTTTTCAAATAATTTATTAGGAATTTAAAACTGGAAGTAAATCCTGGAAAAAGAAGTTACAGATGTGGAGAGGAGAGACACCGGAGGGTGGTAACTTGCTGGCTTCAAAACACCATGTAACATCTTTTTTAAAAAAATTCCCCAAACAACAGAAAACGGAATTCCAGGGCCGGAGCCCGGATGGGCCCAGGAGGGGGGTGGGGGGGCGGCACAGGGAGGGAGGAGGGGAGCACTAAGTCTCTCGTGACTCGGCTCGAATGTGTAGAAAATTAAAAATAAAAAACAATAAATTGCAGCTTCTCTTTTATTAGGAAACATTAAAAAAAACCCACGAACAGCCGGGATCTCAGTAACAAAGATTATTGCTTTGTGTTCTCAGGGCTAAGGGGCTAAGCACCTCACAGACATTGCTCTCCAAGGGGGTCTACGGGGGGACCGAGGAGGAGGGGGGGGCGCAGGTCCCGCCTCAGGCCTGGGGGACACCGAGGGGCCGGGGGCCGCGGCCCCAGGTCAGGCCCCAGCCTCCCCCCTGTGCAGGGGGCTCTGGGGCGAGGGGCCGACCTGGGCTCTGGCCTGGGACCGTCCCGGTGAGATACTTCAGTGAGAATGTGGGGGTTCCCTGAGAAGCCCTTTGCTTTCCCCGGGGTCCGCCCCGTCCCAAGCGCCCCCGATGCCCGCCCACGGGGCTCAGAGCAGAAGCCACGAGGCCGGCCGGGCAGGGGGGGCCTGGAGAGCCAATTCCTTCCCAGCAGTGACTCCGGCGCCTTCTCCTCGCCCCTCGCCCCCACACTGGGTTTCGGGGTGAGCGGGCCCACGGCCTTCACCCCACGGCCTGAGAGAAGGCCTGCCTCGGCCGAGGCGGCGGCAGCGTACAGTAAGGGTGTCAGAGGAGGGGCAGGGGCGGGGTCCCCCCCCCCCCCCCCCCCGGTCTGAGGGGGGCCCCCTCACAGTATTTACATATGATACAGGACAGGGGTCCAGGGGCTCGGCCTGGCCTAGTCCTCGCCCGGCGGGAGGGGCCAGGGGCCACCCCCACACGCGTGTCCTCAGCTGGTGGGGGCCCGGCCCCTGCCCCCTGCGGCCTGGGGCTTCACATTCACAAACCTAGAAATAGTTTAAAAAACAGTTTCTTTAAAAAAAAAAAAGGGGGGGGGCAGAGAAAAGGAGGGCACAGGAGAACAGTACCCGGGCCGCTCTGGCTGAGCACGAAGCTCTGTGGGTCCGGGGCGCCCAGGGGCGGGGGCAACCGGCTAATCCAAAATAAATAAAAGCGGGGCGCAGGGGTGGGGGGGGTTAGTAGGGGCCAGGCTGAGGGGCAGCAGGGCAGGGCCGGCCGGAGGGGGGCAGGCAGTAGCTCCGAGTCGCGGGGAGGGGGCGTCGGCGGCGTCGGTGAGGTGTCCGGCCCCCTCGCTGGCTCGCTCCTGGTCCTCAGTCAGCTGCAGGGGGCGCTGTAACACAGAGGGGGCCATGGGTGCCCCCAGAACACAGGTGCCCCCCTCCCCTCCCCTCGTGCACAGCCCCCTCCCCGATCCCTCCCAGGCGGGCCTTGCGCTCCGGGTTCCCTGTGGTGACGGCTCTTTCCCTGGATTTAACCGGAGGGTTCAGTCAGAGGCCCTGCCCGTCAGAGATGCTCCTCTGAGTCTCTCAAGGGGCCCCGCACACAATCTAGAATGGTCTCACTTGATCTGAAAAAAGGAACTTTGTTTAAACCTCACCCCGGGGTGTGGTTATGGATGTGAGAGAGAAACCAGGACGTGAGAGGAGCAGGGACCAGCGGGTCCTGGATCCGCCTGCCTGACTGAACCGGGATTGAACCCGAAGCCTGACCTGTGCCCTGACCGGGAATCAAACCCGCAGCCCTCTGTGGGCGGGGCGGGGCCCCAACCACCGAGCCGAGGGCCAGGCCTCACTAGCTCTCTGTCGTTACGTGTCCCTCTTTCCTGGACTACTGCTCAACAAGTCCTTGTCTGAATGGACGAATAAAAATAGAAAAGGTCACTGGTTCACGTGTTGTCGTCCCCCCCCTCCTGCCTCCCACCCCTGGGTCTGGCTACACCCTGCATGCTGGCTGTGTGCGGGGCTCTCTCTGCCCTGCGTGCTGGCTGTGTGCGGGGCTCTCTGCCCTGCGTGCTGGCTGTGTGCGGGGCTCTGTGCCCTGTGTGCTGGCTGTGTGCGGGGCTCTCTCTCCACCCTGCGGGCTGGCTGCGTGCGGGGCTCTCTCTCCACCCTGCGGGCTGGCTGTGTGCGGGGCTCTCTCTCCACCCTGCGTGCTGGCTGTGTGCGGGGCTCTGTGCCCTGTGTGCTGGCTGTGTGCGGACTCTCTGCCCTGCCTGTGGCTGTGTGCGGGCTCTCTGCAGGCGGGCCGCTGCCAGCATTCCTGCTCCGGTTACCGCCTGACGCCCGTTGCATGCACACACCCACAAAGCTAACCACTCGCCTTTGGATGGGCACTTCAGTTATTTGCAGTTTTAAGAATAAACGCCCAGAAGTGGAATGGGTGGGTCACGGGGGTGAGTGTGTAAAGTCTGGCTAGAGCCCTGGCTGGTTGTGCTCAGCGGATAGAATGTCGGCCTGGGGACTGAAGGGTCCCAGGTTCGATCCCGGTCAAGGGCACATGCCCGGGTTGTGGGCTCCATCCCCAGGAGAGGGTGTGCAGGAGGCAGCCGGTCAGTGATTCTCAGCGTTGATGTTTCTCTCTCTCTCTCTCCCTCTCCCTTCCTCTCTGAAATCAGTAAGAATGTATTTTAAAACAATAGTAAAGTCTGGGCAGGCACGGCCAGACTGCCTTTTGGAAACCCCGAGCCTGCCCGCAGCTCCTCACCCTCACCCTCACCCGGGCCGGGCATTGGCAATCTTGGCAGACCCGCGCCCGGTCCTGCTCTCACTGGTTTCCTGTGAGCAGGCTCCGTGCTCCCGGGCCTCGGCTGGTCTGAAGGTCGGACCCCAGACGATGGGCCCTGAAGGCAGGGACAGGCTCGAGGCCCGGGACCCTCCCCACCAGCCCCTGCCCCTCTCACCTGTGGCCGCCTGCCTCCTGCCTCAGTGGTACCCATTGGTGAACGCCGTGGCAATCAAGGGGCCCTGGAGAGACGAGAATGTGACTCAGATTCCGGGGGAGCAGAGAAGGCCAGGCCCCGTCCCCCCAGGACGCCGAGGCCCAGCCCTTCCCGCCCTGCCCCGTTACCCCACTGCAGACCACCGAGGGGCTCCCTGGGGCGGCCGGGAGCGGTGCCCTTGTTAGAACGAGCCCCCCCCCCGCCCCCCCCGCTGCTAGAGGCACCTCCGTGGGGGCAGACGGGGAGTCTTGCTGGCCCGCAGCGGGCAGTCAGGATGCAGTCGGGAAGCGGCCACCGAAGGAATGCGGACTCCCGCCCCCTCCTGGCGACGCTCACCCATTGCCCCTCGCCCCCCTGCCCCCCTCTCCCTCTGCCAACCCTGGGTCCCCGGGACCTGCACTCACCCCAAGGCCGTGGCCAAAGCCGGTGCTGGGGGCGGGGCTGGCAGCGCTGATGTAGCTGCTGACGCCCGAGTCCTGGTTGGCGGCCCCGTAGAGCTCGGCCATGGGGCCGGGGCTGGTGGTGCCCAGGAAGCCCCCGGTGCGGCTGGGGGTAGAGCCTGGAGGGGGCGCCATCGTCCAGGGGTGAGAGCCTGGCGGCCCGGGAAGAAGACAGAGATGGTCCTGGCGCCTTCGAGCCGGGTGCACCCCCCCCCCCCCTGCCCCGTCCCCCCGCCTCGTTCCTGTGGGTCCACCTCCCGGAGAACCCCAAGCCCTCCACCCACCGGGCCTAGCGCAGGCCTGAGCTGTCTGACACGTGGCCCCCTTCCTTCCCGAGCCCCTCAGGCCCGTGGGCTCGAGCGTTTCCTAACGACTCGTCCCCCGCCACTGAACATGCTCAGTCCTCCCGGGACCCGCTCCTCCCTCCCTGCACCCGGCTCCTCCCTCCCCGCACCCGTTCCTGCTCCGCATTGACTGACCGACCGCCAGGCCTCCGCCCCGCGCTCCCTCTGCGGGAGCTCTGATCCTCCTCTGCCTCCAACCGAAAGCAGGTCCTCCCTCCCAGAGGCCTCCCTGACACAGGCTGGGGTGTCGGCATCGAGAGGGCAGGAGTTGTGGGGACACTGCTCCTCTCTGCCGCCTCCCCCAGAGGAGCGGTGTCCCCCACAGCTCCTGCCTTATGATGCCGACGCCCCAGCCTCTAGGCCCCGAGGACAGAGCCAGGTGCCCAGCTAACCCTGGATGAACAAATACGTAAGCCCCTCTAAAAGGGGGGGGGGTGTTGGCTGCCTCCCTCCCCTCTAGACTTCTCTGTCCCCCGGCACCCCCTCCCTCGCTTCCTGCACCCCAGAAGGCCTTACCTGTTCCTCGAACCACAGCCGCTGCGGCCGCCGCCGCCGCCATTGGTCCGTAGGCGGTGAGAGGGATGGCTGGAGGGAGAGGTGCGGCATTCAGAGGGGCAGGTGGGGGCACACCTCACCCCCGTGGAGGGGGCAGTGCCGCCCCGGGCCAGGCAGCGGGGCCCCCGAGGCCGCACCGAGCCCGGACCGTGGCGGGTGGACAGTAGGGGAGCGGGTGGCTGCCCAGCGCTGCTCCCCGGGACTCAAGGGGCACACGCATGGGGGGGCACCTCAGTTTGAGCTGCTCCGAGTGCTGCCGCAGCTGCCCCTGCTCCAGAGGGCCTTGGCCCGAAGGAAAAGGGGGGTTTGTCCCTCTTCCCGACCCAGGCCCTGGAGCCAGCGACGGGCGGCCCCGGCCTCTGCCTCCGCCGTGCCGGCGGTGCCGGCCGAGCCCCCGCGTGGCTCACGGCCGAGCCCCAACGCCGGCCAGGCCTCGCCTCCGCTTTGCTCCTCGGCGCCGGGCCTGCCCCCGCTCCCTCTCCCTCCACAGACTGTGCGCATCCCTGTCCCGCCCCGGGCCCCGACCACAGCCAGCCCAATCCTCTCAGCCCCCCTCGGTCCCCTCTCCAGACACAGGGGCCTCGCTATCCCGTGTCTGCTGTCTGCCTCCACCCGGACCCTCCGGCCTAGCACCCCGCCTGGTACACAGCAGGAGCTTAGAGAACGTCCACTGAAGGGGAAGGGACCACGGCTTCAAGGACAGGCTGGCTCCGCCAGTTCCCTGGGGCTGGGGGAGCGCCCCCTGCTGGTTGGCTTTGCCACTGCAGCCCAGAGAGGCTGTAAGCTCTGCCCCAGCCAGGGTCTGCAGCGTCGGGAACATCAGTCTCCCACCATAAGATGTACCCACTGGGGCTGTTTGAGTCACCCTAACCCTGAACTAGAACCGGAGCTAGGGATCCCTGGAAATCCTGGCGTGGCCGCTGCGCTGGGACTTGAGGTCTGGGGCCGAGCGGCTCCCACAGAGGCGGCCTCACATACTAGCGGTTGGCTTCGTCCCTCAGAGGCCACCTCCTCCGAGAAGCCTTCCCTGACCACTCTCACCACGCTGCACCGCATCTCCGTCTGGTTCCGGAACGTCTCACCCCTGAGGGTGTCTTATTTCCTTGTTTGCTTGCTTACTGCTCCCCCGCCACAGCGCCAGGAGGGCGGGCCTGCCCTGGCTGGCTCACTGTGTCTGCCCAGCGTGCAGCAGCACCGGGCGAGACGAATGCCTATTGGGTGCATAACCGAAACGCCCTGTCTCCTGAAGGCAAGAGAGGCGTTCAGACCCCAGGCTTCTAGGAGGGACCCCCCCCGCCAGACCCGGAGGGGGCGTTTCTCCCACAGGGGCAGGCTGGCTCCGAGGGCTGCGCTCAGGCTCCTCCAGGCATGCCCACAGACACGCCGAGGCCAGGCCGAGCTGTGCTTCTCACCCGGAGAAGGGCTGCCCACGTGCCTTCTGAGCACCCGCTTCCTCTGGACGGCAAGGGGTGGCCGCAGGGCCGGCAGGGTCCCACACAGTGCGCCTCAGCACAGCGGCTTCCACGGGCAGAAAGGACCCCCTTCTCCCCCGGTGCTGGCCAAACCCCGTCTCTACTCAGGGAGGAGCCTCTATCACCCCACCTTCAGGGTTCTCCACGACCTCCCCTTCCTGCACCCCATCTTTCCCTTCCCCCTTCTCCACCTGGGAGGCCCCTGAGCACCCTTGGAAGGAAGGTCTCATCGAAAGCAGCATCCAGCTCCACGCGTGGCAGGTTGGGGAAGTCCGGGGGGGGGGGGGAGCAGGTCGAGCAGAGAAAGCCCTCGCAGCCCACCTCACCCGCCCCTCGGCCCGGCCCCCAGCCCGGCGCCGAGCGGAGGGCCCACGTGAGAGCCGGGGGTGGGGGTGGGGGTACGGCCAGTGGCCCAGCACCTCCACCCCCTCGCCCTGAAGTCCCAATGGGCAGCACAGCCTGGCTTTGCCCCCGAATAGGTCTTGTTTGGCCCGCAGTGGATCAGAAATTTGGTATTTGTTGCCAACACTTGAAAATACAGTGGAACCTTGTTCCTCGAACATCTCACTTCTTCTTTTTTTTTTTTTTTTACAGAGAGGAAGGGAGAGGGATAGCGAGCCAGAAACATCGATGAGAGAGAAACATCAACCAGCTGCCTCCTGCACACCCCACTACTGGGGATGTGCCCGCAACTAAGGTACATGCCCTTGACCGGAATCGAACCCAGGACCCTCCAGTCCGCAGGCCGACGCTCTGACCGGTCAGGGCAAACATCTCACTTCTTAACCTGACAAGTCTTCGTGCTGATCCCTGTACGATCAGTCACGTGACAAACAGGAGAGAATGTTCAAATGAGTCAGTTAGCACCGTTAGTCTCAGGACATTGCACTGTAAATATTTTCGTGGGTTTTTGTTTGTTTGTTTTTTTTGCTTTTGTTGTTGCTTATAATTATTGTGAATTTTTCACTTTTTACTATATATTTCCTTTCCTCTTTGTTAAATTTCACGTTCCTTTTGCTTTTAAAGGGCTCCTCTGTGGATGAGACCTCCTCGCAGACATGTGTATAAAAGGAAGGTTACAGCAGGGCGCCACTTGGGGGTCTGGCCCGGGCTGATTACGTCTACATTGTTTCTCAACGTGATGTGGTTTTTCAACAGCCTTCTGGAAGGAAGCAAGTTCGAGAATCGAGGTCCCACTGCAACTGGGGAGGCAAAAGCCGGTTTCTGGCTGCTCTTGGACAGTGAGATCCAAATGGGCTGGTGGGCATCCTCTCCCCCACCCCGCAGGGCCGGCGGGGTGCGGCGTGCAGGCGTGCCCACCGTCTGCCCAAGTCCGTCCCCCCCACCCCCACCCCCGCCCCCCGCCCGTTCTGCTCTGAGGCCGAGCCCCGGCTCCCTCCCCACCGGGTCTCGGAGCCTACGTGGTGCCGACAGGGAGGCGCTGGAGGAACGCCTGCCGGATGGTGAGTGGGGGACGTGGCCTCCACCGCTGGCCGGCCGTGGCCCTCTGCTGCACCCGCCCAGGGCGGTCCCGTCCGCTGCACCCACAGCCGGAGGGCGGGCTGCGGCAGGAGCGAGGAGTCCCCTGCCCCCCCCTCCCCCAGGGGTGGCTCCTGAGTCCTCCTCTCCCGCCCCACGTGGCCTGCGAGGTGCACGATCCGAGCAACTGACCTGTGAGCTCGGGGAGGACTGGGGCGCTCGGGAGAGGGGTCCGCTCTACACGGAATTCTAAAACGAAACGTAAAACAGCTTAGGGAGGTGCAGGGCTGGGGGACAAATGCACCCACTGGGACACTGGGTGGGGGACAGGCCATGCACAGGACCCAAGAGCTGGGGATGGGAGAGCACGGGCCCAGCAGGCCGGGGGGGTGGGGGTGGGGGGGGAGACAGGCACAGGGAGGAGAGACAGACAGACGCAGAAGAGTGAGTAGAGTTGCCACCTATACTCTGGGCAGGGGCAAACCTGGGCTGCAATATATATATATATATATATATATATATATATATATATATATATATATATATATTTATTGACTTCAGAGAGGAAGGAAGAGGGAGAGAGAGACAGAAACATCAATGATGAGAATCATTGATTGGCTGCCTCCTGCACACCCCCTACTGGGGACGGAGCCGGCAACTCAGGCATGGGTCCTGGTTTGAATTGAACCCTGACCTCCTCGTTCATGAGTCAAGGCTCAACCACTGAGCCACGCCTGCCAGGCCGATGTTTCTTAAAAGGCTTGAGATTGCTGAGGCCGGTTTAGCTCAGTGGATAGAGTGTTGGTCTGCAGACTGAAAGGTCCCGGGTTTGAGTCCAGTCAGGGACATGCACCTTGGTTGCAGGCACATCCCCAGTGGGGGGTGTGCAGGAGGCAGCTGGTCGATGTTTCTCTCTCATCGACTTTTCTAGCTCTCTATCCTTCTCCCTTCCTCTCTTTGGAAAATCAATAAAATATATATATATATTTTTAAAAAGGCTTGAGATTGCACCTCAACCTCCCCCAGAATCCTCCTCGAATCCCATTTTTGGGGGAAGGAGGAGCTGGGGAGCAGCGTGGTAGAAGCGATGACCTAGAGTAGGCCAGGCTCAGGGGGGCTCCCGGCTCCAGAGCTTTCTGGTCCAGGCATCTTAGCCAGCCACCCCTCCCCTCCCCGCTGAGCCTTTTCCTCACTGCACACCGGGACCGTCTGCCCTGCCCCAGGGGCTGCTGTCAGGTCAGACACAGGCAGCCCGAGAGGCCGAGGCTGTGCCGAGGGACCCTCTAAAAAACCACACCCCAAAACACAAGAGCCTTGCAAAGATGTGACATTTCAAAGAAAACAACACTGAACGGTCACCACGGAGAGTTCAAAGCGCTGGGGGCGGCCTCCGCGTGCTGGGAGGCAGAGCGCATTTGCTCTGAATCGGGTGCGGTGGGTGCCGGCGCCACCTTCACCCTGCTCCCAGCATCGGCCTCAGGGGCCCCCGGCCTCGGGAGGGCAGCGTAGCTCTTGGCACTGCCCGTGTGTCCACAAAGACACACCGGGTGCCCGCGGACCCAGCCCGGCGCCCTCTGTGGTGGAGGTGGCAACCCTGCGGGGGTGGGGGGTGGGGTGGGGAGGAGAGAGGAGGCCGGCCTGGGGGCACTGCCCCGGCTTCCGGGGAGGGGGCAGGAGGGGGGTGAGGAGAGGTGCTCCTTCCTCAGACATGCCCTTCCTTCCAGACTCCCAGCAGGCAGCCCCCCAGCCCCGGCCATGCACCCCACACGCCGCCCCAGGAGTCCGCCTGCCCGGGACCGGGCGGACTTACCGGGGAACTGGTAGGTGTAGCCGGGGGCCAGGCCCGTGTAGCTCCTGCTGGCGTAGGTCGTGGCTTGGAACCCGGGGTAACCTGATGGGGGAGGGGCCTGGGTCAGACGCCTCGCCTGCAGCTCAGACCCTGAGCAGCTCGGACCCTGAGCCACTCCTTTCCCTCCCACCTCCCCTCCCAGTCACAGCCAGTCCCGTACCGGCACCTTCCCCATGCCGAGCCCCGCGCCGAGCCCACCGCACAACTTCTCTGCTCAAACCTCATCGGAACCCTGAGCAATCCTCACCACTGGGAACCCCATTTTACAGGTCGGAAAACGGAGGCTCAAAGAGAGGGGGCGCTTACTGGCTAAGAGCAACTCAAACCCTTGCGGAGGCCCTTCCTGCTCTGGCTCCACCCCCCCCAATCAACTCTGCCCCTGGTCACTGCGCTCCAGCCACGCTGACCTCCCTGCTGTTCCCCAAGTTCCCCAAGCTCCTTTCCGCCCCAGGGCCTTTGCACGTGCTGTTCCCGCTGTCTGGGACACTCCCCCCGCCCCGGATTTCACACGACGGGGTCCTTTTCACTGGGCCAACCCTAGCTCCGTGTCACCTCCTCAGAGGGGTCACCCCACAAGGCTTACAATATGTACGCATCACCCCGCTTCTCCCCTCCGCAGCCCTGGCGGTCATTATCGGGGTCTGCTTCAGAACTGAAGTGCGGACTTCCTGTTTCTGGCTTCTTCGGGTCTTGGTGACGGCCCTGTGACTCATGCTCCCTTGGCACCCTACACTTCTCCATCCTAAGCCCTGTGTTTACGGTACTCCTGGTGGGTTTTCCATGCCAAACCGTACAGGTCCGCGGGTAGTGACTGCCGTGCTGCCCGGCACAGTGCCTGGCGCTCACAGCGGCTCAACCCCTATTTCCTGACGGACGAAGGGATGGACGGACAAGGCCACGGAAAGAGCGGCCGGACCATTCTTTTGGCCACCACCAGAGGGCAGTGCCCCACAACAATCTGCCCCTCCTCCGGCAGGCCTGGCGGACCGAGGCTGTCCCCACTCCACCAGAGACTCAAGAGCGAGGGCGGACACAGAGGCGAGGCCCCTGCAGGCCGCCTGGAGCAGCGCCGGGCAGGGAGCAGCTGCGGGTGGTGCGGCCGCACGTACCCAGCATGCCGATGCCCAGCATGAAGGCGTCCATTCCGTAGGGCATGACCCGAGACCTCCCGCGGGCCGAGCCGGTGGGCGACATCACCTCTTTCGGCTGAGCTTTCTTACACTCCACCTGCAACGAGACCTGCGTCAGTCCTGCCGTGCCGGCCCCGGCCCTCCTGTTCCCGCCTCTTCACCGGTCATTCCGTGACCGCGCAGAGCGCTCACTGTGCGCCAGGCACCGTTCATCAATGCTCTCACCACCCGGTCACGAAGGCACTGCTGGCGCTCCCACGTTACAGTGAGGAAATGGAGGCCCAGAGAGGAAATCGTCCGCCCAACGACAGACCAGC
This sequence comes from Vespertilio murinus, assembly GCA_963924515.1. Classification (NCBI taxonomy): domain Eukaryota; kingdom Metazoa; phylum Chordata; class Mammalia; order Chiroptera; family Vespertilionidae; genus Vespertilio; species Vespertilio murinus. The sequence continues at coordinate 3,544,774 of OZ004720.1, read as the reverse complement.
CAGTAGTGGAGTGAGGGTTTCAGTCCACGCTTTTTTAGTTTTTGCTCCCCCCACCCAGCCCGGGCTTTTTAACACCAGAGGGGTTAGCACCCTGCTATCCAGGGTGTCAGGTGGAGATCTGGTTCTGCCCCACGGACTGAGCCCTCTGCCGCCTCCCGAGCCCCGGAGCGCCCCCGCTGGCTGAGCCGGGAGCCACAGTCTCTCTCTGCCCAACCCCGGCTCACCATTTTGTTGTTGATTTCATGGAAATGAATTTCACACACTTTCTCCACGATGTCTTCACTCTCAAACGTGACAAATCCGAACCCTAGAGGGCAAACACAGGGTCAGAACCGGGCTCGTGGCCCAAACCCAGCCCCAAGTCATACCAACACCACCGCCCTCTCTGGCAGGGAGCATCTGAGAGTCCACAGAGGCCCCGTCCTCAGCCCGGGACCCTCTCAACACCGGCCGAGACGGGTTCTGGTTCCACATCACAGACGGGACAACCAAGGCTCAGGAAAGCGAGTGATTGGCTCAGGATCACACAGCGAGGGAAGGAGCGGAGCTCTGATGAAATCCACGCCACGGGCCCTTGCTCCCCCTCCGATGCTTTCCAAAGAGGAAGGGAAGCACACACACACACACACACACACACACACACACACAGACCCTGTGTAAATGCACACAAAAGTGTGCACACCCACACATGCTTGTACAGTCACACTCATAGAGACACACGTACTCCCAAACACATAAAGACCCTGTGCCCAGTACACAGTCGCCCCGATACAACAGACATACACAACGTTCAGACGCTGACACCTCCCATGCGGAGACCCACACAGCGGGGCCCCCGCCCCCCCCCCCCCAAGAGCAGGTTAAAGGCCCAAAGGCCTGCAGCAGCCGGAGCGAGAGCCCTGCCTCCTCCATGTGCCCCAGGGACCCGCACGGGAGTCTGAGCAGCAAGGCCTCCGGGAGAAAAACAACCAGGCTGTGCAAACACAGTGGCCTGGGTGCTCCCAGGTTCAGGGGCAAAGGGGCCGGGGGCGGGGGCCGCCCGAGGGGGTGGGGGGAGGGCAGTGGTCGGAGCAGGCTGCCTGGGCTCCGAGTCGGGAAGTCAGCCTGACCGGGGCGGCCCGGCCCGCTCTGTTACCAGGGACAAGGTGAGCCCAGAGCAGACTGCGGGCAGACGGCAGGCCGGGGCGGGGGCGGCCGGGGAGAGTCTGCTCCTCTCGGGTGTCTGCAATTCTGCAAGTTTCTAGCACAGGAAACGGCGGGACAAAAGCCTTCTGTAAGGCCAGGCCCCAGAGAGGATGCAGATCCTCCGGGATAGGATGTCAGGAGGAGAGATGAAAGGGCAGCTGTGACCTGCGGCCCCGGCTGACCACGCCGCCGGCCGGCCTGGGGCAGGGGGCGGGGCCGCGCTCACCTCGGTGCCGGTTGGTGGTTTTGTCAAACATCAGCATCGCATCGTCCACCTGAAACAGAGGCGTGCTGCTGTGGGGGGGTCCCCACTCCAGATACCGGGGGGCCCCCCACACCCGTTCCCTTCCCTGCTCCCCTGCCCAGGCCTTTTCCTAAACCTGCGCCCCGCACCGGGGACAGCTTCGCACCCACAGCCTCCACGGACGCCACAGCGACCCCTCCCCGCCCCGATTCCCATGGGCCAGCCAGCAAATCCTAAGCGCAGGCATGTGCTGGCACTTTGTCCCGGGGTCCTCTCCACGTTCCCAGCACATCAAGATCCTGGTTTTGTACGTCAGGAAAAGGGATCAGAGAGGCGGAGTCACCTGCCTGAGGTCACACAGCAAACCTCAGATCCGCCCGGGAGGGAGGGCAGAGTGGGCACCAGAGGAGGAAACACAGACCAGGACCTGAGCCGGGAGGCAGAAGCCCGTCCCTCTCTGAGGCCGGAGGTCAGCGTCTCTGCGGCCAGTCCCGGCTCCCCTCTCCCCTCTCCCCGTACCATACCATGGAGCTTTTCCTCTAATTGAGGTTTCCTTTGCTGGAGGCTGTAATTAAACCGAGTGCAGTTCAGGCCTGGGCTGCTTGCCTCCCACTGACTGGGGGAGGGGCCGGCTGAGGAAGGGGAGGGTCTCCCCTCCCTCCCTCCCTCGGACCCCAGGCCTCTCTCCTTGCTACTCCCTCAAGGCACCGCCCCTCGGGCCCTTGGCCAGCCAGAGGTCGCAGCCCCACCTCCTTCCCCTCTGCCCACAGCTGCTGCCTCCTCCGGGCCCTCCACCCTCCAGCCGGTGAGAGAGGGCCGGATTCTTCCTTGGTGGAAATCGGGGGCTGCCTGTTACCCCTCCATTGCATTCCAGCCGCTGGCCCCCCTCACCGCCCCCCACAACACACACACACACGGTCACACACCCACGGGACGAGGCTTCTCCCCGCCTCCCCTCGCTCTCCCCAGGCCTGCCGCGCGCCTCCTTGGAGGAAAGGACAATCCCTCCAGCCCTCACGGGCGCTGCCCCGTGGGACAGGCCGCTGACCCCTCCCCCCCCCCAGGGCGCCGGACCCCTCCGAGCCAGGCGTGGCCGGGTCCCTGAGCCTCTCCCGGCCCTGGTGGCCCCCTGGGAGCGTCACCCTCACTCTCATCCTCAAGGACCCGCTGAGTCCCAATCCCAAATCTGCTCAGCGATGCCAACCAGACTGACTCTGCGGCCCAGCACCCCCCCCCTCGGCCTCGGAGGAGAGGCAGATCCCCCCAGGAGGGCGGCATGGAATTCAGGCTCAGAATCCAAACCCTGGGCCCCGCACTTGCTGGCGGGTACTCTGGGCCAAGGGGCTCTGTGTCTCCAGGACTCGGGTAACTCACCTGTAAAATGGGTGTAAGAGCGTCGTATAGGGAGGAGTTAAATGAGTGCATGTGACGCTCAGCCTAGCACCTGGGTACAGTAAATGATTGATAAATAATGGCTATCATGATCGCCTCATCGCGGAGGGGCAGAGCTGGAGAGCAGCCCACCACCGCCGCCTTCGAGGTTTCAGCGAAGCGGACCGAGCACCTTGACGAGTGAATGAGCTGAGAGGCAGCTTCGAGTCCCTGCCCGATCCACACGCTGGTTTCGGCCCAAATCCGCAGCCCCTTCGCCTTCCTCCACCCCGTCTCCCGGCCCCCCGCCCCGGACCCCGGACCCCGGACCCTTCCCCCGAGTCCTGGCTGCGCAGACCCAGGGGGCCCTGGGGTCGGGCCGGGGCGGGGGGCCAGGGGTCCCCACCAGCCGCGCCCCCCCTCCTGGGACCGCGCCCCCCCCCTGGGCCCGCGCCGGGAGAGGCCCGGCCGGTGTCCTTAACAGGCTCGGTCGCCATGGGAACCGGCGGGGGGCGGGGGGCGGGGGCGGGGAGGCGGCGGGGCCGCCCGCGGGCCGCGGAGCCAAGTTCGGCCGCTAAGCCTGAGTGGCAGCCATGGCGGCCGACCATTGTTCCCCGGGCCGCCCCCCGCCCGGGGCCCTTGGCATTCCCGGCCGTCCCCCGGCTCCGCGGCCTCTCTCCGCTCCCGGCCCCGGCCCCCGGCCCCCCCCGGCCCCCGGCTCCCCCCGGCCCCGGCCCCCGGCTCCCCCCGGCTCCCCCCGGCCCCGGCCTCCCGGGCCGGTTTCACATGCCAGCGCCGATTTAGGCCGAACAAAAGCCGCGGCGCTGACGGCTTCTCCTGGGGCCCGGTTGCCATGGCGACGCCGGCCCCGGCGGGCGGCGGCCTCCAATCACAGCTGCGGGATCAGATTAGCGGCCGCTCGGCTCCGGCACAAAGACACCCCGGGAGCGGCGGGGCTGGGGGGGGCGTCCTCCGGGGCGCCGGACCGGTCCCCGCGGAGGGGGCGCCGCCGGAGCCCGGCCTCGGCCCGCCCGCCGGGGACCTCCGCCTTCTCCCCTTCCCCCCGAGACCGGGAGCCGGGGACTCACCCTACTGCCCCGAGCCCACAGGGACCTGCAGAGGCCTCGGTGGGAAGGTGGAGGCCCAGTCTGCAGCCGGCCTGGCTCGGGAGTGGACCAGGGACCCCGGTACTAAGCACACAGTACCTACTCCATCCTCAGATTAAAACTTGGGTCCCCCCCCCCCCCCTTTGCCATTGACTCTGACACGGCTCACCTTTCCGGGGACACCCTATGGTCTGGTGTCGCTGCGGCTCAGGCCTCACAAACAGCCCAGATGTGAAAGCTGGCTGCGTCTCAGAGCAGAGCGCCAGCCTCTGGGCCTGGTGGTCAGCACCACCTCTGCCCCCCCCCAAAATGGGTGCAGGGTCAGCCCCCTCCCCAGCTCCTGTGCCGGGAGTGCTGAGTGCAACGGGGATTCTATTGGATTCTATTTATTGCCTCCTTATCATCCTCCCCAGGAAGGAGAGGGGAAGGTGCGGCCGCCGCGGCCTGGACAGGTGCAGGCTCCCAGGCGGCCGGGGACTGGATGGAACCGGCTGGGAGAGCAGCCTCCCCCGGGAGAAGGGGGAGAAGGGAGAGGAAAACTTGGGAAGGGCGACAACAGAGAGAGCTCCTGTGTGGCCGGTCCCCGGGGACGTGTCCAGGGTGTGAGGCCGCGGACGGGCCAGGAGCCTGCACGGTGGGCTGGCCTCGCCTCACCCTCAGAAGGGCCCGCCCTCTCTCACCTTTTGTAGCCACTGGAGGGCCCGGCTGGACTCTGCTCTCTGCTCCCCCCCCCCATCCTTCACCCCGATTTCACCCACCTTCCCGAACTGCTCAAAGTACTGCTTCACATCCTCCACCGTGGTGTTCACGGACAGCCCCCCCACGAAGATCTTCTTCGTCCGCGTCACCATCTGTCGGGGAGAGGAGGAGAAAGTGGGCCTCTGAGTCCGGCGGCCTGCTGCCACCAGCGGGGCCCAGCCCTCCTGCCAGGGCGCCAGCTGACAGCTCTCCGTGGCCCCATCCTCGGAAGGCCCCCCTGGGCTCCCCCTCGGACCCCCGCCTCTGGGCCTGCCACAGGCAGCTGTGCGCCCCGCACCCTGGCTGGCTCCAGCGTGCCTCCCTCCCTCCCTCCCTCCCGGGGTCTTCTGGGGGAAATGCCCCCCCTAAAGACCACCACGGAGAAGGGGGTGGTTAGTGACCCAGACCTCCACACAGCCTAACTTAAAGGCCCCGCCGGCTCCCCCCGGGGGAGGCCAAGGCCCATCACGGGGTCCCCCTACACGTCCCCCTACACGCCACGCCGACGTTTTCCTCACCCACCTCCTCCCAAGCCACCCCTGGCAGCCCTGTGGCCCCGGCCCTGCTTTAGGAGGAACACATGGTCCCAATTACCCCAGAGCGCATGGCTAATCCACAGCAATTCCCAGCCCCGTCCTAACACTAAAGCACCTTCTGTCACCAAACTGCTTAATGGAATTAACCCAGTTCCGACCATGTGCCCGGCGCCGCTGCCTCCAGTACCTGCTCCGGCCTTGCTTTCCGCCCCCCCTCCCCCCTGCCAGCCTTCCAGAGGCGCCCGTCCCGCCTCTTCCTGCGCCCGGGCAGGAGCCCTAAAACGTCTCAGTGCCCACCACCCCTCCTGCCAAGGGGAAACTGAGATCCCCCGGGGAGGGACCTGGTCCCAGGACACTTGGTAAGTCGGCAGACACAGGGTCCGGCTCTGTATCCAGCCTTCCTGTGTGTCTCCGCCATTCAACCGCTTACAAGTTAAGGCCCGGCTCGCTGCCCTGGGGCCCAGAACAGAATCTCGGGCCTCTGCCCTGGACCGAAAGTGTGGGGTGCTCTGCGGCTCACCTGCCAAGGAACCCGCTTTCCTTCTGCACACCCAGAAAAACGTGCCGGGGGGGGGGAGGGCAGCCACGGTCCCCGAGCCGAAAGGCAGCAGGTGACGGGCTCCGGGCCCCGTCCCCCTCCTCCAGCCCAACGCATCCAGCGGCAGCAGGGTGACAGGGGTCAGGCAGCTCCCGGGCCTACTCCAGCTCGGCCTCAGGGGGGGAGGGGGGGCTGTCCTGGATTTGACCCCCAGAGGCACTGGGAACAGCGGCTGTGACCCGAGGCCAGAATCCCACTCCGGGTCCCAGCCGAACCGGCTTCCCCTAGAGGAGGAGCCCCCGGAGGCTCCCTTCCCAGCCCGCACAGCCCCGGCCCCAGACTGCAGGGCTCAGAGGGAAAGGCGACCCACGGCGTCCTCAGTCTACAGAGCAAGGGTGCAGAGAGCCCTCCCTCCCCCCAGCCCAGGCCCTGCAGAGGCCCCGGGGCATCTTCCACAGAAAGGCATGCTGGGAATATCTCTGCCCTCCGTCACCGCGCTCCTCCCAGACAGACCCCGCCTACCTTGGGCTGTGCTCTCCGGGGAAAGGCCACCTTGGGGTCGATCTGGAAGAGAAGGGCCTTCGTTACCGCGGCTGACGGGGCGACTCTCCGCCCGGAAGACCTTCCTCGCCCCAGGACGCCGAGGAGGCGGAGACCAGCCTCCGGCAGGAAGGTGGAGTGGGTGAGCGTGTGGGCCCCAGAGCCTGGCCGGTGGGCTCAGATCCCCCTTAAGGTGCTTCCCAGCTGTGAAGACCTCAGGCAAGTTACGTAACCTCTCTGAGCCTCAGGGTCAAGCTCCCCTGCAAGACGGGCAGAGTGGCACCCGCCCCCGGGGACATCTGCAGGGCACAGGAGACCATGCTTGCAAGGCACTCGGCACGGTGTCCGGCTTACAGCCAGAACCCCCCAAAAGCAAGCGAAGTCTCCTCCTGTAAGCGCCAGGCACCCGGAGGGCCTGCCCGGCTTATCTGACTTCACACGGACACCTGCCTAGGCGAGGCGCGCAGTCCGGACTTCTGAAGGCTTGCGAACAGAGAGCCGTGGCCTCCAGATAAGAGCTCATAAACCGCCGGAATGGACTCAGCTCTGTTTCTCTGATGTTATGACACCTCACCGCTCTCCCCGAGGGCGCACGCAAAGGGCTGAGGAAGCCGCTGGGCCCCGGGGTGAGGCCGAGCCCAGGCTTCGGTGAGTGCAAGGCCGGAGGGCTGGGACTCGGGCATCCTGGGCCCCAGGCCGAGCCTGTGATCTTGGGAACGCGCCTGGCGCCTCAGTGCCCTCATCTGCAAAGTGGGGACAATCACGCCCCCTTCTCCCGGGGCAGCTGGGGGAAATCAAATGAGATAACGAGGGTGAAAGCGGCCCTTTGTGAACTGCCCTTCGCTGCACAAACAAAGGTGCTATTACCCGCGGGCCACCTTTGCCCTTGGCTGTGAACAGCCACCAGAAGGGAAAAGCAACCTGCGTCTGGTTGTGCCGGGGCTCCACCTGGACTCAGAAGCAGCCAAGGCAGGCAGGGGACCCTGCGGTCAGGGCAGGACCAACGAGGCCCGGTCATTGCGGAGCCGCTCGGCACCCACGCGGGGGACACCACGCACAAGTTCGCCAGCCAATCGCAGGCAAGAGCCATCTTTTCCCCAGGTTCCTTCTGCCCGAAACTCAGCCTTGCTCGAGTTTCTGCCTGGGTGGCACAGACCCAGGACCAGCTTCCTCTGGGCGTCCCCCAGGACTCACCCACGGAGAAGGAGCCCCCACACTCCACGCTAGGGCCGTGCCCCTCCCAGAGGCCCACTCGGCTCCGGGGGAAATCACAGCTGACTACTTTCCCCGTCCGAGGGTGTGATGTCGTACGCATTTCCTCCTCCATTTCTCCCAGCCTCTGGAGCACACCTCAGTCAGTCCCCCCCAAACCCCCCCACGGACCCCACCCCATGGGGAGATGAGATGGTACCCAAGCTCCGTCCAGCAGACCCACATACACCCTCTCCCGGCTCCGCCCCGCCTCCTCTGACTCACAGCTGGCAACATAAATAAAACCCAACAAGTAAATAAAAGGTGAAAGTCAGAACCCAAAATAGACTCCCCACAATAAACCTCCCTCCCACCACCCCTAACGCAGGCCACAGAATGCCAAGCACAAGGCCTTTGCCCCGAGTTCTAGGTCTCAGAGGAGCCGCCTCGCCCTCCTCCCTCCCCTCTCTGTGCCTTATCGGCCCCCATTCCCCGGCCCGGCCGGCCCGGCCTCTCAGCACCAGGGGTGCAGGAGCCGCCGTGCATTCTGAGGCCGGGGATGGCAGCAGAACAGGCAGCCTGATGGCAGATAATCACCAAACACAATAGGCCACTGTCTCTCCACTCCCGCCTGGGTCACTCAGGCTGAGCCAAGAAGATCCTTTCAGAGCCACGGAGCTGAGGCCTGGCCTCGGCTGCTCGTCGCAGGAGCAGGAGTGGGGCCGGGCGGTAACTTAGCAAATTCTTGGGCACAGCCGGCCATTGTTGCAGGTAAACAGCAGCCAGGCCGGCCCCAAGCAGGCAGGCCCAGGCCCCGAGGAGAGTAGGGGGTGCGGAGAGCGATCACACTGTCCGCCCCATGGCCAATGGGGTCCCCAACCACAGGTTCCCCCGTCACAGAGGACCCCCTCCTGTCACTTTCTCCTCTCCCCTCTCCCCTGGAGCCGGGCCTGGGCCTGGGCCAGCGCCCCCTGCAGAGCCCAGGACACCGGGAGCAGGGGGACAACAGCAAATGCGTCCCAGCAGTTTGAAGCCAACAGGCCGCGGCGCTCAGAAGGGTTTCCCCAGGCCACTGGCTCCTCCTCGGAGCCCTTCCTGGGGGAGGCAGCTCTGGGTCTGCCTCACAAAGCGAGGCGCTCCCGGACCCAAGAGTCAGGGGATGGGGGGGAGGGTTAGGGATGCGTTGCCATTGGTCTGGAATGGGGGAGGGGGTCAGAGTCAAATACTAGTTGCAGTTCACAGAAGCCACGGGGTGGGTCCCTGACTCACCCACTCTGGGCGAGGGGAGGGCCCCAGCCCCACCCCAGCCTCCTCCGGACGGAGCCCAAAGACCAGCACTTATGGGGGCGGTTTTGGGGGGGGGGCTGCGCCTGCCCTCACCTCCACCGGAGGGGCTGGGAGATGGGGCTCCTCGGGGCAGACCTGGGTTTGTTCTCTCCTCTCCACCTTCAACTCCAGTGGCAAAGTTTCGGAGCCCGGCAGCCCTTCTGCTCAGAGCACTCCCTCCTTCCTTCAGGGCCCCGTCCGAGTGTCCCCCGGGGTCCGGGCCTCCGCTCCGGGCCCCCCCCCCCAAAGGGCCCCCGCCGCGGGCCACTCACTGTTTTGGAGTCCAGCTCGTGCCGCGACTGCGCCAGCACCTTGTCCACCCCCGCCTGGTCCACGAACGTGACGAAGCCGAAGCCCCTGCGCGGGGAGGGGCGGTGGTTAGGGGCGCGGGGCGGGGGCGATGGTTAGGGCGCGGGTGGGGGGCGGTGGTTAGGGGCGCGGGGCGGGCGCGGGGGGACCGGGGGCGGGCGGGGCTCACCTGGATCTCTTGGTCAGGGGGTCCCGCATCACCAGGCACTCCTTCACCTCCCCGAACTGGCCGAAGTACTCGCGCAGCCCCTCTGCAACCACACACCCGCCTCGGACCGGCCCCGCGCCTCCCGCCCGTCCTTTGCCCCCGCTGACCCCGGCGCGGCCCGCCGCCCCCGCGCCCGGCGCCCGGAGCGCGCCCGTCGCCCGCCGCCCGCCGCCCGGAGCCGCCCGCCGCCCGCCGCCCGCCGCCCGGGCTCCCGAGCCGCCCGCCGCCCGCGGGGCCCCGGGAAGCCGAGGGCCGCGCGGGGCCGGCGGGGGGACGGCTCCGGCCGGTTCCCGCCGCGCCGGGCGCCGCCTCACAAAAGTTTGAGCCGCAGGTGCGAGCGGAGTTGGCGCGGCCGCCGCCGGCGGGTCCCGGGGGCCCGGCCCGCCCCCCGGCGCCCCCCGAGCGCCCGCCGCCTCCGCGCCGCCCGCCGGGCCGTGCGCGCCCGCCGGCCGCCCCGCGCGCTCGGGGTCCCGGGCGGGGGCGGCGCGGCGCGGGGGGCGCGGGGCGCGGGGTCGGCGGGGCGCGGGCCGGGCCGGGGGTCCGCTCGGCGCCGGGTGCGGGCGCCCCGCGGCCGGCGGGCTGGGCTCGCTCACCCTGCGTCGTCTGCCAGCTGAGTCCCCCGATGAACATCTTGCTGCGGGAGGAGGAGGAGGAGAGACACAAAGGGCCCGCGTGAGCGCCGGGAGCCGGGGCGCGGGGGGCGCGGGCGCGGGCGCCGGGGAGGCCCGGCCCGACCCGGATCGGCCATGTTGGCGGGGCCGGGCGGGCGCGGGCCGGGAGGCCGGCGGGCCGGGCCGGGCCGGGCCGGGCCGGGCCGTACCAGGGGTCGTGCGGCGAGTCCGGGGAGGCGAGGCCGGGCTGGGGCGCGTCAGTCTCCATCGGGAGCCGCGGGCGGCGCGGGCGGCGGAGCGGCGGCGGCGGCGGCGGGCGGCGCGGGGCAGATGAGGTGCGCGGCGAAGGGGGCCGGACGGACAGGCCATGCTGCCCCCTCCCCCGACCCCGCTCGGGCGGGCGGGCGGGGACGGCCGAGGGGAGGGCCCGCCGGGGGCCGACCTGCCGGCTCCTCCCCCCGCCGCCCGGCGCGCATAAAGCCCCGCGCCCGCCCGCGCGCCCCGGCGCCCGCGGAGGAGGCGGCGGCGCCCGGACCCCGCTCCGCCGGGCCCCGGGGCCCCCGAGGGCCGCAGGGACCCCGAATCCCGGCGCGGCCCGGGCCCGGGGCGCGGCCGCTCCCCGCCCTCCCCCGCGCGGGGCCGGGCCGCGGGAACGCCCTCCCGGAACCAGGCGCCTCCCGGTGCCTCAAGGTAGCTCGGCTCCGACCGGGACCCCGCCGCCGCCGGGACCTGGGAGGGGGATCCCCAGTCTCCCCGGGTCGGGGGACATAGCCCGGGCCCCCCAGGCCCGCCACGGCTCCAGCGGGTGCGGACCCCCTTCCCCCGTCGGAGCGAGAGCCGCCCCGCGAGCCCCCCGTGGCCCTGAACCCAATAGGGGTCGGTCGTCCTCGCGGCCCGCGGCCCTCTCCGCGTCCCGTACCCCGCGTCTGATTTGGGGCGCCCTCCGTCCGAGTGGGGAGCACCCCAGTGGAAACCGTGTCCGTTTCCCCGGTCCCTCCGCGCTGGCTTCCGAAGGAGAACCCCCAGCTCCCCCAAACCCTCCGCCCACAGAGCCCCCGGCCCCAGCCGGGTCCCCAGCTGCCACCCCCACCCCAGGTGGGCAGCCCCCCGTCCCCCCATCCCCGGCTCCTCAGCCCCACTTTTGTCTGGATCCCGCCGGCGGCTCCAGCCGCTCCCCGCCCTGCCCCACACAGTCTGGGGGGTCACTGCCTCTCGGGGCTCCCCTTCCCAGCTCAGGGCCCCGCGGCCGACGCTGTACGCCTTCCCCTGGGGCGACCCCCTCGCAGCCGCACCCATGGGGCGGAAAGCCCTCGCGTGGGGGTCGCCCTCAGCCGCCTCCCGGAGGGGCTCCTCCCGCTCCCGCGTGCCCGAGGTCCGGGTCACCCCGCTCCCGGGCCCCCCGCGGAGCTCCCCGTCCAGGGGGCTGGGCAGGTCCGCGCTGCACCGCATGGGAGCCAGCGGCGCCCCCACCGCCTTCTCGCCGTAACCCCCGCCCCCCAAAGGTCAGGCCGGGAGGCTGAGGCAGCCCCCCCCATGCCATCCTGTGGGCTCTCTGTGCCGCTCAGCGCCGCCCTCAGACTCACCTCCGCCTGCCCAGCTCCACCCCTGCACCGGGGCCCCCTCCTCTCACCGCACCCCCCTCTCCAGGCAGCACCCTCCGCTGTGCGCGGCACCCTGGCACCAGGACCTGCCCTCGGCGGGGTGCCCTCCCTCCTCTCGGTGCACGCCCCCCCCCCTCCCGGCCACCAGAACCCGGGAGACCCCAGCTGATGGCTTCCTCCCCACCTTCTGGGGCCACTCGGCCGGTATATCCTGCCACCCCGTGTGTGAAGGGAGAAACCAACTTGTTTTTTCCTGTTCTCACCCTCCTCCTCGCCCCCCAGTTTCCCAGACGCCCCTGACTTGGGGTTGAGGGGCACCCCCCACACACAGCATTCCTGCCATCCCCTGCAAGCCGGAGCGAGGTGTGCGCTGGGAGAGACAGGTGAGGGTCAGGGTTAGGGAACCGACTGTTCCTGGCTCTAAACCCCAAGGTCCTTGTGTGTGAAGTGGGGCCAGAGGAGAGGTGCGGGGAGCGAACCCCAAGGTCCGTGAGCATTGGCTTGTGATGGTGCTGCTGGGCAGGGGGCTCGGTCGCAGGCCGTTGGTTCAGAGCCGGCCAGGCCGGCCTGAGGAGTGGACGGAGATAAGGTCCATTTATGAGGGTCCTGGGCCAGGACCCCAGCGAGGGAGTGTACCCTTTCATGGCCTAGGGTCCGAAGCACAGCAGTGCGTGGGGAGGGCCTTCCAGAAGCCGCCTCCTTCTGCAGGTTCGTCTCAGCCCGGCCCCTCGGCCCCCTTCATTCACCGCGGGGCAAGGGGTCCCCGGGCCGCCCTCGCAGGACAGTGCCGCTGTGGGCGCAAGTCTTACCGCTCAAGGGAGGGTCTCAGCGGCACTGAGGAGAAATGATCTTCCGGAGGACGTGGCTGCAGCGCTTTCTCTCCAGTGCTACACACTGAGCATCGTTCGGAGAAGTAAAGAAGCATTTACTTTATAGTTGTTTTTTTTTTAAATATTTTTTATTGATATTTTACAGAGAGAAAGGGAGATAGCTAGAAACGTCGATGAGAGAGAAACATCGACCAGCTGCCTCTTGCACACCCCTTACCGGGGATGTGCCCACAGCCAAGGTACATGCCCCTGACCGGAATCGAACCTGGGACCTTTCAGTCCGCAGGCCGACGCTCTATCCACTGAGCCAAACCGGTCTTGGCAGTTTTGTTTTTTTAAAAAAAATCCTTTCAAGGAAGACAGAGGGTAAGTGGCATAATGCCCACACACTAAGAAGCAACATGGCACATTCGTTCTCTCCACAGCATTCACTGGACACCTGCTACCCAGCAGACACTGTCTTAAGCACTGCATTCCTAGCACCTATCTTTGTGAAGTTTGCTTCTAAAGGCAGGAGCCAGGTAATAAATAGATAGATAGATGACAGATAGATAGATAGATCTGTCAGTTAGATGTTTAGTGCTGCGGAGAAGGGAAGGGGATAAGGAAGGTGGGAGGCGTTGGGCAGAGGGTGACATACAATTGGAAGTCAGGAAAGTTCTCCCAGGAAGGGGTGGTGTTTTAGCAAAGACTGGAAGGAAACGGGGTACACGATCTACTGCATTATCCAGAGCTCTCACCGAAGCAGAATGCCTGCATCTCTGGAGGGCAGGGCCCATTGGTTCTCACAGTTTGGCCGTCACTGCTCCAGAACAATGGCGCCCAAACCTTGGGCTTCAAATATCACCGTGACTTTCAGCAGCCACAGGGTGGATGGGGGCTCTGAAAACCGCATCTTTTCACAAGCAAGCACCTCTGTCCGATGCTGCCGATGGCTGAAGGTTTCCTCGGACCACTCTTTTTAAAAAATATATATATTTTATTGTTTTTTTACAGAGAGGAAGAGAGAGGGACAGAGATTTAGAAACATCGATGAGAGAGAAACATCGATCAACTGCCTCTTGCACACACCCCCACCGGGGATGCGCCCACAACCAAGGCACATGCCCTTGACCGGAATCGAACCCGGGACCCTTGAGTCCGCAAGCCAACGCTCTATCCACTGAGCTAAACCGGTTTTGGCCCTTGGACCACTCTTAAAGAAACATTGCTCTAAAATAAACTAAAGAGTCTTCTAGCATGACAACAATAGCAGAATGAAAGATTACATTATCATCTCCGTGGTTTTAGTGTTGAGAGTATTTCACTGTGTTCTCATTCTTCGAAAATGCAATACTCAGGCAAAACCCTGGATTACCCAGAACATCCACTTCTTGTCCAAGCAGGAGAAGGAAACATTTATCATAAGCTGGGGAGGAGCCAAACATTTACAATCAGTCTCTCTTCACCCTCCTTTATGTTGCCCTAATTTTTATTTTTATTTTTTAAAATATTTTTATTGATATTTTACAGAGAGGAAGAGAGAGAGATAGAGAGCCAGAAACATCGATGAGAGAGAAACATCAACCAGCTGCCTCATGCACACCCCCCACCGGGGACGTGCCCGCAGCCAATGTACATGCCCCCGACCGGAATCGAACCCGGGACCCTTCAGTCCGCAGACCTACGCTCTACCACTGAGCCAAACCGGTTTCGGCTGCCCTAATTTTTAAAATATCTTTTCCTTTTCCCAAATCTCTGGACCCAAAGAGCAGGCGAATGGCGGGGCAGTGAGCGCTTGACCCAGAGTGGAGAGAGGCACAGGTGGGTCCTGGAACCCCCGCTGCTCCTGGTTGGTCTAGGGCCCTGCCACTCAGCACCTGCGCTTCCATGTGCTCGGAGTTGCTGCAGGACTCGAGTGAGGTCATGCGTATGAAGCACCCTGGACCCTCTGAAGCTCCACGGAAAGGGACAGCGGCTCTGACCACGTCCACGGATGCAGTTAATTTGGTCCAGTTCAAGCTCAAGACAGTGTGGCACTGGCATAAAGACAGATATTATAATAGAACGGCATTGAGAGCCCCCGAATAATCCAGTCTCTTTGGCGAATGGTGCTGGGATCACTGGGTTCCACATGCAGAAGAATTTAAGTGTACCTCTACCTCACGGCATACACAGGCACCGTCTCAAAATGGGCCAAAGATCTAAATGTAAGAGTTAAAACTATAAAAAGGAAGGCAGATCAATGGGACATCATTAAAATTAAAAACTCTTGTGCTTCAAAGGGCACGATGAAGAAAGTAAAAAACAACCCACAGAACAGAAGAATTTTGCAAAGCATATATTTGATAAGGGACTTGTATCTAGAAGACAGAAAGGAGTTGTAAAACTTGATAATAAAAAAGATAAATTAGCCGAAACCGGTTTGGCTCAGTGGACTGAGCGTTGGCTTGTGGACTAAAAAGTCCCAGGTTCGATTCTGGTCAAGGGCATGTATCTTGATTACGGGCACATCCTCAGTAGGGGTTGTGCAAGAGGCAGCTGATCAATGTTTCTCTCTCATCGATGTTTCTAACTATCTCTCTCCCTTCCTCTCTGTAAAAAACAATAAAATACATTTAAAAAATAAAAAAGATAAATTATCTGATTAAAAATGGGCAAAGGAGCTCAAAAGACAGTTTTCCAAAGAAGATACACAAATGGCCAATAAGCACATTAAGAAAATGCTCAACGTCACGAAGCATAAGGAGAGCAAATCAAAGCCACGATGAAGTCCCAATCTACACCTCCTCGGGTGGCTGTCATAATAAAGCAGACAGATCATAACCCATGTTGGTCAGGGGGTGGGGAAACTGGGACCTTTCTCCGTTGCTGGTAGATGTGAAAGGGCAAAGCTCTATGGAAAACAGTCCGGAAAAGGGGTTCTCAAAAGGTCACACAGTGACACCAGGAGCCTAGCAATCCCACGCCGAGGTGTCTGCCCCAGAGAAGTGGAAACGTGTCCACGTGAACACGTGTACCTGAAGGTTCACAGCAGCGTTATTCATAACAGCCAAGATGTGGAAACACCCAAACGTACATCAGTTCTATACAACGGAGTATTATTTGGTCATAACAAGGAATGCAGGCCTGACCGGTTTGGCTCGGTGGATAGACCGTCGGCCTGCGGACTGAAGAGTCCCAGGTTCTATTCCGGTCAAGGGCATGTACCTTGGTTTCGGGCACATACCCAGTAGGGAGTGTGCAGGAGGCAGCTGATGGATGTTCCTAACTCTCTATCTCTCTCCCTTCTTCTCTGTAAAAAAATCAATTTTAAAAAATATGTATTTTTAAAAAGGAATGTATGACTGATACATGCTACAACACAGGGGAATCTTAAAAAACATTATGCTGAGTGAAAGAAGTCAGACACAGAAGGTCACACCTTGTATGATTCCCTTCACACGAGATGCTCACAGGAGGCAAATCCACAGAGACAGGAAGTGAACTGGTGGGTGCCTAGGGCTTAGGGTTGGGGAGTCGGGAGAGGTGGAGAGGACTGTGTACGGTTTTCTATTTGGAGTGATGAAAATATGCTAAAATTGACTAGATGATGTTTGCAGAATTCTGTGAACCTACTAAAAACTACTGAATGAATTAAATGAATTAATTGTATGGCATGTAAATTGCATCCCAATCAAGTTGTTACCAGAAAAAGCACTCATCTATTATAAACCTTTCTCTGACCCCAGCGCCATGCAGCAAATGAATTTACTTTTTTCCCCCATAGCATCTTGTTTTTAACTTCATCACCATCACTATCTGGAAATTAAGTTATTTCCACATTCTAGACAGGGTGCTAAGCACTTTTCAGGAATTTCCCATTTCATTCTCCCAGCGATTCTTCAAGGTGGAAACGATCGCATTTTAATTTTACTGACCAGGAAAACAAGTCCCAGTGAGATAAATAATTTGTCTGAAGTGACACAGTAAATGGGAAAAGTAATAGCTAATATTTATTGAACAATTACTGTGTTCCAGGCCCTGAATGAAGCACTGCTTCTGGAAACTCGTTCAATTATTTTTTTAAATTGATTTTTTTACAGAGAGGAAGGGAGAGGCATAGAGAGCTAGAAACATCGACCAGCTGCCTCCTGCACAGCCCCTACCGGGGATGTGCCCACAACCAAGGCACATGCCCTTGACCGGAATCGAACCTGGGACCCTTCAGTCTGCAGACCGACGCTCTATCCACTGAGCCAAACCTGTTTCGGCCTCATTTAAATCTTACAGCTCTATAAGGGAGGTCCCTATCTTCCAGATCTGGAAATAGAAGTGTTGAGTGTAAGCTTGCTAGTACAGACCAGAATGGTAGGTAGTGAGAAAGCTGAGATTTGAACTTGAGTCTGATGCCAGAATATCTACCATTAGCCACTACATTACTTTCTCTTCCTATTCAAGGCACATCAATCCATTTGTTATTACAGACGGTGCTGGACGGACATGCAGGCATGAGGCCTATGTAAGGGCCAGGTCCCCGAGCTAAGCCTCTGCGTCTCCATCACCATCCTGTCCTCGGGACCAGGCCTCGCACTCGGGCTGCACAGTTGCTTGGTAGGCGCTTTGCCCGGAACCAGTCCCGGTGCCGGGCAGGACGGGAGGGTGCGGCCGTGAAAGAGACAGACAGCTCTCCTGTCCTCACAGAGCCTACAGTCTAGCGACAGATACAAGAATTTTATATGCATCTTTTCAACCACACCATCTTAATCACCTCAATAATCCAGTGCAGAGGGTTTTATTAATACGCTTGTTTACAGAGGAAGAAACTAGACTCAACTGGAATGACACGTCCGAGACCGCGCAGCCGGTGAGTGTACGCAGCAGGTCTAAGGAGCCTGCTCCACCCGACTCTGATATTATGCTGCTCTGTCTCCATCCCACCCACCTCCACCTGCCGAGCCCCCCGCTTCCTCGCCGTCGCTTCCAGGGGCAGCCGGAGCCGGTGTGATGCGTTGCCGAAAAGGGGCGTCCGAGTCGCCTCTCTGCTGTGATCATTGGATCTGGTCTGCTCAATTCATAACCCGCCGCCGTTCTCGGGCTGAAGACAAAGATGCTAAGAGCATGCCTCCTTTTTTTTTTTTTTTTTTAAGTGTTTATTTTGGGAAACTGAAACTGCAGACCTGGAGAACAGAAAGAAACCACAGGTCTGTCCTGGTGACTGTGGGGGAAGGGCTGCCAGGCTGTTGGCAGGGCCTGAAGCTGAGGGGCTGGCAGAGGGGGCCCATCTCTGAGCCCCTCTTCCCAGAGACCAGGTGTTCGGGGGTCCCAGGGAAATATATTTTTCTAAAATCCGTGAATGTAACAGAAAAAAACCTCAGACAGGGAGTGGGAGCCTGGGGCTCCATCTCTGACCTTGAGGCGTGCTCTGCCCCTCCCTGAGCCCTGGTTTATTCATCAGCAGAATGGAAGGTGGCCGGACGGACGTTTCCAGAGCTGGGAAATTGGTTTCAGTTTTTCTATCGATTAGTAGTGACTAGGGCTGGGCAAGGATAGAAAGCTGTGATTGATTAGCAATGTCTGCCATGGATACTGGTAATCAGGGAATAGTGCAAGGAGCCCCATAATATTTGCCCTCCCTAGACCATCCCTACATCTTTCCCAGTTTTGGTCTCCGGGAGGACTCAACAAGAAGGGCAAGGATCAATATGCAGCCACTCCAGGCTCAGGCAGCAGAGGGAGGAGCCACCAACGGGATAGTTCCTAATATGATCATCTGTGATTCAGTATGTGGAGAAAAGGTCTGGGAGGATTAAACCATAAAGCATTAACATTAAACCGCTAACATGGCCCTGACCGGTGTGGCTCCGTGGATAGAGCGTCGGCCTGCGGACCGAAGGGTCTGGGTTTGATTCTGGTTAAGGGCACGTGCCTTGGTTGTGGGCACATCCCTGGTAGGGATGCTTGGGTTACAGGCTCCATCCCCAGTGTGGGGCATGCAGGAGGCAGCCAATCAATGTTTCTCTCTCATCGATGTGTCTAACTCTCTATCCTTCTCCCTTTCTCTCTGTAAAAAATCAATAAAATAATTTTTAAAAACCGCTAACATGGGTGTGTATTGTGTGTTAGTATAGGTGTGGATTTTTTTCTATGAGGATGGATTCATCTTAGCATTAAAAAACATAGTAAAAGTAATTTGAATGAGATGATTTAAAGACTTTTCCAAGAATAGTCATAGCAGCATTATTCATAATAGAAATTGGAAATAATCCCAATATTCATCAAGGGGAAATGAATAAACTACGATATACAATCGAATACTATGCAAAAATAAAAATGAACATATGACTGATACACGGATGAATTTTTAAAAACCATTATATTGAGCAAAAGAGACCAGATACCCCCAAAAAACCCCACAACATATTGTATTATTTCAGTTATATGAAGTTCTGGATTGGCAAAATCAACCTATAGGGAGAGAAGTCAGAATGGTGTTTATCTTTGGGAAATAGGAAGCAGATATTAACTGGAAAGCAAGAGAGAATTTTCTGGAAGATAAAAATGTTCTATATCACCCACTGGCATGGCTCAGTGGTTGAGTGTCAACCTATGAACCAGGAGGTCACGGTTCAATTCTCTTCCCAGTCAGGGCACATGCTTGGGTTACAGACTCCATCCCCAGTGTGGGGCATGCAGGAGGCAGCCAATCAATGATTCCCTCTCCTCATTGATGTTTCTATCTCTCTCCCTCTCCCTTCCTCTATGAAATTATATATATATATATATATATATATATATATATATATATATATATATAATGTTTTATACGAGTGCTGTCCAATAGAAGTAAGATTCAATCCACAGCTGTAAGTCACATATGTAACTTAAACTTTTCTATTAGCCACATTTAAATAAAAGGAAACAAGTAAAATGTATATTAGCAATATACTCAAAATATTAGACTTCAACATGTAATCATTATTAAATCATTAATAATATATTTTACATTCATCAATGTCCAATGTATATTTTGTGCTTATGGTACTCCTTAGGTTGGACTGGCCACACTTACGTGTGCAAGCAGCCACACCTGGTGAGGGTCGCTGCAGTAGACAAAGTCTGAAGCTCACGTGGTCTGCGCTGTCGTTTTATATAAAAACTCACCAAGCTGTCCACTTAGCATGTGAATTATAGCTTAATAAAAAAGAATAGTAATTTACTAAAAAAGCAAAATAAAATTTAAAATGGGGCTAGAATGGGAGAGCGGGCTAGAGCAAACAGGCGAAGAAAGAAGCTGTATTCATAGATCTACTGACCCTCTTAGCAGGGAAATCGGTCTGCACTCGGGACCCCCACGACTAGGCCAGAAAACCACAAAAGGTCAACTTTGGTGGAAGCCAATCAAGAGCTTAGTTTTCAGCTTTCAGCATTCTATCCTGATTTTCTAGTGTGTTACAGGGGACATGCCACTAGTAATAGTAAAAGTAGATATCGACAACTTGACGGAATCCCTGCCCCTTGCTCAGGATGGACCTGAGAACTTTCCCTCAGGATCTCGTTGAACCCTCTCCCCAGCCCGCTGAGGCTGCTTCTGTTATGATCCTCCCACTTGGCAGGCCTGGAAAGTGAGGTTCAGTAACGCCACCCAGGAGGGGTAAAGAAGGGGTTTCAGCAAAGGTCTCCATGGCTGCGGCCTGATATTTGAACACAGGCAGGTTCTAACCACTGCTTCTACTAAAGCGTGAAATGCTTTACTTGCTTTAAAAATAAACAAATGAAGAGATAGAAGAAGGAGAAGAAGGAATGCCAAAACCGGTTTGGCTCAGTGGATAGAGCGTCGGCCTGCGGACTGAAAGGTCCCAGGTTCGATTCAGGTCAAGGGCATGTGCATTGGTTGTGGGCACATCCCGGCAGGGGGTGTGCAGGAGGCAGCTGGTCGATGTTTCTCTCTCATCGGCATTTCTAGCTCTCTATCCCTCTTCCTTCCTTTCTGTGGAAAATCAATAAAACATATATATTAAAAAAAAGAAGGAGAAGAAGGAAGAAGAGAAGGAGGAGGAGGAAGAAGAGGAGAAAGAAGGAGGAGGAAGAAGAGGAGGAGGAAAAAGAGGAGGAGGAGGAAGAGAAATAAACAAATGAAAAAGAGTGGATTCAAGGTTATGTCTATAAATAACATCACCTGCTCCCTGGCCTTCTGACGCGCTCTCCTGAGGAGAGGAGAGCCGGGGTTGTACAGAGCTTCGGGCTATCTCACCTGAGAGCCTATGGAAGCGCCATCACGTGGGTGTCATTCCGTCGGGAGTGTCCCACTTTCAGAGAGAGCGGTGCTGTGGGAAGCCTCCCGTGTCGCCTTCTTGCCTTACAGAAGGGGAAGCGTAAGAGACCCAGGGAGAGAGATACCTTGCCGGAGGTCACACAGCTGGTACGTGGTGACCCCATCTTTGCCTCTTCACTTTCCATTGAATGAATCAAATATGCCTTCTCTACGCGTCCAGTATTTTGGCGGTGTCTAAACCTGAATGAGACTTGCTGCCAGTTCTTGGGGTGTCTGCCTTCTAGTAGAGGGACAAGTATGTGGCCCTTAAGAGACCTTTGGAGGCTCAAGGGAGTGAGAGCGTACAGCAGGTTGGAGAGGGAAGGGGAGACTGGCATTTCAGCTGGATTGGAAAGCAGAAAAGGAGGCGTGGGCACTCCCCAAAGGAGAGCCAGTGGGCACCTGTGCCCGCTGAATTGTGCACTCCCATCTGCCCAGCTATGGCCTGTCTCTACTGCCTGGCGTGGTGCTGGGTCTACATGAAGGCTCGGCCATTGTTTGGTTGACTGATGAAGGATGGGACCCATTCATCAAGAACGGAAAGAGAAAGGTGCATTAATTCATTCAACAAATATTTGCTAGCTGTCTGTTATTGTCCATGCAGAGCACTAAATGCTTTGCCTGGGACTTGAGTCAAATATATTAATTGTCACCAGGTCTACCTCTCTCTACCTGACATAATAGAACAATAATAGTAGGAGCAGGAGCTATAATTACCAGTTATTACGTGTTTACAGTATGCCAGGTGCTTTGCTAAGCAATTTGCATTAATTGACTCATTTAGTCTTCTCTCCCAAACTGAGGAAGGTTACCTTTGTTATCTTCCCTGGACAGAGAGGAAGGCCAGGCGGAGAGGACAGGCGACACCCTAAGGCCACACAGCACAGAATGGGAAAGGGGGGTGCTTGAACCATCCTGGAATCCAACCACTTAGCTCCACATTTCTGTACAGGTACCACCGCTTCAGCGAGATGTGTGTACACATACCCGATCTTCCGCAGCTGCCGGTGCCCTCTGCCCCGGGGAAGAGCCATGCACTGACTTCCCGGCGCCGATAGGACAGAATCCAAACCCTCACCGTGGCCGACATGGCCCTGCCTGGCCTGGGCTCCGCTCCTCCAGCCTCAGCTCCCACCCCACACCCCTCTGTCCTCGGATCAGCTGGAAGGCACAGGCTCTCAGCGTGGAGCACCCTTAGCCTGGCCCGCAGCACCCTTTGCTTAGTCTGCGCACCCTTCCCCAGCCTGACCATGCTTCCCTGACGGGTGCACCCGCCGTCCCTGCTGTGCCCGGCCACTTCCTTACCGTTCAGACGTCAGCATCAATGTCACTGCCCCGTGACACCTTCCCTGATTACTTCCCTGATTCTTTTTTTTTTTAATTAATATATTTTTACTGATTTCAGAGAGGAAGGGAGAGGAGATAGAAACATCAATGACGAGAGGGAATCATTGATCAGTTGTCTCCTGCATGTCCATAGTTGGGATCAAGCCCGAAGCCTGGGCACGTGCCCTTGACAGAATGAAACCCAGCACCCTCAGTCCGCAGGCTGACAGAGTCCACTGAGGCAAACCAGCCAGGGACCCTCTCCGACTCTATTCCTCTGCCTTTTCCTCGTTTCTTTTTCACCTGTAGCACTTGCCACCATGTGTAGTGTGTGTGTGTGTGAAATAAGATTTATTTATTTATTTATTTATTAAGGTATTATATGTGTACATAGCTTACCATTGCCCCTCCCTCCCATTCATGCCCTCCCTCCCCAGAGTTCCGTGCCCGTGCCCGTTGGTTGTACTTATATTTATGCATACCAGTCCTTCGGTTGTTCTCTTATCTCCCCCCAGGTCTCCTTCCCCTCCCCGCTGTCATTTGACAATCTGCTTGTTTTATGGTGATTATCTCAGGACCGCATGAATAGAATCCGCTCCTCCTCTGGGGATTGAGCTCACAACCCAGGTATGTACCCTGATCAGGAATTGAACCCTGACCTCCTGGTTCCTAGGTTGACGCTCAACCACTGAGCCACGCTGGCTGGGCCGGTTTAAGTTTTTGTTTTTTAAAAAAATATATATATTTTATTGATTTTTTTACAGAGAGGAAGAGAGAGGGATAGAGAACTAGAAATATCGATGAGAGAGAAACATCGACCAGCTGCCTCCTGTACACCCCCTACTGAGGATGTGCCTGCAACCAATGTACATGCCCTTGACTGGAATCGAACCTGGGACCTTTCAGTCCACAGACCTACGCTCTATCCACTGAGCCAAACCGGTTTTGGCTCCTTTAAGTTTTTTTGAGGAACCACCGAAGTATTTCTCACAGCACCGCACCATTGTATAGACCCACCAGCAACGAACAGAAGACTCCAATTCTTCTATATTCTTGCCAACACTTGTAATTCTCTTTTAAAATGTCTTTTCTATTCTAGCCATCCTGGTGGGTGTGAAGTAATATTTCATTCAAAACTGCAAAACATGAATGAACTTCAAAAGCATGCTAAGTGAAAGAAGCCAGACACGAAAGGTCCCATAGTTCACTATTCCATTCACGTGAAATATTCAGAATAGGCAAACCCATCGAGGCAGAAAGCAGGCCGGAGGCTGCTCGGGGCCAGGGGCCAGAGGACAGGAAGTCACGGAGTGCGGGGTTTGTCTTTGGGGCCATGAGTATGCTTTGGAACTAAATAGAAGTGATGGCTGCACAACCTTGTGAATATAATCAAAGCAACCGACTTGTACACTTCAAAATGGTTGTTAATTGCAATAAAACAAAATTAGTTATGATAAAAGAAATAGATGAACATGGTAAGGAAATAATTTTTTAAAACAACACTGTATGGTAGTAAGTGATCTCTTCCCACTCACAAAGGAAATAAATAGATGCCATATTTCATTGCATATTCTTTTTTAAAAATATATAGTTTATTGATATTTTATAGAGAAGAAGGGAGAGGGATAGAGCGTTAGAAACATCAATGAGAACCTTCGACCAGCTGCTTCCCGCATACCCCCCACTGGGGATGTGCCCGCAACCAATGTACGTGCCCTTGACCGGAATCGAACCTGGGACCCTTCAGTCCATAGACGGACGCTCTATCCACAGAGCCAAACCAGTTTTGGCTCATTACGTTTTCTTCTTCAAATGTTTTCTGTACACAGAGAACTGTGTAATCCATGTATGTGTGTCTGTGCGCTTATATTTCCTTTTTCTTTTACACAAGCGGGATTATATCACGCCCAGCACACTGCCTTTTTCTCTTGGCAACATGTCCATGGCCATTTCATGTCAATGCATCTTCTTACTGGCTCCCTTATGTGAAAGTCCACCCTGCCCCCCTCTCCGATCCTGAGTTCCAGCTCGTGCTCGGCCACAGACTTGCCTGAGACTTCGACCTGCACTGTTTCCGCACGTGGCCTCGTGCGGAGTCTCTCCCGAGGCAGGGCCCGGCCTGGACTCCCTGTCGGCCCAGGACCCGCCGAGGGAGCTGCAGAATGAAGAGCTGCTCCAGATCCGGCCTCCTGCTCTTCCCGGCCCTGTGACCTCGGGCACGGCCCCTGGCCCCTCGGAGCCTGCTCCCCTCCTCGCATGGGGACGGGGACGGCCCCTCCGGGAGGAGGCCCCGAAGCACGGAGCCAGGCCCGTCCAGAGCCAGCTGGCATCGCAGGGCCTTTCGGGGAGAAAAGGTGGGTCTGGCCCGGTCTGTGGCCTGGCCCCGGGTCTGCAGGTTGGCCCTGGGTCTGGCCCGGGTCTGCAGCCTGGCCCCAGATCTACGGCCTGGCTCTGGGTCTGCGGCCTGGCCTGGGTCTTCGGCCTGACCCCAGATCTACGGTCTGGCCTGGGTCTGTGGCCTGGTCCTGGGTCTGCAGCCTGGCCCTGGGTTTGGTCCGGGTCTGCAGTCTGGCCAGGGTCTGCGGCCTGACCCCAGATCTACGGCCTGGCCCGGGTCTGCGGCCTGGCCCTGGGTCTGTGGCCTGGCCCGGGTCTGGCCCTGGTCTGGCCGGGATCTGCAGGCTGGCCCTGAGTCTGCAGCCTGGCCCTGGGTCTGGTCCGGGTCTGCAGCCTGGTCCGGGTCTGGGGTCTGCCCCGGGTCTGCAGCCTGGTCCGGGTCTGCGGCCTGCCCCGGTTCTGCAGCCTGGTCCGGGTCTGGGGTCTGCCCCGGGTCTGCAGCCTGGCCCGGGCTCTGGCCACCTGCTTGTGGGCCGGCTGTGTGGGTGCTGAGGCGGGAAGGTGAGGCCGAGCCCAGTGGCCTGGGAACCGGGGAGGAGGCGAGGCTGGAGTGGAAACGATTAGATGGGAACAAACGGGGCCTGAATAGGAGCCTTTATTCCGGTCGGAGAGGGCTTTGTTCCCCTCGCACGTGACACACAAAAGCCTCTACTTGAATTCGGGAACCCTAATTGGTTCTCAGGTGGGGGAGGAGAGGGGTGTCCGGATTTAGGGATTCCTTAAAGGGGCAACACTGTGCAGAGCTGGGCTCGGGGCTGTGCTTGCTGCCGGGGGAGGGGCTGGTGCGGGCTGGAGGGGGAAGAGTGGGCCCGTGGGGGTGGGGCAGCTGCTCAGAAAGGAGGGGGAGGGGAGGGGACATGGGAAGATGGGAAGAGAGGGAGAAGCAGGGTGAAGCTCACAGGCCCTCAGCCCTGGCCCGGCGCCGGGGAAAATAGTGGGCATGGGGGAAGGAAGAGAGAGGGGCAGAGGGAGAGAGGAGGGGAGGGGGGAAGGAAGGAAGGAAGGAAGGGAGGGAGGGAGGAAGGAAGGAAGGAAGGAAGGAAGGAAGGAAGGGAGGGAGGGAGGGAAATCCTCGTTTCTTACCAGGTGCCAAAAAGGCCCTGCCTCCCTCCCTCCCTGCTCCCCACCCTCCGGCCCAGGGCTCCAGCTGCCGGCCCTTCCACCCGGAGATGTGCCCGTGGACCCTGCCCCAGGGCCTTTGCACTGGCTCCTCCTTTAGCCTGGCAGCTCTCCCGCCCCGTCCCTCCTTCTCCAGGAGCACTTCCTCAGGAGGAGACTGCCTGCTCACTGTCCTCCCGGCACCCACGGCCCCAGAGGGCCCTGATGGCTGTCAGAGTCCAGCCCCAGGAGAGCAGGACAGGCGACCTTGTGCTCAGGGACACCCCCAGCGCTCCGCATCCTGCTTGACGAGGAGCTGACCCAAAGGCCCGGGCTGGCTGGGCGGGAAAGGGATGGTGGTCACAGTAAGGCCTGCCACTTCGGGGCACCTGGCACCGTGGTCTGCAGGGTCATGGTCTATAGGGTCATGGTCTATAGGGCCACGGTCTATAGGGTCAGGCGGACTCGTGCCTCCCATCTAAGCTAATGGCCCTGGACTCTCTCAGACTTCACTGCCTTCTTCTTCAAAAAGTACTGACCCCCCGCGGGCTGTTCTGAGGGTGGAGAGAGAACGGCTCCATAGACACGGCCGGCAGCAGTAGTGCAGGAGGTGTTTCTACAGAGGCAGGGAGAGCCGAAACCGGTTTGGCTCAGTGGATAGAGCATCGGTCTTTGGACTGAAGGGTCCCAGGTTCAATTCTGTGAGCGGCATGTATGTTGGTTGTGGGTGCATCCCCAGAGGGGGGGGGTGTGCAGGAGGCAGCTGGTAGATGATTCTTTCTCACCGTCATTTCTAACTCTCTATCCCTCTCCCTTCCTCTCTGTAAAAAATCAATAAAATATATATATTTTTAAAAATAAAGAGGCAGGGAGAGGACTCCAGCCGCTGAGCCCAGCTCGGGGACAGACACGCCCCCGTCGGCAAATGCCTACAAGTACAATCACGTTTGAAGCAGATTTCGAATGTCCCCATTTCACAGATGGGAAAACCGAGGCTCAGGGACGTGCCCAAGGCCACACAGGTGACCAGCAGCAGAGTTAAGACCCGAGCCCAGCTCTCTGCCCATCTAACCCACGCGCATCTTTTGGCTTCAGGTGCTAGGAGGCCGGAGGACCGAGGAGGGGTTGGGGACCCCGAGGGTGGGAGTGGGCAGGAGGAGGGCGCTTAGGGACCTGCAAGGGTGTGTGTGCCTCCGTGCTCTCCGTGGGCACCGAGCCTGGGCCTGCGTACGAGGCCCGGGGGAGAGTCCTCCTGAGGCTGGGAGGCGGCGTCCACACTTTGTCCGAGCTGAAGGCTCTGCCAGGCCTTCCCGGCTCCCAGTCCCAGCCTGGGCCCTGGATGCAGGGCCCTTTAAGAAGATCCTGCCCCCCCCTCCCCCATAATTAGCCTGCTAAAGAAAGAGCCGGCTTGAAATGGGATTGTGCAGACCCAGCTTTGGGCCCCGAGGACGCAGGATGGGATTGTTATGCTAATCGCCTGAGATCAGCAGTTCCCTGCCCTTCAGATGGCAGGTAGCGGTGCGGCCCAGCGGCGGGCTGCAGTGCTGGGGAGGCCCCGCCCCCCCCCCCCCGCTTCCTGCCCCCCCCCTCCCCCGCCTGCTCGGCAGACTCACCCCGCTGTCCTCACCTGCCCCGTGGCTGGGAGGTCCGGCCTCTCCTAGAAATGTGCAGCTCTGCTCCTTCCACTCGCCAGACAAACCAGGTCCTGGGTCCGGGTCCGAGCCAGCTGCCGGCCTTTGGTGGGGTGCTGCTGGGGGGCATGGGCAGAGAGGAGAAGGTGCCGGCTCCTCCTATCGCCCCTTCTCATTGCCCCTTCCCGGCCCCTCCTGGCCCGGCCCCGGGACACACACCGGACGGCAGCTTTGCCACTTTCTGGCTCAGCATGGCGGGCAAGTGGCTGCCCCAGCTTCCCACCTGTGAGACCGGCGATGCCCACAGGATGCCCAGGGGGCGGGCGGGGTGGAGGGAAGCGGGCATGGCCCAGCGCCGCTCGCAGCTCTCACGTGGAGCGGCCACTACACGCTGCCGGCCGGGTGCCCCTCCTTCCAGTTTGCCTTCCAGCCACCCTGGGGGCAATCAGCACCGTCACTGCCGTCACTGCCGGTCCTCAGGTGAGGAGACCGGACTCGAAGGGGCTAACCCACCTGCCCAGGGTCCCCCCGCGCCGGCCTCTCTCCTACAAGGTGAGCTCGGCCGAGACACAAACGTGGGCCTAGCTATGCACTGAACGTGCCGGGGGCAACAAAACCAGCGTCCCAGCCTGCAAGCCCACAGATGGTATTGCTTAGGTCAAAGGGGTTGAAATCCAAACAGTGGCTCCGCAAGCCCGACCCTCGCAGCTTGTTCCCAGGAGCCAAAGCTAAAGCCGCCGAGACCGCCCTCGTGAGGGGGGTGGTGCTCCCCGGAGGCCCGGAAGGGAGCACGCTGCTCATCCCCGCCACAGCCTGGACGCCGCTCACAGACCGACGCTGAGCGAGGGAAGCCAGGCCCTGGGGCGGGGGTGGCTCCGTGGCTGAGCATCCACGGTGAGCCCGGAGGTCAGGTTGGATCCCAATCAGGGCACAGGCCCGGGCTGCAGGTTCGATCCCCAGTGGGGGGTTTGCGGGAGGCAGCCGGTCAATGATTCCCTCTCACCATTGATGCTTTTCTCCCTCTCCCTTCCTCTCTAAAATCAGTACAGTTTTTAGTTTTCAGAGAAGCCAGGCTCCATGTGGGGAGCCACCAGGAGAGGCTTCTGGGGCGGTGGGCCTATTCTCCACTCCACCTGGCCGCAACCACGTGAGTGCCACCCATAGCAATGCCCGCGGGGGCACACTTACTACGTGCTCCAGCGAACGTATGTGCTGTGTGCATCCATAAACCACTGTTCCTAATTTCAGTTAAAAAAATAATAAATCCACTTCAAGAAAAAAAATAGGGTCTAAATCAGGGATGGGCAAACTTTTTGACTCGAGGGCCACCATGGGTTCTTAAACTGGACTGGAGGGCCTGACCATGCTGGCGCTCTCCTCTTGGGCTGCTGGTGAAGGAGCGGAGGGGAGAGCAAGAGAACCATCCATTCTTTCGGCTCCGAGGGCCGGATAGAACAGCCGAACGGCCCGCGGGCCGCAGTTTGCCCACGGCTAGTCTAAATAGTAGTTCAGGGGAGACGCAGATGTGCCTAAAACGCAACAGCAAAAAGTCCCGTGGGGCAGAAATCGGTTTGGCTCAGTGGTAGAGCGTCGGTCTGCGGACTGAAAGGTCCCGGGTTCGATTCCGGTCAAGGGCATGTACATTGGTTGCGGGCACATCCCGGTAGGGGGTGTGCAAGAGGCAGCTGGTCGATGTATCTCTCTCATGGACGTTTCTAGCTCTCTATCCCTCTCCCTTTCTCTCTGTAAAATATCAATAAAAAAAATATTTTTTAAAAAGTCCCGCGTGGATCCAAAAAATACCGTCGGGCGAAGGGCGGATGAGGCGAGGGGAGAGGACACAGACGGCCCCGGCCCCGCTCAGACCCGGCGCCCCCCGCCCCCCCGCCTTCGCCGGGCGGCCCCGCCCGCGGCCGCGCTGCCCGGGGCGCAGCCTGGCAACGGCCACAAAGGCGGCGGCGGCGGCCTTTCCACCCGGCCTTTCCACATGCCTGATCAATGGCCGCACAAAGAGCCGCCGCCCTCCTCCCGCCTCCCGCCTTTGTGGCCGGCGCGGGGGCGCCCGGGGCCCTCGCAGGGACTGCCCGGCTCGTGGGGGGCTCGTGGGGGGCGAGGGCGGAGGACCCCCCGCCGCCGGCCCGCCGCTCCCTCTCCCTCTCCCAGGGCTGCGGCCTCCGGTGGGGGGGCCCAGGTCCCTTTGGGGAGCGGCAGGGTCGGGGGTGGGGGCCAGGGAGGGCCCTGAGTCCGAACGGCGGACTCCCGCCCGGGGCCCGGCCCCCGCCCCCAGGCCGCCCCAGGCCTTCCTGCCCCGGGTGTTTTTATTGAGCAAATATTTACGGAGCATCGGCCTCAGCTGCGCCCACCCCGCCCCGCGGCCACTCGCGCCGGCCGACCGCTCCGTCCAGGGTCGCCTTTGGGAAAGGGCCCCGCGCTGCCTCCCCCCGGGCCCTGGGGGGCTGGGGGACCCCTGCGCGCCCAGCGCCCCCCTCAGCTCGGCGGGCGGAGCGGGCCTGCGCCCTCACCACCGCCCTCACCACCGCACTCCGCCCTCACCACCGCCCTCCTCCCTCACCACTGCCCTCCGCCCTCACCACCGCCCTCCTCCCTCACCACCGCCCTCACCACCGCCCTCCTCCCTCACCACCGCCCTCCTCCCTCACCACCGCCCTCCTCCCTCACCACCGCCCTCCGCCCTCACCACCGCCCTCCTCCCTCACCACCGCCCTCCTCCCTCACCACCGCCCTCCGCCCTCACCACCGCCCTCCTCCCCTCACCACCTTCCTCCCTCACCACCCTCCTCCCTCACCACCGCCCTCACCACCGCCCTCCGCCCTCACCACCGCCCTCCTCCCCTCACCACCGCCCTCCTCCCCTCACCACCGCCCTCCGCCCTCACCACCGCCCTCCAGGCCGGGCGGAGAGGGAAGCTTCGTAGGTGAAGGTGCTCTCTCTCCCCCAGGACGGTGCAGCTGGCACGCGGCTGAGTGGGGGTTCGAACCCGGGGACCCTCCCCACCCCGAGTTCCAGGCTCTTGGCAGGACTGGCCGCTGTGTCCCTGCAGCTGCACGCGCGGTCTCTGGGTTATTGTGTCTGTTTGCCCCTTCTCTCCTGTTTTTCCTACCAGGCTGGCCGCGCCTGCCCCCGGCAACAGCACAAAGAAGTGCCCGCGGTGTTTGTGCTGCTGAACCGCGGGTTTGAGGGCACTTTGCGAGGCGCCGGGGTCGGGGTGGGGGTGGGGGAGGCCCTAACGGTGAGCCTGGCGCGGGGTCTGCGCGCCAATGCGCTCCCCAGACCCCCAGACCACAGGAGGAGCGCAGGGCGACAGTCTGCTCGCAGGTTCCCGCCTCTTTTTAAAAGTCGGGACGTTGGGATGGAACTCACACGCAGTGAAAAGCACCCATTGGAAGTGTTCAGTTCAACGGGCATTGACAAATGAGCACACCCACGCCGCTGGCACCACTGTCAGATAGAAAGCATTCCATCTCCCCGAAAAGTTTCCCGGAGCCCCTGCAGTCAATGCCCGCCCCGCCCCGCCCCCCTCGGTTCCCAGGCAACCACCGATCTGCTTTCTGTCACTATGGGTTAGTTTGCATTTCCCTAGAATGTCATAGAAATGAACTCATACAATGTGCACTTCTCTGTGTCTGGCTTTTTCTGCTCCGCATTCAGGTTTGGAGATTCATTCGCGCTGCTGACCGATCCCTTTGTCTCAAATCCCTTCTCTGCTCCTGACTTTGATCTTCAGCCTCTTTATCTCTAAAGGGGGGGGGGGGGGTGAGGGCCTCTGAGGCTTAGCGGAGGGAATGTGTACCGAGGACCCGCACACAACAGGCACACAGTGCATGTTCTGCACTAGCATAGCTTTCCAGGTCGACTGCTAGCTCCATGGTCTGCACACAGTAGGCCTTCAGTGAGTGCTCTTGCTTAGCATAACCTCCCTACTGGACTGTAAGCCCCGTGAGGACAGAGACCTTGTTGGTTTTGTTCACCACACTGGGCTAACGGCGGTGGCGACCATTTATTACCGGCGGTGAACTCGGAGGCTCAGAGAGGTACAGTAACTTGCCCAAGGTCACACAGCTAGTGAGAGGCAGAGATGGGATTGAACCCTGGCAGCCTATTGCGGGGTCCTTATTTTTTTTTTTTAATTACTATTAGGGGAAAATACACGTTCTCTACTCTTAATCAATATCCTGAATCCCTCACACATCAGTTTCTCCTTCCCTACAATCTCCCTGAGCCTTCTCTTTTGGCACCTTCATCCTTGACTGAGCTCCCCGTGGAGGCAGCTTCACACAAAAAATAACAACTACGCTACTGCTAGTGTGTATTTAAAAGGATTATTTAAAATATTTTTATTGAGCTGAAGCCGGTTTGGCTCAGTGGGTAGAGCATCGGCCTGTGCACTGAAAGGTCCCAGGTTCGATTCCGGTCGAGGGCATGTACCTTGGTCTCGGGCACATCCCCGGTAGGGGGTGTGCAAGAGGCAGCTGGTCGATGTTTATCTCTCATCGATGTTTCTAGCTCTCTATCTCTATTCCTTCCTCTCTGTAGAAAATCAATAAAATGTATAAAAAATATTTTTTTTAATAAAAAGGAGCAGAGCTGTAGCTGGGAAGTCCAGGGCTCTCCAACTCCGAGCCCACTGCTCCTTAAAAAAAAAAGAAAAATTAAAAAAAAAATACTTGTATTGATTTCAGAGAGGAAGGCAGAGGGAGAGAGAGATAGCGACATCAATGATGAGAGAGAGTCGTTGGCCTCCTCCTGCACTGGGATGGAGCTTGCAACCCGGGCCTGTGCCCTGACCAGGCATCGAACTGTGACCTCCTGGTTCATAGGTCAATGCCCAACCGCTGAGCCACGCCGGGCAAGCCTAAAATATGTCTTTTTGTTTGTTTGTTTTTTAGTTTTGTGCTGGGCAGTGTTGTAAGCACTTCACAATATTAATTCATGTCATTCCCCCGTCACGCGGTAAGGGAGGGTCTGTGCTCGTCCCCATTCACAGAGAGGGAGCTGCGGGGGGGCTGGGGCTATGGTTCTGGAACAGGGACCCCTCCTTCGGAGCCCCTTTGCCCCCTCCGTGGGCCTGAGGAAATGCGCTCCCCACGCTGACTGGCCATGTCTCTGGCCCCCTCTCCTCTCTGACCCCCAGCAGTCTTCTCCGCCCGCTCTTCCTCAGCAGCTCCCAGCTCCTCCCCGGCCCTGGCAGGCCCGGCTGCAGTCTCCAAAGGACGGCGTTCCTCTGGAAGGGCTGGGACCGGCCCTCCCTCCTGATGAGCATAAATACCCCTGTGTGCAGCCCAGCCCGAGCCCAGAGCCAGGCTGCGACCTGTAATTAGAAACTTCTCCCTGCCCCGCCGCGAGGAGGGAGGAGGGAGCGAGGCTGGGCCAGCCATTTTGTGGGTCATGCATTATTCAGGAGGAGGAAGGGAAGCCGAGAGGCTCCTCTGCTGCCCAGACGGCAGGCCCTGCCCCAGCAGCCGACCGCCAGCCAGCGCGTCCCCCTCCCGCCCAGACCGAGAGTCAGCGGCTGCGGGCCCTGCACACACAGGGCGGCTCCCCTCGGGTCTGGAGAGGTGGCTCTCCGGCTGAGGGTGGCGGGCACTTGCCCAAGGTCACAATGCTGGGAAGAGGACAACCGAGCTGGAGCTCGAACCCTGGAGCAGAGCTGGACAGAGGACGGAGGGGAGGGGGCGGCCAGGAGAGGCGGAGGTGCTTCTCTCCGGCTCCTTGCTGCGCCCTCGCTAACGGTCCGGGGTGGGAAGGGGGACTCTGTGGAGAAAACTGACTTCTGGGAGCACCAACGGGGTGACAGCAGGCAGTGCCAGCCACATGGCCCTTCGGGGAGGGTGTCGTGCCCATTTTGTGGATGTGGGAACTGAGGCTCAGAGATTCAGGGAGGTCATTAGAAGGCACACACAGCTGGCTGGTGACAGGGCAGAAGCTCAAACCTCAGACGCCCCCCATGGTGCCCTCGCGCCCACAGTCCTGACGGGAAGAGGGCGGAGGCATCGGGGAACCCGGGCTCCCACCCCCACGATGACCCTTGGATTGGACTCGCCTTGTCGGACCTCTCAGGGCCACAGCACTGGTTCCACGCACCGCCCGGACAAGCCTCTGGGCGTCCTGCCCGCTGCCATCCCACACCGGGCACCTAGGCCTGCCAGCCCTGAGAAGACCCAGAGCTTTCTCTTTGGCCCAAAACTTGAAGTTCTGAGACCAGCTCTAAGTGTAGCTCCCAAGGAAGCCAAGAGCACAGCATTTGCGGTTTCACCCCTTCCTATCTGTACAAACGGGGGCCAGTTTCTTAAAGACTCTAAGCATCAGTTTGCCCATTGATGAAGTTAGATGAGGAGAAGGAATAAATACGAGGAGTAAATAAGATAGCGCATATAAAGCATTTAGCATAGAATGTCTGGCTCATAGGGAGTGCTCAGAAAGAGTTAGCTGTTATCGTTGTTGTTTATCATTGCTATTCCTGATGGCAGCCTCTCCTTAAGCTTGGTTAAGAGAGGCGTGAACTACCACATGGTGAACGCGAGTCTTTTTCTGGAAACAGAACCCCAGTTTCCCTGGGGAACTCTCCCTCCATCGATATCAGTACTCTACCTTGGATGGAGCTTATTCCATCCCTGTGATCTAAACTAGCCATGGGATTGGTTGAAATATGGGCATGTGACCCAATGAGAGCCAATCAGAGGGAGCCCTGGGATTTTTAGCTGGATAGAGGCCATTTCTTTCCCACTCTGAGAAGAAAGCAAGATTGGAGCTTCTCAGGGCATCTTGTCAGCCTGACAGGGAGTGTGTCTGCCTGAGAAAAAGCCACAAAAGCAGCAGAGCCAAGACACGGCAGGATGCAGATGGAAATCTTCGAATGCCTGGGTCCAGTTGTGAGCCACTAAATAATAATTATTATTAACTTTTTATTTTGTTTGCATCTGTTTGAATTTTCTGTTGTTTATAGCCAATTGTTCTGACAAAATATGCCAATGGTATTCTCTCTGCCTCTCTTGGTGCATATGTATCTTTGATTGAAATGACAGCGTGCATTGAGAACTCCCTTCTAATTATTGCTTGTGCTTTACAAACTTAGGTCAAGAGAGAATGTCCAGTGAGACTTCAGGATTCACAACACCTGGGTGCAAATTATGGCCTTCACCTCACTACACTTACGCTGTCATGGAGCCGCAGACTCAGCGTCACGGCTTGGCGTGAACCATGGCTTTCCTTTCTGCCTCAGGAAAACACTTAATTCCCTCCCTGGGCGTAGTCTCCCGGCTTCCTTGCGGTGCGCTGTCTCTGTCTGCCTTTTGTCTGCCTGCTGGTGGTGTCAGAGCCCGAACCGTCTGTTTACCGGTTCAGAGCGAAGCATTAATTGCCGCTTGAACCTCCCCCTTCCCTCTAACAGCTCCCTGCTCCACCGACTCCACTGGCTCACTCGTGTTTCTTGTTCAGTTGCGTTTCTTTCTGCACAAAGAAAAATGTCTTTTAAAAAAAAAGTGAGCCGAAACTGGTTTGGCTCAGTGGATAGAGCCTTCGGACTGAAAGGTCCCAGGTTTTATTCTGGTCAAAGGCATGTATCTTGGTTGCGGGCACATCCCCAGTAGGGGAGTGTGCAAGAGGCAGCTGATCGATGATTCTCTCTCATCGACGTTTCTAACTCTCTATCCCTCTCTCTTCCTCTCTGTAAAAAATCAATAAAATATATATATATATATATATATATTTTTTTTTTTTTTAAAGTGACGTCTGACCACCTGCAAGTCTCTCCACACTCTCTTTATGAGAAGGCAACGTAAGAGGAAAACGTGTCGGCAGCAAAATGTCTGTGTTGAACAGAGTTTATGGGACAAGTTGTCCCAGCCCTGAAGTTTCTAGGCCAAACGAGGAGGCAGCCGTGAGGGGCAGGAAGACACTGGAAGTGCCGACATCGGAAAGCTGGTTCTGTCACTCACTCGCTTTGTGACCTGGGGGAAGTAAGTTACGGTCTCTTGCTGAGCCTCAGTTTCCTCATCTGTAAAATGGGCGTGTTAGCAGCTGCCTCACAAGGATGGATAACAGCTACTGGACGAAAGCACTTTCCTCTGGAAAAGCACTTTCTCTGCCCTCTCCTTGTCTAGCGTGGGTTCAGAGTAATAATACAAGTAGTATTTAGGAGGACTCACTGCTGGCTCAGAGTTACCTCAGTGGTATCAGCCCTAAAGGCCGCTGTGGAGGAGTTATTGCTGTTAGACTCCCACTTAGAGGAGGAACTAGAGGATCAGAGAGGGTGCGTTATCCAAAGCACACGGCTAGGAGGCAAAGCTGGGATTCGAACCCTACAGGTTCATCCACAGCCTTCTCCTCCCCATAGCGCCTGGCCCCATGGAGGTGATAGGTAGACCACCCTCCCGGAGGGAGGCCAGGCGGGGCCAGACGCCAGGATCGCTGCCGTGGATGCAGCCACGTCATCCTCTGACTCCCGCCTGGCTTACTGGGGTGTCCGCAGAGCTGGGGGTTCCGACAGCTCAGGCCTTCCCCGCGGCGGGGGGCCTGGCAGGAAGGGGAACCAGCAACGTGGGCTTTGGATTCACACCCTGCCCTCTGCCCCAGCCACCCACACACTCACCTTCCTGCGTCTGAAGGGGAAGAGAGAAGCCAGGGCGATGGGTCCAGTGGGAACCTGAGCGTGGTCCCCATGTGCACACACATCCCAGGAGCCTTGCTCGATCACCCTTATGCCGGCCGAGCACACGCTTTCGTGGACATGCACTCACGCAGTCACACTCATAGTGAAAGCACAGGTACGCCGAAACCGGTGTGGCTCAGTGGATAGAGCGTCGGCCTGCGGACTGAAGGGTCCCGGGTTCGATTCCGGTCAAGGGCATGGACCTTGGTTGCGGGCACATCCCCAGTGGGGGTGAGGGTGCAGGAGGCAGCTGATCGATGTTTCTAACTCTCTATCCCTCTCTCTTTCTCTCTGTAAAAAATAAAATATATATTTTTAAAAGAAAACACTGGTACGTATGTGCACATATGTGGCCCCAATGCACCTCCCCATCACACTCTCCCCTCCCAGGCCCCCCACCTCCATGGAGATCCGGCTGGTTCTGAACCGCACGAGGCAGGTGTGTCATGCTCACCTGCACATTCCCCGGCTCCTGGCTCCTGGTTCTGCCACACACCAGCTTGTGACTGCGAACACATCCTCTCACCTTCCGTGCCTCAACGTCCCCATCTGCAAATGGGAGTAATAAGTACAGCTTCTCTCTGAGAGTCCCGTCGGGAATTAAGGGGTGTATCTTTCCTCCAACAAGTCAAGCTCTATTACTCAACAATATAAAAAAAAATCTGCTAGGGCAGAAATCGCCCTCGCTGGGTTTGGCTCAGTGGATAGAGCATCTGCCTGTGGACTGAAGGGTCCTGGGTTCGATTCTGGTCAAGAGCACAGGCCCGGGTTGCGGGATTGGTCCCCAGTAGGGGGCATGCAGGAGGCAGCCAATCAATGATTCTCTTTCATCATTGATATTTCTCTCTTCCTATCTAAAATCAAGAAGAAGAAGGAGGAGGAGGAGGAAGAGAAAGAGGAGGAGGAGGAGGAGGAGGAGGAGGAGAAGGAGAAGAAAGAATGAAATCTTGACTATTTGTGACAATATGGATGGACTCGGGTACTATGCTCAGTGAAATACGTTAGACAGAGGAAGATAAATACGGTGTGATCTCACTTACATGAGGAATCTGAAAACAAAACAGAAGCGGACTCACAGATACAAAAACCAAACCGCCGGCTTCCCGCGGGGGTGGGTGAGAAGGGAAAGGGGAGAAGCACTCTGAGCTTCCAGCCATACAGTCAGTCAGTCACCAGACATCACGTACCACACAAAGAACAGCCGGTGCCGTGCAACAACCCCGTGCCCGGACAGAAGGTGATGGTCTCATAAAGCACAGCCTTGTCCAACCTTTACTGTACACTGACACTGATGCCACGCCGAACGCCGGCTACATTTAAACAACACGAAACTGAACTACGGCCAGCCAGACTCGCTGGGAGGCAGGCCGGAGCGGACCCTCAGGAGGAAGGAGGGAAGGAAGCGGGAAGGGGCAGGCGCAGGGGCAGCGCGGGCTGTGACGGCTCCTCTGCCTCGGCCAGTGTTGCTGGGAGCCCTGAAGCTGAGCTGGCCTCAGCGTGTCCTGAGTGGCCACGGGGCTGAGTGCATTTCTCCGGCTCGCCAGCCGGAGGAGGTGAGCTGCCTGAGGAGAGGGCGTGACCTGGGGCCACGGCTCACTTCCACCGTGGGAAAGCCCCGAGGTCCCAGCGGCCAGCTGTCAGCCATCGGCACCCCGACAGCAGGACGTGCGTCTGGGTCCTGAAGGGCCCTGGGGCCCAGGACGTTGGCTGCACAGCCCAGACCGAGGGGGGGGGGAGGCTTTCTCCCCTTCTCTCATCTCTGCACCCCAGTAGTGACTCAGGAACAGGAACCTCAGCTTTCCCTGACTCGGGCCCAGACCAGCTGCTCACTTTTGCTTCTGTTTCACAGACACTTCAAGCCCAGGACCCGTGTAGTGCCGCTTTAAATAAGAAGTGATAAGAACACTAACAAATCTGCTCAATAGATAGGAACCAGTTCTAAGTACTTTATTTTTTAAAATATATTTTATTGATTTTTTACAGAGAGGAAGGGAGAGGGATAGAGAGTTAGAAACATCGATAAGAGAGAAACATCAATCAGCTGCCTCCTGCACATCCCTTACTGGGATGTGCCCGCAACCAAGGTACATGTCCTTGACCGGAATCGAACCTGGGACCTTTCAGTCCGCAGGCCGACGCTCTATCCACTGAGCCAAACCAGTTTCAGTAAGTACTTTAAATGGATTAACTCAATTAACACAACAACCCTGCGAGGTGGGGATGATATTGCATGTGGCCTTCACAGACACAGAGGCCAGGTCAGACAGTGTGCATGGTGGAACCAGCATTCCAACTTGCAGAGGCTGGTTCCAGACTCAGTCTTAACCAGCATGCCCCTGTGGTTAGTGGTTACTCTTAATGTGGATGATGGATATTCATGAGTGGACAGAAGGATGGGTGGATGGGTGGTTGGAGAGAAACACTGGCTCTCCAAATGAATAGATAAATTGATGGCTATATGAATATGTGAATGAATGGATGAATATATGGATGGATGGATGGATGGATGGATGGATAGATGGGTGGATATATGGATGGATGGATGGGTGGGTGGATATATGGATAGATGGATGGGTGGGTGGACATATGGATGGATGGATGGATGGATGGATGGTTGGTGGATATATGGATGGATGAATGGTTGGGTGGATATATGGATGGATGGATGGATGGGTGGGTGGATGGATGGATATATGGATGGATGGATAGATGAGTGGATGGATGGATGGATGATTGGGTGGATATATGGATGGATGGATGGGTGGGTGGATAAATGGATGAATACCTGGTGTCCTATCCTTCCTGAAATTTTCCATCCCACTAGTAGCCTCCCATCCTTGGCATCAGAGCATCAGGGTCCACATGAACAGGGAACATGGCCCAGCGCCAAGCAAGAAAGACAGAGCTAGATTTTCACCTCCACAATGGAAGGAGATCTCAGAGGCAATGGCAGCGTCCCAGTCTCTCTCTCTCTCTCTCTCTCTCTCTCTCTCTCCTGCAGAGGCCTCACCTGTAAAACGCAGTGGTTGGGACTTCCAGGCCAGACACCCATGCTGTTCTTTGCAGTGGGAACTCAGGCATTTAATTCTCTTTCACCTCCAGCGACCAGCCGATTCCCAAGCCACTCCTTCCAGGCACCACC
Source organism: Vespertilio murinus (assembly GCA_963924515.1). Taxonomy (NCBI): domain Eukaryota; kingdom Metazoa; phylum Chordata; class Mammalia; order Chiroptera; family Vespertilionidae; genus Vespertilio; species Vespertilio murinus. The sequence goes on along the minus strand of OZ004720.1, from coordinate 3,505,905 downwards.
CCCTGCCTGTGTGCGCAGCCTCCCCCCAGTGCGACCAGTCTTCGGTCTCTCGCTGCCTTTCCGTCCACCTGGATTCTTCCCACTCCTCACGGAAGGCCGTGGCCGGACACGCACGGGGCTGCCCGGTGCCCTCCCTGCCTGGGCTTGTGGGTGCTTACCTGCCGTTTCCGCCTTTTTAATGACGGACAGGCCGCACCCAGCCTTGGAGGGAGGCGCACGGCTGGGGCTGTGGTTCTGAGACGCAGGAAGGCTTGCTTTCTTTCTTTCAGATTTTTAATCCTCACCGGAAGATATTTTTTCCGTTGATTTTTATAGAGTAGAAGAGAGGGAGAGACAGAGAGAAATATTGATTTGAGAGAAACACATCGTCTGGTTGCCTCCTGCCCACGCCCAGACCAGAACCCGGCCCAGAGAGGAACCTGCAATCCAGGTACGTGCCTGGACCGGAATCAAACCCGGGATCCTTTGGTTTGCAGTCTGACGCTCTACCCACTGGGCCACCCCAGCTCGGGCAGGAAGGCTTGCTAAGGCCAAGAGTGTTGGAGCTCCGACAGGCCCAACCCCTGGATCAAAGCCCCGCCACCAGACAGGGACGCACGGTGGGAACCCAGCAATCCGGCTGGGCTTGCCCTGGCTGTAGGCAACGCGTCTCTTTTCTGTCTGCAAAGCGAGAGCTTGCCCCCGTCCACACATTCATGCAAAGGGAGTCAGATGGCCCGGTTCCCATCCCAGCCGCACCACTTACCAGCTATGGGGCTTTAGGGGAGGCACTTTTCTTCCTGTTAAATAGATTTGTATTCTTTCAGAGAGGAAGGAAGAGGGAGCGAGAAACAGGAACATCAATGAGAGAGAGAGAATCAGCCGAAACCGGTTTGGCTCAGTGGTAGAGCGTCGGTCTGCGGACTGGGGGGTCCCGGGTTCGATTCCGGCTGGGGGCATGTGCATTGGTTGTGGGCACATCCCCGGAGGGGGGTGTGCAGGGGGCAGCTAGTCGATGTTTCTCTGTCATCGGTGTTTCTAGCTCTCTATCTTTCTCCCTTCCTCTCTATAAAATATCAATAAAATATATTTTTTAAAAAAAAGAGAGAGAGAGAATCATTGCTCCGCTGCCTCCTACACGCGGCGTCCGGGGTATCAAGCTGGCAGCCCAGGCATGCGCCCTGACCGGGACAGAACCCTGGCCTCCTGGTTCACGGATCGGCGCTCCACCACTGGGCCACACCGGCCGGGAGACACCTTTTCCTGAGACTCAGTTTTCCCATCTGTGAAATGGGGGTGATGAAACCAGCCACCTCGTGGGTGCTTGTGGGTTCTTACCTGCTGTTTCATTGCCTGGTGCTTCGGGACGTGGATGAGATCATGTCGGAGGGTGCAAAGCACAAGGTACAAGCTCCGGACCGGGACAGGCTTTGCCGGGATGATGGAAGAGGGAAGGAAAAGGGAGCGCGGGCCGCGGGCAGGCAGGGATTACATTCAGATTCCCGGGCCTCCCACCCACTCTGCCCCGCTCTCCTCCCGCAGGATGCCGGTGCCGTCCGGGGTGCACGCCTCGTAGGCCGTGGAGGGGTTGCCACGAGGAGTCACACCTGAGAAACAGCCTGGCCGAGAAGCAGAGAAGCGTTCAAGGTTTATATGCTAAAATGTAAACAGTGGTTATTTCTGAATCGTAGGGAGTGAGTGGTATTTATTTTCTAGCTTTTCTACAAATGTATCATTTGTGTATTTTTTTTTTTGTTTTGTTAGTATTTCTAAGTTAAAAATATATTTAGAAAGAAAACTGGCTCGGGAGGGAAGATGGCCGCGCAGGAACGACGTGTCCTGAGCCTGGTCCCGGGGCGGGTGGGGGCGCAGCTGAAACGAGTGGAATTCAGCCCGAGTTTGGCGAGGAGATGCTGCTGGTGAGATAGTTTGCACCCAGGAAGGGCAGAAGTCCCGGAAGTAAGAAAACAACTCTGAGACCATCTGGAATCCTGTAACAGGGGAATAGACAGGAGTGCTCCAGCCATGAAGACAGAAGAGACACAATTCAGAGATGGAAGATGCTGATGACGCCTCACCATACCAGCAGACAGCAGCTGCGTGTCACTGAAGGAAGCCCAGGACCAAACCTGAGATGGTCGGACCTGCATCACCACCATTTGTCCACCAACCTGATCTGAAATATCATGGCTGACATGTACACATAAGGAACTGTTTGACATTGAAATTGGGACTCAGAAGAACTGTTGGCCCAGAAAGGAACTCACTACAGACTGACTCATTAGCCTCTCAGCATAACCATTAGGGCTTGTCCCAGTTTAGGTTCTTACAAGGGTATTTCTTGGATCACATGATCTCACACATCTAGAGGAAATAATGAACAACACAGACTGATGAACAAAAACAGACCCAGAGAAAGAGAAGCAGCGATCAGACTCTCAAACCTCAGAGGGAAAGTAGGGGAGGGTGGGGGTAAGGGGGAGAGATCAACCAAAGGACTTGTGTGCATGCACATGGGCCTAGCCGGTGGCCATGGACAACAGGGGGGTGGGGGCGTATGTAGGGAGGGGTTGGGATGGGATTGGGGGGATGAGGACAATTATGTGATACTATAATCAATATATATATATATATATATATATATATATATATATATATATAATTAAAAGAAAGAAAGAAAGAAAGAAAGAAAGAAAGAAAGAAAGAAAACTAGAAGGAAGGAAGCCAAAATGTTAAGAGAGCTTGTCTTTGAATGGTATAGGGGATTATATTTTCAACTCTGTATTTCTTTATATATATATATATATATATATATATATATATATATTTGATTTTTTGCAGAGAGGAAGAGAGAGGGATAGAGAATTAGAAACATCGATGAGAGAGAATCATCGATCAGCTGCCTCCTGCACACCCCCTCTGGGGATATGCCTGTAATCAATGTACATGCCCTTGACCGGAATCGAACCTGGGACCTTCCAGTTCGCAGGCCGATGCTCTATCCACTGAGCCAAACCGGTTTCGGCTCAATTCTGTATTTCTTTAATGGATTTTGTGTTTAGGAACATTGTATTTTCTTTCATGAACATATATCACTTAGAATTATATATGGCTAAATGACATTATAATTAGCTAGTTTTTTAAATTACAAATATAGCATATGCTCACATTAAAAGAAACATTCAGTCAGTATACAAAGGTCTAAGATAAAAAGTAAAAATTCCTGACCCTCGCACTCCTTCCCCAAGTAACTGTTACCAGTTGCAGTCTGTGCATATCTAGAATTTTCTGTGCTTATCCACTTCGATATGATTACCCATATATATCCTATGGATATATATACATACATGGAGAGAGGAGGGGTAGAGAGATTGAGATTCACACAATATGAATGTTTCTGAAGCGTGTTTGTCGTACAATGTGTGTGGGTGTCTCTGCATGGACGATATTCTCCTGTAGTTACTAACTACACCACGTCTCCTCTGTGATGTCACATGACCATTTACTTAGTTCGACCCTCACTGATGACCCTCAGGGCTGGGGGTGAAGGTGAGCGTTTTGCTAACGTCTGCTTGTATAAGCAAGGCTGCAGTGAACATACGTGTTCATACTACGCACCTTTCCCCAGTCACGTGAGTGCACCGCGGGACAGAATGTTAGCTGCGGAGTCGCGGGGGCCCAAGGGTCTGTGTATTAGAAGTCTCAAGATACGGCTCTCCAGTCACACAAACATGTCTGCGTGTAAGCACGCATTCAGAGACAGACACATAGGTAGTTAGGTTGTTCCAAACGGATTTGTGCAGTGTTTACACACCTACACACACACACACACACACACACACACGTGGAAGTAAACCACCAAAGGGTGTGCACCTAAATATTCCGCTGGCTTTCTTTGCGTGGGGTCACGGTGTTCTTTTCTGTGTTTTACATGAATAGGAATTTACTTTCCACTCAGGAAACAGTGCCACAGATATTACTAAAAGGCAATACACAGTCCTTGTAATTAGCCTAAAAGAAACACGTTCTACCAAAACCTTAATGCTGTCCCTCTCCCCCCAGTTCAACCCCCGGCAAACCAGGCTCGAGGTCGGACAAGACTGCTTCCCTGTTTCTTCCCGGAGCACGTTTCTCTCGCCCCAGGAAAGAAATCCTGAGTGAGAGGCCGTTTTAAGAAAAGTTTTTCGTTGCTGACGTTCATGAGGCCTCCCCTGCCTCCCACTCTGCCAGCCTCTGCCCCCTCTCCCCGTCCGACCACCCTGCCCCCCGAGAAACCCGCCGCCGCCCCGGCACCTGCCAGCGCCGCCCGCCCGCCCGCGGGGCCCCGAGGCCGAGCCGGGAGAGGCCCGGGCCCCTCCGCCTTCCCCGGGCCCCCTCCGCCTTCCCGGGGTAATTAAGAGTGAAATCCTCCTCCCCTGACCTCGGCGCTCGGGCCGGCTGATTTACACATGAAAGGGCCACGGAGGGCCTGGGCTTTCTCCTTTTCACATTCACAATGAGAGCGGCCCATAAATAAGGCCTCTGAGAAACAGGAGGCCTCAAAACTGTCTTTGTGTGCATGTGTGCGTATGTGTGTGTGTGTGTGTGTGTGTGTGTGTGTGTGTGTGTGATGAGAAAGAGAGAGAGAGGGACAGAGAAAGAGGGACAGAGAGAAAGAGGGAGAGAGAGAGAGAGAGAGAGACAGAGAGAAAGAGGGACAGAGAGAGAGAGAGATGAAAGAGAGAGAGAGGTGAGAGAGGAGGGTGGGGAAGGGTGGGAAGAGCTGGGAAGGAGAGAGAGAGGGAGAGAGAGAGAGAGAGGTGGGGGATGAGGGTGGGAGAGGAGGGTGGGAAGAATGGGAAGGAGAGAGGGATAGGGAGAGAGAGAGAAAGAGAGAGAGAGAGAGAGAGAGAGAGAGAGAGAGAGAGAGAGAGAGAGAGGTGGGAGAGGAGGGTGGGGAAGGGTGGGAAGAGCTGGGAAGCAGAGAGAGAGGGAGAGAGAGAGAGAGAGAGAGAGAGAGAGAGAGAGAGAGGTGGGAGAGGAGGGTGGGAAGAGCGGGAAGGAGGGTGCACCAGCACCGCTGGTGTTTATTGAGCGCTTACTGTGTGCCAGGCCTCAGCCGTGACACACGAGTTCACAGATGAAGGAACCGCGGCTCGGGGAGGGGAGACCTGCAGGTCCCTCCGGGAATCGGGGAAGGCACGGCCTCGGGGATGGGTGAGCGCAGGATGCAAACGTCCCGGTCTCTCGGGATTGTGTGCGGACGGCGGGCTGTGTTCTGTGTGGGGAAGGTTACTCCGGGGGAAGCGCCCTGCGGTCGCCTGGCTTTAGGAAGGCAAACATGTGAAATACACGCCAGACAACAGCCACCCAAAGCCCACGCCGGGCCGGGCGGGCGGGGAGGCCCGGGCCTGCGGCCTCTCTGCGTCCTTCCCGTGAGCCAAGGCCGCCTCCTGGCTCACCTCTGTCCTCAGGCTGGGCCGGTTCTGAAGAAATGTTCACGTGCTTAAATGAATGAATGAACTAGATCCTTCTCTCTGGACCTACTTCTCCGTCTAAAAATGAGAAACTGGCCGAAACCGGTGTGGCTCAGTGGACAGAGCGTCGGCCTTCAGACTGAAAGGTCCCAGGTTCGATTCTGGTCAAGGGCATGTACATTGGTTGCGGGCACATCCCTAGTGGGGGGTGTGCAGGAGGCAGCTGATCGATGTTTCTCTCTCATTGATGTTTCTCACTCTCTATCCCTCTCCCCTTCCTCTCTGTGGAAAACCAATAAAAAAAATTTTTTTAATGAGAAACCGATGAAACACCAAGGGGAATGTCTCCCAGTCAGCTCAGAAGTCACCGCCTCCAGGAGGCCCTCCGGTGTCCCTCCCGCTTCCAGATTAGATCAGGAGCCTCTGCGGGGCTCTCAGAGCCAAGCTGTATTCCCATCCCTGCTCAGGTCACCTGTGAGGTGCTTGTCTGGTTCTGCATGTCCTTCAGGTGAACATTTAAGGTCTCCGCAGTAGGACCTGTGTCTGTCTTGCTCATCTCTGTCCTACTAGTGCCTGGATAATAAATTAGTGCATTTATTAGTTCTGGTCTGAGGTTCAGAACCGAGTCATGCTGGTGTTGGCTGGGGCTGAAGCAGCAGGAAGGGGCAGAACCAGAAATCCCCCTGCAGCGGAGAGGAGTTGAAAGGCCTGCCTTCTAGAACAGTGTTTCCCAAACTTTTGACGTATGTGTACCCCTTCTATCTATAATTTTTGTAATGCTGAGTACCCCTCATCAAAAAAAAAGGATGTATTTTAATAACAATCAAAATATATTTCTTTTTTCTTGTTTTAGTACATACACAAAATAATAATAAATTAAAAATAAAATTATTCATAATGAAATATAAATAAAAGTTATATTATAAATAACATTTATTTGGATCAATGAGAAGGATGAAATTGACTTGACTCATGAGAACGTAGAATTAGGCGCAGCTCAGCACGGTGCAGTGCCTGTCCCCACCAAACTCCGGTGCAACGCGTACCCCCACCAAACTCTTCCCATACCCCTGGAGGTACATGTACCACACTTTGGGGAACACTGTTCTAGAGCATGCAGAAAACACTCCCGCTGGGCCGCTGCAGGGATTCCTAGCCCCTCCCGCACGGGCAGCCCTCTCCCCCCCCCCAACCCCAGACCAGCCAGGCCCCTGAGGGCAGATGGTTTGGTGGGGGGGGTGCGGGCAGCATGGGAACTGGCAATCTGCCTGCATCTGCTTGAAGCTTGAAGCTGGGGTGGGGGAGACACGTGGGGAACATGGATGTGGTGAGGTCCCCAGCTCCTCTGCTTCTCAGCTGTCACCCAGCCTCCCGCGCCTCAGTCTCCACACTGTGAAGCGGGCAGGGGGTCTAATTATACTTCTTCCACTCGCGTATTGGGAGGGCGAAGGGACACGTGAGGTCAAAGTGGCTGCTATCGAGTGGCCGCTCAGGACAGTTTAACCTCCTGACGTCCCCTCCCTTTCCTCCCAAATGTTTTCACCTCATCAGAGCTCCTAACAGTCACACTAACCATTCCTACTGTCTCCTGGGCGCCCGCTACCTGCCAGGCTCTGTCCTGTGCCCTGTACCTGATCGTGCTTAATCTCCACAATCGCCCTGTAAGGCCGGGGTGTTATTCTCATTTTCCAGCGAGGAACGGGCTCAGAGAGACACAGGGACTTCTCCGAGATCACACAGCCACGTGGTGAACTGGGGTATGCAGCCTCTGCTGACTTTAGGGAGCCCCATCTCCCCCAAGAGGGCTGTGCAAAGGCGGGCTGCTGGGCCTCACCCCCACGTTCCCAGCAGCGAGTCTGGGGTGGAGCCTGGGAACTTGTATTTCTAGTAAGTTCCCAGGTGATGGCTGCCGCGGGCCCTGGAGCACAGGCTGGGAAGCGCGGCCGTTACCGGATCTCCGCGCCGCCGTTCCCCGGGAGGCGTGTTGTGTCACGTCCGCCTGTTAGTTACAATGGGCTCAACTCAAAGAACCTGAAGTCAGGTATAGTTCACTGAGCACTTGGCACATCCACTTTCACCCAGTTTAAAGGTGCAGAAAATAACTAGAAGCTATAAATGAGCAGAAAGGAGGACAGACTTAGCTCTGTTCCAACCCATTACTTAGAGATGCTTTTTGTCAGACACGATTGGATAGTAGAAGCTTTCTGGATGAGCTGAACTAATGCCCTGGATGAAGGCGTCACCGGAGCCCTGGCCGGGTGGCTCAGTCACGTGGGCGTTGTCCTCTGCGCCCAGAGGTGGCTGGTTCACTCCCCACGGCGGCCTGATTCCCATCTGGGCTGGGGGCTGGACCCCCGGAAAGGGGCAGCCGACCAGTGTTTCTCTCTTTCTCTCCCTCTGCCTCTCTAAAAATCAATAAAAATATATTTTAAAAAATAAATAAAAGCAATGTCAATTAAAAAGAAAAAGAGAGAGAAAGAAAGAGCCCAGCTGGTGTGGCTCAGTGGATGAGCATCGACCTATGAACCAGGAGGTCAGGGTTCGATTCCCAGTCAGGGCAAAGCCTGGGTTGTGGGCTCGAACCCCAGTGTGGGGTGTGCAGGAGGCAGCCGATCAATGATTCTCTCTCATCATTGATGTTTCTATCTCTCTCTCCCTTTCCCTTCCTCTCTGAAATCAATAAAAACATATTTGAAAGAAAGAAAGAAAGAAAGAAAGAAAGAAAGAAAGAAAGAAAGGAAGGAAGGAAGGAAGGAAGAAAGGAAGAAAGGAAGAAAGAAAGACGGAGCAAAGTCCCTGCTTGGCCCAGGATAGCCATAACATATGAGCCAAAAGTCAACTTTTGTCGTAAGCCACGGGGAGGAGTTAGTGGCCTGGACAACTAAAGACTGTTGGGTAAGGATGAAGATGAAATTCTAATAGTCTGGACAATGAGGCCCTTCAGGTCCACATCGACTTTAAGAAGCCCAAACTGGAATTCGTGCAAGAAAGATGCGGGCAACACCAGCCAGCTGACGAGATCAGACTCGGAAAAGGCCTTGGCCTTACTTCCAGAGATGGGTGAGTTAATAGACAGCAGCGGGTTCTTAAGTCAAAATAGAATACCTAGATCCTTTTGTAGTTCACGAGGGTGACTCTTATGTGAGATGTGCCTCCCTCAAACTTTGTCAGGGAATGCACATTACCTACCTAATATTTTAAAAAGAATATATTTATTTTTAAAAATATACTATATTTCTATTGATTTCAGAGAGGAAGGGAGAGGGAGAGAGACAGAAACATCAATGATGAGAGAGAATCACTGATTGGCTGCCTCCTGCAGGCCCCACACTGGGGATCGAGCCCGCAACCCGGGCCTGTGCCCCGACCGGGAATGGAACCGTGACCTTGGTTCACGGGTGGACGCTCAGTCACCCAGCCACGCCGGCCGGGCAGCTCCCATCTTTAAGTTGTTCAGAGTTAACACCTCCTCCTTAGGAAAATGGACAGACATGCACTACTCTATGCTCTACTTCTGGATATTCATAGACTAACTTGTGAGCACCCATTATGGATTCCCATGGAACCCTGAGTGGGGGTCCCTGCATGCCAGGATCCCGGGTGGGGCCCAGAGGTTGTGGATTCTGATGGTGGAGCAGGCACTACACTAAGAGCTTTGCCCCATTTCATCTTGTCACAGCCCATGACACAGCCATGATGGTTGTCACCTCTGTTCTGTAGGTGAAGAGAATGAGGCGACAGGGAGCAGACCGCTCAGGCCACACAGCCGGAAAGCAGGGTCGCTGGCTCCCCAGTGAGCCCTGTAGACACCAAAGCCCCACACCTCCCACCTCCACCCAGGGAAGTGTAAGTGTAATCATATGACCTTCACGCGGCTCTTTCAAGGCCAAACGCAAGTGGCTGTATTTGAAGAACGTATTACAATGCTGGCAGCCATCACTCACTCACTCATTCAACAATCCTGTCAGCACACCTCCTCCGTGCCAGGCACAGACCGGCGAACGGGCATGCTAGTGATCATTATCCTTGCCTTCAAGGAGCCCCATTGTATTTATTTATTTACTTATTATTATTATTATTATTATTATTATTTATTTCTGAGAGAAAGGGAGAGAGAGAGATAGAAACATCAGTGATGAGAGAGAATAATAGATCGGCTTCCTCCTGCACACCCCACCCTGGGGATGGAGCCCACAACCCGGGCACGTGCCCTGACCGGGAATTGAGCCCTGACCTCCTGGTCCCTAGGTTGACACTCAGCCGCTGAGCCACGCCAGCCGGGCAAGGAGCCCCATTTATTGTACCGCTCCTCCGATGCCTCCCACACCAGGCTCGTGCAGCTTCTCAGGCCCTACTAAAAACTCTGACTCACATCCTCCGAGGTGGAGCCTGGGAGCCGGCCCTTACAGCTCCCAGGTGACTTGCAGACACTGAGGTGTGGGAACCCCTGGACGAAGGGTAAGGCGACCGAGACATGCAAACAAGCAACCGTTACTGAGAGAAAGTGCTCCATACAGACAGACTGTGGGGGCTGCGGGGGAAGGCTTCTGGGAGGAGGTGACCTTTAAGATGAGACCTGGGGCGTAAGAGTGAAAAGACCAATAAGAAGGGGGAAGAGACACAGCAGGGGTGAGGCCAGTCTCTGCCCTTAGGGGGTTCTCAGAAGGGGGAGGAGACCAAGGGGCAGGAGTGGGGTCGGCAAAGCAGAGTGGTGGGCCCAGGGGGCTGTGGGAATCCATGCAGCCTGAGGAATCAGGGGACCCGGGTTCTCGGAGGCTTTCTCAGATACAAGCTGCGGCTCCCCCCTGTGGGACGGGAGCCCCGGTGGGTGTGGGAGGGGACCGGGCTGGCGGAGGAGGTGTGGCCTCCCACCCCGTTAGCGGCCTCTTATCGGCCGCCTAATGGCGGGCGGAAGCCCCATCCTCCTCCTCTAATCTGAGTGCTGTTTTCACCTCCATTGTCAATGCTAAGCCTTTGTTTGTTTGAACTAAGTCCTTCTATCTAGAGTCCTCGGTGCGGCTGTAAATGGTGGCATTTGAATAAGCGGAGAATTCCTTTGTAATGGGACCCCGAGGACACCTGCTTCCTCAGGTCCGCCCTTTCGCAGAGGACGGAGGAGCTCGTCCTTCGTGGAATAATCTTCAGGCCACACTGCCACTCCTCCGGGGGTGGGGGTGGGGGCAGAGGGAGGGGTCAGAGGGTTCTGCCCCTGACCAGCCTGGATTCAGATCCCCTCACAGCCACTTTCTGTCCCCTTCCAATGCCTCAACTCCCTCCTCTGACAAAGGAGGCTAATAATAGTACCTACTATAGATGTCCTCGGAGCTGTTTTAAGAACGGGATGAATTTTCCTAGGACAAGCTTAGAAGAGTGCCTGGCACACAGTAGGACTTCAGAAAATGTCGGGTATGACCACCTGACTAACCTCCACAGGCTGGGCTGGGTGAGCGTCTCTTTGAAAAGCTCACCCTCAAGGCCTTGGGGGGGCGAGGGGGGGTGTCCTCTGCCTCCGCCCGAGTCTGGCCTTTGCCTGAGCCTCCCCCTGAAACCACTGGGCATCTTCTCATCAACCTGCAGCCCTTGCACCAAATGGAAACAACGAGGCTTTTGGTGGGAAAAGAAAAAGAAAAAGGAAAAGAAAATGCTGGATATTATTCAGGCCCTAAGAAGAGCGCAACGTGTTGAAGATACAACAGCAAAGGAGAAGTTAAATGTTTTTACGTAACAAGTAAATTAAAGAGAAACAACAACACCATTATGGTTTGTGCTATTAAAAAATATGGGCCCTGCCCGGTGTGGCTCAGTGGATAGAGCGTCAGCCTGCTTACTCAAGGGTCCCAGGTTCGATTCCGGTCAAGGGCATGTACCTTGGTTGCGGGCACATCCCCAGTAGGGGGTGTGCAGGAGGCAGCAGATGGATGTTTCTCTGTCATCGATGTTTCTCTCTATCCCTCTCCCTTCCTCTGTAAAAAATCAATAAAATATATTTTATTTATTTATTATTTTTTTTTAAATATATATTTTATTGATATTTTACAGAGAGGAAGGGAGAGAGATAGAGAGCTAGAAACGTCGATGAGAAGGAAACATCAACCAGCCGCCTCCTGCACACCCCACACCTGGGATGTGCCCGCAACCAAGGTACATGCCCTTGACCGGAATCGAACCCGGGACCTTTCAGCCCGCAGACCGACACTCTACCACTGAGCCACACCGGTTTCGGCAATAAAATATATTTTAAAAAAATAAGAAATGTGGTGCTTGCTATACAGGAAGAAGCTGATAGTTCAGGGGGAAGCACACCACGGGGCCAGCAGGGGAAGCGGCTCCGGGGAGAAGCACAGCTGCGCGGGCCTGCGTGCGAATGAGGCTGTGACCCTCCCCACTGTCACCACTTCACGGCGAAGGAAGGAGGCCCACGGAACTGTTGGAGGCAAGATTTGAGCCTGGATTTAGTCTGATCAGAAATTTGATCAGATGTTTTCATGTCACATCGGGGTTCAAGGTCATTCAAAGTTCAAAAACTTGAATGAAGACCTGAAGTGGGGTGTAAGCATCAGAGCAGCCTCCCTCATGGCGAGGTTTTCACAGGCTGCCTCCCACCACAGTCATGTGAGCCTCCCTGGCCGGACCTCAGTTGGTTAGATCGTCGTCCCAATAGCCAAGGTTTCGGGTTCGATCCTTCATCAGAACACACCCAAGAAGCAACCAGCGAGTGCCTAAATAAGAGGACAACAAATCAACGTTTCTCTGGTTCCCTTCCTCTTGCTCTCTCTCTACTATCAATTTTTTAAATTGTTTGTTTACTTTCCTCCTTTCATTCTTTTTAAATATATATATATATATATATATATATATATATATATATATATTTATTGATTTCAAAGAGGAAGGGAGAGGGAAAGAGATAGAAACACGAGTGATGAGAGAATCATTGATTGGTTGCACCCTACTGGGGATCGAACCCACAACCTGGGCATGTGCCCTTGACCGGAATCGAACCCGGGACCCTTTAGTCGGCAGGCCAATGCTCTAGCCCTAAACCGGCTAGGACTAATCTCAATTTTTAAAAAATATATATTTTATTGATTTTTTACAGAGAGGAAGGGAGAGGGACAGAGAGCTAGAAACATGGATGAGAGAGGAACGACCAGCTGCCTCTTGCACACCCCCCACGGGGGATGTGCCCGCAACCAATGTACATGCCCTTGACCAGAATCGAACTTGGGACCTCCCAGTCTGCAGGCCGATGCTCTATCCACTGAGCCCTAAACCGGCTAGGGCTAATGTCAATTTTTTAAAAAGTTAGTGAAACAAGGAGTGGAAGGGCACAGCATGAGCAAAAACCCTGAGGTTGAAAAGGGCTTGGCGTATTTCAGAGGCAGAAGGCTAGCTCACAGATGCACGAGGCATCCTTAGAAAACGTGGCTGCGATAGGCAGTGATTGCACCTCTGAGGACCTTGGAGGCCAGAGTAAGGCGTTTGGGTTTTATCCTAAGGCAGTGTTTCCCAAACTTTTGACATATGTGTACCCCTTCTATAATTTTCTGAGTATCCCTCATCAAAAAAAAAGTATGTATTTTAATAACAATAAGAATATATTTATTTTTTATTTTTTTGGTACATACACAAAATAATAATAAATGAAAAATAAAATTATTCATAATAAAATATAAATAAAAGTTATATTATGAATAACATTTATTTGCACACTGGACCATCTCACACCTCACAAGACTGTCTTGACTTGACTCATGAGAATGTAGAATTAGGTGCAGCTAAGTACGGTGCAGTGCATCTCCCCACCGAACTCCGGTGCAACTCGTACCCCCATCAAACTCTTCCCATACCCCTGGGGGTGCACGCACCACACTTGGGGAAACACTGTCCTAAGGGAACAGGCAGCTGTTGACGGCTTGCAAAGAGGGGTGGTGGCATGGCCAGCTCGGCCTGCAGAAGGATCAGCCAGGCTGCTGTGCTGGGAACAGAGCGGAGAAGGTGGAGCTGAAGGGGAGCCCAGCCTGGGGGGCACGGGCCAGGACTGCGCAAGGAGGGAGGGGGTTAGGGAGAAGGTAACCCTCCATCCCCTCCCGCCACAGGAAACACCCTCTGTTTATCAAGGACCTCGTCCTGCCTGCCCGTCCCTAAAGCTCTCAGTATGATGTTGGTTTTAAAGCCCCATTTGCACACGTTTTTAGTGGCTCAGAATGCTCTTGAAATAAATAAAATAAAATAAAGGTAAAACCCACTTGGTGCTTGATTGGACGTGAGAATGAAAGGGAGACAATAAGAAACGCGGACTCCTGGTTTGTCAGCCTGGGGACTGGGTGGAGGTTCTAAGGCCACCTCGGCAGGGACAGAGACGCCTGGAACGAACAGTCTGGCCGGAGGGCCGGGCATGGACACAGCCGTCCATCGCACACGGGGCAGCGGGAAGTGCTAACACAGACGCTGCAGGGCCTCGGGGCAGGAAGCGGGGAGGGACAGATTCCGGTTGGGTTGGGGAGACTCACCGGGGAAAGAGTCACAGCAGATGGGCAGCTGGAGGGAAGCAGGGGCCGGCGGACGGGAAGATGGCGACAGGACATGGACGTGGGGAAGGCCTGGGAGGCTGGCACATAAAGTGGGCGGAGGTGCCCCCGAAGGCCCTGCCTCCCTGCCAACCCAGGAAGCCTGCCCTCTGAGCCACACGGCCCTGCTGTGTAAAACGGGGTGCTAACCCGCTCCCTCCCCAAACCCCCAAACCGAAGAGCTCCCGGGTGGGGCGGTTAGTCACCTGCCAAGCGCCTTGCCCGGGAGGCATGTTGTGAAGATAAGCATTTTCAGGACCCCGGCTCTCTGTCTCCCTGGCCCAGGGCCTTTCAGTCTCTCCTCTCTGCACCCCACTGGGGGCTGGGGGATAGAGCTGGAGGGGCATTCTCTAGGAAGAGAAGTTGTCTCTTCCTGTTCTAACTAGGGAAGATTCAGGAGAAGTCTCAGGGGCAAGGCCTGGCTCTCTTTACCCGCCTCGCAGGCTCCGCCACCCCTTCCTTCAAGGGTCCGGATCCTGAGAGGAGATGGCCACGTGGAAGGCCGCAGGCAGGGCTCATCCTCCCAGACCCGGGGCCGCGCCCGCACATGCAGAGCCTGCCACCCACAGGCAGAGAGCGGTACTGCAGGCGCGGGCGCGGGGAGAACCCCATCCTTTCTGCCTTCCCTGCGCCAAGCTGAGGGGTGGGTCCCTGCCGCCCTGGCTGGGCTTACAGTCTAACTCTAATGCGACCAATGCCAGCAACAGAGGCTCTGGTAGCAACTTCATGATCTGCTTTTTGGTGAATGTCTTTGTCCTTTTTTTAATTTTAAATATATATACTTGTTATTGATTTCAGAGAGGAAAGGGAGAGGGAGAGAGAAATACATCAATGATGAATCATCGATGAGCTGCCTCCTGCGTGCCCCACAGAGGATGGAGCCGACAACCCCGGCATATCCAACTGTGACCTTCTGGTTCATAGGTCGATGCTCAACCACTGAATACCTTTGCTCTCGACACAAGTAATATATATTCACCGTAAAAAAAAATTAAAGAAAATTAAGCTGAAACCGATTTGGCTCAGTGGATAGAGCGTCGGCTTGCGGACTGAGAGGTCCCAGGTTCGATTCTGGTCAAGGTCATGTACCTTGGTTGTGGGCACATCCCCATTAAGGGGTGTGCAGGAGGCAGCTGATCGATGATTCTCTCTCATTGATGTTTCTGACTCTCTATCCCTCTCTCTTCCTCTCTGTAAAAAAAAAATCAATAAAATATATTTAAGAAAAAGAAAATTAAAAGCCAGCCATAACTTTTGTTAATATGTAAGTATAACCCTTACAGTATTTTCTATGCATTTCACAAAAATGAAAACATGCATGTCGTAATATTTTGTAGCTTGCTTTGTTGGGTTTAACAGCTTTATTGAGATACATTTCTCATACTACATAGCCAATTAAAAATGTTTAGTGATTGATTTTATAGAGAGAGAGGAAGGTGAGAGAGAGAGAGAGAGAGAAAGAGAAACATTCCTTTGCTGTTACTCTTATTTATGCATTCACTGTTGCTTCCTCTCTGTGCCTTGACTGGGGATGGAACCTGCAACCTTGGTGTATGGGGCGAGTGCTCTAACCAACTGAGCTACCCGGGCCAGAGCCTGCCCAACTAGCTTTTAACTACTGTAACAGTAGAGGATGATGGGTAATGATACCATATGAAATGCTGCTATTTGTTGAGCAAGGGACTGTTTTTACACAATCATCAGCCAGTCCCTCAGCAGCCTTACAAGGTGGCTGCCATGGTTTCCCCGCTGATGACGGTGAGGCAAAGGCGGGAAAGTATCTTAGACTGAAAAGCAACGCAGGCAACGCCACCGGATAGAACCATTTATTACAGGGAATGTAGGACTGGAGCAGACAAATGGCTAGCAATTCTGTATTATTTTCTACTACCAGGCCCCTGTGACAGTACTTTTTAAAAATGGTACAACCGCTGAGACTGGTTTGGCTCAGTGGATAGAGCATCGGCCTGCGGACTGAAAGGTCCCGGGTTCGATTCTGGTCAAGGGCATGTGCCTTGGTTGTGGGCACATCCCCAGTGGGGGGTGTGCAAGAGGCAGCTGATCGATGATTCTCTCTCATTGATGTTTCTAACTCTCTATCCCTCTCTCTTCCTCTCTGTAAGAAATCAATAAAATATATTTAAAATAAATAAATAAATAAAATAAAAATGGTACAACCCGGGTACTAATGATTGGCAAGACCAAGGGACAACGAATTCAGTACGCACCAGGTGCCATACCTCCTGCTGGTCTTGTGGTGGGTGGTTATAATCAATACTATAAGAATAGCATGTATCTCAGAGGAGTGCTGTAATGACCAAATTAATACATGCGAAGAGCTCAGTACATAGTAAATGCTTAATAAATGTTCGCTAGTATCTCTTATCCTGTTAAATCCTTGTAGTAACTTCAATTCACCAGTGAAACCCTAAGAGGTGACTTGACTTGCCCATGATTCATAGCTAAGCAGCGGACCTGGGACTTGAACTTGATGCGAAGGCCCCTGCTGTTGCCTCCCGTTGCAGAATCCATCACGCTGGCTTAATAGCTGGTTACTTGTCAGTCTCTCCCTCTTGGCTGGGTCGCTGCTATCTTGCCACCCCAGCCCCAGCCCCACAGCACATTTGAGACCCTGATTGCATTTATGACAAGTTATTCAGAGGGCTGAGTGGTGGTCACAGCACCGGCTTCCCCTGCAGCCTGCGTGGAAATGCCTCCGTGCCTTCTGCTAGAATCCGCCTCTTAGGGGACAAATATTTACGGGCCCAGGAATCGGAGGCGCTCTTAGCTGGGAGAAACCACAGCAGAAGCAGCAGACAGGAGGCCCCAGATAAGCTTTCCCCCAAGCGAGCCCTGTCCTTGGCTGGGCAGCCTCCCCCAGTCTCACTCCGGCGCCTCCCCCACCAGTAGCTGTGCACAGTATTGAGGGGCCCACACACCAGCTCCCTGTTTCAAGGAACTCGAGCGTCAGAGGGCGCCTTAGTGGGTTCAGTCTGAGAGTAAACACCACCTGCTGCCAGAGAGGATGACGTCAAACCCAGGGCCGGCCGGCCATGGCCTTGGGGCAGCTCCCTGCACAGAGGCCTGAGGCCCCGGGAGTCTCAGTGGAGGAGGGGGTGGGGCAGCACAGGCTGGGAACACGTTTGAAGGTTCCGCCCATTATCAAGGATCTCAGGACTGGGACTATTTTTCTTTGAAAACGCACTGAAGTCAGAAAGGGAACAGTTTTCCTTTCCTTTCCTTTTCTTTTTTTTTTTTTTTTAATATATTTTATTGATTTTACACAGAGAGGACTTGAGAGGGAGAGTTAGAAACATCAATGAGAGAGAAACATCGACCAGCTGCCTCTTGCACACCCCCCACTGGGGATGTACCCGCAACCAAGGTACATGCCCTTGACCGGAATCGAACCCGGGACCTTTGAGTCCGCAAGATGACGCTCTATCCACTGAGCCAAACCGGTTTCGGCAGTTTTCCTTTTCTTGCTGTTCCCTATTCAGAGCATCTGACGGCAGGAGCTTCACCGGGGGCCCTCGTGGAGTTAATATTCTTCCAGCTAAAGCCAAGTCTGTATGGCTCTGAGGTTAAAAACACTGATTTGAGCCCTCGCTGGTCTGGCTCAGTGGGTAGCGCGTCGGCCTGCAGATCGAAGGGTCCCGGGTTTGATTCTGATCAAGGGCAGGTACATTGGTTGCAGGCTCTTCCCCGGCCCAGACCCTGGTTGGGGGCTCGTGCAGGAGGCAACCCAATAGATGTGTTTCCCTCACATCGATGTTTCTATCTTTCCTTCGCTCTTCCACTCTCCTCGGGTGAGGATTTACCAAAACAAAACAAAACAGTTCATGAAGGGAGACAGACAACAAACCAGCACATATTTAATGTCAGATGGTGTAAGAACTATGAAGACGGAGAAGGCAGAGTAAGGAGAAGGAAGTGTCAGGCTGAGAGGGCTGTTCCGTTTCGGGATCGTCCAGGAAAGCCTTTCTGATGAGATGACCTCTGAGCAGACCCTGGTTGAAATAAAGCAGTTCATGGCTCTCTGGAGTGGACTCTTCCAGAGAAACGAGCACGTGTCAGTGTCCTGAGGCAGGGGGTGCCTGGAATGTCCCCGGAAAGGCAAGAGAGCCAAGTAAGCTGGCGTGAGGTGGGCAAGGGGATGGGTAGAAGGGAGGGTGTCAGAGGTGGCGGGGGGGGGGGCAGGGTGTGTAGGGCCTGGCAGCCTACTGTGAGGACTTTGACATTCACTGTGAGAAAGATGGGAGCCATTGGAAGATTCTGAGCAGAGAAGGAAGAGGATCTGACAGGCTTGAAGGATCCCTCTGGCTGCCGTGGAGGGAATAGATGGTGGGGGGCCAGGTAGCAGGGAGACCATGTAGCTGCAATTGTCCAAGTGAGAGAGAACACTTTTGATTAATTAGGAGCCATCGGTAGTAAGAAGGGGTCAAATTTTGGATATGTCTGAAGGAAGAGCTGTCAGGATTTGGAGATGGATCGTAGTGTGTGTGTGTGGGGAGGAGGGAGGGGGACAGAAGCCAAGGATGGCTCCACATGTTTAACGTGGCCATTTACTGAGGTGGGAAGACATTTGGGCACACAATAAGTGCTCAATAACTATTAGTTATTTTTGTGTTGGTGATCTTGGGTTGTCTAAACTCAGTGACCCAAGGCTTTGCAAATGCTGAGCACACCTGACAGTAACACGCTAGGCCTTATGCCTGAGCATGAACTCTGCGCCAAGCGCGATAGACAGGATCCTTACTTAGCAGTACCGCCTGCGCGCACAGAACGCCCTCTGAGAAAACCAATATTGGTTGAATTTTTAATACATTTCAGGCATGGAGCATTTTTCACTTAATCCTGTCTCCACCACTGGAATGTGAGCTGCAACAGAGAGATAATAGCTCTGGTGTACTACTGCGCATGCCCGGAACACAGTGGGAACACTAGTTAATATTTATTAAATGAAACTTATTGTAGATGGAGGTTGAATAACTTCCCAAGGTAGAGCTGTGTCTCAATAAATATTTGTTGGATAATAATTATTTGTTGCATAAAAATGAGTGTTACTTTCCCATTTAAGAAAAGAGGAAACAGCAGGTGGCAGAGGAGAGATTTGAACCCAGGACTTCCTGATGCCTGAACCTGAACCCTTTCCAAGGCCACCCTCTGGGGCCTCATCCACACTCTGGTGACTCTGATTACACACATGAACCCCTCCTTTCGCCCCTTCCCCCCACCTACCCAGACAAAGATCTAATGCCCACCCCCCTCTGCTACCCAGATAAAGAGCTAGTGCTCCATCAGACTGTGAAGCTCTAGTAATATGACCCTAAGTTTTTGTATTCATGAAATGCATGACCTTAAAGTATTCATTTTATCTAACTTGACCAAGGTCACGCAGATTGTCAGGGAAGGAAACATGATGGGAGCCCAGTCTTCCCACAGCATCCCTGTTTGTTTTCTAGTCAAGACTTTTTCACCTGGGGCACAAGGTCTCTGTAAAAGTCCCGGATGTTCTTTATGGCACCTGCTTCCCACAACAGTGTGTTCTTAAGAGCAGGTGCATTTTGGGGGGAAAGGGTTCATAGCTTTCATTACATTCTTTATGAATGTATGTGTGTATATATGTATATACATATATATGTATTTATATACATATATTTATATTTTTTATTAATTTTTTATATTTATTGATTTCAGAGAGAAAGGGAGAGGGAGATAGAAACACCAACGATAGGAGAGAATCATTGGCTGCCTCCTGCACAACCCCTACCAGGATCAAGCCCGCAACCCAGGCATGTGCCCTTGACCGGAATTGAACCTGGGACCCTTCAGTCCACATCCACTGAGCCAAACCAGCTAGGGCATATATTTATATTTTTAAAAATATATTTTATTGATTTTTTTACAGAGAGGAAGAGAGAGGGATAGAGAGTTAGAAACATCGATGAGAAACATTGATTAGCTGCCTCTTGCACACCTCCTACTGGGGATGTGCCTGCAACCAAGGTACATGCCCTTGACCGGAATCGAACCTGGGACCTTTCAGTCCGCAGGCCGACACTCTATCCACTGAGCCAAACCGGTTTCGGCCATATATTTATATTTTTAATTTACTTTAGAGAGGAAGGGAGAGATAGAAACATCAATGACTGAAGAGAATAATTGACCGGCTGCCTCCTGCACGCCCCCTACCGGGGATGGAGCCAGCAACCTGTCTTGTGCTCTTAACCAGAATTGAACCCAGACCCTTATAATATAGGTAATATATATTATATAATATATAATATATAATATATAATATATAATTATATAATATATATTATATATTATATAATAATATATATATTATAGAGAGGAAGGGAGAGGTTTAGAGAGTTAGAAACATCAATCAGCCGCCTCCTACACACCCCCTACTGGGGATGGGCCCCAACCAAGGTACATGCCCTTGACCCGAATCGAACCTGGGACCCTTCAGTCCACAGGTCGATGCTCTATCCACTAAGCCAAACTAGTTAGGGCTTTCATTATATTCTTAACGGTGCTTATGATAAAATAAAAAATAAGCTTATTTTTATCTCATGTACCTATGTTCTTAAACTTTTATTTCCAAGGCTCTTTTTAGATGCGTAGAGGAAGGGAAGGAAGAAATGATGGGGCGGGGCTGTTGAGCCAGAATACAGCAGAGGCCAAGCTTTCGTCCCCGTGGCCGTTCGCTCACTCATTCGCCAGCAGACGTTTGTGGAGCACCTGCAGGCTTCCTTCCGGGCACCGCTCCAGCCTCGGGATCTGTGCGGGGCCAACTCTTGGCCTCGGGGTTCACAGTCTATCAGGGGGCAGACACAATGACGACGGCTGTGGCCGGGGCCAGAGATAAGTGGTTTGTGTTGCCCACGAGCTCCGGCGAAGGGAGTGACCGCGATGCCAGGGTGCCCTCCACACACCTTCCCCCGTGCTCCGCTCCTCGGTGTGGACGGAGGGGGCGCGGCGCCCGCGGGAGGGAGAACGCCCGGCCCTGCGGCTCCCGGCTCCCCGCGGCCGACCGGGCGGAGTGCGCAGGCTCCGGGTTAGGCGCCGCCCAATAGGAACTGCCTTTGAGGTGAGGTCCCGCCTCCACAGCGCAACCAGCTTCCGCTTCCGGCGCTGCGGAGGGTCTCGGTGAAAAGATGGCGGCGGCGGCTGTGTCTCGGGTGTCTGCGCTGCTGGGCCGGCGGCCGCCGCAGCCGGCGCGGCTGATGTCGAGCGGCGCCCACGGCGAGGAGGGCTCAGGTACGGGGCGCGGGCGGGCCTGGCCGGCGGCGGCGAGGCGGCGCGGGGCCGTGACCTTGGCCGGGGCCGGGGCCGGGGGGGAGGGGAGGCGCGCACGGCCCCGCCGCCGGCCTCACCGTTTGCGCTCCGCAGCCCGCCTGTGGAGGGCCCTCACCTACTTCGTGGCGCTCCCCGGCGTGGCGGTGAGCATGCTGAACGTCTTCCTCAAGTCGCACCAGGGAGAGCACGAGAGGCCCGAGTTCGTCGCCTACCCCCACCTGCGCATCAGGACCAAGGTAGGCCCTTGCATCGCTTGGAGCGCCCGTTCTCCTTTCATCCCAAAGGCCCCGCTCCAAGTTCTTTATTTCTGAAAGCGTGGAGTCCATTCCGAGCGTCTGCAGCTTCTCTTTAAGTAATCACCAGTTATTTTCTTGGGTTTCACGGAAGGGAACCTGAGGAGGGGGTAGGGGATGAAGAAGGGGGGGGTGTCAGTTTCTTCAAAGTCCTTCAATAAGTGACTGCCAGTTTTCCTCTTCTGATCCATCCCACCTTCCGCCTGCTGACCGTTCTGAAACAGCTGTCGTTTGTATAAAACGTGTAGGTTTGGGAAACTTGCTCAGATTGGCACAGTCGGACGTGGTTCCCCTCTAAAACCTGGGCACCTGGCAGGTACCGGCTGCATAAGAGACTGGCACTCCCGTTCTCCTTCCCCGCTGTGTTATGCTTTGGCTGTTGATGTAGCTTCATAGAGCCCCTCCGGTTCTTTAATAACTATTACATCACTTAGTCCGGGTAGGGCTGGCCTCAGAGAAATTAAGCTTGGTTCTTAGTTTCAGAAAGAATTTTTTTTTTTGAGTCTTTGGGCCCCACTCCCACCCTGGTACAGTAGAATTAGAAGTCATGCAGAAGGTTTCTCAGCCTCAGCACTGTGGACATTTAGAACGGGATAATTCTTGTGGGAGCCGGCTGTCCTCGGTTGTGGGCTATTTAGCAGCATCCTTGACCTCTACCCACTAGATGCCAGTCGTGCCCCATCCCGCCCCAGATGTCTCCAGGTATTGATTGCCTAGTGTCCCTGGCATGGCAAAGTCATCCTGGGTTGGAAACCACGATCCAAGAGCAATGCTTTTCAAAGGTGCCATGCGAGTATCTTCTTCCCATACAGCTGATTTGAGGGTTATGCTTTCATAATATGCCTACCAGGGAGAGGTTCGTGAATAACAAACGTAAGCTTGCTTTTCCTGCTACCTACTTTATGCCAGTGGTTAAAGGACTAATTTCCATTTTGTTTTATGTATTACCTGTCACTTAGCCTGTTTGAAGCATTCATGACAGTGCGGTTTCTGAACTTTTCTGGAATGTCCTAATCGCCATCTTCACTCCGCAGCCCTTCCCCTGGGGAGATGGTAACCATACTCTGTTCCATAACCCCCATGTGAACCCGCTGCCCACCGGCTATGAAGACGAATAGAGAGAACCTGGACCAAGGCCCGGGGGGGACCACAGCACTGGTTTGGACCACACTCTGCACACGGACCAGGAGGTGTATGGGACCTTACGCTGACTTCTTTCCTAATGTAAAATGATGACTAAAGAGTATACTGATCTCCCATCTCTTTGCTGATGGCAGAGATGGCTTAAATAAATAACTTAGGTTGGCCATAAACTGAGAGTTGCATTCTTTGGTGGCGTTTTCCCCCATAAATTAGCATTAATGTTACTTCTGTTGCTGCAATGAGGCCTCTGAAAAATGGGGTTTATAACAGGCCTGTCTGGTTTCTGGTACCCCGGGTATGTAACAAAGCAAAGGAATGGAGCTAAGTAACAAGATCGGGTCCTGAGTGGCCAGAGAATGGCTGCAGTTTCATTTAAAAAGGATTCTCGAGAGGAAATGCCCTCAGCATTTTCCTATCCCTCTCCGACAGCATTTGCTGCAGAATACTAGTCTGATCATTTCCTCTGGAGGCGTCAAGTTCTCACCTTGGGGTCATCTCTCAGCACCCAGAAGTTGTTAGGGTCAAAAACCTTTGGAAAAATAAAGGCAGCTTCTTTGAAGTCGCTGAGATAGTTGGAGGGTGAAGTCAAAATAGCATGAGGAGCAACAACAAAAAGTATTCTCTCAGGAGCAGTTACAATAAAAGACCGCGGTGGGCCTGGAGCTCATTTTATTCTCAAGCCTTAACCAGACAGTTTTATGGCAAGATTCAGGAAGTTTTAAGGTTTTGGTGTTAAGACATATAGTAAACTGGTGCTGCACAAAGGTGAGGCATGTAGAAATGGGCCATGAAAACCTTTTACAGTTAAGAAAAAAGAATCCTTGTAATCTTGGCCATTTGTGATCTAGCCATATCCTGTGCTTCCCATAGAACTGTTGTGCTTGTGGCCAGTGTGAGTTCAGGACGGATGGACTTACCTTCAGCCTGCTGTCTGAAGTAGTGCGCTCGCTTTGGCAGCACGATGGACTAAAATTGAAACAAGTTCTGGCTGGTTTGGCGTAGAGCGGCTGCCTGCAGACTGAGGGGTTCCAGTCAGGACACATGGCCAGGTTGCAGGCTTGATCCCCAGTGTGGGGTGTGCAGGAGGCAGCCGATCAGTGAGTCTCGTCATTAATGTTTCTCTCCCTTCCTCTGAAATCAATAAAAATGTATTTATAAACAATAAAATTGGAATGATACATATTAGCATGGCCCTTACACAAGAATAACATGCAAATTTACAAAGCATTCCATATTTAAAAAATAATAAATATGAAGTAGTAATTGGTAAAGTGAAGAGAACAGAATTATACTGCCTTTAGATCAAGTTTCAGACTATTGACTCAAATTACTCACGATGAAGTTGTGGGAACTACGGACGTTCTAGAGCAGCGGTCGCTAACTGGTGGTTGGGAAGGTTGGTGACCACTGGTTTAGGAAACCTTCGGAGCAGCGGACGCCAGCTGGTGGTCTGTGAGGTCCCAAAGGTTGGCAACTGTTCTAGAGCCATGGTCGGCTAACCAGCTTGCGAGCCACATGCGGCTCTTTGGCCCCTTGAGTGTGGCTCTTCCACAAAATACCACGAAGTGGGGTCAGAAGAAGTTTAAGTTTAAAAAATTTGGCTCTCAAAATTTCAATCATATTGTTGATATTTGACTCTGTTGACTAATGAGTTTGCCGACCACTGTTCTAGAGTATGGAAGTGCTCACCTGATCCCGACTTAGTGCCATTATATAAACATTTAAAAATATTTGTGTAGCCTACTGTGGACGTACATTTTTGAAGTCAGTGAAGTTTTTAATTGCTCTGCCATACTACCTAAGTTAGATAAATCTTCACTTTTTCCTCAACCTTATATTATAAAACATAAAGCCGTGTGATACCAGGGTAATAGCTGTTCTATAAAGTGCACAGAGTTCAAGGGTCAAATAATGATAGAAACTAAATGTTACAATTTATTCCATCTTCATGATTACAGACATTTCAGGGCAGGGTGGATAAACAACGCAAATAAAGCAAATTCCTTTCTCCCCTAACCGGATACAGTATTTTGGCATTTTCATGATATACAGGTGACTTAATTCATTGACTTAGCTTGAAAGCTGGCCACAGCAGCAAAATTTTGCAATTTAGGATCTTCCTCCATAGCATACTCCAAAGATCTTAATGACTGAACTACATACTGTGAACTCTGAAATGGTGTTCACTCTAACATTCTTGAAGCTTTCACATCTTAATCTGAGCTCTGACACCTCTTGTTAAGGCCGGGAACTGTTAAAAGCTTCCTCTTGGCTAACCTAGTCCACCTTTGACCAAGTTTAACAGTTAAGTTACTATATAAAAAAGTAAAACTCCCAGGCATTGATTGAAGCAGTCATACTGGGATCCCTTTTCAGAGCGTTAGCTCCCTGAGAGAAGAGGTCCGAACCAGTTGCTTCCATGAACAATGACCACAGTTCAGTATCGCTAATGTCCTTGGAGGCATACTAGTAACTCAAGGCAAGGGGTCAGGCACCCATGATTATCCTGACAAGTTTATCAGTCTTTAGATACAAGATATGTTTAAAGCTGATCCCAGATGAAGTATTGCAACCATAATCCCAAGAAATCATTCCATTTTAGCACAGTGAGTTCCTGCAAGATGTCAGAGCAAGTGAGAAATCATCCCAAAGTAAAAAGTGGTGGTTCAAAGTGAGAAGAAAACATCTAGGAGGAAAATAAGTCCTCATTAAATTGATGGCTATCTTCACAGCCTTAATTGACAAAATCCAGAAGGCTCAAATTTGAGTCTTTTCAAGGTGAGTGTCAAGGTCAAGAAGAGCTTTCGGGCTTGTCTCTGCCATGGCCCATGAACTCCAGTCCTTCGATGGGAATCTCCTTCTCCTTTATTGCTTTCTGATGGGAGAAGACACATTATAAAGGTCAATAGGAAGCTTACTGGCTTTGAGCAAGCCTCACTTTTCCTGTCTGCAACTGGGATAAAGACAGCAACAACTGGAGAGAGGGAGGGAGGGAGGGAGAGAAAACAGGTCAATAAAAGATTTATGTCAACAAAAACATAAAGCCCTCCATCAGGCCAAAAACAAAACCTTCCATAATGTCTCAACTGGCCAGAGAAGGCCAACACCCAGCCTCACCCCCAAACAATAGTGGAAAAGGGCGCTACCGCAAAAAAGAAAAAACTTGATTCCGGTGAACTTGGCCTAATCACTTCCTTTTTCTGGGTGTGAGTGTCCCACTTTTCAGCTAGAACTACGCCCACTTGACAAGTTTAAGGTGAACAGCACATGACCCAAAGAATGTTATTGTGCTTCGTAAAAAGTACAGCACCACAAAACTGTGTAACTTTGTCATCTGGAGGGAGAGAAGCCGGGCAGCCTGGGCGGTGACGGCCGGGGACGGCCGCCGGCCTCGATGACGAGGCTTTTCTCCGGCCACCCGCTCCCAGCCCGCGGCTCACCTGGACGCACTGCTGGTAGCGCTTGAAGAGGTCGGTGCACGGGTCCCCGGAGCTGTCCCCCTTGAGGAACTTCTCGGCAAACCAGCGATTAAAGCACTGATCGTACTCGCGCTTCATGTCGGTGCAGCCCTCCCCTACGCTGTTCATGGCGGCGGCGGCGGCGCACGCTGATGGCGTCATCGAGGCGCGCCGACCGCCCGCCCGCCCGCCGTACGGAGCCCGAGAGGCGGAGGATGTGGGCGCGGGCGGCGCGGGCGGCGCGGCGGGTCCTCCGGGCCCCGGGGCGCGGGTGCCGGGGCTTCGCCTCCGAGGCCGGAGGCGGGGGTGTCCCCGCGGAGGGCGAGGCGGCGCCGGAGGCCCACACCCACCCTCCCCAGGAAAGGGGGCGCATCGCCGGCGACGTGGTCGAGCACCTGGAGCGGCTGGCGCTGGTGGACTTCGGCGGCCCGGAGGCCGTGGCGCGGCTGGAGAGAGCCGTGGCCTTTGCTGACCGGCTCCGCGCCGTGGACACGGACGGGGTGCAGCCCATGGAGTCCGTGCTGGAGGACAGGTAAAGCCGGGCCCGTGGGGCCTTCGCAGGCATTTGGGGAGGTGATGAGGGTCTCGTTTCACAGAACCCTAGACGAGATGCGGGAACTTGCCCACGATCACCCCGCGGGTAAGGGTGTTCCTCTAACGGGTCCTGTCGTTTGCGTGTAAACTCCTCAGGGCCTCCAGGTGTAACAGGAACAAAATCCGAACCGCTGATTATCTTTGAGGGTCTGCTTCTCAGAGCTCCTCCCACCGCTCGGGCATCCTCCTCTTACAGTCCAGTCACGTGGGCACCATCTGTTTCTCCAACGTGTCAAATTCGTTCCTCCTCTAGGCTCTGTGCACTGGTTATTCCACTTTTCTTGAACAACCTGTCCCTTTGGCAGGTCTGTTTCTCTCCTCTGAAGGGCCTGTCCCGACCAGGGATTTGGACCGGGGATATGAAGAAAACCCTTAATTGGGTTTATATATATATATATATATATATATATATATATATATTATTGATTTTTCACAGAGAGGAACATCGATGAGAATCATCGATCAGTTGCCTCCCGCACACCCCCCACCGGGGATGTGCCAGCAACCAAGGTACATGCCCTTGACTGGAACCAAACCTGGGATCTTTCAGTCTGCAGGCCGACGCTCTAGCCAAATCGGTTTTGGCTTGCCTAATTTATTTCTTCAGATTTCTCCTGCCACCTCATAAGGACTTGTGGCTTTCACATGGTATTCAATAGTGCTGGGATTTTACGTGTTTTATACATCATTTAAGTGATCCTGGATTCTCTACATCTTCCTACTCGTCCATGTTCTGGGGAGCATGTTTGTTATACTCATCATGTTCTCGGTATCTAGCACTGAGCAGACACTCAGTAAATGTTTGTTGACTGTTCTTTATTTTTTTAAAGTATATTTTATTGATTTTTTTTTACAGAGAGGAAGAGAGAGGGATAGAGAATTAGAAACATCGATGAGAGAGAATCATCGATCAGCTGCCTTGCACACCCCTTACTGGGGATGTGCCCACAACCAAGGTACATGCCCTTGACTGGAATCAAATCTGGGACCTTTCAGTCCGCAGGCTGACGCTCTATCCACTGAGCCAAACCAGTTTTTGCGACTGTCTTTATTAATACCTTTGGGAAAGTAGGGGATAGAAGCACAAAGGAGAGTCAGAATTTCCTAAGTCATATAGAGAATAACTAAAGAAATGTGACTATTACTCAGAGAAGAGTTTGTGAAAAAGATGAAGAGGGATTTGCTGGAATAGTGAGTTGGTATTCAGTGAACTGCCATCTTGGCATAAATTTGGGACTTCATGTTTTGGACATGCTGTCTGACATTTGAAATGGAACCCAGTTAAGTGAAGACAAGTCTAAAAGTTCTAAGTGATAGCCAACTGCTGTAAAAGCTTAGTTCTCTTTAACTCAAACCAAATGATAGGTGATCAGGGCTTTCACAGCAGTATGGCTATCATTTGGTTTGACCTAAAAAGCATTAGCAACTAACATGACAGGCACTAATATTTATATGCATTAACTCAGTTATCACATACAACCCCTGAAAGGAACTACTAGTATCTCTTTTATTAATGAAGAAACCAACACTCAGACAGGTGATGTTACACGCCCCACAGTTTCCCCGAGTGAGAGGAGCTGTCAGGGTCTGGAACTCAGAGCCTTACTGCTTTAGATGTACCATAGAACTATTCTTTCACCTCAAGGCCACAGACTGACTCAGATGGCGTCTCTGACTGCAGCCAAATGCTTCAGTGCTTAGGATGGCCCTCAGGAACCTTATTTGAACAAAAAACTCTGAGCCAAAATGATTAACTTTCATTCAGGTTTGCATCAAACTAGAAATAAATTGAGGGAGGGAAAATGCTTGTAGATGATAGAAGTAGGGTGGTGCCCAGAGAAATGACTCCTGGCAGCCGGTCCGATACCAGGGAAGGGCAGAACCTGAAACAGCAACTGTCCTAGTGTCAGTCCAGGGCTGGCAGAGCCACTTCTTCCTCCACGCTGCCATACCGACTTCCATTAAATACCTTTTACTTGCATTTCCCACAGAATGCCTGTCTATGAGCTTCAAAGGGCAGGGGTTTCTAGTTCACAGTTGAAGTATATCTCAAGCAGCGTTTTTCATCTGAACCAGAACACAGATCCAAGTGACTCTCTTCAATTCTTCCAAGGATAGTTTATAACTAATATTAGCCCAGATACATAGCGGATTATCAAAATGGGTGTCCTATGGTATCTGGGCTAAATTTTCTTATAAAACCTGGACTCAGAAAGCTGAGGTGAGGTAGGCATTTAGTCAGTGAGTGATTCACAGGCACCTAAGAGCTCAGCAGCTCCTGTTCGGTGTCTTACACAGGGTTCCGAGGTCAAGAAAAGTTAATCTGCTTGCCAAGCGAAGGATCGGCTTGCAGTGCCACTCTCAGAGACACCTGGGCTCAGTAGCCTACGATGAAGGAAACAGAGAGTTGTGGGTTTATTCTAGAAACAACATCATTATAAACAGGTGGAAATGTGTGACAACTAAAAGGATGACTTTTTTCCTGGAAATGTCACCCATGGTGAAGTGATGAATAAATCAGTTGTTACTAGATCAACTGTTGGGAAGAAGTAGCTTTTAACTTGTTGGCAGTAGTTTAATACCTGTCCATGAGCTTCAGAGGGCGGGAACAGTGGGCACCCTCACGTCTGTAGAGACTAAGCAGGTTAAGTGTGATTAGAGCAGGTTAAGTGCAGTTATACTCTGAATGAGTGGGACTGGTGTGTTCTTGGGATGTACTAACTCTTTCTAAAAGCAGCAGGTTCACCCTAGCTGGTTTGGCTCAGTGGATAGTGTCGGCCTGAGGACTAAAAGGTCCCAGGTTCGATTCTGGTCAAGGGCACATGCTCAAGTTGCAGGCTTGATCCCCAGTAAGGGGCATGCAGGAGGCAGCCAAACAATGATTCTTTCTCATCATTGATGTTTCTCTCTCCTCCTTCTCTTCACTGAAATCAATAAAAATAAATAAAAGGAGCAGGTGCTATTCAGCATCCATCTCTTATTGACATGAGAATATAACCCAGCGTTATCAGGTATT
This sequence comes from Vespertilio murinus, assembly GCA_963924515.1. Taxonomy (NCBI): domain Eukaryota; kingdom Metazoa; phylum Chordata; class Mammalia; order Chiroptera; family Vespertilionidae; genus Vespertilio; species Vespertilio murinus. Next base: position 3,476,088 of record OZ004720.1, on the reverse strand, counting down.
TTTTAACGTAATTTTATTTAATCTTCCCAACAACTCTATCAATGAAGCATTCTACAAATAAGGAAACTGATACATAGAGAGGATAATCTGCACATATGCCACGTGAAGGTGGCTGTGGTGGGGGAAAAGCATCCCTGGGACTTGAATTCAGGAGCCCGAGCTCTTAGCCATTTTGTTATACTGCCCAGCAGAAATATAAACTCCACACAGTTCAGTGGTCACTTTTGATTTTTTTCTCCAAGTTTTCTTAAACACAAAATTTTTCTGTGATTAACAAAAAAAAAAAAAAAAAAACCAAAAAACAGTAGTGCAACCTTCACTTTTTTTGGCAAGAAACTTAAGGTCTGTTAAAATCAATCTTGTTCCAGCCGAAACCAGTTTGGCTCAGTGGTAGAGCGTCGGTTTGTGGACTGAAAAGTCCCGGGTTCGATTCCGGTCAAGGGCATGTACATTGGTTGCGGGCACATCCCCGGTAGGGGGTGTGCAAGAGGCAGCTGGTTGATGGTTCTCTCTCATCAACGTTTCTAGCTCTCTATCTCTCTCCCTTCCTCTCTGTAAAATATCAATAAAATATATATATTTTAAAAAATCAATCTTGTTCCAGACCAGATAAGACAGTGCCTATCTTAGAATGGACCCCACTGTCCACTTTTCATACTAAGAGTAAGTGTTTACTGTGTCTAGTCTAAGACTGGTGCCACAAAAAGAACTAGTCCTTTCCTTAAAAAAATCTTACAACTGCCGAAACCGGTTTGGCTCAGTGGTAGAGCTTGGTCTGAGGACTGAAAGGTCCCGGGTTCAATTCCCGTCAAGGGCATGTACGTTGGTTGTGGGCACATCCCCGGTCGGGGGTGTGCAGGAGGCGGCTGGTCGATGTTTCTCTCTCATTGATGTTTCTAGCTCTCTGTCCCTCTCCCTTCCTCTCTGTAAAATATCAATAATATATATATTTTTTTTCAAATATATTTTTTATTGATATTTTACAGAGAGGAAGGGACAGAGATAGTTAGAAACGTCGATGAGAAACATCAACCAGCTGCCTCTTGCACACCCCCCACCGGGGATGTGCCCGCAACCAGTGTACATGCCCCCGACCGGAATCGAACCCGGAACCTTTCAGTCCGCAGACCGACACTCTACCACTGAGCCAAACCGGTTTCGGCAATAAAATATATATATATATATATATATATATATATATATATATATATATATATATAATTTAAAATCTTACAACTTAGTTCTCTAGGCAGCCACTGCCCAGATGTTCTTGTCACATCCTTGCCCCTTTGTCCCATTAGGTTTAGCCCTGCAAGCTCAAAGCAGAAAGAGCTTGGCTGCTCCCCTCTCGGTGATTGAGCGAGTATCTGGAAGCAGGCTCAGACCTCCTGTCATGTACTCTTAAACCTTGAAACAGTAGTGAAGCCTCATAGATGTTCAGCTCCTGTTTGCTTTTACTAGAGTTTGCCATCTGCATACTTTAATGAGGCAACTAGTGGGCAAGTCCTGAGTTGTTTGTGGTACATCTTGCAAGGGGAGGCACTTTTATCTCCACAAAGGTGGCTGTAAAGAGAAAAGGCACTTGCCTCAGAAGCACCAGAACTGGGCCCAGATCCCAGTCCGTCACTGAGGAACCTGTAAGTCACTCATAAACCGCTCGTGAGCAAGTTACCTGCCAGGAAGTCCATTTCCCAGCCTCCCAATCCAACTACTTTTGCTCATCCTTTAGCAATGCCATCACCTCTTCTGAGTCATTGTTCCTCACCCAGGCTGAGGTAGGGACTTTCTACTCCCTTGACGAGCTGTGCTTACCTGTTAGATTTAACATATTGTACTTCAATTGCCTTTAATTACCTATCTCCCAAAAGCAACTTACCCATAGTAATTAACCAAAAATACTTAAATTTATCAATCCCAAGGAATAACCAATTACTGCAGAGGATTGTTAGGAGAATCTGTAAGTTGTACACTGTCTAATGTTGACCATAGCTCTTCCACTTTTTAAATATATTTTTATTGATTTCAGAGAGGAGGGAGAGGGAAAGAGATAGAAACATCAATGATGAGAAAGAACCACTGATTAGCTGCCTCTTGCACACCCCCTACTGGGGGTCGGGCCCACAACCTGGGTATCTGCCCCTGACTGGAATCAAACTAAGACCTTTCAGTCCACAGGCTGATGCTCTATCTACTGAGCCAAACCAGTTAGGGCATAACTCTTCCACTTTTGAGCAGTGCCCAGAACTCAAGAATATGCTGTGTCTTTGTCCCCCCATTCTCGACCCTCTCCACCCATGCCTTCGAAGCCTTGTTCTCCCAAGAGGTAACCTTAAGCCTCTGGTTTTGTAGATGTCTGTACCTGAGGTCCGACACCGTGGCAGAAGGCAACTGTGCTGAAGAGCTGCTACAGAACTCCCGTCGGGTCATGGAGGAGTATTTTGTGGCTCCCCCAGGTACCGTCTCCCAAAGTTTAACAAGCTGTCCCACGGTAAATTCAGAATATAGCAGGACTGTATTCCCCAAACAGACCTGGGTGGAAAGGAGTATGTCCAGTAGCAGATCTGGCCTTCGCTGCTTCTCAGGCAGGCATGCGAGCCCATTGCCCAGAGAACGTAGACATCTGGAATTTTGTGTGATACTTCCCAAATTTTAAATACGGGCAACAAATTAAAAAAAAAAAAAAAAAGACCATACAAATAAAACATACCTACAAGCCAATTGTATTCTGTGAGCCATCAGTTTGTAACCCTTGGTGTAAAAATGTGCATATTTTAACCTTACTGCAACTATTTTAAGTGGAAATTTAAAAATAATTCTGGGCCAATAATAAAACCCAGAACTTTGGGGGGGGGGGGGTTATTTCCTCTGCAGATAAGTGGGCCCTCAGAGCTTCTGCATACGTGTAGCTATTTGTAGCCTAAGCGCTCAGGTAGATGATTTTCAAATACCAACTTCAAGTTTAGGATATCCCTTTAGCAGAGAATCATTCTGAACATTGTCCAGAGAAACATCAGCCCTCCAGCTCAGGGGTTACCTCTTTGATCATGACCAACCAGTGGAAGGAAAGCTCTGGTTGAGGAAAGGATGGGAAGATAGCTAAGATGTCTGTGAACTCCAAACCATGCCTCTGCTTCACTAAACGCCTTCATCTGTTTCCGAGCCTGAGGGTTATCAGCGTTTCAGCAGCCACACCAACTGATCACATGTCATTTCTAACACAGAACCTTGTCCCAGACTTTGTTTCTTGGGACAAAGTGAGGTCACAGTCATAGACTTCCCTCCATTCCTATAAGCATATAGATGGGTAATTAACCTGAATCTGCTCCTTATTGAAAAGTGCATTAATTAGGCTTCACTCATAACTGTGATTTCTTCAGAAAACAGGTTGGTAGCTACACTTACTTTCATTGTTTATTTTCCATGACAAACCAGTGACAACTGAGCTCAGAAGAGCCAGCTGGGAAAGCAGGTTCAGCTCTAACATTTGTTTTTATTATTATTTCCAAACAGGTAATATCACTTTGCCCAAGCGGGATGAACAAGAGCTCCTCTCAAAGAGCTGAAGAGCTGTCTGGGGGGGCCCCCTCTGAACACATGGAAGCACGGCAGTATTTTGTTATGAATACTAACGTGCCCACTTCCCTCAGTAACCAGGAAAAAAATCGATAACTAAGTATTCTTCTTAGTAATTAACTCTTCTGAAGATGGAACTGGGAAAGATCTAACCAAAACAAGGCAATGTGTTCCTGAAGCTAATGGAAGTATAAAAGGTATTCAATTTCCAATGAAATGTTCGCTTTGGAAGATATCTCCCTTTATCTCCTCCCAAAATTGTCTACCCAGCTGCACTTAAGTGAAATTTTCTTGTTACATAACCTGTTAGACATTGTATCTGACCAAAGTGATAACCTGAGCTGTCCTTTCTAGTTGCTGTTTCCATCCACCTGAGCACCTTCTATCTTTACCAAACACACTTGAGTTTGTTCCTGGGCACCCACTTTGTTCTGAACAGAGGGTTAACTTTCTGCTAAATTCTGAAGAGTCTTCAAAGAAGACTACACAGCTTTGCAATTCCCGACATCCATCCCACAAAGTGATTATATGCAAAGGGGATATTAACCACACCTATAAGTTTTACTTTCTGAAAAGAACTTAATGGCTTTGATGGCGGTGGGTTCAGGGGTGTATACTTAACCCCAAAGTCTTTAAGTTGTGTACATTTAGCTTTACATGTCATACTTCAGTAAAGTGGGTTATGTAAAAAATATAGCCCCAGGCCTGGGACATAGTTGACCCCCGATTACTGAGTTGAGCAGAATCTAAGATGTGTTCACTCGCCATCCCAGGATATTTAATTTTTTTTTAAGCTCACATACCTCGCCCTGGCCAGCTTGGCTAAGTAGATAGAGCATCAATCTGCAGACTGAGGGGTCCCGGGTCCCAGGTCCAATTCCGGCCAAGGGCACATGCCTGGATTGCGGGCTTGATCCCCAGAGGGGAGCGTGCAGAAGGCAGCTGATCAGTGATTCTCTCTCATCATTGATGTTTCTATCTCTCTCTTTCTCCCTTCCTCTCTGAAATCAATAAAGAAATATATTTATTAAAAAAATAAAAATAAAAATAAAGCTCACATACCTCATAGATACAGAGAGTGGACTGGTAGTAGCCAAAGGGGTGAGGGCTGGGGGACAGTGAAAGGGTGAAGGGGCCGAAACCGGTTTGGCTCAGTGGTGGAGCGTCGGTCTGCGGACTGAAGGGTCCCGGGTTTGATTCCGGTCAAGGGCATGTACATTGGTTGCGGGCATATCCCCAGTCGGGGGTGTGCAAGAGGCAGCTGGTCGATGTTTCTCTCTCATCGACGTTTCTAGCTCTCTATCTCTCTCCCTTCTTCTCTGTAAAATATCAATAAAATATATTAAAAAAAAAAAAAAAAGAAAAGAAAGAAAGGGTGAAGGGATTGAGAAGTACTAATTGGTAGTTACAACATAGTCACAGGGAGGTAAAGTACAGCAGTCAGTAATATTGTGGTGCCAGGTGCGTACTGGAAATATTAGGGGTGGGAAGTGGGGGACACTTTGTAGAGTATATGGCTGTTTAACCACTATGCTGTACACCCCAAACCAAGACAAAATAATATTGAAAGTGAATTATAATTGAAAAATAAAAATTTTTGAAAATTCAGATAGCACGGATAAATGAGACAGATTAGAAGTAAAAGTGATAGGCCCTAACTGGTTTGGATCAGTGGATAAAGCATCATTGACCTGCAGTCTGGAGGGTCCTGGGTTCAATTCCAGTCAAGGGCACATGCCAGATTTGTGGGCCCAATCCTCAGTGGGGCATGCAGTAGGCAGCCGATCAATGATTCTCTCTCATCATGGTGTTTCTCTTTCTCCCTTCCTCTCTGAAATCAATAAAAATATATATTAAAAGGGGGAAAAAAAAGAACCCCAAACCTGCCCTTGGGATGGGGAAGCTCTCAAACTATCATCAGAGCAACTATCTTTTTTTTTAAATACATATATAGATTTTTAAAAATTGATATCAGAGAGGAAGAGAGAGATAAAAACATCAATGATGAAAATCATTGATCAGTACCTCCTGCACACTCCCTACTGGGGATCAAGCCTGCAACCCAGGCATGTGCCTCTAACCGGAATCAAACCTGGGACCCTTCACTCAGCGGCTGACGCTCTATCCACTGAGCACCTGTTTATCCCCAAATAAAGTTATCCACTCCTACTCCTTACCAACTGAGCACAAGTTGTCACTACAACTCAGTGTTGTTTTTTTTCTTAATAAGTATGCCTGTATGGTGAAATCAATGAACTTAATCAAGGACAACCACACATGTCAATTATGAAACATTTAAAATATATTTCTAAACAGAATGGGTCCATTTAGTCACAGTATAACTGCTGATCTCCATAGCAGAGAAACCCACAAACACATAGCACTGATTTTTTTTTCTTCCCATAATCAGGGGTGAAAAATATACAACTTGTTTCTGAACCAAAACCACAATTTCTGCAGTTGAAAATGTTTTCACTGCTAATATGGCCCTGGTAGAAATTATGTAATTTTATTTCCTTAAAAAAAAATTAAAAAATTTTCTAAGACACTAAATCATCAATCTGGAATGTAAATTCTGAGCACAAAGCAGCTCAGTTTGCCTAAAAAAATAAAGAAAAAATTCCCATCACCTGTTTCAGTAGGGCCTGAAGGGAGAGAAGTAGTGTGGGGAACCCCTGCTTTGGTATGGAGAGTCACGGCCTCTTGACCCAGACCGAGACCGTGAGTAGCCATAGCTGGTGCTTCTCTCTGGATAAACTCTGATGTAGGAAGTTTCGCCCTGAAATTCAAACAAAAAGTAAAAGGTAAAAATAAGTCCCAGAATAATGAAGTCTACCAATACCTAGCATGGCTGCTTAACAATAATAGTGCGACATTGAGCACTATTTGCCTGGCACAATGTTATCTCATCAAGCCCCCACAATTCTATGGGGTAGGTACTCTTACTAGTGCATTTCAAGAATGCTCTCATCTGCTGAAGGTAACACAAATAAATCGTAACTTGGCATGTGTAAATGCTTAAATAGCCACTAACCCCTTAGAACCTAAGAACTGGAAAGGTTCTCAGAGATTATGTACACACTATATGGAGGGACAAAAGTAGGTTTACAGTTATTCATATGGAAAAATTCAGTAATTAATAAATACAAAAATAAGCTGTGTTTCACATACTCTCAACTGTAAACCTACTTTAGTCCTTCTAGCCCTGTAGAGTTCAATCCCCTGCTGCCTCATGCATCTTTCAATGGGTAACCTATGGGGTTAGCCTATATTCAGCATCTCCCAAGTGTCAGGACTTGGGCTAGATGCTCTAGTTTTTCATAATTTAGCTTCCTAGCAAGTCTTATAACACAGTGCTATTGTGACTATTTTGCACACGGAGGAACCAGAATTGAGATTAGCTTAGCTGAGTAGCAGAAGTCACATTCAGTCTGGCCTTTCTCCAAACCCTTTGCCATCAGAAAATCTGAAGATGCTAAAATGCTTTTCCCCTAGGTCAAGTCAATAATTGGATTTAACCTAAAGTTTGGTTTTGCATGGATTTGACCAGGTGCTATTGTGTTTCTGCTCCAATTTCAGGACCTAAGAGTTAGTCTGAGCAAAAGCATTGTTAAGCCACATATCCCCCACCCCATAAAATTAGGGAATTATATGAATCATTAGAAAAAAAACCCCAAATGGGCCTATTCATGTCTTTAGACATTCCTAAACCCATACCAAGTCAGGCAAGATAACCAGAAAAAAACAGCAACGTCCAATTGGTGGTCTAATATCTGGTCTCAATGGTATCAAAGGGATAATCACCATCCGAATAAGACTGAGGTATCCAAAGCAGCAGCTGCCACACACACACACACACACACACACACACACACGTATATGTGTGTGCCTGCAACCCTGGTATGTGCCCTTGGCCAGAATCGAACCTGGGACCCTTCAGTCCGCAGGCCGACCCTCTATCTGCTGAGCCAAACCAGCTAAGGCAGCAACTGCCTTGAAAAGAAGGACATCCAGAACTAAGTCCTGAAGGTGAGGTGATCAACCACAAGAAAATAACAAGGGGGCTCGGGTTTCAAAAAGGATCCTGCACTACTTTGGGAAAGAACAATGAAGTGACAACTCTGCCCCAACAGCAGTATCTAGAAAGGCCGAGATGAGGCTGGCTTGCAGAGTCCATACTAGACCCAGAGGAGAGACAGCCATAATCTATAGGTTCCCAGAGAGACATTGCAGATCAAGCCAGTTATGAGAAGGATGTTATCACAATAGCTCACCACATTATGACAGACTGCACCAGTATTCTCTCCACGTTAAAAATACTATGAATGCAGACTTTTCTTTGCTATAACCCTGCAGGGCTTAGGCATGATGAATTCCTTGGCTTTGTCCACTTAAGATCGATTTTTAATGGTACTGTGAGGTCATCAAGTGGCAAATGCATGGGCTGTTGCTACTTTTGCTAGGTCAGCTTCAGATGGAATGGACTGGGTACAAGCTCCCCAACAGAAGTGGGGACGCACCTCATGAGAGCGGAATTTGGTGTCATCCAGTTTACGCAGGGCATATTCCATGTCTTCTTTTCTGAGATACTCGACCATCCCCATTCCATCCTTCTGCACATCTGCGTAGCAGACGTCCCCAGCCTCTCGCATGTGATCCTTCAGGTCCTGCCAGCTTCCTGAGGGAGGAAGTCCTAGGTATGGAGAACATAAGAGGTCAATCCTTCAGCTGTGTTAAATGCCCTGTTAAGAGCCAGCATTGCCTAGAATCCCTTCTCCATCAATCACTACTTTAAGTCCTGAGGGCTCCCACATCACAAATCTGGGTAAGGGACACAAAATCAAAGAGCACTAAAGTATATGTAGCAAATAAACTTAAGATTCTAGTCCTAGCCCTAACTGGTTTGGCTCACTGGATAGAATGTCAGCCTGCAGACTGAACGGTCCCAGGTTCAATTCCGGTCAAGGGCACGTCCCCGGTGGGGGGGTGCAGGAGGCAGCTGATCAATGTTTCTAACTCTCTATTCCTCTCCCTTCCTCTCAGTAAAAAATCAATAAAATATATTAAGAAAAAAAAAAAAAAAAGCTAGTCCTACAGCCCTAGCTGGTTTGATTCAATAGATAGAGCATTGGCCTGCGGATCGAAGGGTCTGGGGTTCAATTCTGGTCAAGAGCACGTAATTCGGTTGCAGACTCCTCTTCTCAGGCCCTGGTCGGGGCTTGTGCAGGAGGCAACCAATTCATGTGTCTCCCTCTCTCCCACTCTCTAAAAAGCAATGGTAAAATATCCTCGGGTGAGGATTAAAAAATAAACACGTAGAATCAGAAGTTCTTTTTTTTAAAAGAAGAAGTGCCAAAACCAGTTTGGCTCACTGGATAGAGTATCGGTCTGCGGACTGAAGGGTCCCAGGTTCGATTCCAGTCAAGGTCATGTACATTGGTTGCGGGCACATCCTCAGTAGGGGGTGTGCAGGAGGCAACTGGTCAATGTTTCTCTCTCATTGACGTTTCTAGCTCTCTATCCCTCTTCCTTCCTCCCTGTAAAAATCAATAAAATATAATAATAAAAAAAGCTAATCTTAGGCTAATCTTTCAGAACAATCCTTCCCAAGATAGCAAGAAGTCCATCTCATAGTTCAGTATCTCTTGAGAATTCACAGCCTCTCCTTTTGTCCCTCAATTAATACCAAACTTCCAAGACTGAGTTCTTTATTCCATATGAAATATTTCAGTACCAATCAATGATTTCTTGCCTGACTGGGTTCCCAGAACGTGGAATTTGAAAACCATCCAATGAAATAACCAAAATGTAATGAGAGATAACAAAAATCTAAAGTTTTTTTTGTGTGTGTGGTGTGATTAACTGACAAACTACCTCTTAAAAGATCTACTACCTCTTCAAAAAAAAAAAAAAAAAAAAAGATCTACCTCTTCAATACAGTGGGGGAAAGGTGAGACTCAGGCGTTAAAACTTGCCGGAAGTCGTGCCACCCTACCTGATGTTAGGAAAGGGAAATGTGCTCCTCTCTCAAAGGCTGTGCTTACCGCTCACAGCTCAGCACTGCAGCCATTCCCCAATAGTTTTCTAGGCAGGATTTCAGAGCAGCATGGAGAGAAGAAAAAATGTGTATGACATCTTAAAGGAGGGAACAGAGTCCTGGGGTTAAAAAAAATTAAGTCCCTGGCCCGTGTGGCTCAGTGGATAGAGCATTGGCTGGCGGACTGAAGAGCCCCAGGTTCGATTCCAGCCAAAACACATACCCAGGTTTCGGGCTCAATCCCGTGTGGGGTGTGCAGGAGGCAGCCACAATGACTCCCTCTCATCATTGATGCTTCTTTCTATCTCCCTCTCCCTTCTTCTCTGAAATCAATAAAAATACATTAACAAAATAAAAATAATAAGCCCCAGCTGGAAAGCTCAGTGGATAGGGTTGGCCTCTGGATTGAAGGGTCCCAGGTTCAATTCCGGACAAGGGCACATGCCCGGGTTGCAGGCTTGATCCTCAGTAGGGGGCGTGGGAGCAGGCGTTCAGGAGGCAACCAATCAATTACTCTCTCTCATCATTGATGTTTCTCTCGGTTTTCCTCCCAGAAATCAATAAAAAAATATTTTTAAAAATTAAATTCATAAGGGATACAAGATAGGCAGATACTATTTTTAAAAAAATATATTTTATTGATATTTTACAGAGAGGAAGGGAGAGAGATAGAGAGCTAGAAACATCGATGAGAGGGAAACATCGACCAGCCGCCTCCTGCACACCCCCCACCGGGGATGTGCCCGCAACCAAGGTACATGCCCTTGACCAGAATCGAACCCGGGACCCTTCAGTCCGCAGACCGACGCTCTACCACTGAGCCAAACCGATTTCGGCTAGGCAGATACTATTAATCTTAAGCACCAATGGGAGTCAGCTGTGCTTGTGATATTCACATAGAAATAGGTGTCAGGCTATAGACATTTCACTCCACCAGGGCCCTAAAACACCCCAAAATGTGCAAAAGCCCACAGGTCTTTATCACTGTGTTGAAAAAAACCTCAGAGTATATTATTTCATCACTTGTCAATCTAGATTTTATTTTATTGATTTTTAAAAAAATATATTTTATTGATATTTTACAGAGAGGAATGGAGAGAGAAGAGAGCTAGAAACGTCGATGAGAAACATGGACCAGATGCCTCTTGCACACCCCCCACTGGGGATGTGCCTGCAACCAAGGTACATGCCCTTGACTGGAATCAAACCCGGGACCCTTCAGTCCGAAGGCCGACGCTCTATCCACTGAGCCAAAACGGTTTCGGCAATCTAGATAATTTGTTCTATATTCTATAATACAATCTGTAAGACACTAAGTTGTTTTTCTTTTTTTATATAAACTCCAAACCACCACAAAACTGGTCTTTTTCAGGATCCACAGCAGGGTAAGTTGTTTAAATCTGGCTTCTGGAATGTCTTTTCTATCAAGTCCAATGCCATGGTATATTAAAAAAAAAACACACCCCCAAAACATCTTTAGAATTACACTTCAAAAGATTTTGCCATCATCTTACCTTTCAACACTAGAAAACTCCTTTATAAGAAACATATTAATGCCCTAACCGCTTTGGCTCAGTGGATAGAGCGTCGGCCTGTGGACTGAAGAGTCCCAGGTTCTATTATGGTCAAGGGCAAGTACCTTAATTGTGGGCACATCCCAAATAGGGGGTGTACAGGAGGCAGCTGATGGATGTTTCTAACTCTGTATCCCTCTCCCTTCCTCTCTGTAAAAAAATCAATAAAATATATTAAAAGAAAAAAAAAACACTTTTATGTTCCAACAAGGCTATTGGTGCAGTTTCATTTGCAAGGTTACCTGCCTCACTGGCATGACAGGGCAGGGCTTCAGACTGTCAGTATGCATAAGCTAAGGGGAAAAAGCAACACCGTGGATGCCATGCACTAAAGAATAACAGCTAACATTTCTTGAGGCCAGACTGTGCTAAGATTTTTAAAATATATATTTATTGATTTTTTACAGAGAAGGGAGGGGGAGAGCTAGAAACATCAATGAGAGAGAACCACTGACCAGCTGCCTCCTGCACAGCCCCTACCAGGGAAATGCCCACAACCAATGTACATGCCCTTGACGGGAATCGAACCTGGGACCTTGCAGTCTATCCACTGAGCCAAACCGGTTTTGGCTGTGCTAAGTATTTCACATGCATCATCTCATTTGTTTGAAAGGAACATACCTGAAACAAGAACTCGGAAATCAGATCTTCTTGTAGGAGGTCCATTCCTCCCACCACGGGGCCACCCACCCCGACCTCCATAAGTTCTGGGGAACTCCACACGAAGACGACACTGGCCATAATCATAGCCATTCCTTCCATAAATTGCATCTTCAGCATCTCTGCAAAAAAAAAAATTTGGTGTTAGTGCTGCTCAGAAGGCTGAGGGGCATAACAAGTATGAAAGGAAAACCTAGTGAGAAAACAAAACAGGATCTTGATGCAGTAACTGCGTTGGTTTGAAGACTTTTTATAATATTGGAATTAAATTTTACAGCCACACACGGGGTTTTCTAGGTTTGAAATGGTAAACAGATTACTTATAGGACTAATTCAGAAACAAAAAAGGAATAAATTAATAGATGATTGATTTTGCCAATAAGTGTTTAACTTTGGAGGGCAGTTTCTCAAAATGCATACCACATATTAGTCCTTTAATATTCTTTGACAAGGCCAGCCGAAACCGGTTTGGCTCAGTGGTAGAGCGTTGGTCTGTGGACTGAAGGGTCCCGGGTTCGATTCCGGTCAAGGGCATGTACATTGGTTGCGGGCACATCCCCGGTGGGGGGTGTGCAAGAGGCAGCTGGTCGGTGTTTCTCTCTCATCGACATTTCTAGCTCTCTATCCCTCTCTCTTCCTCTCTGTAAAAAATCAATAAAATATATATTAAAAAAAAATTATTTGACAAGGCCTAGTATCACCAAGCCTATAGAAAGGAAAACCCATTTAAAAAGAGGGCTCACCCCGGGAGAGCCTTTGCCCCGAGGGAGCGGTGGGACCAGGGGGAGCCATGTGACCTGGGGGGGCGGTGGGACTGGGGGGAGCCCCTATGTTCATAGCAGCACAATTTACAATAGTAGGATTAGAAAACAGGCTAGGTGCCCGTCAGCAGATGATTGGAGCAGAAAACTATGGTACATGGACACAATGGAATACTATGCTGCCATAAAAAAGGAATTCTCATCATTAGCAGCAACCTGGATGGAATTGGAGAACATCATGCTGAATGAAATAAGCCAGTCAATGAAAGAGAAACACCACATGTCCTCACTCATTTATGGATAATAAAGAACATTATAAACTAATGAACAGAAAGATAGATATAGTGACAGTAAAGCAACAAGCAGACTGTCAAATGACAGTGGGGAGGGGAGGGTGATCTGGGGGAGATATGCGATCAACCGAAGGACTGGTATGCATGCATATAAGTACAACCAATGGACACAAAACTCTGAGGAGGGAGGGCATGTATGGAAGGTTGGGGGGGGGCAATGGTAAGCAATGTACACATATAATACCTTAATTTAAAAAATGGTGGATAAAAATAAATAAGTAAATAAAAAGAGGGCTCAAAAGACAAATGCAATTTAGTATGTTGTGAAGAGACAAAACAAGCGTATGTCTGACTCTCAAGCGTACGTTTCAGCACGGTTTGGAGAAGTTGTCAAAACCACTACTGGGTACAATTTCCCCCCAAAAAAAGATAAAATTGCTTTTAGTTTTCTGTAGGCTCTAGGACACTAAATTGTTTCTCCAGTATTGGATGAGAGAATGGCCTCAGGGCTTAGGTGGACCAGCAGAGCTGAAGCTATATTAATGAAGGCCTCATTCAGCTGTCACAGGCACAAAATCACTTACCAAGATTTTAGTCATAGAATTAAAAGCAAGGAGACCACATCCAGGGCAACCCTGGCTATCTTTATAATGCAGTGGGAGAGAGGCAGGGCTGCTAAGGTTTAAAGCAGACTTTTAGTACAAATTGACATGAATTCAAATCATTCTTCTGTTCTTTACTAGTAGCTGTCTCTGGTTAAGTAGTCAAGTTTTCACATCTTAATCACTGATGTCTTTCTCACAGTTACTCTTAGGATTAAATAAGATCCTACATGTGCAGTGCTTTGCTTGAAACTTGGCAACTAGTGATATCAAATGGTAGCTTTTCTATTATTAAAGTAATGAGGGAGCCGAAACCGGTTTGACTCAGTGGATAGGGCATTGGCCTGCGGACTAAAAGGTCCCAGGTTCGATTCCGGTCAAGGGCATGTACCTTGGTTGTGGGCACATCCCCAGTAGGGGGTGTGCAAGAGACAGCTGATCGATGATTATCTCTCATCGATGTTTCTAACTCTCCATCCCTCTCTCTTTCTCTGTGTAAAAAATCAATAATATATATATATATATATATATATATATATATATATATATTTTAAAGTAATGAGGGAGGAGATAATGATGTAGCATATTATACAGAGAGTTTGTATTCTAAAAGGGCAGAACAGGGAATTCAAATCCTACCTTGACCCCTTACTAACATTCTCTTTTATCAGTTATCTAAATCCTGTTTCCTCATCTGTAAAATGTGGTTCACAACACCTACTTCACAGGCTGAAAATGCTCAATACTGGTACATAACACGGTACAGGACACATGGGGACTGCTCAAAAACTACACCGAGCTGTTACTAATTAATAGGGTGCCACCTTCTCCAGGTTGGGTGTGAAAGGCCTCGTTCCATTTTTGAGGCAAATGGCAGTCGCAGCCTCAGGGTGCTTCCTGCCTTCCCATCCTCAAATGCTCTCCTGGCCCCAAACCACCCGCCAGAGGGGCAAGGCTCGAAGGTCGGCCTTCCGGGGCGGCCCGCCGGGCGCGGCCGGGACCGCGTCCAGAGACCCCGCGGGAAGCGGCGGGGACGCGGCTCGGCCGGGGCGGCTTCTAGGAGCCACCCCCGCAGTTTTGAAAGTTCCCGAGTCTTTTCCGGGCGAGGGCGGGCCGAGCCTGCAAAGTCACCCAGACCCCTCGGAGCCCGTCTGGGGGCCCAGAACCTCAGATCCTTGGGCACCTCAGCACTTAGCGGTGCCGCCTTCGTTAGAGACGGGGAGTGAGACGAGGGGCCCCCTCAGCCGGCTTTGGAAGTTTTCCCAAACCCCTGATGGTTGTACGAGGACACGGCGCTAGCCTCGCGGGGCGGGGCGCGCGGCCCGAGGCGGGTTCCATCACAGAGCCCCTTTATGACCTCCACGGGCGGCCGCGGCTCCGTGTGCGTGTGCGTGTGTGTGTGTGCGTGTGTGCGTGTGTCCCCTTTAACTGCGAGTTCCGGCGGGAGGGCGCGCCGCGGCGCCCGGCCCCTCCGGCCGCCGCCGAGTCCGCTCCGGGCCCCTCCGGCCGTGAGGAGAGGTGACCACTTGGCCCACCCCTGAGGTAACTTTAGGCTCGGACCCTCCGGAGACCCAGCTTTTAGGTTTTGAAGTAAAAAAAAAAGAAAAGAAAAAGAAAGAGGAAGTGACGACGGCGCACAGGACAGCCCGGAGTCTACGGCAGGCAGGCCACAGCCTCCACCTGGGGGCGCCCAGAGGGGTCTGCGCGGAGGGGGGAGGGGAGGGGAGGCTCCGCGAGGGGGGAGGGGAGCCCGGGCGGAGGCGGAGGCGGAGGGGGAGGGGGAGGGAGGCGGGGGCCGGGAACGCGGGCGGGCGGGCGGAGCGGGGCCTCACCGGGGATCCTCGAAGCGCACGAAGGCAAAGGGCACCAGGCCGTTCCTGTTCTTGAGCTCGATCTCGCGGATGCGGCCGTACTTGTAGAATAGGTCCTCCAGGTCCTTCTCGCGCACGTCGGTCGGAAGGTTCCCCACGTAGATGCGCCCGTCGCCCTCGCCGCCGCGCTCGTCCGCCCAGCCCGACATCCGCACCACCCGACGCCGCGGGCCCGCCGCAGCCCACGTCGCCGCCGCCGCCGCCGCCGCCGCCGCCTCCTCAGCCGCCTCCTCAGCCGGGGTCCCCCCGCAGCGTCCCCGCGGGCTCGGAGGCGCTCAGCCGCACAGCATTGTGGGAACGCGGAGCGGAAGCGAAGGGGTCGGAGGAAGCAAAAGGAATCCTCTTAAAGGGGACGCGGCTGCGGGGATCGCGCGTGCGCGCCGGCCCGCGGACCCCCGTGCGGGCCGGCGGGCCCCTGGGTGTCGGAAGGGAGGTCGTGGGGTGCAGCTAATGGGGTTCCGTTCCCGAAGGCAGGTTGCTCACTAGCCGCATGGACGTGGGAGCGTGACAGGCTCCCTGGGCCTCAGTTTTCTGCCTCCGCCGCGCCGCCTACCTCACAGGCGTTTGTGAGCCCTCACCGTGCGCCGCGGGCGGGGCGGGAGCCAGGCCGCAGGCTGACCCCGCTGCGCCGAACCTGCCCCTGACTGCCGGGCCGGGCCGGGCTGGGCCGAGGCGGCCCTCAGCCTCAGGTCAGTAGCCCTCTGGGCCACCTGTCCCCATTTTACCGTTGCTTAGAGCCCTGGCTGGTGTGCGCAGTGGTTGGAGCGCATGCCCCCAAACCAAAGGGTCGCGCGGGTTTGATTCCCGGGGGAGGGCAAGTGCCCAGGTTGTGGGTTCAGTCCCCTGGCCCCGGTTGGGAGGCAACCAATCCATGTGCTTCTCACATATAGATGTTTCTCTTTCTCTCCCCACCTCCTCCCTCCTTGCCTCCCTTCCGTCTCTAAAAATAAATGGGTCCCCCCCCATTCCGCCTCAGTGATTGAGCATCGATCTGTGACCCGGGAGGGCACAAGCCTGGGTTCCCGGCTCCATCCCCAGTAGGGGGGGCTCGCAGGAGGCAGCCGTTCAGTGATTCTCATCATTGATGTTTCTCTCCCTCTCACTGCCTCTCTGAAATCAAGAAATATATATATATATATATATATATATATATATATATATATATATATATAAAATATATATTTTATTGATATTTTACAGAGAGGAAGGGAGAGAGAGAGAAAGCCAGAAACGACGATGAGAGAGACATCGACCAGCTGCCTCTTGCACACCCCCTACCGGGGATGTGCCCGCAACCAATGTACATGCCATTGGCCGGAATCGAACCCGGGACCCTTCAGTCCTCAGATCGACGCTCTACCACTGAGCCAAACCGACCTCGGCAAGAAAGAAATATATTTTTTAAAAATCAATGGAAAAAACATCCTTGGGTGAGGATTAACAAAAAAGGTAATATAATTTTACAAATTATTATCCAGTTCTATATAATACTATGAATATATATAATAGGAGTTATATATATTCACCCGTATAACAAAAAGCATGGTAGATAATAATCTTCCAAAGTGTTGTGGAGATATCTCTTGATGAAAATGATTTCTATATTCTTTATGTTTTTTTGCATTTATCAACTTTATAATTGGAATAAAACACAAGTTATTTCTAAAATAAAACAATCAGGACTATCGTCTTCCGTTACTTTTTTTTTGGTATTCTGGATTGTATAAAGCTTCTAGTTGTTCTTTGCTGGCCTTCAAAAGACAAGCAGGAAAGCCCTGGTCAAATGTGATCTACAGTCTAAGTCCACAACCTTATAGGAGCGTAGGCACCCTAAAGTCCAGCTACCTCCTCATTATGGGGGTATATTAACAGCACCATCTGAGTTCTACCACTCATCCGCGCCAGGAAAGAAACAAAACAAAACAAAACCCAACTATTGGAGAAATTAGGTAATCTCCAAGGCAGAGAGATAAATGGAATCAGCTAAGGGATCTAATAGGACTCTAGGTGGAAGACTGGTTATGAATAGTAATGATCCCGCTGCTATTACACAAACTCTTGCAGTCACCAAAGGGGGTCACACCTAACCTAGAACATGTTGTGCCCAGATATGGCAATGAGGAAAGTACAGCCTTCCCGGATTAGAAGGAACACAGCTAAATTGCTAGGACGGACTTCTGATAATCCATGGAACCCCAAAGGTGGATTTTGTTCCTAGGAGCCCAGGTAGGTTAGGCTACAAATGAGGCCAAAATCATTGCTTCAGCTCCAGGGGCCCACGGGCTCCGTTCTCTGCTGAGGCCACAAGCTGCCGGGGCCAGCCTGGCAGGTTGAACCGGGCTGAGGTAGGGAGGTGGGAATTGAGAAAAGAGAGAGAGACAGGAAAGCGGGGTCGGGAGGACTACAGGTAGCCATTGACCGACTGTAGCCATTGACGGACTGTAGCAAGTTTATTAACTGCACAATGCCTTTTATACACAAAGCACTCATTAGGAGGTCTGTCCAGAGGAGTGTGTTTCTTTGCTCCTCTTTATCTCTAAAGGAGAGACAGCGCCGAAGGATAAATTCTTAGTACAATAAATCTCAGTAGATAAACACAAACTTCTTTGCAAGACATGATAGATTGTTCTCATACCACAAAGTTTACTTTCATTCTGCTAATTGCCATCCAAACAAGTCAGGGAAGACTGTTTGGGTAGGGGGCCAGCCCCGCTAGCCCCCTCAGATGCAAGGACCTTGGCAGTTTACATCCTGTCCCCAACAACAAGCCCTGGGAGGGACAAGCTTTGGAACTTTTGCTCTGTAGTTATTCAGCAGCATCAGGTGCATGGTATCATTTAGGAGGCCCGTGGCGTGCGGTAATACCATTCTGTCCTCAAGGTGTCTGTTCAGTCATTTAAAGCAGCGGCTGCCAATCGGTGGTCCGGCAAAAAGGACAGCACGAGTGATCGCCTGGATAGAAGAGAGCTTGGCAGACCAGAGGCAATCCCCACTTCCGTACCGCATGGCTAGGGCAAGTTCAAGTTGGGGGAAAGGAGGGAGAAGGACCTGGAGCTGGAGCTTCAGGGCCTCGTAGACCATATTATGGAGTTTGGACAGTTGAGGGCAGTGAATAACCGGGGAAGGATATTAAGGAATTATGTTGGGATGAGACCTCGTCGGAAGTGGCAACTGAGGGGGATTTGGAGATATGCAAGTTGGGAAGGAGACCCAGAGCTAATTTGACTAGAGGACAGCTGCAGGGTAGTAGCGGAATGGAGAAGTGAGAGAGAGATGTG
This sequence comes from Vespertilio murinus, assembly GCA_963924515.1. Taxonomy (NCBI): domain Eukaryota; kingdom Metazoa; phylum Chordata; class Mammalia; order Chiroptera; family Vespertilionidae; genus Vespertilio; species Vespertilio murinus. The sequence continues at coordinate 3,457,439 of OZ004720.1, read as the reverse complement.
GCAGTAGCTGCCATTATGGGGGAACTTAGGGGAAAAGGAGAGTTAATCAAGGGGTCAGTGTAGAAAGTATCTCTGTTTAACTGCAGTGTAAGCCTCCTCCTGTGGCCTTATAGATTGCTTTGTTAAAAGCTAAGATGTAGCTCAGTGGTTGAGCATCGACCTATAAACTAGGAGGTCCACTGTAGAGGGCAGCTAATTGATTATTCTCTCTGATTATTGACATTTTAAAAATATATATATATTATTGATATTTTACAGAGAGAAAGGGAGAGAGAGAGCTAGAAACGTCGATGAGAGAGAAACATCGACCAGCTGCCTCTTGCACAACCCCTACCGGGGATATGCCCGCAATCAATGTACATGCCCTTGGCTGGAATCGAACCCGGGACCTTGTAGTCCACAGACCGATGCTCTACCACTGAGCCAAACCGGTTTCGGCCATTATTGACATTTTATTTCTCCCTCTCCCCTCCCCTCCCTCTCTGAAATAAATTTATATATATATATATATATATATATATATATATATATACACACACACACACACATTATCCATTAATAATTTTGAAGTTGGATTCTTATTGTTCTGGGAAGATATATAGTGTGTTCAGATTAGCCTAAAAGGGGAGTATTGCTAAGAACACGGGTAGCCCCAGGTGGCCCATTGACTAGCAGGTTACATGGGAAAGGAGCTGGGAGGAGGAACCAGGAGACTAGCTAAGAGGCCTCTGCAATTACCCAAGGAAGAGATGCCAGTGACCCGATTTAAGGTGATAAGAGACAGAGATTAGATTTCTCAAGGAAATTAAGTCACTTAATTAGGACTTGGACATAGATGGGACATGAGGGCTGAGGAAGGAGGAGCCCAGGTTGATTCCCAGGTTCCTGTCATGGGACCTGGTTAGGAAGTGGTAGCATTCTTTTTTTCTTTTTTTTAAAATATATTTTATTGATATTTTACAGAGAGGAAGGGAGAGAGATAGAGAGCTAGAAACGTCGATGAGAGAGAAACATGGACCAACTGCCTCTTGCACACCCCCTACCGGGGATGTGCCCGCAACCAATGTACATGCCCTTGACCGGAATCGAACCCGGGACCTTTTAGTCTGCAGACCGATGCTCTACCACTGAGCCAAATCGGTGTCGGCCAGGAAGTGGTAGCATTCTGAGATGGGGAATAAAGCAGATGGAAGTGATCCGCAGGGACCAGTGGTATGAGTTCAGATACGTGTAGAGGACATAAGGAAGGGGGGGGGGGGAGGAAGGATAAGAAGTGTGATGACTCTGGGCTCTATGTGCCCTCTGCACTGCAAACAGAATCCCAGGTGCATGACCTGATCCCAGGTGGACATTGGAGTCAGATAAATGGGATAGGACTATCCTTCCTGCGGGGATAAGCTTTCTCTTAAAATATGAGGGAGTTCAACCCTGGCAGGATAGCTCAGTTGGGTAGAGCATCCTCGGGATATACCAAGGTTGTGGGCTTGATCCCTGGTCAGGGCACATACAAGAATCAACCAATGAGTGCATAAATATGTGGAACAACAAGTCTCCTCCCCACCCCACCCCCGCCTCTAAAATCAATAAGTAAAATGAAAAAAAAATGTATACAAGGGAGTTCAATAAAATTAGTCATTCCTAATATGATAAGAATGGTACCAATGGGCCTGGCCAGTTGGCTCAGTGGGTTGAGTGTTGTCCCATGCACTGAAGGGTTGCTGGTTCAATTCCCAGTCAGGGCAACTGCCTGGGTTGCTAGTTGATCCTGGTCAGGCAACAACCTCACATCAATGTGTCTCCCTCTCTCCTCTCTCCCTTCCTCTCTCTAAGCATTTCCTCAGGTGAGGATTTAAAAAAAAAAAAAAAATGGGGCCAGTGGGCTTAGGCTTGTCTCAGATGAAAAAGGAGCCTTTGATCGTGGCAGACTGTTAAGAATTTATGCATTTCCCAATGCAAGCCATTTACTTCCTAGTAAGGTGTTGGGCAGTGCCCTATAAAAAAAAAATAAAACAATTAACAGTGGAGATAAAACATTCTCTGAACCTGCCCATCTGGTTTTCTTCCTTTCCCTCTGGCGTCAGTCTCCTCTGACATCCCAGCCAAACAATCTTCTCTGCCAGGCTCAGGCATGACACTGACCCCTGGGAGCAGTGGCGGGAGGGAGAGCCGGGGAGGACCGCAGTGGGAGAGTGAGTCACCGGGAGGCGAGTCCAGGCTGGCAGGGAGGCCCGGGGCGGGCGGGGCTGCTGGGGAATGCGTTCCTGGGCACGCACCCGGGAGCGCGCTCTGTCGTTCTTTGCCACTGGGTTTGTGTGACGGGATAAAATAAAACCTCTATTGCGGAGCTACCGAATAAAGAACTTGCCATCAGGGCAGGAAGGAGGGGGGGTGGCAGCAGAGCCAGGCGGTTTGGAGAGAATTTGGAATGGGGGTACAGAGAGCTTTACGGAAGTGCCATGTGTGGGAGGATGAAAAGAGGAGAAAAATCGGAAAGATAATGCAAGAAGAGTTACAGTGTGTTGTGAACATCATTCCCCCTTTGGTGTTTTATGAGACTGCAGAAAATCTTTAATATTGCTTTTCAACTTATTTTTGGAGATCGAACTGTTTTATTTTCCCCCCCACCATTTTTCTAATTAAGGTATTATATGTGTATATTGCTTACCATTGCCCCCCCCCCCAACCTCCCATACATGCCCTCCCTCCCCAGAGTTTTGTGTCCATTGGTTGTACTTATATGCATGCATACCAGTCCTTCGGTTGATCTCTTATCTCCCCCAGATCACCCTCCCCTCCCCGCTGTCATTTGACAGTCTGTTTGTTGCTTTACTGTCACTATATCTATCTTTCTGTTCATTAGTTTATAATGTTCTTTATTATCCATAAATGAGTGAGGACATGTGGTGTTTCTCTTTCATTGACTGGCTTATTTCATTCAGCATGATGTTCTCCAATTCCATCTAGGTTGCTGCTAATGATGAGAATTCCTTCTTTTTTATGGCAGCATAGTATTCCATTGTGTAGATGTACCATAGTTTTCTGCTCCAATCATCTGCTGACGGGAACCTAGCCTGTTTCCTAATCCTAGCTATTGTAAATTGTGCTGCTATGAACATAGGGGCTCCCCTGGGTCCCACCGCCCCCCCAGGTCACACGGCTCCCCCGGGTCCCATCGCTCCCGAGGGGCCCACGGCTCTCCCGGGGAACCCGGCTCCCCTGGGTCCCACTGCTCCCAAGGGGCACACAGCTCTCCCGGGGCACACGGCTCCCCCAGGTCACACGGGTCCCCCCGGGGTCCCACAGCTCCCCCAGGTTCCACCGCTCTCAAGGGGCACACAGCTCTCCCGGTTATTTATTTATTTATTTATTTAATTTTTAAAATATATTTTATTGATATTTTACAGAGAGGAAGGGAGAGAGATAGAGAACCACAAACGTCAATGAGAGAGAAACATCGACCAGCTGCCCCCTGCACGCCCCCTACCGGGGATGTGCCCGCAACCAAGGTACATGCCCTTCACCGGAATCTAACCCGGGACCTTTCAGTCCGCAGACCGATGCTCTATCCACTGAGCCAAACCGATTTCGGCTTACTTATTTCTTATTTATTTTTTTAAATATATTTTTATTGCATTCAGAAATGAAGGGAGAGAGAGAGAGAGAAAGAGAGAATCATTGACCGGCTGCCTCCTGCATGGCTCCTACTAGGGATGGAGCCCACAACCCAGGCATGTGCCCTTGACCGGAATTGAACCTGAAACCCTTCAGTCCAAGCATGTCAAACTCAAAGGCTAACATGGGCCAAATAAACAAGGTTTAAGTTTCTGCTGTCACGGAATTTACCTGGGAACTGAAAAAATACCCAGAAGTTCTGGAGGCACAGGAGAAACCCATTTATTTCCAGACATTTCACATGGACCAGTGCAGGACTCAGGGAGACTGCTTCTCTCAAATTCTGAGTCCCAACATGGAGGAGGCCTCCCCTTTTTATATTCTGTCTCTTTGTCTCCCAAATATGGAATATACTTCCCACCGGTTGCTGGCTTTGCAAAAAACTCCAGGTGTTGGGGCCTTGAGACCACAACTAAAGGCCTGGCCTGGCGCCAGCACTGACAGCTCTGGGGATGGCTTCCGGCCTCTCTAAAATGGGAGGAGTATTTTGAGTAAACAGGTCTTGCAGGACCAGATAATTAAAGGGGCAGTGACTAGATTCAGATTGCTAGCTCCCCCCAAAAATGTCTCATTTCCCCCATCACTGTGGGCCACAAAAAAACAAAAGCTCCAATTTTCATAGAAACGTGGGTTTATTTTGATAGAGGCATGTTGAATACAAAGGGCTGAAATGAATGAGTCATCATAACATAAAACAATAGAACATTTTAATAAAAATTAATCTTTTTATCTTGAACATTAACTTACCAGACACTGAATAACTACACAAATTAATAAGCCTAATGAAAATAAATCTAGTTTTCTTGTTCTCCGAAAGCAAAATATTTCCTGTTGCGCACACCAAACAAGTCAGCCCAAGACTAATGACGTGGCCATCGGCCGCTAAAACATCCGCTGCTGGTGTTAGTGGAGGGAAATGGTGCGCCTGCGTGTAAAGCACATAAGGGAAATGAATGTAACACTAGTAATCAATCATATCAAACGTTGTAGTTCATTATTAATAATAATGTATAACAGGATATTGTAAAAATTAAGAAATTTTTATTAAAACGTTTCTTATATACAGTTATATTGGCTAGGCCACAAAAATATTTGTTGTGGGATGCATTCTGCGAGTTTGACATGCTTGCTTCAGTCCGTAGGCCGACGCCCTATCCACTGAGCCAAACCAGCTAGGGCTGAACTGTTTTTTTAATGTGGCCAGACTGGTCGTAACCAGGGCCTGGCTATATCTGAGGTGCGTGTAGAGCAGTGAGGGTGCTGAGTTTGCAGCAGCTCATCGCTCCATTTTGGCCAACTGGCTGCAGTCTGAGATGGAATATAGCTTGTACCAGGGCCTCCTTTTCTTGGATTCGTGGGTTCAAGCAAGGATCAGTGCGCTGCTGCCTGAACAGCCAGTCCTCACCGCAACCTTGCAAAGTTGTACAAGTTGTAAAGTTAGATCCAAGACATTGCCTGTGAACAGAAAAGCCTTTATTCTGGGAGAATATCCATCTAGTGCCACCAATAGAACTTTGGGTAATGATGGAAACATTCTATATCTGAATTCTATCTGATGGCCATTTGCTGCCTATGGCCATTAAACGCTCAAAATGTGGCTCCTGCAATGGAGAAACTGCACTATTATTTGTAATCAATTAATTTTGACTTTAATAGCCAAGTGTGGCTACTGGCTGCCGTATAGGACAGTGCAGTTCATTCTCAAAGGTGTGTGAACCACAACCCCACTCCCCCTCTGGGGCCAACCACTTTCCTTTACAGCTCTTGGTGTTGGCACATAACAGGTGCTTTGAAACACCTGTTGCTTTTATTAACTAGCACTTAGAGAAGAGCCACTCCGGCTCCAGAAAAAGGGACCGAGGGAGAAAAGGACAGGTGGGTTCCTTAAGTTCACCAGGTTTTATTTTGTAAGCCCCAAGTTCCTCACCTCAACCTAGAACTCTCCCTGAACATTTCCCACTCTGTCTCAGACCTTGGAGGCCTGCTTTATAGCAGAGTAAACCAGGAACATAAGCAAAGGCTTAAAGGGGTGTGGAAACATAATAATGCTAATAATGTTTTTTTTTAATAGAATCCTAATGTTTTTGGACTCAAATCAGTTTTGTACTAAGCAGATTTTTAATGAACTGTGTTAATGTAATTTGGCAATGTCACCTTAAAAATAAACACATTTCTTAAAGGTAAAATAAAACAAATATGGTACTCTGGCTGGCATGGCTCAGTGGTTAGAGTATCAGCCGTAAACTGAGGGATCCCGGGTTTGATTCTGCTCACGGGCACGTACCTAGGTTGCAGGTTCCCAGTCCCGCTTGGGGTGCGTGTGGAAAGCAACCGATTGATATGGTTCTCTCACATCAATGATTCTCTCTCACCTCTCTCCCCCTCCCCACTCCCTTCTACCCTTTTTAAAATCAAAGGAAGAAATGCCCTCCATGAGGACTAAAAACACAAAAAGCAAACAAACATGAGAAATATCTTAAGATTTTTAAAAATTTAAAAACAAACTGCCTTAGCTGGTTTGGCTCAGTGGATAGAGCATCGGCCTGCGGACTGAAGGGCCCAGGTTTAATTCCAGTCTAGGGACATGCCAGGTAGTGGGCTCGATCCCAGTAAGGGCTGTGCAAGAAGCAATCAATCAGGGATTCTCTCTCATCACTGATGTTTCTCTCTCTCTGAATATGTTCCTTCTTCTCTGAAATTAATAAATATATATATATATATTTAGCTGAAACCAGTTTGGCTCAGGGATAGAGCGTCAGCCTGCGGACTAAAAGGTCCCAGGTTCAATTCCAGTCAGGGGCATGTACCTTGGTTGTGGGCACATCCCCAGTGGAGGGTGTGCAGGAGGCAGCTGATGGATATTTCTAGCTATCTCTCCCTTCCTCTCTGTAAAAAAATCAATTAAATATATTAAATATATATATTTAAATAATAATAATAAAAAACAAATGTCTGAGACTGGTTTGGCTCAGTGGATAGAGTGTCAGCCTGCGGACTGAAGGGTCCCGGGTTCGATTCCGGTCAAGGGCATGTACCTTGGTTGCGGGCACATCCCCCGGGGGGGGGGTGTGTGTGTGCAAGAGGCAGCTGATCGATGTTTCTAGCTCTCTATCTCTCTCCCTTCCTCTCTGTAAAAAATAAATAAAATATATTTTAAAAATAAGTAAAAATAAAAAACAAATGAAAAGAGAGCCAAGAAACTTGTAAACCACACCCCCCTCTGGATTAACTCGTGCACAGTAGCTGAGGTTCCTGCTGTCTGGCGGAGTCTGCTCTCCCCCTGCTGCACATGTGCAGGGCTTGTATGACTGTCCCATTGACTGTCCCAAACATTCCCTGCAGCTCGGCAGCTGGGACCTGTTTCCATCCTCCTGGCCGCAGTTCCTCTTGTCCTGGCACACTCCGGGATGGGGCTACAGGAGCCCAGGTCTCCCCTCATGGGAAGCCTCCACCCCAGCTCCGAGAGCCCCGGGCTTCCGTGGCTTCCCCACTATTGTCCACTCGACATTTCTTTATTCATTTGGATTTTATTGAGCTACAGAATACTTGGCTTTGTGCTATGTGCCAGAGACACAACAGTGAACAAGACCCAAACTCTGCCCTCACATCATTCACAGACAACTCAAAAGACAATTATGAGAGAGAGAGAGAGAGAGAATGAATGAATTACAGTGTTTCCCAAACTTTTGACATATGTGTACCCCTTCTATAATTTTCGTAACGCTGAGTACCCCTCGTAAAAAAAAAATGGATATGCCAAAACCGGTTTGGCTCAGGGGATAGAGCGTCAGCCTGTGGACTGAAGGGCCCTGGGTTCGATTCCAGTCAAGGGCATGTACCTTGGTTTCGGGCACATCCACAGTGGGGGGTGCGCAGGAGGCGGCTGATCAATGTCTCTCTCTCATCGATGTTTCTAACTCTCTATCCCTCTACCTTCCTCTCTGTAAAAAAATCAATAAAAAGAAAAAATGGATGTATTTTAATAACAATTAAAATATACTTATTTTTTCTTTTTTTGGTACATACACAAAATAATAATAAACAAAAAATAAAATTATTCATAATAAAATATAAATAAAAGTTATATTATAAATAACATTTATTTGGATCAATAAGAAGGATGAAATTGACTCATGAGAACATAGAATTAGGCGCAGCTAAGCACGGTGCAGTGCATATCCCCACCAAACTCTTCCCGTACCCCTGGGGGTATGCGTACCACAGTTTGGGAAACACTGAATTACAACAAAGTGTGCTATGTCTTTTTTAAAAAAATATTTTTTCTTATATTTTATTGATTTTTCACAGAGAGGAAGGGAGAGGGACAGAGAGCCAGAAACGTTGATGAGAGAGAAACATCGGCCAGCTGCCTCCTGCACACCCCCCACTGGGGATGTGCCCGCAACCAATGTACATGCCCTTGACCAGAATTGAACCTGGGACCCCCCAGTCCGCAGGCCGATGTGCTATCCACTGAGCCATACCGGCTTCGGCAGTGTGCTATGTCTTATGAGAAATACAGAGTGCTCCTGAATCTCTTAACGCAGACTGGAATGAGATGCTCATGGAAGACTTTCGGAGCGAGTAGCTTAAGCAGAGATCTGGACCCCCAGCTGGCGTTAGCTAGCTAAATGGGAGAGAAAAGGAAAGCCTTCCAGACAGAAGGGCAGCTTGTGGAAAGGAAGCTGGGAGGACACAAAAGCTCGGTGCTTTGGGGAAGCGAAGTAGCTCAGCACAGGAGGACGTGGTACGGGAGCGAGGGGCGTTCTCTCTCCCTCCACAGCCACAGGTGGCTTAGGGTGAGGCGCCCTCCTGTAAATCAGAGCCTGGCTGGGTTAGATCATACACGTAGTATGTCGAAGTGTTTCAGCCGCTCCAGTGTGAGCTGCCTTTACCACACAAATACTTATTGTATATCCCTGAATAGGATGATTGTAAAGAGCATGAGATGCTCACCCTGGTGGGAGGGGGAGTCTGAGGGGTACAGTCTCACAGTCTCCTAGGGGAGCTGCGAATAGCAAAAGGGTGCTTGTTTGAAGCCAGAAGGAAAGCAGATCAGGACTAAAGCAAAAGCCCAGTGATTCCCCTCGGCCCGAGGAAGAAGGGCCACGGATGTTCACTAATAATAACTGTGATTCCCCTTAAAACTGGAAAGGACCATCTGGAGGGAACTGGTTACACGGGGAGATATAGTTCTGGATACCATGCAGACGTTTATTAAAAAGACCAAGACCAGCCAGGACCGGTTTGGCTCGGTGGATGGAGCGTCAGCCTGCAGACTGAGGGGTCCCGGGTTCGATTCCGGTCAAGGGCATGTACCCTGGTTGCGGGCACATCCCCAGTGGGGGGTGTGCAGGAGGCAGCTGGTTGATGATTCTCTCTCATCGATGTTTCTGGCTCTCTATCCCTCTCCCTTCCTCTCTGTAAAAAATCAATTAAAAAAAAAAAAAGACCTGCCGAGGTCGGTTTGGCTCAGTGGTAGAGCATCGGTCTGCGGACTGAAAGGTCCCGGGTTCGATTCCGGCCAAGGGCATGTACATTGGTTGCGGGCACATCCCTGGTAGGGGGTGTGCAAGAGGCAGCTGGTCGATGCTTCTCTCTCATCCACGTTTCTGGCTCTCTCTCCCTTCCTCTCTGTAAAATATCAACAACAACAACAACAAAAAAAGACCAAGGCCATGCATACGCAGGCATGAGAAGCTCTCCAAACGATTCTGGACCTCCTACTGTGTGCACTGTGCTAGGAGCCCGGGACAGAGCAGTGGAGGAGACAAGGTGTCTGCCTCCCCAGAGAAAGCCCCATCCCCACCCCCTAATTTTGCCTCCACCGGCTTCTCCTCGTCTCCCACTGCAGCTCTGCCAGCTTCTCTCAGATCCGCTGTGTCTGCAGCCTGAACCCGGTCTCTGCAGGGGCTGCTTCTCCATGGAGCACGGATTTCTCCACCTCTGCCTCACCCGCCTTCTGCCTGGCCACACCCTCCTCTGGTTTAGTGAGTTGGTGTTCAGTGGTACCAAGACCTGTGTGACCCAACAAATCTAGAACTTTCCACTCAGTTTGTACCTCTGGAAGGCCCAGTTGCTCCCCTATTGCTCCTTTCATTCCCTCAGTAATTTTGCTGGTTGATTTGTCCAAGCACATTCTAGAATCTGTTCAACTTCTGTATGGCATCTTGGTATTTTAATTGGAATGGTGTTAAACCTATAAATTTACATGGGCACTTTTTTTTTTTTCATTCTTGCTATATTCCCATCCAGAAGCTTGGAATCGCTTTCCATTCATTCACTTTTTAAAAATATTTGTGGCTTATAATTTTTATATTTATTGAAGTCAATATATCTAGCTCTGTGCTGATACTCAGTGACTTCCTGTGGTGTCTCTTTTGACATCACCTCTGACAGCAAATGTGTCGCTTTTATTTTGTTTTGTTTGTTTGTTAATCCTAGGATATTTTTTCCCATTGATTTTCAGAGAGGAAAAGAGAGAAACGTGATGAGAAAGAGCAACATCGATTGGTTGCCTCCTGCACGTGCCTCCACCAGGGCTTAGGACAGAGCCTTCAACTGAGGTACGTGCCTTTGGCCAGAAAAGAATCTGGGACCGTCCAGTCTACAGGCTGACACTCTATCCATTGAGCCACACAGGCTAGGGCATATGTGTTGTTTTTTGATTCTGACACTGCCCAGAGTTAGTGGCGACCCTCCCAGGTTAAGGGGCTCAGTCCCACAAGACTTACCATCACTTCAGACACTGACCCCAAATGAGGTTCTTAGTTTACCCACACTTCTTCCTGGCTGACTACAAATTTGGGGGTTCCTATGTATATTCCCACAAATTCATATGATATCCCCACTGCCACACTGGCCCCCTGGCCCATTCTCCTCAGTGACCAATAGTCTTTTAGGGCCAGTGGTGGCCTCCGGACAGAATCCGGGTGTCCTGGGTTCACAAGGCCCTAAGGTCTGGCTGCTGCCCACCCTCTAGCCCCGGTGGCTTTCCTTCAGCTGTCAAACTCCTGCCAGCCTTCAGGTCTTTGCACCCGGTATGCCTTTCATCTGAGACGCTCCGAGCAACTTCTCGTTAGCCTGCGTTTCTGCGGCATTAGATTGCTGCTCGAACGTGACTTCCCAGGAAACCTTCCCTGCCTCCAGGCTAGGGCAGAGCCCATTACCAGCCCTCACACCAGCCTCCCCGCTCTGTCACTGTGTTTGCCCAGCTGTGATCACGTTATCGTGTGCATCCTGTTCCGTGCCCACCTCCTCCACATGCAAAACGTAAACCCCATTAGGACAGGAGCCCCATCTGGCTTACGTTCTTCCACGTCCTTGGTGCCTAGGTGGGGTCTTGAGCCCAGTAACTGTTCAGGATCTGTTGAAAAAATAAATAAGAGGCAGGGCAGGAATGCCCAATGTTTATCCTCTAACTGGCCAAAGCACTTAGGCAGGAAAAATTAATTGAGTGTCCCTCGGGTACATGCTGAGGGACGTACATCTCTGTGCCTAGCACCTAGCCCAGGATCTGGCTCCAGGTAAAGCTCAGAGAGTGCTGCTAGCTGAATAAGCATTACCTCTGTATATACTCCTCCCTTGATGCTGATCTCATCCAGTTTCCTGGCTTTAAATGCCATCTGTAAGCTGATGACTCCCCAGATTATAGCTCTTGCTTGGACCTCTTCCCAGAACTCATATATCCAACTGCCCATTCTGCCATCTCCACTTGGGATGCTTAATAGGCATCTCACTTAACATGGCCCAAATGACTTCTTATTTCTGTTTTGGCGAGCCTTCTCCAACCCGTCTATTCTTGTCAATTGTCCAGGCTGCAAGACTTGGAATCATGTTTGATTCTTCTCTTTCCCTCATACATTATATTAATCAGCAAATATATCAGCTTCGCCTTCAGAATAGATCCAGAATACAGCCACCTCTCATCCTACGACTGCCGGTCCGAGCCTCCATCACCCTTTGCCTGGACTGTTGCAATAGCCTCTACCAGACCTCTCTGCTCCCACCGGCTTCCCTACACTCTGTCCTCTACCCAGTGGCCAGGACATCAAATCTTGGCTCAAATGGCAGCTCCTCAGAGAGGTCTGCCTGAAACCTCTATTCGAAACAATACCTGTTGCCTGTCACTCTGGTCTCTTACCTACTTTATTTTTTTTATATTTTTAAATAAATCTTTATTGTTCAGATTATTACAATTGTTTCTCCTTTTTCTCCCCCATAGCTCCTTCCACTCAATTCCCTCCACCCTCTGCCACCCTCTTCCACTCCACCCTCTGCCCTTACCCCCTCCCCCCCATTATCCTCATCCATAGGTTATACAATTTTAATCCAGTCTTTCTGCACCCCACACCCCTTTCACCCTGATAATTATCTATCCACTCCCTTTCTTTGCCCCTGATTCTATTATATTCACCAGTTAATTCTATTCCTCAGATTTTTAATTCACTTGATCTTCTTTCTCTTCTTAAGTAATACCTTTCAGCATTTCATATAATACTGGTTTGGTGTTGATGAACTCCTTTAGCTTTTTCTTACCTGTGAAGTTCTTTATCTGCCCTTCAATTCTGAATGATAACTTTGCTGGATACAATAATCTTGGTTGTAGGTTTTAGCTATTCATCACTTGTCGGCGTTGGTGGTATAGTGGTGAGCATAGCTGCCTTCCTACTTTATTTTTATCCGTTGTACTTACCAGGGTTTGGCAGTTTTGCTTATCTTCTCCTCGTAGAATGTAAGCTCCATGAAGAAGGGACTTTGCCTGTTTTGTTCTCTTAGCATCCCTACCAGGGTCTGGTCACTGATGACTATGTGTGGAGACGGGCAGGGTTTCTCTCACACCAACAAGCAAGTCTCCAGACACCAGCTGGGGGTTCCACAATTTCAGCTCAGTCCTGGCACCAGAGATAGCATCAGATTCCTCAGGTTAAGGGTCAGTCCTCTAAGACTGGCATCCTTCAGGGGCCAGTCACAAACCCAGGTTGTTACCCGAGTGGAGATGTACACCAGGTATGCCACTTCCCTGCCCATCTGTGTACTCACTAACCAAGAAGCTCTCTGAACACTGTCCTTTTGTGTTTTTATTTTTTAAAATATATTTTATATTTACAGAGAGGAAGAGAGATGGGATAGAGAGTTAGAAACGTGGATGAGAGAGAATCATCGATCAGCTGTCTCTTGCACATCCCCTACTGGGGATGTGCTTGCAACCAAGGTACATGCCCTTGGCTGGAATCGAACCTGGGACCTTTCAGTGTGCAAGCCGACGCTCTACCACTGAGCCAAACCAGTCATGGTTCCTTTTGTGTTTTTGTAGAGGCTTCATTACACAGGCAGAGTTGATTAAATCCTTGGTAACTGGTGATTGAACTCAACCTCCAGCCCCCCTCACCTTCCTGGAGACCAGCCCCCACCCATAGGTGCTTCCCCAAAGTCACCTTACTGTCACAAACCCAGTTGTGGTGGAAAGTGGCTTGTTATAAACAGCCAGACACCCACTTCACCTTATGACTTTGAAAAGATTTCAGGAACTGAGGACAAGAGACTAAATGTTATGACAAAATCTGTGCTTATCTTTATTCTCCTGATAGAATATAGGTTCCATGAAGAAGGGACCTATTTTGTTCTCTTATGCATCGCTGAGATTTGCTGTTGTGTAGCTCCCGTTGCTCATATCACCCTGCAAGTTCCAAGGGTTTGGAGAGGAGGGAGCCAGGAAGTGGGACAGACACCAAATATGCATTTATTATTATAAATCACAACTTCACAACCCCCAGCACCCAGAGTAGTTCTCTCTCAAAAATCTCCCCACAATTGTGAATGAAGGTTTGAATAAAATCTTAAGGTCCAGAGAATCAGGTTTTCTCCCTGTCAATGAATAAGAATAGAGATACCAGCCCTAACTGGTTTGGCTCAGTGGATAGAGCGTCGTCGGCCTGCGGAGTGAAGGGTCCCGGGTTTGATTCCCGTCAAGGGCATGTATCTTGGTTGCGGGCACATCCCCAGTAGTGATTGTGCAGAAGGCAGCTGATTGATGTTTCTCTGTCATCGATGTTTCTAACTCTCTATCCCTCTCCCTTCCTCTCAGTAAAAAAAAATAAATTAAAAATATATAAAAGAATGGAGATGCCAGAAATCACATACTAAATACCTGCTCCTTTGTCTGAGGCCCTGGAATAATTGAGATTTAACTCAGACCACTTTTTATATAATTAAAGAGTGATACAGAGGTCACCTGGTGAGTCAGAGGCGGCTCTTTGGCTCCCAGAGCATACTCAGATCCCACCTCTTGGTCTGCGCTGAAGGGAGCTTGCTCTGTAATTGCTGGACCTCCCCATCCTTTCCTTTGTAAGTAGGCCTGCCTGCCTCGTGGTCTCTACATGGGACTGTGAGTTTGGGAACGTGGACATTCGGACTCAGTCCAGGTTATCTAGGGCAGTGGTTCTCATCTGCAGGTGATTTCACCTCCTAGGGGACATTTGGTGTTGTCTATTGATATTTTTAGTTGACAACTGGGCATGAAGTGCAATTGGCATCTGGTGGGTAGAGCCCAGGGATGCTGGTAAACATCCTTCAGTGCATAGGATGGCCCCCCAACAAAAACTTTCTGGTTCAAAATGTTAGTGCCAAGGTTGAAAAATCCTGGTTTAGGGTAACATTCTAGCACTAAAGGCCTGGTGCACAAAATTCATGCATGGGGGGAGGGTTCCCCTCAGCCCAGCCTGCACCCTCTCCAATCCGGGATCCCTCTCATAGTCTGGGACCGCTGATTCCTAACTGCTCACCTGCCTGCCTGCCTGATCACCCCTAACTGCCCCTCCCCCTGCCATCCTGATCACCCCTAACCACCTCTGCCTGCCAGCCTGATTGCCCCTAACTGCCCACCCCTGCTGGCCTGGTCACCCCTAACTGTCTCCCCTCACCCATTGGCCTGGTCACCCCTTAGTGCCCACCCCCCTGCCAGCCTTGTTGCCCCTAACTGCCCCCCCCCTGCTGGCCTGGTTGCCCCACTCAGCCTGCTGCTTGGTCATTCGGTCATCCCTCACTAACCCCCTGCCAGCCTTGTCGCCCCATGCAGCTTGCTGTTCAGTTGTTACTATGAGGGCATCGTGGCCAATTTGCATATTACCCTTTTATTAGTATAGATCATTGGCTTTTGCCATGTGCCAAATTCTGCACTACATACTTTACATGCACCATCTCAATTCCAAATTGTTCCTGAGAAACAAGGACTATTGCAATACCCATTGTACAAATGAGGAAATTGAGGCTTAGAAAGATGGACTCACTTATCTAAATTATGCACCTTAGTAGGGTAGAGTCAAGATCTGAGGACCCAGGTCTGCCTGGCCTCAACGTCTGTACTTTTAGTCCCTGTTCTACATTCGTCTGCCCACTGACTGGGAGCTGACGGGGGCCACTGGGCCTCTCTGGCTGTGCCTGAATCTACCTGCTGCCCCATGGACAGGAGGCTGAGTACTGGGCCTTCAGAGGTATCTGTCCACGCAGGTGAGGCTTGGCTATTGGCCGGAGGGAGACTTTCTTCCTTGGGTTGTCCCTGCCTGTCTGACCTCACTCGCCCTGTCCTGCGGTACAGTGCTTAGTTCCAAAGTTCTCCTGCCAGCCCCAGGCTAGTGGCAGCCCTTCTCCACCCGGAGGAAGCTTCTGAATTCAGATCCAGGAGATAGAAAATGAGAAATTATTTTGTAGAGATAAGGGATAGAGGAATGAAAAAGGCTGAACATTTTTCAAATATATTTGTATTGATTTCAGAGAAGAAAGGAGGAGAGATTGATAGAAACATCAATGATAAAAGAGAATCATTGGCCGAAACCAATTTGGCTCAGTGGATAGAGTGTCAGCCTGTGGACTGAAGGATCCCGGGTTCAATTCGGGTCAAGGGCATGTACCTTGGTTGTGGGCACATCCCGGTGGGGGTGTGCAGGAGGCAGCTGATTGATGTTTCTCTCTCATCGATGTTTCTAACTCTCTGTCCTTCTCCCTTCCTCTCTGTAAAAAAATAAAAATAAAAATGAAAAAAATCATAGATTGGCTGCCTCCTGCATGCCCCACACTGGGGAATGAGCCCATAACCCAGGCATGCCCCTGACTGGGAATCACACCTCCTGGCTCACAGGTTGATGCTCAACCACTGGGCCATGCCAGTGGGCAAGGCTGAAAGATTTTTGGTTCCTAAAAACAATGTCCCCAAATGGTCTTGGGGAGGAAACACAGGCCTGAAAGGCATGGGTTTCTGGTAGTGCCCTTCTCTCACATTTAAAGAAAATATTTAGGGTCAAGAGCTGGTTCAAACCCAGGCAATAGTAGGGAAGGCAGCTGCTACAAATGGAGAAAAACCTATAAGCAGAATCTTTTTTTCTTTTTTATTGAATTTATTGGGGAGACAGGTTAAGAAAATTATATAGGTGTTAGGTATACAACTATATAATACATCATCTGTATGTTGTATTGTGTTCACCGCCCCAAGTCAAGTCTCCCTCCATCACCATTTACCCCTATAGGTCTTCTGTCTTCCCCGAGCTCCTTCACCTCTGGTAATCACCATGATGTTGTCTGTGTCTATGAGTTGGGTTTATATTTTTGCTTAATCCCTTCACCTTTTCCACCCAGCCCCAAAATCTTATCTTAGAAAATCTTAACATTACCCCATTTCAAACTCCTTTTCTTGAAGTCACAAATCATAAAAAGGCACACTGTCTAGTAAGCTAAATGTATTAATAAGGCAGTACTGTGCTGAAGTTTAGAGAACAGATGTTAGGTTCAATCAGATCTGGAACTTATTAACAGAATAACCTAGTAAAAGTCAATATCCTAATATATAAAATGGGCATTTAGAACCTGGTATTTGTTTTTTCTATGCAAACAACTCAACTTTATTATTATTTTAAAATCTTACTAACTTAGAACTTATTTATTTTTAAAGTATAGTTGATGTATAATATTAGTTTCAGGTGAACAGCATAGTGATTCAAGAAGACCTGTTTTTTTTTTTTTTAATATATTTTATTGATATTTTACAGAGAGGAAGGGAGAGAGATAGAGAGCTAGAAACATCGATGAGAGAGAAACATCGACCAGCTGCCTCCTGCACACCGCCCCCCTCTGGGGACGTGCCCACAACCAAGGTACATGACCTTGACCGGAATCGAACCCGGGACCCTTCAGTCCGCAGGCTGACGCTCTATCCATTGAGCCAAACCGGTTTTGGCTAAAAATATATTTTTAAGAAATATATATTTTTTATTGATTTCAGAGAGGAAGAGAGAGAGAAAGAGAAATATCAATGATGAGAGGGAATCATTGATTTGGCTGCCTCCTGAATGCCCCACAGGAATCGAGCCCACAACCTGGGCATGTGCCCTGACTGGGAATCAAACTGTGACCTCCGTGTTCAAAGGCTGATGCTCAACCACTGAGCCTCCGGCCAGGCAACGACCTGGTATCAATTCAACGCGTACTATGTGGAAGACACGGAATTAGTTGCTGAAGATGCAGTAGTGAACAAGATAGGCAGTGGCAGATAGACAGCAACCAAGCAAGTAAATACATGAGATAATTCCTTTGAAGGAATAAATGGGGCAAGTACAATGGAGGAATTGAAAGTGTTGCAGAGAGCAACTGAAGGATAGTGGTAGAGAGCAAGTAGAGGTGGGAGTTCAGGGAAGGTAGCATTTGAGCTGAAATTAAATAAGCAGACAGCCATGCCAGGAGGGAGACGGGAGGAAAGGGGTCCCAGGAGGCACAGTTGTGGTGAGGAATAACTGAGTGAGTGCAAAGTGCTTGGTGGTAAGCAATCACGCAAGAAACAGCTGCTATTCTTATTACCTCATCCACTCTACTCTTGGCAACTTCTGTTCAAACAAGAAGCTGGCCAAGCTGTGGAGCAGAGGGATATATATATACTTTTCATCTATATATATAAAAGACTAAGCGGCTGGCTTATCGGCTGACTGGCCGGTAGGTATGATGGGCACTGACCACCAGTGAGCAGATGCTCAACGCAGGAGCTGCCGAGCTGCAGTGACCTGGCAGTGGTGGTTCTCTGGTGATGCACCCCAGAACCAGAGAGGAGGGAGCCCGATTCCTTGCACTTCGGGACCCCTCAGGGGATGTCAGAGAGCTGATTTTGGCCAAATTCCCACAGGCCAGGTGGAGGGGCCCCACCTGCCGGAGGGACCCCGCTCACTCCGCAGATGCCCTTCAAGCTGCGGTGCCACCCCAGGCTCAGCAGGCCGGCTGGGAAGGGACAAAGGAGGTTGGCTCCAGGGCCACCTTCTAATTAAGTTCCTTTCAATGTGCATGAATCCATGCACGGGTCACTAGTATACATATGAAAGTAAAGGCCCTCATGAAAGATTCAGGTTCTGGGTCATCAGATTCCACCGCTCTGAATCACGCACCCGAGGCAGGTAGAAGCACTGATCCAGCCTCACCCTAGTCAGGTAGAAGCACCGGCCCAACCTCACTCCCAGCTTCTTCAGGAATGACACCATGTATAACCATTTTCACTCCTCACACTTACCATCCGAGTATTGGAAACCCGGATCTGGGAAAAGCCTCTCGATTTCTTAATTTACTTGATATGTATGTGTTATACCTAAGGTTCTCATCATTCCCACTTCTTCCTTTTGGGAGTTGTGTGCCTCTGGTCAAATTTTAAGAGGCTCTGGGTTCATAGAGTAGATGGTCAAGAAGAAAACGCAGACATGTAAACAGAAAGCTTCCGGTTCCATAATTAACCTGATGACTTGTTGTGGAAGTTCAGAAATACATGATAGGCATTTAAGGGTTGGTTCAAAACCTTGCCTTGACTCTTGGGATAGTTCCATAAACTGTTAGTTATTGATAAGATTCGCTGGGCACCTACTATCTGCCACACGTTGTGCTGAGAACTCAAAAGGCATTATTAGTTCATTTAATACTTGCAACATGCCTATAACGTGTATTCCTTATACATTTATCCCCCTTTACAGATAAGAAAAATGAGATTCAGACAGCTAGTAAATGACTGCTGGGATTTAAATCCAGAACTGACCTTGTTCCCTAAGTTCTCAAGACCTTGCTTTTTTCAACCACTTACTGGCTAGGTTGGCCTCCCTTAGCCAGAGGAAATACCCTCGGAGGGATTCTTTTCTAGTCATTGGGGCACCTCTGCCCTAGATCTAAGTCCTCCCTCCACCAAGAAACTACCACACAGGAAAGACAGCCTCTTTGGAGCAAGAAGTCCCACCCTGGGCACACACACCCAAATCCACCCCAAGGGCCCTCATTGCCCTCAAAGGAAGTCTGCATTGCACAGCAGGGAGACCCAACTCGTGAGATAACCCCTTAAATCATAAGGAACCCCTCTCCCATTCCTGAGAAACCTCTCCCTGATATTTAAAAGGACAGGCTACATTATTTGCGGGACCCAGGGCAAAAAGAAAATGTGGGATCTCTTGTTTAAAAAGATAATAATAGCCAAAACCGGTTTGTCTCAGTGGATAGAGCGTTGGCCTGCGGACTGAAGGGTCCCGGGTTTGATTCCGGTCAGGGGCATGTACATTGGTTGTGGGCTCATCCCCGGTGGGGGTTGTGCAGGAGGCAGCTGGTCGATGTTTCTCTCTCATCGACGTTTCTAGCTCTCTCTCTCTCTCTCTCTCTCTCTCCCTTCCTCTCTGTAAAATATCAATAAAATATATTTTTAAAAATATATTTAAAATAATAATAATAATTTCAAGAATGAGACAGTAGAGCATTAAATCAAGTCCAGGGGTTCCCTCTTCTGCGACTGCGCTGACCATTTGCCTAGGTAACCGGCCCTGGCCACCTCAGTCAGAACCCATAAGTCCTAGCCTAGGGTGGACCCAACTGTCTATTCACGAGCAAATCTTGGGACAACCTCCATAAATTTGGAATCCCTTCCCTTGGCTTGGACAGAAACTCCCTTCGCACCCGTCTAGCCGCTGGGTGGTTCTCCATTCCGCGCACCAGCTCCACGTTCGGGGTGTGTGGGCCTCAACGCGTGCAGCCCAGCCTATTGCCGGGGCAACAGACGCCACGAGCAGTGCATTGTGGTCTGCAACAAAATGCGGCAGAAAGATCCTGAGGGAAGGGAGCCCATGGACCAATGGAAGAGCCCTGAGGGCTGCGGCAAGCCAGTAGGAATGTTTTGGGGGCGGGGTCCACAGGAGCTGGGCGGAGCCTGGGCTCTAGGCGGCGGCAGCTGGTGTGGGGCTCAGATGCGCCACGGACTCGGTAGCGACGCCTTCGCCAGCTGGGTCTGAGCCTCGCCAGCCCCTCCCCCAGGAGACTGTTGCAGCCGGCCCGCCGCTGCTCCACCGTGAGAGACTCGGGGGGCTCAGGGGGGCTTCGCTGCCTGGCTTTGCACCCCGCTGGAGCTCTCCCGCTGTTGCATTGGCGCGGCCCGCCCTCCCGGCGAAGTGGGGTGGGGGGCGTCATCCGGGATGGCGTGGGACGCGCGGAGCGGGCGGGGGAGCTGGTGCATCGCAGGCGCAGTCCGCACCCCCCCGCCCCCCATCTCCTCACCCCCTGCTTGGGCCTCCTTCCTCAGGTAACCATGTGCGACCGAAAGGCGGTGATCAAGAATGCCGATATGTCGGAGGAGATGCAACAGGACTCCGTGGAATGTGCTACTCAGGCCTTGGAGAAATATAACATAGAAAAGGACATTGCGGCCCATATTAAGAAGGTGAGGAGCGGGCGCGGGAGGGGCCCGGGCTGATTGCGCACAGCTGGCAGGAGTCAACTTCTTGCCCGGGTCATGCATCCCCAGAGCGCCTGGCAGAGATCCACGAGGGCACGCGGGGCAGCTTGGGTGTAGAGTTTTCCAGAAAGAATGCAAGTGAATTTTGTGCTCCTCTTGGGAAGCCCAGAGCCTCGCGCCCCAAGTTTTTTTTTTATTATTATTATTATCCAGCTCCGCGGGGGAAAGCGCCACCTAGCAACGGTTTCTAAGATCAGGGAGCAGCGGTTCCCCCCCTTCTGCACGATTTCTGCGCAGAAGATCCATCTGGGTGTTCGGAGGGGGGAGCTGCGTGGGTGCAGCCAGCCAGCCGGGAGGGAGATCGTGCCAGGCCTCCAGTGCGGAGTTTGGTCGCAGATGAAAGTGGGTGGTGGTGGTGGTTGGGGGCTGGGGAGGGGGCTTGGTAAGTGACAGTCGGTGGAAAGCTGGCAGAACTGCTAACTTCTCCAGCTACTCTTTCTGGAAGGGAAGGGAAGGGGCGACCTAAGCTGTGACAGGGTTCCAGTCGAGAATGGGAAGACAGGCTTCAGAGGGAACAGAAATAAATACCATTTTTGGACAAACGCAGTAAGAATGAATGCTATGCTCCTCCATCTACAAGATGTGCGTGCTGCACACAAGATAAGAGCAGCCAGGCCACAGACGTGTAATAATTTCACAGATAAGGAGTTAGTTTGGGCGCCTGTCTACAGTCACCTATAGAGAAGAAAGTAACAAGGGCATTCTAGTTAGTTCTCAAGCCTGGGGGGGGGGGGAGGGAAAATGGGGGGAGAGTGGCTGCACCTTGCTGTCCTGTGGACCAGGTGGTGGGTCAGCATCAAGATGGATGTGATAAGTGATACGGAGGGCTGTTGAAATTAGTTAAGGATAAAAGTTGACCAGGTGGTTGTCAGATTCCGTTTCCAGCATTCTTTTTATGGGAGTAGTGGCATGCCAAATGTCTCTTTCAATTAAATTTTTGATTCACTATGGTAAGAATTGAGACTTTAACCCCATATCAAGGATACTGGAGTGCAATTAAGGAAATGAGTTGTAATGGGGTATTTTGAGCTAAACATTTACCATTTTCTTACATTTGGGGGTGCGCGACATATAGAAGGATTAATTCTGTTTACACATAACAAGATAAACTAGAACTGTGGATGTTACCTGCTGTCGGTGGATGTTCTGGAAGTCGTGAAGGTGGAGTTGCCCTCACAAGGAGGCTGCCCTTTCTGCCTTTCACATCCCAGCCCCCTCTCCCCGCTGAGGCAGACTGCAAGCATGTTTGCATTAATGCACCATGTAGGCGGCTCGGAGCTGGGAAACATTCTTTCCGTCTAAGAATTTGCAGATGCTAAGGCTCCTCCCCTCTGCCTCTGCAGGCTCTGACCTCTGCTGTAGCACTAAAATGCTAGTCTTCTCTCTCTCCCTCCCCCTCCCCCAGGAGTTTGACAAGAAGTACAACCCCACCTGGCACTGCATCGTGGGGAGGAACTTCGGTAGTTACGTGACACATGAAACCAAACACTTCATCTACTTCTACCTGGGCCAAGTGGCCATTCTTCTGTTCAAATCGGGTTAAAGCATGGACTGTCCACACCCCGTGACCATCCAAAAAGGATTGCAGCCTAAATTCCAAATACCAGAGACTGAGAGCTTCAGCCTTGCCTCCAGGAGCACCTGGGTCTTGAACCTTTATTGTGCTGTTTTGTACAGGGCGTTTGCTGTACTCATCTGTGGTTATAAAACAATTAGCAAAGAAGCTTACATTTGTATTTATTTTCTATTCCATACCTCTCTGCCCCATGTTTTTTTTCTCCTCAAAATCCATTCCTTTCCCAAAATAAAATGTGCCGGAGAACTGCGTGTTATAATTTGTTCAACTAATCTAGTATGGAAGGTGGCTCAGAGACATCTCCGTTATTGGGGGCGAGTCCCTGAAGTAAGTTTCTGTGGAATATAGATTAGCCTATTCAGCTTATGTTTTATTTTTAATATGTCTATTCATCTCAGAGAGGAAGGGAGGAGAGAAACATCACTGATGAGAGATCATTGACTGGCTGCCTCCTGCACGCCCCACACTGGGGATTGAGCCCCAAACCTGGGCTTGTGCCCTTGACCAGAAGCGAACCCAGATGCTCTATCCACTGAACGGAACCGGCCAGGGCTAGCCTATTCAGTTTCTGTTACGCATGACGGATACTAGAAGTGCTTGTCAGAAACGTGGGTTGTCTCATTCCTGGCCTGGTAAAGACTGTTTAGGTGCTCATTTTGTTAAAAGGTGCTGATCCAGAGCCTGGCTGGCATGGCTCAGTGGTTGAGTGTCGACCCATGAACTAGGCGGTGTGGGTTCAGTTCCCCGTCAGGCACATGCCTGGGTTGCTGGCTCAGTGCCCAGTGGGGGGCCTGTGGAAGGCAGCCCATCAGTGATTCTCATCATCAATGTTAAACTCTGCCTCTCCCTCCCTCTCTGAAAAACAAAACGGTGTTGGCGGGGGTAATGCAGTACCACTCCTTTATATAAGCTTTCTGTGGCTGTAACACGTGAAAATAGCTGGCAACGGGCGAATGAGAAACTTAGTCTCTGAGCTATTCCCCTCCCCTGCCAGGCCCAAAAGGATGCTGTAAAGGTGAAAGGTGGCTTTAAAAGGGAAAGTTGTTGAGCAGCAGCCTTCCATGTGATTATGAAGTCTGCAGGAATTAGACGTGTAAGCCTGCCGTGCTGTGCTTGAACCAGCTGTGGTCAGAAACCCAAGTAACAAATGTAAATTGAAGTTTCCATTAAAAGACCCAGTTAAAAGTGGGTAATACCGTCATTAAAGGTTTCCTGCTATCAATTTTAGGAAGACTTCAGTCTTTTTTCTCTCTCCCCTATCAATTTTTAAAAGAAAATACTGATTTTTTACAGAGAGAAAGAGAGAGGGATAGAGTTAGAAACACCGATGAGAGAGAAACATCCATCGGTCAGCTGCCTCCTGCACACCCTCCACTGGGGATGTGCCTGCAACCAAAGTACATACCCCTGACCGGAATCAAACCTGGGACCCTTCAGTCCGCAGGCCGACACTCTATCCACTGAGCCAAACCGGTTACAGCATTACCTTATTTTTTTATTAAGATGTGAAGAAACCACATTGCTGTGGAGATAGGCTGGGTTGACGTTTTATGAAGTTCCCTCTAGTGCAGGGGTGGGCAAACTTTCTGACTCCAGGGCCACAATGGGTTCTGAAACTGGACCGGAGGGCCGGAACAAAAGCAACCTGACCATGCTGGCACTCTCCTCTTGGGCTGCTGGTGAAGGAGCGGAGGGGAGAGCAAGAGAACCCTCCGCTCTTTCGGCTCCGAGGGCCGGATAGAACAGCCGAACGGGCCCGGGGGCCGTAGTTTGCCCACGGCTGCTCTAATGCCTGCTCCTTGTTAATTTCAAAGGCCCATAGGCTCCAGCTTGGGGGGTGAGGGGGAGGAGTAAGCTAACGTTTATATAATGTTTATCATTTTATTAAGTGCTTAGTTGCTGTCTTTGTCTTTGAGATAATTGCATATAGATACCTATATCTGAAAGCTTTTCAGTGACAGGCAGAATCTCGAGGGAAGGTACATAAATGGCCCCTATTGTGCTAGGGCAAGAGGCAATTTGTTCAAATAGCCCGGATCTAAGTTACTTAAAGTGCCAGCCAACTCGCAGGTAGGTTTCTGCAGTTTCTTAGCAAGGCCCCACATGAACCTTAAGCTTTATCCAAATAAAAAACAGGGCCTCATTTTAACGTCAATTACTATATTAAGGATACAAGAGCTCTGCCCCCAAGTACTGGAGGAGGTTAGGCTAGATAAATACTTTTCAAACATTTTTTACTATAAAATCCTTTCTTCAAATATATTCAAACATTCAATCTGACAAAGATTTCTAAAGACATAAAAGCAGGAGTTGTCTGGTATTTCAAGGATTTGTTGTTTTCTCCATGATAGGCACAAGGGAACAATAGTGGCTTCTGGTAGAAGGGCACTGAATGAATGAAGAGCATTGAATGAATGTATTTCCAAGAAAAAATCTACAAATACCATACAAATTGTAGAACCATTTAGTGGTTCAGTACATAATTCTAGTTGTGATTGTTAGGCTTTGGCCCTTCACCAGTCCTCGGCTGAAAGGCTGACTCAGATAGGAAGTCTTCTGGTTCAAATCATGAGATTCAAATGATCCACTGTCCCTCTGGAAGTCAGAACCAGCAGAGAAGCTCCAAACACACTCCAAACTGAGCTTCGGTGCTGGCTTTACCTTCACCACACACTGCACCGCGGAGGAGAGAGCAGGAACGAGCGAAAACTACAGGCACGGCGCCTCGGGGAGAAGGCCTGCAGGAAGCAGTTCCTAGTGAAAGCTGAAATCAAGTGACTGATTAGTTTCTTCACTTTGAGGTTGGTCACATGAGAACATGAGTCCAAGGCACAAATCCTTAAGAGGAGAGGCTGTGGCTGGCTCGCCAGCCGGACCCTCCTGAGCGGCAGGCTCTGACAGGAAGTGAGTGGCTCATGCTCCAGGACCGCGACGGTTACAGTTTGAAGCCAGAGTGAATGGCCACGATGCCCGATGACAGACTTTCATAAGTCACTTTCTGAAAACCCGCGTCTTCTATCATCTCCTTGAACTCCTCCTGAAACACAAAGGGAGACATGGCAAGGATCACCTCGATGTCAGCTGTCAGGCCTTTGGCGCAAGTGACAGAAGATGCGTACCTGAGCTGGGAACTGTCGAATGCTCTCTACAAGGTACTGGTAGGACTTCCAGTTTCCTGCAATCACCTCTCCCAGGACAGGAATAACCTGGAAGCTATAGAGATCATAAAGCCTAGACAAAGAGGCAGAAGATTAAGGTCAGAACATGCCCTTGGTGAGAAGCAAGGAGGTCTGAGCCTGGGGTCATACACTCAGACGCCTGGAGCAGTGGTTCTCAGCCTTCCCAATGCTGTGCCCCTGTCATACAGTCCTCATGTGGTGACCCCCAACCATAAAACGGTTTTCGTTGCTACTTCATAACTGTAATTTTGCTACTGATATGAATCGTAATGTAAATATCTGTTTTCCGATGGTCTTAGGTGACCCTGCTAGCGGTTCTCACCTGTGGGTGGCAGCATTAGAGAGACTGAGAACCACTGGCCTAGAGGGTCAACAAGTACTTTAGTGAGTGATGGGGTCCAGGCGCAAGGTCAGTGGGGAGCGAGAAGGATGCGGTGACAGGTACAGTTGGGAAGTGCCACAGAAGGGGAGAAGGGGTAGTAGCTACTGCTCAGCTCTGACCGTGGCCGTGTGGGAAGACGGCTTACCCAGGGTTGCTATGTTTTCTGATTTCTCAGGTGAAGCTGAAAATCCAGATTTTTATGTAAACTTTTATGAATTTTAAATATGAACATCTAAATCAACTTATTAAAATGCCAGGACTCAAAACCTGTGGCCAGCCTGAAGCCGCTGGCTGCTGGCGTGAGACTCTTCTGGCCTAGATGTTTTCATTCAGGAGAGGCTGACCACATCTGGCCTCCGAGAGTCAGTCTGTGAGGTTCATGCTTCTTGCTTACTACTTTCTATACATTTCGGAATGGGAACCCTTGGCTAACCAATGCGACTTGAGCCCTGTTAACAATACCAACTTGGGCCGAAACCGGTTTGGCTCAGTAGATAGAGCGTCG
Source organism: Vespertilio murinus (assembly GCA_963924515.1). Taxonomy (NCBI): domain Eukaryota; kingdom Metazoa; phylum Chordata; class Mammalia; order Chiroptera; family Vespertilionidae; genus Vespertilio; species Vespertilio murinus. Next base: position 3,431,339 of record OZ004720.1, on the reverse strand, counting down.
GCCTGTGGACTGAAAAGTCCCGGGTTCGATTCTGCTCAAGGGCATGTACCTTGGTTGCAGGCACATCCCCAGTAGGGGTTGTGCAAGAGGCGGCTGATCGATGATTCTCTCATCGATGTTTCTAACTCTCTATCCCTCTCTCTTCCTCTCTGTAAAAAATCAATAAAATATGTTTAAAACAAAACAAAACAATACCAACTTGGATACAAGGGGATTGTCCACTTGGCTGAACTCCAGACAGAGAAACCGCCCTCCTGGTTTCAGGACCCGATGAGCTTCCTGGAGCGCCTGAGTGAGGAAAGGGACAGAAGAACACATTTCAGCGACTCGCTCAGTTCCAGGAGGCCCGGCAGCTGTAGCTTCTGTGGACATTACAAGTCATTTCCCACTGATCTCAGTTGAGAAGATGTAACAGCAGAAATAACCCTATAACACCCTATATTTTATAGGTTTTCTGTTGCTCATGAAGAGATTACTTGAGCCCTAGCTGGTGTGGCTTAGTAGACAGAGTGTTAATCTGCGGACTGAAGGGTCCCGGGTTTGATTTCAGTTAAGGGCACATGCCATGGTTGCAGGTTTGATTCTCTCTTATCATTAATGTTTCTCCCTCTCCCTCCCTCTCTGAAATCAATAATATATATATATATATATATATATATATATATATATATATATATATATATATGGGGCCATCCGAAACCGGTTTGGCTCAGTGAATAGAGCATTGGCCTGCGGATTGAAAGGTCCCGGGTTCGATTCCAGTCAAGGGCATGTACCTTAGTTGTGGGCACATCCCCAGTAGGGGGTGAGCAAGAGGCAGCTGGTCGATGTTTCTCTCTCATCAACGTTTCTAACTCTTTATCCCTCTCAATTCCTCTCTGTAAAAAATCAATAAAAAATATTTAAAAAAAAATAAAATAAAAGGCCAATATGTTAAGTGTCCCCCCGACTGGTCGCTATGATGCACACAGACCACCAGGAGCTGCCGTGACCCACACTGGCCATTTACAAAGAGATGGCACCACGGACCTGATGCCCACAAAGCAACACTTGGCTTTTCCCAAGTGGGACACAGGCCCTGCCACCAGCCCAGAGCGACAGCCCACCAAATCGCAGACAACACTGCCAAGACCCCATGGCGAAAAATGCAGGCCACAGCCCATTGCTATGGGCATCGAGTAATGATGTCACATAGCGATGCCCGGCTTCCTCTCCCTAGCCACTAGCCTCCTTGGAGTTTCTTCAGCCCAGGAACACGACTTGCTTTATAGCCAGGTGCAAACATTTCACACTTTAACCTAATGTCTGTGAAGCATTTTCCCGTGCCTCAATTCATTTGATCCTCACAGAAGTTCTGGAGTAGGTAGATAGGAAACTCAGTGGAATTTTCTTTTCTTTTCATTAGGTGGAAAACAGAGATTTAGAAAGCTTAGGAACTTGACCCGACTGAAAAGAAGAGATGACGGACTTTGAAAATGACTTTAGAATATAGTCAAACACTGCTGCAGTTCAATATTTTACCATTTGTTCTCCCTGTGTGATCTACAATAATAATCTGCTTCACGTTGCTATTTACTGCTGTGTTGCTGACAATTACATTAAAGAGAAGTTGAGGTGCTTCACTGGGCTGGAAAAGTTTAGCTACATCAGAAAGCAGGTCTAATCAAGCAAGTTTATTCTATATCTGTAAAAGGCTAAGTTGACTCGTGCATGCATGATACACATAAAGCTCTCGCTGGTGCCAACTGCATGCGTGTGTTTCAATCCATCACTGTCAATTGTGAATTTGGTTGACACTTCTATTATAGAGAAAGGATGAATAATGATATTAAAACATTTCTTCTAATTAATTTCCTTTCAATGTGCACGTAACTGTGCACCTGGCACTAATACATATATATAGATAATATCTCTCTCTATATATAAAATTCTAAGCTACGGAACGACTGAACAACCAGTTGACCCGTTGCTATGATAGGCACTAACTACCAGGGGGCAGCTGCTCAGTGTAGGAGCTGCCCCCTGGTGGTCAGTGCACTCCCACAGCCAACTTCCTGTGTGGGCCAACCTCCGTGTTCCCTCCCCCTGGCCAGCCAGTGTCCCCCCCCCGTCTCCATAGGCCCCAATTGCCAGCCAGGCCGAGGGACCCCACCCATGCACAAATTTGTGCATTGGGCCTCTGGTGCATATATAAAAGAGAAGCTTACTTGATTTAAACAGACTCAGATTGGTACAATCCCCACCAAGGGCAAGTTTACACAAAACTCACAATGCGTGTTCTCTTTGATCAAGCAATTTTACATTAATGAATCTATCTCATAGAAATGCTTCTGCCACGGAAATGACATGCAGCACTATTTGAACAGCACAAGATAAGAAGCATCTTAACCATTAATGAGACTGGTTAAATGATGGAACTTCTATGCAAATGGAATCCATGCCGCTATTGGAAAAAGGAAGTGCCATGTTCTTTATGCACTGACATGGAAAAATCTCCAAGATATATCAAGATAGCCAAAACTGGTTTGGCTCAGTGGATAGAGCATCAGCCTGTGGACTGGAGGGTCCCAGGTTCAATTCCAGTTAAGGGCATGTACCTTGGTTGCAGGCATATCCGCAGTAATGGGTGTGCAGGAGGCAGCTGATCAATGATTCTCTCTCATCGATGTTTCTAACTCTCTATCTCTCTCCCTTCCTCTCTAATAAATCAATAAAATATATTAAAAAAAGATATACACACACATATATAAAACATATCTTGATATATCTTTTTAAATATATATATATATAAATACACACACACACACACACACACACACACACACACACACACATATATATATACCGGTATATTGATTCCAGAGAGGAAGGAAGAGGAGAGACAGAAACATCAATGACGAATCATCAGAATCATCAATCGGCTGCCTCCTGCATGCCCCCTACTGGGGATCAAGACCACAACCCCAGCCGAAACCGGTCTGGCTCAGTGGTAGAGCGTTGGTCTGCAGACTGAAAGGTCCCAGGTTCGATTCCGGTCAAGGGCATGTACATTGATTGCGGGCACATCCCCGATGGGGGGTGTGCAAGAGGCAGCTGGTCGATGTTTCTCTCTCATCAACGTTTCTGGCTCTCTATCTCTCTCCCTTCCTCTCTGTAAAATATCAATAAAATATATATTTTTTAAAAAGACCACAACCCCAAGCATGTGCCCTTGATTAGAATCGAACCTGGGACCCTTTAGTCCACAGGCTGACATTCTATCTACGAGCCAAATCAGCTAGAACTATTCTATTTCTTTTTAATGAAAAGAAATAATAAACTGACTACAGACACAGACAAAAACCAAGCTAAAAAGCTAACGACCACCATAAAGGGTGTCTCAGCAAAGCAGAAGAATCAGGTAACTAGAGCCCACATGACTGAACCGAAACTGATGCCTTGTACACTGTCTTCAAATGCTAACGTAGAAATAAAGAGTTGCATCAGATTAAGCAATTTTACATTCCCTTCTCTCTGCACATTCCCTTCTCTCTGCACATTCCCTTCTCTTTATAGAGGAACCGTGAGTCTACCAGCTCCCTTCTGCCAAAACAGTGTTTGAGTGCTTTTTTCTGACTCAGCCTCAGGAATGCCGCTAAGCTTCTGCAAACTCGCAGGGGCAGATGGCTTCACAAGTGAGAGGAACAGGTGAAACCTCAGAGCAAGACTGACAGTCTCAGAGAAAGAAACACCAACCCAAGCAACAACGGCTTCTCTGGGACCTGCTCTATTTGGTCCTTATCAATTTGACAGCAGGAATATTGGCCACTTAAAGGATTGAGGCCCCTGATCTGCAACAGTCATTCCACTAAGATCCGAGCCCAGAAAAGAATATGTCATCCTTCCGCATTCACCGTGGAGCCACACCAGAACCAATATCCCGAGGTGCAGCCACTCGTACCTGATCAATGTGTGTGACATTCCGGATCCCAAAGGCAATGGTGTAAACATCAAACTTGTCTTCATCAAAGGGCAGTTCTTCAGCATCTCCCAATACCCATGCAAGTCCTGGAAGAGAAAATGAGTTTTCGTCTCAGTCTGGCAGCTGTCTCTCCTGCACCCAGGAAACTGCCACACCCGAGGAGGTGGGCGGGGAACCCTCCAGGCAGAAGCTGGACAGCCTGGACACCCCGTTTGTGGCTGGCTTCTGAAGGGGGGCAGGTTGGTGAGGCTGAGCCCTTAAACACGGTGAATCTGATGCTAACCTTTGTAGTTACGTGACAGACACCTACTCTGGTGTGGGAGAATTGGAGAACCGCTCGGTGATGAGCAGACACCACATTTGGTGTCAGAAAACATCACACACTTGGCTTCTCCCTTGGATTCCTGGCCACCGTCTTCATGGTGACCTCTAATCCTGCCAAGGTGAAGCTGGTGTCCTTGAAGTTTAGGAAAAGTCCTTCGCCAAGACCCCAAGAGAAACCTGAGACCCCCAAAGCAGTTCTTAATGTACTGTGGGGTTAGGGGCCCAGATCCCGGGGTTAGACTGCGAGGTTCTAATCCCAGCTTCACCACTTATTTAAATGTATTTGTATTGATTTCAGAGAGGAAGAGAGAGAGAGAGAAACATCAATGATGAGAGACAATCACTTATCAGCTGCCTCCTGCACGCCCCCTACTGGGCATCAAGCCTGAAACCCAGGCATGTGTCCTGCCCAGGAATTAAACGGTGACTTGGTTCATAGGTTTGATGCTCAATCACTGAGCCACATTGGCTGGGTAAGCTTCACCATTTATTAGCTGTATGATCTTGAAAAAAACTACTGTCTCAGTTTCCTCTTCGATAAAATGGAGTTAACAATAATATCTACCTGAGAGGGTCACTGGAAGTACTCTAAGTACAGAATTTAGCATTGTTATATTGATTCTATCAGAGTCTTAGCCAATCCAAGTGTCCAGTCCCTAAATCAGAAATTACCTACGGGATCCCAACAGCAGAGAGGCTATGTCCTCTAGGGATCCTGATGCAGCGTGAACATTATTCAATATGCAGTGAATTAGACATAATATATGACATAAAAGGAACGCTCTACAGAGGCAGGCAAATGAAAATAGCCTTTCTGGCCCTAGTTGGTTTGGCTCAGTGGATAGAGCATTGGCTTGCAGAATGAAAGGTCCCAGGTTCGATTCCAGTCAAGGGCATGTAGGCTGGTTGCAGGCACATCCCCAGCAGGGGAATATTGGCAACTTAGTAGGGGGTGTGCAGGAGGCAGCTGATTGATATTTCTAACTCTCTATCCCTCTCACTTCCTCTCTGTAAAAATAAAAATAAAAAATATATATATTTCTTGGCTTAGTGAATAGAGCTGTGGCCTGAGAACTGAAGGGTCTCAGGTTTGATTCTGGTCAGGCACATATACCTTAGTTGCAGGCTCAATCCCCAACCCAGTTAGGGTATGTGTGGGAGGCAACCAATTGATACATCTTTCTCACATTGATGTTTCTCTCTCTCTGTCTCTCCCGCTCCCTTCCATTCTCTCTAAAAAAAAAATAATGGAAAAAATATCCTCAGTTGAGAATTAACAATAACAATAAGACAACTGTACTATCCAGCACTTAATGCTCCTATGCAGGTTGATTAGTCTTGGCAGCGGGGAGAGCCTGAAGGGCAAGCTATGTTCCAGAAGAGGTGATTCCAGAGATGGAACATTGCTTATCATTTCTGTCTTTGTTGCCATTCTGTATGGCTGGGTACCAGAGAGAAGGAAACACGTTTTCCAGTAGGAGTAAGGACACATAGTGCCTTTGTCTAAAAACGCTGGTCAGTGCTGATGGCTAACAAACGGCCCCTTCATCCCGGGGGCCCAGCGGGCTGCCGTGGTGTAGGCAGCTGTTCTGGGGGGAGGAGGAGAGAGAATTGAGCTAAAATAACCACAGCACTCCGCGTGAGGTGGGAAGGAGAGCAGTGCTGATGGCCTGAGGCCCCGGCTTCCTCTGCTGCACACCCAGCCGCGCACGGTGCTGCCTGCCGTGCTTCCAGCGTGGGAGAGGGCAGAGCGGCGGCTCTGGAAAACCAGTAAACCCGGTGCAGCTGCGGGATCACTTCTTCTTCTTCTTCTTTCTTTAAAATATATATTTTATTTATTTTTTACAGAGAGGAAGGGAGAGGGATTGAGAGTTAGAAACATCTATGAGAGAGAAACATCGATCAGCTGCCTCCTGCACACCCCCTACTGGGGATGTGCCTGCAACCAAGGTACATGCCCTTGACAGGAATCGAACCTGGGACCCTTCAGTCCGCAGGCCGACGCTCTATCCACTGAGCCAAACCAGCGAGGGCAAAAGTGTACATCTTTAAGCAAGGCCACAAATTGCCCATTTTGTGGCTACGGTGGCTTCCCGGAGCTGAGTCTCCTAGCTGCTACAGAGTTCTGTGGCTTAGGAGTACAGTTAGTGCTCAGTGACATCGCCGAAAGGTTCTTGGAAACCATGACTTCAAGTGAAACAATGGATAACGAAACCAATCTGACCACAGGCTAACTGATAGGAGAGTTAAGTCCTTACAGCATCTTTCTGGCCACAAAACATCACCCAACTTCTGCAGAAAGATTCAAAACCATTTTAATATTGAACAATGAAATAAATGTGAGCTATAGATAAATTTAGGAAAGATTAACAGAAACAAATCAGATAATGATTTTCCAACTTAATGATTCCAGTTCCTGATCACAAGTGGCCGGAGCCTGTCTGGGGAGCTCAGGTAGAAAGGTGAAACTGACCCTGGGGCCCTAAGTGGTTTGGCTCAGTGGATAAAGCATTGGCCTGCGGACTGAAGGGTCCCAGGTTCGATTCCAGTCAAGGGCATGTACCTTGGTTGTGGGTACATCCCCAGTTGGGGGTGTGCAGGAGGCAGCTGATTGATGTTTCTCTCTCATCAATGTTTCTAACTCTTCCTCTCCCTTTCTCTGTAAAAAATCAATAAAGTATATTTAAAAAAAAAAAAAAGAAAGAAAGAAAAGAAAAGAAAGGAAGAAAGAAAGAAAGAGAAACTGCCCCTTCCATCACAGGCTCACTCGCACACCCTTCACTCACTCAGACTGGGACCATTTATCACAGGCCAGTTCACCTGAGTGCAGTTTTGGGATGTGGGAGGAAACTGGAGTACCTGGAGAAAACACACAGACATGGGGAGAACATGCCAACTCCAGACAGATGGTGGCCCTGACCAGGAATCAAACTTTTTGATTGAACCAAAATTTTTTTTATTCTAGCCCAGTCAGCGTAGCTCAGTGGTGGAGCATCAACCTATGAACCAGGAGGTCAGGGGTCGATTCCTGGTGAAGGCACATGCCTAGGTTTTGGGCTTGATCCCCAGTGGGGGGTGTGCAGGAGGCAGCCTATCAGTGATTCTCTCTCATCACTGATGTTTCTCTCTTTCTCTCCCTCCATCCTTTTATGAAATCAATAAAAAAATATTTTTTAAAAATTTTATTTTAGGACCCGCTGTACTGTCTACAGGTGCTTCCTCACTGTATCAGTTGGGCCTTCTGGGAAACTGATGCTGAGATGAAGTGAAAAGGTTTTTTTGTTTCTTTGGGGGGAGGCACCTGGGAAAGATAAAAGAGATGAGAGGAAGAGGAAGCAAGTTGGAATGGGGAGACCTGTTAGCCCAAAGCCTCAGCCCACGGACAGCGGCCCTGGAGCAAAGCCTGCCTGTGGGGTCCGGTGTTGGAACGGTCCGGCCCCCGCAGCCGCCCAGTGCTCAGCCCGCGGCGGGTGCTGCCGGCTGCAAGGTGAGGCGGAGCCCGCGGGTGCTAAGAGCTGGAGGCGGGCAGCTAACTCCACCCCCGTGGCTGAAGGCAAAGTCCCTTTTTTAAGGGCAGTGCACCTTCTCGACTTCCACATCAAACCATCCTAGAACCAACAGGGAAGCGGAGTGGCTCAAGGATAGGACATTTGGGGTTATGGGGAGCTGCTGGGAATTGAAAAAAACTTCTGTCTCAGGGCCCAGGAGCTGAGACCAGAAGACTCCGCTCCAATGGGAGCTCTGCCATTTAAGTTGTGTTACTTGGGTAAGATATGGGACCCGTTTGGGCTTCAGTCGGCTCCCCTGTCACACAGGGCTGATAATCTGACTCTCTAGGCTGCTGAAATAATGTGCCTAAAACCGCACAAACTGGATCCACCCCCCCCCAGGTTATCTTCAACTTCTACATAGCTATATTCTTTCTAAAGCAGGAAAAAAAAGCACTTCAACATTTCCCCCATTCCATCTCATTTTATAAACATACTAGAGGCCCGGTGCATGACATTCGTGCACTCAGGGGTGGGAGAGGGGTCCCTCAGCCCGGCCTGCGCCCTTCAGCAGACAAGGAGCCCTCGGGGAAGTGTGACTGGTGGCTTAGTGCTGCCACAGCTGCTGTGCTCACCAGCTGTCAGCCCAGCCTGTGGAGGAGCAGTGCTCCCGAGGGAGCACACTGACCACCAGAGGGCAGCTCCCGCACTGAGCATCTGCCCCCTGGTGGTTAGTGCGGGTCATAGCGACCGGTTGGTTGTTCAGCTGCTTGGTTGATTTGCACATTACCCTTTTACTATATAGGATTATTATACAGAATAAGCACTTCCTCTGAGCACTTTCTGTAGGACTTGCCAGTTTTGTATCCTTGGGCGGCGGCTTTCTTCTTTCCGATCTTCAGCATCTCCCTGTTGATGTCACAGACCACGACGTGGGAACCGTTCAGGGCGTCCTCTTCTTTCTGGTACTTCTGGGCAATTTCTTCCCAGGATAAGTTCTGCTGGGCCCTTAACTGCCTCTTCTGCTTGCTCCGATGCTGGGCCTGAATGTAATTAAGGAACCGGAATGCAATGTCACCTGTGGGCAGCCAGGGAGGAAAGATGGAAACATGAAAACCAAGCCCAGCATCTCCTAACTCCGAAGGGACAACAAGGTGCAGGAGTTGAGGAGTGTACGAAAATGAGGTTTGTTCTCATCTCCACAGTAACTGCTATTTTTTAACTTCTAATATTCTTTAGAAAACTTTATTTAAAAATTGCATAAATAATGTATGGGCATATTCTTTTCTTTTTTTATGGACATATTCTTACTATAAAAGACTCACTATCTCAATTTTTAGAATAAAACATGAACATTGCATTCTTTGTCCATACCTTCTCCAGACATTACAAGTATTCAGAGTTTAGTGTACAGCCTTCTACTCTTTTTCTAATAATGTTTATGGAAATAACATAGTTACAAGCAATAATTCCCTGTCCCACCACCACATCTCTCTTCTAGTTCAGTTCTCCAGAGACCATCTTTCCCAACTCTTTTAGCTGTTTCTTCTACGTTACAGCTATTTCTTTCCTTACCAAATTTATAATATCCTGTCCCCCATCTCTGCTTGCCTCTGCCCAATGTCACTTTTCACAATTCCTCATAATACCTGGGTAACTTAGCATAATAAACTAATCAATAATTGATTTCTACCGAAACTGGTTTGGCTCAGTGGTAGAGTGTCGGTCTGCGGACTGAAAGGTCCCGGGTTCGATTCCGGTCAAGGGCATGTACATTGATTGCGGGCACATCCCCAGTAGGGGGTGTGCAAGAGGCAGTTGGTCAATGTTTCTCTCTCATCGACATTTCTAGCTCTCTATCTCTCTCCCTTCCTCTCTGTAAAATATCAATAATAAAATATATATATATTTTAAAAATATTTGATTTCTTATTCCGTCAACTACAGATAGTATCTCTTGACTCACTTCAATCTTCCATCCTATGTACTTTTACTCTGTCAAGACTGGTGACATTTTATTTGTCTTACAGCTATAATTAAGCCTTCTGCCTTATGTTGGAGGTGAGTCTAAAAGCTAAAAATCAAAGTGTGTAATAATGTGACCAGGTAAATACTGTTCCAGCAAAGTGAGTGCTTTCTGAAATAACATTTTCTTCTTTAAAAAAAAAATATATTTTTATAGCCCAAACCGGTTTGGCTCAGTGGTAGAGCGTCGGTCTGCGGACTGAAAGGTCCCAGGTTCGATTCCGGTCAGGGGCATGTACCTTGGTTGCGGGCACATCTCCAATAGGGGGTGTGCAAGAGGCAGCTGGTCGATGTTTCTCTCTCATTGACGTTTCTAGCTCTCTATCCCTCTCCCTTCCTCTCTGTGGAAAATCAATAAAATATATATTAAAAAATATATACATATATATATTTTTATAGATTTCAGAGAAGGTAGAGGGAGGGAGAGAAACATCAGTGATGAGAGAGAATCATTGATAGGCTGCCTCCTGCACAGCCCCTACTGGGGATCAAACCCACAACCTAGGCATGTGCCCTTGACTGGAATCGTACCCGGGACCCTTCAGTCCACAGACTGACATTCTATCCACTGAGCCAAAACAGCTAGGGCAAAAGCAGTTGCTTTACTTAGGGATAAATTGATTATTTCTAATTTTTTTTTTTTTTAGTATTACAAAAAATGATACAGTGAGCATATTTATAGTTGTGTCTTGGTTGTTTGTTTTTGTTAATCCTCATCCAAGGATATTTTTCCATTGATTTTTAGAGAGTGGAAGGGAGGGGGGGAGGCAGAGAGACACACTGATTGGATGCCTCCCACATACGGCCTCATTAGGGCTGGGGATTGAGCTTGCAACCGAAGTACATGTCCTTGACAGGAATAGAACCCAGGACCCTTCAGTCCTTGGGCTGATGCTCTATCCATTGATCCAAACTGGCTAAGGCTAGCTATATCTTCTTAAATGTCTTTTTAAACACATGGGAATGCCTTTTAATTACATTTTCTAAATGGGCAGTTGTCAGCATGAAGTGATGCTACCGGTCATGGCACACTGCAGATGGAGGCAGCTCCGACCGAACCCCTTCTGAACTTTGTCTTCCTGCCATTTTTTTTAGATTCCATATTTAGAATTGTAATTGTGGGACCCTACGATAAACATCTTACACTTTGATAGATTCTGCTAAATTGTCTGTCCTCCACGGAGCAGGATTTTTTTTCTGCCTTCTAAGATTCATTTGGGGAGAGGACTATGTCAACAAAGCCACATTTGTTTCGAACATGGAGGTTATTCTACTATAATTTATTAAACATTTTCTGTTGGTACAATAACGCTACTGCATTATGTTACACATTGCAATGTACATTTAACATGCTCATTAGCCATGTAATGATATCACCATGAGGCATTTTAGAAACCATGACACTTTCCCCTAATGTCTAGGGTGCTCCAAAGGAGCATGCATATACCGATGCGCTGCTGATATCTGGGGTGACCGTGGATTAAGCGGGAGAAGCTGCCTAGAAAGCTTATATAATATGATAAAGGCATCCTCCCCAACCTGAGAAAGATGGTGAAGGTGGTAAAAGTCATTTAGATGGTAAAATGTCACTGGAGTGAAAAACCGGTCTCCTCACTCTGTAATCTGTGCATTTTAGAAAAGTGACAGGCACAAAGCTGACATTCTGTGCCTTTGATTGACACTGAGTTAAAAAAACAAAAAACGAGTAAACCTTTCTCAGAAGCATGTCGATTTTCAACCACCATCTGCAGGCTAATGAGAGGCGAGGCAGCCCATTCCAACAAGAGACGGTGACCGCAGGAGGTGCGCGGTGCAACCTGGGAGACCAACGCGGACAGTACCTGTGCCTCCAGCCACGTCGAGGAGCTGGGTCCCAGGGAACGGGTGCATTCTCCAGAGCAGCACGTCCTTCCAGACGCGATGGATACCAAGACTCATCATGTCGTTCATCACGTCATACTTCTTGGCCACACTTTCAAACACCTGGTAAACTGGCGTGGGAGACACACAACAGGATGTGCTACTGACAAGATTCATTTGGAAAAGTCCTAAATGAAAGAGAAGGAAGCTTCGCCCCCCTGAAACTGACTGTCTTCCCAAGATGGACCTAAGCCATAATGCTTAACATCACCTTTTCTTAAAAAGGTTGGTATTTCTTCATTAAAAAAAATCAACCTCTTTTCTACTGTCTTAGTTATCTCTTTGACCATTACTTACTTTGTAATCATGCCATACACCTATGTGGTACTAAATAGATTTCTGTCTTAGAGGATCGGGGTGATGGTGGAATTCTTTCTAATGGTTATTATAATAAGAGACAAAAAAAGTCCATTAGAAAGACACACGGCTAATGGAAGGGAAAGTCCCAGGTCATCTCAGCCTGTATCACCGAGAAAAACCTCAGGTACAGTTTGGGGGCAGGCGGGTAGCAGGATGTGCATCAGGGTTACGTTACATTGTAGAGGGTCCTCGTGAATCACTCCATAGGGTCAAGCCCAATGTGGAATCTGGGCTAGCTGAAAAGAGTTTTCTTTAAGAGACAGGCTACGTTTAACTTCTCTGCCATCAGTTTCTCTGCCCAGAAGATGAGAAGACCAGTGCCAGTCCCTCCCGACCTCCCTGCCGTAAGGTAGTGGAGGGGAGATGCTTTGAGTTCTCTGGATGAGATGTACCACATAGATCCAAAACATGACTGTCCTCTGCTGAATCAGCGACCATGGAATCCCTCCTCACCTCAATCTTGAATACCCATTCTCAACCTGGGAGCTCCAAGTTTGCTTTCTCCTTTTTTTTTTTTTTTTTGTAATCCTAACCTGAGGATATTTTCCCATTGATTATTAGAGAAAGTGGAAGGGAGAGAGGATAGAGAGAAACATTGAGATGAGAGAGACACACCAACTGGTTGCCTCCTGCACGCACCCCAACCAGGGGCAGGGAACCTGTGACCAAGGTAAGTGCCCTTGACTCCAATTGAACCTGGGACCCTTCAGTCTCAGGCCGAAGCTCTATCCACTGAGCAAAACTGGTTGGGTGCTTTTCCTTCCGAACATCCTTTGAGGAGTTGAGCAACACAGGCTCAAACCGCTGTGTATAACCACCCCTAGCTTTGCATGGTTCTAAAATGCATGAATTCCAGTTACTATGGTTTAGTTAAATAATACCAGTCCCCCAATAACATTTTTAAAATACAATGACATACTAACTGTGACTGCATAAAGTGTAAACTTCACTAATACTTCTTTAGTCCACAAACTACTATATAAAAAACAGAACCACATTGCCGAAACCGGTTTGGCTCAGTGGTAGAGCGTCGGTCTGCGGACTGAAAGGTCCCGGGTTCGATTCCAGTCAAGGGCATATACATTGGTTGCGGGCACATCACCAGTAGGGGGTGTGCAAGAGGCAACTGGTTGATGTTTCTCTCTCATTGACGTTTCTAGCTCTCTATCTCTCTCCCTTCCTCTCTGTAAAATATCAATAAAATGTATTTTTTTAAAAAAACAAAACAGAAACACATCATGACAGACAAATAGCCATGTAACTTCTTCCATAGTTTGTAAGTGGTAGGTCACTATACATCACTTGTTCAGTTCACACCAGACAGCAAAGCACGAAGTTGTGTTACCCCCTTATCTCTGTTGAAAATGTGGCTTTTTACAAAACTGGATAATTAAGAGGAAATTGGCCAACAAAAATGAAAGTGCAGCAAAGAACGAAAAGTGGTAACGGTGAAAGTGACATGTAAATAGATGCCGTGGAGCTGTAGGAGGAACGGCTGGCCGTGGAATGTTGACACTGCTGTAAGATGGACTCACTGACATAAAAGAGGATGTGGTTGTGATGAAAACGTTGAAGATGCCCCAGAGGAAATGATGCCAGCAAAAAAGTTCACATTAAAGGAATTCTTGGAGATAATTCATGACATTGAAAGTGAAAGGACAAGCCCTAGCTGATTTGGCTCAGTGGATAGAGCATCCCGACTGAAGGGTCCCAGGTTGGATTCCAGTCAAGGTCATGTGGCCTGGGTTGTGGGCTCGATCCCCAGTAGGGGGTGTTCAGGAGGCAGCCAATCAATGATTCTCTCTCATCATTGACGTTTCTATCTCTCCCTCTTCCTTCCTCTCTGATACCAATTATATATATATATATATATATATATATATATATATATATATATATATATATATTTTAAAAAAATAAAGTGATAGGAGAAAATGTCAGAAACGGATTGGAACTTAGGAAGGAGTATAGCAATTTGCCAAGGCATAGAGAAGATGCTCACTCCTACTGTCAATTAAATGCTGAGAAGATAGCAAACACTGTTCGGAATATTGGTAACTTTTTTACAAAGGAATAAAACCACTTGATGGTTGGGGAGCATGAGACTTGGCTGGAAAGTTTGTGAGGAGGACACGCTGAGAAGAGGGAAGTGTGTGGAAGGCCGCCGGCCCTGTTTATCGGAGGTCTGACTTAGGGGAGACTTAGGGGTGTTGAAGGCAGCGCCCCTAATTATTTCTAGACCTTTCCAAACAAGTCTGGGTACCAGCAGACCCCAGTGTTTACGGGAATGCTTATCTTGATCCCTGGAGGCCCTGGCCTAGAGGACAGTGTCCTCCCAAATTACTCACCCGCTGATGGTATCTAACAGATAAACTTTATCTCAAACTGCGGGTCCAATACCAGCCTAAGGAGGCGGCCAATCCAGACTGCTGGGTCCCTGGCCCCCCTCACAGTGAAACTGTGTGAGTAAGCTGTTCGTCCCTGGTCAGGGCTGCTGGCCAGCCCCCGCATGGTGCCTGTGTGAGGAGCCGAGCATTTAATTCTCAATGTTTCCAATTTCTTATTAGAATTTTAATTAAAGAATTTAAACTTGCCAAAACCGGTTTGGCTCAGTGGATAGAGCATCAGCCTGCAGACTGAGGGGTCCCGGGTTCAATTCTGGTCAAGGGCATGTACCTTGGTTGCGGGCACATCCCCAGTGGGGGGTGTGTAGGAGGCAGCTGATGGATGACTCTCTCATCGATGTTTCTAACTCTCTATCCCTCTCCCTTCCTCTCTGTAAAAATCAATAAAAAAATAAAATAAAATAAAAAAGAATTTAAACTTAAATTTAATCATTCTATTAATTGAATTAAAAATTAAGCCTAAGGTAATTATATATAAATTATGCTAAAGAAATATTAACTTTACCATCTTTCAATTTCCCTATACATTTACAACTGACACAGAGTTTTGGATGTTCAATAATTTTTTAAGTCCATGTAATGATTATAATCCCATTGGTTATTAAGATCACTGTGCATGATTTCAGCTTGCAAGGTCATTTTTACCATCCTGCCTGTATTTCTATCTTGGGTCTCAAATCTGGAAGCTGTATTTAGCTCAGTGGGTAATTCCGCTCCCTGCTTCTCATTGTGTGAAATGTTTATATATTGTAAGGCAAAATACAGACGTTAGATATTATTAACATTTTGGAAGCAACCCACCTGATTAAAATGCCAGCTCTGCAGCTTACTAGGGAATCTCCGGCAAGTGAATTAATATCTGTTTCAACAGTTTCTTCTTCTAGAAAACCATTGGGTTGTGTTTATAAAAATAATATAAAGTACCTTAAGAGGTTTTAGGCTCTCAATAAATGTTTACTGTTATTTAATTGGCTCCACTTATTTCACTCCATAAGCAGCTATAAAACTCCTAATGTACATCAGGAGTTTACATGATGATATAAACATGAATGAGCCACTGTCTTAGCTTTCTGGGGATCCACAATGAAATAAATTTAAATCCAATATTCAAAGAGTAGTTACAGTACACCTAAACACTTGGAAAGGTGGAGGTGTGAGGTAATACACCGTAGCAGCCTTTCAGAGGGTGGTAAGTTGCACTGTAAACCTTTTCTTGTTTCCTGGGTGACCATAGGCGAAGTGAAGGACCTCTGGGGGCCTGACCTTATCCATCAGTAAAATGGGCAAAATACCACCGC
This sequence comes from Vespertilio murinus, assembly GCA_963924515.1. Taxonomy (NCBI): domain Eukaryota; kingdom Metazoa; phylum Chordata; class Mammalia; order Chiroptera; family Vespertilionidae; genus Vespertilio; species Vespertilio murinus. Next base: position 3,415,559 of record OZ004720.1, on the reverse strand, counting down.
CACTGTAAGTGGTTAGCGGGAGTTTAAAAACTGCCCCCTTCCTTTCCCAGGCCTGTGTCACCGTGCTTAGAAACTGCTCAGTAATGTCAGGCATTGTTCAAAGTCATTTTAATGTGTCAAGTAATCTAATTCTCACAAGAACTCTAAGAAAAGTGTTACTATTATTCCTACTTGGCAAATCTGGAATCTGAAGTGCAGAGAAGACCCTTTCCTTTTTCTTTTCTATTTTTTTTTTTTAAAAACCACCTACTCTATTATCAAGAGGTTAAGAACGTAGCTCTGTAGTCAGACCAAACCGAATTGGAGTAACGGTTCCACCGCTTCCTATGTTAAACTAGGCAAGTTCTTGATTAACCTGTAAGTCTCAGGGTCCTCGTGGGTAACATGGGGGAAATCATACCCACCACCAAGAAGTAGAAATTAAAACCGGCAATGTCTGCGCGGTGCCTGGCACATTATAAACGCTAAATTGGTGGGATTTTCCGGTAACTGCTCCGCTTTAAAAAGAGGAGGCGTGGAAGCTCTGCAGAGTCAGGCTCGGGCTACAGCACCGGAGCTAACAGAACAGCCCTTAGCTGGGGAGAAGGAACTAGACCGCCGGCGGCCACTCCCCGCCATCCGCCCTCTCGCCCCTCTCACCTTTGTCCCCCTTCTCCTCCTCCGACACAGTCTCAAACCCGAAGTGCGTTTCCGCTGCCCGCTTCTCTTGGGACAAGAGCCGCGCTCCCAGCGGACTCCCTGGCCAGGAGCCACGAAGCCCGGGGAGCCGGCAGCCCCGCATCACCCGCGACCACCCCCGGCCGCAGTAGCCCCATAGAGCGCAACTGCTGGGGGCCGCCATCTTGACAGTCGGCTGACAGTAGCCTGGCGGTACGTCACGTTGCATCACTAGACGGCTGACGGCGGCCGGCCAGGGACATAATTAGTCGAACGCGTCCAGAATCCTGATAGTAAGGGGTTATGCATGATCTCTGGAATCCGGAGTCTACTTAGTCATTGGGTACCCCAAGTTCTTTCTTTCTCTTCCCAAATTGAACACAAGTCACCGGGAATAAGCGGACCTTAGGGAGACCCTTCCGATCACCTCTCAGCGGCTACGTCTCTGAATCTTGCCAACCTATTACCAGTACCAACTCGCAAGATACCCAATAACTCTTGTTTTCTGGTGACGAAGAGGGGGAACTGAGGTACAGTGTGGTAAAAAGATTGCAGGTCAATTCTCGCAAACTTTGGCATGCATAAGAATCACCTGGTTTGCCGAAACCGGTTTGGCTCAGTGGATAGAGCCTCAGTCTGCGGACTGAAGGGTCCCAGGTTCCATTCCGGTCAAGGGCATGTACATTGGCTGCGGGCACATCCCCGGTGGGGGCTGTGCAGGAGGCAGCTAGTCGATGTTTCTCTCTCATCGATGTTTCTGGCTCTCTGCCCCTCTCTCTTCCTCTCTGTAAAAAAACAATAAAATATATTTTAAAGTAAAAAAAGAAATAAATGAATCACCTGGTTTGAGCTTTAAAATGCAGATGACCAGGCCCCCCCAATTATAGAGACTTTTGAATCAGGCAATCTGATATGGGTTTTGGGAATCTTTACTTGACCAAACTTTTCACGTGATTCTGACGCACGGAATTCACAGACCATTCTTGAGAAACATATGCTCGACTACGCTGGAAAGTAAACATTGGAAAGAAATAGGAATGATAGCTCTGCTATTTATTTAGCAAGTCAGAACAAATCACCATTCACACTTCCTCTCCTGCTGGGGCACAGCTACATTTCTAGCTCCAGCTGGCATAGCATAGGTATTTTATTTCAAACCCAGATTTTCCCATTCTTTTCTTTTTATGGAAATGGTAAAGTAGGGGGCGGTTTGATTCTCTTTTTAAATGCATGTTTCCTGCAAATATTTCACAAGGACCCTACAAAACTATTTTGGAAATGAAATTTTTTTTTTCTGGTGTAATGTAGCCTGACAGATGGACACCTACCACTTTGTTTTGGAAGAACTGATGGGGATTTCTCTTCCTTTCTCTTTTATCTTTATGTGTGATAGATGGAATGATTCATTCATGTAATCAGAGTTCTCATATCTTTGTTAAAGAAAATAAAAATTCACCAAGGAATCTTAGTATATCTTCCAAATGTAGGCATGCATGAGAATGGACCTCAGGATTTGAGGATGTTTCTTCTAAATATCAAATTAAGTTTCCAGACCAACATTATGTAGGTATTCTCTCATTTCAATATGATCTGTGGGGGCAAAAAAAAAAAAAAAAAAAAAAAAGTGAAAAAGGTGAACCAAGGTAAGGACTGGTGGAGGGCATATTAAGGAAATTTAAAAATATAAGATTAGCCCTGACCGGTTTGGCTCAGTGGATAGAGCTTCGGCCTGTGGACTCAAGGATCCAAGATTCAATTCCAGTCAAGGACATGTACCTTGGTTTCGGGCACATCCCCAGTAGGAGGTGTGCAGGAGGCAGTGGATCGATGTTTCTCTCTCATCGATGTTTCTAACTCTCTATCCCTCTACCTTCCTCTCTGTAAAAATTCAATAAAATATATTAAAAAAAAGAAAAAAGATTAGCCCTGCCCAGTTTGACTCAGTGGATGGAGCATCGGCTTGTGGACTTGAAAGATCCCAGGTTTGATCAAGGGCACATGCCTAGCTTGTGGGCTTGATCCCAAGTGGGGGGCATGCAGGAGACATCCAGTCAGTGATTCTCTCTCAACATTGATGTTTCTATCTCTCTCTCCCTCTCACTTCCTCTCTGAAATCAATACACATATAAAAAATACATAAGATTAGTGTCTACTTTTATTTGTCCCAGTTAAAACAGATAATTTTAAGAAACTGATTGGCTTATATATACTCATTAATGTTTTTGCATAATGTCATGATTAATAAGAAGCCAAAAAAGGCCCAATTACAGGAATCTGAGGGTTTTGTCTACCTATTTATTTGTTCGGATTTGACTGCTGAAATTCCACTCAATCTTTTATGCTCAGCTCAAGTGACACCACCTCTGGGCAGTCCTCTTTATTCCTCTCAACTGTTTGTACTTTTCTCCTTGGAGCTTCTGCCCTGGTCAGCATTTGGTGTTAACTTTATTGTAGCCCTTATCACAATCTTCCATTGTAGTTTCTTTTTTCTTTTATTTTCTTCATGTGAATGATATTGTATTTAATTTTTTTTTGTTTCCAACTGGAACACTGGGAATTCAAAATTAACATCCTTTCTGTGAGCTAATTATAGACACCAGAAAAAGTTTTGATCTCGTCTTCCATATTGTTCTGTACTACTTTATCCAAATGAATTTTTACGAGCTGGCTGACATCCAGTTTCACCAGGATTCTTGTAGGACTTCTGGGATGGGATGCTTTTGCTTGTTTTAGTAAGCCTTTTCAAGTTAACATTGGCAACTCTGAGCAATAAAGACAATATGCTTCTCACTAAACTATGTTTTTTTATTTTTAAATATATTTTTATTGACTTCAGAGAGGAAAGGAGAGGGGAAAACTGATAGAAACATCAATGATGAGAGAGAATGTTTGATCTGCTGCCTTCTGCACACCCACCCTGGGGATCAAGCCCAAAATCCCCCGCATGTGCCTTGACCAGGAACCAAATCATGACCTTCTGGTTCATAGGTCAACTCTCAACCACTAGGCAACATGGGCCGGGCATTAACCTAAGCTTTTTTTTTAACCCATTCCCTCGTCTTTAAATTTGAGTTATTGTGAGGAGTGTGATAATCTATATAAACTGCACAGCATTACACTGAATGACGACTATTATTGAAGAAATGAAATGTTAACAATTAATTACAATAAATGATTTATTTATTAACAATGAAATAAAGTTTACATGAGGAAGTGCTATAAAGTCATATGAAATGTAAGATTTTGCCATTATTGTTGCTATTATGCTTATTACTAAGAGCTAGGATAAGCCATGAATAAATTGATATTAATTCTAGTATAAGTATACATTAATAGATCAGTAATTACATAGGTATTCCAATGTTTGGGTGGGTTATAAGTAATAGTGTATATTATTATTATGTACAAGTAATGCAACATTATTAGCGTGCTAATACTGAAAACTGGACTACAAGTTCCATCATCCTGTATGCTCGCAACTGTCTGAGCGCAGGTGGAAATCATTGGACCCGGATGAAGACTGAAAACTACATTTCCCAGAATGCACCATTCCACACCTCCGCTATAAATACTCCATCCGGGTACTTCGAGATGCTGTTTGGCGACTCGTCGCCATTCCCGGAGCAGCTCGGCCTCGGCCCAGGGGCGAGTGTCGGTCGCTGTGTCGGAGACACCGGTCCCCGGCACCAAGACAGCCAGCCCTCTCCCCTGCCCCGCGGCGGGAGAGCGTATCCGGCCGGCCGGCGGGGCCTGCGCACCCTCCTTCGCCTCCCCGTCCCCGCAGCCTCGCCCCGCCAGGCCCGGCCCGGACCTCCGAGCCCCGGCCTCCGCCGCCGCCTCCTCGGTCACTGCCGCCGCCGGGCTCCCCAGCCCAGCCCGCCGCTTCTCCTCCCAATTTGAGAAGCTGAGTAAGGAAACAGGGAAAAATGTCGCCATGAAGGCCGAGAACCGCTGCCGCCGCCGACCCCCGCCGGCCCCGAACGCCATGAGCCTGGGTCCCTGCCGCGCCCGCTCCGCTCCGACCGCCGCCGCCGCCGAGGCCCCCGTTGATGCCGCTGAGCTCCCCCAACGCCGCCGCCACCGCCTCCGACATGGACAAGAACAGCGGCCCCAGCGGCTCCGCCTCCTCGGGCAGCAGCAAAGGGCAACAGCCGCCCCGCTCCGCGTCCGCGGGGCCGGCCGGCGAGTCTAAACCCAAGAGCGGTGAGCGCGGGCGGCGGCGGCGGCGGCGGGGGGCGCGGGCGGGCGGGCCCTCGCGCTCTGGTCGGCTGGTCACACCGGGTCCGGCTCCACGTTCTGCGGTTCCCAAACCCCACCTCCCCCACTTCCCCTCCCGGGTTTCCAGTTCTTACACCGAACTCTCAGTGAGCCCAGAACTGCGTGCTTTACGTGATTAAGACTCGGGAGCAGCTCGTGAAGTAGGTGCCGCTCTTACTCCCATTTCGCAGATGAGGAAACTGAGGTCAGGAACGCTAAGGGCCCCTCGCTAGTCAGTATGTGCCTCCCAGCAGGCCTTCCCACCCAGTTGTCTGACTCATCAGTTCACGCTCTTAAAAACACCAAGCTGTTCTGCTCTTTAACGTTGAATTAGCTTTGGATAGTGTTCAAATGTAAACAGGAGAGGGCGGGGCCCAAAGACTTTTCAAACCCGGACCTCAGGTGTGACAGCCTGGCTCCGTGGAGGAGGACCCGTCCGGGGAAGGCTTTTTGCTTTGCGTGGAGCAGTGTTTCAGAGCACAGGCTCTGGGATCAGTCTTTTCAGGTTTGCTAGACCTTGAGGGAGCGTCTGACTTTCCTTACCGGTGAAGGAGGAGATGCTGAGAATTAAATTAACTAACTTAGAAAACAAAGGCACCGAGGGCGTAGGAAAGTACGTGGCAGCTCTGCACCAAATACACACCTAGTTCCCCTGTTAGGCTCTCGTCGTGTTCTTTTACAGGGAAGATTTTGTCATTTCGGTAGTCATGCCTCTCAACATTAAATTATGACCATGGTAATTAATGATAATAGCCGCCATTTGTCTAGAGCTTACCAGGCACCAGGTACTGGGCTAGGCTTGCACCTCTTGGGGAGACTCCAGTCACTAACCGGTCCAACGAGGTGGAATTTTCATCTGAAGAAGGAAAAAATTGGGAGGCCAGAGTTTAGTGAGGAGCTGGCAGGTCTGGAGCTGTAATCTCTGCTCTTTTGTATTGCGATTCTGTTAGTGAGAGGAAGAGGTTTTCAGTGGGAAAATGTGTCAGAGAGGGGAGCATTTTGTTGACAACTGTTTAAGATTAAACAGCTGTAAGGCTGACTCTAAAAGGAAAAACCACTGAGAGGCTGCGTTGAGTCTACCTGCTGGCTAGAGTCCACTTGCTTACCCGGGTTCTGAGGGCTCCAGGACCGGCCAGGAACGCAGGTGGGAGCCGGTGCTGGCCAGTGCTGGGAACTGGTTTAGAATGGTCTGAATATTTCTCAGTGTAGGTGATAGCTTTACTTTTGCACACTATTCCCAGATATAAAGTTAAAGATTTTGATTCTCTAGCTATCTGAATTCTTAACTAATTTTTCAGGGGCTCCTTTTGAAGCCATTAACATAAGGGAGACAGCAGTAATAAATGCTTTAATGCTTATTCTTTAATAAGGCAGTAGGTGAAAGTTTGCAACAACCCAAATGAAATAAAACAGTTAAACGGAGGTATTTTAAGGCATTTTACTCATATTGTTTCTGACTTTGAATATGTTGATTAGTAGAACTAATGTTGATTAGGCCCCAGGATTATATAGAATTCTGTTGTAGTGTGACCAGACCAAATATTTGTCAGCAACTTTTTAGACTTGTATAGAGTAAATATTAATTGTTGGGTTCATTTTTACTACAGTTCATTTTTTAAAACAAATACTATGAAGCACTCTTAAAATACTTGTTCATCTTTTTAAAAAAACACATTTTTATAGATTTCAGAGGGGAAGGGAGAAGGGGAGAGAGATAGAAACATCAATGATGAGAGAGAATCATTGATTGGCTGCCACCTGCAAGCCCACCACTGGGAATGGAGCTCGAAACCCGGGCATGTGCCCTTGACCAGAATTGAACCCGGGACCCTTTAGTCAGCAGGCCAACACTGTCCACTGAGCCAAACCAGCCAGGGCATTGTTTATCTTCCTAATTGAAAGCTTCTGAGAAAGAAAGTAAAAACTCATGTAAAAGACTTCCGTAGGTTATATGAAATACACATGGCATCATTAGTTTTTGTTTAATGTGTTGAAAGCTTGGCTGTAGTTCCTTTTCCAGTGCCTACTTTTCTGACTACTGCTGTGTATTTTCCTTTAGCAAGAAGGAAGATTTGTAGCTAAATACACAATTCTTCATCCATAGCTCCCATGGCCTGCATTTAGGAATAAATTTTTAAGGTTAAAGTGTAGCATATGCTGCCTTCAGAACATTGAGCTAAGTCCAGTGCTGCCACACAGATGGCATTTAGGACCTTTCTACAGTGACTTCTGGTGGCTGCTGGAACAACAGGCAGCCTCAGATTCAGCACAATTCCATACACAAGTTTCAGAAAAGCTGGCTCAGTTATTGATGTGCTTGATGCTGCTGGAAATAGTTGAAAGAACCTCTTGAGTTTCAGAGTGCTGAGGTGAAAAACAGGACCGGTAAGTTGAAAAGACATAAATTGCCTTATTATTTTTTTTTTTAAAATATATATATATATTTTATTGATATTTTTCAGAGAGGAAGGGAGAGAGATAGAGAGCTAGAAACGTCGATGAGAGAGAAACATCGACCAGCTGCCTCTTGCACACCCCCGACCGGGGATGTGCCCACAACCAAGGTACATGCCCCTGACCGGAATCGAACCCGGGACCTTTCAGTCCGCAGCCCGACGCTCTACCACTGAGCCAAACCGGTTTTGGCAAATTGCCTTATTTTTTTTTTTTAAAAAATATATATATTTGATTTTTCACAGAGAGGAAGGGAGAGGGATAGAGAGCTAGAAACATCGATGAGAGAGATACATCGACCAGCTGCTTCCTGCACACCCCCCACTGGGGATGTGCCTGCAACCAAGGTACATGTCCTTGACTGGAATCGAACCTGGGACCTTTCAGTCCACAGACCGACACTCTACCCACTGAGCCAAACCGGTTTTGGCAAATTGCCTTATTTTTAAAGAGCTTTTCAATTTCTAGCACAGCCACTAGAATATGTTGAATATCGACCTCTGAACCAGTAAGTCACAGGTTCAATTCCTGCTCAGGGCGTATGCTCGGGTTGTGAGCTCAATCCCCAATGTGGGGCATGCAGGAGGCAGTGGATAAATGATTCTCTCTGATCATTAATGTTTCTGTCTCTCCCCTCTCCCTTCCTCCCTGAAATCAATAAAAATATATTAAGAAATGTTTGTTGTCCTAACCATTTGGCTCAGTGGATAGAGCGTAGGCCTGTGGACTCAAGGGTCCCAGGTTCAATTCCGGTCAAGGGCATATACCTTGTTTGCGGGCATATACCCAGTAAGGAGTGTGCGGGAGGCAGCTGATCGATGTTTCTCTCTCATCGATGTTTCTAACTCTCCATCCTTCTCCCTTCCTCTCTGTAAAAAAAACTAGTAAAATATATTAAAAAAAATAAGTTTGTCAATTTATAAATATTTTATTTTTCTTTCTCCTTTCCCTACCTCATATGAAGAAATAACCTCTGATTTCTATTTCCTAAAACGTGTGTCATAAATGGGCATTTGCTTCCAAGCTACATGATCAATATACTTGAGTCTTTGTTCCTGGGGCTGGCTTAAGTTTGCCCTTCATGCACACAGGAAATAGGTAAACTTGCCACCGAGATTTATTTGATCCTTCTGGTTGGAGTGGCATACCACAGTTTCTTTGTGTTGGCTAATTGCTTCAAATATTTTACATAACATTCTCTTTCTTGGATATATTCCAACAGCTGTGTTCTGGTAGGATTAAGATGCAGTTCTAAGAATGTTTAATGGTCAATATCCAAGGAATCCCAGAGGTTTGGGGAAAGTCATTTAGGAAAAGCAAAGTAAAGAGAGGCGAGGCCATTTCTGGGCCAACAGTGGACCCTCGCCCGGAACTGCGCTCTTGCCCCATCTCCGCGGCCGGGAGGAGTGCTGCAGTGAGGGTGAGGGAAGGTCAGGCATTATGAAGCAGTTATTTTGAGGTTGGTGATAGGCAGCACCGTCTCCTGCACTCTTCCTCTTGTTCCGGTATCAGGAGCCAGGTTACTGGTGCTTCATCTGCCTTGAAGAATGCCTCTGAGATGCAAATGGGCCTGGCGGTTTGAGGGCTTTGAGAACTGAGGTGACTTGAAGCCTTCAGTAAAACACCAGCCAGAGAAGTCACAAGAATTTCTTGGGCCCGTTGGCTGGGGCCCTTGGCTAAATGGCTTTGTTTAGTGGGTACTCTCGACTGGAATGATTTAGATTTGTTATTAATAGCAACTGTGTGCTAAGCACTGGTAGGCATTTCCCAGGTGTTTTCTCCTTTTAAAAAAATACATTTTTATCGATTTTTGAGAGAAGAAGGGGGATGAGAGAGAGAGAGAAAGAGAGAGGTCAGTGATGAGAGAGCATCATTGATTGGCTGCCTCTTGCATGCCCCACATTGGGGATTGAGCCCACAGCCCCTGCCATGTGCGCTGACTGGGAGTCAAACCACCGTGATTTGGTTGATAGGTCAATGCTTAACCACTGAGCCACACCAACCGGGCCAGAAGTTTTCTCTTAATCCTCATGACCCTGTGAGGAGAGAGGGTAGAGGATTCACCCTACTTTACAGACAAGAAAACCAAGGCTTAGAGGGGTTAATTTGTCCAATTGAATTCTTAAGAAGTCCTGGGCAATATTTATAAATATATTTCGTGTAAATTCACTTAGCAGACAGGCAGCTTACTGGTACATACACCATTCCTGATACTACCTCTCTCTTCCTTTCAGTCAAAATTAGTAATTTGAGCTGGATTCAATTTGTCAGTTGGTTCTGTAGTAAAGCCACTTACTGCCTCTCCGGAGGTGCCTGTCAACCCCTCCGGACGGTGGCTAGGCAGCTTGCTGGTGTTTACGGCATGAATCAGCAGCACAGACTTCCTGGCTGGTCTGACCTCCCTGCTGTGCCGCTTGTCAGCACCAGAGCTAGAAATGTTGATGCCGAATTATTGAACGAAGAATTTATGGCCATTGTTTTGGAATGGGGGAAAGAGACTGAGATATGCTTGCTGTTACTTGGTAGAGAATTTCCTGTTAGGGAAATGTGGAATAACCGAGACACTGGAATAAGTTCTCACATCTCTTGTTGATTCTGGGATCCTGATTTCTGGACTTAAGCCATTTACTTAGTGGTCTTGGCCCTTTGGAATATGTCTTGACAGTAGTTTTTGGCAGTTAGTTCTCGGCTCTGGCTATGTATTAGAATTCCCTGAAGACCTTTTATAAAAACGGTGTGTGAGGCCCTTCCTTCCCTAGTGATACTTTCCGTCTGGGTTGGGCCCTTGGGCCCCGACATCTGTAGCGTCAAAAGTCTCTGAAAGTGATTTTGTTGGTGCAGCCAGGATTTAGAACCTACGATTTGGAATTTAAAGTTTTCAACAGAGCCGAAACCGGTTTGGCTTAGTGGATGGAGCGTCGGCCTGCAGACTGAGGGGTCCTGGGTTCAATTCCGGTCAAGGGCATGTATCTTGGTTGCGGGCACATCCCCAGGGGGGGGAGGGGAGGGAATGTGCAGGAGGCAGTTGATCGATGTTTCCAACTCTATCCCTCTTTCTTCCTCTGTAAAAGATCAATAAAATATATTTTAAAGAAATTTTTCAACAGAGAATGTTTCTCCTAGGAACTTACATTTTTGTCTGCTTTCCAGAATTTAAATCAGATCATCTTATTGCTGTCTCCTATAAGAGAGGATGACAGATTTTACTCCTAAGTTATTCACATGTGTATCCTGGCAAGTTGTATATAAAACATTTCACAAACAGTACTCTGAATTTTATCTCTGGGTCCCAGGCATCCTGGCAAGTTGTATATAAAACATTTCACAAACAGTACCCTGAATTTTATCTCTGGGTCCCTGGCCTGACTGTACCTTCAATCTTTAGCTGCCTGTTGCCTGGGAGTAGAGATAAGAGAAAACTACTCACTTTAGATGTCTGACTTCATACCTTTAGGTAAGTGAGAGAGAAGATGAAGGAGTTGATTTTAGCAACCAAAATCATAAATCCATATGTGGTCAGTTGTAGCAATCTGTTTTAGAAATAGCACTTCTCTTTCCTTTAGAGAATAGTTCTGCAAGCATTGTGAAACTGTTTCCTGGCCAGTGTGGTAATAAGTGACTAAAATGAAAACAGCCTCTTGCTGAGTTCCAGCTTACTTTCTTGAGCCCTCAAAACATAGACTCTGGCTTTGCCTGAATCTGTGCAAACTGCTTGTCTAGAAAGCATCAGGGTCAAATATAGGATCATCTGAAATAGTCTTGGGTAATGAGGTTTGGGGAATACTAGTGTTTTCTTCTCTTCAGAAGATCTCATTTGTTCTCATGGTAATGTTAGCTGGAGTTCTGTTTCTGAATTTTCTGTTTTTGCAGTCTATATATATAAAAGGCTAAGCGACCATCCGGCTAGTAGCTATGATGTGCACTGACCATCAGGGGGCGGATGCTTAATGCAGGAGCTGCCGAGCTGTGGTGACTTGGCAGTGGCAGTTCTCGGGTGACGCACCTGGAACCAGAGAGGAGGGAGCCGAATTCCGGGGTGCTTCACCCAGGAACTGCATTCTCACAATCTGGGACCCCTTGGGATGTCAGAGAGCCGGTATTGGCCCGATCTCTGCAGGCCAGGCTGAGGGACTCCACCTGCCAGAGGGACCCCGCTCACCCCCCCTCACTCTGCAGGCAGCCTTTGAGCTGCAGCACCCCCAGTGCGGCTGGCTGGGGAAGGACTGGGAGGTTGGCTCCAGGGCGGGAATGGTCCTTCTCACCCAGTCCTGCCCCACCAGCCACTTTCTAATTAATTTCCTTTCAATGTGCACGAATCTGTGCAGCAGGGCGCTGGTCTTATTATAAACTTAACTGCATGGATTAAAGGTAAGGCAAAATTTGTATGAGATCTGAAGCCTCACTCTCATTGTTACCACTGATGCCTTGTTTATCAATAACGGTTGCTAACTGAAGAAGTTGGTAAAAGTGTTTCAGTAATTCTAACTTCAGCCCTGGCTGAATAGTTTAGTTGGTTAGAGTGTCATCTGATATGCCAAGTTTGAGCATTGGATCCCCTGGTCAGGGCACATACAAGAATCAACCAATGAATGCAAAATTCTAACTTCAGATTAAACTCTGGTTATTTTCCCTAACTGAGATTTAAAGGTGACTGGTAGGAGAGAACCTAGCCTGGCAGTGTTTCTGTGACCATCTGCTTTCTGTTTGCATTTTGGCCACCTCACAAGACTATTAGCCTGTCCTCTAAGTTGTAGTTTGGTTAGGTTCAGAGAGGATGGCATACCCTTCATTTAGCTCATGTTATTGACAGAGTGAGGTGGTTGCTATCAAAATTTGGAGTGTGGTTTCCTTTTCTCTGAAGATATGCTTCACCTTGTATTTATTTAGTCTGCTGTAAAATAATTTGATTATCTTGTCTAGAAATACTTTTTTCCTAGGTACTTAATAGTTTTTAAAATTACCCAAATAATAAGTATACAGAACAATCGTTCTGTATATTGAAGTCAGACTCTTAGAGGGTGAGGTCTGGGTTCAGGAACCCCTTAAAAGTTCATCTGATGATTCCTATGAACTGGTAAAGTGGATAGTTCTATAACTGTCATTAACAGCCTGCTGTGCTGCCTTTCCAGACACATTTCTATTATTTATATATTTTAAACATAAATAGGATTAAGCTATATATTTTTTGGGGAAAACTTTATAGTTTCTGAGGCTCATGCCTACCTAAAGCACTAATGCTCTGGTCCAGACCCAGGATTCTTAGAGCTCATGGAAGGGCCCATTTAACTTTTCTTTTTTTAAGAGTTTCAAGTAGCCCTAACTGGTTTGGCTCAGTGGATAGAGTGTCGGCCTGTGGACTGACAGGTCCCTGGTTCGATTCTTATCAAGGGCATGTACCTTGGTTGTGGGCACATCTCCAGTAGGAAGCAGGTGATTGATGTTTCTCTCTCTTTGATGTTTCTAACTCTCTATTCCTCTCTGTAAAAAATCAAAATATATTTTTTAAAAAGTTTTAAATAGCTTGGCTACTATCTATATAAAAGCCTAAGCAACCATCCAACTGGTAGCTGTGCCGTGCAATGAGCAGCAGGGGCCAGACACTCAACACAGGAGCTGCCGAGCTGCGGTGACTTGGCAGCTGTGGTTCTTGAGTGATGAGCCTGGAACCCCAGAGAGGAGGGAGCCTGATTCTGGGGTGCATCACCGGAGAACTGCCCTCCTGCAATCCGGGACCCTCAGGGGATGTCAGAAAGCTGGTTTTGGCCCAGTCCCCACAGGCCAGGCTGAGGGACCCCACCTGTGCACGAATCCGTGCATTGGGCCTCCAGTCTATAATAAAAGTGTAATGTGCTAATTAGGCCAGACATCCTTCTGGTGAAGCCGGGCTGCGAGGAAAGCCCAGGTCCTGGGTGCCTGCTTGCAGCTGGAGGGAAGCCGGGTCCCGGGTGCAGGAGGAAAGCCAGGTTCTCGGGGCCGAGGGAAGCTGTGCTGGCAGCCGGGGGAAGGAAGGCTACTCTGGCACAGATTTTATGCATTGGGCCTTTGGTATATCTATGAAAGGGAGAGTTCATCAGTGAAGTAATGAGACAGTGGCTGTTCCATAGACAGCCCCCATTTATCTTCCTTTCAGCACAGTTTTGTTGGGAGGTGAAGAGTAATTGGCCAATTTCTCAACTAATTCTTTTGTGTCTCTTGCTTTTAGATGGAAAGAACTCAAATGGATCCAAGCGTTATAATCGAAAACGTGAACCTTACTGCCCCAAAAATGAAAATTTTAGCAACCAGTCCCGTCGCTCCAATTCACAGAAAAGCAAAACTTTTAATAAGATGCCTCCTCAAAAGGGCGGCGGCAGCAGCAAACTCTTTAGCTCTTCTTTTAATGGTGGAAGACGAGATGAGGTATGGGATTTCCAAAATGTTTTTCTAGAGAATAAGCATGAGGTCTGATTCTTCGCCCTCTCTTCCAGTTTATAAGTGGTTGGGCAGGGGTGGAGAGCAAGAGGTGGAATTGTAAATAACCAAAGCAGTCTTGAGTAGTTGAGGATTAACTAGGTTTGGAACTTTACCTTCTTTCCCCTTGAAGATTATGAAAATTTCCTTGAAGGAAGAATATATCATAGTCATGAAATGTGAGAAATTATAGCAAATTTGGTGCAACTTAATTTGTACAGTCATTTTATTATCACTCTTGAACTATAGGTTCTCCCTAGGTGATAAAATGACATTAAACATTTGCCCTGTAGTGTCTAGCAAAATGGAAAATTCCATATTCTTAGTCATAGGTACTCTGATTTTAGGAGTTTCCTAGATATCCTTCTGTAAGGGCATAAAGACTCATGTAGAAGGGAATTCACTGCAGCATTGTTTTATAGTTGCAAAATTTAGGAAAAAATGTCATCACCAAGGGACTGTTTAAATAAATTACCTTGTTGTTTGAATGTTCCAATACAACCATTATAGAATAGGACAGATCTAATGGATGCACTCATGGAAGAGTTCATTTATTTACAGAAATTTACTCCTTGCCTGCTGTGCACTTTGTACCATGTAGGAGTCTGGAATACAACATTGAGTGGAGCATTGTCTTTCAGGAGCTTATATTCTAGTTTGGGAGACATTAAATAAACCATTGTATAATAAATCTTACAGTAACTGCTTATTGAATCTTATATAATAAAAGCATAGTATGCAAATTGTCTCCTTGACCAGAGTTCTTCTGGGAGTTCGAACAGGGGGCAGGCCAGCCGGGAGAAGGGAGGGGGGTCCTAGCGCCGGCAGGTGGCCATGGGAAGGGAGAGAGTACACAGCCGCCAGGGACCCAGCAGTGCATGAATTTCACGCACTGGGCCTCCTTAAAAAATAAAAGTAGGTGAGAGGTAAAGGGATAGAGAATAACAAGGGACGCAGTTTTAGAAGGGGGCCGAGGAAAGCGGCTCTGAGGAGGTGAGTAGAGCCCTGAATGGAGCAGGGGAGCACACCGTACAGTTTGAGGCAGAGTGTCGTAGTCAGAAGTAATGACTAGGGCGAGGGAGCCGAGGTGGCACTATTTTTGGTATGTCTGAGGTAAAGCAGGCGGTTACCATGGGTGGAGAAGTTGGAATGAAGCCAAATAATGAGAGGGGGGTCAGACTATATAGGCCTTGAGGACTTTGGCTTTTGTTCAGAGAAACGGAGAGCTATTGTGGGGTTTTAGAAGAGAAGGTAAAGGGAAGTGAATATTGCAAAAAACAAAAAGAATGTATTCAAGGACTGAGCCCTGAGTCAGAAGGATAAGGAACCAGCAAAAAGGGAGGAAGAGAATTGAAAGCCATTAGTAGAAAGTGATCAGGTGTTTTTTTTGTTTGTTTGTTTTGTTTTTTAATATATTTTATTGGTATTTTACAGAGAGGAAGTAGAGAGGGATAGAGAGTTAGAAACATCGATAAGAGAATCATCAATCAGCTGCCTCTTGCACACCCCCTACTGGGGATGTGCCCGCAACCAAGGTACATGCCCTTGACTGGAATTGAACCTGGGACCTTTCAGTCTGCAGGCCGACGCTCTATCCACTGAGCCAAACCAGTTTCGGCAAGTGATCAGTTTTGTTCTGTGATCTGATAGGCTGAATAATCTGAACATTGACCATTAGATCTGAAAATGTGAAGGTAGGTTGTTGGCCTTGAGCTGCTTGGTGGCGTGGTGAGGACAAGAACCTGATTTGGGGAGAATGGGAGATGGAAGAAGGCATTGCAGGTTCCGAGGGTGGCTTTGCTCTGAAGGGAGTAGAGAGCTAAGGCACTAGCTTGGGGGGAATGTGAGGTCAAGAGAGACTTTAAGGTTGGAGAGATTAAAGCATATCTATGCTAATAATATTGTTCTGGTGAGAGGGAAAATTTGATGCACAGGAAGGGGAGGAGAGAGCTGGGACAGTGTCCTTGAGTTCCGGAGGTGCTGGGATCTGGTGCTCAGATAGAGGAACTGGCTTAGATAGGGGCTTTGCCAGTTCATCGCAGTAAAGAGAGGAGGGCAGAGTTCTGGTAGGAGGGTGCAGAGTTCTTTTCTGATTGTTCTTACTGTCTGCGTGAAATGGATAAGGTGAGCCGGGAGAGCAGGTGTGGAAGCCCTAGGAATAGAATTGTTGTGGGTGACTGGGGCACTCATGGGGTCCAGAAGTATAACTGTAGTATGACGGCCAGGCAGCATAGATTTATTCAGTGAGGCTGGTCAGTGTGATGTGATGTGTGCTGTAGCCATGTTTAACCTCACTGCCCTGGTGCTGGTGTGGAGTAGGCAGAGAGTTGGGTTAATCAGGGGACGGTTTTTGCTGGGTGAGTGCAACTGATGAGAAGGAGGCATTGGACCATAGATCAAAGGCAGATAAGGAAAGACGGTCTGGGGGGTTGGATCGCTGGCTTGAAGATCCCCGTGGGGGTGAAGAATTGTTGGAGTTAGGACTAAATGGAACAGGCTGGGACAGGAGTGAGTTACTGGTTGGAGGTAGGGTCGAAGAGGCTGGTAGTTTGTATCAGCATGATCTAGACGGTAGAGCAGTGCTGACTGATAAAATGCAAGCCGCATGTGTAGTTAAAATTTCTAGTTGCCACATTACAAAAATAAAGAAATGCTATTTAACCCAATATAGCTAAAATGCTATTTCACAATATGGCATGGCACTGATCACATTTGAAGTACTCAGCAGCCACATCCAGGGTAGTATGCCTGTGGGAGGGCAGAGGACAAGCTGATTGGAGGAGAGGACGAGTTAAGGAACTGAGAAGTCAGCATGTTGGAAGGATAAATAGGAATTATGATGGGCTATATTGGGGAGAGTGACAGTGGGCCAGTTAGGAAAACAAGGTGAAGATACGAGGTTGAGATATGGGGAATTCTGAATCAGCATAGCTCTCTCTCTCTCTCTCTCTTTTTTTAAATATACTTTTTATTGATTTTCCACAGAGAGGAAGGGAAAGGGACAGAGAGCTAGAAACATCAATGAGAGAGAAACATCGACCAGCTGCCTTCTGCACAACCCCTACCGGAGATGTACCCGCAACCAATGAACATGTCTTTGACTGGAGTCGACCTGGGACCTTTCAGTCCGCAGACCGACGCTCTATCCACTGAGCCAAACCGGTTTCGGCGAGCATAGCTCTTATCTAAGTTTGGGTATTGGAGGTAGAAAACCTGGTTAGCAGTTAGCAGAGCCCTATGGAAATGAGATGAGAGATGGGATGATGGAAATCTTGGGCTTCCTGCGGTGTTACATAAACAATGTCTAACATATGGTATGTCGCTGTATCCTATATGATAAAGAGGTAATATGCAAATTGACCATCACTCCAACACACAAGAGGGCTGCCACAAGATGGCCAGCAGGGAATGACAGTTGTGAGCGATCAGGCCAGCAGGGGAGGGCAGTTGGGGGAACCAGGCCTGCAGGTGAGGGCAGTTGGGGGTGACCAGGCCTGTAGGGGAGGACAGTTAAGAGCAACCAGGCCTGCACAGGAGGGAAGTTGGGGGTGACAGGGTTGGCAAGGGAGGGAAGTTAGGGATGACTAGGCCAGTTGGTGGGGGAGGGGGAACCAGGCCTGCAAGGGGGGCAGTTGAGAGGGACCAGGCCTGCAGGGAAGGGCAGTTGGGAGGGGACCAGACCTGCAGGGGAGGGCAGTTGGGGGGGGGGGACCAGACCTGCAGGGGAGGGCAGTTGGGTGCAACCAGGCCAGCAGGAAAGGGCAGTTAGGGGTGACCAGGGTGCAGGCTGGGCTGAGCTCCTCCCCCTCTGCATGAATTTTGTGCACTGGGCATCTAATTTAATCATAAAGGTCATATATTATGATTCTGTATACATAAAATATATGCAGAAAATGCCTCTGAAATAGAAGGTAATTTTTTCCTTTTTATACTCTTTACATTATTTATTACGTGTGCAAATGCTGATAACTAATCTCCGAATTTGATTAAGCAGCAAAAACCTTAAGTTTGTATTTTCTTTGACTCAGTAATTCCTACTATACATTCAAAAGAAATAATTGCGGGTGCTCAAATATTTGTGCACAGAGATCTATCCATAAGTGTATTTATTGCATTATTGTGTTTCACGGTGGAAAAGCTATGTGCAATCTGTGTCCTACACTATGTAATGATATCTAGCCCTTTAAAATGACGCACAGTAATAGTGACATGGTAAACTGACATTAAATGGGGAGAAAGGAGCTAGCTGACTTAGTGGCATTTCTTATGTTGCTTCTTGCCCCTTTCTAAACTATTTCTGAGTTTGCTGATTGGGTTTATTTCTAGACACAGCTAGTCTGCCTACACTTTCTGTCAGTTTTTTAAAATTTATTTTTTATTGATTTCAGAGAGAAAGGGAGAGGGAGAGAGAGAAACATCAGTGATGAGAGAGAATCATTGATCGGCTACATCCTGCATGTCCCATACTGGGGATTGAGCCCACATCCCAGGCATGTGCCCTTGACTGGATCTAACCTGGGACCCTTCAGTCTGTAGGCCAACACTCTACCCGCTGAGCCAAACTAGCTAGGGCTAATCCTGTCAGTTTTAATGAACCATAAATAGCAGTGTGTGTCTCAGGTGGGAGGTCTCTGGCAGGATCCTGAAGCCTATGGCAATTAGTAGCTGCCTGCAAGCCGCTTCCAGAGAGTAGCTTCACGGACTTGATTTTGCCAGAAACAAACCAGAGAACAAATATCTCACAAGAGTGAAGGTGTAGGAGGCCAATGGACTGCCAAAAGATTAATCCAGTAATCTTTGTGCCTCAAGATAATGAGGAGTTCATTTTGTCATTTAATGGTTAATTGCCACTTAGCAGGACAGACTAAACAGTCTAAGTAATTGCATGTTAAAGGCTCTTTTTTCCTCTCCACTTCTATCTAAATCTTGGGTAGACTTTTGCATTACTACCTCCTAGAAAGATGGTGTACTTTAAGCCCACGTTTTATTTAAGTCTGTGGTCGGCAAACTGGCTCTTTGGCCCCTTGAGTGTGGCTCTTCCACAAAATATCACGGCCTAGGCAAGTTTATTTTGAAGAATTGGCATTAGAAGAAATGAGAAGTTTAAAAAATTTGGCTCTTAAAAGAAATCTCAATCATTGTACTGTTGATACTTGGCTCTGTTGACTAATGAGTTTGCTGACCACTGGTTTAAGTCATAGAAAGAGGGTTGTGCTGGTTTCTGCTGTAAATTGGTGTCATTCTAATAAAAATACTCTGATTCATTTTCATTCTCTCTAGGTAGCAGAGGCTCAACGGGCAGAGTTTAGCCCTGCCCAGTTCTCTGGTCCAAAGAAGATCAACCTGAACCACTTGCTGAATTTCACTTTTGAGCCACGTGGCCAGGCAGGTCACTTTGAAGGCAATGGGCATGGCAGCTGGGGAAGA
This sequence comes from Vespertilio murinus, assembly GCA_963924515.1. Lineage (NCBI taxonomy): Eukaryota > Metazoa > Chordata > Mammalia > Chiroptera > Vespertilionidae > Vespertilio > Vespertilio murinus. Next base: position 3,396,314 of record OZ004720.1, on the reverse strand, counting down.
AGGAACAAGTGGGGGCATAAACCTTTTAACAAGGAGCTGTTTTTACAGGCCAAGTGAGTATGCTACCAGTAGGAGGGAAGTGAATTTGAGCCTCTGGCCAATTGTATTGAGAAGAAACTTCTTTTAAACTTGTAGGGGAGAGCCAGAAAGGGAGTGGATCTGGTTCTTTTTTTTTCCTCTTTCAATTTTTAAATGAATCTATCTAAAAAGGAATAAATCTTTATTGTTCAGATTATTACAATTGTTAGAATGGGAGTGGATTGATAATTCTCAGGGGGACAAGGGTGTGGGGTGGTACGGGAAGAGTCTGGACAAAAATCGTACACCTATGGATTAGGACAATGAGGAGGGGTTAAGGGCAGAGGGTGGGGTGGGACCTGGGTGGAGGGGATTTATGGAGGGAAAAAGGAGAAGCAATGTAATGATCTAAACAATAAAGATTTATTAAAGAAAAGGGAAAAATATATGCCCTATCTGGTTTGGCTCTGGATAGAGCGTCGGCCTGCGGACTGAAGGGTCCCACATTCGATTCCAGTCAAGGGCATGTTCCTTGGTGTGGGCACATCCCCAGTGGGGGTTGTGCAGGAGCCAGCTGATTGATGTTTCTAACCCTCTATCCCTCTCCCTCTCTATGAAAAATCAATAAAATATATTAAAGAAAAGAAAAAGACAGCCGTGATAGAAAGAGGCAGCTGCATACTCAGTTGCCAGCCCTTCCTGGGCGTGCCCATACCTCTGCACTTTACTTCCACAGCTCCTCTGAGTCTCAGTGTGCTTTTCTCTTTCCTTCTAGTTGTAGAATTTCCACTCAGCCAGCCTTCCCGTGGTTCTGGGTGATGTCTGTTTTGTCTTTTAGTTGTAGTTTCGAAGTGGATGTGCGAGGCAGCAAGTTCAGGGTTTACTTATGCTGCCATCTCGGTTTCTCCTCGGATCTGGTTCTTTTTCTTTTCCCTATTTTCTTTTTCTTCTTCTGGCTATTGTTAAAAAACCCATTTTCCAAGTGAATCCTCTTGGTGCTTAAAAGTAAGAGAATAAATAAATGCTAAAATTAAATAATGCGTTAGTATCACAATGACTTTGTAAAAATGTTTGCTTTGAAATTGAACCCAGATTTGAATCTTGTTTTGGCCCTTGATCTTGGGTAATTTACCTAACTACTTTGAGATTCAGCTTTTCTGTAAACGAGTAGACTTTACTTAAGGGAGAGTTGAATGACCAGTTTGAGTGGTTGGCATACATTTGCTGAAATACTGATTCCCTTTCTCTTTTTGGCTCGTGTTCTAATGTAAGCTTTAACCTCTGACCTAGCACATTTAGTGCTTTACATAAATAGGTACTCAGGTGATTGAGTGAAAACAGCCTTTTCTACTGCATGGAAGATTAGGTATGTGCCTGGCTTTTGGGGATAAGGGAGCAAATCTGGCTTCCTGCTGGTTGATGGAGTCACAGTACGGGTTAGTTTTAGTTCAAGGGAGGCTAATAGGCAGTGTGGCCGAACTCAGAAGCAGGAAAAAACAGTTCATGGGTTTAGACTTCTACCTGCTGAGTCTTTGGATTCCCTCCAGAGAGCCAGGGCTCAGAACTGAGCTCAGTGCTTCACAAACTGTGGCTGCTAATGGCCTGCATTTGATTTCTAAGTGAGGAGCTGAATTTCTGCTGAGGGCTTGTTGGCGAATTCTGACAGTCTGCCTTTTCCTTGCTTCCTATTTCTAGCTGCCAGTTTGTGGTGTCTGAAGACCAAGACTACACAGTTCATTTTGCTGATCCTGATACCTTAGTCAATTGGGACTTTGTGGAACAAGTGGTAAGTAGCTCACCTTAGCTTATAGGCTGTTATTGGGGGAGAGAACTAAAGAAAGGGACTGGGCCCTAACTGGTTTGGCTCAGTGGATAGAGCGTCGGCCTGTGGACTGAAGGGTCCTGGGTTCAATTCTGGTCAAGGGCAAGTACCTTGGTTGCAGGCACATCCCCAGTTGGGGGTGTGCAGGAGGCAGCTGATCGATTTTTCTCTCTCATTGATGTTTCTAACTATCCCTCTCCCTTCCTCTCTAAAAAATCAATAAAATATATTTAAAAAAAATAGAGATTCATTTTAAATGAAAGTCTCATTGACTCCTCTGTTGGAAATTACTGGTACTTCTAAGCCCTTTAATTTATTAAACTAGAGGCCCAGCATGCACGAAATCATTAGGGTCCCTAGGCCTAGCCTGGCCTCTGTTGCTTGGTCTCTGCCCCCCTGTGATGCTACAAAAAGCTCCCTGACTTGGTATGCTCCGTGATGCTCACGCCCCTCAACTGCTCCACGAGGTTCCCTCACTCCAGGACTGCTTCTTGAAACTCAGCGCCTGGTTGACTGCTTTGCTAAGCATCTAGCCACCCCGAGAAGCATCCTACAACCCTGCTTAATTGGTCCCCAGTCCCGCCCCACTGCCAGCCCCCCCTCATAGTGAGCAGCTCAGGCTGGGGGAGAGGAGGGACCGAGAGGTGCTCCATGCACTTCATGGTGACTGGCCGCCCATTTGGTCTTGATATCACCTCGCTCTTTATTTACCGTATTTTTCGGACCATAAGACGCACCTTTTCTTCACCAAATAGTGGGAGGAAAAGTGCCTGCGTCTTATGGTCCGAATAGAAGTAGTGCCTGTGTCTGATGGTCCGAGTTGCAGAGCAGCAGCGGGTCCCCCGGGACCTTCCGTGTCCCTGGGGACTGCATATTTGGTGAAGAAAAAGTGCGTCTTATGGTCTGAAAAATACGGTATATAACTAGAGGCCCTGTACATGAAATTTGTGCACGGGATGTGTGTCCTTCAGCCCAGCCTGCACCCTCTCCAATCTGGGACCCCTCAAGGAATGTCCGACTGTCCCAGTAGGATCGGGCCCAAACCGACAGTCGGACATTCCTCTCACAATCCAGAACTGCTGGCTCCCAACCACTCACCTGCCTGCCTTCCTGATTGCCCCTAACCGCTTCTGCCTGCCAGCCTGATCACCCCCTAATCACTCCCCTGCCAGCCTGATTGATGCCTAACTGCTCCCCTGCCGGCCTCTTTGTCCCTAACTGCCCTCCCCTGCAGGCCTGGTCACTCCTAATTGCCCTCCCCTGCAGGCCTGGGTCTCCCCCAACTGCCCTTCCCTGCAAACTTGATTGCCCCCAACTGCTCTCCCTTGCAGGCCTGGTCCTTCCCAACTGCCCTCCCCTGCTGGCCATCTTGTGATGGTCATCTTGTGTCCACATGGGGCAGCCACCTTGTGTGGAGTGATGGTCAATTTGCATATTACTATTATTAAATAGGATGTTACAATTTTATGAAGGTGTGTTGAATAGAGATGTATGGGGATGGGAGAGGAGAGGCTTTAATTTTGATAATCCCTAATCAGTTCTGAAAGCAGTGCAACTTGTATAACTTTGTTTCAGCGTATTTGTAGCCATGAAGTGCCATCTTGCCCAATATGCCTATATCCACCTACTGCAGCCAAGATAACCCGTTGTGGACACATCTTCTGCTGGGCATGCATCCTGCATTATCTTTCACTGAGTGAGAAGACCTGGAGTAAATGTCCCATCTGTTACAGTTCTGTGCATAAGAAGGATCTCAAGAGGTTAGATGGAGATATTTGCTAGATTAGACCCCAGTTTTCTAACTCCTTGCCCTGCTACATCTGAATGTCCATATTACAGTGTTGTTGCCACAGAGTCTCGTCAGTATGTTGTTGGTGATACCATTACGATGCAGCTGATGAAGAGGGAGAAAGGTGTGTTGGTGGCCTTGCCCAAATCCAAATGGATGAATGTAGACCATCCTATTCATCTAGGAGGTGAGTTCGGTTAATTTTGGGGGCAAATAAATCTGGGTACATTCTTTAAGGCTAGTGAATATCTTTCTGAAAACTGTCCAGAATTTAGCCTTTGGGTATGCAATTTCTAGCATTTCCAGATTAGACATAGGATTCTAGTAGATTAGGGTGGCATTTGCAGAGAGTGGCTTAACTTTGGGTTTCAAGTTTGGTTCAGTTATATATACTTTAATTCTTATTTTACAAGGCTTTGTTGAATAGTATCTGGCACTGTGCCCAGTCTTGGGGATTCAAGTAGCCTCCCACCCCTGAGGGCTCCTGGACTGGGAGAGGGGGCAGGCTGGGCTGAGGGAGTCCCCCTCCAGTGCATGAATTTTCATGCACAGGGCCTCTAGTGGGTATATAAATGTATATAAAATATTTGAAGGATACATACACAAATATTTTTAAAAATATAATATTTTATTGATTTTTTTACGGAGAGGAAGGGAGAGGAACAGACAACTAGAAACATCGATGAGAGGGAAACATTGATCAGCTGTCTCCTGCATACCCCCTACTGGGGATGTGCCCGCAACCAAGGTACATGCCCTTGACCAGAATTGAACTTGGGACCCTTCGGTCCACAGGTCAACCATCTATCCACTGAGGCAAACTGGTTAGGACTACATACACAATTTATAAATGGTTTTCTCTGGGCAGGTACTAGGATGGAAAGGGGAGAACATAGGGCATTTTAAGATTTTCTCAAAAGGTAACATGGTTTTAAACTTTTTAACAAAAAAGTACTGAAAATAAAGCCCTAACCTGTTTGGTTCAGTGGACCCCTCAGATTGAAGGGTCCTGCGTTCGATTTTGGACAAGGGCATGTACTTTGGTTTCGGGCTTGATCCCCAGTAGGGGGTGTGCAGGAGGCAGCTGATTGATGTTTCTAACTCTCCATTCCTCTTGGTAAAATCAATAAAAAAAATATTTTAAAAAAGTACTCAAAATTTGGAGAAGTAAAGGCAATAAATCATTCATAATCCTTTTACCCAGTGGTACCTCCAAAAGTTTTATTCTGGTCTGGGATCTTTTCCCCCATGTACTGTCTGCAAAATTCTCTTTAAGTTGACTAAATTTTTTACTGCATCTTTGAGTTTCTTAGGAAAGATTTCTCGTATGATGGGGTCAGAGTTATAAACTTTATATTAAATTACTAGAGGCACAGTGCATGAAAATTCATGCACTGGAGGGGGTCCCTCAGCCCAGCTGGCCTCCTCTCACAGTCCAGGAGCCCTCAGGGGTGGGAGCTGACCTGGCGATCAGGGGAAGACAACACCCCTATCACACCTCTGCTGCTGCCTCTGCCGATAGCGCAAGCCTCAGCTGCCCTGGTTACCTGAGCCTCGGGCAGCCACCATCTGAGGCTTGCTTGTGCCTTCGGCATCGGCTGGGCAGCTGACATCCGAGGCTTGTGTGCGTCTCAGGCTGACCCTGGGCGACTGGGAGGCTGATGGTGGGCCCTGCCATATTGCACAGCTGCCACCACCCACCTCCACCCCCTGAGGGGCTGAGAAGACTGGACACTGCCATCTTTGTGACAGCGTGACAGTCAATTTGCATATTCCCTCTTTATAAGATAGGAATTTTTAGGAAATTGCTAAATTACTTCACCTTAGAAATCAGATGTGTGTGAAAGTTTCTGTGTAGCCACATGGTTGTGAGCTTTGAGTGTTGTATGTTTGTGACTATATATTGCTGGCTCTCTTGTAGATGAACAGCACAGCCAGTACTCCAAGTTGCTGCTGGCCTCTAAGGAGCAGGTGCTGCACCGGGTAGTCCGGGAGGAGAAAGTGGCGCTGGAGCAGCAGCTGGCAGAGGAGAAGCACAGCCCCGAGTCCTGTTTTATTGAGGCAGCCATCCAGGAGCTCAAGGTGAGATGTGCCTGGAAAGTGACTGGATGGCAGGCGTAGCTACTGCAGCCCCGTATGTAAGATAATAGGCAGGAAATGGCTCAAAAGGCTGACTAGCTCTGGAAGGGAAGGGCAAAGCGGATTTTAAGCACTCTGCAGCGGAAAGGAACATGTTATAATGGTCTTATAACTCAGTAAGACACTGAAGTTTGTGAGGTTAGCTATGTTAGTTAGTTAACCAGGTATGCTTTTTGTATTCTAGAAGAACACTTGGATTTATTTTTAGAGATGTTTTATGTGAGGGACCTTATGGAGAAAGGATTATGACCTATCCAGCAGGCCGTAGCAATATCTGCTGAGGATTTTGGAGCAGCAAGGAAATTACACAAATAATTTCCTATGTCTTGTATCCTCTGCAGCAGGGATTTTTTTTTCTCTTTTTAATATATTTTTATTGGTTTCAGAGAGGAAGGAGGAGATAGAAACATCAGTGATGAGAGAGAATCATTGATTGGCTGCCTCATGCACTCCCCCTCCTGAGGTTCGAGCAGCAACATAGACAAGTGCCCTTGACGAGTCAAACCTGGGACCCTTTGGTCCGCAGGCTGATGCTCTTTCCACTGAGCCAAACCAGCTAGGGCTGCAACACGAAGCTTTAACAAGCATCAGAATCACTGGTTGTTGGGCTACACCCTGAGAGATTGATTCAGTAGGTTCTGTATTTAAATTTAGCTTCAGCACTGACCTGGTGGCTAGGTTGGAGCATCATCCCTTGGACCACAGATATTGCTTATTCAATTCCTGGTCAGGGCACTTCCCTAGATTGTGAGTTCGATCCCTAGTTGTGGACCATTTGGGAGGCAAATAATTGATTTTTTCCCCCCCTTGTTCCCTAAAAATCAATTAAAAATATAAACTCAGGCCAAAACCGGTTTTGCTCGGTGGATAGAGCGTCGGCCTGCGGACTGAAAGGTCCCGGGTTCAATTCCGGTCAAGGGCATGTACCTTGGTTGCAGGCACATCCCCAGTAGAAGGTGTGTAAGAGGCAGCTGATTGGTGTTTTTCTCGCATCCATGTTTCTAGCTCTCTATCCCTCTTCCTCTCTGTAAAAAATCAATAAAATATGTTTAAGGAAAAAAAATATATATATATACACACACACATACTCAGGTGAGGATTAAAAAAGAAGTTATCTCACTTAAGCTTCATATTCTGGCATGATAGATACAACTATCCTGTTTCCCAGATGAGGAAATGGAATCATGGATTAGGTAATTTGTTTGAAGATACCTGACTAATAAGTGGTGAATCTGATATTTGAATTCCTGCCTCTGACTTCTAAGTCCTCCTTGGGCAGGATCCTATGTACTTAATTTTTACTTTGTGCAGTACAGAGCGTTTGTCCACATGCATTTCAGGTAAAGAAAGGGGTACATAGAAGTAGAGCTGTCTAAACTGAGGTAGGGGTTGGCCAACCCCTGCTTGCCCCATGTGCTGGGAATCTCAGCAGTGTTTGTAAAAACTAGTTTTTTTCCCTTGTATTTCTGTTCAGGAAGCTTTTGTGTAGTGTTTTCGTTGTCAGAAGACTCTAAGCAGAATACCATCCTGTTTGAGTATCAGATGCTTTTGGCTTTGTTTCCCTTAAAGATCAGGATTTTAAGTATTTAAACTCTTCCCATTGTCTTTAACATTTTTTTTGTCTTTTAATATACTTTATTGATTTTTTACAGAGAGGAAGAGAGAGGGATAGAGAGAAACATCGATCAGCTGCCTCCTACATACCCCCTACTGGGGATGTGCCCACAACCAAGGTACATGCCCTTGACCGAAATTGAACCTGGGTCTTTCAGTCCACAGGCCTATGCTCTATCCACTGAGCCAAACCGGTTTTGGCACCTTTAACATTTTTTTTTAAAATATATATTTTATTGATTTTTTTTTACAGAGAGAAAGAGAGAGGAATAGAGAGTTATAAACATCGATGAGAGAGAGTCATCAATCAGCTGCCTCTTGCACACCTGAACCGCAAATGTGCCCGCAACCAAGGTACATGCCCTTGACCGGAATCGAACCTGGGACCCTTCAGTCCGCAGGACGACGCTCTATCCACTGAGCCAAACCGGTTTTGGCAACCTTTAACATTTTTTAAAGTGATTTTTTAGAGAGAGAGAAAGGGGGAGAGAGAAATTGTTATTCAACTTATTTATACATTTATTGCTTGATTTACTAACTTTTTAAATGTATTTTTATTGCTTTCAGAGAGAAAGGAAGAGGAAGAAGAGAGAGATAGAAACATCAGTGATGAGAGAGAATCATTGATCGACTGTCTCCTGCATTCACCCCTACTGGGGATCGAACCTGTAACCCTGGCATGTGCCCTGACCTGGAATCGAGACCTTCTAGTTTACATAGGTTGACATTTAACCACTGAGCAACATATGGGCTATCAATTTATTGATTTTTTTTTTTTTTTGAGAGAGAGAGAGCGAGAGGAACATCGATTTGTTGTTCCACTTATTTATGCATTCATTGGTTACTTGTATGTGCCCTGGCTGGGGATCAAACCTACAACCTTGGCATATTGGGACTATACTCTAACCAACTGGGCTACCTGGCCAGCGTAGGTCTTGTTGCATACACACACACACACACACACACACACACACACACACACACACACACTTGATTTCAGAGAGGAAGAGCAAGAGAAAAGTCAATGATAAGAGAGAATCATTGCTGAAACCGGTTTGGCTCAGTGGTAGAGCGTCGGTCTGCGGACTGAAAGGTCCCGGGTTCGATTCCAGTCAAGGGCATGTACATTGGTTGCGGGCACATCCCCAGTAGGGGGTGTGCAAGAGGCAGCTGGTCGATGTTTCTCTCTCATCGACATTTCTAGCTATCTCTCTCCCTTCCTCTCTGTAAAATATCAATAAAAAATATATTTAAAAAAATAAAAATACAATGTTCTCATTAAAAAAAGAGAGAGAGAGAGAGAGAGAATCATTGATCCTCCATCTCCTGCACGCCTCCTACTGGGGATCGAGCCTGCAACCTGATCATGTGCCCTTGACTGGAATTGAACCTGGGACCTTCAGGTCTTCAGTTCAATGCTCTATCCACTGAGCCAAACCAGCGAGGCTGCCTTTTAACTTTTATTCCTATTGAGAAAGGCCATTGAAAGCCCTTGCCCTTAAGCTTAAGTTGTTTCTGGAAACTGAGCTTTCTCCTGTCTTGTCTCTGGTGATCTAGACTCGGGAAGAGGCTCTGTCAGGATTGGCTGAAAGCACAGGGGAGGTCACTGGTGTTGTGGCTGCTCTGGAACAACTGGTGCTGATGGCTCCCTTGGCGAAGGAGTCTGTTTTTCAACCCAGGAAGGTTAGTGTGTCCCTGTTCCAGTCTAAATGGCTGCCATTCCTCAAGTCCTGCTGCTGAGCTGGTAGGCACTGTGTGAGATCCAAACTCTTGGATGAAGAAGAAACTGTGAGTCTTTCTGGATGCTTATTAGTCCTTCCCCCAGGGGTGTTAGTCACATCAGTGAATGTGTCACTAAGGTAAACGTCCAGAGAACTTTGTTCCTGTGCCTACCTTTGCCAGGTGTACTTTTTGTTGACCTAGAATTTGTCCCAACAGGAAGTGCTAGAGTACCTGTCTGCTTTTGGTGAAGAAACCACCCAAGTTTGTTCTCTGGGCTCGTCGCGTCCTCTTGGTCTCCCGCTGGTAGAAGAAGAGGAAGCAGCATCTGAACCGGAGCCTGACCCGCAGGGCTGTCCAGAGGCTTGGGATGACTCGGCGTTAGCCGATGGCAGTCTTGGAGAGGGAGCCATTAGTACCGAGTCCAGCCATCAGGACCCCACCGCAGGCTGCGCACACCTGAGCAGCTCTCCTTGTTACTACTTTTACCAAGGTGAGGGCCCTGCGGAGGAGGGGCCCTGGGGAGGAGGGGCCCTGAGGAGGAGGGGCCCTGCGGAGGAGGGGCCCTGCGGAGGAGGGGCCCTGCGGAGGAGGGGCCCTGAGGGGGAGGGGCCCTGAGGAGGAGGGGCCCTGCGGAGGAGGGGCCCTGCGGAGGAGGGGCCCTGAGGGGGAGGGGCCCTGAGGAGGAGGGGCCCTGAGGAGGAGGGGCCCTGGGGAGGAGGGGCCCTGAGGAGGAGGGGCCCTGGGGAGGAGGGGCCCGGCGGAGGAGGGCTGGGTTGCAGCAGGTTAGTTCAGAGAGAGGGCCTGAGCCAAAGGTATCGCCACTGGGTCTCTCTGGCCTTCCGGCTTGGGGCAAGAGAGACAGACCTAGCCATAAGGAGGGCCCCATCTGGAGGACTGGCCAAGACTGTTGTATGATAGAGCTACTTGTCTTCAGCGGAGGATGGGCAGTACATGTTCCTGCATCCTGTGAACGTGCGCTGCCTCGTGCGGGAGTATGGCAGCCTGGAGCAGAGCCCTGAGAAGATCTCGGCAATGGTGGTGGAGATCGCTGGGTACTCCATGTCTGAGGTAAGGTCTTCCTGTGGAGGTGGAGGGTCAGGGAGCAGCATCGACCTAATGTCTTGGAGCTGGGCCTACTCACCCAAGTTAACAAACCTTCAAGGCCTTCAGTGTTTTTGTGTTTTTTTGTATAACAGAGGTAGAGATTTATTGAAGAACAAGTACAGACTCCCATGTGGGAAAGGGAAATGAGTCCCCAAGATTTTTTTTAAGAGGAGAGGAAGGAACAGAGAAACATCGATACGATAATGAAACATGATTGGCTGCTTCCTGCACTCCCCCTACTGGGGATGGAGCCTGTAACCCAGGCATGTGCCCTTAAAAGAACCGAATCAGCAACCTTATGGTGCATAAGATGATGCCCAACCCATTGAGCCAAACCAGTTAGGGTCAGTGGTTGATTCTTGTTTGTGCCCCACCAGGGATCAAACTCATATTGATACTCTAACCAGCTGAGCTATGTGGCCAGGTCCATGGTGCTTGCTTCCTTTTAAAGTTAAATGCTAGCCCTGGCTGGTTTGGCCCAGTGGATAGAGCATCGGCCTTTGGACTGAAGGGTCCCAGGTTCGATTCCAGTCAAGGGCACATGCCTGGATTGTGGACTCAATGCCCATAAGAGGTATGCAAGAGGCAGCCGATCAATGATTCTCTCTTATCATTGATGATTCTGTCTTTCCCTCTCTCTTCCTCTCTGAAATCAATAAAAATATATTTTATTTTTATTTTTTATTAAGGTATTATATGTGTACATATCTTACCATTGCCCCCTCCCCCCCCATTTATACCCTCCCCCCCCAGAGTTCTGTGTTCGTTGGTTGTACTTATATTCATGCATACCAGTCCTTCGGTTGTTCTCTTATCTCCCCCCAGGTTTCCTTCCCCTCCCCGCTGTCATTTGACAATCTGCTTGTTTTATGGTGACTACCTCAGAATCACATGAATAGAATCCGCTTCTCTTTTGGCAGTCTGCTTGTTTTATGGTGACTATCTCAGGACCATATGAATAGAGTCCGCTCCTCCTCTGGGTCACACCGCCCCTCCCCCCGGGTCCCACTGCTTCCCCTGGGACACACGGCTCACCCGGAAAAATATATTTAAAAAAAAATGCGAGGTTCTGTTAAGTCAACTAGTGCTCTGCTTCACAGGTTACTAACTGTGGTTTGGGAATATAGACGTCTCCTACTTTCATTTAAGATGAGTTTTTGTTTGTTTTCTTTAAATATATTTTATTGATTTTTTTTACAGAGAGGAAGGGAGAAGGATAGAGAGCTAGAAATATCAATGAGAGAGAAACATCGACCAGCTGCCTCCTGCACAACCCCTTTTGGGGATATGCCCAGATTTGTGCACTGATTTGTGCAACCAATGTACATGCCCTTGACCAGAATCAAACCTGGGACCTTCAGTCCACAGACCAACCTTCTATCCACTGAGCCAAACCGGTTTTGGCTTTTTTGTTTCTTTTTATTGCTTGGGGGAAATGTCCAAAAAAAATGAAAATCCTAGGAGGACACTTTAAAAGCTAGTTTATGCAAACTCAAAATGCATTTTTGGGTTATATATCTATGAGTTAACTGCTTGATAATTTACATATCTGAACTTTGCCCATTGAGAGTTATTTCTGTATTGATCTGAAATTTTTTATAAGCCTAGACTCTTTGGGTATTATAAACTTTCCATAAAACTTGCTGAAAAAGGAAACAAAATTGAATTTAAGTTGATGGGCTTTGTTTTTTACTGTTTTAGGCCAACCTTCCTGCAGTGGGGAAATCTGCTTTATGTATATATCCATTTATCATTAATTCTGTCAAGGGCTCCCAGATTTTTTTACAAGAAGTTACTCTTTATTTTCCTTATTCTCTTCTCAGGCATGGACCACAGAAAATCAGAAACAGCTGATCAGCTTTAGATAATTTATTGGCAGGCTCTGTTTATTCATTTGTAGCACAAACCAAAAAAACTGTTTTTGGTTACTTAGTCTACCTTACAGTAGCTTAATGACACTTTCTGTTTGGCTTTTCAAAATGGTGGTTACTTGAGCACTACTTTATGAGCCCCGGTGCTGACTGACTGTGAGTGTGTGTATACTGTGGATGTCTAGGGTGGCTTTTCTGTCTATAGAGAAAGGCTTAGTCGTTGTTGAGTGTTGGCCCCTTTTCCACTGTAGGATGTTCGGCAGCGTCATAGATACCTCTCTCACTTGCCCCTCACCTGTGAGTTCAGCATCTGTGAACTGGCTCTGCAGCCTCCTGTGGTCTCTAAGGAAACCCTAGAGATATTCTCAGGTAAGAGTGTTCCGACTTTGCTTCTTGTTATAGTGGAGTTCAGGGATTCCTATTACTAGACACCCAGTATGGAAGGGTTTAAGGAGTAGTGTCAAGAGTCTCAGAACCTCCTAATACACTCCATCTATTCATCCAATCCAACTGGGACTACTCATGTGGCTTTAGGTACTGGTCAACTAGGAGGAGGGAATGGCCAGGTTGTCTTGGGTCTGCCTCATAATCTGACCAACCCACAGATGACATTGAGAAGAGGAAGCGTCAACGCCAGAAGAAGGCTCGGGAGGAGCGCCGTCGAGAGCGTAGGATTGAGATGGAAGAGAACAAGAAACAGGGCAAGTGTAAGTTCAAGCACTCTCATCTTTGACTAATAGAGCTGTGCATCATTGTCCAGAGGCTCAGTGCCCAAGCCTTGGAGCCAGACTGCTTGGGTTCTTATCCCAGCTTTGCCACTTGTTTTCTTCATTTTTTAAGTGTGAATCATGAGAATACCCTCCTTCATAGGCTTATTTGAGAATTAAATGAGTTAATTTGGGTCAAAGTAGATAGCATATAGTAAGGAGTAAGATTAAATTCATCTTTGGTATAGTGGGTGAGAAAACCTGGTGGGGGAGAAAATTAGAGATCTGTTGAATGCTGAGGATAATTGTCCCATGTGTTCTCTGGATGGATCATCGGCCTTACCTTTGACTCTCTAAATAGAGTTAAAAATGTGGATTTTGAAACTTCTGTCTATCAAGCATATCAAACTTGCTGCCAGCAAGCCATGAGTTTGACATGCTTGGATCTTACTCCCCTGGAGGAGACCTCAACTGTTGAAAAGGATTTGAGGAAATCTGCCCAGCTGGTGTGGTTCAGTAGTTGAGCATTGACCTATATGAATCAGGAGGTCATGGTTCTATTCTGGTCAGGGCAAAGCCAGTTTGTGGGCTCCATCCCCAGGAGGGGTCATGCAGGAGACAGCCAATCAATGATTCTCATCATTGCTGTTTCTATCTCTCTACCCTTTCCTTTCTGAAGTCAAAGATATATTTTAAAAATTTTTTGAGGAAATTTGCAAATGGGCCTATCATTCTCATTTTTTCCTTTACAGACCCAGAAGTCCACATTCCCCTGGAGAATCTACAGCAGTTTCCTGCCTTTAATTCCTATACTTGCTCCTCTGATTCTGCTTTGGGTCCCACCAACACTGAGGGTCATGGGGCTTTCTCCATTTCTCCTCTTAGCAGAAGTCCAGGTTCCCAAGCAGGTAAGTAAAGTTGGGATGTAAAGAATGAAGATGCAAGTGTTTCCTTGTTGTAGCATTATTTATAATAAACTAGTGGCCTAGTGCACAAATTTGTGCACAGTGATTAGAAGAAATATATATTTTTTAAAATATATTTTATTGATTTTTTACAGAGAGGAAGACAGAGGGATAGAGAGTCAGAAACATTGATGAGAGAGAATCATCGATCAGCTGCCTCTTGCACACCCCCCACTGGGGATGTGCCCGCAACTAAGGTACATGCCCTTGACCAGAATCGAACCTGGGGCCTTTCAGTCTGCAGGTCGATGCTCTTTCCACTGAGCCAATCCGGTTTCGGCATAGAAGAAATATTTTAATACCGCTATTCGCTCTTTCTCTATAATAGAAATGTCAACCGCAGTGGTGATCAACAGTAACAGATCAAAACATACGTACCATTGACGCCAGCGAGAGCTTTATATGTATTGTGCATGAGCGAGTCAATTTATCCTTTTATAGATATACTTGCTTAATTAGACCTGCTTTCTGATGTAGCTACATTTTTTCCAGCCCAGTGAAGCACACCAACTTCTCTTTTAGGTAATTGTCAGCAACACAGCAGTAAATATCAGCACGAAGCAGATTATTATTGTAGATCACACAGGGAGAACAAAGGGTAAAATATTAACTCCAGCAGTGTTTGACTTTATTCTGTGCAGTGAAAAAACCTGAAGTCATTTTATTTTTTAAAATATTTTTTATTGATTTTTCACAGATAGGAAGGGAGAGGGAAAGTTAGAAACAGTGATGAGAGAGAAACATCAATCAACAGCCTCTTGCACACATCATCACCCCCCCCCCCCCCCCCCCCCCCGTGATGTGCCCGCAACCAAGGCACACACTCTTAACCAGAATCAAAACTGAGCTTATAGCCGAAACTGGTTTGGCTCAGTGGTAGAACGTCAGTCTGCGGACTGAAAGGTCCCAGGTTCGATTCCGGTCAAGGGCATGTACCTTGGTTGCGGGCACATCCCCTCTAGGGGGTGTGCAAGAGGCAGCTGGTCGATGTTTCTCTCTCATTGACGTTTCTAGCTCTCTATCTCTCTCCCTTCCTCTCTGTGAAATATCAATAAAATATATACTTAAAAAAAAAAAAAAAACTGAGCTTATTCATTCTGCAGGCTGATGCTCTATCCACTGAGCCAAACCGGTTTGGCCTGAAGTCATTTCAAGGTCCACCATTTTTTCTTTTCAGTCAGGTCAAGTTTCTTCTAAGCTTTCTAAATCTCCATTTTTTTTAAAAAAATATATATTTTTATTGATATTTCACAGAGAGGAAGGGAGAGAGATAGAGAGCTAGAAACGTCGATGAGAGAGAGACATCAACCAGCTGCCACTTGCACACCCTCTGCCGGGGATGTGCCCGCAACCACTGTACATGCCCTTGACCGGAATCGAACCCGGACCCTTCAGTCCGCAGACCGACGCTCTACCACTGAGCCAAACCGGTTTCGGCTAAATCTCCATTTTTTGGCTAATGAAAATTGAATTTCACTGAGTCTTCTGTCTACCTACTCCAGGACTTCTGTGAGGATCAAATAAGATGAGGGCAAGGGAAAACACTTTATAGACATTTGGTTACAGTGTAAAATGTTTGCACCTGGCTATGAAGCAAGTCATGTTCCTGGGCTGAAGAAACTCAAAGGAGGCTAGTTGCTAGGGAGAAGCTGGTCATTACATGGTGCCCACTGTTACGGTTGCTGGGCTGGGTTGGGCTGTAGGCTACATTTTGCGCCATGGGGTCTTGGCAGTGTCGGCTGCGATTTGGTGGGCTGTTGCTCTGGGCTGGAGGCAGGGCCTGTGTCCCATTTGGGAAAAGCCGACTGTTGCTTTGTGGTAGCCAGGTCCCTGGTGCCACTTCTCTGTAAATGGCCAGTGCAGGTAACTACAGCTTCTGCATTGAGCGTCTGCCCCCTGGTGGCTAGTGCATGTCATAGTGACTGGTTAGATAGTCAGATACTTAGCATATTAGCCTTTTATATATATAGATAGCAGGTGTGTGTGGGGGATAGTCTACAAAGTCTTTTGGTAGGTACTTGGCTAAATTATAGCATTTATACTTTGAAACATCGTACTTTATACCTAAGGAAGAAGGAAATAGCTCTCTTCATGAACTAATGGGTACACCTTTAGGATAAAAGGAACTTTTAGAACAAACAGAACATGATACCATTTGTAGGTTTAAAGAAAAGCACACAAAACATTTTATTGTAGGTTTGACTATCTAAGTGTTAGAAAAATAGTGGGGTGATTATGTTCCAAACAGGTATAATTGTATTCCACTCTAGGGAGTGAGACCAGGATTGAGAGATTGTTCAGAGGCCTTTAGCCTTTAAAAAATATTTTCCCCTCTTATAGAATGTATTACTGTTAGGAAATAAATCATGTAAGAGTTGCTATCATTTCAGAGAGCTATCACTTCTTATCTTCATCTCCTGGCAGATATTTTGATACTTAAATTCTATTTCTTCATCAGGTATTTTAAACAAAATGTCCCTTGGTTACCTTTTTGATGGTATGGCTGTCATTGATTAGGAGCCTAATGTTAAGGCAGGGTCTTAGTGGCAGGGACTGGGATTAGAACCTGGATCTTGAGGGCTACACGACCATTATGCTCTGAAGAGCATATTTAAGAAGAGAGCTGCTGTATAAAGGAATACAACAGAATATCAACCACATTATTTGTGATATCAAGATTGTGTTTTTACATACTAGTTTTTCTGAAGGTATTTGAGCAAGAGCAGTGGGATGGTCCTAGAAGTAGAACAGCGCTGGCTGGCTGTGGAAGGGCCTGCTAGTGGGAGAGTGAACAGGCTTCCCCCCGGTAGTGATCAGAACCGCAGGTAGACCTGATCTGTGGGAGATGTCCAACCTAAAGCAGAGGATGGGAAGACTGTTCCCCAGGGAGTATCTGGGCAAAGCTGGCTTCTTCATCTGGGATTTGTTGTGTGTGTTTTGGATTCTAACAGAATATTCTCAAGTCTTAGACATCTGCTGACTGGAACATAGAAGCTGACTTGATTAAATTTTACATCTTCTACTTGGAGTGTTTAAATCTATATAAAACCGGGTCATGACATAACAAACCTAGTCCTTGAGAGTCAGCTGATGTGGAAAGGTCTTTTACTGTGGGGATAGATTCTGGCAGACCTTCTAGTGTTACTGTAAACACAAGCTTTTCCCCAGTGGTCACTGGTATTGGTATGAACAAGGGGCCTGTTCTTGGCTTTTTGAGAACATGGCAGAGTTGAAATTAGGTCAGAGTTTGCTTTTTGAGTTGATTGATAATTATCCATACCTGATTCAGGGTTCATCTCTTCCTTCTTGCTAAGAGGACACTAGCTCTTTGGAACCTGACTCATGTAATCAGGTGTCTGGTGCCCTTTCAGACTTCGTGCTGACCCCCGTGTCACCCACTGCGAGCCAGGGCAGCCCTCCATCCTGCACCGGGAGCCTGGAGGAGGACTCGCCCTTCCCGTCCTTTGCCCAGGTAAGTCCTGGG
This sequence comes from Vespertilio murinus, assembly GCA_963924515.1. NCBI lineage: Eukaryota > Metazoa > Chordata > Mammalia > Chiroptera > Vespertilionidae > Vespertilio > Vespertilio murinus. The sequence continues at coordinate 3,379,079 of OZ004720.1, read as the reverse complement.
CTTGGGAAGCAGCCAAGGCTACTGACCCCAACTCCACTGCTTGTTAGAGAAGGGCTCACAGACTAACGTGGCTCTGATTCTAATAACCACAGAAGGCGTTCCTGGGAGGGAAGCTCACAGATTTAGTCTCAGATATTCTCGTAGATGTACCAGAGAGAGAGGCTAAGAGTAGTTGAGGGTGAATCAGTGTTCTCATTATTCAGCAAAATATTATTACTTTGGCAGATGCTGAGAGTTGGAAAAGCAAAAGCAGATGTATGGCCCAAAACTAACCCAAAGAAAGGTGAGGATGGCCCTCCTGGTGAAGGTGGGTTCTGCCCTGTTAGAAGATAGAAGTCTCTAGAGTTGTTTCTAGAATTGTAACACTTTTTTTTAGATGAAAACAGCTTGGTCCCTCCTGCCACCATGGACAGTGATGGGGAGAGCGATAACTCAGACCGTGTTCCTGTGCCCAGTTTCCAAAATTCCTTCAGCCAAGCTATCGAAGCAGCCTTCATGAAACTGGACACGCCCGCTGCTTCCGATGCCCTCTCTGGTAAGGCATCCCCGCTGGGTCCTCCCCGCTGGGCCCGGTGGCAGGTGGCACTGTCCCTGAGGCCTAGGCTCAGCTGCTAGTGCCAGCCAACATTTCATTTGTGTCACATAGGACCTTTTTGCCACCTCAGGTTAATCCTTGAGGCCTGGAGGCAGGAACTTCTATTTCCACTTCTAACACACAGCAGTGGAGGGGGTGCTGGAATCCTGAGTTGGTTGGTAAAGGGGGGCTCATTGGTGCAGAAATTGGGCTCGAAGCCCACCCCACTCCGACGTTCATGATTAGAGAATGACATTCATGGTGCGCTTCCTGTGTGCCGGCATGGTGCTGCTTTCTCTCCCAGTAACCTTATTGGAAGGTGTAATTCTGCTACAGTATAGGAAACGGTTCCAGGGAGATAAAGTGCCTTACCCAAAAACAGAGTATGCAAGACCGGTATTCCAGTACAGCCATTCTGATTCCAGAGCCTGTACTCTTAGCTGCCATTGTCACTCTCAGTAATGAAAACTGGCCCGGGACACGGGGTGGCATTCTAAACTAAGTTCTCTTTTTGTTCCCGTTTAGAAGAGAAAGGAGGAAAGAAAAGAAAAAAACAGAAGCAGAAACTCCTGTTCAGCACCTCTGTGGTCCACACCAAGTGACACTACTGGCCCACGCTCCCTTCTCCACCTGTTTCTTCTTTCCGTGCTTCGGTTTTGCTGCTGTAATTTTTATGTATCTGAGTTTGAACAGATTAGTTCTGGGGGGAGGGGGTTTCCAGAATATGAGGGGGAACCAAGATTTTAAATACAGTGTATTTTCCAGCTTCCCTCTTTACACCAAAATAAAGTATTGACACTCATAAGAGATCTCTTCCTGCCAAGGTTTTTAGTTTGTTACAGGTTAGTCTTTTTGACCATGTGTAATTAGTTTTTCTCAAGCTTAAATAAACGAGTCCCTTCAACATCCCTTGGAAAAGCAGCCCAGACCAGAGTGTTAACCCGCGCTGTTGTGCTCTGATGTCAAGTGCCGGGCATCCTGGTTTCAGCACCTTTCAGCGAGTCTTTTAAAAGTAGTTGAATCTTTTCTGTCTGTTCAGTCCTCTGAAGAAACAGAGGGATGGAATAAAATGGATTTAGAATACTCGGCTCGAATGCAGTTTTTAGTTTGACATGGCCAGGCTGTGAGGCCAGACCCAGGCTGCACCTGCATGTATGATGGAGGGTTTTACCTCTTCCATGTGGCTTCTGTGTGGCAAGGAGAGATGGACCTTCTGCCAACCTTTAACCAACCTTGTTCCAAGTGACAGTAGCCCGCGTTGTGGGAGCAGGTCCGGCTCCTGGAGGTGGGGGACAGGTTTGGCAGCAGAAGGCTGTCCGCTCCCTCTGTGGTCCAGAGTAGTCTGATGCCTTGGTTTGAGCTAAATTGGAGTGATGTGAATTCTTTTGCTGCTTAATAAAGTAACCTCTAGGTCTAACAGAATGTGAAGGCAAACAGTTGCAATAAATTACCTGCACAAGCAAGCAATGTGAGCTTTCTGTTTTATTTTTTTTTTAATTCATTGAGTTTTTAAGAGGGGAAAAAAAGAAACATTGATTTTTGTTCCCCTTACTTATGCATTCATTGGTTGATTTTTGTATGTTCCCTGACTGGAGATCGAGCCTGCAACCTTGGCGGATCGGGACGATGCTCCAACCAACCGAGCTGCCTGGACAGGGCAGCTTTTTTTTTGTAAGTTCAATTCAGGTCAGTTAGACATACTTATTATAAGTAGGGTAAAGTGTCAGCTAGTATGACTGTGAGCTGAGCGTAGCTATAACCTGTCATTCTTAACCAGAAGCTGTTCAGAAATCCAGGGTCAGGAACTCTGGGGGGGGATGAGGGAGTTCCAGCTTGACATGAAAGGGCAGGTTGAGGCAAAAGCCACAAATCTATCAAATGTGTCAGGGGCTTTGAGCAACATCCATTCTGTGATGGAGAAAGGAGATCCTGGAAATGTAGAAGACCCAGCGGCTCCCAGAATGCCCTGATCCAACAAGTGGGCCCGAGGCTTGGGCCCCGTGCAGCCGGCAGAGGTTCACTCCATGGCTTCAGCAGCCTCCTCACCACCATCTGACAGCTCCTCCTCCCCCGGCTCCTCCTCCAGGAAGCAGCTTCTGGTCACAGACTTCTGGATCGCTTCCCGCTCCCCTGGAGGAAGGCGGGCAGCGTGGGTGAGAGGTTTGACAGCTGGAGGCCAGTCACTGCTCAGGATGCACTGGGTTAGGGTTGCTTACCTTCATCAGTGCAGTTCTGCAGTAAGATCAACAGCTGTCTCCTGTTGTACTGAATCAGGAACTTCTGGCATGTTCTAATTGTACCTGGCACAGGAAAGAGCTTTGTGGTGAAAGGTGTCTTCCTCGAAGACTTTCAGAGCCAGGGGAAAGCATCTTGCTCTTGGCAGGATAGAAAGACATCCTATCACCAGACATGACTGAACTCAGCCTGACACCCACTGAAAAGCAGCATACCCCCAGCAGCCCTACCTCCCACGTGCAAGGTGTTGAGAAAACACGGGTAACGGTGTCCTTTGCTCTCCAAGTGTGTGATGAAGGGAAGAGCTGACCACACAAGCTGGTAGAACTCCTTTCGGCATCGGAGTAGCACTATTCCAGTGTAGGCATTGAGGTATCGCACTACAGCAGGCGAAAAAACGTTGGGAAACGATTAGCAGCAGCAGCAGTCATAGGTCTTAGGGTAACTAAGCCTACTAAGTGCCAACAATTGTTCAAGGCAGTGGCGTTTGGGACACATCAATGAGTAAAAACAGATTTCTGAAGGAAAGAGATGGTCATTTATGGAAGGGGGAGAGGGAATAGACAATAGCCAGTGCCTTACACACCACTCACTGATGAATTTTAAATGTTCTTCTCACTGACTTGTTAATACGTTGAGGGTGGGGAGATGGGAGATCCAAACCCTTGGCTCAAGAAAGGCTCTGCAGCTAGACTGTAGCCAGCCCAGTCTCACTTGATGTAGCATGCGTATCTCCTATCTATCGCCCTAATATGCAAGTAGACTGAATGGCGGAACAACCAAATAACCGGTCTCTGATGTGCGCTGACCACCAGGCGGTGCGTGTGGAACATGGTGGGTGTTGGCTGTGGCGGATGGTGGAGCAGGAGTGGGGGGAGGTGCCAGACCAAGATAGGGTGCCAGCTGCGAGCCTCTGGTGGTTACTGAAAATTTTTTGCTCCCACATGCTGTGGTCCCACCTGGCTGCGGCACCATCAGCAGGCGTGAGCATTGGCTGCCAGACCTGATCACCGCCCCCCTGCTCCTGAGGGTAGATCAGGGCAGCAGCTGCCCCAGGCACTCACTGATGGTGCTGGCCCTGCTTGCATCTGCTGCTGGTGCCGGCCCCAATTGCCCCACGCCGTCAGTGGGTGTGAGTGGGGCCAGCACTGTCAGTGCATGGGGGAGGTGGTGGCAGTGGGAGCGCAGCTGCTGGCATATGGGACCAGGGCTGCCCCTGTGCCCACCGCAGCCTCACAGTCCACGGTTCCTTTCAAGGGGCATGAGTTCATGCACTGGGTCCCTAGTGTGCATATAATTCCCAGGATCCCATTTTGAGCATATAGTAGAGGAACGAATTTAGATTTGTGTGGCTGCTGGGAGGGCACCTCTTCCTCCTTTACGTGCACACAATTTTGTGTTCTGTACTTTACAGGCCCTATTAAAGGGTTTGCAGGGTTAATTCTGACTTTTTTTTCCATGTGATAATGTAACCAGTCACCTAACTTAACAGGAACTATACGCATGTCCCTTCATTTGATTCTAGTCATCCTATTAAGTTCAGGAGCAATCACCGACATACACATGTACCATACACAGGTACATGGGGGTTCTTGCCCAAAGTTCCACTGCCTTCTTCTTAGCTCTCCGCCTAACTTTGGACTTGTCCACACCTGGAGCTGGGAGTCCGGGATGCCGAAAAAGGACCACTTAGTGGCCCAGCCTCATGGCTCCGTGGTAAAGCCTCCTATGAACCGGGAGGTCACGTCAGCCCCCAGTAGGGGGCGTGCACGACGCAGGCAGCCGGTTGTTTCTCCCTCTCCCTCTCTGAAAAACATATTAAAAACAAAAAACACTTGGTGGATAGTGCACCGGGCTTGGCAGCTCCGTGGGCTGCTTGTGCCCTTCCTCCCTCCCCCGGCCCCAACCCCTCCAGGTTCCCGTCCCCAGCACCTTCGTACCCGCGAAGCCGATGGAGCAGGCGGCCCCGCCGAAAGTCCCGTGCAGGCGGGCGACCGTGTCCCGCACGAGGCCGCCCAGCACTCGGTCATCCAGGCTCAGGCGGCAGCGGGGGTCGTCAGACACCACTTCGCAGAGCAGGTACCTGGGCGGACGAGAGGGAGGTGAGCGGAGGCCGGGGCCGCGGGCAGACCGGCAGGAAAGAGCAATGACGGGCACGCCGCGAGCCGCCTACCTGTGTTTGAACCGCACCATGGCGACTTCCGCTCCCGGCGCCCCGGCACGCGAACCTGGTGTCCGGCGACGGCCAATGGGAACCGAGCGCCGCAGTCTGGCAACCACTCAGAGAGGGATGTGGGCTAGAGAGGCGGGGCGATAGTGTTGAGAGGCCGAGCCCAGCGTCAGTCCCCGTCAAGCCCCGCCTCCGGTTGCGTCTGCCGGCGCCGGCGCTCCGAGCTCCGCCCGGACTTGGGGCAGCCCGGCTGGGCGTGTTTGTGTTCCCCCCGCGGCGCGCAGTCCCGCTCGGGGTGCTGGGCTGCTCGCGGGCCTCAGGAGTCACTGCCTAGTCCGTCAGAACCCAGTCGTGTGCGCACAGACATAGTCCCTCTAACGCTGCACCGGCAGGACTGACACAGGGAAGCGGACCCTCACTTTCAGGTTGGGGCTGGGTTTGCTTTTTCCTTGCAGCCAAATATGTTATTACTGTTGGGGCTTTTCAGCAGTCTTGCGGAAATGAGTCTCATTTTTTTGTTTGCAAAACCAATCAGTGTTCGTTATATTTTCCTTTAATTTTTTTTTAACTGCCTTCAGAGAGGAAGGGAGAGGGAGAGAGATATATAGAAACAGCAATGATGAGAGAGATCATGGATTGGCTGCCTCCTGCACGCCCCACACTGGGGATTGGGCCTGCAAACCCGACTGGAATGAAAACTAGGACCCTGCCGAAACCGGTTTGGCTCAGTGGATAGAGCGTCACCCTGCGGACTGAAAGGTCCCAGGTTCGATTCCCATCAAGAGCATGTACATTGGTTGCGGGCACATCCCCAGTGGGGGGTGAGCAAGAGGCAGCTGATCGATGATTCTCTCTCATCCATGTTTCTAACTCTCTATCCCTCTCTCTTCCTCTCTGTAAAAACAAACAAACACACCACCAGCGGTCCTTAAAGTGAGATTTAGGGACCAGGGTTTTCCAAGACTCCAAGCTCAAAATTACTTTCATAATAACAGTAAGATGTTATTTGCCTTTTTTACTCTCACAATGGACAGTAAAGTTTTCCAGAGGTTACATGACATATGCTGACGTTACCACTCTGATGGCTAATACAATTGAATGTTAAATATTTCTTTTCCCCCCCAAATATATATTTTATTGATTTTATTTTTTTACAGAGAGGACAGGAGAGAGATAGAGAGTCAGAAACATCGATGAGAGGGAAACATTGATCAGCTGTCTCCTGCATACCCCCCACCGGGGATGTGCCTGCAACCAAGGTACATGCCTTTGACCAGAATCAAACCCGGGACCTTTCAGTCCGCAGACCGATGCTCTACCACTGAGCCAAACCAGTTTCAGCTCACATTGATGTTTCTAACTCTCCCTCTCTCTTCCTCTCTAAAAAATCAATAAAACATATTTTAAAAAAATAAAAAAGGAAATTCTGATACATACTACAATGAGCCTTGAGATCATTATGCCAAGTGAAAGAATCCAGTTACAGGCTGATGCTCTTATCCACTGAGCCAAGCCGGCTCTGGCTAAATATTTATATTTTAATATCCATGATAAGTATCGATTCAGCCCACAAAACCAAAAGCTCTTTGGGATCCTCAATAATGTGGTGTGAAGGGGTCCTGAGACAATGAAAAAAGTTTGAAATGAGAACTGGTGCCTGTGTTGTTATGTTTTTCTTTTATTTTTAAGAGTAAGATCATACTGCTTAGTACTCTTTTTTCCTGCTTTAATATCTTCTCAAAAATGTTTTATTGAGCCAAAATCGGTTTGGCTCAGTGGATAGAGCGTCGTCTGCGGACTGAAGGGTCCCGGGTTCGATTCCGGTCAAGGGCATGTACCTTGATTGTGGGCACATTTCCAGTAGGGGGTGTGCAAGAGGCAGCTGATCAATGTTTCTCTCTTCTATCCCTCTCTCTTCCTCTCTATAAAAACTCAAAAATATATATATATATGTTTTTAAAATGTCTTATTGAGGTATAACATACATAAAATGCATATACAACTCAATGTATTTTTACACATGGGTAGACTTGTGAACCACTGCCCAGATTAAGGGAGCATTTCTGGTGCCCAAGAAGGTTCCCATGCCCCCTTCCCAGTCAGAATCCTTCCCAGAAGTAGCCTCTATTCTGACTTCTATTATGAAAGACTAGAGGCCCAGTGCATGGATTTGTGCACATTGAAAGGAAATTAATTAGAAGAAATGTTTTACTATCGCTATTCGCCCTTTCTCTATAATAGAAATGTCAACCAAATTCACAATTGACAGTGATGGATTGAAACATGCATACAATTGGCACCAGCGAGAGCTTTATGTGTATGTCGCATGCACAAGTCAGCTTAGTCTTTTATAGATATAGAATAATCTTGCTTAATTAAACCTACTTTCTATGTAGCTAAACTTTTCCAGCTCAGTGAAGCACACCAACTTCTCTTTCAGGTAATTGTCAGCAACACAGCAGTAAATATCAGCATGATGCAGATTATTATTGTAGATCACACAGGGAGAACAAAAGGTAAAATATTTAACTGCAGCAGTGTTTGACTATATTCTGTGCAGTGAGAAAACCTGAAGTCATTTTCAAGGTCCACAATTTCATAATTCTTTTCAATTGGGTCAAGTTTCTAAGCTTTATAAATCTGCATTTTCCAGCTAATGAAAAGAAAATAGGACTCCACCAAGTCTCCTATCTATCTACTCCAGGACTTCTGTGAGGATCATATGAGATGAGGCATCGGAAAATGCTTCACAGACATTTGGTTACAGTGTAAAATGTTTCCACCTGGCTATAAAGCAAGTTGTGTTCCTTGGCTGAAGAAACTCCAAGGAGACTAGTGTCTAGGGAGAGGAAGCAGAGCGTTGCTTTGTGACATCATTACCCAGTGTCCACAGTGATGTTACTAGGCTGGGCTGGGCTGTGGGTTGCATTTTCGCCATGGGGTCTCAGTGGTGTTGGCTGTAATTTGGTGGGCTGTCACTCTGGGGTGGAGGTGGGACCTGTGTCCCACTTGGGGAAGCTGAGTATTGGTTTGTCGGCACCAGGTCCTTGGTGCCGTTTCTCTGTAAATTGCCAGTGTGGGTCAATGGCAGCTCCTGTGTGATCAGTGTGCATCATAGTGACTGGTTAGATGATTGGAAGGACACTTACCATATTAGCCTTTTATATATATGTAGATTAGTTTTGCCTGTTCTTCAACTTCATATAAATACCTGACAGCATGTTTGTGTGTGTGTGTGTGTGTGTGTGTGTGGCTCCTTTCACTCAATATAATGCCTGTAAGACTCATTTTTCTTGTTTGATTACATTTTCATGTCAAATGTTCGGCAGCATTATATTTTCAGCTGCGCAGTATTGTATTTTTTGCACGTACCTGTTAAATTTGTCAACATTCCCATGATGGATGTTTAAATGAATTCTAGATATTCTTGTTATTTCCAGCACTTTGATGCCCAGCCTTGCGGTTAGGTCTTTATTCTTTATTCCTGTTCCTGACGTTGGCACTGTCAGGGGCTGGCCCTGTGAGCTCCATATCACAACTGATTACTTGCAAGATGTGGAGCGAGTCCTCAATTTTCCCCTCTCTCACTTTTCACCGCCTTACCGGAGGGTGCGGAGGGAGGAAGGGGTGGGGAGAAAAGGAGGCCGCAGAGCCAGAGCGGCGGCTCTCCTCGCCCAAGAACAACTTCATGTCGAAGTCGCCTCTCGCCAGCAGGGGGCGTCAGAGCCCGCAGTGCGCGGAGAGGGACGGACTCCGGGTCCCCCTTCTCCCGCCGGTGGGACCCCCCTAGCACGGCTCGCCTCCAACTCACTCAGTCCAACGTTTTATGGGATGCACCTGGGGCTCGGATCAGACGCACGCGGCAGGAAGCAGGATTAGAGCTCCACTCCGGGTCCTCCCTCCTCTGCAGGAAGCCCTGGGTGCGGCGGGGGACCCGCGGGTGGGAGGCCGCTCCGCCCTCCTGCAGCCGCCCCGTCGGGAGCCAGTTCCTCTCGGACCCCGGCCTCCGGGCGGGACGGACGCTCCGCCCGAGGCTGGGTGCCGATGTCGGGCGTAAGCGGGGAGGCGCCTGCGGGCGGCACGGACACGCCGTGAGGGCGGACGATGCCCCTGGGAGGCAGCTCCCGGTCCCGGACCCCGCGCCGCGGACCGGCCGGGCCTCCTGCGGCCCCACGAGGGTCGGGACGCGGCGGCAGCCCCGCGGCTCCGGCGCCGATCGCGCGCCCCCCGCCGCCCCGGAGCCCGCAGGGCGGAGACGCTCCGTGTCCGCGGCCCCTCCCCGCCTCCCGTCTCCCCGGCCGGCCTCGGGGCCTTGGGGAGTTTCCTTTGAGCGCGTCCCCTTCTTCCCATCTGAGGATCCCACGCGCCCTTTGTGCTTCTGGGTCGGACACAAACCGGAGCGTTGATTCTGGCAAAGCTGAAAACCTACCTGGACACGTCAATCCCACAGCCCGCGTCCAGCCCGGGGACCCGGAGCCACCCTGCGAGGCGGTTGGGAGTGGGGAGCCACCGCCGTTCACCTCGGCCTGCGGACCGAAAGGTCCCAGGTTCGATTCCCAGTTAGGGTACATGCATGGGCTGTGGGATCTGTTTCCGATGGGGGTGTGCAGGAGGCAGCAGATCAATGATTCTCTCTGGGCAGGAGGCAGCAGATCATATATTAAAGAGCAGCTGCCTTTGTTCTTTGTCTTTAGCTGATTTAGGCTCTGACTCTGTGCCAGGCCCGAACCAAGCATTTACGGGTTGGACTTCACTTAACCCTCACAGCGCCGCCACGCGGGCGGCCCCTGGTGCTGCGGCTCAGAGAGGGCCATGGCTTGTGCCCCAAGTCTCTCAGTAATCTCCGTCTGCGAGACCTCGGTCTCACCTCCAGACCTGTGCGCTTCACCCCTTGCTCTCCACCCCTTCTGGGACGTCTGGGACCTGGAAGGGTGTTCAAAGAGGGAACTCCGATTGGGGTGTGATTCAGAGGGGCCTTTGGCTCCTAGGGGTTCCCTGTCAGATCCCCGGCTACGCTGCTGGCAGCGGGTGGCAGAGGAAAGCGGGGTCTGCTTCAGCGCGGTGTCGGCAGCCACGGCTCATTGGGGGCTCCTGCCCCTCTAATCCCGTCAGAAGCCCCTGCAAAGCCCCTAAGGGGACGATCTGGATAAAATCAACCCTCCCGCTGCCTGGCCCGGGCCTGGGGGCGGCCGCCTCCTCCAGTTGCCGGGGCAGACGTGGCCCTTCCTGGACCTCAGAGTCGGACAATCCCATCTCAGCTCCGCCCCGTCCTCACTGTCCTGGGACTTCTTTCCCTTCCCTCACCTGCTGCGGATTTGCTCTTCCCAAAGCTAATTGGAATTACAAGGGCACTGCCGCCTGGCACAGCGACTTCTCGCCGGAGTCTCTCCCACAGCGATGCCTGCCCTGCGCCGAATGGCAGGCGGGTGGGGTGACCTGCAGCCTTTGTTTCGAGCAGAGGCCGGAGGCTGCAGAGCCGGGTTTGGACCAGGCGGCCCCGACCCTGTCCCACCCAGAAACCCCCACGAGGTGATACGCAGCGTGCTGATGGGGGTTACCTGGGTGAGCGGACCCAGAGGTGTGGACTGGGAGGGGGACTCGCTGCTTCCGTGCCCCCTCTGGGCTGTTTTGTGGTGCCGTGGGCAATGCCAGTCTTCCATGAGCCCCAGCCCCCGAGCGTGCTGCCTTTGTCCTCATCTCTGTCTGACAGGGAGGAAGCTGAGCTCACCCCGGGGGTGCGGCCAGGCCACAGGACGAGGAATGGCCGAGGGGAACTGACTCTCAAGCCGGTGTTCGTGCCCCTAATTTAGATGAGCCTCCTGGGCTGGGAGAGTCGGGAGAGAGAGTGGTTAGAGCGAGGACTCGGTGCCAGCTTGCCGGGGACCAGCACTCGCCAGCTGTGTGGCGGGGGGTAAGTCTCTTCCCCTCTGAACCTCTCTCTGAGGGTTAAATGACTAATCTCCATGCCCCGTGCTTAGGACTGGGCCCGTCTCAGCCTGAGTGCTCAATAAGGGTTAGGCGTTTTAAAAATATACATTTGTATTGACTTTGAGAGAGAAGAAGGGAGAGGGAGAGAGAACCACGGATGTGAGAGGAAAACACTGACCAGCTGCCTCCTGCACACCCCCAGGAAGGTGGCCTGGCCCCGATGGAACCCGCAGCCTTAAGCGCACAGGACAGCACCCGGGTAACGGACCCACACCCACGCCACCGGGCTAAGTGTAGATGTTGGTATAGCTTGTCCTAGCGTACCTGACACCTAACGTAGCTTCTCCCATTGCAAGCGGGGCCTTCCCCTAGTGGGGTCCAGCTGTGGGTGCTCCAGTTTCCTTCCCAAGGCAAAGCCCCCCGCCCTCGGCCCCGCCCCAGCAGAAGCCCCGGGGGCGGGCTGGCTGTGACCAGACCCCACATCACCCACATCACCGGAGCTGGAGGCAGCGGAGCCGCAGGGCTGGCGTGGCCCAGATCCGGCGGGAGCTGCTGCGATGGCGGCCTCCCGTCTGGGATGTTCCCGCGCCTTCCCACTGCTCCTGCGAGGAGGGAAAAGGGGCTCAAAATAGCTGTTGCTTCCCCGGCACGGCGCGAGGCCAAGGACAGGAATAGACATCTGGGGGTGGCCGCCTCAGCTTCCTTCAGGGGCTGGGGGGGGGGGTGCTGGGAATAGCTAGAGGCCAGACTCCCCCAGTGGCGGGGGGGGGGGGGGGGGATAGGGCAGCTGCCCATATACAGGGACTTACCCTGGACGGCCCAGCCCCTTGGAGAGTGCTGGCCCACAGGGCTAGCTGGCCAGCAGGTCCCTGGCCGGACACCAGCCGGGGCCTGGACGCTTAGCAGCTGGCAGGGCCTTCCAACACTGGCTCCTACGATCCCCTCTTGGCAGGCGAGGAAACTGAGGCCCGGAGAGAGGTTCGCGTGCTCGAGGTCACAAAACTGGCTGGAAGCCACGCTTCCAGGAAGGGCGGGCCTCGGGTCTGAGGGGCAGGCCGGGTGGTGGGTGACGGGTCAGAGGACCCAGACTGTCTGGGCTCGGATGCAGGCCCCCCTGCTCCCACGCCCCCATTTCCTTCCTGTGAGATGGGCACAGTAACTAACAGTCCCACCTCCTTTTGTTAGTCACGAAGAGTGAATGAGATGCCCAAACCGGTTTGGCTCAGTGGTAAAGCATCGGTCTGCAGACTGAAAGGTCCCGGGTTCGTTTCCGGTCAAGGGCATGTACCTTGGTTGTGGGCACATCCCCAGTAGGGGGTGTGCAAGAGGCAGCTGGTCGATGTTTCTCTCTCATTGATGTTTCTAGCTCTCTCTCCCTTCCTCTCTGTAAACATATCAATAAAATATATATTTTTTAAAAGAGTGAATGAGTTAATGCTTGAGTATGATTATTGTTATTTTCTGACCGGACCCCTGGCGCATTCATCCCTGCGGTGCTGGCTGAACGCCTGCCCGGAGCCGGGCCTGGGTCAGGGTCCTCTCAGCGTGGCAGGCGGAGACGCTGCGGGGACCTGCCCTGTGCCAGCTGCTGCGCTAGCTAAGCCTGTTATCTGCGGTCTCACTGTTCCTCATGCCGGCCCACGGAGGCCCATCGTGGCCTGTTCATGGGTGAGGGGAGGGGGGCTCAGGGGCCACACAGCCAGGGGGTAGCCGAGCCAGGAGGTGGAGCCCTGGCTGCCTGCCAACACAGGACACTCATTTTCTGGGGAGACGTGAAGTCATTCACGTGCTGCCGCCTAGGGGTTGGGGCGCAGGGAGGAGGGCTCCATATCCCCAGCCTTGACATTGATGGCCCCAGTACCTCCACACCGTCCCATGTGAGGTGGTCCCTAGCCCTTCTACTCAATTCCCACCCCCATTCCTCTGGGTTTCCTTGAGTGCCTACTATGTGCCAGGCTTGTGCGAAGCTCTGAGAACACAGAGAAGACTTCATCCCGGCCCTGACATTGCTTCCAGTGTGGTGAGAGAGAGGTTTCTTACGTGGTCAGAGCTGCTTGGGGGCAGCTGCTGTGATGAGGGAAGAAAGGGGGCTAGAGGGTCCCCGGAGGAGGCTCTAACTCATCTTGGAAGGCCAGGAAGGCTTCCTGGAGGTGGTGACGGCTGTGGGCTCACAGGAGAGTTAGCCAGGAGAGAGAAGGGCAGGAGAGTGTGTTCCAGACGGTGGCTAGCTCGTGCTAAGAGGAAGTGCTGAGTCCCAGGAGCTGTGAGCAGTTGGGGCTAGAGGTGTGAGGGGTGAGGGGTGCTGGGGCCGCAGAGATAGACAGGGACAAGCCATTCAGGGCCTTTTTAAAAAATATATTTTTTTTATTGATTTCAGAGAGGAAGAGGGAAGGAGAGAGAAACATCAATGATGAGAATCGTCGATCAGCTGCCTCTGCACGCCCCCTAGTGGGGATTGAGCCCACAATCCCGGCATGAGTCCTGAGCTGGTTCGGAGGTCAATGCTGCTTAACCACTGAACCACACCGGCCGGGCCATTCAGGGTCTTGATGGCCCCACTAAGTGTTTGGGTCTATGTGTAAGGCTGAGAGAATGAGAGCAAGGGCTGGCAGGTCCAGGGGAGGATAACCCTCAGGAGGTTAGAAGCAGTGAGTAACTGGAAGGGAGGGAAGGCGGCTGAGAGTATGGAGAGAAAGGCAGCTTGTGTAGAGGTGGAGGTGGTTATGTATTGCTGCCTAATCACCCCAAACTTTGTGGCTTAAAACAAGGTTGTTGTCTTTTGTTTTGGTCCTCACCTGAGAATATTTTCCCATGGTTGTTTTAGAGAGATTGGAAGGGAGGGGAGAACAGAGAGAGAGGAAAACACTGATGTGTCACGTGGACGGGTTGCCTCCCGCACATGCCCTGACCAGGCCTGGGATTGAGCTGGTAGCCGAGGTGCGTGCCCTTGACCAGAGTCAAACCCGGGACCCTTCCGTCTGCAGGCCGACGCTCTCTCCACTGAGCCACACCGGCCAGGGCAGGAACCTGGATTCTAACTCTGATCTATAGGATTAGGCCAGGTTGAAGAACACCCCAACTCCTCACTGGGGAGTCCCGGGCCTCCTCCTGAGCCTCCTCCTCCCCCACGTCTGCTCTCCATCCTCGGCCTCTGCCATCTCTGCTCGGGTTAAAGCCGGCTCTTTCCTTTCTCCCAGCAGCGCCAGCCCCTGCCGCCTCGGCGCTCCCTCCACCTGGAACCTGTGCCTCCCGAGCTCCCCGCGGCGGCGGACGCCTGTGTCCCATCCAGATGTCACCTCGCAGAGTGGCCCTCCCTGTCCGCTCCCCCACGGCACAGCGAGCCGCCCGGTCTGCTCTCCGCCCGCCGCTTCCAGCCGGGAGCACTGGGCTCGTTAGGAGCCTCCCGCCCGGCCCCTCCGCTGTGCAGCGGGCCGCCGACCCCAGCACGGGCTGTGTGAGGAGGGGATGGCTGGGCAGGTGCTTCGTGGACATCGGCTGTTGTTCACGTAGCTCTCCCCCGCCTGAGCTTCCCCTGGTGGCTGGTTTGCTTTCTTGTTTTTCCTTCTCCCAGCTAGCCTGGGAGCCCCCGAAGTCGGGGCTTTTGTCTCTGCTGCTCACTCTGTGTCCGCGTGCCCGGGCCTGGCCCACAGGACCCGGCGTCGGTTCAGTGGTGAGATGGCCCAGCGCGGGGCTGGGTGGTTGTGTCCATCTATGAACCGGGTGACGGCTGATCCCTGGGTTGTGGGCTTGATCCCCGGAGGCCGTCCATGACTCTCATCATTGATGTTTCATCTCTCCACTCCCTTCCTCTCTGAAATCAATAGAAATACACTATAAAAAACACACACAACCCCCCCCCCCCAAAAAAAAAAAAGCCGGATCAAATGGATGACTAAGCCACGCTATTAGATTATTCTGTGTTCAGCTCCCAAACGTGGCGTGCTTGCTCTCCCTTCTGACTGCTGTGCGGGTGCCTAGGCCCGTCCCTGGAGGACGGGGGTGGGGGGTGGGGGTGGGGGGGGAAATGAAGGAAAGATTGCCTGGCAGCTGCCAGTCCTCCCGCCCCCTGCCAGGCGCCCACAAGGGAACACGAGCGAGGATTTAGACCTTCCAGGGCCGCTGTCAACGGTGCCCACCCTGCTGTTCTCGGCGGGGACGCGGAGCCCAGAGGAGGGGAGGACTCGGCCGGGGTCACACAGTGATTCCCGGGCAGCGTCCTCTCCCCCGGACCCACCGTCTCACCTGGGGCTGTTACCAGGGTCCACACGGGGTCTGGCTCCCTGGCTGGGCCTGGAGGGCGGGTGGGTGAGGGGGTGAGGGGCGGCCCCTGCCTGTGGGCTCCCGCCCTTCGTTCTGCTCCACTGGGCAGAGCCAGGGCACCAGCCCGGTGAATGCTTCTGCATAGACTGGCTTGAGCCGGGCTCCTGGCACGTCCACACCCTAGGCATGTCGTCTTGGACTTTCAGAGCCTCAGTGTACTCACCTGGAAGATGGGGAGATGGAACCGAACCACCTTTCCTTCACCCAGGGTTGCTGAGAGCATTCCTGTGGAAAGTTCTCATGCATTGACCACTTATTTTCAACTACCCTGTGCGGCCCCACAGCCACCCCCATTTTCCAGATAAGAAAACTGAGGCCCAGAGGGGTGAGAAGTGACTTGTCCAAGATCACACAGCCAGCAAGGACGAGCGCAGAGATTTAGCTCCAGGCAGGCTGACTTCAGAGTGCACAGTCCTAGCCATATCATGCTCTGGGGCTGGGCACACAGTAGGCCTTCAACCGAGGGTAGCACCTGGTGCCCCTCCCCCCCCACAGAAGCCCAAGGCAGACTTCACATTCGTGACGGCACCGGCTCCTAGGACCGCAGCCCCTCCCTGCAGACCACAGCTTCTGTTCATTCCCCTTCCCTTCCCTCCCGGGCTCCTGGCTTCCTCTCTGAGGGGCTTCAGATGATCCCGTCTTCCTCAGAAGCAGCAGTCATTTGGGGACTGGCTGGCTCCCTCTGGCTGCCTCCGGCCCTGGCCCGCCCTCTCACCCACAGGCAAGTATCTGTCTAGTCAACTGCCCGGCTCATCAGATGCCTCCGACTGCTTTTTTTTAAAAAAAATTATTGATTTTTTTTTACAGAGAGGAAGGGAGAGGGGATAGAGTTAGAAACATCAAAAATGAAAGAGAATCATGGATCGGCTGCCTCCTGCACACCCCACCCTGGGGATGGAGCCTGTAACTCGGGCCTGTGCCCTGACCGGGAATCGAACCGTGACCTCCTGGTTCAGAGGTTGGTGTTCAACCACGGAGCCACACGGCCGGCCGGCTGCTCATGTCTGCGCCTGCGGCCCTCAGCTCAGACCCAGCCTGCCCCCCGCTTCTGCCCCCCCTCCAGCCCCAAGGCCGCCTCTGCTTCCCCTTATTTTGGAAGAGTGGGGGTGTCAACTGCTTCCCGACCCTGGACCCCCAGCTTAGCCTCCCAGCAGTGACCCTCCCTCCACGCTCAGGGCTTTTCCTGACGGGAGCAACTCTCACACACCATCAGACACCAGTGTCCCCCCCGTGGCCCTCAGCCTGGGGTGGGGCGGCTCAGGATTCCCGAGGACACTGTCAGGTGCTGACATGTACCCCATGCAGGTTCCTGAGGGGCGCAGGCCGCCTGCCCCTCTGCCGCCCCGGCATGTCACGGGGGGCGGGGAGAGGGGGGCACAGGGACGGGCTGTCTGTTCTCGGCTCCTGGCTCCCATCCCCGCGCTGCGCTCTGCCAGGGCCGCCCGCGGGCCGCTCTGCTTCTCAGAAATAACCCCAGTCCCTCCTGGAGGCGGGGCTGCTTCCGGCCACCCCCCTGGCCTGTGTGCTGGTCCCCCCCCTCCCCCCGCCCTAGGAGAGGCTCCGGAAGGAAGCCGGGCTCTGCCCCCCACCCCTCCCGGCCTGGCTGCGGGCGCTGGTCGCCCACCGCCTTCAGGGGAGCAGGGAGAGCGGGTCCTGGGCCGCAGAGCCATTCATTCACTCATTCGCTCGCTGTCTGTTCTTGGCTCCGGCTCGCTCATCATCCATTTGTTCGTGGGTTTGTTCAACAAGCACCTATAGAGCCTTTGCCTGCGGGCACCTCGGGGCGGCCTCTGCGGCCTTTCCTGAGTCACCGCTCCGCTGCTCTGAATTCCCGCGTCCGTCTGGAAGGCAGAGGTTTGTAATGAGGGCGGCCGGTCAGGCCCGGAGGAAGCAGATGGCTGCTCAGACCGGGCAACTTGAGAAAGGCCAGCAAAGGGGCTTGCTTAGGTGTGGGCCGGGCGGGCCGCACAGTGTGTGTGTGTGTGTGTGTGTGTGTGTGTGTGTGTGTGTGTTGGGGGGTCTGGGGGTCTGGGGGAGCAGGCTCCCAGCCGGAAGCAGCTGTGCCTGCGGAGGATGCATACCCTGACCTCCCTCTTCCTGTCCCTCCGTCCCCTGCTGGGGCCGGGGGTCTGACAGTCCCTCCGCAGCCAGGAGCGGGTGAGAACGGGGTGGAGGGTGGGGTGGGGGGTGATGGTGACTTCTGCAGCCCAGGCCATCCTGTGGGCAAGAGCTGGAGGCGCCAGGAGCGCCCAGTGCACGCCAAGGCCGGCGGGCAGGACACGGGCAGGAGCCTTGGAGGTTGGTACTGCGGTTTGCCATAAGACGTTTGCTCCTTTGCTCCTTTCAAAAATCCTGTGAGGTCATCTAAACACCGCAGCAAACAAAAATACCAAAGCAACGAGGCAAGCATTATTATTAATTATTATTACTTCCTCACACTTGTGTATTTATTTACTTTAAAATGTTTAAAGGAAGTATTACTCTTCTCACTTTCCTGTGAGGAAACATGGGTACAGAAAGGTGAAATAGCTTACCCAATGTTACAGTTAGTAAGGGGCAAAGCCAGAAATTGAACCTAGGTGGTCTTTTTTTTAAAAAAATCCATTTTATTGGGCCATACTATACCAGGTGTACCGGCTAATAATGCAGATTTTTTTCAATAGATGGAGTTACATTATGTTGATACATATGCGATTTGATATGGATGCTATTTTGTTGTATTGACAAAAGCTTCAAAACTTCATATGTCAAATTTGCTGAAGGCGTTAACATCATAGATATTTTTACACTTAAAAATGTCGAATTTCCTGCCAAAAAAAGAGAGCATTTGCAGGAAGTTATAATCCATTACTTTACTTTGAAGAAAAGTGCTGCTGAATACTTCAGGAAGCTTCTGGTGAACATGCTCCATCTCAAGATACTTGTGAACGCTGGATGAAACACTTTAAGATTTTTAAAAAAGCAATTTCATATATATATATATATATATATATATATATATATATATATATATAATTGATATTTTACAGAGAGGAAGGGAGAGAGATAGAGAGCTAGAAACATCGATGAGAGAGAAGCATCGACCAGCTGCCTCCTGCACATCCCCTACAGGGGATGGATGTGCCTGCAACCAAGGCACATGCCCTTGACCGGAATGGAACCTGGGACCTTTCAGTCCTCAGGCTGACGCTCTATCCACTGAGCCACACCGGTTTCGGCCTTACCACGTTTTTAAGCAGATATCTTCTTAAGCCCTATTCCATGCCCCCTCCTGTGTCCCGGGTGCGGTCTGCGGCTCTCCAGGAACCGCGGGAAACGCAGGAGAAGTGGCCTGCCCAAGTGGAGCTTAAGTCTCCTCTGGACGCGGGAGCTCCGGGGGAAATTATGTGTGTCCGCTCTGACCCCAGGGCCCTGCGCCTTCCTGCTCCTTGTCTCCGAGCGCCAGCGCCAGCCCCGAGCTCTTAGCTGAGCAGACGAGCTTTAACTGGGAAGCTTCCCAGAGGAAGTAGCTTTTGGGTAGAGACTTGGGATTTGAGAAGTTGCGTGGTTTCCTTCAGCCCACAGCGAGGAATAGCAGCAGCCGCGCAGCACCCACTGTGTGCCGCACCCACTGTGTGCCCCACCCTGCAGCGAGCACTCTGTTCCCCTTGGCCAGCGAGTGAGAGGCAGGGGGCGTTTGGGTGTGAACGCAGACCCACCCACCCGCTAGCGATGGCCTAGCTCCAGCCTCTCCGCATCCTGTCTCCCCGTCCTCCTCCGGGGAACATCGACCGGACGACGGGACAGAGGGCGGCAGGAGGCCGGGCGGGGCCTTGGCTCCGGACGTTGAGACGGGCTCTCCAGCTCGCACCCTTCCGGGGAGACCTGGGCCCTGGAGGTGGCACCTGCCAACGCCCTCCTCCGCCAGCCCCTCGCCCCCCGCGCCTTGGGCTGTGCTGGGATCCGGGGAAGGAGCAGGGTTTCGGCTAAATATAAACCAGGCTGTTCCAGTTTCCAAATAGAACAAAGGAGCAGGGTGTTAAGTTGATTTTTATAAATAAAGAGAGAGGGAGTGAGAATATTTTTTCGAGATGTTTAATGAAACCGCCTTGTTAAAGGCAGGAAAATCACGGCTGCGGGGGGAGGGTTCGGGGGAGGCGGGGAGGAGGAGGGAGCCTCCTGCCTGCTGAGAGCTTGTCTTCCCGGGACCAGAGAGCTGGGGGCAGAGGGCGAAGAGCAGGGCCGGGCCGGGGCCTGGGGGGAGCACGGGGGCTCACACGCATCGTACAGTCTCTGAGTACGGAGCACTTTCCACATGCCAGGCCCTGTGCCCGTTAGGCCTCACCTCACCAGATGCCCCGGCAAACATGGGGTTCCATCACTGGTCTCTGCGGTCTAGCCCTGCCCCCCCCTCCCCCCCCCCGCCCCTCCCTCCACGCCAGCTCTGCTCCAAACCCATCCTCTCGCTTTCTGAATCCTCACCCCGGGATATTTTTCAATGGGTTTTTAGGGAGCGGCAGAGAGAAGGAAAGACAGAGAGAAACAGCGATGTGGGAGGAACGCATCCATTGGCTGCCTCTGGCCCGAGCCCGACCAGGGCCCGGACCAGGGAGGAGCCTGCAGCCGAGGTGCGTGCCCCTGACCAGAATCGATCCGGACCCTATCCACTGAGCCACACCAGCTGACTCCTTCTCTCCCCAAGGCCTGTATGCAGGCTTATCACTCACGTCTCAAAGCCCACGCCCTCCTCCCCACCGCCGTTTCTGAAAGAGAACTCCCCCCAACCCTCTCCTCCCTCGTGACCATCACGCCCCTCGCTTCATCTTCTTCGTGAACATTCCACTCTGAATGGTTTGCTGCCCGGAGGTCGAGCTCGCCTCCCGGGGCTAAGCCGTGAGGTCCCGGAGGATGGCGACCAGCTCCAAAGGGAAGGGGAAGCTGGTGGGGCTGGAGGAGGGCAGGGAGGCTGAGGCCGCTCAGCTGGGAAGGCGCCGGGAGGGAGCCCGGCCTGTCTGACCCCGAACACAGGCCGGGCACGCGGAGGAGGGGATTCAGGGGGTTCCGGGGGGTGACCAGACAGACCCTGGAGGACCAAAGGGGGTCAGGGAGGCCAACCTGTCACCGTCACCTCACCCTTAAACACGTGTGTGCTGGGTAAGTGTGCTCAACAGCCGGAGGGAGCGAGCGTTTCACTCTGCGCCACCGCGGGAGAGTGGGGGCTTCGGGAGGGGACCACGGGTTTTTCACGGTAGGAGCGGGAGGGGATGGCTACAGGGACCCCCGTCTTGCCGGCCCCCTTTTCCTCCTCCCCCATTCCACCTCTACTTTCCCGTCCACTCACGGGGCTTGTCGGGTGTGGGGTGAGCGAGGAGAGGGCCCAGGGGGTGCCCTGCGCCTCTGTTGCCACGAGGCTCTGCCCCCCCACCTCCCCGGGCAGTGCGTGGCCTTGGCAAGTCACTGGCCTCTTCCAGTCTCCGCTTCTTCCTGCAACCGATGGAGACCGCCCTGGCCGGCTTGGCTCAGTGCCGAGAGCGTCAGCCTCCGGACTGAAGGGTTCCATTCTGGTCAAGGTTGGGGCTCGATCCCCAGTAGGGGGCGTGCAGGAGGCAGCCGATCAATGATTCTCATCATGGATGCTTCTATCGCTCTCTCCCTCTCCCTTCCCCTCTGAAACCAATAAAAACATTACAAAATAAAAGGAGATGGTGAAACTTGCTCTGAAGATTAGAGGTGCTGCCTTATGTGGGGAGCCCGTGCTTCAAGCACATGGCACATACTCCGCAGAACACATGAGCTCCGTCATTTCGTATTTATATTACGCCTCTCTGGATTGCAATCTAATTGAGCACAGGGACGTCACTCTGCTAACTGAACAGCCAACAGGCTCTGGGCCTCGCACTCTGTGTGGGTACCTCGTTCACTGCCCGTACTAATTCCACACACAGTAGGGCTGTCACTAACGTCACCCGTTATTATGAATGAGGAAAATGGGGCTCCCAGGAGTGAAGTGACTTGTCCGAGGTCACCCGACCAGAAGGTAACAAAGCTGGACGGAGCTCCAGGCAGGCCCACACGCAGACCTCGGGCTTTTATGTTTTTATTTTTAAAAAGTATTTAGCATATTTATTAAGGATCTTATTGTACACGCAGTTTTAAAATATATATTTTATTGATTTCTTACAGAGAGGAAGAGAGAGGGATAGAGAGTTAGAAACATCGATGAGAGAGAATCATCGATCAGCTGCCTCCTGCACACCCCCTACTGGGGATGTGCCCGCAACCAAGGTACATGCCCTTGACCGGAATCGAACGTGGGACCTTTCAGTCCGCAGGCCAACGCTCTATCCACTGAGCCAAACTGGTTTCAGCACACACAGTTTTCTTAAAAAATATATATTTTATTGATTTTTTTACAGAGAGGAAGGGAGAAGGATAGAGAGTTAGAAACATCGATGAGAGAGAAACATCGATCAGCTGCCTCTTGCACACCCCCCACTGGGGATGTGCCCGCAACCAAGGTACATGCCCTTGACCGGAATCGAACTCCGCAGGCTGATGCTCTGTCCACTGAGCCAAACCAGTTTCGGCAGGTCTCGGGTTTTTAAATGTCACACGATCCTGCCTCCTGTTCAGAACTAACGAGCCAAGGGCTTTCTGGCTCCAGGAGGTAGGCCGGGGGTAAGGAGAAAGTGACAGGGCCAGAGAGGGTCCTGGTGAGAAGCAGAGGCCCAGCCTCCATCGAGAAGTCAGCAAGAGCCCGGCCAGTGTGGCTCAGCGGTTGAGAGTTGACCTATGAACCAAGAGGTCACGTGCCCAGACTGCGGGCTGGATCTCCAGTAGGGAGCGTGCAGGGGACAGCTGATCAATGATTCTCTCTCACCACCGGATGTTTCTATCTCTCCCTCCCCCTGCCTCTCTGAAATCAGTAAAAATATGTTTAAAAAAATAAAAAGAGATCATCAGGGCGTCGGGGGCAGAGAGGTGTGTGCGGGAGGGAAGCCACAGTTTGGGGGCCTGCGGCTGAGCCTCTGACTCACTCAGACGGAGCAGCTCGGCTCCAGCCGCGGGAGATGCTATTTATAACCCGCAGGTCCTCACAGCCTCCGAGCAAGGAGCCTGCGACACCTGGCCTCCTCCCTGGGCGCGGGGGAGGCCGTGGTGAGCTCCCCTCACCGTGCCCTGGCCTCTCCGGCCAGCACCAGCCCTGCCCTCCGGCTCCCTGTGGAGGTCCAGCTGCCAGCAGGGCCTTGCACCTGCAAGGCGTGAATGAGTGAGTGAGTGAATGAATGATTGGCAGTAGCTTTAGGCTTTTTAATTAGGTCGGAGCATGTCATTTCTCGACCTCAACTCTCCAGTGGATCCCCCCCCCATCTCATTGCAAGTGAAGGTGAAGGTCCTTACGCGGCTGCAAAGCTCGCACGGGCCCTCTGCCGACTCATCCACCTCCGGGGCCTCCTTGCGGCTTCTGGGAACTCACAGGGCGTGTTCCTGCCTGAGGCCCCCACCTCCGGGTGCTCTTTCCAGCCCGGCGCTGGCACGTCTGCCGCCCTCATCCCCCTCCGCTCTCTGCTTCAGCGCCAACTTGTCAGGAGGCCTTGCCAGGCCATTCTAGTCAGACTCATGAGTGACACACCTTAGACCCGTTCCCCCTTAATTTTCCTCCATGGCACTTGCCGTCATCCAACGTAGTACCTGTCACATAGTACCTATACCTCTATCGAGAGGGGATGCATCCCAAGACCCCCGTGGAGGGCTGACACCACAAATAGTACCAGGCCCTCTGCACAGGTTTTTCCTGTGCACAGTGAGCTGTGATGGAGCTCACAGCTTCTCTTCGGCGTGTCTGAATGGTCAGAGCACTGCTCTTGGGCGTTGGGCCCCCCTTTTTTTTTTTTTATTAAGGTATTATCTGTGTACATAGCTTACCATTGCCCCCCCCCCCCCCACCTCCCATTCATGCCCTCCCTTCCCAGAGTTCTGGGTTCATTGGTTGTACTTTTATTTTCATGCATACCAGTCCTTCGGTTGTTCTCTTATCTCCCCCCAGGTCTCCTTCCCCTCCCCGCTGTCATTTGACAATCTGCTTGTTTTATGGTGACTATCTCAGAATCACATGAGTAGAATCCGCTCCTCATTTGGCAGTCTGCTTGTTTTGTGGTGACTATCTCAGGACCACACGAATAGAGTCCGCTCCTCCTCTGGTTCACACTGCCCCTCCCCCCGGGTCCCACTGCTTCCCCTGGGACACACGGCTCTCCCGGTGCGCACGGCCCCCTGGGACACACGGCTCACCCGGGGCACACGGCCCCCTGGGACACACGGCTCACCCTGGGCACACGGGGGCCCTTATTACTAATAGTAGGATAAGGGTTCCCTGAACACAAGCATCTCGGGACCACAGTCTGCCCGACTGCTGAGACGGCTACTAAGTGACTAGTGCAGGGGTGGGCAAACTTTTTGACTCGAGGGCCACCATGGGTTCTTAAACTGGACCATAGGCCGGAACAAAAGCAACTTGACCATGCTGACACTCTCATCTTGGGCTGCTGGTGAAGGAGCGGAGGGGAGAGCTAGAGAACCCTCTGCTCTTTTGGCTCCGCAGGCCGGAGAGAACAGCCGAACGGGCCGGATCCGGCTCACAGGCTGTCGTTTGCCCACGGCTGGACTAGTGGGTGGGGGACAGCCAGAGCACGGCCACCCTGGACACAGGGATGGTTCATGTCCTGGTGGGTCAGAGCAGGCAGCGTGAGGTCATCACACTGCTCAGAACAACGAGCAATTTAAAACATAGGGATTGTTTCTGGAATTTTCCATTTAATATTCTCAGACCCCAGTTGACCACAGGTAAGCCATGGAAAGCAAACCGTGGCTAAAGGGAGACTACGGTAATGGCTGTCTGCTCCTTAGAATGTCAGCTCCGGGAGGACAGAGCTTTGTGTCTGTTTCTATCTCTGCCGTATTCCTGGCGCCCAGATGGCGCTCGATGGACACTCGGGGCTGCATGAACTCCCCGCTGCCCTCGGACAGCTACCGGCGCTCCGGACCTGAGTCTGTCCCACTCAGTGCCTCCCGGTCAGACAGCCCTCGGCCTCCCTCCCTTCAGCCTCACTCTCGGGACTTCCAGATTCAACGTCTCTGTGAGCGTTCAGGCCTGTGAGCAGCTGTGTCCCTCCGTCCTGCGTCCATAGAGGGGCTCTGAGCAGCTGCATCCGTGTGAACGAGCCTCTGCACGTGTCTGGGAACCTGGCTGAGACGGGGCATCCAGCAAAACGAGAGCCCAGGTTCTGCTTCTGCCTCCCTGCCGCTCTCTGTTTGCAACGGAGCAGGAAGCAGACACCCCCAAGGGCACGGCGGACCCTCCTCTCCTTGGCGGGAACAGCCGCTGCACCGGAGGTGCCAAGGCAGAGCTTGGCGGCTGAGTCCTCGCACCTGCAACGGGCCCTTCCCCTCCCGCGGAGCCAGCTGCGGGGAGCCGGGAGCTGCCTGCCTCTCCGTGAGGGAAGCCCACGGGAGCCGCGGGCTTTCATGGGGATGCCAGGCCATTTTTAGATCTCATCTGTTCTCCGTGGGAAATAGGTTCTACAGCAATCCCTGGCCTGTCCTCTATCACCTCCTTCAGGTCTTTGCTCAAATGCAAACTTCTTTTTAAAAAATATGTATTTTTATTGATTTCAGAGAGGAAGGGAGAAGGAGAGAGACATAGAAACAACACTGATGAGAGAGAATCATTGATGGGCTGCCTCCTGCACGCCCCCCACTGGGGTTTGAACTCGAAACCCGGGCATGTGCCCTGACTGGGAATCAAATGGTGACCTCCTGGTTCATAGGTTGACACCCACTGAGCCACATCAGCCGGCTCAAAAGCAAACTTTTTAAAAAATATATATTTTATTGATATTTTACAGAGAGGAAGGGAGAGAGATAGCCAGAAACATCAATGAGAGAGAAACATCGACCAGCTGCCTCTTGCACACCCCCTACGAGGGATGTGCCCGCAACCAATGTACATGCCCCTGGCCGGAATCGAACCCAGGACCCCTCAGTCCGCAGACCGACGCTCTACCATTGAGCCAAACCGACCTCGGCAAAAGCAAACTCCTCAGTGAGGCATTCCCTGACCATTCTACTTAAACTTACTCCTTCTTTCCTTTCCCTGCTTAATTTTCTCCATGACACCACCATCTAACATATTACATAGGTTATTAATGGGTTTTTGGAACTTTTAGGATGTTCACACACTTGTCTCATTTAATGACACGATCTCTTCTGTTTTGGCATATCCCGGCCTACCTAGCATAGTCCTGGCATCTGGCAGGCCTCACCACAATTTTTGTTAGGAGAGTTAATTTTCATAAGAAATGGGCAGCAGGAAGTACTGTCATTCTGTAGGTGGTGAGATTGAGGCTCAGGGGGGACATGACTTTGAGGGTATTTCTGTGAGATAATTCATCCCAATGACTGGCTCTAGGCGGTGCTCAAGGTATCCAAGCCAGCCGGTGGCCTCCGGAGTCCTCCCACCCCCAAAACCACCACCTGCCCTCAAAACGGCCCAGGCCGAAACGCGCAGCCGCAAGATCACGAGATACATAACCCTCTGCGCACGCGCAGCCGCAAGAGCCAGGCTGCAGTGGGAAGATCACGTGATACACAACCCTCTGCGCACGCGCAGCCGCTGCAGGTCACGTGGCCGGTGCCGCACGGCCCGCAGGTGCGAGGCTGGAGGGCCGTCGGGTGGCTGTGTGGCCCGTGGGCCCGTCACAGAGGCGGGAGTCCCTACGTGTACGCCTGAGGTGGAGAGAACGAGAAACCTTCTAGAATCCCCACCAGGTTCCTCGGCCTTTCCGCTTCTGAGGGAGGCTTGGCTGGTCCCGGAAGCGAAGGAACCCCGACCAAGGAAACGGGAAACATGGCCGCCGGCCGTGGGGCAGGACAGCCTCCTGGGCCGCCTTCCCATTTGCTCAGACTGGCGTTGGGGATGGGGGACACAGACCCCCGGAGAAGCAGCCTTTCCCTGAAGGTGTAAACGAGCGAGAACTGGGGGGGCTGAGGCCGAGCCCTCGGGGAAAGGGGGGAAAGGAGAAAAGGAAGCGCGATCTGGGAAGAGGCCTGGATGGGGAGGGAACTCGGGCGGAACGGAAGCCGCGTGAAGCATCTTGGACGTGAGCCTAAGAGCGGTGGGAAGCCCTTGAAGCTGGGGAATAATGTGGTGTATATAAATATATTTTTATTGATTTCAGAGAGGAAGGGAGAAACATCAATGATGAGAGAGAATCATTGCTCGGCTGCCTCCTGTACACCCAGACTGGGGCCCGAGCCTGCAGCCCCAGTACCCGGGGTGAAACCCTGAGCTCCCGCTTCATAGGTCAACGCTCAACCACAGAGCCACGCCGAGCGGGCTAATGTGATCTCTACGGTGCTGTAAGGAATAATATTTTTTTTGCCTTTCTTTCTCTTAAAAAAAAAAAAGGATATGAATTCTACACCTGCCTTACTAATTTTTATTTTTTAAGTTTTTCATAAGTAGAAACTAAGGGAATGGTAGAATATGTAGTTACTCCAGGATTAAATGTGCTAACAGATGCAAATTGCCTAGGCTTCTATATGGGGTCTATAAATAGTAGTTCCCTTATCTTTCCTCTAAATTTCATAATTTCTGCTATTCCAGGAGCGCCGGAGGAGACTTAATCTTCCCTACAGACTGAAGAAACATTTCATTTGAGGGGCACTGGATGGATGAAAACTCTGGATTGGTTCAAAGATCAAATGGTGATTATTTTACATAATTATTATTACTCACAATTATACAACATATTTGATATATAGACATATGATTTGTATTCATCTTTTGTTGTTGTTGTTAAACCTAACCCGAGGATATTTTTTCCCATTGACTTTTAGAGAAAGTGGAAGGGAGTGGGAGAGAGAAAGAGAGAGACATCGATGTGAGAGAGAGACATCATTAGGTTGCTTCCCACATGTATCCTGACCATAGTTGGGGATCAAATCTGCAACAGGGGTATGTGTCTTTGACCAGAATCAAACCTCAGACCCTCCAGTCCGAGGGCTGACACTCTAGGGCTGTATTCAACTTTTTAAAAAATATATTTTTAATTGATTTTTTCACAGAGAGGAAGGGAGAGGGTTAGAGTTAGAAACA
Source organism: Vespertilio murinus (assembly GCA_963924515.1). Taxonomy (NCBI): domain Eukaryota; kingdom Metazoa; phylum Chordata; class Mammalia; order Chiroptera; family Vespertilionidae; genus Vespertilio; species Vespertilio murinus. Next base: position 3,351,716 of record OZ004720.1, on the reverse strand, counting down.
TCGGTGAGAGAGAGAAACATTGATTAGCTGCCACCACCAAGGAACATGCCCTTGACCAGAATCGAACCCAGGACCCCTCAGTCTGCAGGCTGACGCTCTATCCACTGAGCCAAACCAGTCAGGCTGAATCCAACTTTTAAAGAGTACATTTATTGCATAGAACAAGACCAAGGTTCACAAAATATAAGCCCATTTCTATGTTAACCCTTACTGTAAGATCACCTTTTTGGCCACAGAGGAAGCTTTTGAATATTGTGGGATTGGTTTAAATAATGGAATATGTTTTCTGCAAAATCTTAAGCCAGGGGCATCAGCTCTGCATTTCTCTCTTTATAGTTAACATGAATTTTGATGGCATGGAAAAGCTTGTTCTCCAAATTATATTTAGCTCATACAAACTCTACCGCACAATTATGTTGTAAAGAAGATTAGGTTTTATCTTTAAGTTGTTATTATAGCCTTGGGAAAAGGTGAACATTAAGAATAGCTATAAAGTAGTAACATATTGTATTATTAATTTTGCTGCTTTTTTAAAAAAAACTGCAGTGCAGGGCTGAGAACAGACTGACACATGTGGTAGGTGTATCAGTCAGGGTTTGCATAAGAACAGATGGCACACTCACGTTGGATCACTAGAGAAAGGTTTGAGAAGATTGGGGTAGGGTGTAGGAAACCAGAAGGATAGTGCAGGACCTGGGGGCTGGGAACAGCCAGGGTCTCCACTACTCCTAGACCTGAAAGTTGAAGGTTGGAGAAGTAACGGAACCCCGAGAGAGTTGGGTGTGGAGAGGAGGGCTTCCTTGAGAAGGAGCTGTGACCTTTTATTAAAAGACACAACCAACCTGAGGCGATCTGGCAGGGAGAGAACGGGGAATGAATAAATCCTTCCACTGCACTCTCCTTCTGCCCTCTAATTCTTGGCTGGCCCAGTTGGAAGCTAGAGAGCCAAGGAGTGGGTGGTGTCGTCCGGATGGGTGAGCACCCAGGGTAAAGAGCAGGGTGGACACTGGATCTGGAGGAGCAGGTGGGGAAGTCTGGCACAGCAGGCTTCGTTTTCATGCTGACCGAAGACTTGACATTTACGTCTTGTTACCTTAGAGAGACAACGAAGCTTTCAGAACGGCATTCTGGCAGCAGGGCCAGGCTCCTCATGGGCTCGCTCTTCAGACCTCCTGACATACTACAAAAAGGATTATGCTGGGCATTTTGAGAGAAGCCCAGCAGTAACAAGGGATTCCCAGAAATGCAATGAATCTCTTTCCCGATGGAGGTATTTTTATTTTTTTTTTTATTTATTTATTTTTTAATATATTTTATTTATATTTTACAGAGAAGTAGGGAGAGAGATAGAGAGCTAGAAACGTCGATGACAGAGAAACATTGACCAGCTGCCTCCTGCACACCCCCCACTGGGGACGTGCCTGCAACCAATGCACATGCCCTTGACCGGAATCGAACCCGGGACCCTTCAGTCCGCAGACCGACGCTCTACCACTGAGCCAAACCGGTTTCGGCACCGATGGAGGTATTTTTAAAGAACATCCTCACTCTATCAAAGCACCCCTTTAGTAAATAGGTCTCAAAATTAGATGCTTTCCCCCCAAAAGCAGGTGAGTTCAGTTCATGTCAAACACCCAGGTTTTGAATCTTGTTTATGAACTGACAACTGACAGTTATGTTCCTTGCCATGCTGGTACCTTTTAGGTAATAGTTAAATAGTCATTTTTCAGGCAAGGGGATCAAAATAGATTTCTCAGTGCAGTTCTGGAAATTGGACTCACTCTCTTATGAATTGTGGTCTCCCATCTTCTGAATCTGTGAGACCATTCTCCTTAATGAGGTTATCTTGGAAGACGGGGAAAGAGTCTTTTTAGTGACATGACTCTGACAGGCAAATCAATCCGTTCCATTTGTTTCCTCTTTGGAAGCAGCAGTCCTCGAGCGTTACATAATCTAATCTTCATGCCTCACTGGTTTGTTCCGTCCTCCCGAGGAATCGGCAGATGGTGCCAATGCGGGCGGAGACCCGCGCACACGCCTCGCAGGCCTCATGGCAACAGGAGAGTTGCTCACAGTGTCTGTCTCTGCTGCGGGGTCCCTTGCTGGCATTTGTTTCCCCGGATCAGTTTGCTCTTCAGCATTCCTCAGGCACCGCTGGCTCCTTGCCTTGGGCTCTCAATCGGAATTAATTGGAAATGCTGAATGCAGATAAAAAGAGAACAGAAAGTGAAGTTGAAAGGGCAGAGAATTTGCCAGATCTTTTCGAAAAGCCTTCCTCTGTGAAAAGCTGTGCCTCTCTGAGATTTTAGCTCCAGGCCTTCGACTTCCTCATCCAGCCTGGTCCCTCCTGTACGTCCTTGTTGCTGGGTTACACGGAGATGGAGCCGGAAGATTCGAGATCTGATGAGCAGGTCTCTGAATTCCTCTCTCCCACAGTGAGCCACACACCTGCTTACGAACGTCTGCTTGTTCCCCAGAGAGGGCAGTTGTCTAGAATCCACCTTCAGGTCAGTGATGTCACCCTTGCCAAAGGAAAATTATCTCAGAACTGTACAGTGAGGAGTTGTCAGCCAAAACCACAATGTTTAGATGTCCAGGCAAAGACATTGCTTGTATGTCTCATATAAAAACCCAGAAATGGCCCGGCTGGTATGGCTCAGTGGTTGGGCATCGATCTATGAACCAGGAGGTCACAGTTCAATTCCCGGTCCGGGCACATGCCCAGGTTGTGGGCTCAATTCCTAGTACAGACATGCAGGAGGCAGCCAATTGATGGTTCCCTCTCATCATTGATGTTTCTGTCTCTTCCTCTCAAATCAATAAGAACATATTTTTAAAAATAAAAAAGTAAAAACCGCCCTAACTGGTTTGGCTCAGTGGATAGAGCGTCAGCCTGCAGGGTGAAGGGTTCCAGTTTTGATTCCAGTCAGGGGCATGTACTTTGGTTGCGGGCACATCCCCAGTAGGAGGTGTGCAGGAGGCAGCTGATCGATGCTTCTTTCTCATTGATGTTTCTCTCTCTCTATCCCTCTCCCTTCCTCTCTGTAAAAAATCAATCAAATATATTTTGGCAACTTCCAGGGAAGTAGAGGTTTCGTGGACATTCTGTAGTGGATGTATTTCTACTGATACTTGGAACTGGAAATCAGCCGACATGTTCCAGTGTTGCCTTTCAGTTGTTAAAATGTTGAAATGTTTCACATCAGTGGAAAACAGTCATGTCTTTGCGCTCCCAAGTGCCTCCACCCCTCTGCTAATCCCTGTCTGCGAGAGAGGGTCTTTAAAATATATATATATTTTATTGATTTTACACAGAGAGGAATTGAGAGGGATAGAGAGTTAGAAACATCTATGAGAGAGATACATCGACCAGCTGCCTCTTGCACACTCCCCACCGGGGATGTGCCCGCAACCAAGATACATGCCCTTGACCGGAATCGAACCCGGGACCTTTCAGTCCACAGGCCGACGTTCTATCCACTGAGTCAAACCGGTTTTGGCTTGCGAGAGGGTCTTATTTTAGGCATCTCATTAATGTAGTTGTGCCTTTCCGGGAGCAACATGAGCTTCCTCTGCTGAACCCATTTTGTTTCCAACCGTGTGGTACCAGGAGGTCTGTTTGGTGCAGGGCCAGGCACAGTGCCAAGTGCCACAGATGTCACCGCCCTGCTCACAGACTGCACTGTTGGCTGACTCCGGGTTTTTTTTTATGGAGCCCCCAGGCAATTAAAACATGGAACCTTCCTGCTGTGGCAAAGACATGCCGCGTCCTTAAAGGTCACATGTACCTTTATGCCAGCTGGTCACTTAGCATCCAGATTGTACAACAGAAATGATCTGTCTGAAGGAGAAAAACAAACCCAACCTGGTAGAATCTTCTTTCAATTCAATTTCCCCCCACTGAGTCTAAGCATAAGGGACTAATTTTTATAAAAACAATAACTTTTTGCTCCTTTTAATTTGTTACTCAATCACTAAATATTAGTTGAGCACCTACTATGTTATTATGTGCCAGTCACCGTGTTAGGTGTTGGGTATTCAGGAGTGAATAAAACAGACCCCGGCTCTGCTTTCATGGAGCGTACAGTCTAGTAGGGGTGACAGATAATAAAGGAGACTGCTGTGGTTAGAATGTTATTAGTTCACTGAACATGGGTTGCATTTCAACTCATGGAAACTGCATGGGTGTGATGGTGACTTCTGGTGGGTAGTACACTAATCCTATATGTCTACACTGCTAGAGTTCAGGGGTGTGGCGTCTATATTAAAGGAGTAATGGAATTGGGGGGTTATCTTCCTACCTCCAGTCAAGATCTCAGAGAGGCTGAGAACTGCTCTGGATTAGGAAAAGGGAGGGATATTCTGAATGAGAATGATGGCGATGATATATTCTATTCTAATATTTGGAGACCAGATATGCTGTTCTGAAAGATGGTAAATTGTGACCTATCAGTTACCTGTAGGAGGTAGAATTTCCTTCATTTATTCCTTTTCTCTCCTTTGTCCTTGAAACCAGGAAACAAATACACAATTGCTAGCTCAGATGAGGGGTATGAACTGTACCCACAAAACTGTACCCATGGATAGCTAACGGCCTACATAGGAAATCAGCTTCTGACAACCTTGGCCTCACTGTCAGTTTCTTACCCATGGAATTCAGCCACCCTTTTTTGAAAATTATAATTCATATCTCTACGACAGTCCAGAGTAGTTGGCTCTACTTATCAGTATTAATTATTTTTGCTCTATTTGTCCTGCTTGCTTGATCTTTCCTTTTATTGAATTATAATTATACACAGTGAGATGTACAGTCTTCAGTGTAGAGTTCAGTTTTTTAAAAAAAGTATTTTTATTGATTTCAGAGAGGGAGGGAGAGGAATAGAGAAAGAGAAACATCAGGGATGAGAGAGAATCATTGATCAGCTGCCTTCCAACGCCCCACACTGGGGATCGAGCCCTGACTGGGAATCAAACCATGACCTCCTGGTTCATAGCTAATGCTCAACCTCTGAGCCACAGTGGCTGGCCTAGAGTTCAATTTTGACACATGCATATATTCTTGTAATCCACATCCGTTTGCATTTTATTTTTAAAATATTGGAATCCTCTTAAATGGTGAACATTTGGGCCCAAAGGCAGATTTCTGGAAAGGAATCTCCTATTCAGTCCACTGACTATCCCCCCCCCCCCGCCCCCTCACCCCCCCCCAAAACAAATTATTTTTATCTAGTCTTTTCCTGAATTCCCCAATCACCACAGAGGCTTAAAGCCATAAGAACATTTTGTAATCCCAGCTTTCTGAAACCTAACAGAGATTTTGTCATCTGAAAACAAGGGAAAGATTAGTGCAGTATTTGATTCTGACAACAGCAGAAAGGGACCAGCTAGACCAGAAACGTCACAGAGAATTAATTCAAGCACCACCGTGCAAATGCTCCACACCTTTCTCAAGATTCTAAACACGATGTACAGCACCACTGGCCAGGAAAGATGGGTTTTTAAAGGCGTTTGCTGCAGGGCCATGCCATTATTAAACAGATCTGTTCAACGAGACAGGGCTGTACATGTTAGGAATTTTGTCCTTAACCTTGTCTTACGCCTCTGAATGGATTTTCTTAGAAAGGAGACGTGAAGACAGCCAAACGCTGTTCTCTCTGGGCTGCGGATGTGGTCGCAGGCCCGTCTTCTCCATTTTACTGCCCTTGTCCAGCATCTGCAAAATAGTGCTTCTTTCACCCATGGTTATAGAGTCAAATAATGACAATTATGTAATAATTACAATCTGTATAACACTTAAAGGCAAGTGTGAGAGGCATAGGTGAAAATGCTTTTAAAGCTATAAAGGTATATACAACCCAAAACGTTATTTAAAAATTGTTTCTACGTGGCAGGACACTTTGCAGTTACTATGTTCCCATTATATCTCACAGAGAGGCAAGCCATTCGCATTTCCATACCCAAGACTCTGCCGCAATGAAGGTATTCTGCAGTATTTCCTGAGGCTGGCCCAGCCTCTGCGCTGTCCTTGTCTCCACACCAGACTTGAAATCCATAGAGAAAGGCACTGTGTTTACTTACTTACTGCCCTGTTTCCAGTGCCTACCACATGGGGGGCACTCAGACAGTTTTGTTAAATGAATGAACCTAATTTCCTAATTGGTTTTGTCTTCAGCATCCTTCTAGTCTACTCCACAATGAGTCAGCATTATCTTAACAATACACCGAGAAAGCCTTCAAGGATTCTATTGTTTATGGGAAAAAGGATAAACTCCTGAATATCACCTTCAGGATCCTTCACAGTCTGATTCCAACCAACCATCCTCTCTGCTTGACTTCCATAACCCCTCCTCCAGCCACTAAAGGATTCCCACACACATGGTGCAGCCTCACGCTCCCAGGCTGTTCCCTCTGTCTGAGTGACTTCCTTTTCCCTTCCTTATTCATCTGTGGACTTTCACTTCTTCTAAATGCAGCTCAATGCCGCAGTCTCTCAGCCTTCTCCAACTTCCCTAAGGTTCTACATTGGTGATTCCATGTGACCTAGCATGTCATTCCCATTACATTATGGTGGGTTTTGTTATTTGTTGTTGCTGGTGCAAATTCCTTGAGAGCAGGGACTCAGTCTTACTGCAATTCTTTACATGTCTCCTGCATCTGGCCAGTTCTTCCCGCCCCCTCACTGTCGTTCTAGTCCACGCCATCTCTCGCTCACCTGTTCCACGTGACAGCACCTGACTGGCTCCGTATTGCCACACTGCAGTCCCGCAGCGGACTTGCTGTGAAGCAGCCAATGATCCTTTAGCAACGTAAACAGCCATATGCCACTCCTCTGCCTCACCTGCTGGTGGCTTCCCTTCAGGCTCGGTGGGCGCCCTGGCTCTGGCCCTTGCTTTCCTCTCCAGTCTCTCCTCTCCCAGCCCTCCCCGCTTGCTCAGTCCAGCGGCATCGTCTCTCCGCTTCCCCTTGAATATGCCGAGATGTTCCCTCCTCTGAACTGTCTTCTGGACTGCCTCCTCTCTGCCGGGAAAGCTCTTCCCCTGGTACATGGAGGAAGCATGGCTCGCTTCCTCCTTTCGCTGTGGTCTCTGCTCAGATGTCCCCTCTCAGAGAGGCCCTCCCTCCCCAACGCTGTCTAAAGCCGCACCGCAGCCAGCCCTCCTCCTGCCTGCTTTACTTCCCCCCGCAGCACTACGTGCCACCCGTTTGTCACCATTGATTCCCTGTGCGTTTATAGAGTTATTTGTTGCCGAGGCTGGAGACTGTTTTGTTCATCACCATGTATGTCCTTGGTGCCTAGGACAGTGCCTGATAAATAACAGTCACTCAAGTGTTTATTGAATGAGTGGGTAAATCTTTGTTCCTCGGTATCTAACACAGTGCCTAGTTCTAGAAATATTTGTTAAGTGAATGACCAAATTAACACAGTTATAAATGAAATGGAATCTTGGCACACATCCAGGATCTGTGTGCATATGCCTCATTCATTTGCTCCATGAATATTATCTTGATTTATTTTCTCTAATTTTATAAGTGATGTAAGCAGGGTTTTCACTTTTTCAGGAATCAGTTACTGACAGAGGTCTTGCCCAAGACTACCCTGTTTCCCCGAAAATAAGACAGTGTCTTATATTAATTTTTGCTCCCAAAGATGCGCTAGGTCTTATTTTCAGGGGATGTCTTATTTTTCCATGAAGAAGAATACAGTACACATTTATTGTTAAATGAAAATAAAGGAAATTTATTACCTGTATACGGTATGGTAGTACGGTAGTTGTCAACACAAACCAGACAAATTGTGAATCCTATAGTATCAAGAATTTACTCATTTATTCAATGACAATCATATCATCATCTTCTGTAACATCATTATAACAATCCAATTCCTGAATTTCCTGGTGAATTTCTTGTGACTCCATTTCTTTCAGAATCAGTGGACCAAACCTCTCATGTTTAGCAATAGCACTGTCTTTATTTTTATATATATATATTTTATTGATATTTTACAGAGAGGAAGGGAGAGAGAGAGAGCCTGAAACGTCAATGAGAAAGAAACATCGACCAGCTGCCTCTTGCACACCCCCTACTGGAGATGTGCCCGCAACCAATGTACATGCCCTTGACCGGAATCGAACCCGGGACCCTTCAGTCCACAGACCGATGCTCTATCCACTGAGCCAAACCGGTTTCGGCAACAATAGCACTGTCTTTAAATGAGTACTTCTTGTCAAGGTAGCCTGCTCACAGTGCATTTGCAATGCAACTGTCAGTGATTTTCTCCCATGAATTCTTCACCCAAGTCACAACTTCTTGCAGTTTGGGTCACAAAGTTTCCACGCTGATTTCTCTCCATTCACACAGCAGTGACGTCAGGACTCTGCATAATGTCACTGGTTGCTAGACGCCAGTCGGGGCGGCCCTAGCTACCAGTTTATTGTAAATTAATTTTCATTCTGAGACAGAGCTGGGGCCTTATTTTCGGGAGGATGCCTTATATTTCCCTCAGAAGGAAACCTGTAAGTAAGTCTTATTTTCGGAGGATGCTTTATTTTGGGGGAAATACGGTATTTAGGGAATTTCAGAAAGATAACCTCTAGTGCACAGCAGGGATTAACAATACCTTCATCCCATTGAATCGCATCAGCTCCTGAGGGATTCTGATAAGGGACTTTACCTCCTGGGATTTACACGGAATGTACATTTGTTGTTAATCCTGCCCAACACCGGTTACTCCGAGGCCGGAACAGTAAGACACTGACTGACCCCAGACTCAGAGGGGGGATCTTTCCAACCTTCATATCCGAGTGCCCGTGGCAGTGAGGTTCAGGGCGGTGGCACCAGCCTGCCTCAGTGTTTGTGCGATGGCTCCAGAGTAGCTTGGAGACGGCAGTTCAGTCGCTTAGAGGGTGAGCGGGGACCAGCCTGCTGTACTTCTGGTCACCTTAGCCGCTGGGCAGGTGCTTTCCCCCGCGCATCCTGCTTTAAATGTGTTTGTATTGATTTCAGAGAGGAAGGGAGAGGAGAGAGAAACATCAACGATGAGAATCATTGATCAGCTGCCTCCTGCATGACCCCCTCTAGGGAATGAGCTCACAACCCGGGCATGTGCCCTGACAGACTCGAACCTGGAACCCTTCAGTCTGCAGGCTGATGTTCTAGCCACTGAACCATACTGGCCGGGCCCATCCTGTTTGTTTTTTTTTTAATTCCTTACATCTGGGTATGCACCAGAAGAGGGCAGTGGAGAAAAGGGGGAGCACACCTGTCCTCCTTTTGAGGCTGAGTGTGACCAGACTTGCCCTGTTTTCATGCATGGTGCTATCAGTGCCTGAGACTCGGCCAGGCAGAGCCTGGGAAGCTCACCCCCAGCCCCTGTAACTCTCGTCTCCTGCTACCAAACAAGAGTGGAGGTGGGTCCTCAGCAGGTGCAGAGGGGAAGGAGCTAGCCTTTCCCTGTTCCCGGGGTGCCCTGTTCTGAGCACTGGGCTCGGCATGCATTTAACAGAAGAGGCAAACGAGGTTCAGAGAGGATGACACTTGCCGAGTGGCCCAGATGGTAAGTGGCAGGCCTGGGATTGGAGGTTAAAACCAGGCCCCTGAGACTCCCTGGCTGCCTACCAATACCAAGAGCAGAAGTTCCTCTCTCAGAAGGACAAGGAGGAGAGGGACAAGGAGGGGGGCAGCACATGGCTCCTCCCTGAGCTTGATCGTCACCAGGCTGCCAATCCAGGTTAAATGTGCACCTGGCTTCTCTTCTGTTCTGAGAACTGAGAGTTCTGTGGCTGATTTGCCAGGTCACCCAGGCCTCGCTCCGTGATCCTGGGACTTGAGGAAGAACTCACAGAGGGGAGCTTGCCCTTCCAAGTCATTCTGGATCCTGTTTGTAGGCGGTGATGTCATCGTGCTTCGTTGTCCTTGGCTCTTGAGTGCCCTGCTCCTCTCTCCTCCGTTCCAAAGTTGCATCCCCCGGGGAGTGCATCCCGCCTGCAGCTCTGGAGGTTCCGGGGTTCGGTGCTCTGGGGGGGCCTCCAGGCGTGTTAAGGGTCAGTTCCGGCGATACCAAAGACGGGATATCCTTGGGGCCCTTCGCTAACCCCTTCCCTGTGCTCCCCGCTCCGCGCCGCAGCGCCCCCTAAGCCGCCAGGGGCCGCCCGCCGGCGAGGCTCCTCGGCGCGGGGCGGGGCGAGGGGCGGGGCGGGGCCGCACCTGGGCCGCGGGGCCGGGGGTGGGCGCTCGGGGCACAGCCGGCGGGCACCCCGCGGATCGGACCGCCGCCACCTGGGAGCTCGGGACTCCGGTGGAGACGCTGCGCTGTCACATGGGTGGCGGAGACGGGGCCGCATTTAAGCGGCCCGGGTACGGCGCCCGCCTCCAGCGCGTCCTCGGGCTGGGCTCCCGCCGGACGCCCTGCTCTCTGCCCACCGGAGGGCCCGCTCGGCGCCGCGCCGCGCCCCCGCTGCCCGGCCATGCGAGCGCCGGCCCCGCCGCGATGAGCTCGCACATCGCCAAGAGCGAGTCCAAGACGTCGCTGCTGAAGGCGGCTGCGACGAGCGGGGGCAGCCGGGTGCCCCGCCAGGGCCCTGCCCGGGAGCCGGGGCTGCCCGGCCGCCGGCCGCCCAGCGCCTGCCCCGGCACGCCGCCGCCGTCCGGGGACCCCAGTTTACGGAGGCCCCTGTGCCGGCCGGCGCCGCGGGAGGAGGGCGTGCGGGGGAGCCGCCGCGGGCTCCCCCAGGCGCACTGCAGGCCCCGCGAGGCGCTGCGGGCGGCCGCGGCGCCCCGACCTCCTCCCCCGGCGCCGCTGCCCCCGGCCCGCGGGCGGGATGGGGAGGGACGCGGGCTGCCCCCGGCGCTCGGCCTCCGGTGCGCGCGGGGAGTCCCTGGTCGCGGGGTCTCCGCTCCAGCTGCCGCGTCCGAGGCAGACCCGTTCCTCCACCGGCTGCACCCCATGCTCAGCTCCGCCTTCGGCCAGGTAAGGCCGCACCTCCGTCCGTCCGCGCTCGCCGGAGAGGCGCTCGGGACCCTGCCGCGGGCTGCGCACCCTCCGCCGTCCTCCCGCTGCGCCCCTGCCTGCGCTTTCCTCCGGGCCTGATTCAGCACCCTGGGCGCTGTCCACGCCGGGCCTCTTCGGGGCGAGCACCACGCAAAGCCGCCTTCCCCCTGCCAGAAGGGGCCGGTCCTGGGAGGGAATCGACCTCCGCCAGCCGCCTGGAGGTTTGAGGGGGTCACGGACGGGCGCTCTGAGCAGGTGGCGTGAAACCCACTCCTCTGGACTCTGGCCAAGAACACCAGTGAGCAACTCAAGAGAGCAAAGGGTTTGGAGTCTTGTAGTTAAGAGGGGGGACTTTGGGGCACAGCCTTGCTTGGGGAGGAGGGACCCTAACCGTGGCCTGTGGAGGCTCAGAGAGCTGGGAAAGCTGGAGAGCTACAACAGGGGGGAGAAGTGTCTGTGGGCATGAGGGCTGTGCGGACGATTGCTCAAACCGGAACTTTGGGGTGTCCGAAGGAGGTTGCTGCTTCAGGGATGCCATTGGGATGGGAGTTGGGCAGTTGTGAGTCAGGATGTGAACGATACCCAGACTCCTAGCTCGAGGTGGTGTGCATTCTAGGGTAGAAAGGTCACTAAGGAGTCAGCAGTGGCTCCTTTGGTTTCCTCTAGGCCTTTCTCTCAAGGGTCCGGGGCAGCTGGGCAGCTGCCCTTTAAAAACAATCCCTTGTCATAATCTAGTTTGAGGGTGTGTTGCTGGGGAGAGGCTCATTGGAAAGGAACCCGTGAACTGAGCAAAACCAGCAAGACTCTGGTTCTGAGCCCATAACTAAATCAAACTCACTGCACAGCCTTGAGACAGTTCTGCAGCAGCCTGGGAGGTGGTGGTGGTGGTGGAGGTGGTGGTGGTGGGGAATGCAGAGGTCTGATCAGGCTGTTTGCATGGTGTGTGGGGGGAGGGGGCTGAGTCTGTGTGTGCTGGGAAGTAGCGTAAAGAAGCCGTTTTATGCTCCTGGCTTGCCTTGCTGGATCACAATTCCAAGGAGACTGTGTGTGTTTTGCTTCACATTCCTTTTCAAAGTACTACTTGGCAGCGGCTGATGCCGGTGGAGGTCTGACGTGAAGGCAGCTGCGCATGGATTTGGGTCGCACCGGGCTGCTGTGGTGGTGTGATAGGGCTCCAGAGTGTGGCTCTGCTCCTGCGGGGAGTCCTCCGAGTTGCTACAAACAGCTCTCCATCATAGCGATTCGGATGCAGAACAGTAAGAGCAGTGTGCCAACGTGCTGAGGGAGAAGTCGCCGCAGTGGCTTAGGTATTCGTGAGCAGGTGTAGGGCGTTAGGGCATTGCTCCGGAGACAGCAGGGAACAATATAGCTGGAGTTCTGGATATTTTATGTGCGTGGTTTTCTGTTGTTGTTCATCCTCACCCGAGGATCTTGTCCCCCATTGATTTTTAGAGAGATACAGAGAAATATTGATGTGAGAGAAACATAATGATTGGTTGCCTTCCTGACCAGGGCTGGGGTATGTGCTCTTAACTGGAATCCAACCTGGGACCCTTCAGTCTGCTAACTGGTGCTCTATCCACTGAGCAAACCAGCCAGGGCTATTTTGAAGCTTACAGTTTAGCAGTTTGGAAAGGTAGGTTGTTAGCCCAGAATCGCTCATTTTCTGGTTAGTTTGCTGGTGATCTGGCTTCATTCTTGGAAAAGGAGCCCTTTCTTTCCAAGTCCTGCAGAATCTGCCTGCCGAGGCCCTTTGTGAGCTCAGAGCATCTCAGCTACCTGCTTCTCTTCCCACTTCTACTTGCTCACTCATTAAACGAAGACTGTTCTCCAGCCCAATGTTCTGAAATGTCACCAGTCATATGAGTCAGGAAGAGCTGGGAGGCCCCATCAAATATTTACCACCTGCCTCTGGAAGCTCTTGCCCTTGGAGCTGCGACGTTTTCTTTAAAGCTCGGGCGGGCGCATTCGGTTTGGGCTCCCTGCTGACAGCTCTCAGGCATGTGCTGCACAGAACCTGGCCCGGGGCTCGGTGTCAGCCTCCTGCCGGAGGGAAACCGGCTCCTTCCCCTCCCTCTGCACCCAGACTTCTGCCCTTGGAGACAGAGCCAGGACCAAGGGAAGGCCAATGGGCTTCTGAATACGGAAACTTTCAGGTCGGATCTGCTTAGGCAAAATATAACCCTGCGGAAGCAAGTTCATATCTCTTAACCTTAAGTGACGCAAACTCATGATGCCTGTTTCTTTATCTGTGAAATAGGGATAATTCACAGGACAGCGCCAGGTTTGGGGGAGATTAAATTAGGTGATATGTACGGAGTTTGGACCAGTGCGTGGTCCAGACCAAAGGCTCTAGCAGTGCTAGTCATTATTATTGCAGCTGCTGTTTACTAACCGCCACGGGCTGGGTCAGGCCGTTTTCCTTATATTTGCAATAGAATAAGGTACCAAGATAGGCTCCTGAATTAGGGGGAACAACAATTAGGATTCTCCCAGTGACCTCACGGGGCATCCTCACCGCCTGGGGGGAGACCATGTGGTTTTAAGACTAAAGCATGGGATGGTGGCTTGGGAGCCGGTAGAGCTGCAGGTTCCAGTCCCAGCTCCGCCATTGCCTGTTGCTGTGAACTTGGGCCTCTTATTTCCTCTTTCGGTCTGGGCTCATCCAGGCCGACAAAAACTACCTTGCACAGGTGTATGAAGTATACGAGACTAAGTATGTCAAGCGGCCTGGCTCAGAGAGGGTGCTGGGAAAAGGGCAGCCTTCAGTGATGTTGTTGTTATTTATAGAGTCAGCGCCCGAATGAGGGCCTGTCCTTTAAACGCTGTCCCTGAGCCAGGTGAGGAAGGACATTAAAGGAAGGAGCTGAATGGCAAAGGACCCTTCCTGGTACCCCCTTAGTGGACATGTCACCGGAGAGAAGACGGGGTGCCAGAAATTAACTCAGAATGGACATGACTTAGGGCAATTCTTGGCATTGGGTCTTGGAACCGCCTTTCTGCTCCTCACCTCAAATTTGGGAAGTAACACCACTTGTAGAGGCAGCAAACAAACACAACCCATAGCTTTGCCCCACCTTCCCTTTCCTAGCTATAGAGATGCCTCTTTTGATTTGGGTATGCTATTCCAGTTCCCAAACTGCTTTGCACGTAGTAGGATCAGTGTGTTCCTGTATCCTATGAGGGGATCAGTGAGTGAATGGCGGATATATCCAGCCACTGAGCTGCAGAGGGTTCTTAGCTCCTGTAGTTTAGATGGGGAGAGAGGCTATGATGGCTTGGGTCCTAACAGATTTAGTCCCGCTAGGGCAGGCCTATGTTTCTAGGATGAGGACTGTGTATAGTGCTCCCTCCTGCCCGGCCCCCTCTCTGCTCTGCTCTCTGAGAGCGCTGAGAGCCCTACTGGCCTTTTCTCTGGGGCCTGAGGAGGCCAGTTGTGGTTAACATAAATCAGAGAGTCCCCAGGTGTCTGCCTTCGCCTCTAGCTGTTCTGGAGAAGCAACAAGGGTACTTGAGACCTTAGTCTAGAGCCCACTAAACAAGTGTCAAAGTATCTTCTCATTATCTTTACTTCACGGCACCCTGTGAAGGTTAGCACTATCTTCCTCCTCCATTTTAGAGATGAGGAGAGAGACTCAGAGGGGAAGTGGCTTGTCCAAAGGTCACGTGGGATGGCGCTGTGGTCTGCCTCTCCCAACAGCCTGTCCGCGCCAGCCGCGCCGGCTTGGTGGGAAGTCACCTGTGTGTTTCCTGTTTGTCAGAAGCAACCACAAAGGCCTCTCAAGTTACGACCCAGCTTTCCCTGAGCGTCTCAGCCCTGGGCTGCCATCCAAGTTCAAGTGCTGGCGATAGAACTGATCAGGGCCATTGAAGACCAGTCTCCCTCCTAATCAGGAATAATCAGCAACGGGTTTATCCTTCTCATCCCTCTGATCCTATTATTCCATTCCAGAACTCAAAGCGTGGCTTCCGGAGGCCGGGGGCCTGATGCCACAGTGAATAGGAATGGGGGTGGCTGTGCCTGTGTGATGCCTTTGCCCCTTCTAGAAGCTCCCACGGTTCAGCCCTTTAAAAATGTTCTGCTAAAGGTCAAGCCCTCTGCCCCTTCCAATCACTAGTACCCCTCCCGCAGACCAAAAATAGCTTTAGCAAGCTCTACGTTTGAGTCCCTGAACCCCTTGCTACCCTTAATACGCAAGCTAATACTGCATCCTCTTCCCTGGAGAGTGATGGGCTTCTTCAAAGGAACTGACTTTTTTCATTTAGCAAGATCAGGAATTTATTATTTTAATTTTTTTTCGTGTGACAAAGGAGGGCAGAAATAATGCCTTACGTTTCAAAGCCTTTACTTAACAGTATTTTCATATCTGTAGCTCATGGTCTTCACCATAATCCGCCAAAGTTGAAAAGTCAGGTCTTGTTTCCATGTTATAATTAAGGAAACTGGGATCCAGAGAAATTGACTCATTTATACAGGCCATGTGGTTAGGAAATGGTAAACTGGGCCTCAAATCCAGCCCGTGGGACTCCACATTCTACATTCTTAAATATCATACCAGCGTTTATCGAGTGTCTGCTGTGTGCCAGGCTTCATGTTGAGGTGTATGGTTTATTATCTTATTTAACTGCCCACGTGTTCCATTACAAGCAAAACCTCTGACCCATATCCAAATATCTACATCCAAAGTGCGTGCCTTTTCTACAGGAGACAGCTGTCCTGTCTGCTGTTCCAAAGGACAGACACATCACGAGGTTGACAGGTGGGTGCTGTGCTCTGGGGTGGCCTGCAGGGGGCAGGAGTGGGTACCCTGGCCATTTAAGACCAATGCTGGGCAGGGGAAGGGGTACCTTCTATGTTCCTGGCACTGTGCCAAGCCAAAGCTTTGCATGTATTCATTAACCCCTCAGAAGAGCCCTTGAGGGAAGGGTTTTGGAGTACCCATTTTATCAATAAAGAAACTGAGGCTCAGAAAGATAACATGTCCTCAAGATCATCCAGCAGTTGCTAGGCAGCAGGGCAAGATTTGAACCCAAGTCTGGGTTCCAAGCTCTTAGGCTCTGTGTCAGCAGTTCCCAGCACTGGCTGCCGTTAGCATCGCCTGGAGCACTGTCATCGGCCATGGCAGGAGCCACCTGTGCCCGATAAGTTGGCATCTCCGGGAAGCTCCCCGTGAGCCCATGGGCAGCCAGGGCGGGAAGCGGCTTTACCCTGTGCGCCCGCCTGCTCACGTCGTTCTTACGACCTGGGTTCCTGGGTGAGGCCTGACGCAGTTCCCTGTGGGGTCCCGGGCGAGTTCTAGCTTTTCTTTTTTACTTAGAATGTTTCCATTTTAATTTCTTATTGAATTTATTGGGGTGACATTGGTTAATTAAATTATATAGATCTCAGGGCTACAATTCTATAATACTTCATTTGTGAGCCTAGCTTTTCACCAGAATCTGCAGATGGCCAGTTTCCTAGCTTTGGCCTGCAAGTCTTTTCGGATCTTCCTGAGTTAAATCGCATCCCTAGAGTGTTTGTGCTTCCCCTCCATGGCATGTAACTAACATGTAATTAAGTCCTGTGTTCCTGGCTATTTAATATCTTTTGCCCACCTGCTAAGCGGGGACTACGTTTCTCATGTTCGCAGGCACGTAAGTACTGGACAAGTGATTCTTCTTTCTCCATTTTAATAATTACTTATGGAGTACCCACATGTGCCGTGCACTCTGTTATGTAGGCATTTTAAGGAAGAGAGAGGAAACCCCATTTTTCAGGCAAGGAAACTGAAGCTCTGGAATGTAAGAAGTCAGAAGCCAGCAGAGCCAGGATTCAACCCCAGGCCTGCCGATCCTCTCATTCATCTGAGTCCATTGCTCTTCTTCATGCATGACCCTGACCTCTGACCCCTGACCCCAGAAGCTGCTTTAAGCTGTTTCCAAGGAACTCATCTTTGAAGAAGGCGATTAAATTGGCAGCTTGCTCTTTTAATTCCAACTCCCCAGTGTCTTCACGCCTTTCTGCCTTTTAGGCAAAAACAATTCCCCAGTCTCCTCATCGGTCCTCAGGGGGTACCCTTCCTTCTCCGGAGAATTGGCCCAAACGTGGGCTGCTGAATAACTAGCCTCATAAACCCTCCCCATGCCAACCTCGTCAGCAATAGCTCTGTCGACAAGACCCATCGGGGACCTCCTTCCCCAGCTCCCTGGGACCAAGCCTGTGGCACCTTCTGGGCACTGCCTCCTCCTCATCTCCCCTAAGGGGAGGTCTGACCAGCCACTCGGAACTGGACCAAAAGTCCCCGGGAGAGCAGCCTCTCTGGACTGAAAGCTCAGGCATGCGTGGAAGGGTGGTTTCATCTGGCGCTGACCTACCTCTGGTGCCCCCTGCTGGGGAAAGCGTGGCGCCCGGGAATGGGACTTCTCTCGGGGCATCTGGCTGGGGCTGCAGATACGAGGCTTGAGATGACTGACACCACAGCTGGAACCTGGAGAGAGGAAGAGCCAGTCACCTAAAAAGTCCATTGTGGGACCATGGCGGCTACTTTTCAGAGGGCGGCCTCTCCGCTCGACTCCCCAGGAAGCAGGTGGAAGATCCTGGCTCAGGTCAGGCGGAGGATTGCAAGGTCAGTGGCCCCCACTCGCGCCCTCCGAGACTGCACTCCGGGAAGGGAGCAGAGGTTGCTGCTAACTGCTTTTGGCTCTGCTGTGCTTCCAGTCCCTGGAGTCTCATCCCGTTTCGTGACAGGCAAGTGTGAAGAACGGAGCGTGATGGAGACGCACAAACGCTCCCAAGCCCTCAACTGGAGCTGCCTGCTCTCAGTCCAGCTGCAAATGTCAGGAGGCAGTTTGGATGTGTTTGTCCCTGTGTGCTTGTGTGTGCCTGTGTGTGTGTGTGTGTGTGTGTGTGTGTGTGAGAGAGAGAGAGAGAGAGAGAGAGAGAGAGAGAGAGAGAGAATGCAAGCACAAAGCTGGGAGGCACCCTGGCTTTGGGGAACCAAACTAGCCTGATTCCCCTCCTGGGTCTGCTGGCCTAATTCCCAGCTGCAGCTGCCATTCTGCCCCCCCCCCCCCGCCCCTCCCGCCGCCGCCGCAATCTTTCCGCAGCTTTGGCAGCTTTGGCTGAGGGAAGGGGACTGAGCCGAGAGGACTGAGCGATGATCTGGCCGCCTTCTCCAGCTCCCGCTGCTCTCTGCCATCAGCCGTCTGGGTGATTTTCTCTGTGCCCTGCACACTTCCCTCCTGCCTTCATCTCCTTAAGAAAGTGCCCAGAAAGTTACCCCCCTCCCAACACACACACACACACACACACACACACACACACACACACAATCAGCAGGAGCGGGCAGACGAGTGAGAGAGCACGCGCGCAAGAGAGAGGCTCGGTCCCGGAGGAAGAGCGGCGGGCAGAGGGAGGCTGGGGTGGCAGTGGGCAGTGACCAGGACTGAGGTCTGGGAGCCTCCGGGAGCCTCCTTCATGGACCCCGGGATGCCGAGAGGCGCTGCCTCAGCTTAGGATGGGCAACTGTGTCAAGTCTCCACTGAGAAATCTCTCCAGAAAGGTATGTTCCCGGATTCCCAAACCTGGGCTGGGGTGGGGCACTTCCCATCGGCCCCAGAGGTTGGGCACAGAGGGGGCGGCATCTGAGACTTGTCACCCTTCCCGTGGGTTCTGCCTTAGAGCTCCTTCCCTGTTCTGACCTCCGATTGCCTCCTGTCTCCGTTTCTGTGTCCCAGCCTCTGAGTTGAAGTCGGGACTTGGAGCTGCATGGGGACTGTAGAATCTACAAGGTTTAGGGAAGAGCCACGGGCTGGGGGTGTAAGTGAAAAGCATGGATCCTTAGGGTGTCCGAGGGGACAGACCCCTTGGAGCTGGCAGGGTTTGCTGGAAGGGGTTAGCTTTGACCTTGCTGCTGCTAAGCCGCCTTCTCAGCAGTAGGGCCGGGGCTTAGCTGGCCCTTGGAGGGCCTCTGGCCCTCTCTGGTGGTCTTGAGGCCTGCAGGGCTGCGGGTTTTGAAGTAGGTCCTGCTGCCACTGAAAGGCACCCGGTCAGAGAATCTCACCTAGGATCAGACTGCTTCAGGGACCGGAACTGTTTACTGAGGAAGAGGAAGTAGAGTCAGAGCACCTGTGTCGCTTTCCGTAGCGGTTTATTGCTTCCACGCCAGGATGATGTCTTTTTGCAAGAATTCGTTTGGAGAGCAGTGAACACTGGCTGCGTCTGTAGGGTTTGCTTCCCGTGCACTCCGCTGTGTGCCTCGCCCTCCGTAGTCTGCCACGGCAGAAACTCCTCGTGTTATTTAGAGGGAGGAGGAGTGAGAGGGACGTTTCCGCAGAGCTTCATCGTCACTGCGGCGCAGTGACACTTACCCAAGGTCTCAGGTGAGCTAACGGCACCTCTGCCTCCAGCCCCACCTTCACTGCTCCGGCCTCTCAATTAGGACATTTCTGCTGCTCATCGGCGTCCTCAGGTAGCGAGCGAAGCTACTCACATCAAATCCCTTTTCGTTTTTGCTGCACCTCAGCTCCTTCTGAGGGGTGACTGTTTCTCCTGTGCACCCTCCCCCGTCATTTGCTATCTTCTTGGTGGAGTCTTTGTACCAGAAGCGGCCTCCGCTGTTGCAGAGGAACAGACAGTGGCCAGAATTAGTGTAAAGGACACAGGGTAAAAGCCCTCCCCTGGCTCTCTAAGAGGAGAGTTTAAGAATAAGAATTGTCCTTTGGTTCCACCCCACCCATCTTCCTCACATAGCCGCGGGCTTAAGAATCAGACTTCTCAGGTCTCCTCTTCCCAGCTGTGTGACTTTGGGCAAGTTACTTGACTTCTCTGGGCCTCAGTTATTTTGTCCATCAAGAATACATACTGATACCCACCTTGTAAGGTGACTGTGAGAACTAAGAGTGTTGTGCACTATATTCACTGCCTGGAATGTAGTACTCAACAAATGTTAGCTAGTAATATTGTTATAATCGTAATTTTTCCATTCTGGGTTTTCTGAGAAGAGGGATGGAGGAAAAAGAATATAGGAGAGGCCGAAACCAGTTTGGCTCAGTGGATAGAGTGTCGGTCTGCGGACTGAAGGGTTCCAGGTTCGATTCCAGTCAAGGGTATGTACATTGGTTTCAGGCACATCCCCCCTGGTGGGGGGGTGTAGGAGGCAGCTGATCGATGTCTCTCTCTCATCGATGTTTCTAGCTCTCTATCCCTCTCCTTTCCTCTCTGTGGAAAATCAATAAAAAATATTTTTTTAAAAAAAAGAATATAGGAGAGGTTTTGAGTCCATGCAGTAAGGTTAAAGATCATACAACTTGTTGCATTTAATTTCATGTTTTTAAATTTAAAACATTTAAAAATTCATTTTAAAGAGAGAAACGTCGATTTGTTATTTCATTTATTTGTGCATTAATTGGTTGCTTCTTGTATGAGCCCTGACCAGGGATCAAATTTGAAACCTTGGCATTTCGGGATGATGCTCTAACCAACTGAGCTACCTGGCCAGGGGAATTTCATGTTTTCTATAAAAATAATAATTGCTTTTTCCTGAATATTTACAATGTGTCCAACTTGTTGTCTTATTTCCTCTTTTCCACCAAATAGTTCTTTTGGCTGAGGTCACACAGCCAACTGGATTCTGAGCTGGGATTTAAACCCTGGTCTGTGTGAATCCAGAACTGGTATTTTTATTTTTTATTTTTGCCTTTCTCTTCTTCCTGCTGTCAAAAATGTTATTCTTAGGTCTCTGAGCCTGCCCTTACACGTCATCTGGTCCAAATTCCCAGCGGCTACCGCGGTCTCCTCTCCTACCTCACCAGATGCCTACCCGCTCAACTTCCCCCGGGTCCTCGGTGTGGGCGCTCTGACCTACAACCCCGGCCAGCTTCTGTCGTTAGAGAGCTGTTAGGTCAGGGGCATGCGGGGCCTCCCGTCAGGAGACACGGTCAGCCTGTGGGCCGATGCCCACTTGGCTTCCCGAGTGGCACTCGGGGAACCAGTAATGGTGAGAGGCGGCCGCTCCCGGCTCTGAGCAGGGCAGGCCAGGCTGTCAGGTGCCATCACTGGCCGGGGAGGGACAGCCGCTTCCCGGGGCAGCGTGGTGCCAGGCAGGATTATGATCAAGAGGCAGTGGAAATTCCTCGGCCACCGCTGGCTCATTCTCTGTGGGAGCAAATTCTCCATCCTTCTCACTTCTTTCCTGATTGGCAAATGTTCTCCCACTTCCTCTGAGGCCACAGTAAATGCCTTCTGCACCAGCATCTCTTTAAGTTGCATCACTGTCACCATCATTGTCATCATCCTGTCGTCACTGTGGCAGCTCCATTTCTCCCACCTTTACCATGCTCTAGGCACTGTGCAACAGCCATTCACTTCTCACGAGAATCCCGTGAGCCGCCATGCCCATGTCCACTGTATACAGAAGGAAACTGGAGTGCAGGCAGGTGACGTGACCTGCTCCAGGTCACAGCAAGCAGGTGGCAGAGCCAGAATTGTGAGTCCAAAGTCCGCGTACAAAACCCCCTGTCAGAGCTCTGCGCCTGCCGCCGTGTCACCTCCTGGGCTGTGTCACTGAGCCACGTGTGTGCGAGTTGCTAGGACTAGAAGGCTGCCTCTCCACAAGCACCTCCGAGATTGTGTCCTGGGTGAAGCTACTGGAATCCAGGCTTCCTGGGAGCCGGCCTCCAGTAGGGAGGGCCCCTCTGGCTCTGACCTCACTTGGCATAAATCCGATGGCCACCCTTAAGCTCCGAGGTTCTCTGAGACCGGCCCTTCTTGCACTCACTGCACTTGGGCCTTGGGCCGAGGTTCTTCACCGCGCACTTGAGCTGCTGCTGCTCAACGAGGAGCCAGAACACTGTGTGTCCCTCCAGGCCTGCAGGGGGAAGGGGAGCTAGGGTGTAGCCCCACTGTGTGGGACATTGGGGAGAGGACACGTGAGACGGGGCAGGTGGTTCTACTTCTCAGCCGGGGAGGCCAGGCTGCCCCGAGGTTAGGACCGTCCCCTGGGCATGACCTTCCCGGAGCCAGAGGACGAGCAGGAAGAAGAGCACAGTGAGACGACAGGGTGGGTGTGGGGCCTGGGTGCCCTGGGTGGGAGAGAAAGCTGTGGCTGATGCTGCTGCCGTCCTGGGGGGGGAGGGAGGGCAGACTGGGCAGCGCTGACTTTTTATAGCTGCATGGGAACTGTCGGGGAGGAGACTGGAGGCCCGGGCCTGCGGCACAGCTATATTCGGTAAGCAGCGGGCCCTGTCCCAGCCTCAGAGGTCGCAGGCTGGGCCAGGCAGGGAGCCAGGGAAGGCCGGAGGGGGAGAGAGACTTGCTGGTGAGAGTGTCTAGTGTTGAGGTTGCAAATGGTGGGATCCGACCCACAGATGTGCTTTGTGTCACCCGCCCACCGAGGGTCTCTGGCAGCCTTGGGCTGGAGTTACGTAGTGCTGCTCCTTGAGACACTCACAGCACCGTCCAGCCCCCGTCTCCCCTCTGTCACCTGTGCTTCCGGTGTCAGCGACGGCCCCGGTGTGTGAGCCTCCGTCTAGCTGAGCCTCTCCCCGCTGCTCTGCTTGTCCTCACTGCCTTCTGGTGGGTGCAGTGCGGGGAGGGTCAGAAGTCCCTTTGGGAACCTAGCCCCGGGGATGTGCTGGGACATTGGGGCAATGTTGGAAAAGGATGTATTCCATTCATCTCTTAACGAAAACTTCCCATTGGTGGGAACAGAAGCCTCCTGCTGCCTGCTTTTCTCTCTGAGCCTTTGTATGCACGTGAGTGTGATTCTAGGCGCACATGTGTCGTGTGTGTGTGTGTGTGTGTGTGTGTGTGCGCGCACGCACGTGCCACATGGTGGATACCACACCCAACTCTTCCCGGAGCATCTGTTTCAGTCAAGGATTGGAGATTCCATCTGTTGGACCAATCTGATGCTGCCTCGTGCATCTGAAGACCCTCTGACCCTGCTGTCCGACTCCAGGGTCTGCTCTTAGGAGAGCCCCTCCGAGGAGGCCGGCGGGGCCGGAGGTGATGCCTGCCTCTCTTTTGCATTTGCTCGGTGCTGGCTGAAGATGCGCCAGGAGGAGACTGCCAGCTACAGAGCGGTGCCGGCGAGCGAGGAGGGGCTGGCGGCCAGCGGCGAGCTGCCCGGACCACTCCTGATGCTGGCCCAGAACTGCGCCGTCATGCACAACCTGCTGGGCCCTGCCTGCATCTTCCTGCGCAAGGGCTTCGCGGAGAGCAGGCAGCCTGTACGTAAGTGGCCCCCGTGGAGCTGCGCTCGACTTGGCTTCACGGGTGAGAAGGTGTGGGAAGAAGAGGGGCTCTGTACCCAGAGTGTGCACCCCCAGCAGATACTCCTCAAACCCTCAATTTTACTTATTATTATTTCTTTTTAGTTTTAGATTTTTTTTCATTTTTTTATTAAGGTATTATATGTGTACATACCATTGTCCCCCCCCCAAAAAAAAGACCCCCTCAATTTGTAAATCTGACCCCTGAATTTCCCACACATGGTTGCAAAGCACTGTTGAGTCCACCTCCACCAGCACGAAATGATAACAGCAGCCAACATTGTTTGGGGATTTTAAATACATACATGTTTTTGTTGATTTTAGAGAGAGGCAGAGAGAGAGAGGAACATCAATCAACTATCTCCTATATGCACCACATCCTGACGAGCAGTCAAACCTGAGACCTTTTGGTGCATGAATACGCTCAACCACCCGAGCCACACCAGCCAGGGCATGTTTGGGGATATTTTTTGAACACTTACCGTGTGCCGGGCACTGTGCTAAGAGCTTTGGTCCATTGCCTCACTTAAAACTCAGAGCAACTCTAAGAGGTAGGTACCGTTATCCCCATTTTACAGATGAGGAAAGTGAGTTGGAGAAGTAACCTGCTGAAGGTACAGCTTGTGGGTGAGGAGGGTAGGATTCAGAGTCGGGAGTCTGACCAGGGCCTCCTGTGTTCTGAGCAACAGTGCTGAGCACAGTTCTGTCCGGCAGGCCTTGCTGCCAAGATGGAGACATCCGGTAATCTGCACTGTCCAGTGTGGCAGCCACTAGCCACGCGCGACTGTTGAGCACTTGACATGTGACTAGTGCAGCTGAGGAACTGGATTGTTAATTCTGTTTAATTCCCATTTGGATTTAAATAGCCACGTGCGGCCACTCTATTGGTCAGCCTCCTGCAGGACTTGGACAGCCACAGGGAGGAGGGGAACAAGGGTGGTGCTACAGAAATGCTTATAGCTCTATTTCCGGTGTGCTCACAAAGGCTCCGGCAGGTGGGGCCGGGTATTGACCTATTACAGATGGAGAGACTGGCCGGGTCACAGGGTGACCTGCTCCAGGCCCATGGCTAGCATGCAGCAGATCTGAGCTTTGCTTCAAGTCTGATCCTAGAGGCCAAGCTCTTCCCCCGACAATTATGTCGGAGAGAAAGGAGAATGTGTATGCTCCATTCCACCTGCCCCCGCCCCCCAATTGCTCATGGTCTTCCTGCCACCCAGATGGGGGGGGGGGGCATCTGTTTCTACTCTAAGCACAGCACATATACCCCCCACTCTGCACCCGGGGGCGGGGCAACCCAAGCACCAGCCAGCAGGACTCAGCCAGCCACAGGGCACCCGGCTTCCGCTCCCTGACTGTCTGTGCAAGGGGTCCGAGGAGGGGCAGGGGGGGGGCAGCAGCACCTCCCTTCTCTCAGGCCTCAGAGCTGGTCCTGGAGAAGTGGGGCTGCTGGGCCCTGACCAGGGAAAGGACTTGTTATGTCTGAGCAACTTGTCCTAGCGAGGGTCCTCCGTGTGCGTGCGCGGCCCCTCCTCGCTCCCTCGCTCCCTTGCACTTCCTGGGGGGAATGGACACTGCGCAAACCCAAGAGCCAAGTCTGACTTGGAGCAGCTAATGGGGGACAGAGGCCCGTTAGGTATGTGAAAGCGTGACAACCCACACGCTGCGCACCATGAGCCACCCAGCAGAGACAGACATCCCTCCAACGCGTCCCCTCAGCTAGAACGCCACCTGCAGGACCCGTAGCTGGTGGCCTGCCTGTCCCAAGCACATGGACACACTCCACGCTGTCCTGCCACATACAGCCACTTCTAAGCACCGGGCCTATGCACCTGCTTGTTCCACTAGATGTTGCTCAATAGCCCCTTTCTAGAAGATTCTCAGATTTTCCAGAGTCAGGGTCCCTTGCTCTGGGGCACTTTGGAGTGGATGGAAAGCAACCATCTCTCCCCTCTCTGGCCCCATTGGATAAAGCAACCTGTACTCAACTGAGATGCCTCCGCTCATGATGGCACACCGTGTGTCTGTGTTCATGACAGGTGTGTCTGTACCTGGCATGCTTCCTCAGTGCAGCACACCTGTCCCGAGTTCTCCCTGCCAAAGGCAGAGAACTGTGCCATCTGGGGAGGAGGAGCCCGCGGACCGGTTTGGGAACTCATTAAGCAGGTCCAGTTGGGCAGCAATCCATTTCGTGCCAGTCTGTGTTCCTCACCAGCTGGAGTGCCCCACGCGTCCTCCGGGCCTGCTCTTTCGAGACTTCCCTGCCATCTGTCGTGATGCCTAGACCCAGAGCTCCTTGGGTCCCAGGGAGAGCTGGGCCTGCTTGGAGCGTTGGATGTGTGCTTGGGGCCTGGCGGCGGCCGGAGGCACTGGCAGCCCCAGGCTCCCCTGCTGTGCCCGTGGCAGGGCAGGTGTGGCATGGGGGTCAAGTTGGAGAAGGTAGAGCAGTGCCCGGGAAGCAGGGCACAGCCCTAATCCTGCCTCCACACCTTGGGTCCTCCCTTCCTTCGCTCTCGGGCTGCCTGCCTAGTCCCTGCTTTCTCTCCCCTCAGCCTCTCTGCTCCCATTCCCTTGCAGGCCTCCTCTTTTGTGACCTCCCGCTGACCCTGTTCATTTACAGGTTTTGCCTCTGTTCCAGCTCTGTCCTCTGACACGTTCTTGTGTCGGAAACAAGGGGCCGTGCCCCGGCCGCATGGGGCGCTTGGGTCCCTGGGCATCTGCCATGCTGTGGGAGACGTGGGGGTGCGCCTTTTCCCTCAGGGACGCGGCCCAGGCATGCTCTGCTGCAGCCCGCCACCTCTGCCCAGCGCCTGCTGCCACTTACTTGCATGGCCCTCGGGCTGGACACTTTGTGACTCCAGGCCCCTAGCACTGCTAACAGGACACATTCTTTGTTTCAGGACAGATCTCTGCGGCCAGAGGAGATTGAAGGTAAGCCCGGCCCTGAAGGGGAAAGGTTACTCAGCCGCCAGAAACCTGAGGGAAGGGGGGCTGGTGGGAAGAGAGGCGGACCCCCTGACCTCCGGGGACGGCCTGGTACGGAGCCGGGGTCAGAGGAGTGTACAGCGGCAGCTCTGGCTCCGGCTCCAGAGGCTCTGCAGCTCCCGCCTCTCCCCTAATCATGTCCCCCTTTGTGCCCTCCCCCAGAGCTCCGGGAGGCCTTCCGGGAATTTGACAAGGACAAGGACGGCTACATCAACTGCCGAGACCTGGGCAACTGCATGCGCACCATGGGCTACATGCCCACCGAGATGGAGCTCATTGAGCTGTCCCAGCAGATCAACATGAACCGTGCGTCCCTCCGCCGGCACCTCCTGCCCTCCCGTCCTCGCCACGCAGCCCTCTGCAGCCAGACAGGCTGCGTTCACTTCCGGGCCCACTCTTTCCAGCTATGTGACCTGGGGAAAACTACGTGCCCATTTTCTCACCTGGAAACGAGGGTGCAGCAGAGGGGGAGTGAGGCACAGGAAGTCAGCTTGGGAATATATTTAAAATGGCCAATACCTGCCCACCGGGAGCTGAACAAAGGGATGCTGATATTCCTCTTTTCCTCCTGGCCTGGGTTCTCTCAGAAGCAAGCCTGAGACAAGAATTTGAAAGCATTTGACATTTATTTAATAGGTGACGACTAGGGAAGTGAGATAGGGAAGAGGAGGAGCCAGCAAAGGGTGTATTCTCAAGCCAGCTACCACTGACCTGAGCCTAATACTGCTGGGGAACTTGGGGAGTTGGTGTAGCAGCTCCCCTCAGAGCTATCTTGTACCCTCACGTGGGGGCATTTAATCCCCAAACTCCTGCCAGTCACTGGTGAAAGCTGCTGTTGCAGGCCAAGTGGGGGGTCAGGCCTCCGATACTTGTACCTCCTGAGAGAGCCTATGGCAGCCGTGGGCAAACTACGGCCCGCGGGCCGGATCCGGCCCGTTCAGCTGTTCTATCCAGCCCGAGGAGCCAAAAGAGCGGAGGGTTCTCTTGCTCTCCCCTCCGCTCCTTCACCAGCAGCCCAAGATGAGAGTGCCAGCATGGTCAGGTTGCTTTTGTTCCAGCCCTCTGGTCCAGTTTAAGAACCCATTGTGGCCCTCGAGTCAAAAAGTTTGCCCACCCCTGGCCTATGGGAAGTTGAGCTTCCATTTGCACAAGGGGAAGGAAGGCTGGAGCATGTGGGCCAGGCACCCAGAATTTTCTGCTTCCCTCTCTGCCTTCCTGCAAGTGTTTCTATCTCTGGAAGTATTTGCCTGTCTCTGTGACCTAATGTTTCTTTCTCTAATCCATATCCATCTCTGCCCACTTCCTGATTTGTTCCCTTTGTCAACCCCTGGCCACTCTCCTGAGCCATTCTTTGACAAACTACCTGCACGTAGTCACTCTCGGTCATCATTTGGCCTTTGGTTAAACCTTGGATCTGGCCCTGGGCAAGTCAGCGTGGGGTTGGTAAGACCTTCCATTGCCTAGGAGGGGAATGGTTAGATGCTGACCTAGCTCTTTCCTTTGTCCCCAGTGGGTGGCCAAGTGGATTTTGATGACTTTGTGGAGCTAATGGGACCTAAACTCCTGGCGGAGACGGCGGATATGATTGGTGTAAAGGAACTACGAGATGCTTTCCGAGAGGTGAGTCATGGGCCGTGGACAGGCAGGAGGTGGTAGGCTGTCAGAATCCCAACCCCAGCGTGGCACCTTGAAAAGAACCTGAACCCTGGTCCCAGACCGGGGAAGGAGCTGGACAGAGAAGGTTCTCTGGGGACAAGGGGACATTGACTCTGGAGAAGGAGCTCAACCTTGGGATCTGCTTTTGATGGTCTCCCTGTTACAGCTGCCTCTCCCTTCTGCCTGCCCTGTCTAGTTTGACACCAATGGTGATGGGGAGATAAGCACCAGTGAGTTGCGAGAGGCCATGAGGAAACTCCTGGGTCATCAGGTGGGACACCGAGACATAGAGGAAATTATCCGGGATGTGGACCTCAATGGGGATGGCCACGTGGACTTTGAAGGTAGGTGGGCTTGAAAGTGGGAGAGAAAGTGACCATTCAGGGAGCCCTCCAACTATATATCCATCATGCAACCATCATTTCATTCCAACTTCCCATACCCTACCCTTCCATCCTGCCATCCATGCACCACTTCAATCTGCCTCCCATCTCTATGCTCATCCATCCATCCTTCCATCCATCCATCCACCTATACCACCTGTTTTATCCATCTTTTCATCTATTTATCCACTCATCCATCTCTAGACAGTTATCCATAGAACCATTTATCCATGCACTTATCTATCCATCCATGCCTAATTCTTCCATAATTCTCCCATACATTCATCCATGCACCCATCTACTCATGTATATCTCTCTGTGTATCTGTACTTCTCTACATTGTTCATATATTTATATATCTTTAACCACCTGCCTATATTTCTACCTAATTGTCTGTCTAGTCGTTTGCCTATCAATACCCATCTACTCATCCATACATCCCTTCCTGTGTCCATCTTCCCCCATCCACTTCTATCCATCTGTCTGTCCACATCCTTCCATCCATGGAAAGTATTTTCTGAAGGCCACATTCCTCAAGATGACACTCAGGCCCCTAAGATCTGACCACAGCTCCTACCGTTCCTTCACTCCCAATGCACCTGTCCATGTCGGTTCATCAGTGTTAAGTGCGCCGCTCCGGTGGGGATGCTGATAATGGGGGAGGGCGTGTCTGTGTGGAGGTCAGGAGTATGTGGGAACTCTGTACTTCCTGCTTAATTTTGCTGTGGATCTAAAACTGCTCTAAAAAAGAAAGTCTACTTTTAAAAAAGAAGGGAGGGGGTGATTTGCAGGAAAGCTGGAAAATGAGGCGTGAGAGGGAGCCAGCGGCACCTAAGGTGCTGAAAGGGAGGGAGAGCCGTGGAGCTGGGCATGAGGTTGGGGGTGAGTGGGAGAGATGAGGCGGGGATGTCAGCTGGGGCCAGAACTGGGGGACCTGAGGTCATGTCAGCATATGGGACATGATCCATGGATCTGTGAGAGGTTAAGAATGGAGTCAGATATGCAGCTTAGAAGCTTGAGCTGGCCGCTGTGTAGAAGATTGCTGGAAGGGGCCGCAGGGAGGTGGAACCACCATGGAGTCAGGCAGTGCGAGGGCGAGGGCGACACAGGCTGAGGGAGGCTCGGAGGCGGTGTCCTGAGCGGGCCCTGACTGCTGCTTTCTCCCCCTCCCCTGTCCCCCCAGAGTTTGTCCGGATGATGTCCCGCTGAGGCCGGGAGGGCCCCCAGGACTGCCAAGCTCCCCCGGGCGGGAGAAGAGGGGCCAGAGCTCTTCGCCCCGCTGCTGCAGCTGCCGAGCCCAGGATGGACTGGTGGAGGGGCCTGCTTGCACCCCGGGGAGGTGCCCACCCCGGACCCCACCCTCCGCACTGTGAAAGATTCACAACTCCTGCAACTGGAAAGTGGGGCGCCCACCGACAAGGAGGCAACAGTGCCAAGCCCACAGAGGCTATGCAAGGCGCCAAGTGCCATGTACCCAGCCGCTGCCGGCTGCTTGGGCCAGGGAGCCCGCCAGCAGAGCCCACATAGCATGTCTGCCTAGGGCAAAGCCTCTTGCTGCCCTCCTTAGCGCTGTGCCCATCCCAGCTCGCCTCAGCCTTGTTATCTCAGAACCAATAAAAGTATTTCCGAGAGCAAAATCGGAAGAAAAAAAAATGTTGCCGCGTGGGGTGTTGGCTTCTGGGCCTGGTTAGCTGACGACGTGTTTCCTGAGTACCAGCTGCTCACCGGCACTGGCGGAACACCCCTGCAGTCAGCAGGCATTTAGTGGGTGCCGCGAGGTACCCCGCCACTTCCTCACTGACCTCAGTAGCCAGAACCTGGCACCGTTAGCTGCAAGGGAGATGGGGTTTAGTAAGCTGGCTGGGTACGCAGCTGCCACAGGTTCTACAGAGACCCCTGCTCAATGGTGTCGGTGGGTTGTGCTGCTTTAAGTGAAACGACAGAGAGTGACATCAGCTCACCATCGGCTAATGGGTATAAGCAAGAGTTAAGTTCCCGAGCGTCTCATCAAACAGAACGTGATTCCAGGACCTGCTGTGTAAGAAGAAGAATGGGTATTGGGTACGCATCTAGAGGGGTCTGCCCCACTTCCTGTCTATTGGAGCTTTCCCACCGGTCCGGGGATTACAGGTCGTGGTGCTGCCATTAGGGAAAAGGCAGAGACCTTCGGTCGGGCATAGGCAGGAGGCCTGGCCGCCTCTGGGGAGGTCAGGGAGGCTTTCCTGAGGAAGTGATGGCGAGGATTGTGCCTGGAGGAAATCCCACTGTGCGTGTGTGCGTGTGTGTGCGTGTGTGTGTGTGTGTGTGTGTGTGTGTGTGTGTGTGGCGACAGATGTAGAAACAGCTGCCGCCTCTCCAGGAGCAGGAAGCAGAAGAGCAGAGGAGGTCGGCTCTGGGCAGTCCCGTCCCCTCTGGAACCTCAGTTCGCTGAGATGTAATGTAGAAAGGGCATGAAGTCCACAGGAAGGGCTCTCGGGCATACGTTGCGCACCTGCAGGCCGCTGTGGCCACAACTGCAGTGGAATTGTGCCACTAACGGTATTAACCCACCATCAGCATTGCCGTTAACGTGGCCCGGTGAAGGGTTGAAGGAGCCCAAAGGAGAAGTCTGGGTAGAAGTTGTCCGGAATCTTGGGTGTGGGGCATAATCAGACCGGGGTATGGGCCGGACTCAGGTAGCCAAGCCAGTGGTTCTCAAACTCCAGTGTTCGAAGAGGAAGAGGCGCCTGGGGCGTTCGTTAAGCCGCAGTCTGGCCCTGGTCTGATGCTTGTGACTCGGTGTTAGGATTGGGCTCCATCAGTTCGAGTCTCTAACAAGCTCCCGGATGCTGCCGGTCTGTGGACCACGGTTTAAATGACACCATTACATATCCTAGGCACGGAGGCAGGTGTCTTTGCAGGCAGCGGGGGTGGGTGCTGAGGGCTAGGCTGGAAGTGGGAGGTGGGAGGACAATCCCGGGCCCCTATGTTGCGACTCAGGGACGATCCTGTTCTTAGACCTGGCAGGGGATGTGGGCACCAGCCAGAAGCCTGGGCATTCCCGTGTCCCTGTGGGCAGCAGGGCTGGGAGCCCAGATTCACTAATAATCCAGTCCTGGGACCCCGCCTTTGGCTCTGTGCTCTGCAGGAGCATGCAGCGCTGCCTGCTCGCTTGCCCACTTACCTCTGCCCGGAGACCCAGAGCTACGGCGTCAGAGATGCAATGTTTTTGGAGGGCTTCTGTGGGCACCTCTGTCAGCTGACCGGTTGAGCCCCTGCAGGCACGGTAGGAAGGAGGAGCTAGGGCAGGGGTGGGCAAACTTTTTGACTTGAGGGCCACAATGGGTTCTGAAACTGGACCGGAGGGCCAGAACAAAAGCAACCTGACCATGCTGGCACTCTCCTCTTGGGCTGCTGGTGAAGGAGTGGAGGAGAGAGCAAGAGAACCCTCTGCTCTTTTGGCTCCTCGGGCCGGATAGAGCAGCCGAACGGGCCGGATCCGGCCCGAGGGCTATAGTTTGCCCACGGCTGAGCTAGGAGTTCACTAGCTCAGAGGGACCCACCAGCCACTGCTCAGAGGGACCCACCTGCTCGGGACAAGGGGGCCCGGAGTGGGGTGGCCTCTGCCTCCTCCAGTGCGGAAACTAGAACTCCTTGCCTTGAGTGTGTCTTATGTTTAGGGTGCCTAGCAAGATTGCTGACAGAAAGGGCTCTGTGCTTTTCAAGACTGAGACTCAGTTTTCTAGAAGAACCTATCTGAGATAGGAATTCTTTTTTTTTTTTAAATCCTCACCCAAGGATGTATGTTGTGAGAGAGAGACATCAATGTGAGAAATTGATTGCCTCCCATATACAGGCTGACTGGGGACTGAACCCAAAACCTAGGTATGTTAGGCATGTGCCCTGACTGGGAATCAAACCTGCAACAGGAATTCTTTCTGCAACCTGTACCACACCACGGCTTAAATACCTCTGGTGGGAAGCTCATGGGTGCATGTCATCTTAGAAGAGTTCTCATTGTCTCAAACTAAGCCCAGAATTGCCTCCTGGGACTTGTGAGGTCCTGTTCATTCATACACGCATCCAGTTGATATTTACTGAGCACCTGTTTTGGGGCAGGTCCCGTGCCAGGATCCTTGTCTTTAAGGAGCTCATACTCTAGAAGGGGAAACATAAGAAAACAGACAAGAATAACATAATGGTACCAAGGTTAGCCTAGGACCGTGGTCGGCAAACTGCGGCTCGAAAGCCACATGCAGCTCTTTGGCCCCTTGAGTGTGGCTCTTTCACAAAATACCACGGCCTGGGCGAGTCTATTTTGAAGAAGTGGCGCTATAGAAGAAGTTTAAGTTTAAAAAATGTGGCTCTCAAAAGAAATTTCAATCATTGTACTGTTGATGTTTGGCTCTGTTGGTAGTGAGTTTGCAGACCGCAGGCCTAGGAGAAGTAAGGGCATGTAAAAGGCACCCAGTCCCATCTGGCTGGTGGGGTGGTATGGAAGGGGCAGATTTGCTAGGACCTGAAAATGTCCCTGCAGCAACGTGGTTAAGCGCGTGGCTGTGATCAAAAGACAGAGAAACAGACGTTCTGTGCCCCTGACAGAAGAACAAGGTCTTGGGGTCTTGCCAAAAGGGTCCAGCCTGAGTCTGATCACGCCCTGGAGCCAGCGGGCAATTGGCAGGAAACTCAGAGGACGGGGGAACGTGGAGTTGTACTGTGGGTATTTCACTGGCAAAATCAGACTGGGAAACTCCACAGGTCAAATGGCTCTGGTTCTTCAGAAAAACTAAGAGATGGAGGACTTGTAGATTAAGAGAGACTTAAGGTTATCAAGTTAGAAAAAAATGGGCGTAACTAAACAGTGTCTAGGGTGAAATATAAAGGGCCTTAGCTGCTTTGGTTCAATGGATAGAGCATTGGCCTGCAGACCGAAAGGTCCCTGTTCGATTCTGGTCAAGGGCATGTACCACGGTTGCAGGCTCTTCCCGGGGCCTGGCCTGGACCACGAGGAAGGAGTCAGTACTGAGGATGTGCCATAACCTATAGGAGGAGCCGGGCCCTGACCCGTCTGGGAACCCCCAAGCCCTGGAGTGCCTCAGTCCACACTCCTTTATAAGGGAGAGAGAAAACGTGTCATTAGAGCCATTGTTACTTTGAGTTTTTCTTGCAATGGCAACCAAATTGAAATATGATTCATATGCTCCAAAATGGAAGTTCACACAGGCTTGATGTTTTATAATTAAAAAACACTTATATAACCAGCTATGTTGCTGGCATTCTAATAAGCCCTTCCTAAGTATTTTTAAATATATATATTTTATTGATTTTTTACAGAGAGAAAGGGAGAGGGATAGAGTTCGAAACATCGATGAGATAGAATCATAGATCAGCTGCCTCTTGCACACCTCCACCTGGGGATGTACCTGCAACCAAGGTACTTGCCCTCGACCAGAATTGAACCCGGGACCTTTCAGTCCGCAGGCCGACACCTGCTTACCATGGTCATGAAGGCGGCTTTGTATAATCTGCATCCTCCCCCCAGGAGACTGGAAATTCTCATCGCCTCCTTTACAGGCGAGAAACCAGAGGCAGAAGGGAAGTGACTTGCCCAAGGCCATCCAGATGGGAAGGCGCCTGGAGTTTCTGTCCTTATTCTGGGCAGCGCTAGGCCTGGCTGGCGTCTTCCCTGTGACTCATATCCTCCTGGGAAGGAAAGAAAGCCAAGTCCACTCTCCCTCCTGTGAAGTTCGAGACCCCGCCAGGCCTCTCCTGGCCCAAGTTGCCCACTTGAGGGCCGGACCAGGCAACATCACGGCTCCCTGCTCTCCGGTGGCGCCGGTCCCCTGTGTCTCGCTCGCCACAGAGGCCCTGGGCGAGGAAACTTGGCTTTGGGACCAGACCACCCACTTCGGTCCCAGGGCTGGCTTAGCAGAAGGCAGGCCGGCCTCCACCCGCTTTCTGTGTTTACCTTTTGAACTTTCATTGTGAGCTTATCTTTAAGGGGGAAAATATTCCATAAGCTTAAAATAGGCAAGACTTAATTAATAGCTTGCTTTGTTCTCCTGATCCTTATCTGTACAGGAAGACCCACCCCTTTTCAGTTTGTGGGTCAAGGTGAAACTGCCTCTGGGGGCTCACCAGCAGCTGTGCCTTTTCCACGTTTGAACTCCGGTTCCCTCTGGCTTTTCCCTCCCCTGAGGGGAAGGGTTTTCCCAAAGCCTCAGCCTGGGCACTTCACCCAGGCCTTTGCCAACAGGACACGCTCTAATTATTTCTCATCTCCAAAGTGGAGCCAGGCTGGAATCCGGGTCTCTATGTCTCCGAATACACACAACTAACATTTATTGAGCACTTAGCTATGGGCTCAAGAATCCCATGTGCCTTTAAAACATGTCCCTTTTATTTTCCTTGTGTAAAATGTCTTTTTATTTCTCACAGTCCTATGAGGTACATACAGTTATCCTCTCCATTTCACAAAAGAGGAAACTGCAGCTCAGAGGTGAGGACATTTACCGAAAGCCACACAGCGGTTCATGGTGGAGCTGTGGTGTTCATCGAGCTGTGCGACCGGCAGCCTGGCTCAGAGGAAAAGTAGTAAATTAAGAGCTCCCCCTTAAAAAAAAACAACACTCTCCAGATTCTGGCTCCTCAAATATGTTGGCAAATCACTTTACCCTTCTGGACTTGAGCTTTGCATCTGCAAAAGGGAGAAACTGTGCTTCCCAGATCCTTGGAGTGACGGTGAGAACCAGGTTTCTGGGGCCCCTTGCTGTGGAGACCCTGCTCCACCAGGCCCTGAATTTCCGTGCTTGTCCCCGTTTGCATGGAATTATGGTGAATTTCATCTTTTTAAAATTCTTTTCTGAGTTTTCCATAAAATGCTTATCTTTCTTCCGTAAACAGAAAATAATTTATGTTCATTTTGAAACTATCTCATTTAATCTTTACAAAGTGAGATGAATCTTTAAAATTGTTTTTTAAATTTTTAATTAAAGTTAACAGACACAATTATATTAGTTTTAAGTGTACAACATTGTGATTTGACATTTAGATACCTTAGCAGGTGATCACCGCACTAAGTCTAGTGACCTCTGTCTGTCACCTTGACTTATGTTATAACTGGAAATTTGTACTTCATAATCCCCTTCCCCTTTCTGCCCAACCCCACCCTTCCTCCTCTGGCAGCCATCAGTTTGTTTCTTGAATCTAAGTAAGGTGACCAGATGTCCCACTTTTGGCGGGACAGTCCCGATTTTTAACAATGAAAAAAGTCCTGACAAAAATTGGGACTGTCCTGCCAAAAGCGGGATGTCTGGTCACCTTAAGGGGTGGTGGATGATCTTAGTATTTGCATTTTAGGAGAGAAGTGATGAGAGAGAGAAGGAGTGAGATAGCTGGGAAGCCACTGAGAAAGGACCTGAACCCAGTTCTGCATGTCTGTCCTTGTCATTCCCCGGAGGACAAATCCTCCATCCTGAGAGGATGCTGAAGGGATTAAAGCTGATTTTTAAAATAGACTTTATTTTTTAGATCAGTTTTAAGTTCACAGCAGGTACCTAGTGTTCCCACATCACCCCCCCATCTGCCACCCCCACTCTCTATACCCCTATCAGAGTGGGACACGTTTACAACCGATGAACCTATACCGACACATCATCATCTCCCAAAGTCCAGTTGACGTTAGGGTTCACGCTTGGTGCTGTCCGTCCTGTGGATTGGACAATGGACTTGGTCACATGTCCACATCACAGTATCACACAGAAGAGTCTCCTGCCCTAACCATCCTCTGTGCCTGCCTGCCTCTCCCTCCCTCTCCCATAGAGCCTCGGGCAACCCTAGGTGGCTGGGCAACCCCCATCCCAGGCTTGCCTGTGCCTTGGGCCGGCCCTGGGGGTGGGCCCGGCCTTGCCTCGCGCCTGCTGCCCCAGCAGGGCTGAGGGGATTGGGTGCCGCCATCTTGTGGCTGTGGGCACGGCCATCTTTGAGGGCGGGACAGTTAATTAGTATATTCCTTCCTTATTGGCTATGGATGCCACCAGCTTTATGATGGTGTGAGGGTCAATTAGCATAGTCCCTCTTTATTAGATAGGATAATTCACATACTATACAATTCACCCATTGAACATATTTAACATGTACAAGTAAATGATTTTTTAGTATTATTCACAGAGGTATACAATAATCACCACAATTAATTGAGGTATTTTCTTCACCCCAAAAGAAAACCCCATACCCTTTAGCTATCATCCCCCAATGTACCTGCTCTTCCAGCTCCAGGCAGTCACTAATCTACTTTCTATCTGTATAGATTTGCCTATTCTGGACATTTTATAGTAAATGTGTAAGTTGTGGCCTTTTATATCTGGCTTCTTTCACTCAGCACAATGTTTTCAAGATTAATCTGTTTTATAGCATGTATCAGCACTTCACTACTATTTCTGGTTGAGTAATAGTCTATTGTATTGATAGACTGCATTTTGTTTATTCATTAGATGATGGGCATTTGGGTTGCTTGCACTTTTTTAGTAATTAAATTTTTTTTCAATTACAGTTTACATTCAATATTATTTTGTATTAGTTTCAGGTGTACAACATAGTGGTTAGACATTCATATACTTTACAAAGTGTTCCCCTTGATAGTTACAGTCCCCATATCTCCTATGCTGTACTTTACATCCAGGCTGCTTCCACTTTTTGACTGTTATAAATAACTAGAGACCCAGTGCATGAAATTCGTGCATGGGAGGGGTCCCCTCAGTCCAGCTTGCACCCTCTCCAATCTGGGACCCCTTGAGGGATGTCAAACCGCCCATTTAGGCCCTATTCCACCTGGCGGTCGGACATCCCTCTCACAATCCAGGACTGCTGGCTCCTAACCGCTTGCCTGCCTCTGCCTGGTTGTCCCTAACCGCTTCTACCTGACAGCCTGGTCACCTCCTAACCACTCCCCTGCCAGCCTGATCAATGCCTAACTGCTCCCCAGCCAGCCCGATTGCCCCTAACTGCCCTCCCCTACAGGTCTGGGTCCCCCCAACTGCCCTCCCCTGCTGGACTGGTCCCCCCAACTGACCTCCCCTACAGGTCTGAGTCCCCCACAACTCCTCCCCTGCTGGCCTGGTCCCAACTGCCCTCCCCTACAGGTCTGGGTCCCCTACAACTCCTCCCCTGCTGGCCTGGTCTCCCCCAACTGCCCTCCCCTATAGGCCTGGTTTGCCCCAATTGTCCTCCTCTGCTGGCCTGGTCTCTCCCAACTGCCCTCTCCTGCAGGCCTAGGTCCCCCCTAACTGTCCTCTGCTGCAGGCCTGGTACTTCCAACTGCCCTTCCCTGCAGGCCTGGTGATGTCTTACCCCCACCTCCACCCTCAGGAACTGTTATTATGTCTTTCATAGCTGAGAAAACAGAAACTCAGAGAGGCACATTTCTTGCCCAGGGCAACGCAGTAAGTGGTGGGAGAGGCTTGGAACCCAGGCGGTCTAACTCAGATCCCAGGCTCGTCCTGCCTCCAGGGTCTCAGAAATTTCATTCTACGCTGAACTCAAAAAGGGGCCCAAGCCCTCCATTGCATGGCTAACTAGGCAGGTGTAGAACCTGAAGAGCCCATGAATCTTGTCCCCTTCCTCCAGTGACCAAGGGCCTGGGGGCTGAGAGAAGGCTTAAAGTTAAGGCCTTTTGAGGAAGGTTTAATCCATTTTTGTGAGTTTTCTTCTGAATTAGGCTGCCTTGAAGATGAAATAAACGTGAGCTCCTGGCGGCAGTGTAGTATCTGGTTAACTGTCTGGGCGTGGGTGGGTAGGGAGCCCCATCACTTCTGCTTCTGAGGGTTATTTAAGCTCTAACTTGTCAGGTTCCTCCGAAGATGACAGTTTTCAGAGAGGAGAGAGTGGAATTAGAAACCCAAGTGCAGGGCCCCAGAGAGGGTATGGAGGGGAAACAGGTCTGTGGGAGGAAGCAGGGGGTGGGAGGGAGGTAGGGGGTGGCGGGGGAGGGGGAGTGGGACCAGTCCAAGTTACTCCTGTGTGACCTTGGGGACTGGGGAAGGAATTCTGATGCATTGATGCATTTAAATCTCCCTATGGAGGGTGGGAAGGGCTAAAAAAAAAAAAAAATCCAACCCTATCGATACTCTCCATTTCGGCGCCCCATTATATATCATTCCTTAATAGCACTCACCATTTTCCTAACTAAATAATTGAATCGTGGGACTGTGATTCTCAAGCACGATACCCGGTGTGGTTTTGAGTTCGCCAAATTTAACTGGGCTTGCTGCGTGACCCTTTGGGCAACACTCCGCTCCTGTTTCTGTGTCTGTGAAGTGGGAGTCCAGCAGCGATCACAGCGCAAGGATCGCCAGAGGAGGAGAGAACTGACTGTCAGGAGAGCCGACTGGGAACTCCGGTCCTGCCGGGGCGGAACCTCGGGACCGGGCTCCGCCCGCCGCTCTCCTCCCCCGGGCTGGGGAAACCCCGGCCCCGCCCCTCCGACGCCGGGGCCGTCCCCAGGCCGTTGCCGTGGCGACAAGGGTAGCCTGGAGCCCCTCCCCCCACAAAGCCACGCGTTTCCGCTGTGTTGGAGCATTCTGATTGGGTGGCCCTGTGGACGCTACCACCAGCCGGGAGCCTGCTCAAGGGCGGGGGCGGGGTCTTCTCCCCGTGGGGCTGTCCCGAAGATCTGTGCCTGTGGCTTCTCCGTGGGAGGATGGATTTCCTGACTCACGCGGGGAAAAAGACTCTCAGGTCGGAAGAGCGTCCACGGCTTCTTCTAGAGCGTACGCTCGCGCCTCTCCCCAGGAAAGGGTGAGGGACAGTCGGCCACGCCCCCGCTAGAGCCTATTCGGCCCCAGGATCTGGAGCACCGGAAGTCCTGGCGACGTGTCGGTGCGCTCTGTCCTAAATGTTCCTCCCTAGGCCACCTTTCCTACTCAGCTGCGGGATTCCGGGGCCGCCCGGCCGCTGCACCCCGCCACTTCCGTATTGAACCACGGTTTCAACCGAACTCCGAACCTCAGCGCGCGCTCCCTCCGGTGCCTGATGGTTGGGCCGGCGCCTGGGAGCAGCCACGCCCTCCCCCGCTCCTGGCAGCCAATGAGCGGGCGTTCTCCGGCGGGGTGTTGGGTAATTAATGAGCACCGGACGCTGATTGGCTGCAGGCCGTGCCGGGGCTGGGCGACGGGGTAGGTTGTTCCTGAGGTGGGAGGCGGCCGCGGCGGCTGAGAAGTAGGCCTGAGAACGACATGTCCCCGGCGGTTGAGGCAGCGCGGCTCGTGGCGCTGTTTCTCTGAGTCCAGGGCGGCCTGGAGGCCGGCTGGGGACGAGGGTTGGCGGAGGCTGCCCCCGCTGTGGCGGCCGCCATGCTGGGGGCCGGGGCGGTTGAGGGAGCCGCTGTGGCGCTCCTGCGTCTGCTGCTGCTGCTGCTGCTGCCGGCGCTCGGCGGGCCGGGGCTCGGCGTGGTCGGCGCGGCGGGAGCCGGGCTGCCGGAGAGAGTGATTTGGGCCGTCAACGCGGGCGGCGAGGCGCATGTGGACGTGCACGGGATCCACTTTCGCAAGGACCCTTTGGAAGGCCGGGTGGGCCGAGGTGAGAGCCCGTCGCGGAGCCGCGGGGTCCCGGGCCTGCCGTGCTGGGCGCCGCCGGCCGAGGGCTGCGGGCCCTGCGCCCCGTCCTCGACCCCGGGGCCACGTCTCCGGAGCGAAGTTTGTCTCTGCGGTTTCCTCAGGGACCCGTCACAGCTCACAGCCTGGCACTGGCTCGAGAAGCCGCCAAGAGCCATGGAGGCAGAGAGTTGGCTAAAAGTTAAGAGTTGGACCTCGCATCCTGCCTTTCCTTAACCCCTCGCCTGCACCCGAGCTGAGGAAAAAGTAAAGAGGAGGGCGGCCTCTTGGCACCCCGCGCCTGTAGGTTGTCGGTGTCCCCGGCCGGGTGGCCCTCCGACCCAGTCCGGCCCCGCCGACCCGGACCTCGGCCGCTGCCCGCCCTCCCCCTGCAGGAGCCGGGGTGATCCTTGGCCAGAATGGAAAGGGGTCCTGGAGAGAACGGACCGGGGAAGTTTGGTTGCTGCCTCCTCCCGCCCCCCTTTGGGACGAGGACTGTGGGAGCCTAAACGGAGCCGGTGCGGGCCGCCGAGGGTGGTGATGCCCAAGCTCCCTGCGCTGGCGGCGGCCGGCTGGGGTCTGACTATTCTGAGTGTAGAACCTACCCTAAATGTCCAGAGGTGTGATATTCCAGCTGATGGGGAAAATGGTTTTCCCTTAACAGATTGAGCAATAGTATAGTTTTTACAGAGCTGCACAGTTCTGCAAGTTTGTGGAAGCATTGCCAGGGGAGTTGGTTAAAAATGCAAACCCCAGACCTAAGAATGAAGCCCAGGTTTCCGCACCAGGAGCTTCTGACCTCTGGGAAGATCTGCTCGGGGCTGTGTTTCACGTGTTGGGAGATTGATGCCTCATGCCCGGCTCAGAGGCAGCCACCGCGGCCACATGCCACCCAGAAAACCAGAGACAGGCTTGCGCGCACTCTTTCCACCATTCCCAGATTTGGCTTTGCCTTGACTAAATAACTTGGTTATTCCACGTTCATTGCAGTGCCCCCGAGTCTGTTACATTGGGAGTTTATGGCTTTCATACACCTGCGGGTGCTGGGACCCAGGGCTGTGCTCTGAAGTTCTGTGTTGGCTTGGAGTTTATTTAGGCCTGGCATGTAGGTCTCAGTAACCTGGGTTCAGCTGAGTCAGGGCCCGTCTCCAGCAGCGGTGCCAGCCGCCAAAGCCAGACTTGGCACATGAGGTCACGGCTATCTCCATCCGGGACCCTTCCTCTTTCTTCCTGGGCGTGCGCCCTGAGGAAACGAGGCCGTTGGTGGACTTTGCCCCCGGAGATAGCTGTGGTGATGGTTCCTTTCACAGACAGACACCAGCCTTTTCGTGGGGTACATTATCCTTTTAGCCAGGGGTGGGCAAACTTTTTGACTCGAGGGCCACAATGGGTTCTTAAACTGGATTGGAGGCTGGAACAAAAGCAACCTGACCATGCTGGCACTCTCCTCTTGGGCTGCTGGCGAAGGAGCGGAGGGGAGAGCAAGAGAACCCTCGCTCTTTCGACTCCGCAGGCCGGAGAGAACAGCCGAACGGGCCTCCTCCCATTGGCAGGGGAGGAAGTGAGGACCACACAGGTGTAGCCCCCTGCTACGCCTCTTACCCTTCAGAAATCCTGGTTTTAATTCGCTGGTACAGGTGTTGTTTTTGGTTTTTGGCTTGATCCCCAGTCACCAGGCTCCCTGTCCTTGGGTTATTGGCTCCTGGTGGCAGTTCCTTTGGGGTTTATTGTAGCAAGTAGAATTACAGGAGGCCTGTCAAAGCTCGTGTGTACTGGAGTCCCGACCCAGACCGTGCCCGTTGGGGCACTGTCAGTGGAGTTAGTTCCCTGCTCCGGCTGTCCTTCGGGCCAGAGCTGTGGCAGTGGTAAGGCATGGGCGGAGAGGGGAAGGTGCTTTCCCGCTGCAGCTGGGACCAGCCTGTTTGGCATGGCACTTCTGGGTGCCTGAGAGGAGCACTTTGCTGGCACTAGGTCTGGGCTGAGATGTGATTAAGCTTCCATCCTCAGGAGGCAGCTCTCTGGTTTCTTCTGTGCTAAGGAGTGGCACCACCCAGGGAAGTGCAGCTGTTCACGCCGCTTGCCTTCGCTGGCACTGTTTGGAGAAGGGTGTGCCAGCTACTTGGAGACCTCTGCCTCCTGTATCTGTTGACACTGATTGCAGTAAGAGCTGCGTGTCTTCTGTCTTTCCCCAGGCCCGAGAGACTGTTTCCAGCACGCTGAAGAAAGTTCATTTTATGTTGAATGAATTCAGGTATTTGTTGCCAAGTTAATCCAGATAAGGGTTTGGCCTGCTTTTGAACTTGCTGTTTCTCTATAGTGTCTTTGTAGTTCAGCATTCATGTAACTGTGAGTGGCCCAGGGCACCGAGTGGCTTTTGCTTTCAAAGGCCCCTCATAATGTTTATTGAACTTCACTTCTGCCTCGAGGAGAGTTAGTGTTCATAGGAGATACGGACCGCTTGGGAAAGGCTTTTTCAACCTGTGTGATTCAATAGATGAAAGTACCACCTCGGAGGAGAATGATTCTCAGAAGCGCTCGATTTGGGATTTTGGCCTGCTGCATATTCTCGGTTCTTTGTATTCTGGGTTCCTCTTGATTCTAAGGAAGAAAAGACCTAGTTATTGGGCCTGAGGGCATAGCGCTTGGCTTGGTTTTAGACTATTTCCTCTTCATAGAAGGTAGCTGCTAATCATTTGTATTGCCTTGAAAAACTTACTTTACCTCTCTGAGCCTTATTTTCCTTCTTAATAAAACATCATGCTTTAGAAATGAGTGATATGAATCTGAAAACTCTCCTGTCCAGAGTAGGTTAAAGTGTCTTTTTCTTTGCTTGATGACCTTTAATATGGAATTAAAAGTAGGGTAGCCTGGCCAGTGTACCTCAGAGGTTGAGCATTGACCCAGGAACCAAGAGGTCACTGCTTCGATACTGGTCAGGGAACATGCCCAGGTTGCAGGCTTGATTCTCTGTGGGGGACATGCAGGAAGCAAATGATCAATAATATTTCTTTCTCATCATTGTTTCTATTTCTCTATCCCTCTCCCTTCCTCTCGCTCTAAAAAATTAATCCTGGTATGCAGGTTGACCAAACTGCAGACAACCAGTCGCTATGACATGCACTGACCACCAGGTTGCAGACGCTCAGTGCAGGAGCTGCCCCCTGGTGGTCAGTGCGCTCCCACAGGTGGAGCTCCGCTCAGCCAGAAGCTGGGCTCACGGCTGTCGAGCTCAGTGGCCGTGATGCCACTGCAGTGCTAATCGCTTAGGCGTCCCCCAAAGGCTCCTGGACTGCGAGAGGGCACAGGCTGGGCTGAGGGACTTCTCCACACCCCCACTCAGTGCATGAATTTCGGGCACTGGTCCTCTAGTAAAAACATTAAAAAAAAAAAAAAGTAGAGTAGAACATGGCTGGGGGTGTGGGGAGACACCTAAGCCTATCATGACTAATTCTGCCTAAGGTAGACCCTTTTCTGGGCAGCCTTCTTTTAGCTGGGGCAGACTTGGCCTTGGTGAGATAAGAGCTTGAAAGATAGGATGCCTCTGGATTTATTTAGAATTCTGCCCCCTATACTGTCACCTAAGATGCAGGCTTCATTTGCAGCCCCTCTATGTAGCAGAAGTTCATAAGAGAATTTAGGTAGGTGAAACCCCCATGTTACAAGTGAGAAAACACCCAGAGAAAATAACTTGATCTGAATCACAAAGTAGGTGGCAAAGCCAGGATTCAAATCTACCTCTTGTCTTACTCTAAAACCTGGGCTGGCTACTCCATTGTCTAAGAAACAGCGGACATAACGTAGGTCCCTCGGCCCCTTCCTTTCTGGCTGTCTGAGCTGTATTGTGCCAACGCCAGCAGTGTACTGTGTACACTTCACTGTTTTTAGAGAAATCTGTTTAGCTGTGAATACATAAAGGCAAAGGAGGGAAGAAAAAACCCTTTCGCAGCTGTATCTCTTGGGATTTGGGCAAATTCAACTTTGTATGTGGCAGGTCTCTGGGGAATGCCACTGGGACTTTAAAGGGCAAGTATTTAAAGGTAACTCCAAGGTTGTTAAGTAGTTTTTGTTCACATGGCTGAGTTTTCTTAGTTGTTGGACTGAAACTGCCAGAGATTACATTACTGTTAATTTCTCATTTTTTCCACTCTGCAAAAAAAAAAAAAAAGGTTTCCCACACATGCACAAAATTTTCTGTGTATCTAAAAAGCAAATCTAGTTAACATTCCAAATTTATGGGGATCTTGGTCCTCATAGAAGAAGGAAATTCTTAGAACTCAGTTGGAAGAAAAATAGAACTCTTGATCTTTATAGGTTTATGCCCAGTGTAATGTCGTGCGGGCCTGGGAAAGAGCTGGGCAGGATGGCAGGACATCCTTTGTAGTGTTACTCAGCTGCTCTCTGATTTCTTGAGGAGAAATAGGAAGAAGAAAAGTCTGAAGACAGAAGTGCGATGAGCTTCCTGTGCCTTGTTTCATCAGTTCATCTGATCGTGGGCTACTGTTCACTTAGAGCAGTGTTTCCCAAAGTGTGGTACGCGTACCCCCAGGGGTGCGGGAAGAGTTTGGTGGGGGTGTGCGTTGCACCGGAGTTTGGTGGGGATATGCACTGCACCGTGCTTAGCTGCGCCTGATTCTACGTTCTCATGAGTCAAGTCAAACAGTCTTGTGAGGCGTGAGATGGTCTGGTGTGCAAGTAAATGTTATTTATAATATAACTTTTATTTATATTTTATTATGGATAATTTTATTTTTCGTTTATTATTATTTTGTGTATGTACCAAAAAAATAAAAAATAAATATATTTTGATTGTTATTAAAATACATCCTTTTTTTTTTTGACGAGGGGTACTCAGCACTACAAAAATTATAGAAGGGGTACACATATGCCAAAAGTTTGGGAAACACTGACTTAGAGGA
Organism: Vespertilio murinus; assembly: GCA_963924515.1. NCBI lineage: Eukaryota > Metazoa > Chordata > Mammalia > Chiroptera > Vespertilionidae > Vespertilio > Vespertilio murinus. The sequence continues at coordinate 3,306,970 of OZ004720.1, read as the reverse complement.
ACTGTTAACAGTTATGTGTATTATTTCTTTTGAGGGCTTGACCTTAGTCTTTGGATCTTCAGTTATTCTCTTAAAATATTCTCTCCCTTGGAGTTTTGGTGATTCAGAAGACTGTGCTCAGCGGTGGCCTCTGCTAGACATCTCCCAAAGGATGTAGGTGCCAAATGTCTGCAGTCACCATGTGAGCTGGGAAGGTGGCCTTGAAGTCTTAATACCACGCTGGAGGAGAGGCCAGGGATTGGGACGCTGGCGTTTTAGGGGCAAAAGCTGTCCCGAGACCCCTGTTCAGTCACTATTTGGAAAGGAGGTTTTGGAGCACTGGAAGGCCTCGCTGTGTTCACCGGATAAAGGGGTCAGAGAGCCTCCTCTCCGAAGGAGGAAGCGGACTGTTCGGCCCGGGAGCTGGAGGCCGTAGCTCACATTTGAGGGAAGATCCCAGTTTGTTGAGTGGGGGGAAGGCACACATATACTGTATCATCGCCTACCAAGTTTAGGGGAGGGCTGGGGCTGTTCTGATACCAACCCACAGGAAGTGTCTTTGTACTTTTACCCTGTCTTACTGCTTGTCAGCCTGTGAGTGGGGAAGGTAACTCCCGCCAGAGGTGCCACGGGGCCTCAGCAGATCTTTCCCTGCGGGACGGCTCTGGCCCTGAGGGGAGAAGGGCAGGGCTTCACTGCCTTGCAGGCACCTCCGTTGTTGCCACTGGTTCGCTCAGCAAGTGCCAGGGGTCGGTCCTGTTGGTGCTGGTGATACAACAGGAAGTTCTTCTTTTCCGTTAATGGGGGAATGCTCAGGAGAGTGGGTGAGGCTGCATTTTGTGAGTCTGGGGAGTATGGTGCTCGGACCTAAAGGAAATTTGAGAGCATCACACCCTTCTTTATATAAGCATGTTTCTCCTTCCCAGCCTTGGAACTTTTTGAATGAACAATCATACAAAGCAACTAAAGCTGGTATCTTAGTTGTGGTAAAGACAATGAAGAACAACTTTCCTAACAGATGCCCTGTTTTATAGTCTCTGAGCTTTTCTAAATGAGAAAACAACAACGTTCATTGGACTTAATCTTGTAGAGTCCTGGCCTTCCCCCCGGTTTATGAGGTCTCTGAAGGCTCCTGCAGGGAAGGGGCGGCTGTAGCCTAGCGCTTTGTTCTAGTAATGAGTTAGCCTTGTTCTCTCCCCACCGCTCTATGCAGTCGAAAAAAAATCATTTCTGAAAGAAGAACTTTTATAAAGTCCTGCTATGAGGGTGAAGGGATCTGTTGGGGTGATTGGTGTGTGGTTTCTTTCATTTTACTCCGGCTTAATACTAGTCATCTTGCCTTTGTGTCCGTCTGTTTGGAGCCAGGTGCAGAGGGGTTTGCCTCTTCCCCTGGGGGGTTATTAGCCTTGCCCTGGAAATGCCTCTGGCCATTCTGGAGTCTCTGCTTGTCTTTTATGTTTTGCCTCTGATGTGGTTTCCCTTTGTCTTTTGTCCCCAGCCTCTGACTATGGCATGAAACTGCCAATCCTCCGTTCCAACCCCGAGGACCAGATCCTATATCAAACAGAACGGTACAATGAGGAGACCTTTGGCTACGAGGTGCCCATCAAGGAGGAAGGGGACTACGTGCTGGTGTTGAAATTTGCTGAGGTCTACTTTGCACAGTCCCAGCAGAAGGTGAGGCCTGGTCAGCCCCCCCGCTTCCACCAGGGAGACATTGCCACTTGTGGATAGTCTTCTGCTGGGGGCCTCCCAGAAGGGAAGCACAGATGAGCTTTGGAGGAAAAGCTGGATTCCTTTTGCCCCTAAAATGCTGGTGTCCCATGGGGTTGGTGACAGGAAGAGTGCCAGAATCCTAGCTCTTGGCTAGACTGATCCTGTGAGGCCTCCAGGTGCTCTCTCCCTTCCTTGTTGTCAGCACCTTCTTGTTCTTTTTCTGTCCCTGCCTGTGAGTTTCCCTCTTTCCCTGTTGAACTTTTTGCTTGTATTCTCTGTTTCCTAAGGCCGGTATGAGGCCTCCCTGGCAAGGAACATGGACTTGATTTGGATCAGGTAAAGGACTCCAGTCACCCTAGAGTAAACCTAGCCCTGTTATTAAGTTATTTTTGAACTTGAAGCCCAAGCAGGTGCCTGTTATCCAGCTGCTGAAAGGGTGTGAAACTGATGGTTTTGACACTGTCTCCTTTTTAATCTTGGAAGGTATTTGATGTGCGACTGAATGGCCATGTCGTGGTGAAGGACTTGGATATCTTCGATCGCGTTGGACACAGCACCGCTCATGATGAAATCATCCCTATGAGCATCAGAAAAGGGAAGCTGAGCGTCCAGGGGGAGGTATCCACCTTCACAGGAAAACTCTACATCGAGTTTGTCAAGGTAACGCTCCTCTTCTGCCCTCACCGCTGAGGAAAGCTCACGGGAGCGGGTGCGGGGGATGTGTGCTGTTGTGTGGGGCTGACCACTGTTTCCCATTTCCTAGGGGTACTATGACAATCCCAAAGTCTGTGCACTCTACATCATGTCTGGGACAGTGGATGGTAAGTTGTCTTTGATCCGCTTTTTGACTTGGGCTGAAGAATGTGGTTGAGAAACCCCCTGGAGGAATAATTTAGCTGCTCACTGCTTTGAAACTATTACTTAAAGCCAGATTGTGGGAGACTCCAGAGTCAGATCGCTGTGATAAAGGGTAGCCTGGTGCTGGCCATAAGCTTTAGAGCATGATCTTGTGTTTAAATCTTGTTCCTGTAATCAGCTGTTTGGTTTTGGACAAGTTCCTTTCATTTCATTGTAAATGGTACCTGTTGGTGTGCCCTGACCCGTACAGTCATTGGGAATTGCCTAAAACTTTTCCTTAGCCCTAACTGGTTTGGCTCAGTGGATAGAGCTTCCAGCCTGTGGACTGAAAGGTCCTGGGTTCGATTCCAATCAAGGGCATGTACCTTGGTTGCGGGCACATCCCCAGTGGGAGGTGTGGAGGAGGCAGCTGATCCATGTTTCTCTCCCATCGATGTTTCTAACTCTCTATACCTCTCCCTTTCTCACTGTAAAACATCAATAAAAAATAAAATAAAATAATGATAAATAAATAAAACTTTTCTTTATTCTGTTTCTTTGATATCTATTTCCTCGGGGGGCGGCGGGGGAACAAAGGAGTTCTTCATGGTTTCGGGTGTTCTGGAGGCTCCAGCATTGCCAGACTGCACTGGACAGAAGTTCATGTGTCAATGTCTCCGTACCCTTGTGATCCCGCCTAAGGGGATATTTCTTTCTCAAGTTGAGACTATGTTGGCTGCCAGCTTCCCAGGCTGGTTTTTGCAGAGAAAGCTTGTGTTTTAGTGACTTTCCTCCCCATCCACCTCTGTACCTTTCCCAACTCATCCTGAATGCACTAAGGATCTCATCCTGTTGTCTTTGTTTAATTTTTATTTTTCTATCCTCACCTAAGGATATGTTTATTGATTTAAGAGAGACAAAGGGAAAAACAAAAAGAGGGAGAGAGAGAAACATCTGTGTGAGAGACAAAAATCAACTGTTTGCCTCCCTTCTTACTTGGAGGCCTTTCTGGTTTTAGCCCTATGATGGGAGACCCCAACCAGGAGTCAAACCACAGTCTAGGTATGTGTCCTGACCAGGAACTGAACCCGCAACGTTTTGGTGCACAGGATGGCTCCAAACAACAGAGCCATTTGGCCAGGGCTCATGCTGTCCCCCACATGCTGATATGATGACACCCAGGAGGATGTCTTGCTGCTAACAGATTTGTAGCCTGGTCCCTAAGGAGGAGACAGAGCAGAGGGGTGGTATGTGTGGGAACCCAGAACTCAGCTGCTTTGTGAATCAAAAGGGAATGGATTATGGGAGGGACGAGGAGGGATTCGGAAAGGTTAAGTTTGGGTGTTGTGTCATCCCTGTGCAGTCTGTCCCCTTGGGGATCTAGAGAACTAAGACTGGTGTGCAGGGCTTTTACTAACTTTTTAATATATATATATATATATATATTTTTTTTTTTTATTGATTTTTTTACAGAGAGGAAGAGAGAGGGACAGAGAGTCAGAAACATCGATGAGAGAGAAACACCAATCAGCTGCCTCTGCACACCCCCTACTGGGGATGTGCCCGCAACCCAAGGTACATGCCCTTGACCAGAATCGAACCTGGGACCCTTCCGTCTGCAGGCCGACGTTCTATCCACTGAGCCAAACCAGTTTCGGCCTTTTACTACTTTTTAGTTAAATCTAAAGAAGGCAAAACAAACAAACAAAAAACACAAACTAAAGAAGGCTAACGTTTTTAGGAATCTGCTCTTCTCCAGGCCAGAAGCTATTTCTGCTACTTCTGCTCCTCCCTTTGGACCTTGGTTAGGTCATAGCGTCTCCTTATTGTGACTCATTTACTGCTGTTAAGGGTCTCACTTACATGCTGTGGGTCTTACTTAAAAGGTATCCTCTTTTATGTCAGATGTACCAAAGCTGCAGCCTCATCCAGGATTGGAGAAGAAAGAAGAGGAAGAGGAGGAAGAAGAATACGATGAAGGATCTAATCTCAAAAGACAGACCAATAAGAACCGGGTGCAGTCAGGCCCCCGCACGCCCAACCCCTACGCCTCGGACAACAGCAGCCTCATGTTTCCTATCCTGGTGGCCTTCGGAGTCTTCATTCCAACTCTCTTCTGCCTCTGCCGGTTGTGAGAACACGTTGCCATCCTGAGCAGGGTGGAGGGGTGTGGGAAAGAAACCAACATGTTGGTTTGGTTTCTGTATTTTTCATAGTGATTAACAAAAACAAACTACAAAACCACAAAAAAATTAAAGGAGCTAAAAAGAGGCAGATTGAGTAGAGAGCAGCCCTCGTTTACCACCTGGTCCCAGACCTGCTTCAGTCCTAGTCCTCTCCCGTGGCTGGCCCCAGCCGTTCCTTCTTCTCTAGGTACTTAGTGTAACCTGGGTCCGACCTGTTCAAGGATCCTCGTCTGTGTACCTAGTGGAAAGGACTCTGAACGTGGAGCAGACCCCTCTTTTTAGGTTAGAATTTAACCGCAGGGAAAGGTCATCTCCTTTCCTGAGAGGACCAGTGCTGGGAGTTGGGTGTGTTCTGAGGTGATGTCCAGATACATTTCCGGATGCCCTGGGGTTGAGCGTATGTGTGGGGTGTGTGTGTGTGTGTGTGTGTGTGTGTGTGTGTGTGTGTGAAGATGTGTAATTTGTATGATAAATATGAAAACAGAAGGAGGTTTTTAAAAGGAAAGGAAAGTCGATACTTTCTTACTTAGAAGCCTTTCTGGTTTTAGCCTATGATGGTTCCACCTGCAGTGTTTGAGCTTTATCATTGCTTGTCTCCCTGACATGTGCCAGTCAGAGGACTGTCTGGTATCCAAGACGATTAGTTTATGTCAGGTCCTCAAATTGCCTCTGACTTGTTACCACAACAAATCATTTTTATTTCAGTGCCTGTTGGAGACTTGATTTCTTCTTCACTATCTCTTTTTTTTTCAAATCTGGCTTATTTGAAATCTCTTGTCTCTCTCAACCATCTCACTAAATTATTGCCAAGAAGGGAAAGAGATGTGAGGACTTGGGATTCCGTCTGCTTGACTGTCTTGTCACCTGCCACTTCATCTTGATGGTACCTCCCTCCCTGGGTCTCCGAGCCAGCAGCCAGGAAGACCTGACCCAGCAGTTCTTTTACTGGCCCCTTGGTGGGGTCTTGCTGCCAGGAGACAGAGACGCTTTCCAGCCTGCAGCAACAGAACACTTGACCTTAAGAGTCTCTTCTGGTCTTTGGATTAGAAAAGGCTTATGTTAGCATAATTTAAGAGCAACCTCAGAGACTTGAGTCCTACTAAGTGACTGACCACTATTTAGAGTGTCTAGAATCTGATGTTCATTTATTCCTATGTCCTTCTGTGTCACAGTTCAACCAGTTTTGGGCTATGCCTACAGCTGCCCCAAGGAAATAGATTGGTTGTTTATATCTGACCCAGTGACACTGCTCACTGATCTTCTTCTTCTTCTTCTTCTTCTTCTTCTTCTTTTTTTAAAATATATATTTTATTGATTTTTCACAGAGAAGAAGGGGGAGAGATAGAGAGTTAGAAACATAGATGAGAGAGAAACATCGACTAGCTGTCTCCTGCATACCTTCTACTGAGGATGTGCCCGCAACCAATGTACATGCCCTTGACCGGAATCGAACCTGGGACCCTTCAGTCCACAGACTGACGCTCTATCCACTGAGCCAAACCGGTTCCGGCTGCTCACTGATCTTAATAGTATGCTCCTCTGTCCATTCATTTTCCTGTCCAGGTAGCAGTCAGGTTCTTGGTGTGACAAGGCTGAAAGATTTCCAGTCAGCCATAGGCCTGGCGGTTCTGAAGCCAATCTTAGCTTCTAAGCGTCTGTTTTGAATTCCCTGGAAATTTTTCTGCAGAAAATGAAGCTTCCCTGATTCGCTCTTTTCTGGTTATTGTCACCTTTCTCCAGGTACAAGGAGTTTTGTAAATGGAAGGCAGCAAGATTAGCTTCTGCTTGAGCTAGAGCAGCAAAGAATCTCAGGCCAGATAGATTTTATTTTTAAAGAATATGTTTAATTTTGAGTTTCTCCTTTGAGGTATGTTTTTAAAGAGGCTCCATCTTTGTTAGTGACAAACTAAGCACTTCTTGGGCTCATATCCTGGGTTTTGGCTTTTACTGAGTTCCTCCCGGCCAGCACTTTGTTCTTTGCGAGTTGTAGCCCTTATGTTGGCTGTGACTTCGGCCTCAGTGCTATGGTATCGAGTCAGGCGGCTGGACGGCTGCGGCCGGGGCTGCAATCAGAGGAACACTTTGTGGAGTGCTTCACAAAGCTCCCTGCTTTAAAGGACGTCCCGTAGCCTTGATCCTGGGACCACCTGCCTGGGGCAGTGAACATGCTGACTATTGACTGGGCTTCTGACAGTGGCTTTGATTCCCATTCTGTCACAACTCCCCAAAGGCCTACGCCACTGCCAGGACAGTTGACAAGACGAGAAAGGAAGACTTGCTGCCTCCACTCTGCCTTGTTAGCTTGCCTGGGTCACTCGGAGGAAGGAGCGGTCCCCGCCTCCTCACTTCAACCCATCCCTTCAGTGACTCAGAATCTCAGAAGGAAACCCTGGCTCTTGGGGCCATTTCCTAACGGTACTGTAAGCCAACAGCTTTGCCTCTGCCTCTGTTTCCAAGCCCACCCTTTTCCCCTGAGCTCAGGGATAGGGATGGGCACTTTCCTCTCTGGTTGTGTCTGAAAGGAAGGAACATCTTTCTATGGCTGACAAAAACTAGAGGGGAAATGAGGAAACAGGAAGAGGTGGTGGGGGCTGGGGTAGAGTCCCCTGGAGCCAAGGCTGACACAGCTGGCTCATGATGCTGAACTTGAAAGCTTTTTTTTTTTTTTTTCACTCCTCCAAGATGATATAGGTACATGAAGTTTAGGTGAAAGGGGTAGGGTGGGGCACTCTTTATTTTTATTTTTGTATTGTTTGGGTCAAGAATTACTCTGTAGTTCATTTTTTGCTTTTTGCACTGTTTGTTCCCGTGCCTGTATTTTGAGCTAGTACTAGGACTGAGGACCGGCACTGTAGGGGTTCTGCCTGAGGTTGGGGTAATGAGTGATGCCAGCCAGGGGTGGAGAGGAGAAACCTGGGCTCTTCTACTGGATCCACACTCTGCCTCGGTCTTTAGACCCCCCTGAGCCAGGTGGAACGCCTTTGGCCAGAGGCGTGGTTCGGTTGTGGTGGCGGGCCACACAGAGGGGTCTGCTGACGACGGTGGCTCTGGTTTGCGTCAGGGGCCAGCTGGCCTCCGAGGGGGCTTTTTGGGCTTCACTCATGCTAAAACCTTGTGCCTGGAAACAGTCTGTGGGACTCGTGTCCCCTAAACCACATCTACTTTTTCCAGAAAATCTCCACTCTAAGGAGAAGCTGCTCAGTGGACACGTTGCGTTCCGGTGACGTCAGGGCGGCCATCTGCGGAGTGAGTGGGGTTAGGCTCCCGGGAGGCCCGGGTCCCTGTGGTCTGAGCGTGTGATCTTGCTCTCTTTTCCCATTGTTGGCCTGACCCTGGGGAGCCCAGGAGAGGTCACTTAGGCTTTGAAGAGATGGCGCGGAGTTTGAGTTAAGTTTACCTTCTTCCTCTTTCTGTGTCTGGGAACTGTTTAATCCAGTGTCGGAGTTGTGATTTGACTTCTTTATCTTTTTGGAGAAGCTTTCATTTTAAGGAATTTCACTTCCTTCTCTTCCTGCTTGTACCCTCTCATGGGAAGGCCTGCCTATGGCTTTTGGAATCTCAGTGGAAAGTCAGAGAACAGCAGCAGTGTATTCCTTCCCCAGCACTTACACACCTTCCTAGAAATGGACTCGCCTTGGGAAGCCCAGGGAAAGAATCAGCAGGTTCTCTGCCCTCCCTGGGGGTTGGGGACCGGCCCACCCCAGGCAGCACGTGCCTTTTCCTCTCCTCTCTGAGCCAGGGTGGGCGTTCCCTCTAGATTCAGGTCTGGGCAGGGGTCTTCCAGCCCTGCCACGGGCTGCTTCCCCATCCCTTCTTCCCCCTCCGCTTTGCTGGCTGGCTCTGACCTAATTCAAGTGTCTTGCCTTGAGGAGCCTTAATGTCATCAAGTGGCAGCATGTAATATTGTCCTCCATGCCTTTCTGAAAGGACCGAGGAGAGCAGGTGAGGTTTCCAAAGTGAGAGACTGACAGAGGCTTCTGAGTAAAAGAGGGGGCTGTGCTTCGGACCTCCTGCTGTGGCTCCGGGTTAGGGGGGGGGAGCCTGGGATGAGGCTATTGATGGTGCAGAAGCAGAAGCGGGAACACCTCGGATCTGTTCGGCAATCTTAGGAGAAGTCTGCTTCTCTTCTATGGGAAGATATAATTAGGGATCACGGAGCTCTAAGAAAATTGCAAAGAAGCCTTAATGTTCAAGCTTCAGAGAGCTCAGAGTAATTTTTCCCTTTCAGTCCAAGCTAGGACTCCTTTCTGTGTTGAGACCTCCACTGGAGCAAGAAGGCTAGACTTCCTCGTTTGGTTACAAGATTGGCAGCAATAGGTTAGCTGCTCAGCGAGGGTGGCTTCTTCTTTGTACATGGGTGGCTGGAGCTGGTCTGGTGAGTCCTTCCCCAGCCGCCCTTTGGCTAGCCTACTGTAGGTTGCCAAGTGGTTTTGATAAGAGCAGACGATTTGGGGACGAGCTGGTCGGCAGGGAAAGAGCAGGACAGATCTCTTGGGATGGTTCCCCCAGGAGAATAAAAACAAGGAGCCAGGATTTGCTGGCAGCGGGAGACAGTAGTGCCTGTTAGAGTTGGCAGAGGCGGCCTTGGCACCTCGTGCATCCAGGCAGTCTTGTGAGGTGCGGCCTGTAGCACCAGGCAAAGGAGAACTCCGTTCTCACCTCTATTTTGAGCGTCAGTGCTTTACTTTAGCATGAGAAAAACACAACAACAAACTGAAGTGCGCTTTCCGTCTGTCGAAGGACAACTGTCGGGAAAGGAGAGCCGAGCTGCCAGGTGGGAGGGAGAACTGGCAGGGAGAGGTGGTACGGCACATCTAGGAATGAGACATTCTTGACTCCTCTTCCCCGTCGTGTTGTGATCCAGGGAATGAAAAGCTGTTTGACCCTGGGTCAGTTTCCTCCTTGTATTTTTCTTCCACCAAGTTCTCCCACGCTGGGACCAGCTGCCCATTCTGAGCGCAGGGCAGCCCCTTCCACCATTAACCTGGCTTGTTAGGAAGCCAGCCCCGCCCGCCAGATTGGTCCCGGCTGCTCTGTTCTGTACCACGTCCTGGAGAATAGAGCCACGTTCTTAGTAGCCCTCTGTGTTCCTCCTCGATTCCCAGCCTCTCCCTGCCCAGGCGAAACCAACGCCGTCTGCAGCCACGGCGCGCATGCAGCGGCACCGGGAGAGGTGACAGAGGGCTGTGGACCTGGCTGGCCCGGGGAAGCAGAGGTGGATAGAGCTCCTTTCCTTCTGGGCTGTCTCCACCTGTCCCTGCCCCTTCCATGCCCCACCCTGTACCCACCAAAAAGAAAAAAATTCAGGATGTTTTTCACTGTCCATTGCTTTGTGTTTTAATAAACAATTTGCAGTGACACTCTGTGTTGGGATTGAGTTTGAACTTGATTGCAAAGAGGTGAGGTGATAAGGTGGGAAAAGGGAGACGCTGGGGTTCATTTGGTTGCACAGGTTTTGTGAAAAGTATGGGAGCTTTTGTCCATTTAGCCACATCTCTTGCTTTTTAAGAAATTAATTTTGTATATTGATTTCAGAGAGAGGAATGGAGAGTCAGAGAGAGAAAGAAACATCAATGAGAGAGAAATATTGATCGACTGTCTCCTGCACACCCCCTACTGGGGATGGAGCCCGAAACCCAGGCATGTGCCCTGACCAGGAATTGAACCGTAATCTCCTGGTTCATGGGATGGTGCTCAACCACTGAGCCACACCGCTAGGCACACGTCTCTTGCTTTACTTTTTGCTGGGATGTTTGATTAAGGAACTGAAGTTCTGTGAAATCATGCCTGGCAGGCAGGTCAACCAATAGCACCCTCGAGGAAAATGAAACCTTTTGTTTCGTTTCCCCTTTCTTTTTAAAAGAAATATATTTTAATGATTTTTTTTATGGAGAGGAAGAGAGAGGGATAGAGAGCTAGAAACATCGATGAGAGAGAATCATCGACCAGCTGCCTCTTGCACACCCCCTACCGGGGATGTGCCCACAACCAAGGTACATGCCCTTGACCGGAATCAAACCCGGGACCCTTCAGTCCCCAGGCTGACGCTTTATCCATTGAGCCAAACCGGTTTGGGCTTGTTTCCACTTTCACTGGGCACCAGACCATGACTGTCTCTCTCCCCAGGCACACTGAGCCGTCTCTGCCTCTCCTCTCTTCCCCTCAGCGTCCACCGTGGCTTGTGGCACACTAAGCCACGGGACAGTTTTCTCTGCTTGCTCCTCCTCTGGTTGTCACTGTTGAGTATACATTGAGAGGGGGCAGAAAGAGCAGGGAGGATTTTCCCTCTTAATTTATCTGCCACGTTTACAGCTGAGGAACAGAAACCCAAAAAGCTTCGATAATGTATGCCAGGGTAAACGGCGAGCCAGGACTCACACCCAGTCTGTCTGCCCGCAAGCCTGTGTTCTCCTAAGGCTGTACGGACAGTGAGGGTAGGTATCCTTTCCTGAGCCCTTGAAATGGGGGAGCTGGCCGAAACCGGTTTGGCTCAGTGGATAGAGTGTCGGTCTGGGGACTGAAAGGTCCCAGGTTCGAGTCTGGTCAAGGGCATGTACCTTAGTTGCGGGCACATCCCCAGTGGGGGGTGTGCAAGAGGCAGCTGGTCGATGTTTCTCTCTCATCGATGTTTCTAACTCTATCCCTCTCAATTCCTCTCTGTGTAAAATCAATAAAATATATTTAAAAAAAAAAAAGAAATGGGTGAGCTGGCAGTGCCAAGCACTTTTACAGATGTTATCTCTGTTTTACTCTTCAACAAACCAGCTGGCATTAGCCTTTAAGAGGTGAAGTTACTTGCCCAAAGCCACACAACTAGTAGGAGGCAGAGCTGGGGTTTTACACGAGTGCTCTGCTCTCGGTCATTACTCTCCGCTGCCTCCCGTTTCCCATGATGCTCTGACCTGGCTCCCGAGCCTACCTGCTGCATTCCACCAACAGGGATGGAGGCCGCTGGTTTTGGGCGAGGGAGGATAGTTTGGCACGTCCCGCGGTTACCCCTGAAGGGCAGAATTCAGTGCTCGACTCGAAGAATGAGGCCAGTGTTGGTGGATCTGTTCTCCGGGCCCCAGTAAGCCAGGAGGCCCACAGAGCTGCTTTCTTAGCTTGAGCCCACCCATAACGAGTTCTTGACTAATTCGGATTTAGCTGTTACTATTTCCAGTATCTTTGCCGGGGCTGCCAAATGGGGAAGAGACCTGAAGAAGCCCTGCTCCAGGGAGTTGCAGGGAGGGAAATCGTCTGACAAGATCTTGGGCCGAGTGCCGGGGCTGGGCGAACCCACTGCTTGGGTCCAGATCGCCATCTGCTGAGGAAATGAGGCTCCGGGTTGGCTGGAGCCGGTGTGTCGGACCTTTCTTCATACTTGGTCCCCCACCCTCCGTCCCCCATAGAGGAAGAGAGAGGAGTCTTTCCAACATTTACTGGAAAGTTGTTGCTATAGCAGTGGTGAGGGTGAGGGGTCAAGGCCGACAGGAGGTGGCCGGGGAGGCCGGAGCGGGCTTGCCTCTGCTCTCTAGCAACTGGAGGTGGAAGGCGCTCGCCGCAGGCCGGCCCGAGTTGGCTGGGTGTTTGCTGGTAGCCACTGGTATAGTGTGAGTAACCCCACTTGCTTTTGGCTTAGGCCTTGGGCCAGGACTTGCTCCCCTGGGTTTCCTCACTGCTTCCACTTGAATCCAGCTCTTGCTTCCTCGAGGCTGGGTCCCCAGTTCCTTTCCTCTCAGCTCTGACTTGAGCGTTCTTTTCAGTTGCTGCACTTTCCCACCCAGTTCCGTGGCTGCTCCCTGCCCAGTGTGCTGCCTGAGCACAGAGCGGGCCGGGGCGAGGCCCCGGAAGCCACTCCTGAGACTCCTGCGCGTGCCCGGCACCAGCCTCGTGCTTTCCGGTGCTGCTTTCCATCCCTTCACCCCTTAGCAACCATGTGATCGCCTCACTTATCGTGAGGACACAAAGGCTCCCTGAGTCACAGAGCTGGCAGGTGGCACCGCGAGGCCTGCCACAACATTTTTTTTTTTTTAAAGAGAGAGAGAAACAATATGAGAGAGAAGCATGGATTGGCTGCCTTCCATATGTACCCAGAATGGGAATCTAACCAGCAACCTTTTGGTTAGATTCAACCCACTGAGCCACACTGCCTGGCCCATTATGTTATTCTTTCTGAAAAAGAAAGTGACCTTTTAAGACTTAGTGATCTGAGAGAACCAAGATGGCAGTGTAGGTAAACGCCTCCCACAATCACATCAAAATTACAGCTGAAATACAGAACAGCCATCATTCAGAACCATCTGAAATCTGGCTGAACAGAAATGCTACTAGAGAAGTGAAGAAGAAAGCGAATTGAACCTGGTAGGAGGGGTGAAGGCGTGGAATGGGCTGGTCTGACACCCATGTGGGGGTTTCTTTAATCGCGAGGGATATCTAATAAATAAGCTGATGAGTAAAACAGAATCAGAGGCATGGAAACATGGAACAGACTGACGAATATCGTGAGGGAGGTAGTGGGGCTGAGAAGAGATTAACCAGAGATCTTATACATGCTAGAGGCCCGGCGCATGAAATTCATGCACGGATATGGCCCCTGGCCTGGCCTGCAACCGGGGCCATCTTCCCCGGCTGCCAGCAGCTGGCCCCGCTCCCCACTGCCACCCACCCCGCTCCCCATTCACCAGCAGGCCCTTGGAGCCCGCTGGCCTGGGGAAGGGACTCAGAGGTTGGCCAGCAGGCCCCAATTGCCAGATAGGGGCCTGCAGGCTGGGGCAGCTGAGTGCCCCCTTGTGGTCAGTTCATGACATAACGACTTGTGTTTTTTTGCCATTTGTCAATTTGCATATTACCCTTTTATTATATAGGATATATTTTACCAATGGACAGAGACAATAGGGTGGTGAAGGCCTGAGGTGGGGCAGGAGCCTAGTGCAGGGGGACAATGGGGGGAAAAGGAACATCTGTAGTACTCCCAACAATAAAGATTTAAAATAATAATTTAAAAGAAGACTTAGTGATATAAAATGTATAAATAGCACAGCCGGTGTGGCTCAATGGTTGAGTATTGACCCATGAACCAGGAGGTCATGGTTTGATTCCCTGTCAGGGCCCGTGTCCAGGTTGTGGGCTGGATCCCCAGGAGGGGATGTGCAGGAGGCAGCCAATCAATAATTCTCTCTCATCACTGATGTTTCTCTCCCTCTCCCTTCCTCTCCCTATCCCTTCCTCTCTCTGAAATCAATAAAAAAAAAATTAAAAATAATAAATAGAATAATAAGTACATTTTAAAAATTATATGGTGTGCAAAATGTAAAAACTCATCTTTCTCATTCCTACTACTCTATTCCCTAGAGCAGTGTTTCCCAAAGTGTGGTACTCGCATCCCCAGGGGTACGGGAAGAGTGTGGTGGGGGTACGCGTTGCACCGGAGTTTGGTGGAGATATGCACTGCACCATGCTTAGCTGCGCCTAATTCTACGTTCTCATGAGTCAAGACAGTCTTGTGAGGCATGAGATGGTCTGGTGTGCAAATAAATGTTATTTATAATATAAGTTTTATTTATATTTTATTATGAATAATTTTATTTTTCGTTTATTATTATTTTGTGTATGTACCAAAAAAATAAAAAATAAATATATTCTGATTGTTATTAAAAATACATCCTTTTTTTTTTTTTTTTTTTGACGAGGGGTACTCAGCGTTACGAAAATTATAGAAGGGGTACACATATGTCAAAAGTTTGGGAAACACTGCCCTAGAGGACAATACAGGTGACAGTTTGGTGTATATCTTTTGTTTTATATGTCTTTTTATATCTATGTGTGTGTATATATATATATATATATATATATACACATTTATTGTGCACATATGCAAGTTTCTTTAGAATTCCATTAAGGAATCACTGGATCAAACAGTATATGCTTTAAAATTTTTGAAAGTACTGCCTTTGACAAGGTTACGTGAATTTTCACTCACCAGTCTCGTGCTATATGACTTTGGAATATGCCAGAGCCCTTTTGGAAACAGATGGGATGTAAATAATAAGTTCATGCTTTTACAAAATAGCCCTCAGCCAGCGAAAGAATGCCGTGGGTACTGGGAAGTCAGTAGCTCTCGGGCCCAGACTACAAGGCACGCCTGCGGCCCCAGCCGGGACTCACTGAGCTGGTGCAGGCCACCTTTCGGGCGGCGGCGGTAGGAAGGAGGACTGAACTTCTCAGCCTCTGCAGAGAAAGCCCTCTGGTGTCTTGCTTACCTTGGCTGCACCAGCTCTGGGCCCTGTCTGCGCTGGAACACAGGACTGTCACCGCGCTCAGTGAGAATGCAGCGAAGGAGAGGGACTCGCAGAGCACCCAGGGATGGGAGGGAAGCCAGGCTTTCTACTCCGGTCCTCCCAGGTTCAGCCCAGGGAAACCTTGGGGCTGTTACTTAATCCTAGAGGCCTGGCGCATGTATTTGTGCACAGGGGGTTCCTCAGCCTGGCCTGCACCCTCTCATCATCTGGGACCCCTCAAGGGATGTCGAATCCCCACAGACCAGGGATCAGCCGAAAGCTGGCGGTCCGACATCCCCCTGAGTAACAGCGCAGTGCTGAAGCAGCAGGCAGCCAGGGAGGAGCCACAGCTGGGGTGGGCACAGCTCCACTGCCACTCATCCTGGCCCCACTGTGCCTGGCCAGACCACGGAGGCGGGAGAGGCTCCCACCGCCACCGCTGCACTCACCACTGTGAGCCCGGCGTCCGGCTGAGCTGTGACCCGCCTGTGGGAGCGCACTGACCACCAGGGGCAGCTCCTGTGTTGAGCCTCTGTCCCTGGTGGTCAGTGCATGTCATAGCAACTGGTCATTCTTGTCATTGCTCGTAACAGTGGCTTGGGCTTTTTTTTCTTTTTTTTAAATTGATTTTTACAGAGAGAAAGGGAGAGGGATAGAAAGTTAGAAACATCAATGATGAGAGAGAAACATTGATCGGCTGCCTCCTGCATACCTCCCATTGGGGATGTGCCCACAACCAAAGTACATGCCCTTGACCGGAATCGATCCTGGGACCCTTGAGTCTGCAGGCCAATGCTCTATCCACTGAGCCAAACCGGTTTCGGCTGGCTTGGGCTTTTATATATATAGATGGTAAATCTCAATTTCCCTTTTTCCTTCAAATAGAGTGTGAGTGTGTGTGTGTGTGTGTATTTTTAATTTTTTTTTTTTTTTACCCCTTCCCGTGAGAGGTGCACTTTGCATTGAGTCTTCACCTCTCCCGGTACAGACTCCAGTGCTTTAACACTTTGCTGAAGCGGCAGATATTAATGTCTGGAATCGGGGACCCTCCAGGCTGCAGAGACGCCCCCCGGAAAGCAACCAGAACCGGGAAGGAGCCAAGGCGCAGCGGAGAACCGCAAGAGATGGGGAGCTAGGGCGACCCCCCTCCGCAGGGGTGGATCAAACCCATGCAAATGCAGTGTGAACCCTAAGTCAATGCGGTATTAACCCTGAGTTAACAGAGTTAACAGCCCACAGCCAAGGAGTCTTTCTCTCCCGGGCACAGCGATTACACCTGGCTGCGCCCCACCCGTGTGGCTCAGTGGTTGAGGTCTCTGATCTGATTCCTGGTTCGATGCCCAGGTTGGGGCTGCCATGCCTGGTGTGGAGGTGCAGGAGGCAGCCGATTCTCACCGTGGATGTGTATCCCTGTGGCTGAAATCAATGGAAATGTGTTATTTTCTTTTAGAGAGAAAGGCAGTGCGGGCTGTGCCAGCTTGCGAGTCTGCAGGTGGGGACGGCCTGTCATGTGAGGTGGCAGCGGCAGGAGGCCTGGGGGTAGGCACTTCAGGAGGCAGAGGAATCAGTGTCTCTCCCGGGAGGACCCTGTCCTGGGGCCGCCTGACCGGGGCTGCAGGTTCACAGGCCGGGGTGAGGGTTGGAGAGCAGAGTCCCTCCCGAAGGACCGGAGCTGCCAGTGCCTGGTCAGTTCGCCTCCGATTCTCAAGCCAATGTTCTTTTTGTCTCTGTTCTTTGGAGCTTTGACAGCAGAGGAGACCGTTAAACCACCTATGCCCTCCAGCCGGCCCCTGTGGCTCAGTGGTTGAGCTTCGACCTATGAACCAGGAGGTTGTGCGGTTCCATTCCCGTCAGGGCACATGCCAGGTTGTGGGGTCCATCCCCAGAGTGGGGCGTGCAGGAGGCAGCCGATGGAAGGTTTTCTCTATTCATTGGTGTTTCTGTCTCTCTCTCCCTTCCCCTCTGAGATCCATAACCTATTAAAAAAAAAAAAAAAAAAAAAAGAAAGAAACTTTCTTAAAGCCCGGTAAGCAAAATGGCAAGTGCACATATGTGGATATATATGCGATTTGATACGTATGCTATTTTGAATAAGCAATCTTCAAACCTTAAAAAAAAAATAAAGTATAAGTACAACCAATGAACACAGAACTCTGGGGAGGGAGGGCATAAATGGGAGGTGGGGGGGTAATGGTAAACTATGTACACAGAAAATACCTTAATAAAATAAAATTTAAAAAAAATAAAGTGAAATATATTTTTTATTGATTTTTAGATAAAGGAGGGAGAGCGATAGAAATACCAATAATGAGAATCATTGATCGACTGCCCCCTGGGGATTGAGCCCACACCCTGGGCTCGTGCCCTGACTGGAACCAAGCCTCGCCTCTGGGATCACAGGTTGATGCTCACGCACTGAGCCAGGATGGTAGGGCAGTTTATGCACTTTTTAAAAAACATTTTTATTTTTTTGGCATTATTTTAAAATCTTTATTTCTCTATTTATAAATTTGAAACATATATAATTTGTTTCCCAGATTATCTCTGTCAACAGTTTTATCAAATGATTAAGTGCCACATTAAAAAAAAAAAACTTATTTAGCCAAAACCGGTTTGGCTCAGTGGATAGAGCATTGGCCTGCGGACTGAAGGGTCCCGGGTTCAATTCCGGTCAAGGGCATGTACCTTGGTTGCAGGCACATTCCCAATGGGAGGTGTGCAGGAGGCAGCTAGTCAATGATTCTCTCTCATCGATGTTTCTAACTATCCCTCTCTATAAAAAAAAATCAATAAAATATATATTTTTAAAAACTTATTTAAAAAGAGGCTTTTGATATACCTTAGGGAGATTAAAAGCTACAATCCTAATTTTTCCTACTCCTTTTTAAAAAGAAGATATATAAATGTATATTTTTATTTTTTGTGTTTTCTGCTTTTCTAAAGACATAGTCTTTTCCTTTTAACCACAATTCATAGGTAGTGACTAGAGAGGCCCAGGTCCCTTATATGGCAAGTATTTATTTAACTTTTTTTTAACAGAAAAAAAAGTGATTTAGATTGAGGTTGCTTTTAATTTTAAGAGAAAATAAGGCTACTTTGCTTAGCCTCAGCCTTCCAGAAATAGGTCCTAAGATTCTTTTTATATAAATACACAAGCAGCCCTTGATCATACGCTTGTTGTGATAAAAAAGTACAGAAGTAGCTCTAAATAGTGACATAGGTGAATAAATCCCCTCTAAGTCCCTTCCCAGAAGGAACCATGGTTAACCCTTAATATCTAAACCCCTTGCATTGCAGTTACAAATACACATCTGTATATTTATATACCTTTTGTTTTAAACAAATAGGACTCTATTTTCCTGCCCGTCTTAATATATCTTTGAGATCTCTTCATGCTAGTCCATATAGTTGTATCTCATTCTTTTTAATAGCTGCATAACATGAATGCAACTGTAATTTATGCTAATTTCTTATTTTTATTTTATTTTTGTTAATCCTCATCCAAGGATTTTTTCCCATTGATTTAGAGAGGGAGGGGAAGAGAGAGCAAGAAGTATTGATGTGAGAGACACATTGATTGGTTGATTCCCACATGCATCGCAACAGGACCAGGAGTGAACCTGCAACTGAGGTATGTGCCCTTGACCAGGAGTCAAACCCGGGGCCCTCTGGCTTGCAGGATGACACTCTAGCCCAGTGGTCCTCAACCTTTCTAATGACGCGACCCTTTAATACAGTCCCTCATGTTGTGGTGACCCCCAACCATAAAATTATTTTCGTTACTACTTCATAACTAATTTTGCTACTGTTAATGAATCCTAATGTAAATATCTGTGTTTTCCAATGGTCTTAGGCTCAACAGCAGCAGTTCTCAACCTGTGGGTCGCAACCGACAGGTTGAGAACCGCTAGCCAGGTCGCCACTGAACAACAGCCAGAGCCTTCGTAATTTTAAAAAATATATATATTTTATTGATTTTTTACAGAGAGGAAGGGAGAGGGATAGAGAGTTAGAAACATCGATCCGCTGCCTCCTGCACATCCCCCACCAGGAATGTGCCCGCAACCAAGGTACATGCCCTTGACCGGAATCGAACCTGGGACCTTTCACTCTGCAGGCCGATGCTATATCCACTGAGCCAAACCAGTCAGGGCGAGCCTTCGTAATTTTAAAAATGTTACAAATGGTCCTGCAGTAAAAAATCTTAGTGCTTACATGTAGGCTAAGTTCTTGGATGTGGAATGGCAAGTGAAGGGGTTAGTACATTTGTTATTCCCAGAAAGAGAAAAGCTGGGGTCCCGGTAACTCTAGTCCTGGTGCCGTGAGGATAGCCGAAACCGATTTGGCTCAGTGGATAGAGCGTCAGTCTGCGGACTGAAAGGTCCCAGGTTCGATCCCGGTCAAGGGCATGTACCTTGGTTGCAGGCACATGCCTGGTGGGGGTGTGCAGGAGGCAGCTGGTTGATGTTTCTCTCTCATTGATGTTTCTAGCTCTCTATTCCTCTCTGTTAAAAATCAATAAAATAAAATATATATTTAAAAAAATAAAAGTTCTGTTGATTCTTCAGTAACCACTTACTGCGAGTGGGTTAAAAAGAGTTGTTTGCAAAGGGAAAGACTTTCCTTCTTTGTACACATCTGTTAAAATTTCCCTGAATGGTCTGCTAAGTGCCACCCGGGGGTAATCTCCCAAAGACAGGACAGCATTCGGATAGGAACTTGGCCACACACTGTCCCGCCAAGCTGGGCAACCGGGGTGGAGGCAGGCTTGGATTTTGTCCAAGAACCAGGCCAGGCCTGCCAACCCCTCCCAAGCCCCTCCCACCAGGTGAGAGGCGAGAGGGCTCCCCTGGGGAGGGGAGAGTTTCACTCTGGCCTGTCTGCGGTGAAGTCGGGCCCACCTGACACGCTGCATCACAAGAGTGTGGATCCAGAATCCCTAGAGAAGGAGCCACGGGGGTATAGAAAGGCAGCCTTCCCTTCATCCCAACCCATCTTCTCCAATTGGTGGAACCACGCTTCGCTTCCAAGGCTCCTGCAGAAGTCACCCGTGGACCTCTCCCTGGCCGCCAGGCCACGCCTGTGTCCTGTGGGAGCTCCTTTGCTGTGGTGCCGCTGCAGCAGTCAGCACTCTGGTTGTCCTCTGGTCACGCACTCATTGGGCTGGTCAAGAGGACGGGCCACACAATGAATTAGAACTTCACTGTCTTCCCAGCAGAGCGGGGTACTGTCCAGGCTCCCCTTCCCTCCCTCCCTCCCTCATCCAATCACTACTAGGGGACCTACCAAGTATGCTGGCTACAGCCAGACTACCCGAAATAGTGGTGAGTAAGGCCCACGCAAACCCCTAACCTCATTCATTTTATATTTCCCGAGCCCAGTCAGTGCCTCGCCCAAAGCGTTTAGGAATGACAGTGTAATCGGAAAGCTGCTTTAGCACAGCAACCACTTTTTTTAAAAAAATATTTTTTTATTGATATTTTACAGAGAGGAAGGGAGAGAGATAGAGCTAGAAAGAGAGAGAGAAACATCGACCAGCTGCCTCTTGCACACCCCCTACCGGGGATGTGCCCGCAACCAAGGTACATGCCCTTGACCGGAATCGAACCCGGGACCTCTCAGTCCGCAGACCGACGCTCTACCATTGAGCCACACCGTATAGCAACCACTTTTAACTTAACCTTGTGTGGTGCAGATTAAAAGCCATTTTCTCCAGATTTTCGCCTGGTCCACAATTTGCAGGACAGTCACTTGACCGTACGAGGTATTTTTAAAAACACTTGGGGTGCCTTTGGGGTCCTGGTGGAGTATGGGGGTGCTACACTTCCAGACACGCCCAGGACCCCCACCCGGCTGGAACCGGACTGGGGAGGGGCCGGCCGGCCGCCCCGCCCCCCGCCAGGGCCTCGGCCCCGCCCCCTGCGCCGCGGCCACGCCCCCTGCGCCGCGGCCACGCCCCCTCTCCATAGTTACGGCGCAGCGGAGGCGGCGGCCATCTTGGCGCCGGAGCGATGAGCGGGTCGAACCCGAAAGCGGCGGGCGCGGGCTCGACGGCCGGGCCCCGGGGGCTGGTGGCTGGCAAGGAGGAGAAGAAGAAGGCGGGCGGCGGCGTCCTGAACCGGCTCAAGGCGCGGCGGCAGGTGCCCCACCACGCGGCCGACGACGGCCTCGGCGCCGCGGTTACGGAGCAGGAGCTGCTGGCCCTGGACGCCATCCGGCCCGAGCACGTCCTGCGCCTCGGCCGGGTCACGGAGAGTGAGTGCCGGGGCCGCGCCGCCCCTCGCGCCGCCGCGCCCGCCCCTCGCGCCGCCGCGGAGCCCGCCGCCCCCTCCGGCCGCGCTGCCCGCCCCGGCCGCGGCCCGGCCTGCGCTCCGCCGGCCCGACGTGGCCGGAGGGTCCCGGCTCAACTGCCTCCCCGGGGCCGGCCGCCGGGCCGTTCCCTCAGGCCGGGCCGTTCCCGCCTCGGCTGGACTTGGCCGGGTGGGGCCCCCTTCGCTCACCGGGTCCTCCCGACCCCGGTTCGCGGCCCGCCGCCCTCATGCTGGGAGCCCCGGCCTGAGGGTGCCCCGCCCCGCCATCCCCCCGGCCTCCGGCCGCCCCGGCCCCCGGCCCCGGCCCGCCCGGGTCCCGGCGTCCGCCTCCTCCCTTCCCGCCCCCTGGCCCCACGCGTCCCCCTTTGTGTGCAGGTGGCTCTGCCTCCTCCAAACGCGTGGCCGTGGCATCTCATGCAAATTTGAAAGAGTGCCACATAAAAAAAAAAAGTTTCAGCGTAGGTGCGAAATCTGAAATGTGAATCCCGCTTTTGACACTTGTTCGAGTGGATTAAGAAGTATGGCAGGCAGGGTTTCAGAACCGCCTCTCTGGCGTGAAATGCAGCCACCCCACACCTTTTCATGGGTGAAAGGGAGGTGGGGAGAGAGACTGCCCAAACCCAATCCTGGGTCACCTCCGTTTCTCTTTCAAGCCAAGCCCTGACTGGACGTCCTTTCTCTTCTGTTCTTCCAACGCCCCCTCCTCCCGTTCTGTCCCCTCCCCCAAGAATTTGCAGTCGCCAGGGCAGGCCCTCCCCCTGCAGCCCAGCTCCCCGCTGGGTCTCGGGCTGTTACCTGCCAAATTGCTTTACCTAGCCTCGGGCTGCTCAGGTACCTGGGGAGCAGCCGCAGCTCCAGTGACTTGGGTGGGAGTCCGGGTGGGTGGGCCTGGGCCCGGACTGTGTAAAAGGGACTTCCCATCTCCTAAGAGCTCCCGTTTGATGGTGGATAGTGTGATGTCCCCGTTCTTCATCACTGTTTTGAGTTGGGACTGTCCTTTGTGCACCCGTGTGTATCTTGGAAGGTCTGCGCACGTCCTTTGAAACCTTGTGAGAAAGCGGTGTGGGTCTGACCCAGTTCTATTCGGGATCTGAAGGTTCAGAAGTGCTCATCTTTCTGACCTGGCGCTTTCTCCTGAGGTCCGGGTGAAACGGGCCATTCTGCCACCTGGCCCGAAGCAGCGTCTGGGGGCTCGGGTCCTGTGTGGGAGCTTGGGATGGGTGCCCTCCCGCTGCGTTTGGTTACTGTTGTGTGTTTTTATTTTATTTATTTATAATATATTGTTATTGATTTCAGAGAGGAAGGGAGAGAGAGATAGAAACATCAATGATGAGAGACAATCATTGATGGGCTGCCTCCTGCATGCCCCCTACTGGGGATGGAGCCTGCAACCCCTGCCTGTGCCCTTGACTGGAATTTCAGTCCAAAGGCCAATGCTCCATGCACTGACCCAAACCAGCTCGGGCCTGTTGTGTGTTTTTTAAATCCACCTGATGTATATCATCACCCAAGGATATTTTCCCACTGATTTTTACAGAGAGTGGAAGAGAAAGGGAAAAACAGAGAAATAACAATGTGATAGATTGCCTCCTGCACTGGGGAGGAGCCCGCAACCGAAGTACATGCTCTTGACCGGAATCAAACTCAGGACCCTTTGGTCAGCAGGCCGCCGCTCTACCACTGAGCCAAACTGGCTAGGAAAGCTGTGGGCAAACTACGGCCCGCGGGCCGGATCCGGCTGTTCTATCCGGCCCGCGGAGCTGAAAGAGTGGAGGGTTCTCTTGCTCTCCCCTCCGCTCCCTCACCAGCAGCCCAAGAGGAGAGTGCCAGCATGGTCAGGTTGCTTTTGTGCCGGCCTCCAGTTTAAGAACCCATTGTGGCCCTCGAGTCAAAAAGTTTGCCCACCCCTGGGTTAGGGCCTGGGGATATATGTTCATTGATTTTAGAGAGAGGGACAGAAGAGAGAAATATTGACGTGAGGGAGAACACTGATCCATTGCCTCCTGTGCGCACCTTGGCAGGACCAAACTCACAACCTAGGTTTGTGCTCTGCCTGGAATTGACCCCTCGGCCTTTCGGTGCAGGGGACGACAATGCTCCAGCCAAACCGGTTTCAGCTTGCTACTCTTCAAGTCTTTTCCGTTCAGCAACAGACCTGCTGAGTATCTGCTGAAAGTGCAGAACTCACCTCAGCCTTCGTAGGAGTTACAGAATAATCAGGAGCTCTCAAGTTTGCCATCTCATCGGAGAGCCAGCTGGTAAAACATGAAACAAGTAACACACGCAGGGGAGGTAAAAGAAAGTGACAGGAAGAGTTGTGAAGACGCTGGGAGGAGTTTTCTGTGATCAATAGGTGCTGTTTGATTAGCTGCTCAGTTGTGGGCTCTTCCTCACTTTGGCCCAAACCCTCACCACCACGTCTGCCCTGCTGCCGTGCAGGTGTGGCCGCCACCTGACTTAGAGCCCACAAGTTAAGAATGGTCTTCCACCGAAACCGGTTTGGCTCAGTGGTAGAGTGTCGGTCTGCGGACTGAAGGGTCCCGGGTTCGATTCCGGTCAAGGGCATGTACGTTGGTTGCGGGCACATCCCCAGTAGGGGGTGTGCAAGAGGCAGCTGGCCAATGATTCTCTCATTGACGTTTCTAATTCTCTATCTCTCTCCCTTCCTCTCTGTAAAAAATCAATAAAATATGTATTTTAAAAAAAGGAAAAAAAAGAATGGTCTTCCATTTTGAAATAGTTGGCGGGGGGAGGAATACTTTCTGGCACACATGGTTGTATCAGATTCCCGTATCTGTCCATAAACAGTTTGTTAGAACACAGCCATGCTCGTCCGTTTCCCTGTCTGCTGCTGCTTTGCGCTCCAGTGAGAGCTGAGTAACTGTGACACAGACCGAATGGCTGCAAAGCCTAAATCATTCGTGATCTGGCCCTTTAAGGAAAATTTGCTGGTCTCTGCTTTGGTGAATAAGCACTATGTGCCCTAGTTGGTTTGGCTCAGTGGATAGATAGAACCTGTGGACTGAAAGGTCCCAGGTTCGATCCCCAGTGGGGAGCATGCAGGAGGCAGCCAATCAATGATTTCTCATCATTGATGTTTCTATCTCTCTCCCTCTCCTTTCCTCTCTGAAATGTATATATATTTAAAAGCACTATGCTAGCCATAAGTGTTTTAAAATGAAGTTTTAAAAAAATTCTACCTGCCCTGACCAGTGTTCTCAGTAGTTGGTGTCACCGGGTACACCAAAGGGTCACAGGTTCAAATCCCAGTCCGGAGCATGGTGTACCTGGGTTGCAGGTACGATTAGGGCCTGGTCGGGAGTATACGGGAGGCAACCAATTGATGTGTCTCTTTCACATTGATGTTTCTCTCTCCCTCTTTCCCTCCCTTCCACTTTCTTAAAAAAAAAAAAAATCAATGGGAAAAAAACAAAATTCCCTTTTGGGGCATCCAAGTTGATCATGAAGAAACAGTTTGGAGGCCATTTTTGAGGTGTTTACAAAAAAATTCCCTTTTATTCCTGTTTCTAAAAACGTTATAGTAATCTTTCATCCACACCAAGGCCATGGTCTTTTCCCCCCGTGGGTCCTCCAGATCTCTGCACCCACAACTTTTGTTATAAGTTTTTGTATATGTTTTAAGCGAACTGTGTAAGAAAAAACCTGAGTTTGCCTCACAGCTGGAGAAATGCATGCTAGTTTTGGAGACTTATTTATGGCGTGGTCTCTCTCATTTCAGATTATTTATGTAAACCCGAAGACAACATCTACAGTATTGACTTCACCCGCTTCAAAATTCGAGATTTGGAGACAGGGACAGTGCTGTTTGAGATCGCTAAGCCCTGTGTTTCAGGTAAGCCGCGGTGGGCCATGGCCGCCCATAGTTGGAGCAGAAGGCTTTGGAGTTTGCGTTGTTGTGGCCTTTGCCTCCCGTGTCTGGGACCCCAGCGTGTCGCTCTCCATGACCTCCTCCCGGAGCCGGGCCGGCGGGCCTGCTGGGGCGACACTGAGTGGAGAGGCGTGTTTGCTGGTTGCTGTGTGCTGTGTGTTTATCCAGCTCATGTAATCCTCACACCGCTGGGAGGAGTTACTCTTCCCACTTTACAAGTAAGGAAACTGAGGCCCAGAATTCCCAAGTGACTTTTCTAAAGTCTTATGCTCTTTCACCTTACCACATTGCCTCCCCGTTGGAAAGGAAACCGTGAAATTGGACTCTAATGAGAAAAGCTCGCTTGAGCCTGAGCCTTAGGGACACTCTGGAAGGTGATACTGGTGATTCTAGTCCGGACCATGAGGCAGTTCACCTGGCTTCTCGCTCTTTTCTTTAAACAGCGTCTCCTATTTCCCAGTAAGTCCTCGTTTGGATTTCAATCTCCACCATTTTCTGGATGAACAGAAAGCCCAGGCCTGTGAACTCATCTCCGTGGGGTTCTTTAAATTAGCCTTGGATAGAGCTTCCTGTGCTGCCACACAGTTTCTGGGTGATTCATTTCTGGCTGGGGGACCACACTGCCTTTGAAGAGCAACACTGGAGATATAGCGCCCCCTAGAGGTGGTTGTTAGAACAGCACAGATCCCTTCAGAGGATCAGCGTGGTCTGTATAGTCTTCCTGCAAAGCTTTTCTTATCCCGCTTGCTACTCAGAAAGGGCCTGTGCATTTGGTGAGTCCAAAGACTTTGCTGAGAAAGTCCATCTCGGGCTAGTAGTCCATACTCAAGGTTAGAGTCTCACCCCTCCCAGTATGTTTTTGTGTCTCTGTGTTGGCTCTTTTCATTTTTTTTCTTTAATTCTTTATTATTTAAAGTATTACTGTGTCTCCCTTTTCCCCCATTGACCTCTCCCTGGCACTCCCAGCCCCAGCACCCACCCAGTATGTTTTATGCTGCCAAGGCTCAAGCCTGTGGTGCTAAGCTTGTTGGGGAGGGCCGGGGCCAGCTGGTTTTCTGGGCTGGGAGCCCACACCCCGTACCACATGCCTTATACTGAGGGTGTTTCGGGGACCCTGGGACTGACTACTCACGTGTGCGGATTTGGACTAGACTGGGCTCAGAGTAGTCATCGCAGCGCAACACCGAGCGGCCTCAAGAGCGTCAGCAGCAGACACTGCAGACGTACTTGGCTTTCCACCTCCGCAGCCTCGCCCTGTAAGGCTCTGGATCGACTCAGACAGCTCACCCTGAGGCAGTTCCCTCAGCGGCACTTACTCTGATGGGTTGGAATCCCTGAGAAGATTTGGTCTGACTCTGTTTTTTGTTTTTCTATTAATCCTCACCCAAGGGTATTTTTTTCCATTGATTGTAGAGGAAGGGAGGGAAGGAAGGAGGGAGGAAGAGAGAGGGAGAGAGAGAGACAGACAGACAGACAGACATTGATATGAGAGCGCCACATCAATTGGTTGCCTCCCATACCTGCCTGACTGAGGCAGGGAACCTGCAACCCAGGTACACACCCTTGACCAGGAATTGAACCGGAGACTTTTCAGTATGTGGGCCATTGCTCTAACCACTGATCATGCTGGCCAAGGCTGGTCTGACTCTTTGAATCATATGGTGAGAGCCAGGCAAGAGAAGAGGTGGACCTCCGAGGGAGGTGGTGCTGAGATGATGCGCTCATGACTCTGTGTCCGCTTTCAGACCAAGAGGAGGAGGAGGAGGCAGGTGGAGATGCGGATACCAGCGCCGGGCGCTTTGTCCGCTACCAGTTCACACCGGCGTTTCTCCGCCTCCGGACGGTCGGGGCGACGTGAGTACCAGCATTGCCGGGGAGGCGTCCTGCTGGCTGACAGAGCAGAGCGCGCTCGGGGGTTGGCTGAGAGGACGAGGGGACAGCGAGGGCTCACAGAGATTTATTCTGCAGGGTGGAGTTCACCGTGGGAGACAAACCTGTGTCAAACTTCCGGATGATCGAACGGCACTATTTCCGGGAGTGCTTGCTGAAAAACTTTGACTTTGATTTCGGCTTCTGCATCCCCAGCAGCAGGAACACTTGTGAACATATCTACGAGTTCCCCCAGCTCTCTGAGGACGTCAGTACGTATCCGACTGCACAGCATTCGAGGTTTGGGGGCCAGAGGGGCAACCCTGAGACCCATCTGGTCAGCGCCCGCGTTGTGCAGAGGGAATAGTGACAGGATGCAGCCTCTCTACTCATTTGACCTCAGGCTTCTCATTTCCTGCTGCTCGATCTCCTGTTTCACACCGGACGCTGCCCGCTTGGGAGCTTGTGAGGTTTAATAACACAGCGCCCCTTCCCCACCGCTGCTGTGGAGAGAGGGAGAGGGGCGGAGGGAGGTAAGAGGAGGCCCATGAGGATCCGGATCTGATTAGTGCAGCGCCTCCTGTCCACTGCGTCGTGGTTCCCACTGTTGAACTTATCTGCCCAGCACTCACTTTCCCCTCACCGCAGTTAGAGTGAACCCGGGCTAAATAGACCATCGGTCTCCGGACCTCCTCTTGCTCAGTCTCTGCAAGCAGAAGAGTGAGCAGATAAGCTGTCAGAGTAGAACCACAGGGGAGGGAGCTGGCACAGGGTTCAGGTTTTGGAGCAGGAGTGGCGAGGCGGAAGCAGGGTCTTCGGAAGAGAATCCTGTAGCTGTGGGGGAGGGACCGGGAGGGCCCCAGAGAGAGGGTCCGAGGCAGGAGAAGAGGTGGGCCTCGGGGAAGAACAGGCCTTTCCGTTTCTGCGGCTTTGGTCTGCCTCGCAGGTTCGCATCCTCCGTTAGAAAACAGAGGATGCCCGGAACAATGAGGCTGTGGGTCCTGTGCGTAGTGGGGTTTGTTGGCTTGTGGGGAAGGATCTACGTATACAGACTGGTTTTCTCAGAATCTGACGGTGCTTAAGATTGTCATATTCTGACGGCCAGGTACTCTACTCGTGTGGCAGTGCTGTTCCCGGGGGGGTGGGGGGGGAGGTCTGCTGGGCTTGAGGACAGCCCTGATCCTGGTTGAACCTGCTCCCGCAGATGGCCTGGGGTCCACAGCTCCTTGGAAGAGAGATTATGTGTAGCATTTCAAGTTTTTACCATGACTTTTCCTCTTGAGTCAGTAAGCGGGGAGTGGGGAGGCCAGACTGCCTAAGCCAAGGAGCCCAGGTCAGGTGGGTCCAAAGAAACGCACCCGTCAGCACATTTCCTCCCGCTACCTCCGGCTGGCAGGGGAGGGGCTGAGACAGCTCACCCCGCCTGGGAAGGAGGGGAGGAGCGCGGACACGGCTGAGGTCTGTCCCAGGACAGACAGACCTCTGGCTCCTCGCCCTCCGTGCCCCCGCACTCAGGTCACCTAGGGGTCTCTGTTTGCCAGGGGTGCGTGGCAGTGGCCTCGGGAGGCACGGCTTTTTGTATTTGGACCAGAATGCCTAGGGGAGAGGCGCTGAGTAAATGGTTGCCGTGGTACCTGTGGCCAGGAGGACGGGCGCTGACCCAGAATCAGGCCGAGTGGCCAGCAGGGCCTGTCAGCGAGTTGAGTGCAGGTATGTGCAGTGGGTCTCAGTTCCGTCTTGAGGCCTCTGTGGGCCCCAGTTCTCCCCCTCTCGAGGGCTGGCTCCCCCTTTTTGACCTCATTATTCTGGGAGAGTGCTCAGATTTTCTGGAAGGACCGGCTTGTGCATTGTGGCGGATGCTAAGTTTTTGTCACCTGGCTCCTGGGCAGACTCACACAGTAAGTCTGTTTTGCTTTCTCTAACTTGCAGTTCGTCTGATGATTGAAAATCCCTACGAGACCCGTTCTGACAGCTTCTACTTTGTTGACAACAAGCTGATAATGCACAACAAGGCTGACTATGCCTATAACGGAGGCCAGTAACCGCCGCGGACTGGACAGGGGAGTGCTTTGCTGCCGCCATGGTCCTGGCACCTGGACGTGGTCAAAGCTGCGGGATGTCACGCCCCTGGGACCTGGCCCAGGAAGCCACGGCTGGGGGCAGTTTTCGGTGCTGCGAGAGAGGTGCCAAGCAGTGCTGTGTTCCTTCCCCAGTATTTCTCTTCCCTCTTTCCCCTGCCCTTAGGTCAGAGGTACTATATAGTAAAGATTAGGATGAGGTTCCTCGAGTCCAGATTAAAAAAGAAAGATTATTTTCATGTAGTCATAGCTGCCTAGTGGTTGTCCTGACGAGCCTGGGTCTCTGGCAGGGCTGTGGCCAGGCGAGGAGGCTGCGCCCCGCAGGCCCTGGGTGCTGGAGGCGCTGCGCCCCGCAGGTCCCGGGTGCTGCTGGGAGAAGCTGGAGGCCAGCCTCTTCCGGCATCCATTTCCAGGGTTGCCACTGGCACAGTCGGACCTCAGCCCGTGCAGTTATAAACCAAATGGAAAGAAACTTGAAAGGGGGTGGAGGGGAGGAACGGTGCCTTGAGGCCGAGGGCTGGTAAGGCTGCCACCGCCAGGCCCGCTGCGTGGAGGGGCCGCTCACCTGTCTGACCCGCAAGCTCCCAGGCAGTCCCCGGGACCGCCCGGGGTCAGCTGGCAGGGCCTCCTGCCCTCGTTCTGGAGGGGGAGGAGCTCGCCCTGCCGCTGGCTCCTGACCGAGGACCTTCTGGAACGGAACGAGTCGGTTTCACTTTGGAAGTCATCTCTCTGGCGGTAGAGCAGGCCTCGTGTGTGGTTCTTTGCCGGCCTCTGGGAGGCCGTATGAAATGTCAGTGGTGACGTGCGGTTAGCCTTCTGACCGCACAGCGCAGGCTCCGGCTCCTCGGCTCAGGTTGAGGCTGTACAGTCCCCAGCAGCCCCCAGCGGCCGCTCGGCATGGCCCGGAGGACTGGCTGTGGGCGCGGGTGCCTCTAGAACTCTGCCGTCTTCTTACTGAGGTTCTGTCTGCCTTTCTGCTGCCATTGTTTCTGGAACCATCGGGCAGGTCAGAGCTGAGGAATGCAGATCTGGTACCTGGAATCTTCGGGCGTTTCGCCTGTTCCAGAGGGATGTGTGTGCAGAAAAGCTTCCTTGCCCGTCCTGCTACTTGGATCCTCAGGCCTTTACTGGACGGGCTCGCCTCCTCCGCTCCCTGCGGCTGTCTGGCTGTGGTGACGCCAGGTGCTGTGGGCAGGCTGTAGCCCTGATGGGCAGGCACTGTAGGGAGGTCCCAGGTACGTGGAATAGTCACTGTCACCGACACAGTGACTGACAGGAGAGCTTTTCCCACGGCTGGGGAGGAAGGCCGGGGGCAGGGAAAGGGGCCGCGTGGGCCACAGCAGCCCCTGTGCGTTCGTGGGCCGGTGTGGCTCCCGTTTGGATTCTAGAGTGTGAGCGGTCTTGAGCCTCGGCATGGTGCTGTGGAGCAGGCCGGAGTCTGGGCTGTGCCAGATGCCGACGCTTTCTCACCGAGAAAGCCCTGGGTTAGCCCTGTGGGCCAGCACCGGGTCCGGCCAGTGAGGGGAGGGAGGTCCAGCGCCTGCAGACCGGGACGTCTCCGCACTGGAGCGGATACAAACCCAGGTGCCTTACGTGGGCTCTGCCCACACGCTGCCGGGGAGGCTGCCGCGCCCTCGCCCCCATCCGCCCGCCCGCAGGCGGACAGCAGCCCTGCCTCTTGCTCTCATCGTGGCTCCGCCAGCACCTCGCGCCTGTCGAGCTTCAGAAGCCCCGTCTGTGACGACCCATCAGGAGGGGTCCTCCGTTTGATGTTTGGTTTGCGGCAGGAGTGGTTTCTGGAGTGCCCGGAGCTCTCAGCAGAGGGGGCCTTGGACACGTGACCCAGGGCGGACTGGGTCTGTGAGCGACGGGCTCTGAGCCGCACCAGTGTGAGCTTTGCGAGGACGAGGGCCAGCGGGGCAGAGGGGCAGGCACTCTCCCCGTCAGCTTGCCTTAGTCTCCCTGGAGACCACTCAGGCCAAGCGCTCACGCTGCCCACTAGGGCAGGGTGGCCGTCCTCTGGGCCCGGAGTCTGGTGCTCTGTACCTGAGACTGGTTTCTGGGCCCCTGCTCAGGGAATCTTGAGAAGCATCACCAACCAGGGTGTTAACCAGGGTGAGTTTGGAGTTTTTGTTCCTGAATTGGGCAGAGAATTGGAAGTCATGCTTTTTCTAAAAGTATCTGAACCAATCAAAAGTTGAGTTAGGGCTGGAGGCCAACGCTAGTGAGGAACCTGGACTGTTGATGCCGTTATCTGTGGGTAATACAATGGGAGGAAAAAGCCCTACAGCCTGGCTGGTAGGTTCAGTGGGTAGAGCGTTGGCCCGAGGACTGAAGGATCCCGGATTCAATTCCAGTCCAGGGCATGTACCTCGGTGGCAGGTTTGATCCCCAGCCCAGCCCTGGTCTCAGGGCGTGTGCAGGAGGCAACCAATTGATTAGTCTCTCATATCGATATTTCTCTCTGTGTGTCTCTCCTCCTCCCTTCCACATTCTAAAAATCAGGGGGGGAATGGAGGACTATCTTTCGGAGAGGAATTAACAACAACAACAAAAAAGCCCCTGCGTGTTCTCTCTCCAGAGCTGGCAACGGGGAGACAGCTCCTGGAGGGCCTCTCCCGGGGCGGCGGCCGCCTGGTGGCGCGGGGCGCTGCCTCTCCTTGTCCCTCTTCTGCCTTGGGATCTCCCGGGAGAGCGCCGCCCTCTGTCCCCTGAAGCCTTTGGGCTAAGATGCGCTTGTAGCTTCTCCAAAGAAGACCCTGCTTTGTTTTAGTCCGTGCCCAAGAGGAGCTGTCTCAGCTGCCCTCTCCTCAGGAGCTGGCAGTTCCTTGCAGAGAAGGGCCGGGGGCTTCCTGAACACCATTGTCTTTGGCATCTGATTCCCAAGTGAGGGCAGGACTTTGGATGTTGGTTCTCACCGTAGACTGGCGAGCCTTGAAATGGCAGGGACGGGGGTCTTCAGCCTGTTTTTTCAGTTGAAAGTGGAACTCATTTGTGAGAGGACACCCTCGGCTGTGTCTAATGTACAAACAAGGTGAGTCCTGCCTCGGTGAGTCCGCCGGCTGGGGCTCCTCGGGAAAGGACCCTCCTGGTGGGAGGGGCCTGTCTGCCAGAGATCATGCACAGACTCCGTGCGTGCGTGAGGATTCCTGGCACGGTTACATTCCCTGTGCCGGGCGTCTTCGCCCAGAGGGTCTGGCGGAGGTGGGCTTACCGGCTTTACAAGCGTCATGTAAGTCATTGGCGTGGGAAAGTCTGCTTTCCCCGGTAAATCTGTTTTTCACAGAATACAAGCAACATCAGTGACCTGATGTTTCCTCCTCCTCTTACCTTCACTTGAGATCCTCATTCCAGTTTTTATTTTCTTCTGTTTTGCAAGTTGTTTTGTAACCACAACAGATGAGTACAGCGAATGCTCTGTTTGAAACAGCACAATAAAGGTTCAAGACCCAGGTGCTCCTGGAGGCAAGGCTGAAGCTCTCAGTCTCTGGTATTTGGAATTTAGGCTGCAATCCTTTTTGGATGGTCACGGGGTGTGGACAGTCCATGCTTTAACCCGATTTGAACAGAAGAGTGGCCACTTGGCCCAGGTAGAAGTAGATGAAGTGTTTGGTTTCATGTGTCACGTAACTACCGAAGTTCCTCCCCACGATGCAGTGCCCTGGGGGTGGGGGTCATACTTCATGTAAAAAAAATGTTTTTTTCAAATTACAAGAGAAAGTAGAAGTGAGCCAGCTGGACTGCGTGGGCTCAGGAAACAGGTTCAGAGGCAGAGGGCCCTTGGCCCAGGTAACGGGCCACTGAGTGCTCCTCCTCCTCCTCCTCCTCCTCCTCCTCCTCCTCCTCCTCCTCGCTGTGGCCCGGTGTCCTCCATGTGTGTTCCCAGCACACCCATTCCAGGAGTCCCGCTGCGGCTCCTCCACCCGGCGTGTTTGGTCGCCGCCTTTGTCGCACATGCCGACAGCGGAACGGCTGGCCGTGGCAACGGCCTGGGGGAGGGGCTGGCACATCTCCCCCATTCCAGTTTTATTGTCTTTGTGTCCAAAGTAAACTAGGTGACTAGTTTGTATAAAATGTTATTTTGCCACAAGAGACAGAAATAAAGATTTTCACAGAATATGTACCCTCTTGTCTTCTAGCTGCGCTCCTTGTGTTGCTGGCGGGAGCAGGTATGGGGTGGGGTGACCTTTCTGTAAACAGTTTGAGCATAGCTGGTTTCTGGGGTGATTGGGGAACCGTATTGGTTTTAGGTTGAGTATTTTTGCTTTATTTTGTTGGGGGCCTTTAAGAAGTAAAAATTTATATACATATTTGAAAGTGAAGGTGTGCTTTAACCTCATTTAGGAGTGCAGTTTGATACAGGGCATTTCCATCACCCCAAAAAGTGACCTCAAGTTTCTGGTGTTCGTGGCCAGCTCTCTCCTTCCACTCCAGCCCCTTGCAACCATGTTCGATTTTTCTCTGTTGCAAAAACTGTACACGTTTAATATAAAATGTATACCCATGTTTAAGGTCACAAATGAGTCCATTTTAAAATAAGTCTGGTTTGACTGTCAAATGACAGCGGGGAGGGTAGGGTGATCTGGGGGAGATAAGAGATCAACTGAAGGACTGGTATGCACGCATATAAGTACAACCAATGGACACAAAACACTGGGGCGGGAGGGCATATGGGAGGTGCGGGGGGGGGGGCAATGGTAAGCAATGTACACATATAATACCTTAATAAAAATTTAAAAATATAAAAAAAATGCACAAACAAAAATAAAATAAGTCTGGTTTAGCCTGGCCAGTGTGCTCAGTGGTTTGAGCATCGATGTATAAATCAGGGGTCACAGTTTGATTCCCGGTCAGGGCAGACCCAGCCCCCCAGGGTGGGGTGTGCAGGAGGCAGCCAATCAATTCTCAATATTGATGTTTCTATCTCCCTCTCCCTCTATGAAATAATTTTTTAAAAATTTTAAGTCTGGTTTAGATGGTCTGGGACACCTGAAGCAATCATTGGCCTCTGTCCACAAATAGCACCCACTTGTTCCTCCTCTGTGTTCCCGCTTTTCCTCCACACAGGGCTAGTGGTGGGGGCGGGGGTGGGGGTGGGGATGGGGGTGAGGAAGACCTCAGAGCATTGGCCAAAGGCAGTCCTGCTTTTGGTCCTAGGAGCTTAGGAGAGAGAAAGGCAAAGGTAAAGGCTTCCTTGGACAGCGCCTGGGATGGGCATTTCTTTAATCACTATCAGCTGAACTCAGGGTGAAAGGCAGAACCACGCCCTGGGAACATGCTTCCCCAAAAAGACCGACATGTTATCAGTACTGACTTCTACCTTTGTCCTGGTGTCAGGCTTTGATATGTAAATCCAGTCAAACACCTGGGATGCTGGGCCTACTCAAGAACGCAAATAAGCTTTGATCCTAAGTTTTGGTGATACTTCCTGGTATTTTGGGAATGTATAAATAAATGCACTGCTTGGTATATAAATAAATATATTTAGTATATAAATAAATCCCCTGTCCCTGCCTCTCCATCAGAGGTGGCAGTGGTTCCACCCGGCTCCCAGCTTTATAAATCTATATTTTCTTTCTATTTTTCTTTATTTCTCAATCCCTGGCTGCCTCCACTTAGAACCAGTTCGTTCATCTCTCTTTCCGTGCTGGACACAAAAAAGGGAGATGCCTGCCATATCCGGCCCCCACAGCTTCAGAAGAAGAGGGAAAAGGGGAGGCTGTGGGCTAGGGGCTTGTTTTTAAATGGAAGCATTTCTCTTAAGTGGAAGGTAACGTATTAAGGACTTTGCTTTAATTTTTGATTGAACTTCAGAGCAGGTCTTGGCAGAAGACAAAAAAAAATTAAAAATAAACAATAGAGGCCCTGGCCAGGTGGCTCAGTTGGTTGGAACACCACCAAATGGTGGCAGATTCACTTTCTAATCAGGGCACATACCAGGTTGAGGGTTCAATCTCCAATCAGGTTATGTACAGAAGGCAACTGATCATCTCTCACATTGATGTTTCTCTCTCAAAGCAATAAAAACATATCCTCAGGTGAGGATTTGAAATAACCCTATATAATATCCTGTATAATAAAAGCCTAATATGCTAAGTGTCTGGTCATCTGTTCAACTAAGTGTAATATGCTAATGATATGTTAAGGCAGCTCAACCGCTCGCTATGAGGCGCACTGACCACCAGGGGACAGGTGCTGGGACCAGTAAGTTAGCTTGCTGCTGGTGTCTGGCTGATCAGGACTGAATGAGACAGACTGGACCTGCCCTGGAGCCCTCCCATAACGACTACCCTCAGCTGGCCCATGGGCCCCCATCAGGGTGGGCCTGCCAGATCCCACCCATGCACAAATTCAGGCACCAGGCCTCTAGTAATTACAACAATGAAATAAATATGCAAATTGACCATACCTCCACAATGCCCACCAGCCAATCAGGAGTGAGTATGCAAATTAACCCAACAATGATTGTGGGTAAATGTGCATATGAAGGCATGGAGCAAAGATTGAAGACTGAAGCCAAAACCGGTTTGGCTCAGTGGATAAGAGTGTCAGCCTTCGGACTGAAGGGTCCCAGGTTCGATTCTGGTGAGGGGCATGTACCTTGGTTGCGGGCACATCCCCAATAGGGGGTGTGCAGGAGGCAGCTGATAAATGTTTCTGGCTTTCTATCCCTCTCCCTCTCTATGAAAAAAATCAATAAAATATGCTAAAAAAAAAAAGATTGAAGACTGAAGAGACTTGGCTTCGCTTCAGCCGCAGCAGAGACACTGCAACCAGAGAGGAAAAGCCTAGCCTCGAGGCTTGGCTTCTCGGCTGAAGCCGGAGCGAAGGCCTGGGTCCTGGGTTTCGGAGGAAAACCGGTGCCGGCAGCCAGGGGAAGGCAGGCCTATAGCATGAATCTTTGTGCAACGGGCCTCTAGTTAATAAAGAACAGAAATTTACTTCCCAGCTGTAGAGGGTGGGAAGACCAAGATGAAGGTGCCATCAAATCTGGTGTCTTCCTGCTGTCCTTGCAGGGGAGGGCCCGGGAGACCAGTTCTGGCCTGTGGGTCAGTGCCGGGGAGGGCGCCTGGCAGAGGCGGAGAAGGCGGCTGGAGGCTCGTGTGGTGCCTGGGAGGGTCGGCAGTCTGGCTGTCACTCCTGTCACTCGTGCCTCTTGGGCAGGCGATGGTGTCCAGTGGAGGATGCTAAGGGCCAAGTGCATGGCCTCAGGGCAGCCCCTGCTCCCCCGGGACTGCCCCACAATCGGGAGTGAGAAGGGTGACACAGGCGCTGGCAGTGATGCCCCACCTCGGCACCTTCACAGCCTGCTCCTGAGCAGCAGAGCACAGACCCTTTGCCTCTGGTGGGTTCGCAGGCTATTCAGCGGGGACTCGGTAAGATTTCGTGCCTACGTGTCACGGATAAAGAAACCCGGGTGAGAGTTTGCGAGTTTCGGGAGAAACAATGGCTCGGGCGGGCGGGGCTGAGGTGAGACCCCGGGAAGAGGGGCAGCTGCCGGGAGGCGGGAGGATGGCAAAGGCGGCCTGGGGACAGCGGCGAGGCGGGGGTCCTGACACCGATTCCCGCGCCGCAGGGGTCCGGCCGGGCTTCCGGCGCCCCGGGGAGGCCGGCGGGGAGGTGAGGGAGGAGGCCGGGGAGGTGAGGGAGGAGGCCGGCGGGGAGGTGAGGGAGGAGGACGGGGAGGTGAGGGAGGAGGAAGGTAGGGAGGAGGAGGGTGGGGAGGAGGACGTCACAGAGGCGGGAGCGGCCTCACCGCCGGAGGGCGGCGCGCGGGGCCCCGCCTCGAGGGCGGGACTCCGACCGCGGCCCCGACCCCGCAGCCGGAACCCAGGCCGCGGAGGAGCAGCCCGGCCCGTCGCCGTCGCCGTCTCATGGCCGCCGCCGCGATGCTCGCCCGGGCCTGCGGGCCGGTCCGCCGCGGTGAGTGCCCCCGGCCCGGGCCGCGCGGGGCGGGCGGGCGGGTCCCCGCGGCCGTGACCTTT
This sequence comes from Vespertilio murinus, assembly GCA_963924515.1. Taxonomy (NCBI): domain Eukaryota; kingdom Metazoa; phylum Chordata; class Mammalia; order Chiroptera; family Vespertilionidae; genus Vespertilio; species Vespertilio murinus. Next base: position 3,269,861 of record OZ004720.1, on the reverse strand, counting down.
GCCCCAGTTCGGCGGCTCGGCGCCTGCGCGGCCCGGGCTCCGCCGACCCCCCTCCCGCCCCCTCCCGCCCCCCCAGCCGGCCGCCCGGCGCCCCCTCCTCCTCTCCCCGGGACTCGGCGGAGCGGCCCGGAGGCCCACGGGCGCCTGTGACCTTGGACCCGGTTGCCCCGGGGCCAGGACGCCGCGGGGTGGCTGTCCTCCTGGGTCGTCAGGACGAAACCGCCGGCGGGGGGGCCGCCCTGTGACCTGTGCGGCCCCCTCTCCCCGCTGGTCCTGCAGCCGGCCGGGCCGGGCCGGGGGTCGCCCGGGGCTGGGGGGCCCGGGGCCGCGGGGTCACCCGGCCAGACCCAGGCTCCCGGCTGTAACAGCAGAGAGTGCCCGGGGGGGGGGGGGGGGGGGGGGGGCCCGGCCTGCCCGGCCTTCACTACAGTTAGTATCTTCCTTTTTCCCTCTAAAAGTTTCCAACTACATTATTTCTTTATTTTGTTTTTATTTTTTTGTTAATCCTCACTCAAGGATATTTTCCATTGATTTTAGAGAGGGGAAAGGAGAGGGAGAGACAGACAGAGAAACATCAACGTGGGAGAGACGCATAGGTTGGATGCCTCCCACACTCACCCCAATCCAGAATCAAACCCGGGACCCTTCATACAAGGCCGACACTCTGTCCGCTAAGCCAAACCAGCTAGGGCAGCCGTGGGCAAACTACGGTTCTATCCGGCCCGTGGAGCCGAAAGAACGGAGGGTTCTCTTGCTCTCCCCTCCGCTCCTTCACCAGCAGCCCAAGAGGAGAGTGCCAGCATGGTCAGGTTGCTTTTGTTCCGGCCCTCCGGTCCAGTGTAAGAACCCATGGTGGCCCTCGAGTCAAAAAGTTTGCCCACCCCTGAGCTAGGGCCAGTTAATATCTTCTTAAATCAATATATCTCTCTCCTACATATATATGTATATACACACACGCATATATGTTTTTATTGATTTCAGAGAGGAAGGGAGAAGCAGAGAGAGAAACATCAAAGATGAGAAAATCATCGATCTGTTGCCTCCTGCACGCCCCACGCTGGGGATTGAGCCTGCAACCCAGGCTTGTGCCCTGACTGGGAATCGAACCGTGACCTCCTGGTTCATACATAGGTCACTGAGCCAGTGGGGCAGTATCTTCTTAATCCTCTTACCCCCAGATGCTCAGTACTGTTCTCCACATTGAGTATTAGCTGAGGCTCGGTGGAGTTAAGATCCTTTAAGGGCACAGAGCTGTGCTCTTATTGTTGGCATTATTATTATTATTATGGGCATTGTCCTGAGGATTGGGTAGGATAGTCTATGCAGATGTTTAGAAAGGATTGAGGTCACAGTTCAATTCCCAGTGTGGGGTGTGCAAGAGGCAGCTGATCAATGATTCTCATCATTGATGCTTTTATCTATCCCTCTCCCTTCCTCTCTGAAATCAAAAAAAGTATACTTTAAAAAAAGCATTGCAAGCAGTTATTTGGGTCCTCACAGCAGCACTTTGATGTTCTGGGCGGATACCCCTTGTTGTGGGGACTGGCCTGTGCATTGTGGGGTGCTAGCAGCATCCCTGGCCTCTCCTCCCTCCACACCAGTGCCGTTCCCCCTTCAGCTGTGACAGCCACAGGCACCTGCACACAATCCCCTTGTCCCCGGGGCAGCACCATCGCCGGGGAGGCCTGGAGTGCCCGCTAACCTAGACCTCCTGCACCCCCTCCCACCACCCCCTCCCCTGCGGGCAGCTCTCCGGCGGCAGTTACATACCGTCTACCAGTCCGTGGACCTGCCTGAGACGCACCAGATGCTGCGCCAGACGTGCCGGGACTTTGCCGAGAAGGAGCTGTTCCCCATCGCTGCCGAGATCGACAAGGAGCACCGCTTCCCGGCGGCTCAGGTAGGCGCCCGCCCGCAGCCCGCAGCCCGCAGCCCGCAGCCCGGGGTGGGTGGTCACAGTGACAGCCAGTGACCCGGAGCCTCTGGTCAGGGACCCCCCCCCCCCCTTCCCCAGCGGGTCCGGGACCCAGAAAGTGCTCTGGAAGCTCCCCTGCTCAGCAGGAGGCCTGAGGCCCCGGCTTACCTCCTGGAAGAACAGTGACAGCCGGGCCTGGGCCGGATTAACTATAACCACTGCCAGAGCCAGCCTCCTGCCTGGATTACCTATAACCACGGCCAGAGCCAGCCTCCTGGCCGGGTTAACTATAACCATGGCCAGAGCCAGCCTCCTGGCCGGGTTAACTATAACCACGGCAGAGCCAGCCTCCTGCCTGGATTACCTATAGCCACGGCAGAGCCAGCCTCCTGGCCGGGTTAACTATAACCACGGCCAGAGCCAGCCTCCTGGCCGGGTTAACTATAACCACGGCCAGAGCCAGCCTCCTGGCCGGGGCGGGACGCCCGGGCTCCTCCTTGCCGCACCGGGTCCTGGGCACCGCCGTTCTGTGGGCGGGTGGCCCTGAGGCTGGTGAGGGTTAGAGCCCGGTCTCCCTCGCTGAGAACGAGGTTGACTCCGTCGTCCTCTCGGGGAGAGGCTGCGGGGAGGGAACACCTCAAAGCTCTTGGCTAGCGGGCGTCGTTCCAGGCCGCCGGGCGCCTTCCTCGGAATGGCAGCGCCTGCTCCACGCTCACTCGTCCGTCCTCCCGATTCTTTCCAAAAATCGGGACTTCTTTAAAACACCACAGGACGCCGGGAAAATTGTTAGAAATCGGGACTGTCCTGCCAGCACCCGGATGATCTGGCCACCTTACCTCAATCCCAGCAGCACAGGAACAGGGCGCCCCGCTGCCTGAGCGCTGGGGGAGGACAGTGTGGAGGGGGGTGACAGCCCCCAGGCTGAGGAGAGAATGCCTGGGACAGAGGCCACTTCTCACCCGGGCAGCAGCGCGTGCAAGGCCCTGTGGTGGGGGTGTGCGAGGGTGTGGGAGGTGTGGTAGGGGGTGTGTGGGGAGTGGTAGGGGTATGGGGGGAGGGGTGTGTGGGAGCTGTGAGGGGACTGTGGCTGCCCTGAGGGCTGTGGTGGCGCTGTGGGGGGCTGTGAGGGGCTGTGGGGGGCTGTGGGGAGCTGTGGGGGGCTGTGAGGGAGCTGTGGGGGGTTGTGAGGGAGCTGTGGGGGGCTGTGGAGCTGTGAGGGAGCAGTGGGGGGCTGTGAGGGAGCTGTGGGGGGCTGTGGAGCTGTGGGGGGGCTATGGGGGGCTGTGAGGTGCTGTGGGGGCTGTGAGGGAGCTGTGGGGGGCTGTGGAGCTGTGGGGGGGCTGTGAGGGGCTGTGGGGGGCTGTGAGGGAGCTGTGGGGGGCTGTGGAGCTGTGGGGGGCTGTGAGGGAGCTGTGGGGGGCTGTGAGGAGCTGTGGGGAGTCTGTGGGGGGCTGTGAGGGGGCTGGGGGGGCTGTGGGGGGCTGTGAGGGGCTGTGGGGGGCTGTGAGGCACTTTGGGGGGCTGTGGGGGGCTGTGAGGGGGCTGTGGGGGGCTGTGAGGCGCTTTGGGGGGCTGTGAGGGGCTGTGGGGGGGCTGTGAGGCGCTTTGGGGGGCTGTGGGGGGCTGTGAGGGGGCTGTGGGGGGCTGTGAGGCGCTTTGGGGGCTGTGAGGGGGCTGGGGGGGCTGTGGGGGGCTGTGAGGCGCTTTGGGGGGCTGTGGGGGGCTGTGAGGGGCTGTGGGGGGCTGTGAGGGGCTGTGGGGGGCAGTGGGGGGCTGTGAGGGGCTGTGGGGGGCAGTGGGGGGCTGTGGCTGCAGACAGCGGGTGGAGGCGGCGGCTGGGGGTGGAGGGGGGAGCGGCGGCCCAGCGCGATGCCCCATGCGGTGCCCGGAGCAGGTGAAGCAGATGGGCGGCCTCGGGCTGCTGGCCGTGGACGTGCCGGAGGAGCTGGGCGGCGCCGGCCTCGACTACCTGGCCTACGCCATCGCCATGGAGGAGATCAGCCGGGGCTGCGCCTCCACCGGCGTCATCATGAGCGTCAACAACGTGAGGGCCGGACGGGGGACGGGGGGGGGCGGCACCGGGGCTCCCCGGGAGGGTGGGGGTGAGGCGGGGTGCCTGCTCACCCCCCCCCCCCGTCCCCCAGTCCCTCTACCTGGGGCCCATCATGAAGTTCGGCTCCGCCGAGCAGAAGCGGAAGTGGGTCACGCCCTTCACCGGCGGCGACAAGATCGGCTGCTTCGCCCTCAGCGAGCCGGGTACGCGGTGGGGAGCAACCCTCCCCCCCTCAGCACCCCTCCTCTCCCTCAGTACCTCTCCCCTCAGCACCCTCCTCTCCCTCAGTACCCCCTTCATCTCAGCACCCCTACTCTCCCTCAGCACCCCTCCCCTCCCCTCAGCACCCCTCCCCTCCCCTCAGCACCCCCTTCACCTCAGTACCCCCCTCACCTCAGCACCCCCTTCACCTCAGCACCCCCTCACCTCAGCACCCCCTTCACCTCAGTCCCCCCTCACCTCAGCACCCCCCTCACCTCAGCACCCCCTTCACCTCAGTACCCCCTTCACCTCAGCACCCCCTTCACCTCAGTCCCCCCTCACCTCAGCACCCCCTTCACCTCAGCACCCCCTTCACCTCAGCACCCCCTTCACCTCAGTACCCCCTTCACCTCAGCACCCCCTTCACCTCAGTCCCCCCTCACCTCAGCACCCCCTTCACCTCAGCACCCCCTTCACCTCAGCACCCCCTTCACCTCAGCACCCCCTTCACCTCAGTACCCCCCTCACCTCAGCACCCCCTTCACCTCAGCACCCCCTTCACCTCAGCACCCCCTTCACCTCAGCACCCCCTTCACCTCAGCACCCCCTTCACCTCAGCACCCCCTTCACCTCAGCACCCCCTTCACCTCAGCACCCCCTTCACCTCAGCACCCCCTCACCTCAGCACCCCCTTCACCTCAGTACCCCCTTCACCTCAGCACCCCTCACCTCAGCACCCCCTCACCTCAGCACCCCCTTCATCTCAGCACCCCTCACCTCAGCACCCCCTCACCTCAGCACCTCCTTCACCTCAGCACCCCCTTACCTCAGCACCCCCTTCACCTCAGTACCCCCTTCACCTCAGCACCCCTTCACCTCAGCACCCCCTCACCTCAGCACCCCCTTCACCTCAGTACCCCCTTCACCTCAGTACCCCCTTCACCTCAGCACCCCTCACCTCAGCACCCCCTCACCTCAGTACCCCCTTCACCTCAGCACCCCCTTCACCTCAGCACCCCTCACCTCAGCACCCCCTTCACCTCAGCACCCCTCACCTCAGCACCCCCTCACCTCAGCACCCCCTTCACCTCAGCACCCCTCACCTCAGCACCCCCTCACCTCAGCACCTCCTTCACCTCAGCACCCCCTCACCTCAGCACCCCCTTCACCTCAGCACCCCTCACCTCAGCACCCCCTCACCTCAGCACCTCCTTCACCTCAGCACCCCCTCACCTCAGCACCCCCTCACCTCAGTACCCCTCACCTCAGTACCCCCTTACCTCAGTACCCCCTTCACCTCAGCACCCCCTTCATCTCAGCACCCCTCACCTCAGCACCCCCTCACCTCAGTACCCCTCACCTCAGTACCCCCTTCACCTCAGCACCCCCTTCACCTCAGCACCCCTCACCTCAGCACCCCCTTCACCTCAGCACCCCTCACCTCAGCACCCCCTCACCTCAGCACCCCCTTCACCTCAGCACCCCTCACCTCAGCACCCCCTCACCTCAGCACCTCCTTCACCTCAGCACCCCCTCACCTCAGCACCCCCTTCACCTCAGCACCCCTCACCTCAGCACCCCCTCACCTCAGCACCTCCTTCACCTCAGCACCCCCTCACCTCAGCACCCCCTCACCTCAGTACCCCTCACCTCAGTACCCCCTTACCTCAGTACCCCCTTCACCTCAGCACCCCCTTCATCTCAGCACCCCTCACCTCAGCACCCCCTCACCTCAGCACCCCCTTCACCTCAGTACCCCTCACCTCAGCACCCCCTCACCTCAGTACCCCCTTCACCTCAGCACCCCCTTACCTCAGTACCCCTCACCTCAGCACCCCCTTCACCTCAGCACCCCCTTCACCTCAGTACCCCTCACCTCAGTACCCCCTTCACCTCAGCACCCCCTTCATCTCAGTACCCCTCACCTCAGTACCCCCTTCACCTCAGCACCCCCTTCACCTCAGTACCCCTCACCTCAGTACCCCCTTCACCTCAGTACCCCCTCCCCTCAGCACCCCTCCCCTCAGCACCCCTCCCCTCAGCATTGGGTGACAGACTGGAGCCAGATGCCCTGGGGGAGGGGGAGCTGGGTCTGTGCTGACGGGGAGGTCACCTCGGCTGAGCTGGGGGGACGCTTGCTCTGGGTTCCCCTCCTCTAAAGCTGCCCCCCCTCCTCTCCCTCTCCCCCCGCTCCCCCCCTCACACTGAATGCTGGGGCGTTGGGGGGCTCGGGCTTCCTCAGGGAGCAGGCCGGACTCTTGGCCGGGGGAGGTTGGGGGAAGGTTGGGGGAGGTTGGGGGGCCAGGCCGGACTCTGGGCCGGGGTGAGGTCGGGGGGCCAGGTCGGATTCTAGGTCGGGGAGGTTGGGGGGAGGTCGGAGAGGTTGGGGGGCCAGGCCGGATTCTGGGGGGGGTCGGCCCTGCCCCACTGGCACCGGCCGTGGGCGGGAGGCTGACCGGCCTGTGTGCCCCAGGAAACGGCAGCGACGCGGGAGCCGCCGCCACCTCCGCCCGGGCTGAGGGCGACTCGTGGGTGCTGAACGGCACCAAGGCCTGGATCACCAACTGCTGGGACGCCTCGGCCACCGTGGTCTTCGCCAGCACCGACCGGGCCCTGCGCCACAAGGTGGGCCGGGACCGCGCCGCGGCCATTCAGTGCGTGTGAGGCTCCGAGTTCCGCTCCGGCCGCCCGGCTTCCCTCCCTCCGCCCCCCGCCACCCACCCAGAGCGGCCAGCAGGGGCGGCGCGGCCGGGCAGGGGGTGAGGGAAAGAAGGACTGGCCAGGAAGGGGCAGCTGTGTGGGGCTGACAGGGCCGTGGCCGGGGCAGCCTCTGGGAAAGTCGGCTCTTCCAGGGCATCAGCGCCTTCCTGGTCCCCATGCCGACGCCCGGGCTCTCGCTGGGGAAGAAGGAGGACAAGCTGGGCATCCGGGCCTCGTCCACGGCCAACCTCATCTTCGAGGACTGCCGCATCCCCAAGGACAACCTGCTGGGCGAGCTGGGCATGGGCTTCAAGATCGCCATGGTGAGCGGGCGGGTGTGTGTGTGTGTGTGTGTGTGTGTGAGCGGGCGGGTGTGTGTGTGTGTGTGTGTGTGAGCGGGTGGGGGGGTGTGAGCGGGTGGGCGGTGAGCAGGAGGGGGTGAGCTGGTGGGCATGGAGTGAGCAGACGGGGGATGTGTGTGTGTGTGTGTGAGCCGGGTGGGGGGGGTGAGCCAGGTGGGGGGGGTGAGCGGGTGGGGGTGTGAGCGGGCGGGGGTGGGCGCCCGGGTCGAGGCCTGGCCGCACTGGCCAGCTGCTGACGGGCGTCCCTGCAGCAAACCCTGGACATGGGCCGCATCGGCATCGCCTCCCAGGCCCTGGGCATCGCCCAGGCCGCCCTCGACTGCGCCGTGACCTACGCCGAGAACCGCCAGGCCTTCGGGGCGCCCATCACCAAGCTCCAGGGCATCCAGGTGACAGGCGGGCACCCCGGGAGGGAGGGGGCCAGGGTGAGGGGCCGGCAGGTGCTGACGGGCGGGCGGCCTGGTGGTTGCAGTTCAAGCTGGCGGACATGGCCCTGGCCCTGGAGGGCGCCCGGCTGCTGACCTGGCGCGCTGCCATGCTCAAGGACAACAAGAAGCCCTTCACCAAGGTGCCGGGACGGGGGAGCTGGGGGGCTCCGGTTCCTGCGGCTCCGGGCCTCCCAGCCGACCCTCTGACCACGTCCCTTCCTGTGCGTAGGAGGCGGCGATGGCCAAGCTGGCCGCGTCCGAGGCGGCGACCGCCATCAGCCACCAGGTGAGTGTCCGGTGGGCGGGCGAGGCCCCTCCCGCAGGGCGTCTCCCCGCTGAGCCCGGCTTCTCCGCAGGCCATTCAGATCCTGGGCGGCATGGGCTACGTGACAGAGATGCCCGCCGAGCGGCACTACCGCGACGCCCGCATCACCGAGATCTACGAAGGCACCAGCGAGATCCAGAGGCTGGTCATCGCCGGGCACCTGCTCAAGAGCTACCGCAGCTGAGCCCGGGGCCGCCCCACCCCGGCTGCGGACTGACTGTGCGCGGGAGCGGGAGCCAGACAGCCCTCCGTGCCCTCCGGGGCGGCCCCGGACCCATGTGGACCCATGTGCCGGAGCCTCCTGGAAGGCGAGGCGAGGGGCTGGGGCCTGTGAGGACTCCGGCCCCGCTCCGCCTCCCGACGTGCCTTATTCTTCACGGAGGGGACGGGCTCCCCGAGGCGGCCGCCTGGGCTCCCTGGCTGTGTGGCCCCGCGCTCCGCAGGAGGCTCTTCCCTGAGGTCAGGGGTCAGGGGTCGGGGAGCGGCAGTGGCCGTGCTCTCGGCTGCCTGGGACAGCGGACCTGCTCGGGGTGGGAGGAGGCAGTTGGGCTGATGCGGCTGGGACGGTGTGGGGCCTGACGGCAATAAAGTGGACCCTCCGAGCTGTCCGTGCCTGTCGCTGGGGAGCCGCTCCGCCCCGGCTCTCACCGCCTGTGGGGAGGCCTGGAGGGAAGGGGCCGGAGCGGGCTGGGGAGGAGCGGAGCTGCGGAGGCCCTGTGAGTGTCCGGGGACAGCGGGGGGCGGGTGGGGCTCCTGGTAATGGAGGGATGGGGTCAGCTGCCGCCAGCTCCGAGGTTGGGCAGTGCCAGGGCAGGGCCGGCGGGTGGGCTGTGCCGCTCCAGCTCCAGGTAAGTGCCCCCCCCTCCACACACACACACACACACACACACACACACACTCAGTGGGGCTCTTGGGCCCCCGTCCTGGCTGGTTCAGGGCTTCTCCCGGGAGCACAGGTGTGACCCCCTCCCGGGGAGCAGGGAAGGTCTGACTGGCCCCCCTCCGGGCACTGACCCCTGGCCAGCGCGGGGCAGGGAGCAGCGTGGCCGCCCTTCCGGCCCGCGGGGGGCTCCTCCGAGCCCTGGCTCCGGAGAGCCTCAGGGCTGGGCTGGGTGTCACTGTGAGTGGAGCTGTGATTGGCTTCAGGGCTCGGGGGGGGGGGGGGGGGGGGACGGGGAGCCAAACTGAGCTTCCGTCCCAGGCGGGCGGCTCGGACCCAGCTCTCCTGTGGGGCCTGGCCCTCCGGGCTGGGCGTCAGGCCTCCGCCTCCACCGCCTGGTCCTGCCTCCGGAGGAGCCGCCCCAGCCCAGGCCGTCCCGGGGGCCCCGCTCCTCGCCCTGCGGGGAAGCACCCCCCCGGGGCCACGTGGTCCTCTGTGTCGGAGCCCAGGCCCTGAGCGCTGGGCTTCCAGGAGCCCCTGTGGTCAGACCTCCCCGGAGAGGCAGGCCCAGGCCCGGCTGTGACAGGAGCAGGCCTGTCCGGTGCGGACCCCGCTTAGGGCTCAGAACTGCCCCGAGTCCGTTTGGACACGAACGCCTGACGGTGGCCAACACGATGCCCCTGTGCCCGGCTGTCCGAAGAGCAAGGCCGGCCGGCGGAGGAGGCCGGGGGAGCACGGGCAGGACGGCGAGGGCTGCAGGTGCTCCCGGGGCCTGTGGTTCATTAACCAGTGTCTCCGGGCGCGGCCCCCGCACAGGGCGAGCTGAAGGAACAAACCCGGGTGGTGGGCGCTGGCTTCGGAGCTTGGGCCCTCTTAGGGACCTCGGCTGCCCCCGTCCCACGGGGTCCCGGGAGGAGAGGGGTTTGTGAGCTTTGGCTCGATTCCTCTTCCCCGTGAGAGGGAGGAGGGGGCGTTTCTCTCTGGGGTCAGGCTCCTGTGGGCACCGCTGCCTCGTCCTGACCTCAGAGGAAAAGCTTCCAGCTTTTTCCATTGAGCACAATATTAAGCCATGGGCTTGTCATACGTGGCTGTTATGTCGAGATACCTTCCCTCGATACCAACTTTGTTGAGAGTTTCTGTCATAAATGGAGGTTGAATTTTGTCAAATGCTTTTTCTGTGTCTATTGGGGTGATTATATGATCTCTTCAGCGTGTTAGTGTGGCGTGTCACACTGATGTGTGTCTCTGGAATAAACCCACCTCGTCACGGTGTGTCACCCTTCAGTGTGCTGCTTAATTTTCATTTATGTTGGTCATTTTGCTATTTGTTTCCTATTTGCCCATCTGTGTTTTCTCTATTTCTTTTCCTGCCTTCTTTAAGTTAATTAAATATTTTTAAAGTTAATTTTTAGAGGGAGAGAGAGAGAGGGAAACATCGATTTGTTGTTCCACTTATTTATGTAATCATTGCTTGATTCTTGAATGTGCCCTGCCCAGAGGCTGAACCTTGTCACATTGGGATGTTGCTGTAACCGACTGAGCTACCCAGGCAGGGCTCAAGTTTATATATATTTCAGAGAGGAAGGAGAGGGAGAGAGAGAGAAACACCAATGATGAGAGAATCACTAATTAGCTGCCTCCTGCACACCTCCCACTGGGGATCAAGCCTGCAACCCAGGCATGTGCCCTGACTGGGAATGGAACCATAACCACTGAGCAATGCTAGCCAGGCTCAATTAAAAAATAATAATATATATATATATATATATATATATATATATATATATATATATATATATATATAAAATTGATTTTTTACAGAGAGGAAGGGAGAGGGATAGAGAGTCAGAAACATCAATCAGCTGTCTCCTGCACACCCCCTACTGGGGATGTACCCGCAACTAAGGTACATGCTCTTGACCGGAATCAAACCTGGGACCTTTCAGTCTGCAGACCGACGCTGTATCCACTGAGCCAAACCGGTTTCGGCTCAAACATTTTTTAATATTTCATTTAAATTCCTCTATTGGCTTTTCTTAACTATGTATTTTGCATTTTACATTTTTAAAAGTATTCTTCTTAGATTACAATATGTATCCTTAGCTTTTTATTACCTAGAGTTAATATTTTACTGCATCACAAAACTATAAAAACATTGCAACTGTATGAATCCACTTACCCCCACCCTGTTTTTCATCTTGTGCAATATTTGTTATAGGTACAAGCCCCACTATACAATGTAAATTTTTGCTCAGTTATATGTATATTAAAGAAATGAAGCCCTAGCTGGTTTGGCTCAGGGCTCAGGGGATAGAGTGTCAGCCTGTGACTGAAGGGTCTTGGGTTCGATTCCGGTCAAGGGCACATGCCTGGGTTGCGGGCTTGATCCCCAGTAGGAGACATGCAGGAGGCAGCCAATCAATGATTCTCATCATTGACGTTTCTATCTCTCTCTCCCTCCCTCTCTGAAATCAATAAAGATATATATTTTTTAAAAAAGAAGTGAAGAGAAAAGTCTGTTTAATCTACATGTTTATTCTTGTCGGTCATATTAGTTATCCGTTGCTGCACAACAAATAACCCCATAATTCAGTGACTTAAAAGAACAATAAACGTTCCACAGTGTCTGTGACGGGAACCAGCCCTGGCTTAGCAGGTGGCCCTGGCTGGTGGTTTCCTAGGAGATCACAGTCAAGGTCTGGCCAGGGCTCTGGGAGTCTGCTTCCAAGCACTCGCCTGGCCGCCAGCGGGTCCTGGCTGTCGGTTGGCTGGAGCCTCTGTTTCTCACCACGTGGACGGACGCTCCTTTCGCAGCTCGTGTGTCTTTATGACGTGGCTTTAGACTTCCCCCCTTCGGTGTGAGTGACCCAAGAAATTGAGATGTAATTCACATACCATGAAACCCTTTCAAAGTATACAGTACCATGGTTTTAAAATATATTCACAAAGTTAGATTCATCTAATTCTAGAATACTTGCATCATTCCCAGAGAAATTGTGTGCCTATTAGCTGTCCTTCCCTTCCCATTGCCTCTGACAACCATTAATCTCCTGTCTCTGCCCCACCAATTTCTTTTTTTTAAATCTTTTTTTTTAATTTATTAAGGTATTATCTGTGTACATAGCTTACCATTGCCTCCCCCCTCCTCCATAGATGCTCTCCCCCATATGGGATCCAGTTTTTCATCCCTACTCACCCTAAGTATTGTTTTGTTTTTAAAAAAAAAAAAAAATATATATATATATATATATATATATATATATATATATATTTTTTTTAATTGATTTCAGAGAGGAAGGGAGAAGGAGAGAGAAACATCAATGATGAGAGAATCATTGATTGGCTTCCTCTTGTATACCTTCGTTTTAAAAAAAAATATTTTATTGATTTTTTACAGTGAGGAAGAGAGAGGAGGGATAGAAAGTTAGAAACATTGATGAGAGAGAATCAGCTGCCTCTTGCACACCCCCCACTGGGGATGTGCCCGCAACCAAGGTACATGCCCTTGACTGGAATCGAACCCAGGACCTTTCAGTCTGCAGGCCCACACTCTATCTACTGAGCCAAACCGGTTTTGGCTATACTTTCTATTAGGGATCAAGCCTGCAACCCAAGCATGTGCCCTTGACCAGAATTGAACCTGGGACCCTTCAGTTCACAGGCCAATGCTCTATCCACTGAGCAAACCAGCTAGGGCCCTAATTATCGTCTTTTAATTGTAGTCATCAAATGGGTGTGAAGTCCTATCTCACTGTGATCTAATACCCTGAGGACTAATGGTGTTGAGCATCTTCTCATGCACTTATTGGCCATTTATGTATCTTCTTGGGGAAAATATTCAAATCTCTTGCCTACTTAAGTGAATTATTGTTGATGTGTAAGAGTTCTTTATATATTCTGAATACAAAATCCTTACTGGATACATGATTTACAAATAATTTCTCCCATTCTTTGGACTATTTTTTTACTTTCTTGATTGTGTCCCATAAATCACAAAAGTTTTCAATTTTGTTGAAGTCTAGTTATCGGTTGTTTCCTTTGGTTGTATGTGCCTTAGGTGTTATAGCTAAGAAACTTCTGCATAAGTCAAGGTTATGAAGGTTTCACACCTAGCCTTGGAAATTACACACTGTCACTTCATATCCTGGTGGTCACACAGACCAATCCAGATACAATGTGGAGGGGACCGTATACAGAACATAATAAATATTGGGAAGGATTCCTGGGAACCACTTTGAAATTACTACAGGGGTTGTCTTGTCACGTCCTGTAAGTCAGAATTGCCACCTATTGCCATTTCCCTTGAGCCAGAAGAACTTTTGGCAATTCTTGCCACTCGGATCTGTGGGTGATAAATCTTCTTAATTATAGTTTATGTGAAAATGGCAATATTTCGCCACTTTTGAGAAATGTTTCACTGGATGTAGAATTCTGGGTTGACATGTTTTACTTTCATAGCTTTAAAGATGTCATTACATCGTCTTCTAGTCTCTGCTTCTGATGAGAAGTTTGCACTATTTCACACAATTGTGTTGTCATTCTCCTATGTCATGTGCCATTTTTATCTTGATACTTTCAAGATTTCCTATTTTTAGTTTTCAGCAGTTTGACTATGAAGTTTTTGGGTGCGTTTTTTTTTCTTTTCTTTTTTCTGATTCTTGTACTTTTCCCAAATTTGGAAAATTGTTGCCATTACTTTTTCACACACACACACACACGTGTTCTGCTTAATCCCTTCTCTCCTCTCATTCCAGGACTACAGTTATGTATGTTAGACTGTTTGATATTAGTCCCACAAGTCCATGAGGCTCTAAACTTTTTTCCATTGTTCTTTCCTCTCCATTCTTCACATTAGAATGGATGTGGGGTGTAGACTGGATGTGGGCTGTAGACTGGATGTGGGGTGTAGACTGGATGTGGGGTGTGGACTGGATGTGGGGTGTAGACTGGATGTGGGGTGTGGACTGGATGTGGAGTGTAGACTGGATGTGGGGTGTGGACTGGATGTGGGGTGTAGACTGGATGTGGGGTGTAGACTGGATGTGGGGTGTAGACTGGATGTGGAGTGTAGACTGGATGTGGGGTGTGGACTGGATGTGGGGTGTAGACTGGATGTGGGGTGTAGACTGGATGTGGGGTGTAGACTGGATGTGGGGTGTGGACTGGATGTGGAGTGTAGACTGGATGTGGGGTGTGGACTGGATGTGGGGTGTAGACTGGATGTGGGGTGTGGACTGGATGTGGGGTGTAGACTGGATGTGGGGTGTAGACTGGATGTGGGGTGTGGACTGGATGTGGAAAGAGGGCAGAGGTTCTTGCAACAGTTGCTGTTTGCTAGGGGCAGATGTTGCCTTCCAAATGATTTGGAGCCAAAAGGCCAGGAAACCGTCCTGCAGTGGCTTGTCTGTTCTGAGGGTGAGGTCTGCAGTGACTGTGATGAGGAGGGAGCACAGTGGTGAGGAGGGAGCACAGTGGGGAGGGTCTGTGGGTGACTGGGATGAGGAGGGGCACAGTGAAGGTCATGGCCAGGGTTTGGAGCACAACCTGCCCCTTCCCAGCTGTCTCCCTGGGAGTGCGGGAGGCGCCCTCACGTGGCTCAGCGGCTGGGCTCCCGCGGATCCCCACTGACTGACCTGTGCTCGCTTCCGGTCCGGGCTGGTGGCTTCTTGCTTCACGTTCTCCTCACTTTGCCGGGCTGGCGGTCACGGCCTCAGCCACATGGGTCATGAGGAGGCTGGACAGGGCCCGGCGCCAAGCCTCCCAGTTCCCTCAGGCCCTTCCTCTGCTCACCGGCGGGGAGTGGGGTGTGGGGTCACCCCAGCGGTGAGTGACCCCCTGCGGCAGTTGTCCAGCGCTGCTCCTCGCCGGCCAGGCCCAGACCCCGGAGGCTCAGCCGCTCTGCCCTCTGCCCGCCCGGCGGCCGCCCTCCCGGCTGGGGCTGCCCGGAGCCTCGGCTGGGCGGACACGGCTCTGTGTGTGAAAAGGGGGAGGCCCGGGTGGCTCAGTGGCTGAGCGCTGACCCAGGAGCGGAGGTCAGGGTTTGAGGCCCAGCCAGGCCCAGGCCCAGGCTGCGGGATTAGTGCCCAGCTCGGGGCGGACAGGAGGCAGCAGTCAATGATCCTCTCTCGTCACTGATGTTTTTCTCTCTCCCTCTCCTTTCCTCGTGGTTTAAAAATAAAATGAGCCGAAACCGGTGTGGCTCAGTGGTAGAGCGTCGGCCTGCAGACTGAAGGGTCCCAGGTTCGATCCCGGTCGAGGGCATGTACCTTGGCTGCGGGCACCTCTCCAGTGGGGAGTGTGTAGGAGGCAGCTGGTCGATGTTTCTCTCTCATCGATGTTTCTAGCTCTCTATCCCTCTCCCTTTCTCTCTGTAAAAAATCAATAAAATATATTTTAAAAATTTAAAATAAAATGAAGTGGGCTGGAGGCCGGCACTGAGGCCTGTGACCCGAGGCCCGCGCAGCGGTCACCTCTCCCCCAGGCGTGGCCCCCGCGGCCCGGGCGGGAACGAGGGCAGAGGGAGCGTCTCTCCCGGGAAAACCGGGCTGAGACGCAGCGGCTCCGCTCGCAGAACCGGGTGAGAGGTGAGGCCGCTGTTAAGCAACCGAACTGCTGCGGACCACGAGGCGGAGCCATGGCCGGTGCGGCCTCCGCGGCCGGCGCTCCTCTGAGCTCTCGGCCTCCCTGGCCTCTCGGTGACGTGGCCCCGCGCCCTGGGCTCCGGGAGGCGGCGCCCACCCGCCCGTGCGGCCGGCTGGTCCTCCCCGAGGGCCGGCTCCCAGGCGTCCTCGGACCGCAGACTGGGAGACCTCCGCGGGCACGCTCAGCGGCCGCGTGACACCGAGTGCGTGCGTGCGTGCGTGTGCGTGCGTGTGTGCGTGTGCGTGCGTGTGCGTGGGTGCGTGCGATCCCTGCTGCGGCCCGCTCCCGGCCGGGCCCAGGCTCGCGGTGAAGGTCCTGCTGTCCCGTTAGACCCACTTGCCTGCAGGCCTGGCGGGGCTCCAGCCCCCTCACCCCAAGCCGCGGGGAGACCCGGCGAGGCCAGGGTCTGAGGGTCCCTGCGCCGCCACGAGGATCCCAGAGACGATGGCGCCGGGAGGGCCTGAGGTTCGGTGGAGCCTGAAAGAGGCGCCTCCCCCGAGCCCAGCGGCTGCGAGAGGGGGGCTTCCTGTCCCCCGGGGCCCAGGCCTTACCCCACCCGTCCGAGGACGCCTGTGGGCTCAGTTGTAGCCGCTCTGCTGACCAGCCGCGTGCCCCTCTCCTTTCCGTTTCCCTGTCCGGGCAGCTCCTGGCTCAGGTGAAAGCCCCCTGCACCCGGGTGCGGGGCCTGCCCGTCAGCCTTCACCTCCGGGCCCCCTCACCTGCTGGGGGCCCCTCTCACCTGGGGGGCCCCCCTCACCTGGGGCCCCCTCTCACCTCCAGGCCCCCCCCTCACCTGCTGGGGGCCCCTCTCACCTGGAGGCCCCTCTCACCTCCGGACCCCTCTCACCTGCGGGGGCCCCTCTCACCTGCTGGGGGGCCCCTCTCACCTGCGGGGGCCCCTCTCACCTGGAGGGCCCCTCACTCGGGCAGGGGCAGGTGTTGGGCGTCCAGAGGTGCAGGCCTTGGGGGAGCCGGTGGCACAGGTGACATCGGGCCAGGCCAGGGGGCGGGGAGTGGGGTGAGGGTGTCTCTCCATCCGGAGCTCCGCGCCCACCACGGCGGGAGGGCAGCCTCTCCCACTGCAGGGCCAGGCCCTGCCCGGGGCAGGCCGAGGAGCTGGCACCGCTCCCGAGGCTGGAAGGCTGGCAAGCGGCCACCTTGCTGCCCTCTCTCCGCCTTTGTCCTCTGGACACCCGCTTCCTGCCTGGCCCGTCCCACAAGGCAGAAGCCACGGCCCACCGCTCGGCCCGTGTCCCGACTGCCCGGCGGCTCCCGGCCCCTCCGCGGCAGGCCTGTCCCTGCCCCAAGGCCCGGCCCACGGGACGGAGCTCTGGGTCCGGCCTCGGCGTTGTCGCCAGCAGCCTGGTGTGTGGGGAAGCAGCTGCCTCTTTTAATTTTTAAAATTAAATCCAAAATACGGTGGGGTGCAGGGTGGTTTCCGTTCTGGAGGCGTGGCGGTTCACGGACTCTAAGACTAGCAAATGGAATCCAAATCACACCCAGGAGTCCCGTGCCTTCCCCCCCTAAACCTGCTCAGAAGCGAGAATAAGAAATTACATTCCTCTGTCTGGCATTTAGTTTTTGTATGAGAAGTTAGGAAAACTGACCAATGCCAGGATGACGTTTCTATCACCGGCACTTGTCTTTAGTCGTTCTGGAAGCCACCGCAGCCTCCGGGGGTGGAGGAGCCCCGGGCTGGGCACCTCACCCTAGATGCCGGGCCGGTCCAAGCGCGGGCCGTCCGGAGAGGGCAGACAGAGCAGGTAGGCGAGGGAGTCGGGTACCAACAACCGAAAGTGAAGAGATGACCACGTCTAGAAAGGAGTCATTTATTTTAAAAAACAAACATCAAAACTAAAGACGAGGCGGCCCTCAGCAGGATGTGAAGACACAGAGGAATGCACCGCCCGGGCGGCTCCCGCCTCCCCAGGCCCCGGCGCCGCCACGCTGACCACTGGGCGGCCGGCGAAGGACGCGGGCCGGGCGGGCCAGTCCCAGGCTTCTCTCCGCCCCTGCACACCGGCGCCCGTCACTCACACCGGTTACCACGGGAACGCTGCTCTCTGGCGAAGGCCGCCACAGTTCCTGGAAAATCTGGCGCACCCTGGAATCTGGGGGGGAGGGGGGGGGCGGCGGCGGCACATGACATTTGTCCCCAAAACCCAGTTGTCACCACAGGTAAACCAAGACTATAATCACAACAGCAAGGAGAGGATTGTGTTGTTTTTTCCATTTTTTTTTTCTCTTAAAGGAGTGAGGGCATGGAAAATACAGCACACCAATTAAACAAAATGCCAAAAAAAAAAAATACAAAAAAATAGAAAATAGAAAAATGTATTTACAAGTAGTCCGTTACTATGATCAGAAGCACAAAGACGCTGGCTGCTATAATACATGCATCAGTTCAGGAAGGAAGGACTAAACCCTGCATGGGAGAAGCCTGCAAAAACAAAAAGGGCCAAAAAGGTTTATCTTTTCATCCCTAATTGCTATACTGACCACAACCAAATGAGACCCCCTAACGCCCGTGAGTATATCAGTACAAACACTATACTGGTTTAACTGCACGCTCAGTCGTGGAGGGAAAGACAGCAGCTTATCCAGGTACAAGAAAGCCAGAGAAAGCAGCTCTGCATGCTAACAATCACAGCGAGCCCCTGTCCGCTACACAGCATGATCTTAGCAGGTTTTAGGTTTTGTTTATTCATACGTATCTATGTGCGTGTGTATGTATAAAAACCGTGCCCCCATTCACTGCCGACATGTCTGGGTGGACATGAACGCTTTACATTTCGTATGTGTATGTTGCAAGAAGTCACTCCATGTCTGTGGATTTGGTAAGTCATTTCACACCACAGAAAATATTTAATAGATCCAAAAAACGAAAGGAGATAAGGACAGAGAGCTTCTGTCTCAGTTCTCTGAAACGGAGTCCCCCATTGGAAACTGATCCCAAGTTCTTGAGGGTTCACTGAAGAAACGTCACTTTGCTAATGTTTTTCATCCTTTTAGTGTTCAAAAGGTACAGGACGGCTCCATGCCGCCGTCAGTTTTAGAGTCACACCTCCGCCTCCCGCGGTAACAGTCCGCTGCAGGTCCACAGATCGGGAGGGGGAGCTGGGAGAAGGGCCTCCGCCTCCACGGCGGGAAGAGGATGCACGCAGGACCCCGCACCTCCTCCTGCACACAAGCTCCGGCAAACGCAAATCCAGTCCGTCAGTTCCTTAAGCAGGTACATCTCCGAGTACCAGGCCAACTCCAAGAGGAAACGTGGTGACAGGAAAGACTAGGATGGCCACCTGGTCACCCTGCGATCCATCATACCTCCAGGAACCGGGAGCTGCTGGCTTTGGAGTGGAATGGCTCAGACCACATCCGCCGCAGGTCACCCTGGGAAAAGGGAACTGGACTAAGTTACAGCTCACACTGGAGGCACACGAGCCTACAAGGCTCGTCTGGTTCTCCCATTGGAGACTCACCAACAGTAACCCACCATTCTTTGAAGAACTCACTAGAGCTCTTAGGCCCCCGGGGCAGGGGTTTAACCAACTCTATCCGGGTGCAAATTCTATCACGAGTCAGATGACCTGAACAAGTTAATTTACCTGTTTCCTCATCTGTAAAATGGAGTTAAAAACAGGATGCTTTTAGTTATTTCAGTTTTAGATTCCACATCAAAGTGAGATTATATGTTGTTTTATTTCACTTACCACCCTCTAGGTTCATCTATGTTGTGGCGAATGGCAAGATTTCATTATTATGGCTTAATATCAATTATTATGCAGATTTATGTATATTGACATGCATTTTTTTTCTTATCATACATCTATTGACGGACCTGTAGGTTGGCTACAATTAACATAGCAGTGCATATATCTTTCTGAATTAGGGTTTATGTTTTCAGATAAGTGTACTGAAGTGGAATTGTTAGATCATATGGCAGGCCAGTCGGATTTTTTGAGAAATCTGCAGACTGTTTTGCATAGTGGCTGCGCTAACTCACATTCCCATCGACAGTGTCCAGGCTCCTTTCTTCTACATCCTCGCCGGCACGTGGTGCTTACTGCTGACAGCCCTTCTGACGAGCGTGAGGGGACACACATTGTGGTTTTGTGTTTCCTGACGATTAGTGATATTGAGCACCTTTTCAGTATCTGCTGACCATCTGTATGTCCTTTTGGAAGAAATGTGTATTGAAGTCCTCTGCCATTTTTAAAATTGAGGTTTTTTTTGGTGTTGTCTGAGTTCTTTATATATTTTGGATATTAACCCATAATTGAGAATATCATTGGTGACTATCTCCTACAGGTCTTTCCCCACTTTGGCTAAATTTATTCCTAGGTGTTTTCACTTTTTGATGCAACTGTAAATGCATTTCTCCTGATTGTTCATGACTGAAATGCAACAATTTCTGTGACTCCATCCTGCAGCCATATGAAGTCACTTGTTGGCTGTTGGAGCCAGGATGTAAGCTGACAGGGTCCTTGCATCTGAGGGGACTAGCAGGGCGGGCCCCCTACCCACACAGTCTTCCCTGACTTGTTTGGATGGCAACAATGAGAGCAACCTTTCATGGCTTTCCAAGAAGTCTGTATTTATCTACTGAGATTTATTGTACTAAGAAGTGGTCCTTCGGCTCTATCTCTCCTTTAGAGATTAAGAGGAACAAAGAATACACTCCTCTTAACAGACCTCCTGATTAGTGTTTTGTGTATAAAAAGCATTGCGCAGTTAATAAATTTACTACAGTCCGTCAATGGCTACAGTCGGTCAATGGCTACCTGTAGTCCTCCGGATCCCGCTTTCCTGTCTCTCTTTCTTTTCTCAATTCCCACCTCCCTACCTCAGCCTGGTTCAACCTGCCAGGCTGGCCCTGGCAGTTGGCTCCAGTAGCTTATGGTGCAGCCTTTAGGGTTTTCTAGGAATAGTATCACACCATCAGCAAACTGAGAGTTGTGTTTGCTTTCTAATTTGGCACCTTTTGTTTCCTGACTGCCCTGGCGAGGGCCTCCCCTGCTCTGCTGACAGCAGGGACAACGGGCACCCCTCCTGCTCCTGATCTCCGAGGAGAGGCTTCCGGCTTCTCCCCCCGCGTATACTACCGCCTGCAGGTTTCATGGCCTTAATGTGTTGAGATACAGACCTTCTCTACCCACTTTGTTGAGAGTTTTTATCATTTATTCTGTGAATGTGATGTGATGCATTGATTGATTTATGGATGGCCAACCATCCTTGGGACGAATCCCACTTGGTCATGATGTATAAAATCCATTTAATGTACTGCTAAATCTGGCTTGACAATTTTTCTATCTATGTTTATAGAGGGTACTGACCTGCCATTTTCTTTTTTTGTAATGCCTTTATCTGGTTTTGGTATCAGAGTAACCTGGCCTGTAAAATGAGTTTGTAAGCATCCCTAACTCTTCACTTTTTTTGAAATAGTTTAACAAAAATAAGTATTAATTTTCTTCTTTGAATACTTGGTAGAATTCACCTGCTCCTGAACTTTTATTTGTTGGGAGTTTTATTATGGCTTCAATTTCATTGCTAATATTTCACAGCTTGTTTAGATTTTGTATTTTTCTTCCTGGTTCAGTCTTATGGAAAGTTACATGCCTCTGGAAATTGACTAATTTCCTTTAGATTATCATATTTGCTGGCACATTGTTGTTTCTGGGATTCTTTAACAATTCTTTTGTATTTATGTAGTACCAGCTATAACTTCTTCTTTTTTTTTTAATAAGTAGCTCTTTTCTTTTTTAAAAAAATATTTTATTGATATTTTACAGAGAGGAAGGGAGAGAAATAGAGCTAGAAACGTCGATGAGAGAGAAACATCGACCAGCCCCCTCCTGCACACCCCCCACTGGGGATGTGCTCGCAACCAGTGTACATGCCCTTCACCGGAATCGAACCCGGGACTTTTCAGTCCGCAGACCGATGCTCTACTATTGAGCCAAACCGGTTTTGGCTATAACTTCTTTTTCATTTGTATTTTATTTATGTGGGCTCTTTTGGCGGATAAGCAGGAACTTGGTTCTATGAGTTCTGGAGGCAGGAAGTCGGAGGCCTATGGTGACAACAGCGTCAAGTTCTGCTGAGAACCCTCATCCTGGCTCTCTCTTTTTTTGATGATTTTGGCTAAAGATTTATCTTTTTTCCCCCCCCAAAGAACCAGCTCTTAGTTTTATTAATCTTTTTTATTGTTTTTGTTTCCTTTCACACTCAACTATTTCCTTCCTCCTACTTACTTGGGGTTCTGTTTGTTCTTTTTCTAGTTTCTTTAGGTGTAGAGTTGAGGATTTGGGAATTCTCTCGTTTCTTGAGATAGGCCTGTACAGCTATGACCTTCCTAGAACTACTTTTAGTGCATACCATAAGTTTTGAAAACTTGTGATGAAATCTACACTAATAACATGCAAACTGCCCACCAGCCAATCAGGAGTGAGTATGCAAATTAACCCATCTAAGATGGCTACAGCCATGGAGCGAGCAGGAAGCTTGGGTTTCCCTGGCAATGGAGGAAGCCAAGCTTCCCGTAGCCCTAACCTCCCCCTCAAGGCTACAAAATTTCAATTATAGAAGACAAATAAATCCCAGATACCAGGGCCTCCACTTGGGTCATGGGGGGGGAGGGGGAGGAGTGGCCAGCCTGCAAACCACCACAGGGCCCTTGCCCAGGCCCCCCCTAAGGGAACCCCCACCCTGATAGGGGACACTGTTCAGGGCAAACCAGCCAGTCCCCACCCACATACCACGCTTCCATCATCTAATAAAAGTAATGCAAATTGATTGTCACTCCAACACACAAGATGGCTGCCACAAGATGGCCAGCAGGGGAGGGCAGTTTTGGATGGCTAGGCCAGCAGAAGAAGGAAGTTAGGGGCAACCAGGCCTGGAGGGGAGAGCAGTTAAGGGCAATAAGGCTGGTAGGGGAGTGGTTAGGGGGTGATCAGGCTGGCAGGCAGAAGCAGTTAGGGCAATCAGGAAGGCAAGCAGTTGGGAGCCAGCAGTTCTGGATTGTGAGAGGGATGTCCGACTGCCCATATAGGCCCGATCCTACAAGGGCAGTCAGACATCCCTTGAGGGGTCCCAGATTGGAGAGGGTGCAGGTTGGACTGAGGGACACACCCTACCCTCATGCATGAATTTTGTGCATCAGGCCTCTAGTATTCTATAAGTGTCTATTAGATCAATCTTTTTTTTTTTTAGATCTTATCTAATATGACATTTAAGGTCATTATATCATTTATTTCCTGTCTGGATAATTATCCATTGATATGATTTGGTATTAAAATCCCTACTATTATTATATTTCTGTTAATTTCTCCCTTTATGTCCATTAAAAATTGCTTTATGTATTTTAGGAGCAGATATTTACAATTATGTCCTCTTCCTGGATTACTCCTTTACAATTATGTAATGTCCTTTTTTTTTTTTTTAATCTATTTAATCTGATATAAAGTTACTTCAGGTTCTTTTCATTTTTTTAAAAAAATATATATTTTATTGATATTTTTTACAGAGAGGAAGGGAGAGAGATATAGAGCTAGAAATGTCAATGAGGGAGAAACATCAACCAGCTGCCTCCTGCACACCCCCTACCGGGGATGTGCCCGCAACCAATGTACATGCCCTTGACCGGAATCGAACCTGGGACCCTTCAGTCCACAGACCGACGCTCTACCACTGAGCCAAACCGGTTTCGGCGGTTCTTTTCATTTTTGTTTGCATGGGATATCTTTTCCAATCCCTTTACTTTCAGTCTATGTCTTTCAAACTGAAGCAAGCAGCATTCAGCCACCCTATGTCTTTTTATTGGAGCATTTAATCCATTTACACTTAAAATTATTCATAAGCATTGTACTTAGGCCATTTTGTTCAGTTTTATACGTGTCCTCTATTTCTTTCTTCTCCTGATCTCTTACTGTTTTGTTTAGTTATGATTTCTTTTTGTATATATCTTTTGTTGGTGTTTGGTTACCATGACATTTATGTATAGCAGCCTATTTCAAACTGATAGGTGTTAAAGTAAAAACAGAGGGTGGGGCAAAAGTAGGTTTACAATAATGGGTGTGTGAAAGTATTTATTCTTGTATTATCATGTAATAAATACTTGTTCCAGTTTATCACCTGAGAACCACAGCTGCCAAATCACCACAGCTTGGCAGCTCCTGTGTTGAGCATCTGCCCCCTGGTGGTCAGTGTGCGTCATAGCTACTGGTTGGCCAGTCGCTTAGGCTTTTATATATACAGAGGAACAATGGTAAACCTACTTTTGCTCCACCTTATATATATTCTATAAGGACTACATTTTTACATCCTCCATACTTTATGGTCTTGATGACATATTTTAGATTTTTTTTGTGTTATGTATCTCCAAACTACTTATTGAAGTTTAAAAAAAATTTTTTCCAGCCTTGGTCATAGCTTTTGTCTGATTTGCTGTATTTATTGAATACCTGGCTACACTGAGGTTTTTAGTATTTGATATTTCTGGTTATGGTCTTTCCTATTTCATTTATTTTCTGTGTGGATAATTATCCATTGATGTGAATGGAGTATTAAAAGGAGACCAGGTGCATGCAATAATGCCCTGTTGATCCTGCCTGCTCCTTTGTTCAGGCAGAAATAGCTCCAGCCATGTGTCCAGGAATGCACTGCAGAGACCTTGTAGGCAAGACAGAGCCCTGCCCGGCCTATGGAGGTGGAGAGAGGCGCCGTCAATGGTGGTGCTCACCGCCCTCTGGCCTGGGGAACTCCTCGCTCTCTAGTCTGTGTCTGTTTGCTGTACTGATGGCCCCTACAGGAGGCCTCGGTGCAGGCTCTCAGGGCCAGGCAGTTTTGGAAAGCCACGTGTGGCGAAGCAGGCCCTACAGCGCCTGGGGCACTGAGCCTGCCTGCAGAGCAGCTGCTGGAGAAAGGCCAGGCGGGTGTGCTGGCCCTGCTGCTTCTGTGGCTCCTACTTCGACCCTGCATGCAGAGCAGGAAAAGGGCTTTTAAGAGAAGTCTACAGCTGGCCCTAGAATGCCCGTTAATGACCCAGGAGCAGGGGCGCAGTGGTCTAACTTCAGTGGCCGCCAGAATCTGGAAGCTGCTGCTAATATCAGATTAGTAAAATGAAAGAACAAGACCCCACTGTCAAGGTGAGTGGCTTAGTAGATCCACCCCCAGCAAGGAGAATACATACCCAAATCCAAGATCAATGCCACGCTACTGCGCTCACAGGTTTCTAACTGCTTCTCTCACCTTTAAGTAGGCCATCGTGAGGAGTGGCAACAAGGTAAATGGCACCAAATAGAGGAGGGCAGGCTGCGCTGCTCGGTGAATGCGAGATGCCACGGTAGCAGTGAGCAGACCTATGAGGACAGAGAAGCATTGGAGAGTAAGGGCAAGGGGCCAGCCCCGGAGGAGACTGTCACATTAGATCTGCACAACCTCTAGTGCCAAGACACATCCAGTAACAGGCATGTTCCTTCCAAGGGGGAGGCTATAAAATGTCTAGCTCGAGCAGCTAAAGAAACATTGTCAGCACAGTTTAAAAAGAAATCCTTGAATTCCAAGAACCTGCGACCAACTCCCACCTCAGCCCTGAGTGCGCCTGGCCTCCCTCTCCACTGTGGTATGTGAACTTAGACTTGGACGCAAAAGACCTGGGTTCAAGCTTCCACTCTGCTCCTTCCAAAGCTTTGTAACCTTGGGTAAGGCATTTCACCTCTTGGAGCCTCCCAACAGCACCTTTGCTCTGCCCCGAGTCTGGGGCGGAAACGAAGCACGTAATGAGCGCGCAATGGAACGAGTGGCAGCTGTGCTGAGGAGGGAGCGCAGCGGCAGGCGGGCCACCTATTCCTGCCTGCCTGCAGGTGAGCCGGCTGGAGAAGAGCTAGCCCAGGCAGAGTCCGAAGGGAAATGTACCTGACTTCAATAAGCTTGAGATTTTTAATTAAGCTTATAGACTGACCCATGGCCATCATGTGGCAGGTGTTCTTGGCTTTGAGGCCAAACCGTACTCTCACTGCAACGGTCTTCAGACAGCAAACCGGGCTGGC
Organism: Vespertilio murinus; assembly: GCA_963924515.1. Taxonomy (NCBI): domain Eukaryota; kingdom Metazoa; phylum Chordata; class Mammalia; order Chiroptera; family Vespertilionidae; genus Vespertilio; species Vespertilio murinus. The sequence continues at coordinate 3,244,306 of OZ004720.1, read as the reverse complement.
CAGTCTAGTCAGCACCTGTCACCTCATAGGCTTGGGGGGTGTTTTCCTGGGTGGTTATCTATTAACAGCAAGCAATTGCTGCTCTCCTTCCACCCAGGGCCTGCAGCTGGAAGACCTGATTTTTTAAAATATATATATTTTATTGAATTTTCACAGAGAGGAAGGGAGAGGGACAGAGAGTCAGAAACATCGATGAGAGAGAAACATCAACCAGCTGCCTCTTGCACACCCCCCACTGGGGATGTGCCCGCAACCAAGGCACATACCCCTGACCGGAATCGAACCCGGGACCTTTCAGTCCACAGGCCGACGCTCTATCCACTGAGCCAAACCGGTCTCGGCTGGAAGACCTGATTTAATCCCAGGGGGGAGGACAGCCAAAAAGAAGATCCAAATGCAGTGTCCGGGTCTCTCTTACCCACAAAGTATCCGATGAGGGTGCAGTGAAAGTAGGAGACCTTCTGCATGCGTCCAGAGATGTTGGCGGGTCCAGAGGCACCGCAGGAGTCACCGTTGGCTTGTTTTTTGTAGTTGTCATAGCGAAGGACAAAGCACAACAGGAGTCCGGGCATCACGATGTCTCCAATGCCCAGCATAGAGAAGTGACTGCCAGTGGAGCTGAAAGGCAGGGTCAGAGGTCAGGGAGGCCACGCTGTAAACCCCACTCTCTTCCTCTGGGCAGTTTGCCAGCTTTTAAGAAGTCAGAGAACTCATCGGGACGGAAGATGGGAATCTCTACTGGTTGCTTGTTAGGTTTTAAGAGTTTAGAGATTAAAAGCCACAAGAGCACTAGCAACACAAGTCTCCCCCGCCTGTGCTCCGCAGAGCACCTTGTAGACACTGCAAGCACCGCCGTCTCCGGAAATGCCAAGCCATGCCGTCACTCCTTCACTGCACCAGGCACGGGAGAGTAAAGCAACACAGTGATTTTCAGGATCCTATTACCGGGAACTGCATAATTTAAGCATTAGGACGCATTTTTACAAATGTCTTAGAAGCAGAAAGGCCCGGAATCCCGTTAATATATTTTGAAGTTGGCTGGAGAGAATTGATAGTAGTAACCTTTGGTTATTTGATAACGTTAATCAATAATAAAAACAGCACCTGTATCCCTTAGTGATAAACCTTTGCAAGTCAAGTCAACATTCTCTTCCTCATTTGTGAGACGGAGATGCTGACTCACACCTGTCCAGTCTGGGATTAGAAGGTGGCTGACAAGACCAACTAGTGAAGGCCCAGGAAGGCGCGCACTCGCTGCCGGGCCTGGCAGGTCAGTCCTACCTCGGGAAAACCAGTTTTCCAGGCAGAGACAGGCGAGGCACGTCACGCCCCACATTGGGCCCCAAGTGCAGCTTCCGGGAGAGCACATCGAGGGGGTTGTCAGCTGGCTGGGTGGCCACCTTCACCATGACGTTGCTATTGAAGATGTAGGCGGAGAAGAACACCTGCCGAAGGGAGAGTCCTTTAAGAGAGGATGTCAGGAGCAGCCTGCCCTTGTTCGTAAGAGCAGAGCTGCAGAAAACCGTGACAGCAAGCTTTTGTTTTTTTAATCCTCACCCAAGGATGTTTTTCCACTGATTTTTAGAGAAACATCGATGTCAGAGAGACACTGATTGTTGCCTCCTGCACATCGGAACTGAACCGGACCCTTCACTTCTCGGGCTGATGCTCGCTGCACTGAGCCAATCGGCGAGGGCCATCAAGCTTTCTGGCTGCATGCTTTGAGGCAGAGACCTCTGCCTACTCCCTCTCCCCCCATGACCCTCTCACAGGCGTTGTCTTCTGTACCACATGCCAACCCGCTGCGGCTCAGGACAGGAGGTACCCGGCCAGCCTCCCATTACACGCCGAGGAGAGCCGCGGCTCCCACAGACCCTTACCCAAAAGACGTCGTAGATGAGGAGCCCCGAGAGCAGCAGGCAGGAGACCTTGAGGCTGGGCAGGCGGACGAAGGCGATCATGGCGACACAGAGCCCCATGGCCAGGGCTGGGGAGGAGACAGCGGTCAGTGTGCAGGACGGGCTATCAGCTTGTAAATCCAGCCACGCTGTAAGCGCCCTCACAGAGCAGGCAGCCTTCAGCCCCGTGACCCGCTGCCGTGCGGGGACCCTCCTCTCCCTCTACAGAGCGCCGCCTGGCCCCGGAGGCTCTCTCCTGGTGAAGCTCCCAGACAGGCTCAGCCCGGGCCTCCGGCTCCCCACTACCGCAGACTGTGCTTTCAAGTTAACCCCCCTCTACGGCACCCCTTTCCTTACTCAGGGGCACTGTCCTCGCACCTCTCAAAATCTGGCACATGATGTGTCCTTTTTAAAATTCTCTCTCCTCACACCCGAAAGGTAAGGCTTTCTCCATCCCGGAGTCTAGGACGGCCTGGCAGACGCGTGGTCTCTCCTTGCCTTCAGCGCCCTCCCTCCGTCCGCCTCCTGAGGACAGGCCTGGTGCCTCACTCCCTGTGGGCTCTCCCTGCGCGGGGGGCCGGGAGAGCTGCTCAGCGGGCCCTGCAGGAATATCCGGGGGGCCTCTCCGCTCTGCAGTCCTGCCCCGGTGTGCCCGCCCTCTGCTCTGAGGCCACTCACATGTGATCGTACTGTTCAGCACATACCATGTCACGTGTGATCGTACTGTTCTGCACATACCATGTTCTTTCCTGCTCTGCCCAGGGGGCCCTGACCTGGGCTTCTTCCCTGGAAAATTCATCCTCGTTCTTAAGAGGCCAGGACAGAAAGCCCTTCCAGATTAAGTTGCTGTTTTCTTTGCATCCATTTTACAATAGTACCATCCTATCTAATAAAGAGGGAATATGCTAATTGCCCATCACGCCCTCACAAAGATGGTAGCACCCACAGCCAATAAGGAGGGAATATGCTAATTGATCGCTATGCCCTCGAAGATGGCAGCACCCACAGCCACAAGATGGTAGTGCCCAGTCCCTTCAGCCCTGCCAGGGCAGCAGGTGTGCGGCACAACCAGGCCGGCCCCCAGGAGGGTCCGGCTGCTCCACGTGCCTGCTCCAGAGTCCCCAGTCCCCTCAGCCCCACAGCCGCCAGAGGCACAGGCAAGCCTCAGATGGCGCTGCCCAGGCTCCGGTCGCCAGGACCAGCCAAGACTTGCTCTGCTGCAGAGTCAGCAGCAGCAGAGGTGGGTGGCGGCGTCGCCTTCCCTGATCGCAGGTCGCCTCCTGCCCCTGGGGGATCCTGGACAGTGAGAGAGGGCAGGCTGGGCAGGACTCCCCCACCAGGGCATGCATTTTCCTCTAGTTATTTCTACACACGTAGCTTATTCCCTAAGCTGTGTGCTCCCAGTAAACAGACACCATGGCTTATCTGTTCCTCTGGATCCCCAGCAACTGACATTCAACAAATATTTGCTGACTAAATTAAAAATTATGTTCTATCACTATCAGCTTCAAATTCCAAATTAGTCTAAGAAAAGCAAGTAAAGTCATTATTACAGGCGTGTATCATTTTTAAAATGTTGGTAAATTGTCAATGTGTATGGCAAAGGGGCAGATCCAGGCATATCTGAGGCATTCTGGGCCAGGTCCTTCCGCTGGCGGAGGCCTGCCCCGCTTGTGGAGAAGGCATGTCTGACGCCCGGGGACGAAGCGTGCTAAAACCAGGCCTCCATGTCTGACAGCGGGGCACACCCAGGATGTAGCAATTCAACTAATATTTCATGAGTTCCTGCTTTAGCTATGGTGTTGCATAAACAGAAGAGAAAAATAATTCCCATCCCTACAACAGAGAGGGGTTGGAAAAACAGTAAAATTAAGAAGAAAAACCATCTCTCTTCCTCCTGTCATTGTTGTTACCAGGCACTCACGGGGCTCCAGGGTGTATTTTGGAGAGCTGAGATAAAGACCTAATGCCCGACTTTACAATCATCTAGGATGCTCATTTTACTAGGGTCTTCTTCAGAACCAAACTGGTAAAATATATGCCAATTCATGCCATTTCAAAGGAATATAACGGACTGTATTAGTCAATTAGGCTTTGCAAAGATTCAAACTTTTCAAGTTGCAAGCTGAAATTGGTTTTATGGAGTTAAGAAATGTACTAAGACCCACTTATAATCAACCCACACTAATTTTTTAATAATAAATTATTAATCTTAGCTAGCTATAATTACTTCCAATTTATTATTGATATAATCTCTGCTATCACCTTGCCTTCCACAACCAGCAGGGGAAGGACAAAGACAATGACACCAAACGGAGCTTAAATGTTCTTGAAAAAGATTACGTAACCTGTAAGGTCTTAAGCCGAATTGCTCCTAAGATCTCTAGATAGCTAAGCTCTATATGCACTAAGTGTCAGAGTCTAATATTTTAAAACAAAAAACCTGATTTCTAGATTTCTGACACTGAACATTTTCTAACCATAGCTTCGTAGCAAGTGCTGTGGAGCGAAGGGCTGGCTAGGCACCTGAGAAGACCCTGTAGTCTCTGAGCCGGCCAGGGAGGCAGACTGTGGCCCTGGCCAGACGATCCTTGAACACCAGGTATGTGTGTGCACAAGATTCACCAGCTTTTCGTTCACACCACACCACCTATTGGTCAAACCCTTTAAAGCTTCCCCCAAATTAAAGGTTAATTCACCAGATGAAACAGAGTAGGTTAAAAAAAGCTCTAGATTTAGTTCAAGAAAACTTTGAAGTTCCTTCTTAATATTAATGCTTCTTAGTATAACCCTGACAATATACATCATGCCTAGCCCGAAAACAACCACATTTACCATTCTGTTTTCACTCTAAATTAACTGCAAAGAAACACTCATTTTAAAAAACTCGACTACCAAATCACTGCCTACAAGATGATTTCTGATTCTGCAGAGAAGTCTGGAAAGATAATTTCTACGGCAGAGAAAAACCTATTTGAGAATGTTAAAGGCCGTGGCTAGAAAGCTACATTTTCCAGAAGAGGAGAAAACCAGTCAGCACACACCGGTCACTAATCTGAAAAATAATTAAAAAGCTCAAAGTCCCCCCCCTCCTTTTTTTTTTTTTTAGGGAAAACTCTATACTTGTTCACAAGGTAAGTTTAACCAGTGCAACCTGGAAGGAAGAAGATATATTTGGACAAGTAAATATTGGCAAATAGCAATAATGACAGAAAATGACATAAAAATCTCCCAGTTAGGGTTTATGGGAATCTTGCTGAACAGTCAAACAGGTATTTTCTGTTCTATACAATGTTCAGGAAAGGTAAAAAAGGGAGTATAAACAACACATTGCTTGCTGTTTTGAGAGATATCTGATCTTTTTGGGTCAGCACTTAGTAAACTTAAAACCCTTAGTAAAAGCTGTAAATATTATCATGTGTGTCTGGACACATGAATAAAAAGTTCCACGAAAGCAGAACCACCAAAAGTTAGTAGGGGATTAGACAAGCTCAGACCATGAGGGTACTTAAAACATCCTTTGCTATCATATGGATCTGAATCTGCTAGCACAGAGACCTGTTAGTCCTGGGTGGGTCATTAGTGCTTTACTAGAGGCCTGGTGCACGAAATTCATGCATAGGGGAGAGGATCAGGCCTAAACAGGCAGTCGGACATCCCTCTCACAATCCTGGACCTCAGGTTCCAAATCGCTGGTCTGACTGCCTCGTCGCCCCTAACTGCCTCCTCCCCCGCCCCACTGCTGCTGGCCAGGTCGCCCCCTACTGATTCCCCCTCCCCTCTGCTGGCCTGGTCACCCCTTAATTGCACCCCCTGCCAGCCTGGTTGTCCCCAACTGTCGTCTCCTCCCCCCCCCCCCCCGCCCCACCACCAGCCTAGTCACCCCGCACTGTCCCCCTGCCAGCCTAATTGCCCCCAACTGCCGGCCTGGTCACCCCTCACAGTCTGTTGTTCAGTCGTTTGTTTGTCCCTCACTAACCCCCTGCCAGCCTGGCCGTAGGCAGCCAGCTTTGTGAGGGTGCGACGGTCAATTTGCATATTATCACTTTATTATATAGGTTATTCACTCTAGGTGAAAAAGTGGCACCTGGAGCTTCATCTCTCATTTCACGTAACGTCTGTACAGGCGGAGTAAAGTCAGTGCTCAGTTTATACCTGTGCTATTAGTTCAACCATTCTGCTACAGAAATCAAGAGGTAATCTCAGGAAAAGTCAAGCACAGCTGCCACGGCATCACTCTCAACACCTACCCTGTTTCCCCGAAAATAAGACAGTGTTTTATATTAATTTTTGCTCCCAAAGATGCGCTAGGTCTTATTTTCGGAGGATGTCTTGTTTTGGGGGAAACACGGTAGTATACTAGTACATAAAACAGACATCACCCTGCTCCCACAAGCTGGGCGAGCAGCTCATGCAACTCTTTTCTGTTTCTCAACTCACTCTTTATCAACTTCCAGAAGCACTGAAGTACCAAACACCAATTCCTAAGAATACCGAAAGCACCGACACTCAATTTGGAAAATGTAGCAGTTCTGACAACCACTTGAATATTTTAAACACTGTACTTCAGAATGCTTACATGCACAATGGGCTCTAGAGTACTAAAGCAGATGATCACAGTAAATATGTTTTATACAGCAATGTATGATGCTAAAATAACACCAAAATTGTCGGAAATCAGCCTAGGTGAATCACAGCAGGGAGCAGGCACTGCTGATTTTGACTCAGTCTCTCCACGCTGAGTCACTAAAGACTGTATGGAAATCTAAAGGTTAACCTGACCTGTAACCTCAAGGAACCGCTTCTGACTTTGAATATTTGGTATATGATAGGCACTCAAAAAATATGAATAACAACTATGACAACAAATATATACAAACAAATGATATATTTATATAGTTACAAATATATATGTTTAACATTTTTAAGGTTATCAAACAGTAAAATTGAGAGTTGTTCTTTAGATGTATGATTCTGTGAATTCTAACGGTTTTATAGAACTACCTACTACCACACTCAGTGTATAGAACAGCTGTACCACCCCAATAAAATCCCTGTGTATTTCTTTATATTCATAGAACCAATGGCAACCACTGATCTATTCTCCATCATTATGATTTTATCTTCTTAAGCAAAAAACATATTTAAAAATAAGTATATCATGTATTTTGTGTTTTTTAAAAAGTACCTTTTTCTGTAATTATCACCTTTGATTAAAATAACATGCCATTCAAATATAATTTTACACTGCTGAAACCGGTTTGGCTCAGTGGTAGAGCATTGGTCTGCGGACTGAAAGGTCCCGGGTTCGATTTCGGTCAAGGGCATGTACATGGGTTGCGGGCACATCCCCGGTAGAGGGTGTGCAGGAGGCAGCTGGTCGGTGTTTCTAGCTCTCTATCTCTCTCCCTTCCTCTCTGTAAAATATCAATAAAATATATTTAAAAAAAAATATATATATATATATATAATTTTACAGAGCTTACAATCCACTCCATAGTTTCTCCCCTATTAATATGCAGTTTCTTAAGAGTTTTTTTCATTAGTTAATTTCACACATATAAATTTCAAATCCTTCCACTGGTTAAAATAACTTATGAGAGAAAAAAATCTCTTGAAATAGAAGGTAAGATTTTAGTTTCCCTTAGATTTAAAATTTCTTCTCTATTAAGACTATATTATTGATTCCAGATTACGGGGGTGGGGGTGGGATAGAATTTAAAATCCTTTTTGTTAAATTCTATCCAATTTGACCATGAGCAGAACAAGGTCCTTGGTTTTGAACTGCTGAGAAGAGGCAAATCCAGAGACACAAAGTGGCCCAGTGGGTGACGGGCCTGGGTTGGGGTGGGGCCCAGGGTAAGTGATGGATACTGGGCATGCGTTTTAAAGCAGCGGTCCCTAACCTTTCAGACCTCGCGGACCACTGGTTGGAACTGGTTTTAGAGGTTGGGTGATAAAAATGCACTAAAATCAACTGTAGTGATGGTTGTACAACTCCGTGATTATACCAAAACCCATTGAATCGTACACTTTAAATAGGTAAATTGTATGTGGTATGTATGTGATTTATACCTCAAAAAAGGTCTTCTTAAAAAAATCTTTAAAATGTGGGTAAAAATAATAAAAAACTCAATGATACATAACACTCACTACCTGTGGATAAGTATGACTGATACACAGACAGCAGAGGAAGGGGGGACCCAATTTAACTGCCTATAAACTACACTGGCATTTTAACTTACCACTTGTTAGTTACTCACCGTCCATGAGAAGCCAATGGCCGGTGAGAACCCAGATGAGGACAAGCATGACCGACAGGGAGAAGGACAGGAGCTCAGCGGCAGTGAAGCGGCCACAGCAACCGAAGGAAATCCTGGAAACATGACAGTTAGTGGACTAACGAGCAACACGTTTCATCCCTAACCAAGCTCTCTTCTGGTTCTTCGTGGTCAGAGTTCACTGGGGCCAGATGAGAGTAGGAGGCAAGTATCTATACACCTGGCTATAAAAATAACCAAACCTCTTAGAGTAAACCACAGAGAGCTCAGAGAATTATATTTCTGAACCCATCTGATAATATACTTTTTTTAAAAAAGTTAAAAATTTTTTTTAAATTTTTTAAATTATTTTTTTATTAAGGTATTATATGTGTACATATCTTACCCTTGTCCCCCTCTCCCACCTTCCATTCATGCCCTCCCTCCCCAGAGTTCTGTGTTCGTTGGTTGTATTCATGCATACCAGTCCTTTGGTTGTTCTCTTATCTCCCCCCAGGTCTCCTTCCCCTCCCCGCTGTCATTTGACAATCTGCTTGTTTTATGGTGACTATCTCAGGACCACACAAATAGAGTCCGCTCCTCCTCTGGTTCTCACCACCCCTCCCCCTGGGTCCCACTGCTTCCCCTGGGACACATGGCTCACCTGGGGCACACAGCCCCTAGGGACACATGGCTCACCCAGGGCACATGTCCCCTGGGACACACAGCTCACCCGGGGCACAGGGCCCCCTGGGACACACGGCTCACCCGGGGCACACGGCCCCCTGGGAGACACGGCTCACCTGGGGCACACGGCCCCCTGGGAGACACGGCTCACCCGGGGCACTCGGCCCCCTGGGACACACGGCTCACCCGGGGCACAGGGCCCCCTGGGACACCCGGCTTAAAAAAAATTAATTTCAGAGGGGAAGGGAGAGAGAGAGAAAGATAGAAACATCAATGATGAGAGTCATTGATTGGCTGTCTCCTGCCCGCCCCCTACGGGGATCGAGCCCATAGCCAAGGCATATACCCTTGACCAGAATTGAAACTGGGACCCTTCAGTCAGCAGGCCAACGCTCTATCCCAAATTATCAACTTTTTATCCCAAATTATCAACATGGTTTTTTAGAAGTTTAAAGTGACAACATCAATCTTTGAAGATTCTAAGAACAAGGGGAAATTCTATTATATGAGGAAGACATTGAAGAATGTTAATAATTCAATTCATTAGCAAGGATCAATTAATACTTATAAGATAATGAGTGACCTGGTGCACAAAATTCATGCACGAGGGTGGGGCAGGGAGGGGGGTTATCCCTCAGCCCAGCCTGCACCCTCTCTAATATGGGACCCCTCGAAGGATATCCTACTGCTGGTTTACAAGGAATGGGCCTAAACCGGCAGTCAGACATCCCTCTCACAATCTGGGACTGCTAGCTCCTAACCGCTCACCTGCCTGCCTGCCCCTAATCACTCTGCAAACCGGCCTGCTCACCTCCAACTGCCCCCCCTGTTGGCCTGCTCGCTCCCACCTTCCCTCCCTACTGGCCAGCTCATCCCAACTGTCCCCCTGCTGGCCTGCTCACTCCAAATTGACCTCCACCACTGTCCTGATCACCCCCAACTGGCCCCCACTGACAGCCTGCTTGCCTCCAACTGGCCCCACTGCTAGTCTTCTCATTCCCAACTGCTCCCCACCCCCCGCTGGTCTGATCACCCACAACTGCCCCCCCCTCTTGGCCTCTAACCGTCTCTACCTCAGCTCCATCAGCATGGTTTTGTCCAGAACATCCAGAAGGTCTCCTAGTCTAATTAGCATATTACCCTTTTATTAGTATAGAGGCCTGGTGTATGGGGAGGGGGGCTGGCTGGTTTGCCCTGAAGGGTGTCCTGGATCAGGGTTGGCGTTCCCTTGGGGCAAGGGACGGCCGAGGTGAGGGGCTGAGGGCTGTTTTCAGGCTGGCCATGCCCCCAGGGACCAAGGCTCCCAAGCCCCTTCTTTTTTCCCTCCAGCCTCTCCTTGAGCAGCAGCCAGGACAGGTGGGCAGGAAGTTTGGCTTCCTCTGTTACCGGTGGCAACCCAAGCCCCCTGTTTGCTCCAGCTCCGTTAATTTTGTATACTAGCTCCTGATTGGCTGGTTGGTGTAGCAGAGGGATGGTCAATTTGCATGTTTCTCTTTTATTAGTACATAATCTATCTGATTATCACTAATTCCTGGGAATATTAGCTGCCTCAAGTGATTGTTTCCTAAGTGCATACAGCATCTCCATAAACAACAGACTTCTGTTTCCATGAAGCAATAGCTGTGCGAGTTAAGGTGTGAACAATAGGATTAAACCTAAGTGATTCTAGGGCACCAAAGATAAAAGGCAAAGAATGTCAGAGTCGATCACTATTTTCACATTCCACTAACTCACTAGTAAAAGAATGAAAGCGAGCTTTAAAAGGAAAAGCCTCATCTTTCAATAAGCTAAGCAGGAGGCATATTACAACGACTCTGACTTCTAGCATTTGTTTATATTTCCTCTGCTATGAAAAGGTGCAAAAGGAAGTGCTACCACCTTCCAATTTTAAAAATCAAACATCTCACTCCCCAGTTTTCTAGCATGTGTGAGCTCCAGTCAATACAAGAATAAGAAATTTAGACCTGGCCCTGGTCAGGTAGCTTAGTCAGTACCATCCAATATGCAAAGGCTGTGGGTTCTAACCCCGGTCAGGGCACATACAAGAAGCAACCAATGAATGAATAAATAAGTGGAACAAATCTCTCTCAAATCAATAAATAAAAAATTTTTAAAAATAGACTCCTAATAATATTAGTAAGTGTGAAAAAAAATACAAGTTTATAATTTAGAGGAAATTTCCAACTTACTTGTTCTGAGGTGAACAGGGTCTGGTTAAATACTGGCACATCGGGAGAAGAAGAAAAGCAAAAGCTATCGTTGCAAGAACTGCAGAGAGAAAATGTATAAATTTGTTGTGTGTGATTAACTTTTCCATTATAAAAAATGGCATGACTTATGGAAACTTAATAATTTCCCAGAATACTTTTCTTAGCAAGTAGATACGATCAAATTAACTAGAGAAGAAAAGTATTTTTGTTTAGCATCGCACAGATAAGCTCTCTCTCTCTTTTTTTTAAAAAGGTGCCTGATTTTAATGAAGTAGGGGAAGCACAGGTAGATTTTCTCATTCTCTTCTATCTCAACAAGAAAAGATAAATGGCGGGCCGTGGCATTATCCCCTAAGTCTAGCATTTTGTTCATGTATTATACATCTCCATTACTGCTTAGCTTAAAAACTGACCAGAGAGCTAACAAGTCAAATTACCTTGATTAGATACCACTGTTTCTACCTGTGGAAATGTCAGTAAGGGCTGCCAATGACACTGAGCCAAATTGGACTTTCTGGTAACCTACCAGACAAGGAGCCACAGCCAAAGTGATCCCGTTCTGGCGACATAAAGCTCGCAGGGATTCAAACCCTGGCCTTTTGTTCAGATGATGTTGGCAGGTTTGAAATGTGTGGCTCAAGTGGCTCACGGAGGAGTGAGCGGAGGAAAAGCCACACTTATACAGAAAAACTTGATGAATGGCACACTATACTAGTAAATCTTAACTTTTGAATGATAATAAAAAATGGTGAATACATTTCCTTTTAGATTAATGTTAAGAACAGACAGAAATTAACTTACCTGCTGTACATATTGTAAAAACTACTTGAACTGAGTCAAAGAAGAAGAACATGACTAGGAGAGAGACAGACGCTCCAATGGGAAGGAACAGGGCCTGGGTAGAGTCAATAGTTTGGATACCTGAGAGAGAGAAGGGGACACATTAACGTACAGCATGCCGGGTACTTTAGATATACATTACCTTATTAGAATGCAGACAGTTCTAGGGACCGGTATGTAAGACATATTCTGTGGGCCTCCTAAATCTCTCTCGCCCAAGGCGATTATAAACTACTTGCTCTCCTCAGAATGCCTTCATTCTAGTAGCTGCTCAAAAAATACGTGTTGAACTGAGGTACTAGCGATCTGGGTGACAGGGTGCCAAGAACCAAAACAGAAGTGAAATCAAGAACATTCAAAGGTAGTAAACATTCAGATTTGTCAATCTGGGTACATTGGGGTCTTGTGTATAGGCTTGGTAAAAGGTAGTTTAAACCCACTGGCTAAAATTATTTCCCATCATCTGGGGTTTAATGTACTCTTCCTCACTGTGGCTAACAGTTGAGGACTGACGGGGGGTGGGGAAAGGGAGAGAACATAACATCTGAAAACAGCAAACCCGAAAAATTCCCTGATGGGAACATTTTAAGGAACAAATAGTAAGTATGTAGCACAGAGGTTCTCTTTTCTTGGCTGATCATCAGATCACCTTGGGAGCTTAAAAAAATTACAATGCCCAGGCCCAAACCCAGGATGAACACAACTAGACACAAAAGGTTGCAATTATCAACCAACATTTAAAACCTGTTCTCTGGTAAACTTACCCATCCCCAAGAACATTACTTAGGGATTTTGGTGAAATAAAATATTAAATATTTCTACAAAATTGCTTCTTATTAGCTGGGTAGATGAGTCAAATAATTCACTTAGGAAGAGAATAATTCAATTTAGGAAGAATGATTTATATGTCAAGACAAACAGAAGCCCTAGATCATTGGCCTGCAGACTGAAGGTCCTGGGTTCGATTCCAGACAAGGGCACATGTCAGTGTTGTGGGCTTGATCCCAGGTAGGGGGTGTGCAAGAGGCAGCAGATCAATGATTTTCTCTCACCATTGATGTTTCTATCTCTCTCTCCCTTCCTCTGAAATCAATAAAATCTATCAATAAATAAATAATTATCCCCAGCCAGTTTGGCTCAGTGGGAAGAGCATCGGCCTATGGACCAAAGGGTCCGGGGTTCAATTCCCAGTCAGGGCACATGCCCAGGTTGTGGGCTCAATCCTCAGTAAGGGGCGTGCAGGAGGCAGCCGATCAATGATTGTTTTTCATCACTGATGTTTCTATCTCTCTTTTCCTTCCTCTCTGAAATCAATAAAAATATATTTTTTAAAAAAGACAAACAGAAATGACCTGGAGAAGAAGTCTATGCTATATCTCAGTATAGCCCATGGATCATTTGGTGGGGCTGGGGGGGAGGGGATAGCTTACGGACATTTGTAACACAAAACTCTATGAAATCTCTAACTATATTTCACTTAGTTTTGTGGTATTTGTTTTTAGTGTTCTACAATAGTTCAAAGAACTAGAGGAAACTACAAAATTTTAGGTGCCTTTCACAACAGAAAATAATGGTTTCTCAAATGAATGATTTTTATTATAAGGTAATCAAAACAAATCTTTTTTAAAAAATCTATAAATCTTAAAATACACCCGCTTTTCTGTAAAATGAAGCATCATATAGTTTACAGATTAATTATATTCGTTTAAAATATGAACAGAAAAATTAAATGGCTGGCTAGAACAAAGACTATTATTTAGTAAGTCAGGCATGAGAAGTATTTGTTTATAATAAATCTAAATTTTAGAAATTCATTCTGCAATTAAAATGCAAAACTGAATACAAAGAACCTTTCTAGGATGAGATTGGATGCAGTTTCTCGTTTTGAAAGCACAGACTGTTAACTGGGGTATCAGACACTGCTCCCCCTTTTGTTTTAAAGGATGCCCAAGAGAGCTTACCCAACAGCAATGCCACATGACAAGCCAAGCTCCTTTAGTTGCCAACAATATGCTACCTGATACAGTGTACACAGCTTCAAAACAGCAAAGCAAACAGAGCAGCCATAACTAGGAGGACTTGAGTGCAGCTGCATTATATTTAAACCCCAAATCAACAAAAGAAAAATGCCTGGTGTTAGAATTACAAATTATGTAGAGACATGTTATCACTCAGCGAACATGGCCGTAGGCTGACTATTGTCTGGTCATAAACGGACACCAAGCAAGTCACCAGTGCATTGCTGATGAAAGAAAGTTACTGATTTTGTACCTCCAAGAGAGAAGCATGCTTTTAACCAAGTATTTACTGAACACCTACTATATTGTAGGCAACATGAGGAATTTTGAAAAGTCATTTCCAGATCTTACAAAGTGTGGAGTGTAGATGGGGAGATAAAGATGTATGTCCCTATTAATGAAGAGAATTTCAACTGTATGTTTCCACCAAGCCTCACAGTTAAAATAAACTGTATGGGAGACCCAGTGAAGGACTGCACGCTGTTAGAAAATGGGAAGGGAGGGGCACTTAAACCCCACTTACTACTAATTAAATGGAGGACTGGTGCACCGGGTAAAAATCTTTACACAGGCTTCTTGGACAGACGTAGTGATGAGAAAGAGCAAGAGGAGGAAAATCAGAGAGGACCGTGAGGGACCGGGCCCTCCCCCTCCGACTCCTGTGCCTGTAAGCACAGCCCCGCGCAGAGAAGCCCGGGCAGACTGGGCCCAGAGGGCACCAGCCACACTCCTCCCAGGCCACCTCAGCTTTTCCTCTGCCCCCTCCTCACTCCTCTCCCCCCTGCGAAGGATCAGCTGCCTCTCATGGTTCTTTCTTCTTTGCTTTATTTTATATGTTTTCTACCCAAGCATGCACCTTAACATACTGATACATATTTATCTTGCCTGTTTCTTTAACTTATATACACATGGAATTATGTAATATGTATTTTGTGTGTGTCTGGCTTTTGCACTCAACATTGTGAGAAATATCCATGCTGTTATGCCTAGCTGTAGTTTACTCATTGTCATATTTTGATTCTTATTTATTTTGGGAGTAAGCAAATACAACCTTTAAGAAACCTCTTTCTATCCCTCACTTTCTTCTTCAAATGGTTCAGAATATTCTTGCCAAAATCTTTGTTTTTATAAAGATTTTTAAATTGATTTTTAGAGAGAGAGGAAGGGAGAGGGAAACACTGATATGAGAGTGAAACATCGATCTTGGCTGCCTCCTGCACGCCCCCTACTGGGGATGGAGCATGTGAGCCAGCGGGAATCAAACTGGCAATCTTCCACTGGGGGGACAATGTCCCACCAACTGAGGCGCACTGGCCCGGGCTCTTGCCAAAATTTCAACACTAAATCCATATCTTCCTTTTCTTATCAGCTTCCCCCCAATTCTACACTGCTGCTCATTTGTGACTTCCATCTCTTTAGCGCCTACACAATCTCTTCTATTCCTCTGTTCATCTCTCAGGCAATCATTTCTTTGATTTTTTGATAAATGCGTGCTGTTCTCCCTGCATCCTTCAATCTGGAACGGTGTCATGCTCCGTAATCAGGTCCTGGCCTTCTCTGCAGTGGTCATTTCTTCCCTTATGTGGAGTGTGGACTGCATTCTAGCTTAATCTGTGCTGATCTTTGTGGTATCCATGGCCCAGAATAGGCACTGAAGAAATATATTTGTTGAGGATAACTCAGCATAACATAGGAGGCAGACTTAGGAAAATGACCATTTAAACAACCATTTCCTGTTCTTTACATGCTGATGAATAATGAGAAATTAAAACACTGATGTTGTAGGAATCTTCTTTCCACTGTATGGACTAACTTAACCACGTATTTGAGGATAAAATTGCATTTAATTTATTTCTCTTAGACTTCTGTGCTGCAATGTAGAACAGATTTATAATCTGGTGTAAGTACATCATTTGCATGTATGCTATGTAACACAGGATTTTTAAGAGTTTCAAGAGTATAAAGTGATTTGGTTTAAATGTTGATAGATAGCAAACTGCTAAAAATTTAACCTGAGAATTAGATCTTGACAGTGGGTTTTACCTGGTTCCTGGTAATTTACTGGTATGGCATTCTACCTCCTACAAGGATCTATGTTATAAGGTTAAGAAAAGCTCATACTTAAAGATTCTACTTACTGCATTTATCATGCCCCTTTATACCCCTGGGGACAACACATTTAACTGGGTAAAAATGGGCAAGTATAACTTCATTGGTGGGATATTAGATAACTAGAGAAACTGAAAAAGAGATTAAGTGATCTCTGTATTTCTTTCTAACTTTATATTAGATGTTAACTGTAGGTCACACTCGCTCTCGGCCCGCTGTGATGTCCTCCCACCTGGAACACGACTTCTCCCCCAATTCAAGTTTCAAGTCAAACCCACCTTCGCTAGGAAAGAGAGTCCCTCACTAATCTGACTCACTGCCGCTCACCCTGACTTGCCTTTCTCTTTACACTTTAAAAAATGTATTTTTTATTGATTTCAGAGAGGAAGGGAGGAGAGACAGAAGCCGCAATGAGAGTGTCATGGCCTGGCTGCCCTCAGCATGCCCCACGCCAGGGACCGCGCCCACAACCCAGGGGACAGAACCGGATCTCTTGGTTCATGGGTCTCCACTCAACCGCTGAGCGGCACCCGCTGGGCCCGCTTTCCTCTCTCTCTGTGTGTGAATGGCAAAGCCTCTAGCACTGCCTCTGACCTGCCGACAGGGAGTGCCTGTTCAGAGGACTCAGAGGCCACGCAAAGGGTCAGAAGTAGGTACTGGGGAGCGAGACGGGCAGCGGTGTTTGCTGTTTGCCTTAGCATTTATCTTTGGAAATGATTTTGCCCGCACTACCCCTGGGGCAGCTTGGGAGCCAGCTCTTACACTTTTGTATCTTTCAATATACTTATCAGAATGCTGAATGCATAGTAGATATCCAATTCAATCTCTTAATATTATCAAACCAAATCTCCTTATTTCTTTAAAAAAATATATATTTTATTGATATTTTAGAGAGAGAAGGGAGAGAGATAGAGAGCTAGAAACATGGACCATCTGCCTCCTGCACACCCCCCACCAGGGATGTGCCCGCAACCAATGTACATGCCCTTGACTGGAATCGAACCTGGGACTTTTCAGTCCGCAGACCAACACTCTACCACTGAGCCAAACTGGTCTCGGCCCAAATCTCCTTATTTCTAATTCATTTTCTTTTTATAATAAACATTATTAATATTCTACCACTATATTGAGGTACAATTTATAAAATTCACTCGTTTGAGTGTATAATTCATTTTTGTGGTAAATTGACCAAGTGTCAAACCATCCCCATAAATAGCTCTAGAACACTCTCATCACCTCAGCAAGATTTCCTCACGCCAGGTTAGCTCCCATTCCCACTGATCTACTCTCTGTCTCTCTGTATTTGCTTTTTTGGAAATTCCATATAAATGACTCTGTCTAGCTTCTTTTACTTAGCACAATGCTTTGAGTCCCATCCATAGTACAGTATGTACTTCATTCTTTTCAATGCTGAACAGCATTTCATGTAGAAATAGGCCATATTCTGTTAATCCATTCATTATCTTATGGATCTCTGAGTTGTTTCTACTTTTTGGCTATTATGAATAATGCTGCTGAGCATTTGCCATATAGCACACTTCTGTGTATTTTTTTAAACAAGTATTCTTATAGAATCTTAAATTCGGAAGAGATACAGTCCTTAGTTTTTACAAGTACTTCAAGTAGCTATCTTTAAGCGTCACTGAATGAATTTATGACTCACTAACAAAATTATGAGCCTCAACAAAACATTGAAATGAAGTCATAAACAGGCAGACAGTCACCCATCTTGCTGATCTTGGGGAAGATAAAGCAGCCCAGCAGCATGCTTTTAGGCCTGAGCTAAAAGCAGCACACAGGCAACCAGTAGCTCAGATCGAAACATAATAACCTAACAAACTGTACCATACAGGTTAGATTTTGTTATAGCAAACGTACATCTTGAACCCAGTGGATGCACTGGTTTATAGAAATAATCAAGTTGAGATGACCACACGCACGAAAGTTAACTGACATAAGGCGCCTTACTATTATTGCTGCTGTTGCCACTGAAAGAACCCGAGGAACTGTTACTGTCTTTCTCTTTATCTTGGTTTTCAAAGTCCATATTAAGGGACCTGTGGAAAAATTGAATAGGTAGTTTTAGTTTTGCTTTAGAAAGAAGTAGGTTTAAAAAGTCAGTAACAAAACAGTATTTTTAAAAGCTAAGGTGTCAAGGAGAGAAAGGAAGGTCTCTTTTGACCAAATCTGCCACGTTTCAAAAACAATCTACATTCCTTCCAATGTGTCAGAGTTCAAGAGTTTTAAAGGCGTTCCACTGTGGCTGAATCTTCCAGCACATCCTCAATTACTTCCGTATGCGATAAATACCTACAGGGAGAAATGTCGGGTCAAAGGGCAAGCACAATTTGAGACTTTTATACCACACAACTACTTCCAGAATGGCTGGCCCATTTACTCTATGCCTTGTCAGCTTTCTCAACAACACACATCAGAGTTTCTATTATATCTGGGACTGTTCCGGACACTGGAAGGACAATAAACAGTGAGTAAACAGGCTTTAGTGGGAAGAGGGAGAGACCGACAATAAACAAGAGAAGTATGCTAAGCACAGGGCCTATTAATAGGGGAGCCAAGGAAAACGGGCGGGAGATGGCGAGGTTAGGCTGGAGGTTTTAGACAGGGGCGCGGGGAAGGCCCCATTGGTGCGACTGCGGAGTGAAGATCTGAAGGAGGTTTGTCAGTGTGGAGACTAAAAATGCTACCTCCAATTTAGACTTCTTTAACTCTGAACAATTTTATGTATATGAGCTTGCCCACTTATTTCTTTGTGAACGACCTGTTCAAGTGCTTAGTTCACTGTCTATGTTTTTTTAAAAAAATATATTTTATTGATATTTTACAGAGAGGAAGGGAGAGAGCCAGAAACGTCAATGAGAGAGAAACATCAACCAGCCGCCTCCTGCACACCCCCTACTGGGGATGTGCCCGCAACCAATGTACATGCCCTTGACCGGAATAGAACCCGGGACCTTTCAGTCCGCAGACCGACGCTTTACCACTGAGCCAAACTGGTTTAGGCACTGTCTATGTTCTTATAAAGGGGTGTGAGGGTGTCTGTGAGTCCAAAAGAACTTCCTGTTCCTGTGCTGATGGGAATGTTTGCATCCATGCTGACCAATGTGGTACCATTAGCCACAGGAACACCCGAAACGTGGGAGTGCACTGAGGTACTGAATTTAAATGTAAAGAATGTGAGAGCTAAAACTATAAAACTTTTAGACAAAAAGATGGGGGTAAATCTTTGTGACCTTGGATTTGTTCAAGCCATTATAGCATTGCTGATTTTCTGACCATTTGTTCTCTTCATTATTGGGGGGGCAGATGGGGGGTGTTGAAATCTTCAGCCACATTTATGGATTAATCTCACTTTTTGGTTCTATAAGCTTTTGCTTCATGTATTTATTTAAGATATTTTAATAATGGGACATCAAAATAAAAAGCTTTTATAGAGCAAAAGAAACCATCAACAAAACAACAAGAAAGCCCACTGTATGGGAGAACATATTTGCAAATGTTATCACTGATAAAGGTTTAATCTCCAACATCTACAGACAGCATATACAACTAAATAAAAGGAAGATAAATGATCCAATTAAAAAAATGGGCAATGGACCTAAATAGAATCTTTTTAAAAGAAGACAGAAGGAAGGCCAAGAGGCACATGAAAACATGCTCAAAGTCACTAATTATCCAAGAGATGCAAATCAAAACGACAATGCGGTATCATCTCACACCTGTCAGAATGGCAATCATCAACAAATCAGCAAATGACAAGTGCTGGAGAGGATGTGAGGAAAAAGGAACCCTCGTGCACTGCTGGTGGGAATGCAGACTGGAGCAGCCACTGTGGAAAACAGTATGGAATTTCCAAAAAAAAACTGAAAATGGAACTCCCATTTGACCCAGTAATCCCACTCCTAGGAATATATCCCAAGAAACTAGAAAAACCAATAAAAAAGGATATATGCACCCCTATGTTCATAGCAGCACAATCTACAATAGCTAGGATTTGGAAACAGCCTAGGTGCCCGTCAGCAGATGACTGGATCAAAAAAACTATGGTACATCTACACAATGGAATACTCTGCTGCCATAGAAAAGGAATTCTTATCATTTGCAGCGACCTGGATGGAATTGGAGAACATTATGCTGAGTGAAATAAGCCAGTCAATGAAAGAAAAACATCACATGATCTCATTCATTTATGGATAATAAGGAACATTATAAACTGATGAACAAAAAGATAGATACAGAGACAGTAAAGCAACAAACAGACCGTCAAATTACAGTGGGGAGGGGAGGGAGATATGGGGGAGATAAGAGATCAACTGAAGGACTTGTATGCATGCATATAAGCATAACCAATGGACTCAAAACGCTGGGGGGTGAGGGCATATATGGGATGGGGTGGGAATTGGTAAGGTATGTACACATATACCTTAATAAAAAAAACCCGAGAAAATAAATAAAAAATATATATTTTAATAGGTGTATAAACATTTAGGATTATTACATCTTGTGCATAATTTTATCGCTTTATCATTATTAAACAACCTTCTTTGTAGAAATACTTGCTGTGGAAGTTGCTTTGTCTGATATTAATATAGCCACTCCAGCTTCCCTTAGATGAGTAGAAGCAAGGTTATTTTTCCTCAATCTTTCACTCTAAGTATTTCTTCTGGCTTTATAGTTATAGCAGTGATTGGATCTTGCTTTTTAATTCAATCTGATAGTTCCTTCCTTTTAATTGGGGGGTGTTTAGGCGTTTCATTTAATGTGATTATTGCTATGATTCAATTATCATGTTGTGATTAGTTTCCTATTTGTCCTATCTTTTTTTTTTTTTTGGTTCCCTTTTACCTGCCTCCTTTTGCATTAATATGGTATTTTTTATGATTGTTTTATCTTCTTTGATGTCTTATTAGCTATAACTCTTTGTTCTTTTATTTTAGTGGTTGTTATTAAAGTTTATAGTATACATTTCTAACCCACAGTTTATACTACTTCATGTACTGTATACAATCTTACAGTGGTTACATTTAGTTTTCCCAACCTTTGTACTATTATTGCCATGCAATTTACATGTTATGCTATAAATTCCACTATATATTTTTGTCTATACACTCAATTATCTTTTAAACAATTTTAGGTTTAAAAAACCCCTTTTATGTTTATCAACGTAAGTACCATTTCTTGATCTTCATTTCTTTGTGTAGCTCCAGATTTTCAACTGGTACCATTTTTAATCTGCTTGAATCCATCCCTTAACACTTCTTGTAGTGCAAGTTGGTAACTAATTCTTCCAGGTTGTGTGTATCTGAAAACATCTTGCCTGTCTTCGTTTTCAGAAGACATCTTCGCTATGGGATTCTATGCTGACAACTGTTCTTTCTGTACTTTAAAGGTGTTGTTCCACTGTCTTCTCACTTGTGCTTGAATTCAGTGAGAAATCAGATGTCCATTCTTGTTTTTATTCCTATGTACGGAACCGTCTCTGCCCCCTGCCTCTGCTGCCTGCTTTTTAGTTTTTAATTTTATACTTTTTGGTTTTTATTTTTGAGCAATTTGATTATGATGTGCCTCTGGTGTAGTTTTCTTCATGTTTCTTATGCCTGGAATAGGGGGGAGGGGAGCGACCAGGCCAACAGGGGGGAGGGGTGCAGTTGGGGAAGACCAGGCTGGAAGGGGGGCAGTTGGGGGCAATTAGGCTGGTGGGGGGGGGTGGCAGTGAGGGGCAACTAGGCTGACAGGGGGACCAGTTAGGGGTGATCAGGCCAGCATGCAGAGGCAGTGAGGGGTGACCAAGCCAGTGGCGGGGGTGGGTGGGTGGAGGGGGGAGTTAGGGGCAACTAGGCAGGCAGGTGAGTATTAGGAGCAAGTGGTCCAGCATTGTGAGAGGAATGTCCGACTACAGGTTTAGGTCCAATCACTGGGATCGGCCTAAACTGGCAATCAGACATCCCTCAAGCAGTCCCGGATTGGAGAGGGTGCAGACTGGGCTATGGGGACCCCACCCTCCCATGCATGAATTTCGTGCACTTGGCATCTAGTAGTACTATAAATCTTAAGCGTTGTTCTGGGATGCTGTTAGTTACCTGGAAATAGTTTACTTTGTTCAGGTCCTGCGTTTGTGATTTATTAGGCGGGTCTGAAGCAATGTTCGGTCTAGGGTAATTATCTCCTACCACTGAAGCAGCACCTTTCTGAATTCCTTACCCAATGCCACATGAATCATAAGTTTCTTCCAATCTCGCTGGCGGGAACAGGCACTTTTCCTTTTAATGCTTTCACATTGTTCTTTCCTCACTCTTAGCTCATTTCCTCGCATGTAGCACTGACCCACACTGATGAATGCTCAGAGGGTATATATGTGCAGATCTCCCTTTGTAAGCTTTCTTCTTTTTGCATTCTGACTTACTAACTTTAGCTGCCTCAGCTCCACCTCCTCACCGAGAGAATCTTTCTTCCTGTACCAAAACCTGGAAACCATATATATATATTTTTTAAATATATTTTTTTTATTGATTTTTTACAGAGAGGAAGAGAGAGGGATAGAGAGTTAGAAACATGGATGAGAGAGAAACATCAATCAGCTGCCTCTTGCACACCCCCAACTGGGGATGTGCCCGCAACCAACGTACATGCCCTTGACCGGAATCGAACCCGGGACCTTTCAGTCCGCAGGCCGACGCTCTATCCACTGAGCCAAACCGGTTTCGGCTGGAAACCATATTTTTAAAAAATAAATCTTTATTGTTCATATTATTACAAATGTTCATTTTTCCCCCCTCCAACGCTCCCCTCCACCAAGTTTCCAACCCACTCTCTGCCCTCTCCCATCCCCCATTGTCCTCATCCATAGGTGCAGTTTATGTTCAGTCTCTTCCCACACCCCCCACTCCCCATTTCCCCGAGAATCATCAGTCCACTCCCTTTCCATACCTCTGGTTCTATTATATTCACCAGTTAATATTGTTCATCATGATTTTTACTTCCCTTGGTTTTTAGATTCACTTGTTAATAGTTACGTATTTGTTGTTCATAATTTTTATCTTTATTTTCTTCCTCTTCCTAAAGAACCCCTTTTACTGTTTCCCCAAAAATAAGACAGTGTCTTATATTAATTTTTGCTCCCAAAGATGCGCTAGGTCTTATTTTCAGGGGATGTTTTATTGTTCCACGAAGAAGAATACGGTACACATTTATTGTTAAATGAAAAGAAAGGAAATTTATTACCTGTATACGGTACGGTAGTACGTTAGTTGTCAACACAAACCAGACAAACTGTGAATCCTACAGTATCAAGAATTTACTCATTTATTCAATGACAATCATGTCATCATCTTCTGGAACATCATCATAACAATCCAATTCCTGAATTTCCTGGTGAATTTCTTGTGACTCCATTTCTTTCAGAATCAGTGGACCAAATCTTTCATGTTTAGCAATAGCACTGTCTTTAAATGAGTACTTCTTGTCAAGGTAGCCTGCTCACAGTGCATTTGCAATGCAACTGTCAGTGATTTTCTCCCATGAATTCTTCACCCAAGTCACAACTTCTTGCAGTTTGGGTTTCACAAAGTTTCCACGCTGATTTCTCTCCATTCACACGGCAGTGATGTCAGGACTCCGCGTCATGCCACTGGTTGCTAGACGCCAGTCGGGGCGGCCCTAGCGACCAGTTTACGGTAAATTAATTTTCATTCTGAGACAGAGCCTGGGGGCCTTATTTCACTCAGAAGGAAACCTATAAGTAGGTCTTATTTTTGGGGAAACACGGAAGGAAAGTAATTTAAAAAATCATAGGTCAAAAGAAAAAAAAATCACCAGAAAAGTTAGAAAACAACTTGACTTGAGTGAAATTAAAATGTAACATTTATGGGATGGGGTTAAAACAGTGCTCAGGGGGAAATTTGCTGCTTTGGATACCTATGTTAAAAAAGGAAGACAGGCAAATCTCGAGACAGAAAGCTAAAGATTAATGGCTACCTAGAGTGGGGTGGGGGCGGGAAATGACTGCTAGTGGGTACAGATTTCTTTTGGGATGATGAAGATGTCCTAAAATTAGATTGTGGTGATGTTTACACAACTTAGTAATATTCTGAAATTGTATACTTTATATGGTAGAACTTAGTAGGTACATTAGCCCTAGCCGGCTTAGCTCAGTGGGTAGAGTGTCGGCCTGCTGACTGAAGGGTCCCAGGTTCAATTCCGGCCAAGGGCACATGTCTGGGTTGCAGGCTGGATCCCCAGTGGGGGGTGTGCAGGAGGCAGCCAACTGGTGATTCTCAGTTATCACTGATTTTTTTTTTTCTCTCTCTCCTCCTTTCCTCTAGAAATCAATAAAGAAATATATATTTTTAAAAATAGTAGGTACATTTTATCTCTCTAAACCTGTGCTGCTGTTGTTCTTTTAAAAAGCACACCTTATCAATACTTTGGGGGAGGAGGGATCAAAGAGATGAAACAAACTGTCAAAAACAGACAGAATTATTAGTATCTAGAATATTTAAAGAACTGTTACTATTCCATACAAGACAAACAACCCAAAATTTGGAATAGACATTTCACAAAAAAAAGAAAAATCACGTGGCCAATAAAATAAGCACATGAAAAGATACTTGGCAGCTTTTCAGCATCCTAATCCCAATTATCAGAGAAATGTAATTGAAGCCAGAGAAATCATTCCACACCCTAGTATCAGAATGGTTACAATCAAAAGAGAGACAAAAACGTGTTTTTAAAACCTTGTACCTGCTACTGAACTGTATTCTTAAAAATGAATGGTAAATTTCATTTTATGTATATTTTACCACAAAAAGAAAAATATCCTTAGCAGTACTTTTAAAAAATACATTTTTATTGATTTCAGAAAGGAAGGGAGAGGGGGAAGAGAGAGAAACATCAATGACGAGACAGAGTCGTCCACGGGCTGCCTCCTGCACACCCACTCCTGGGGACTGAGCCAGCACCTAAGGCACGTGCCTAACGGAACTGAACCCAGGACCCTCCAGTCCACAGGCCGATGCTCTATCCATTGAGCCGAACTGGTTGGGGCCCCTTGCCAGTACTTAATAACAAAGGGGGGAGGGGTGGGGGTGGGGGAGAGTAGCGAACAAAGCACACAAAAACAACGAAAAATTTTCCCACAAAAAGCCAGACTTCGGATGGCTTCACTGGTGAGTTCTATCACACATTTAAGAAGAAATACCAGTTTATATAATCCTTTTCAGAAAACAACAGAGGAGAAAACACTTCCAAACTTACTCAACGAGGGCCATTTAAATGTATAAAGAAAGGCATCACAATGTATTGTTCTGCGGAAAAGAATCACTAACGTGTAAAAGACATGATGTACTGGGACCAAACCAGACTTTGTGGCCAGAGGAGGTGAGTAATCCTTCCCGGTACCTCATCTTCTTGAGCTTAGTTTCCTCATTTGTAAAATGAAGAAGTTCACCAGAGAAATCTTTTCCATTGATATAATTCCGTGGTGTATTTATAAGCATAAATTTTGTTTAAAACATGCATGATCCTAAATTGGTATAACCTGTCTGCAAAACAATACAGCATTTTTACAGGAAAAGCATTTATACTCTCTGCTGAAGTGTTTTAAATTTTGAATAGTTAACTTGTATAATTCAACCAAAACAAAAGAACATCAAAAGATGGTTACCTTAACAACCCACATGTCCAACAAGAGTGGAATAAGACAGTACCACAAAGAAATACCAAATTGCTGGTACTAAAGATCAGTATGATGAGGATGGTGGAAAATATATTTGTTAGGTGAAATAATCAGAATATAGATGATTTAAACTATAAAAATATACCCAGTATATAAATATAGGCCAAACAAAAGGTCACATATACTAATAATGAAAGTACAAATAATGCCATTTAGTTGTAACATTGATAAGATGCAATAAGAACTTAACCCATGGTAAAACTGGCTTCATTCTACGGCATTTCACTTCAAGTCACAAACTTACTAACATTAAATAAAGACTTCCTGTAGTACTAGGGTTGTAGGTCTGAAGAGTTTTTTCAAAATTACCGAGTCTTTGGAAATGCTGACACATACACAAAGAGAAAAAATAAGAAACTTGTCCAAAGGACAGCAATGCAAAAATATCAAGATTATGTGATAAGGTTCTAAGTTGCTCTGGCTTAACTAATGCTTCCTAAGACTCCTTATGAATAGAGGACTGTCAATAGAGGTCTCAATGATTAAAACTTGATTCAGTTGATACTGGAATTACCAACAGTACTGTACCAGTTCTATGCAGTGTTGAGATAAAGCCTGTAATTTTGCTAAGTTCTATTAAAACCCAGACATAATAGTTCAAAATTCTTATGCCTATTTCATTTATCACCAACACTCCCTTTTCAAGTTATCAATTTAAAATTTCTCATGTGACCTTGACTGTTCAGTGTCAGCCACAGGACTATTTGAGTACATTGAAGTTCCTTTCCAGAGAGCACAGTGAGGAGGAGGAGAAAGTGTCTAACTTCTGTTCCTGCTGCTGCCTTCCAGAAGAGGACTGTCAGAGGACCAGCCTCAGCATTCCCGTCAGTAGAGAAAGCACTTGTAAATACTAATGTCCATAACTAGGCTGAACCATAAATTAAACGTGTAGGTCAAAAAAGTTGCTTGCAGGCAATTTCACATGGCTCACCCTATGCCAATGCTTCTACATTAGGAAAAACTTTGAGACTAGAGTCACTGTCAAGGATTATCTCCTTAACCTCTTCAATAAGTATGTTTATGGGAGTCATTATTTCAGAACCAGAATTTAAGCAATTCATGTGTCCATTAAAATTCCAAATTCATATAAGCAAAACCATTAAGTGTTTTTTTTAACAGCAGCCAAATTAAAGATGAAATATCAGAATTATCCTGTTCTGACTCAATTCCTGCCAGTCATATTTCTCTTCACAGAGCAGTAAGTTTTGGTGCTAATCTCACCTTCCACTGAGATTAGTCTCACTTTGAGAGCATCTTACCTGAAACTACCGTAGACTATCAGGAGAATTGAGATCAGAAATGTAGACACTTGACTGGAATCCACCAGGGAATAGGCCCTAGAAAAATAAGAGAAAAAACATTAAATTGCGTGGCAGCAGCAAGTTCTCACAGAATTTCATCTGCAAACCTAAGTTTTTATTTCATCTTTAAGGTAAAAAGGTATAATTGAGCATTAACATAATCACATAATTAAAATGAGATTGGCTTCCCTCCCGGGCTGCCCAGGAGCCTGCAAGTCCTTACTCCGGGACTGCCCAGCGGGAAAGCATTGCTCCGTAGCTCCCTCCGCCGCCCCTGCCCCCTCATAGCAGGTGCCCTGCCCCTCCCAGCTGCTCGGCGCCTCATTTGTAAATTAACCTGCCATCTTTGTTGGGCTAATTTGCATACTCACTCCTGATTGGCTGTGGGCATAGTGGAGGTACGGTCAGTTTACATGTTTGTCTATTATTAGGTAAGATATTCACAGGATGTTGAATATTAATGTAAAAATTCCATTTCTGTATGACAATAGATCTCATAACATCCACACCCAATTTAAAAATTACCATATTATCTACCTATTCTGTACCGATGAAGAAAAGTCTCAGTGATTACACTTTTATCAATTAACACTTGAATTGCCAATAGTATTTTACTGGTGATGAGATAGAGCCTGTATCTCTCTCCTAAAGTCAATTTCCATGTTTATAACTGCCTTTGGTTCTCTCCATCTAGGAGTCCTGGGGGAAGTTCTTCAAAGTCAACAGGTCCAAAACTAAGTCACTCTTCTTTTTTCATACCTGGTCCCTCAGTCCCCTCAAGGCACGGTAATATGATCCCCTCAGTTGTCAAAGCTAGAAATCTATTGCATTCTTTTTTTTTCTTCTTTTTTTTAAATTCTCACCTGAGGATATTTTTCCACTGATTTTTGGAGACAATGGAAGAGAAAGGGAAAGATGAAGAGAAATATCGATGTAAGAGAAACACATTGATTGGTTGACTCCTCCACCACCCTGACCAGGGAGAAGCCTAAAACCGAAGTAGGTGCCCTAGACCGGATTTGAACCTGGGGCCTTTCGGTCCACAGGCCTATGCTCTGTCCACTGAGCCAAATCAGCTAGGGCAGTTCGTTGCACTGTTGACACCCCTGATCTTACCTCCCACAGGTAATGGCAGTTGGAGTCCTGCAGTTCCACACCCCCAACTCCCCTATTTTTCTCAATCTTACTGCCAATTCCTTAGCTCCCTTCCAAGGCCTGACTCTCAGAAATCTTCTAAGTCTGTCTCCAGGAGTTCACCCTCCACACTACCCATTTTTGTTTTGTTAGGGGCTTCCCTAAATCAATTTATGTTCCTTTTTTCATTTAAGCAAATATTTATGATATTAATGATGCCTCTGTGCCAAACAGGCACTCTGCTAGCCACTGGGGATAGAGTAACAAGTAAGATTGTCTTGGTTCCTCCCTGAATGCCTTTTCTAAAGGAATAAAAAATAAATGTCACGCTAAGGAATTTAAAAACCATAAGTTTCCATGAGTATATTCACTCAAAGCAGGTGGATATAGTCATGGAAAAGGCTGTAAGAGGGAGAAAGACAAGTGCCGGATACGATGAGGAAGTGTAAGAAGAACTGGGAGGGGAGCTTCCTGGGGAAGGAGATGAATGAGCCACAGAGACGACTTGGGGGCTGTTAATGGGACCGGGAAGGACTCCCAG
This sequence comes from Vespertilio murinus, assembly GCA_963924515.1. NCBI lineage: Eukaryota > Metazoa > Chordata > Mammalia > Chiroptera > Vespertilionidae > Vespertilio > Vespertilio murinus. Next base: position 3,215,557 of record OZ004720.1, on the reverse strand, counting down.
GTGGACGGCTGGCACCAGTTAGCAAAACAGGCAACCCAGAAGGAGCAGGTTAAAAACGTGGTTTTGGATGGGTTGAGATGGTTGAAATGTGGGTCTACAGACCAAAGCAGCTCCGAGCTGTAACATTTCTACTGGAGCTCATCGCCTCTGTGTGGTAACTGAAGCCATGGTGTGGGTAAGACGGCCTAGCAGCGGTGAGAAGAAAATCCAAGATGAAACCCTACGAAACCTCCAAAACCTAAAGACCAGGCAGGCAGAAGGAGATGCAGAGAAACCAGAGAGAAACAGAAAGAGGAAGACAGCCCGGACAGCAGGGAGTGTTTCACCGAGGCGGCAGGTGGAGGGTGTCTGAGTTTAAGCCTCGCTTACCCCTTACTGAGATGGAAGTAGTTACTTAGCCTCTCTGAGGCCAGCTTCATACTTTAAAGAGCGGTTAGGGATGAAGGGACTCGTTCGTATAGCGAGGCGAACACGGCAGCCTCAGGTCCGCTGTCTGCAGTGGGAGGAGAGGTCACCTGGCTGGAAGACTGCTGAGAGGTCAAGTAAGATGAGACCGCAGTGTCCACTGATTTATTCCATGTGTGTCACTGGTGACCTTAGCAAAAATGGTCTTTTTTTGATGAGGGTCAGACTGGATTATCTTTAGATAATCACTTCTTAAAAAAGTTTTTATTGATTTCAGAGAAGGGAGAGTGAGAGAGAGAGAGAAACATCAATGATGAGAGAGAGTCATCAAGTGGCTGCCTCCTGCACACCCCCTACTGGGGCTTGAGCCCAAATCCGGGGCCTGTGCCCTGACTGGGAATCAAACCATGACCCCCTGCTTTATGGATTGACACTCAACCATTTAACCACACTGGCCAGGCAATAATCACTTTTATTAATTTCTTTAGAGCCTTCTCACCATTTCTTATATAAACAACAAAGTATTAAATACACAGCTCTGGCCCTGGCCAGTGTGGCTCAGTTAGTTGAGCATTGTCCCATATCCAAAAGGTTGCCAGTTCGATTCCTGGTCAGGACACATGCTTAGATTGTGGGTTCAGTCCCCAGTTGGAGTGCATATTTCTCTTTTCCTCTCTCCCTAAAAAAATTAATAAAAACATTTAAATACACAGCTCTGTACTCCCCCACCCCTATCTTTTACAGTATAGCTTAGAGACCTTCCTGTATTAATATGTGGAGAACTTTCTCTTCTTTTTCTTTATATCCCATAATATTCCATTGTATGGATACACCACATTGCTTTTCTTTTAAACAAATCCCTTTTAAATGGACAACTGTGGTATCCCACAATTTCTTTCTTTCTTTCTCTTTCTTTCTTTCTTTTTTTTTTTTAACATATTTTATTGCATTTTACAGAGAAGAAGGGAGAGAGATAGAGTTAGAAACATGGATGTGAGAGAAACATCAATCAGCTGCCTCTTGCATACCTTCTACTGGGGATGTGCCCTCAATCGTGATACATGCCCTTGGCCAGAATCGAACCTGGGACCCTCGAGTCCACAGGCTGATGCTCTATCCACTGAGCCAAACCGGTCAGGACCCAAAAATTTCTTTACAAACAATTGTTTAATAGAGACTTGTGAATTTACCTGCACTGCGCACACAATGAAACGGCACACCTGTGCGGCACAAAGCTCCTGAGCTGGAGACCGGATGGAAAGGAAAGGCACTGGACAGCGGCGGCCCACCTGCCTCCAGAGGAGCTAAAGCACGCTGCCCGCTCACAGCAACGGGTAAGAGCTCTCTTTCTCTTTCTCTCTGTCTTCCTTTCTTCCTTCATTGTCTTCTCAACAGTGAGCATTGTCTAACTTTTGAATTTTTACCAACCTGACAGATGGAAATTGGTATCTCAATATGGTTTTCATTTGAATTAATTTTCTGATGTAATTAAAAATTAATTTAAGATTCAGCAGCTTTTCTTATGATTAAGGACTAGTAGGCAGTTTGGAAAGCAATTAACATTTTTTACAGACTCCAGAGCTACAGAAATACAAGCAGCTTCCCCCCCTGAGGAACCTCTGCCGGTATTTTACTTGGATGACCTGGCTTTTCTGTACCTTTGCATTCTGAAGCGTCTGCCATGACCCTCCCAGACTCAGGGTCTAAGGTCTATTGTGCAGGCATCATCTCTCAAGTCAGTGGAGACCCTGAACACTCGTCGCTTAAGACTTTTGAAAGTCTGAGCTGAGTTTTTGTGAAACCAGCTCGTCCTCCGTCTCAGCCCCGTGCTGTGTCTGGTCCTGGTCTGTGTCTGACCAGCTCGCAGCCCTGACTGTCGTCAGTCTGTCCCCCCGGGTGAGGGCTGAGGACAGCACGATGCCCTCCGAAGAGGAGGAGCTGGCCGGGCGCCGGGGCAGGTCTCGCCGCGGTGAGCAGGCACCCATGCGGAGCTGAGCGCGGGGCTCCAGGAAAAAGCACTCTCATGTTTAATGGCTTCTTCTAGACTAAACAGTTTTTGGTTTTGTTTTCTTTTTCAAATACATCTACACAAGAAAATCTGATTAAAACCGACTCCTAATGTAAACTGTGTCAAGTATCATATAATTAGAAGTTACAACTTATTTCATGGTATTATTTAAAATTTCACATGTTTTCAATTCTAACTACCCATACAGAAGTTTCACAAAAAGCTTTTTTTTAAAATAAAAAGTTAGTTCTTAGAAAATATAAAACATGAATTAAAAGTAATTTTGATTTTAAAATACTATCAATTTTCTTTTTTAAAAATTCCAAAAATAATGTTTGTAGTAAAAAAATTCAAACACCAGCTGAAACCGGTTTGGCTGAGTGGATAGAGCATCAGCCTGTGGACTGAAAGGTCCCGGGTTCGATTCCAGTCAAGGGCACGTACCTTGGTTGCGGGCACACCCCCGGTGGGGAGTGTGCAAGAGGCAGCTGGTTGATGTATCTCTCTCATCGACGTTTCTAACTCTCTATCCCTCTCAATTCATCTTGGTGTAAAATCAACAAAATATATTTTAAAAAATGCAAACACCAGTAAGTGTACAAAGCAGAACAAGGGCCTCCTCCCTGCTCTCTGCATGCCATTCCCTGGCCGCAGACACTGTTTACAGCTGGTATACGCACCCTCCCATAAACTGTGTACAGAATGCACACACACTGCAAAACAGCACACCTGTTCCTCTATAACTTCTTTTTTTTTAAGCTCAGCATGTATCAGGAGCTATTCTTTTCCACTGCCTTACCTTACTGGCCTTTTGCTATAAAATGAAGACATGAAAAACTTAACAATACAGAATGCACTCTTTTTTTTTAATAAAGAGAAATATTCTAGGTTCAATGAACACAACTTTTGACCACATGAATATTGTCTAGTAATTCTCAATTCTGTATTAATAGCCCATCTACCAATGTTTCTCACTTTTTCATCTAACTTACCCTTCTGAGTTAGGAGGGTAGATTGTGGTTACTAACTTCAATAGAAACAAATGGATGCCTTTGATCATGCCTCTCTTTTTAATCAATTTGAGACTTGGGCCCTACCCGGTTTGGCTCAGTGGATAGAGTGTCGGCCCTCGGACTTAAGGGTCCCGGGTTCAATTCTGGTCAAGGGCAGGTACCTAGGTTGCAGGCTCAATCCCAGGCCCTGGTCAGGGCACATGCAGGAGGCAACCAATCAATGTGCCTCTCTCACACCAATGTTTCTCTCTGTGTGTCTCTCCCCTTCCCTTCCACTCTTTCTAAAAATCAATGGAAAACATCTTCAGGTGAGGATTAACAACAACAAAAGATTTAGTGAAGATAGGAACATTGCTAGTGCCTTTTACTAAAGACAAACCATGGACCCCACAGGTAACGGTAGGTGCAGACCATGGCACTGAGCATCACCAGCACCTTGTCCTTGGGCAGCGGGGCTCTCACAGCCCCTTTAGCCTAAGGGACTAGGAAAACACTGATCTTGTATATAATACTATCTTCAAATGTGTATGAAAGTCATTTTTGGAAAATAACATCTGCTTAACAATGTGAACATATTAGCACATGTGTTATTAACATCGAACAGGTTAAAATATTTTGCTATCTTAAAACAACTTTATAATAGTTTTTCTATTAGCTTTTCTTTGGGAAAAATTTACCAGGGAACTTTTTGTCACTTAAAATTCTCAAAATTTAGGGATTTCTTGGCACAGATACATTAGATTTTATGAATCATTTAAGTTGATTTCATTAGAAATTGCCTGTGTCAAGTTAAAAGAGAAATTTGTACACTTTACTATCAAGTCTAAAATGCCCTGGAGGCCGTATGCCCCGGGTGAACCATGTGTCCCAGGGGGCCGTGTGCCCTGGGTGAGCCGTGTGTCCCGGGAGAGCCGTGTACCCCGGGGGAGACATGAACCCCAGGAGAGCCGTGCGCCCCGGGGAAGCAGTGGGACCCGGGGGGAGGGGCGGTGTGAACCAGAGGAGGAGCGGACTCTATTCGTGTGGTCCTGAGATAGTCACCATAAAACAATCAGACTGCCAAATGAGGAGCGGATTCTATTCGTGTGATCCTGAGATAGTCACCATAAAACAATCAGACTGCCAAATGAGGAGTGGATTCTATTTGTGTGGTCCTGAGATAGTCACCATAAAACAAGCAGATTGTCAAATGACAGCGGGGAGGGGAAGGAGACCTGGGGGGAGATAAGAGAACAACCGAAGGACTGGTATGCATGCATATAAGTATAACCAACGAACACAGAACTCTGGGGAGGAAGGGCATGAATTGGGGGGGGGCAATTAAATTTTTTAAATAAGAAACAAATTGGGGGGGGGGGAATTAAAAAAAATAAAATGCCCTGGAGACTATATATATATAGTTAATATGCAGTGTCTCCTCAGGAGTTCCACTGGGAGACCAGGAGTTTGATCGCTCGCTATGACATGCACTGACCACCAGGGAGCGGTGCAGACAAAGAAAGGCCCCGTGCTGGCAGCCAGAAGGCCCAGATCGGCATGATGGCTGGACAGGCGTAGGAACCCTACCCATGCATGCATTTTGTGCACTGGGCCTCTGGCTTATTATAAGCTGGCTAGAGGCCCGGTGTAAGAAATTCTTGACTGCCTGGATCCCTCCCTCCCAGGCACGGGCGGCTGCAGCCCCGGCTTCATCCTGGGAGGACATCCGGAAGGTCTCATTAGCATATTATGCTTTTATTTTTATAGATGATAAGCCCAGGGTGTATTAGAAACATAAGCTCTCCTCACACTAGCCGTCTTAAAAATCTGCTGGGTCATACTGTATATTTAATCAACAGAAAGAGATAATTACAAAAAGAGCAAAAATAAAGTTTGCAGAACATGAATTACAGAGCTATGCAGCCCAAGACGGCAGCCACTACTCATTGTGCTTATTGAAATTAAATCCCATTAAAAACGCAGTTCCTCAGTTACAGTAGCTGAATTCCAAGTGTTCAGTAGCTGGTGGCTACTGCCTTAGATGGTCAGAAAAAGAACATTCCATCACCGCAGAAAGTTCTAGTGACTGCACACTGACACACACCTGTATACAGTAGACCCTTGAACAACACAGATTTGCACTGTGCATGTCCACATATACACCGGTATTTTTCAGTAAATATACAGTTGACCATCTGTATCCATGGGTTGCAAATCTGTGGATTCAAACAACCACAGATCAAAAACAGTTCATGTTTTAATGATGGTTGGGAACCCACTACATAGTGTATGCATGCATTGCTCTACGCTATTTTATCTAAGGGACTTGGGCATCAGTGGGTTTTGGTATCTCTAGGCGGTGCTGGAACCAATCCCCTGTGGACACTGATGACAACTGAAGTCACATGCTGATTTCCACTGCATGCGTGACAGGTGGGGTGGGCATCAGCCCCCCTCGGCCTGTGTTGTTCACAGGCCAACTGTCGATGGATACCCATGTTGCATTTCAAACACTGGAGTGCTGGGCTTTTATTGTTGGCCAATAGCAATAACATCTAACATTTTACTGAGCATTTGTGCATTTTTCCAATCCTTCTATGAGGTTAAAGTACTACATATCCAAAAGTCCTTATCCAAAAATATACCTTGAGAATAGATGTTTCAGAATTTTTTTGATTTTACAAAGAAAATACCCCTGTTGTGGCCTGGAGTGGTACCTTATAATGAAATAATAATATTTCTGTAGTGAAACATATGAATAGTCCCACTAAGGAAGATAAATAAAGATCATAAATAGCCTCCTTATCAGTTTATGTCACATTTGCTGCCAAGTGAATGGCAGAAATACTCTGAGTTTGCATAGCTGTTGGCTTATCCCCATTCTGAGACGAGGAGCGGGTACAGTTGTGAACAAGGGAAGCCTAACTCCAAAGTCTCCCCAAATGACTTCATCATCTGCCCCAACCACATGACAAATGGAGTCAGGAGGCTCTGATTTTTATCTTGTCTTATTTTTCTTTTCAATATTTTTATTCATTTTTAGAGAGAAAGAACTTCAAAGGGAGAAGGGGGAAGAGGGAAACGAGCCCGAAACCCGGGCTTGTGCCCTGACCAGGAACTGAACCCACAACCTTTCAATGCACTAGTTGAGGCCCAACCAACTGAGCCACACAGCCAGGGCTTTGGCTCTACCTCTGATTACGCTGGAACTAGCCAGTTATCTTCCCGGGTCACGTCTTGCTCTTTCTGGTCTCTGAAAATCCTCTGTTGGCCTATGAACATGGGCGCCCAACTACCTGTTATCGTCAAGATCCTAGATTTTTACATTGTGTTTTTCTTCCAAAAATAAAGATATTGCCAGAAATATCCTTTCACAGATAACTGTCCTTCATTTGGCTGAATACTGGCATATCATTAGCACTGACAAAGACGGCACTGTTCCCAGGCTACTGAAAACAGTAATTAATTTTCTCCTTTTAATCACCCAATATTTACAGACTTAAAAATGACTTATGTAAAACCTACATTACACCAGCAGAGACCGATAAAGCTAAGCCGTTATGTGGTTAGAGTCGCTGGCTGGTTTAATCAACGATCTCCTCTTGGGTTACTTTTTGAACATGTGGCCAGTCTTAGGGTCCAACCCATGAGCGCTTTTGTTCACTGCCAAATAGATTGGTTTGTCCTGTATTTGTTTATACCCTTGGTCTCCTCAGGCAGGCTCACTTTTTAGCTACTCCACAAGCCCATAAAAACAAGCATGCAGCTATTGTAAACCTGTCTAAAGGTTTTCACTGCTAATGATGATGGTGAGGAAGAGGTCCTTGCCTCCACCTCTCTTCTTCTCTTTGCCCAGACAGAAAATTGAAGTCATCAGCACTTCAGAAGTAAACAGAGACCCTAGCATTTCACTACAGGAATTAGGTCTGGGCCCTGGGGTAACCCTTGAATAAGGTCAGAGGGAAGGGAAGGTATTTCCATCAAAAAAGGGTGCACAGTCGGGCCAATTTTAGAAAAGTAAAGCCCAGTGATCTGATTTCTTACACAGCCTCTCCCTCCCTACACAGAGCATCAACAGCAGTGTGTCTTCTCGCAGGCTCTCCTACTGACGTGTTTGTTTCCAGATACCGTATTTGCCGGCGTATAAGACGATTTTTTGGCCCTGAAAAATATGCCTCCAAGTGGGGGGTAGTCTTATACGGCGAGTATATAACAAACTCTGTATTTTGAGTGGAAATGTTAGGGGGTCGTCTTATACGCCCAGTCGTCTTATACGCCGGCAAATATGGTATTTTCAGGGCCAAAAAATCGTCTTATACGCCGGCAAATACGGTACTCTAAATCAGGGGTGGGCAAACTTTCTGATTCGAGAGCCACGATGGGTTCTTAAACTGGACCGGAGGGCCGGAACAAAAGCAACCTGACCATGCTGGCACTCTCCTCTTGGGCTGCTGGTGAAGGAGCGGAGGGGAGAGCAAGAGAACCCTCTGCTCTTTCAGCTCCACGGGCCGGATCCGGCCCATGGGCCGTAGTTTGCCCACAGTTGCTCTAAATGCACATTAAAAACAGGAACGACACTACACTCTGAAATAAAGAAATTCAAAAAAAAAAAAAAAAAAAAAAAAATATATATATATATATATATATATATATATATATATATATATTGTTTTTGTTTTTGTTTTACAGAGAGAGATAGAGGGTTAGAAACATCAATGAGAGAGAATCATGGATCAGCTGCCTTTTGCACATCCCCTACTCGCAACCAAGATACACGCCCTTGACCGGAATCCAACCTGGGACCTTTCAGTCTGCAGACCGACGCTCTATCCACTGAGCCAAACCGGTTTTAGCAATAAAGGAATTCTTACTAAAATGAAAGAATAAACTAAATACATGCATTTGAGACATGCCAAAATCAGGTTAGCCAAATGTACTAAAACAGACGTGAACACTTTGCTAAGTGATGTATTAGTACAGGTCAGCTGTTCAGTTGAAAAGTTTTATGTGGTCATTACAAAAACCACTAAGTCTTTACATTCCCCCCAACCCTTAATAGAACAGACACAAAGAGCTAGCAGAAAGTTCTCATATATAAGATTATATTCTACACCGAAGACTTTTAGAACCACGCTGGATTTTAGTAATTGCTCTAAAACTAAATATCTATTTCTAGCTGCTGTACCAACAAGTGCTTATAACACACATCCTGCTAAAAATCATGCCAAACGGGGACACAGAGAGTACTGTTCTGTAACGTTCTGTGTGTCAGCCTTCAGGCTATACAATGAAAGCTTTCTTGTCCACCCCACAAACCAAGCAACTACTATTCCACCTCTGCACAGACACTGCTCTGGACCAACACTTTGCAAACTGTTTTGTCTTGAGACCATTTACCCCCTTAAAATAGAAGACCCCTAAAAGCTTTTGTCTTTTGGGTTAGAGGTATGATACTTATCACATCCTATATAGTATAATAAAAGGCTAATATGCAAATTGACTGAACGGCAGAACAACTGGTTGCTATGACATGCACTGACCACCAGGGGGCAGACGCTCAATGCAGGAGCTGCCCCCTGGTGGTCAGTGTGCTCCCACAGGGGGAGCGCTGCTCAGCCAGAAGCCCATGGCTAGCAAGAGCAGCAGCGCCCCTGCCTCGGGGACATCCCCCGAGGGCTCCCGGACTGCAAGAGGGCGCAGGCCAGGCTGAGGGGGAGCCTCCTCCTCCCCACCCCCCACGGCACAAATTTTGTGCACAGGCCTCCAGTTTGAAATAAAAGTATTTATTCACGAATTCATTTGAACATAATAAAATCTTTGCCTGTGAACATTAAAAAAAAAAACTTTTAAAGGGAAGTAACTATTTTCCAAATGACTAACAGAAATACTCCGAGATGAGGACTGTTCCTTTACATTTCTGCAAACACCTCTAACATCTGTCTTAAATAGAAGATAGCCTGATTCTCACATCTGCTTCTGCATCCAATCTGTTGCCATATGTCGTTTTGGTGGAACTCTGGCAGGGATAGGGGTGGGGAATCAGCCTTACACAAATGGGCAGTTGGAAAGGGAGGGGCAGTTTAGTAACTTTTCAGATAACTAAGGATATTCTTTGATACTTCATTAAAATTCAACAAGTGGTAAATTTCTTAAAGGTTAATTGTAATATGGAATCTGAAACCACATCAGTGATTTTAAAAAACTATATTACATTTAAATTCAATACACTGTGCTGTACTTGGAATAGGTCTTTTACCTATGGATGATTTTGTGAACTCATACCCTGGTCAACTGGAAGATACTGGTTCACTGAGTTATACAGCTAGTCCAGATGTTGTCACATTTCATTATATAATATCTGAAAAAAACCACTTGATATCATTTCTGATGCTTATGATAATACATCCAAATTTTCCCAAAATCTAATTTTCACTTAAAAGCTCAAAGTTTATCATTGGCAAAAACAGTTTTGTGGTTTTTTTGCATTTAAGTTATGAGCTCACTTTATTCATTTCTGAGAAACTGCCTGTCAAGAGTAACACTATGCCGAAACCGGTTTGGCTCAGTGGATAGAGCGCCGGTCTATGGACTGAAAGATCCCAGGTTCGATTCCGGTCAAGGGCATGTACCTTGGTTGCGGGCACATCCCCAGTGGGGGGTGTGCAGGAGGCAGCTGATCGATATTTCTAACTCTCTATCCCTCTCCGTTCCTCTCTGTAAAAAAAAAAAAATCAAAATCAATTAAAAAAAAAAAAAAAAATATATATATATATATATATATATATATATATTAAAGTGATAAGGAGCCACTGTGTTTTCAGACACATTTATTGCCTAGGCCCTAGGGTAGACAAGAAATAATAAAAAGGAGCTTTGGTAAAACAGAAAGGAAGCACCACACTTAAGGCCTCTATGGCAATATGCTTCAGTTCTTTCCTATGAATTACTCTCGTACTTAGGACCTCATATTACAATTTCAAAAGCATGTGCATTGTCTGGCTGGTGTTGCTCAGTTATTGAGGGTCGACCTATGAACCAGGTGGTCACGGTTTGACTCCAGGTCAGGACACATGTCCAGGTTGCAGGTTCCATACTGTGTGTGTGTGTGTGTGTGTGTGTGTGTGTGTGTGTGTGTGTAGGAGGCAGCCGATCAATGATTCTCTCTCATAATTGATGTTTCTCTTTCCCCTGCCCCTTCCTCTCTGAAATCAATTTTAAAAAAAACTTTTTTAAATGGGGCTTCAGTGGCTCAGTGGTTAGAATGTCAGCCTTCGCACTGGAGGGCCTCAGGTTTGATTCCTGGTCAAGGGCCTGAACCGGGGTTTGATCCTCGATCCTAGTCAGGAGGCAAACAAATGATGTGTCTCTCTCACATCGATGTTCTCTCTCTCTCTCTCTCTCTCTCTCTCTCTCTCTCTCCCCCCTTCCCTGCCACTCTCTAATAAAATAATAGGGGGGGGGGAATTCTTGGGTAAGCATTAACAAAACAAAACAAAACAAAACAAAACAAAACAAATTTCTGTGAGTAGGACAAGTGCTGGCCTGGCCATGGAGCCTGAGGACAGTGCGGGCTCACAGAGCACAGAAACCCGGGCAGCAGAGCCGCTGGCAGAACCCCATGGGCACAGGCCCTCCACACAGCCCAGCGCCAGGCACCAGCCACATCCGGACACCACCGTCCTAAATGACTGGACTTTAAAACCCTATCCCGCTCCCCTTCTTCACATCTCACCTCCCAGCACCAAGCCTCTATGCCGGACTGACTTTATTCTGAAACAGTAAAGAAATGCTTTCAGTGTTTGATTTCCTTTTTCCTGAGCAGCTGGAGCCCTGGAAACCGGAGTTACCACAGGAGAGCTGGGCCTGAGGGAAGAAGGCCACCTGGGGATGCAACAAAGAAGTGCGGAATGCTGAGCGCATTCGCTGAGGAGACCGGGACAGCGATGCTAAGAAATGTGCCCCAAGTTATACACACGGAAAATGCCAGACACAGAATGTGAACATAGTGTAACTCCAAAAAGCCCAACTTTTTTAAAAAATAAATCTTTATTGTTCAGATTATTACAAATGTTCCTCCTCCCCCATCCCCCATTGCTCCCCTCCACCAGGTTCCCACCCCACCCTCTGCCCCTTCCCCACCCCCCATTGTCCTCATCCTTAGGTGCACATTTTTTTTCCCAAATGGTAGGTGGGATGATTTTATTTTAATTTTTTAAAAATTTAATTTATTAAGGTATTATATGTGTTAAAAAGCCTAACTTTTTAATGCTTCTAACCATTAGACCGCATTACCTCTCCATATGAGCAGAAGAGAATGGGGATTGAGGTAGGCCATTTGGTCTAGAGCGGTTTCAGGAGAATGAATGGTGACTAGAGAGAAAGTGGAAGTAGAGGTCCCATCATTGCCTGGGAAGTCTAGCACTAGAAGACAGAATTGAAACGAAAGAGTAATGTGGAAAATAAACAGGGTGAATTTGTTTCTATTTTTTAAAGTGAGGAAAGACCTATGCCACTTGAAATATAAGAAAAATATAAGCTCTTAGAACAGTGGTCGGCAAATTCATTAGTCAACAGCTAAATACCAATAGTACAACGATTGAAATGTTTTTTGAGAGTCAAATTTTTTAAACTTAAACTTCTTCTAACGCCACTTCTTCAACATAGACTTGCCCAGGCCGTGGTATTTTGTAAAAGAGCCACACTCAAGGGGCCAAAGAGTCGCATGTGGCTGGCGAGCCGCAGTTTGCCGACCACGGTCTAGAAGATTAAGGATAACCAGAGGAGGAAAGTGATTATGTGGGCACAATTTTAGAGAAAACAAAAAGGGGAAATAACACTTTCTCTACTGAGACCAGAAAGGTCAGATAAAAAATAATGGGCTGGGAGGAACCAAAATGGCGGCATAGGCAAACACCTGAACTGCTGCCTCGCACAACCACTTCAAAACTACAACTAAAAGACAAAACGGACGTCACCCAGAACCACGGGAAGGCTGGCTGAGTGGAAATCCTACAACTAGACGGAAAGAGGAAAGCACACGGAGACTAGAGGAGGTGCGGAAGTCAAGTGTGGAGGGTCGGAGGCGTGCGGAAAGGGCTGGCAGTGGAGAACGCGGTTTGTCTTTTTCCATCGGGAGGGAGACACAAGCTCCCAACTACTCTGAACTCCAGTTCCAGGAGAGACATGGGGACCCAGACTCACGGGGGGAGGGGGACTGGGCTGTCTGGCATTGGGCCAGAACAGGAGGGCAGCTTTTTCTCAGAGGTGCTTACAGCAATTACCACGAGACACTGACACCCCGGGACCTTAGGGCAGGGCTGAAGGTCAGCCATTGATGTTTGCTCTGCCCTGTTGATTCCCTGAGACCCGCACCACCCAATTTACAACCCCTCCCTAGCTGTGCACAGAGGCTTTTGCATATGGATGGCCTGGTCCTTTGAATTCTAAAATTACCTCACAAACTGCAGCTGGGTCAAGGAGCCCCAGAACTTTCAAAAGAAGACCCAAAGCTCCACAGCAGCTTGCACTGTTTCACAGCTGGGCCTCATCTGGGCACCTCCAAACCCCAAACAGAGAGGGATCTGCAAGTCTCTCCATGGCTCCTGCTGGGTGGCCTCAGGCAGAGGCTAAATTAGCACCTCCTTGGAGATCCAAGAGTCAGTGTGCCCAGTGGTCAGAGTGGGACCATCCAGATTCAACTCCTCAGATCCATAGGGTTACACTCAAGAGGCAGACTCAGTGAGCACCAAAGCCCCACTGAAGCAAGTTTTGCCCATAAGGGTGTCTTCCAGCACAGAAGTTCTCCCATTGTAGTCATAACTGATCCTCACAGCCAATTGGCCTGGAGGTCAATTCCTCCCAATGATACCAACAACAATCAAGGTTTAACTACAACAAGACTGTGCAAACATCCCACCAAGGAGTGCACCAAGTGTGTCCATCTCAGGTGGACAGGAGGAGGCTGAGCCACTGGGCCCTATAGGACACCTAGCACACAAAGCCTCTCTATCAACACAGGGAAGCAGCCAAAATGCGGAGACAAAGAAACAGGTCACAAATGACAGAAATGGAGAAAAGCAAACCACTGGATATAGAGTTCAAAATCATGGTTATAAAGTTTTTCAAGAATTTTCTAGAAAATGCTGATAAATTTAGTGAGTCCCTCGAGGATATGAAAAAGGACCAACTAGAAATTAAGCATACACTAAAATAATGTACAGAGATCAAACAGCAGACTATAGGATAGCAAGAATCAAGCCAAAGATTTTAAATACAAAGAAGCAAAAAACACCCAACCAGAAAGAAAAAAGAAAAAAAGAATCCAAAAATATGAAGATAGTTTAAGGAGCCTCTGGGACAACTTCAAGCGGAATTATGGGGGTGCCAGAAGAAGAGAGAGCGCAAGATATTGAAAACCTATTTGAAGAAATAATGACAGAAAACTTCCCCCACCTGGTGAAAGAAATAAGACTTACAAGTCCAGGAAGCACAGAAAATAACAAACAAAAGGAATCCAAAGAGGACCATACCATGACACATCATAATTAAAATGCCAAGAACAAAAGACAGAGAGAGAATATTAAAAGCAATGAGAGAAACAGTTATCTACAAGGGAGTGCCCATACGAATGTCAGTTGATTTCTCAACAGAAACTATGCAGGCCAAAGGGAGTGGCAAGAAATATTCAAAGTGATGAATAGCAAGAACTTCCAACCAAGATTACTCTACCTATCAAAGCTATCATTCAGAATTGTAGGTCAGATAAAGAGTTTCACAAATAAGAAAAAGCTAAAAGAGTTCATCACCGCCAAACCAGTATTATATGAAATGCTGAAGGGTATTCTCTAAGAAATAGAAGAAGAAAAAGGTAAAGAGAAAAATTATGAACAAATACATATCTATCAACAAGTGAATCTAAAAATTAAGTGAATAAAAAATCTGATGAACAGAATAAACTGGTGAATATAATAGAATCAGGGGCAAAAAAAGGGAGTGGACAATTCGGGGGGGGAGGGGTATGGGGAATACAGGAAGAGACTGGACAAAAATCGTACACCTATGGATGAGGACATGGAGGGGGGGGAAGGGCAGAGGGTGGGGTGGGAACCAGGTGGAGGGGAACTATGGGGGAGGGGAGAGAGAAGAACAACTGCAATAATGTAAAAAATAAAGACTTATAAATAAAAAAATAAGCTGCAAAAAAAATAAGTAATGGGCTGAAGTAGAGATGCGGTTTTATAAACATACTCATGCTAGAAAGTCTCAATCTTATCCATAAAATAGGCTGCATGCAGAGTTATTCAGTGAAGTGAAGAAAGTACAACAGGTTCAAAGAAAAGACCGAGTTTATAAGTATCTTCAGCTGAATTTTCCTTAAATTCAAAGCTTGGTTTCATAAGATAATCACCTACTTTTATAAAATGTATGTTAGAGCTTCTTTATATTGATTGAATATATAAAAAGAGACACTTGAATTCCCTTCAAAGAGTAATGAGTATCTAAGTGCTATGGAAACCAGCCGGGTAAAGATGCCAAAGAAAGATATCAAGAGTTGGGTGAGGTGAACTGTGGAAGGTTTCCCAGAAGACTGGCTGAAGAAAGGAAAATTTTTAAGCATAAGAGATGGCATTTACATTGGTAGCTGAAAGGGTTAAAGAGAATAAAAAAGAAAGACTGACTGCTTAGCAGAGACCCTGCAGAAAGCTTGCAGCCTTGAGCACAGCACAGCTCAGCTCACAGGGAGCACCTGGCACGGGAGGAGCCAAGGGCAGACCGGACCCTCAGTCAGCAGAGCGGCTCGCAGCCAGCGGGATGAGTAACACCTCTCTCTCCTGCTCAATTCGCCGAGGCCTTTCTCGGTCTCACCCACCCGCACCCAGGTGCCCAGAATAAAATCTTTTGATACATGATGGCCTCATGTCATAGCAGCGCGACCCCAGCCCTTTCAGTAATAAGATGGAAATACACTAAATTAGCTTGACTTAAGGAGGATAAACACCTAATAAAATAAAGAGAACCAGGTTAATGAAACCTGTGGAGTGCCTTATGAGGTGGTATAGTACAGTTAAGAAGACAAGTTCTGTAGTCAGATGTCCTGGGTTCAAATCCTGATTCTGTCCTTTGCCAAATGTGACCCGGTGCAAGTCACTTAACCTTTCTATTTTTCAATTTATAAAACGAGGGTGATAATGCCATCTTTTCACAGAGGTAAGCTTCAATGAAATTATCTGGTACAAATTCTTCAGCTAGGGAATGATGAAATGAGAAGAATAAGGAAAATTATTTTAATAGTTCTCATAGGGGTAACAACTAACATTTACTGAAGATTTGGCTTATTCTGAATAATTTTGTTATTTAAACTTCATTACTACCATAGGAAGTACTTAACTTTTATTACTCCTAATTTATATATAAAAAAACCAAGGGATAGGGAGGTGAGATCTTGTTTAACTTGACAAAGTAGGTGAGTGACAGAGCCTGGATTTAAATCCAGACAGTCTGGATCAAGAGTTTACTCTCAATAGCTGTCACTTTGGAATTCCTAAGTAAAGGTTTCCCTCTTTTAGTGACAATAACAGAGACCTGGCTGCAGAGACATCTGTCCTTTTCCAGCAGACAAACCAAGGCCAGCCGCAGGGCCTGTCCCCGGGTCAGACCACAGCCGTGCAGAGTGACTGTCTGACCGGGGCTGCTTGCAGAGGGAGGCGGAGAAGAAACGCTAACTCCTGTGGAGGTTAAACTGTGCTCCCATGGATATGTGCTCCCCTTTGGGCTACTTAATCCCTCCAACTTTCTCCACTACTTCACACCAAGAGCTAATGTTCTGTTTCAAATTCCTTGCCCCCATTTATTCAAGGGGATTTTACCTGAATTAGATACTACAAGATAGGGCACATCTACTTTACATAAATATTGGCAAACTTCAGTATCACTTAAAACACACACACACAAAAACCCAGAAACCAAACCACCTCTTAATTAGTGCTTCCCAAAGTAGATTCTATGGGACAAAAATTTCTTAGGCCATTTGTTTTATTTGCATGACTAAAAGCAGTGCTGGACAAATAGATTTGGTAGATGCCAAGCTAAACAAAATTACCTTGACTGCTGGGTTTTGTTTTGTTTTTGTAGAGAACTTCCTAAAGCTCATGTATTTTCCCACAAAACTTCTTCTTCTCCCCCTTACACCGAAGGGCTTTATGCCCCGTAGCACACTCTTTAGGAAGCTTTGCTCTAAAAGAAGGAACCCTTTAAAAAAGGAAGGAAGGAATATTTTAAAATCTTTTTTCTAATACAAACTGGGTAAAAACATGATCGCTAACTCTTGATTCAGAAACTAAATACAAATAGTAACAACCACAATAATAGCAAACAATATTTGTTAAGCATTTATTATGTGCCAAGTACTCATTGTGTGGTACTTTAATTTCATTATTTAATTCTCATTACCACCCTTTTATCATCCCTAAAATAATGAAGCTGATGAGCAGAGAGGTGTTCAATGACTTGTTCAATGTCACAAAGCTGGTAGTGACGGAGTCTGGATCAGACCCGGACAGTGTGAGCCCAGAGCTCTGAAGCATTCTGTGCTAGATATCCAAAGAGCACACACTTCTCTGTCTGGAGAGGACTCTTCAGTCCTTAGTAATTATGAGAGTATTCAATATCCTTGTTTCTGTTTTGTTTTTTCAGAGATATAAACAAAGAATCAATGACTGAAGTCTTTCGTTTCACTCCTCTAAAAAATTCAGATGAAATAATTACAGTCCAGGACTTCAGGAGAGGAAAAGAAAACCCAGTACAAATACACAGAAACTGAAACAAGAATGAGAAGGCCTGAGTAATTTTACTTATGAATTTTCTAATTAATCGCAACAAAAAGTGAGACATTCATTCATAAGATTAATGTCAATAATTTTAAGTCACACTAAAAAATGACTATTTTTCCTTGGTGGCTATAAAGGGTGCTGGATTCTATTCTATAATTGGAAATTTCTGTAATCTGTGAGAATATTTTCAGAGGAAACTTGATTTAGAATCAAATTCTTACCAGAGTTTAAGTTAGTGTTTTAAAGCTTCTACAGATTTTCCAAATTCTCAGTTTTCTCTTTACACATAAGTTCAATGAACACTCAAACAAATGTTATCTGGCCTCCCATAAATAATAAACATTTAAAAAAAACAAAAACCTTTAAAGGGGGAGTAATTATTTAAAAAACATGCAAGCAACCAAACACAGCCCTATCCAAAAGGCCTCTGAGACCAAGATATAAAACTCTGTAATAATAACAATAATAGTAATAGCTAATACTGTGAGCACTCTTACTCAAAGTATTAGCTGGTCTTATGTGTTAGACCAGCAATTTTCAAACATAAAATTTTTTTAAGCATGCCACACCTTACTGTTTAGTCATTTTTCCCTTAGATTGTTAAATTAAAAATAACAACAGCCAACACAACAATAGCCATTCAATGTGACTCAAAATTGTATGTTTTCTTTTTTTTGTCTGATAAGCAAAAAATATATTTTTGGTGTGTCACAAAATTTTAATAAGTAGTTTATGTGTGCCATGATGTGACAAAAGACTGAAATCACTTTAGTTGACATTGTACTAGCTATTTACATTTAACTCATTTCATCTTCACAACATCCCTTTGAGGAAAGCACTATTATTAGCAATTCTAGAGATGAAGATCCTGAGAGATGAACTAGTTTGCCCAAGAAGAAACCAGAGCTAGCATTCCAACCCAGGCAGGCTGGCCAGATCTGGAGATCATACTCTAAACCAGCCGTGGGCAAACTACGGCCCGCGGGCCAGATCCGGCCCGTTCAGCTGTTTTATCCGGCCCGCGGAGCTGAAAGAGCGGAGGGTTCTCTTGCTCTCCCCTCCGCTCCTTCACCAGCAGCCCAAGATGAGAGTGCCAGCATGGTCAGGCTGCTTTTGTTCCAGCCCTCCGGTCCAGTTTAAGAACCCATGGTGGCCCTCGAGTCAAAAAGTTTGCCCACCCCTGCTCTAAACCATTTCACAATACTTCTCCCTCCAATCTCAGCCCAGGTCATTATGTTATACTAGAGACCCAGCGCTCACGATGCTCGCTTTGGCTCGGTTTGGCTTGCCTCGGCTGGCAGACCCGCCCATCACCACTCATAGCTTGCTTCCCTGTCTCCACCACCAGGGATAGCTCGCATCCCGCCTGCCGTGAAAGCCGCTGCTCATTTGTGCTGCTGGTCTGTGACGGCGTGTCGGCCATGAGCCTTTTGCATAAGAGATCATGGATTAAAATGCACTTTCTAAGAGCTAACTATGAACAAAACACACATGAACCACCTTCCAAAATAGGCCATAAAAACAATTAAAGATTGAAAAAAATTACACAAAATATGTGCTGCAACTACAATGAAATTAAATTATAAATCACTCATACACAAATATCTGTGTAATCCTGAAATATATGGGACAATATAAGAGATCAATGAGATATTACAAAATACCTTGAATTAAAGATAAAAACACAACATAACAAAATATGTGAAATGCAGCGAAAGCAGTGTTTAGAGGAAAATATATAGCATTAAAGAATATATTGGAAAAGAAGTAAAAGGTTTAAAATCAATTATTTAAGCTTCCATCTTAAGAAACTAGAAAAAGAACAAATTAAACTAAGAGCAAGTAGAAGAAAGCTTATAATATAGAGGTAAAATCAATGAAACAGAATACTATATAATTCATTTCTGTAGAAATCACCAAGCTAGTCTTAAAATTTGTATGGAAGCAAAGGAACTGGAATAACCAAAGCAATTGAAGCCAGACGGTGGGGGTGAGGGTCAGGCAAGAGTTGGAGGATTCACATGAACTGATTTTAGACTTCCTATGAAACTACATTATTCATAGTGTTTTACTAGTGAAGAATATGCATACTGTTCTATGGAACAGAATAGAAATTCCAGAAATCCACAGTTATGATCATTGACTTTTGACACAGATGCCACGTGGAATGGTATAGTTTTTACAATAGTGTTTGAACAACTGAACATTCATATGCAAGACATACAAAAACCTCATACTGTATATAAAAATTAACTCAAAATGGATCACAAACATAAATGTATAAGTGAAATCCATAAAGCTTCCATAAGAAAATGGGAGAAACATCTATGTGACACTGATAAAGATTTAAGACACTAAACACAAATCATAAAAGAAAAATGGTAAATTGAACTTCAAAATAGAAACTTCTCTTTGAAAGACATTGTTAATTAAATAAAAAGACAAGCCATGGATCTGGTGAAAATTCTGAAAATATGTATCAGATAAAGAACTATTAACCAGAATATACATGACTATCCCAACTCAGTAAGAAAACAGACGACCAATATAAAAAAAGAAAACAGATGACCTACTATTAAAAAAATTAGCAAAACTCTGAACAGACACTTCACCAAAGAAAAGGTGTAGGTGGTAAATACATACATAGAGATGTTTAACCATCATTAGTCATTAGAAAATGAAAAATTAAAATTTACATAGAGATACAGCTATCTACCTATTAGGATGGTTGGAACTAAAACCAAAAGGAGACTGGGACAAGCGCTGGTGCCGGAGGCTCGGTCCAGCAGGGGTATTAGCAGGTGAAATCTGCATGCTATTTCCTGCTGCTGGGACATCTCCCCCAACCGATAACCTTCTACTGCTTACCAACCTTACCTTTGATATGTATATTTGCTGTACTAAAGGGAAAATGTGTGGATAAAAGCCCTGGGTCCCCAGGCCTCCCAAATTTATGTTTCATGTCTATTTTTTAAAAATACATTTTTATTGATTTTTTACAGAGAGGAAGAGAGAGGGATAGAGAGTTAGAAACATCAATGAGAGAGAATCATCGATCAGCTGCCTCTTGTATACCCCCCACTGGGGATGTGCCAGCAACCAAGGACATGCCCTTGACCGGAAACGAACCTGGGACCTTTCAGTCCAAAGACCTAGGCTTTATCCACTGAGCCACACCGGTTTCGGCCGTATATTTCATGTCTAGTCTCAATCCATGTAAGTCGCAGCCCCTTCTCCAGATTCCTGAACCCTTAATGCGGAAAGACCCTAGCAACTAGAAATTTCAAACATTGTCAATAGGAATGAAAAAAGGTATAATCACTACAGCAATAGTTTGGCAGTTACATATAAAGTTAAACAAGTTACTATAAGACCTAAGAGAAATTAAAATGTATGTACACACAAAATCCTACATGTGAATGTTTACAGCAGCTGTATCCAGAACTGCTAAAAACTGTAAATAATCCAAAATGAGTGAATAAATTGCAGTACCTTTATACAATGGAGTACTTACTCAGCAATAAAAAGATACAAACTACCGATTGATGCAAGGTGAATGAATCTTAAATACAGTATACTAGTCTCCAGCCCACCAACCTGAATGCGCCTGATCTCAGAAATTAAATACATCATGCTAAATGAAAGATCTCACTTATATGATATCCTTGAAAAGGTGAACTAAAGGGAGGAACTAGTGTGATCCCAATAAATTTAAAAAATCTAAAGAGACCCTTTGCAGGAGCTAGGGTGGAGGGAGGGGACTTGTTGAATACAAAGGGCATGAGTAACTTTCTGGGGCAGTGGAAGCATTCTATTTCTTTTTTTTTTTTTTTTTAAATTTTTTTTTTATTAAGGTATTATCTGTATACATAGCTTATCATTGCCCCCCCCCAATATATGCCCTCCCTCCCCAGAGTTTTGTGTCCATTGGCTATTCTTATATGCAAGCATACCAGTCCTTTGGTTGATCTCTTATCTCCCCCAGATCTCCCTACCCCCCCCCCCGCTGTCATTTGACAGACTGCCTGTTTTTTTACTGTCACTATATCAATCTTTCTGTTCATTCGTTTATAATGATCTTTAATATCCATAAATGAGTGAGGTCATGTAGTGTTTCTCTTTCATTGACTGGCTTATTTCACTCAGCATGATGCTCTCCAATTCCATCCAAGTTACTGCAAATGATGAGAATTCCTTCCTTTTTATGGCAGCATAGTATTCCATGGTGTAGATGTACCATAGTTTTCTGATCCATTCATCTGCTGACGGGCACCTAGGCTGTTTCCAAGTCCTAGCTATTGTAAATTGTGCTGCTATGAACATAGGGGTGCATATATCCTTTCTGATTGGTCTTTCTAGTTTCTTGGGGTATATTCCTAGTAGTGGGATTACTGGGTCAAATGGGAGTTCCATTTTCAGTTTTTTGAGGAAGCTCCATACTGTTTTCCACAGTGGTTGCACCAACCTACAATCCCACCAGCAGTGCACGAGGGTTCCTTTTTCTCCACAACCTCGCCAACATTTGTTGTTTGTTGTTTTGTTGATGTTGGCCATTCTGACAGGTGTGAGATGGTACCGCATTGTTGTTTTGATTTGCATCTCAGCATTCTATTTCTTGATTACGGTGGTCAATACAAGACCATGTGTGTTGTCAAAATTCATAGACCCGTGAGCCTAAAGAATGAATTTTACTGTTTGCAAATTATAGCCTTTTTAAAAAGTCGGGCGGAAAGGAGTGTCTGCTGATGTGTAAGAACAGGTTGTAGTGGGGTAAGGCAGAATTCCAGGCAAAGGACGGATGGTGGCTGGCACTAGGATGAAAGTCCTGCTGGTGGTGAGAAGTGATCTGATTCCAGTTATATCTTGACGATGAAGTCTACAGGATTTCTGACAGACTGAACATGGACCATGACAGAAAGAGGAACCACGGATGGCGGCGATGGTTTTGGTCCAACAACTGGAAAGGTGGAGCCCCCCCCACTGAGATGGGAGGCTCCGTACAGGTGGAACATGAGTGTACGTGCGCTGGGAACAGAAGGGGAAGTCAGGAATTCAGTTCTAAGCTCCAGTCTACTATAAAATGAAGATGTTGCCAATATTTATGACATTGTTTTGTTTTGCACTCATCACAGCACTCCTCCGGTTCAGCTACAAGTCCCATTATGCAGACTTGGCTGTGGCCTAGAGGGAAGCCCAGCCCTTTACATAGTTCTGCTCACCGTGACGTGACGTGACGTGACGTGACGGGTCTATCAGTCCTCACCAGCTTAGCTTGCTCCTTTTCATACAAGAGGGAACGGCACCACTGCTGGGGCTCCCTGAATGAGGTCCCGCTCACCGCCCTGTCACCGTCTATGAGAGGGAGAGGTGGGATGCCTTGGGGATTCGTGTCTCAGCCACCTCTATCTGACAGAGCTTTCCCCTCCTGTCATGGTGTTTATCGTTTCTACTATGTGTGCTTACCACACAAAAACAAAACAAACACTGCTTTCATCTCTCCAGGCAGTCAGTCCCCGGAAATTCTGCTGCTCCTTTTTGCAGAGGTTCTCCTCTATTCTCTACTTTACACTATCACTTCACTTATTTTTTTTAATCCGCACCCAAGGATATGTTTATTGATTTTAGAGGAAAGGGAGGACACACACAACAATGTGAGAAAGAAACATCAATTGGTTGCCTCCCATAGCACCCAATGGGGGACTGGACTTGCAACCTAGAAATGTGCCCTGACTGGGAATCAAACTCACAACCTTTTGGTGCTCCAACCACTGAGCCACCAGCCAGGGCTGGACTATCGTTTTCACCTGAGCGCTGGGAAAAAAGAATCTGGTAACAAAACAAAAAGCTACTATGGATTCCACAGAAAGCTTTCTTCTCTGAAGGGAGAGCCAGTTCTATTTCCTATTTTCAATACTGTCACCTAGAAACCAAAATTCTCAGCTGACATAACATTCAGGGCTAGTTTAATTCCTAGGAAACTACTCAGCACAGTACAAAACATAAACATCATCATCATCATCAGCAGCAGCAGCAGCAGCAGCACTTGCCTTCATACGTACACCAACAACCTGAAATCTCAAATCGTAAATCTCTACAAGTAATGACAGCTGCTTAGTTTATTGACCATTTAATATATGTAGGGTACTATGTTAAGTGCTATGAGTAAATTAGACCATTTAATAACCAAAATAGCCATGTATTATTGTTATTCCTATTTTATACATGTAAAAATTTCCCCCCAAAAATTAAAAATAAAGTTAATATTCAAGAAAACATTCATAAAAACAGGAAATAGTATACCAATCTTAGAAGCACCAAGTACCTAAAATCTGGTTTGAATGACAAATATTTGTCACACTGCAATTTATGTCAGAGATCCAAGATTCTTTTTTACTTTATAATATTTTTTATTGATTTCCAAGAGGAAGGGGTTTGGGGAAAGAGAGAGAGAGGCATCAATAATGAGAGAGAATCACTGATCGGCTGCCTCCTGCACGCCCCCCACTGGGGATCGAGCCGGCAACCCGGGCCTGTGCCCTGACCGGAATCATACCTGGGACCCTCCAGTGTGCAGGCCAATGCTTTAGCCACTGAGCCACACCAGCAGGGCCAGGAAGACTCTACAAACCGTGCTGGACAGATGGTTACCGAGCCCTTCGCAAGCACAGGGGGCGCCTCTGGCACGGCGTCAGCACCACGGGGACAGGGTAAAACTTTCTGCTCCCGACTTCAAGATTACAGTATAAGTGCGGGATAAAAAAACCTCTAAATGAACCAGGAAGAGACCTAAGGTTCAATAAAAGGAACAGACAACTCCAGGAGAGGAGGGAGAGGCCAGTGACATTAGCTCTTCTGGAGAGGTGATGTCTGAATTGTTCTCTAAGGATAAGGAGATCTGGCCTGCCCGGTGCGGCTCAGTGGTTGGGCATCAAACTATGAAGCAGATCCCAGTCAGGGCCAGAGAGTTCATGGGTGGAAGTATGGAGGCTTCTTTCAGGTCCTCTTTGGGTATTTCTTTTATATATATATATTTTATTGATTTTTCACAGAGAGGAAGGGAGAAAGATAGAGAGCTAGAAACATCGATGAGAGAGATACATCGACCAGTACCGAAACCAAGGTACATGCCCTTGACCGGAATCAAACCCGGGACCTTTGGGTCCGCAGGCCTACACTCTATCCACTGAGCCACACCGGTTTCAGCCTCTTTGGGTATTTCTATTGTGACAGCAGACTCTGTGGTTAACCTTGTGCAGTAATTAAGTAGTGTGTTTATAACCTAAATCTCAATGGACTTTTCTAAGATTTCTCCTCAGGCTCAGGAAGAAATAAAATAAGATTTGAGCTTATAAGCCAAATAAATGAAGTTTTATGTTAGAGATTATCTGTACCAATAGCCTCAAACTTCACTATGCATAGAACCAAACATAAAGAAAAAGGAGAAAAGAAGATTCAAATGAACAAAATAAACCAAAATAATAATAAAAGATGTAACATTGATTTCAACACTAAGTAGAAAGAAAGAAAAAAGAAAAGAGGAAAAAGGAAAATATGAATTTAGTCTCTCTAGGGAGGCTGAAAATACAGATTAGGTTTATTTTTAAGGTAGCCATCTGAACTGGCTTTTACACACACAAACAAAACACAATGCCAGAAGCAGCAGACCGCCTGTCCAACCTGGAGGGAAGGCAGGGAGTAAGAGAGCAACCAAACAATGTGCGTGCATATAAGCATAACCAACGGACACAAGTCAGTTGGGGGGGGGGGGGGATGTGCTGGGGCAGTGGTCGGCAAAATCATTAGTCACCACAGCCAAATATAAACAGTACAACGATTGAAATTTCTTTTGAGAGCCAAAATTTTTAAATTTAAACTTTTTCTAACATTGCTTCTTCAAAATAGACTCGCTCTGGCTGTGGTATTTTGTGGAAAAGCCTCACTCAAGGGGCCAAAGAGCTGCATGTGGCTCTCGAGCCGCAGTTTGCCGACCAGTGTTGGGGGTGGGAGCGGCCGGGGAGAGGTCAATGGGGGGAAAAGGAGACATATGTAATACTTTAAACAATGACTAATTTAATTAAAGAACAATGGCCCCATAGCAGAGCACTGGTCCTCCTGGCCTCCTGTCCTCCCATACCACGGCCACCCTGGCTTTTAGCCACAGTCCCAACTGCTGGATGGATGGGATAACCTCTGGTGGGGGCAGTGCTTTTATGAGCAGTGACCGTCTGGTGACAGAAAAGGGAAAGTGAGGCAGTATGCGAACAGAACAAAACAGAACGAGCGCTGTTTCTGTTCACCAGCACTGGGTGGGATGAGGTGGCGGCCCAGACGCACACGGAAGAATGAATTCTGACCTTTCCCCGCTCCGAGGACTGAAGCCCGAGTTGCTGAAGGAAAAGAAACTCCCAGGCTGACCTAACGAGAGCTCGAGGCCGCGCCAGTTGGCACCAGAAGCAAAAGTGAACTTGCATAGCTAATCTCGTTTTCTCCGGTGGCCATGTGCTAATATACCAGGATCAGGATATAAACCCCAGGGAAAGAGTCTGAGAAAACAAACCGAACCACAGCCACTGGATCCTGGAGCCCCGGAGTGAGCTGAGGAACAGAGGGGTGCATACGGGTCCAGAGTGAGCTGAGGAACAGAGGGGTGCATACGGGTCCAGAGTGAGCTGAGGAACAGGGGGGGTGCATAGGGGTCCAGAGTGAGCTGAGGAACAGAGGGGGTGCATAGGGGTCCAGAGTGAGCTGAGGAACAGAGGGGGTGCATAGGGGTCCAGAGTGAGCTGAGGAACAGAGGGGGTACATAGGGGTCCAGAGAGAGCTGAAGAACAGAGGGGTGCATAGGGGTCCAGAGTGAGCTGAGGAACAGAGGGGTGCATAGGGGTCCAGAGTGAGCTGAGGAACAGAGGGGGTGCATACGGGTCCAGAGTGAGCTGAGGAACAGAGGGCTGCATACGGGTCCAGAGTGAGCTGAGGAACAGAGCGGGTGCATACGGGTCCAGAGTGAGCTGAGGAACAGGGGGGGTGCATAGGGGTCCAGAGTGAGCTGAGGAACAGAGGGGGTGCATACGGGTCCAGAGTGAGCTGAGGAACAGGGGGGGTGCATACGGGTCCAGAGTGAGCTGAGGAACAGAGCGGGTGCATACGGGTCCAGAGTGAGCTGAGGAACAGAGGGGGTGCATACGGGTCCAGAGTGAGCTGAGGAACAGGGGGGGTGCATACGGGTCCAGAGTGAGCTGAGGAACAGAGGGGTGCATACAGATCCAGAGTGAGCTGAGGAACAGGGGGGGTGCATACGGGTCCAGAGTGAGCTGAGGAACAGAGCGGGTGCATACGGGTCCAGAGTGAGCTGAGGAACAGAGGGGGTGCATACAGATCCAGAGTGAGCTGAGGAACAGAGGGGGTGCATACGGGTCCAGAGTGAGCTGAGGAACAGGGGGGGTGCATACGGGTCCAGAGTGAGCTGAGGAACAGGGGGGGTGCATACGGGTCCAGAGTGAGCTGAGGAACAGAGGGGTGCATACAGATCCAGAGTGAGCTGAGGAACAGAGGGGGTGCATACAGATCCAGAGTGAGCTGAGGAACAGAGGGGGTGCATACGGGTCCAGAGTGAGCTGAGGAACAGAGGGGTGCATACGGGTCCAGAGTGAGCTGAGGAACAGAGGGGGTGCATACGGGTCCAGAGTGAGCTGAGGAACAGAGGGGTGCATACGGGTCCAGAGTGAGCTGAGGAACAGAGGGGGTGCATACGGGTCCAGAGTGAGCTGAGGAACAGAGGGGGTGCATACGGGTCCAGAGTGAGCTGAGGAACAGAGGGGTGCATACGGGTCCAGAGTGAGCTGAGGAACAGGGGGGGTGCATACGGGTCCAGAGTGAGCTGAGGAACAGGGGGGGTGCATACGGGTCCAGAGTGAGCTGAGGAACAGGGGGGGTGCATACGGGTCCAGAGTGAGCTGAGGAACAGAGGGGGTGCATACGGGTCCAGAGTGAGCTGAGGAACAGAGGGGGTGCATACGGGTCCAGAGTGAGCTGAGGAACAGAGGGGGTGCATACGGGTCCAGAGTGAGCTGAAGAACAGAGGGGGTGCATACGGGTCCGGAGTGAGCTGAGGAACAGAGGGGGTGCATACGGGTCCAGAGTGAGCTGAGGAACAGAGGGGGTGCATACGGGTCCAGAGTGAGCTGAGGAACAGGGGGGGTGCATACGGGTCCCGAATTCTTCTCAGACTCACAGAACTAGGAACTCAAACTAAACCCCTCAGCTCAGGAGGGGGGCCGGGAGGTGGCTGGGTGAGCACTGCTATTCTTTAGTCTGAATGACTGAGAAGTTTACCCTAAAGTGAGCTAGCTTGAAAGTATTATTTGAGAATTGCTATGCTATTTCAACCATCTGCATTTTTTACAAGGACTTGTGAACTAATCTATATATTTACAACTTTAAAAAGCCAAAATCATACTTGTCTCATTTCCAAAAGTCACACAAACCCAGTAGGTCACCAAGGGAAGAGGCGAGGTTTCTCACAGTGCTTGGCATTGCTGCTCTTTAATGGCTAAGTGAAGAGGAAACGAAGTACGCAAACTGTAAAGGGAAAATCCTTCAAAAAGGTGTGCACAAACTACTCCTCATCACCTCTCTGTGGAAAAACAATGATGATGAAAAATTGAGCAAACTAGAGATGATATGTATGACATTCAGTTTTTCTTTTAAAAATAATATTTCGGGGGCCTGGGATGTAATGCAACTTATGTAAATGGTTTTACATTAATAAAAGTAAAACTAAAGCTAAACTTACATATATATCCCTGATAGTGTCCTCTCTAACAGCATTACCAGATGGGTTGATCAACTCTAAAAAGCTTCAAACCATCTAGGTCAGCCTTCTAACGGTAAAACACTGTGTAATTGGTACCCACTTCTACAAAATTTTGCCAACTGGCAGAACATTTTCCCAAGCGGTTGGTTAAGCAGCTGAAACAGGTTATCTGTTCACACAGCAACTGTTTAAAAGATCTGGGCCTGGCCTAGCCGGTTTGGCTCAGCATGTAGAGCATCAGCCAGGACTCAAGGGTCCCGGGTTCAATTCTGATCAAGGGCATAGGCCCGGGTTGCAGGATCAATCCCCAGGAGGGGGCATGCAGGAGGCAGCCAATCGATGATTCTCTCTCATCAAAGATGTTTCTCTCTCTCCTTCTCCATTACTCTCTGAAATCAATAAAAATAAAATAAAGCCGAAACCGGTTTGGCTCAATGGATAGAGCGTTGGCCTGCGGACTGAAAGGTCCCGGGTTCGATTCCGGTCAAGGGCATGTACCTTGGTTGCGGGCACATCCCTGGTAGGGGGTGTGCAAGAGGCAGCTGATTGGTGTTTCTCTCTCATCAATGTTTCTAACTCTCTATCCCTCTCCCTTCCTCTCTGTAAAAAAATCAATAAAATATATTTTAAAAAATAAAATAAAATAAAAAAAGATTTGAGCCCAGCCAGTGTGGCTCAGTTGGTTAAGAATCATCCCATGCACCAAGAGGTTGCTAGTTCAATCCCCAGTCAGGGCACATGCCCTAGTTATGTATGGGCTTTATTCCCAGTGGGGCGCATAATTAATGTTTCTATCGCTTTCCCTTCCTTGCTCTGAAATCAATAAAAAACATCATAAATAAAGGATTTGGAAATTAGGTTACCAAAATATAGCAAAAAGAGGTAAAATGAATTTTACTTAGAAAATCCAAACTGCTCTAAAAAACAGAGACCATCGTACTCTGTATGATATATGCATGTGGCATCTGAGAATATGTCCAAAAATAATGTCTGAATTATATCAGGCATTGTCGTTAGCTTTGAACTAGTCTAATCAGTGAATACTAGATGTGGTCTATACCTAAGGTGACCAGATTTTAGCATTGGTAAAGCGGGACACCATTGACCCGGGGGTGGAGGGGTGGTCGTCTTGATTAAAAATTTGGTCTATATGGAGCAACAAAAATTTTCATAGCCGAAACCGGTTTGGCTCAGTGGTAGAGCGTCGGTCTGCGGACTGAGGGGTCCCGGGTTCGATTCCGGTCAAGGGCATGTACATTGGTTACATTGGTTGCGGGCACATCCCCGGTGGGAGGTGTACAGGAGGCAGCTGGTCGATGTTTCTCTCTCATCGACATTTCTAGCTCTCTAACTCTCTCCCTTTCTATCTATAAAATATCAATAAAATATATTTTAAAAAATTTTTTTCATAGAATGCAAAAATAGTATTGTAATATATATTTTTAAATTTCGACATAAGTACAATTTACAAATACAATAAATAAAAATTATGTATAGCATTATTTTATTATTTGGCATATTTCTCATTTGAGTGATTTTTTTTAGTAGATTGCCGTCATTGTTTAAAAGGTCATAAAATTTTTCACAAGAATTTGTTAAATTATATTTCATACCTAAAATGGCTTTCAAAGTCTCAACACTTAATTGTAATGTAAGTCGAAAGTGTCACTTTCAAGGCCGCCACTATAAAATATAAATAATACAAGTACTGTCTGCTAAATTCAAGAAAATTTATGTAGTTATGA
Organism: Vespertilio murinus; assembly: GCA_963924515.1. Taxonomy (NCBI): domain Eukaryota; kingdom Metazoa; phylum Chordata; class Mammalia; order Chiroptera; family Vespertilionidae; genus Vespertilio; species Vespertilio murinus. Next base: position 3,185,765 of record OZ004720.1, on the reverse strand, counting down.
AATAAATTACTTACCTAAATTATCTGAATAGCTGTTTTGTAATGACATCACCTGTGTAACTAGCTTACTAGCACGCAGTACGATGTGTATCGTCTGAGAGACAGCTACAGAATGTTTTCGTCGTTGCCAATCTCAAAAAATGCCGTTGTTCAGTAAGTCCAAACAATGGTGGTCGAATTCTAACAACTGATCAGCAATGCGAACTTTGATAAGCAGTTCTCGATAATCAGTTCTCAACAATTATTTGTTTTTATTAAAGTTTAACATTATAAAATTAACAAAAATAATATAAAACTCATATCCTGGCTAAAAAGCCAAATGGCCGCCGAAAACCGTATATTCCCTTCCCGTTCTCCTGCCTTTCCCTAGCTGGTCGTGCATTCTTTCCAAAACTCGGGACTTTTTAAAAACGCCCCGGGACGCAGGACAAATTGTTAAAAATCGGGACTGTCCCGCCAAAAGCAGGACATCTGGTCACCTTATCTATACCTTTCAGGACTAGAACAATCTTGTTTTGCTGAGATTCTTGAAAACAACTCTGGGTTACAGGCTCTAAATCTTCCCACACATCCTTTCCCCTTCAAGTTTTCATATCCTCCAGCCGTGTCACTTTTTTTACGACAGCTGCTACTTTATAAATCCATGCTTCTAGTAGGAAGTGTTGTTCTTGTGTGTGTGTGTGTGTGTGTGTGTGTGTGTGTGTGGTTCTTTGTTTTTTGGGTTCCTTTTTTTGTTAATCCTCACCTGAGGGTATTTTTTCCATTGACTTTTAGAGTGGAAAGGACAGAGGGAGAAGAAAGAACAAGAGGGTTGGGGGGAGGAGGGGGGAGAGAGAGAGAGAGAGAGAGAGCGAGCCCATGTGAGAGAGAAACACTGATCAGTTGCCTCCTGCATGCACCCCAACTGGGGCCAGGAATCACAGCCACAGCGCTGTAACACTCTAGCCGCGTAGACACACCAGCCAAGGCAAGCATGCAATGTTTTTATTTGAAAATATAGAATTGAAAGGATGTTGGAGGATTCCGTAAAAATAACCATTCCTCACAGTGTACACAGATATGCACTGTGGACCCGCTTTTGCCCCCTGTACACAGACAGACACTGCTCAGGTGCTCCCTCGGCTGAATGGCCGGCCACGGAAATCCACAAGTTTACGTTTCGGATTGGTTCAGAAATATCGCCCTCCGGCGTGCACACTTAGACGCGTAAGGCTCGGGGAGCTGCTCTGCCGGCGCCTGCCGGACACGCGGTTTGGGGATCCGATGGGGAGCGGTGAGGGCCGGCGCCAGCCCCCCGCCCCGGAGCGCCCCTCAGACCCCGCGGAGGTTCACGAGCCGCCCACGGCTCATCTGCGGGCCGCCTGAGGCCACGGTCAGCACCCCCACACCATGGCAGTGAGACGCGGTGCGCGAAGTCTGAACGGCCAGCTACTGCTATTCCAGACTCCACAACAGGCAAAAGAAACGTGAGTCTGACAGTGGACCAATGATTGTTTTTAAAATCCTCACCCAAGGGCATGTATACTGACTGACTTGAGAGAGGAGAGAGAGAGAGAGAGGAGAGAGAGGAGAGAGAGGAAGGGAGACAGAAAGAGGGAGAGCCAGCCAGTATAGCTCAGTAGCTGCAGGTCAACAGATGAACCAGGAGGCCATGGTTTGATTCCGTGTCAGGGCACATGCCTGGGTTCTAGGCTCGATCCAGAGTAAAGGGCTTGCAGGAGGCAGCCAATCAATGATTCTCTCTCATCACTGATGTTTCTCTCTCTCTCTCTCTCTCTCTCTCTCTCTCTCTCTCTCTTCCCCCCAGCCCCCCCCCCCAGAATTAAAAAAATAATTTTTTAAAGAGGGACAGAAACATCTATATAAGAAACATCGATCAACTGCCTCCCATACACACCCGGACAGTAACTCAAACCTGCAACCTAGACATATGCTATATACTATGTGCCCTGACTGGGAATCAAAGCCACAATCTTTTTGGTATACAGGGCAATGCTCCAGCCAACTGAGCCACCCAGCAGGGATGGATTAATGGTTTCTTTCTTTCTTTTTTTAATCCTCACCTGAAGGTATTTTTTCTTTTGATTTCAGACAGTGGAAGGAAGAAGGGGGAGACAGAGAAACTGACGTTAGAGAGACACATTGATTGGTTGCCTCCCGCATGGGACTGAACTGGAAACCCATGTATGCACCCTTGACAGGGAATCGAGCCCAAGATCCTTTGGTCCACAGGCTGACACTAACCACTGAGCAAAACAGGCCAGGGCTAGACTAATGGCTTCTTAAAGAAACTTTCTCCCTTTCAACTGGAGTAACACCCCAGGTTAGTTTTCTATTGCTACTGTAACAAATTACCATAAACCTAGTGACTTAAAACAACACGATCCACTCTCACTCTGAAGGCCATAAACCCGCGTCTTAAGGAGCCAACAGTCAAGGTGTGGCAGGGCCCGTTCCTTCTGAGGGTCTGAGGGAAAATCAGTCCCCTCGTCTTTTTCAACTTCCAGGGCACGCTTGTCTATACTCTGCTCATATTCCCTTTATCACACCACTCCGACCTCTTACTCCATCATCGAATCTCCTTCTACTCACCTGGTCTCTATAGAGAGACCTGTATCATTACATTGGACTCACTTTGATTACCCAAGGTAATTCCCCATCTCAAGAGCCTTAACTACATCACATCTGCAAAATCTCTTAGCATTCCCGTGGTAACAGGAACTAGGATGTGGTAACTCTCACAGCCCACCACACACCTGCATAAAATTTTTAAATTCTATAAAGCACACTTACCCACATTATCTCATTTAATCCTTATAAGGTGTTATCATTCTTATTTTTATGAATAAAGCAGGTTTAGAAAAGTTGATTCCTCAGCCAGTCATAGTTAGGCAAAGAACTAGGACTCAAAACCCAAGCATGTGGCCCTGGCCCCCATACCATTACCACACTCTCCTCCTCCTCCTGTCCTTTTTATAATCAATCCCCTGGCCCTCCTCCTCTGATTTTCTCGAACAACTTCTTACCATACCTAAAGTCCAAAATAAAAGTTACCAAACACAAAACAGAAAAAACATTTAGCCCAAACCAGAAGCTCCCAAACTTTCTCAGGTCACACCTCCCTTAGAATCTTGGTCATTTCTCTTCTATTTGCATGTTCTATGCCAAAAGAAATTCCTAACACTTTTCTTAGAGTCACACTTAATACGTGTTTATGTCCTAACAGCTTAATTTAGCACCTTATGAGTATTTCACAACTTCTCCATTTCTGATTCTTAGAATCAATCTGATAGTGCCACCCTTCCTGCTTCACACGGGCTTTTATAAAGCGCTTGCTTTATTCATGACAAGGGCCAAAGTCCCAGATTTGCAAAAATATGACAGCAGATCAAAAGGAATGTGATTTAATGCTGAATTATGAATTATCGTGAGCTAGCGGTTTGTGAGATGTTTTTATTAATGTCACTGTGTTTCCCGGAAAATTAAAAACTCTGTGTGATGCCCATGTGAGTCTGCGGGGGCACCCCACAGGGCCCGGGCCTCTGTTCGGAGCGAGGGGCTTATGCACTTTGGCATGCAAGGTGCACAGCTATGTCTCCAGGTGATGGGCTAAAATAAACATTAGAGGGGACTCCCAGTTTGTTATCACATATATTTTGCATACCAACTTGGCATTTTCTATTAAAGATATATTCTTTTTAAAATATATATATTTTATTGATATTTTACAGAGAGAAAGGGAGAGAGATAGAGAGCTAGAAACGTCGATGAGAGAGAAACATCGACCAGCTGCCTCTTGCACACCCCCTACCGGGGATGTGCCCGCAACCAATGTACATGCCCTTGACCGGAATCGAACCGGGGACCTTTTAGTCCGCAGACCAATGTTCTACCACTGAGCCAAACCAGTTTCGGCTATTAAAGATATATTCTTTATCACCACTGCATCAATTCATCCAGTTTTCTCCTGAGAAAGTGTCTATATAATAAGTATTTTTATTTACAACTCTCTAGGAATATAATATACCTAAAGGCAAAGAACTCCTGTTAGACAAATAAAATACATTGACATTTTCATCTGTCCAAAGGAATTAATCTACTCATTCAAATGTCACAAAAACCACCTGACACCAAACATAAAAAAAAATAGTTATTTTCATCCTAAGAAACCAGAAGCACCATTCAGAAAGAATGTATGCCCCCCTATGTTCAGAGGCACAACTTACAATAGCTGAGATCTGGAAACAGCCAGGTGCCCATCAGCAGAAGAGTGGATAAAAGGCTGTGGCACATGTGCACCATGGAATACTCTGCAGCTGTGAAAAAAGGCGCTCTGACCCTGTGAGACAGCATGGAGGGACCCGCAGAGTATCACGCTAAGTGAAACAAGCCAGAGAAAGACAGGTGTCACATGATCGCACTCACACGTGGAATCTAAGTACCAAAGGAAAGGATGAATAGAATGGACAGAGTGCGGAATCTCAGGGGGAAGATGGGGAGGGCGGGTGTGTGGTAATCAAAGACCTTGCGTGCATACCCCACGGACACAGACAAAGCGGTGCTGAAGGCTGGACGGGAGGGAGGCCTGCAGGGAGTCAATGGGCGAAAAAGTGGACATACGTAATATTTTCAACAATAAAAAATTATTTTTAAAAATAGTCATTTTCACTAACATTAAAAATGTACACAATTTAGCAAAGTAAAAAAACTGTAATACACATTGTCATATTTCCTGATTCTTTTACATATTTTTAAAAATTGATTTCAGAGAAAAGGGAGAGGGAGAGAGAGATAGAAATATCAATGATGAAAGAAAATCACTGATTGGCTGCCTCCTGTACGCATGACACTGGGGATCAAGCCCGCGACCCAGGCCTGTATCCTGAACGGGGATGGAACCGTGACCTCCTGGTTCATAGGTGGATGCTCAACCACTGAGCCATGCCGGGTTCTTTATCACACACCTATATTAAGAGTGATTAAAAGAGAGAAGATATGATACAAATCAAAGCACAGGGAGAGAAAGTTTCAGAATTTGTCCAAAATGCTGCAAATTCGTGGATCTAGATCAGTCATTCTCAAAGCCAAGGTTGCAGCAGAATCACCTGAAGGGTTTGTTAAAATACAGATGGTTGAGTCTCACCGCAGTTTCTGACTCAGATCTATGGCAGAGCCAAGAATCTACATTTCTGGAAAGTTCTCAAGTGGTGCAGATGCTGACGGTACAGGGACCTCACTATAAAAACCACTGGTTTTAACCCTAGCAGGGCGGCTCAGTTGGCTGGAGTGTGGTCCCAAAGCACCAGGTTGTTTTTGTTTTTTGTTTTTAATATATTTCATTGATTTTTTTACAGAGAGGAAGGGAGAAGGATAAAGAGCTAGAAACATTGATGAGAGAGAAACACCAATCAGCTGCCTCCTGCACACCCCCTACTGGGGATGCACCTGAAACCAAGGTACGTGCCCTTGATCAGAATGGAACCTGGGACCTTTCAGTCCGCAGGCTGACGCTCTATCCACTGAGCCAAACAGGTTAGGGCTGCACTGGGTTTTTGAGTTCAATCCCCGGAGGGCATACAAGAGTCAACCAGTGGGTGCATGGCTGGGAGGAATAGCAGATCGATCTATCTATCTATCTATCTATCTAAAATCAGTGGAGATCCTCGAGGATTAATAAAAAATGAAGACAAAAAAATAAATAAAATTAATCAACAAATTAATTTTTAAAAACTTTTTCATCACCTTTTTAAGTAAAATTCACCTTTCCATGGCAATTCAGAAAAGCTACAGAGTGCGTTATGAAAGCTGGTGTGGGAATAAATTTGCATGTGGAACGACATAGCAACGCCAACAACGAAACAGAAAAAGAAAGCAAAACAGTGATAGTTCAATTCTTCCTCAAACAGAAGAAAACAGCTTCTCAAATTGGGCTCCTTGAGGTTTGTGCAAGTTACCAATGTACCCTTCCCTGCCGCTCTGCGGATTGTAACAGCCTCCTGTGAGGAGCCTACAGCGGGGAGAGGCCCAAGAGTTCACCATCAGTGCCGAAATTGTCAACCTTCAGTGGGAAAACACTAAATTACCTTTGTAAAAACGTGGCCCATCCACCGAGCTTCTGACTACTGAATAACACGTTGTGGTAGTGCATGTCAAATTACACGCTGACCAGTTAGATAACGAAATCCAGTCCCGCTGACATAAAACAGAAGTGTACGAGCACAGCTTAAAAACAATCAGGGTGCTGTGCTATTGGTCACCTCTCCCTGACAGCATCCACATCTGTAAATCAGGAAGAGTAACTGGCAGACAAGAGTTAGAAGTCCTACCACAGCCTTAACAGTCAAATAAATATTAAACTATATTCAGTATGTTTTATTAAGGCACAAAAGTATACAATTACGAAAAATGTTTCTAAAAGACTCAAACAAAAATGTTTGCTATCTGATTCAATCGAATACCCCAAAGTCTAAGCCTCACTAAATTACAGAACTTTGTAAAGGTTATGAACAATGAAAAGCTCAACTTCCTGTTTTTCCTATTCCTTATAAATAATAGCCATTGTCAAGTGTTTCCAAAGCAGGGCTTTTACAATTTTTTTTTTTTGTGTGTGTAACCAAAACATGCTCAGTTGAGAGAAACGGTGTAATAAAAATAACATTCTTATACTGACAATAGTATGCTCCTTATCTGGACCAAGTATTAAAAAAAAAAACCCACAAAATAACTCTCAGCAAAGTGGGAATAGAAGGAGCATATCTCAACATGATAAAGGCCATATATAACCGACAGCCAACATTATACCCAATGAGCAAAAACTAAAAGCATTTCCCCTAAGAATAGGAACAAGACAGGGATGTCCACTTTCACAATGCTTACTCAACACAGTACTGGAAGTCCTAGCCACGGTGATCAGACAAGAAAAAATAAAAGGCATCCAAATCGGAAAGGAAGAAATAAAACTCTTATTAGTGCAGAAGACATGATATTGTACATAGAAAATCCTCAAGACTCCACCCAAAACTACTAGATTTAATAAATGAATTTGGCAATGTAGCAGGATACAAAATCAACACCCAAAAACCGATGGCTTTTTAATACACCAATAATGAATCCCCAGAAAGAGAAACTAAACCAGCAATCCCATTTACCATTACAACAAAAAAATGAAGATACTTAGGAATAAACTTAACCAAGGAAGCAAAAGACCTGTACTTGGAAAACTACAGGACGTTGAAAAAAGAGATAGGAAAATATAAACAAGTGGAAGAATATACCATGTTCATGGATTGGTAGAATCAGCATCATTGAAATGTCCATACTACCAAATAGAGTTAATGCAATCCCTATTAAAACACCAATGGCGCCGAAACCGGTTTGGCTCAGTGGTGGAGCGTCGGGCTGCGGACTGAAAAGGTCCCGGGTTCGATTCCGGTCAAGGGCATGTACCTTGGTTGCGGGCACATCCCGGGTAGGGGGTGTGCAAGAGGCAGCTGGTCGATGTTCCTCTCTCATTGACATTTCTAGCTCTCTATCTCTCTCCCTTCCTCTCTGTAAAATATCAATAAAACATATTTAAAAATAAAAAATAAAAAAAATAAAACACCAATGGCTGGAACAAAAATTTATATGGAATCAAAAAAGACCCCGAATAGCTGCAACAATTTTGAGAAAGAAAAACAAAGTTGGAAGAATCATAATACCTGATTTCAAGATATACTACAAAGTCACCGTAATCAAAACAGCCTAATACTAGAACAAGAACAGGCATATAGATCAATGCAACAGAACAGAAAACCCAGAAATCCACCAAGCCATTACACTCAATTAATATTTGACAAAGTAGGCAAGAGCACACACAATAGAGTCAAGAGAGTTTCTTCAATAAATGGTGTTGGGAAAGTTGTACAGATACATGCAAAAAATGGAACTAGAACAAAAACTTACACCACACACAAGAATAAACTCAACATGGATAAAGAACTTAAATGTCAAACGGAAACACAAAAATTTTTTTAGAAGAATCCATAGGCAGCAAAATTTCAGACATATCTTACAGCAATATATTTACACATACCCCTCCTAAGGCAAAGGAAACTAAGAAAAAATAAACAAATGGGACTACATAAAAATAAAAAGCTTCTGCCGAAACCGGTTTAGCTCAGTGGATAGAGCGTCAGTCTGTGGACTGAAAGGTCCCAGGTTCGATTACGGTCAAGGGCATGTACCTTGGTTGCGGCCACATCCCCAGTAGGGGGTGTGCAGGGGGCAGCTGGTCGATGTTTCTCTCTCATCAACGTTTCTAGCTCTCTATCCCTCTCCCTTCCTCTCTGTGGAAAATCAATTTTATACACACACACACACACACACACACACACACACATATAGATATACAGATATATATTTAAAAAATAAGAATAATAATAAAAATAAAAAGCTTCTGCACATCAAAAGAAACCATCAACAAAACGAAGAGAGCCTACTCTATGGGAGAACATATTTAACAATGATATAACATCTGATAAAGGGTTAATAGCCAAAATATATAAGGAACTCATACAACTTAACAAAAGGAAGACAAACAGTCCAATTTTAAAATGGGCAAAGGATCTAAATAGACACTTATCCAAAGAATACATACAGATGCCAAAGAGACATATGAAAAAATGCTCAAAGTCACTAATCATTCAAAAGATGCAAATCAAAACGACAATGAGGTACCACCTCACACCTGTCAGAAGGCTACCACCAACAAATCAACACATGACAAGAGCTGGGAGGATGTGGAGAAAAGGAAACCCTCGTGCACTGCTGGGGGGAATGCAGACTGGTACAACCATTATGGAAAACACTGTGGAGTTTTGTTCAAAAAAATTAAACATGGAACTGCCAACTGACCTAGTTGACCTAGTGATCCCACTTCTAGGAATATCCTTCGAAACCAGAAGCACCAACCAGAAAGAATGTATGCCCCTATGCTCATAGCAGCACAACTTAACATAGCTAAGATCTGGAAACTGCCCACGTGCCCATCACCAGATGAGTGGCTAAAAAAGCTGTGCCCCGTTCACACCATGGAATACTATGCAGCTGTAAAAAGAACCTCTTTCCCTTTGAGAGTGCCCAGAGGGTGAATCATGATTAATGTAAGACAGCACTGTCCAGGAGAACTTTCTGGAATGAAGATGTTCTGTACCTGCACTGTAAAATGAAGTAGCACTTGAAATGTGGTGAGTACAACTAAGAAAATAAAATTTATAATTTTAGTTTCAATGAATTTAAATTGAAATAGCCACATGTAGCTAGTGGCTACTTTATTGGACAGCACAGATCTATGCAAATCCTGTAAATTTTATTCTTCTTGGTAGTGATCTGGCTTAGGCTTATGATGCAATTCTGGCCAAAGAGATAGTAGAAAAAGATTTCCTTTAATTTATAACAACAAACAGAAAGAAAAGGTTCATTTTTCTACCCCTGGGTACATGTGATATCATGAACTTTCTGTACTCTGATACATTAAAATCCACTCATCTATCTTGCACTTTGGATCTTTACTCAGCAAATATTAGTTTACTGATTTATGTGGCTCTTCAAAATGTTGATATATTTCATTATTCAATATCAGAAATTCATATTTGTTAACATTACCTTTGACCTCATCAGAGAAGTATTTAAATAATGGGAAGTTGTCAAGCTCAAATTTTACAATTGGCAACAAATAATATCAGTTCTTTCATTTTTTTATAAAATGTCTGCCAAATACCCCAAATCTGAATAACCATAGGTTTTCTGTCAATCGCTCTTTCCAGTAAAACCGGTGTTCCCTAGCCCAGCCACTGTGTCTCGGCGGTTGAGCTGTGGACCCATGAACCAGGAGGTCATGATTCCATTCCTGGTCAGGGCACATCCCAGAATGCAGGCAGCTGATTCTCTATCATCATTGATATTTCTATCTCTCTCCCTCACCCTCCCTCTCTCTGAAATCAATTAAAAAATTTAAAAAACACACTAACCAGATAAACATTAGCCAGATATTTTATATAACTTAAGAACTTGGATAATGTGTAAAAAAAAATTAAAAGTCAAAGAACATTCTGTAAAAACACAGATAGGATTAACCCTGCAGAATACCAAAAGCAATACCTACCTAATCAAGGGCCTGGGCCTCAAACTGATGACTTCCTCTTACAAACAAAAGGAGAATGCTGCTGATTCATTCACTTGCTGACCATCTCTGACATCAGTTTCTGGTCAGTGTTTAAATGGTACACACAAGAGGGACAATCTTTCATTTCCTACATCATAGTTTATGCTATCTCTGGTACAGCTAAAATGAACACTTCATGACTAAGACTCTATAACTGAAAGCTCATATATAGGAAGTATTGCAGGTTAAATATTTTTTTCCTACATATCTCTAAAAGAATGTCTTAAATCCTTCTGATATATGTACAATTTTACATCATAAATACTGAAATAAAGCTAAAGCTAAATATTTACTTGTCCTGTGAACAAAGTGTATATGCAATTCACCTCCAGAAAAGCTTCTATTCTTTAGAATTTACCTTGCAGTAAACTTTGGGGTATAAGCTGACCCTCGCTTTCCAAAAAGCTACACGGCTGGTCTGCTAGGTAACTGCAGGCTGTGCCTTTACTTCACCAAATAGGATTTAATTTCCTGTCCTTAGCATTGCCTGAGATTTGATACAAGAAAAAACACAACCTTGAGTGGCATTTCTCAAAATGGTGTTGAGAGCGAAATGTTCCAGGTATTAAGATGCCAAGCAAACTCTTCCCTTGAGCAAGTGAGTCTCTTAATATTTATTTTTTTAAATATTTTATTGATATTTTACAGAGAGGAAGGGAGAGAGATAGAGAGCTAGAAACGTCGATGAGCGAGAAACACCGACCAGCTGCCTCCTGCACGCCCCCTACTGGGGATGTGCCCACAACCAATGTACATGCCCTGGACCGGAATCGAACCCGGGACCTTTCAGTCCGCAGCCAGACGCTCTACCACTGAGCCAAACCGGTTTCGGCAAGTCTCTTAATATTTAAAGAAAATTACACAAGATTCTTTTACTGCCCAATGGCTCAGAGTTTAAAATATGCTAATTGTCTATGAATTTCCAAGACAAGAATTTAATATGCAGCCTTTCTCAAACTTACTTAATTCAAGATTCCCTTTATTCTTAGAAAATCAGTAATGGCAAAGAGCCCTGATTTTGAAGTCAAAGCTATCTATGCTCAAATTCTAATGCTACCACTCATTAACCATATAATTTCAGATAAGTAATCAGTTTTTCAACTGTAACATGGGGGAAATATTATTACCCACATTTCAGAGGACTGAAGGATAAATTATAAACACACAAAGTGTTAACTATGTGCCTGATAAACTTTAAATGAAATTGCAATTCGTCCTCCTGAGAGCAAATATTGATACTTATTCCTATACACTTTACCTCCTTTTCCCTACTTTTTGCTTTTTCCTTTCAGTTTTCATTCCTGGGATTAATACTCCTATTTGGTTGTCTTTTAATTTAACTGTTAGTTAAAGTAGCCAGTCAAAAGCTCTCCTACACATTGGGGTGGAAGTGGTCAATTGGGGAAAAAAGAGACATATGTAATACTATCTATACTAATAAAAGGGTAATATGCAAATTGGTAGGTACTCCCTCACGCAATAATAGAACAGGTTGTGTGGGGCAACCAGGCCAGCGGGGGGGGGGGGGGGGGGGGGGGTTGGGGGGGATGAGGGGCAACCAAACGACTGAACAGCAAGCTGCGTGGGGTGACCAGGCCGATGGGGGTGGGGGGTGCGATGAGAGGCGACCAGGCCAGAGCGTGTGTGTGTGTGTGTGTGTGTGTGTGTGTGCGCGCACACACGTGTGCGTACGCGCACGCAGTTGGAGGCAACAAGACTGGTGGGGGGTGCAGTTAAGGGCAATCAGGCTGGCAGGAGGGAGCAATCAGGGGCAATCAGGCCAGCAGGCAGAGTCGATTAGGGGTGATCAGGCTGGTGAGGGGGACAGTTAGGGGCAATCAAGCAGGCAGGCAGAGGCCTTTAAGGGGTGATCAGGAAGGCAGGCAGAAGCAATCAGGAAGGCAGGCAAGCGAGCAGTTGGGATTGTGAGAGGGATGTCTGGTGAGATCGGGTCTAAATGGGTAGTTTAACATCCCTGAGGGGTCCCAGATTGGAGAGGATGCAGGCTGGGCTGAGGGATACCCCCCACCCCATGCACGAATTTTGTGCACCAGGCCTCTAGTGTAACACATAAGGATTTCATGTGGCCTTCAAATTCAAATCCAGGAACTCACAAATGGGCCCTGGGTACACGCTGAGAATTCAAAGATGAATGCTGGAGGACACATCATGTAAGTTAAGTAGAGACCCTTGTTCCCTTGGTCAGAGAATTTCATTTATAAGCTCCCCCAATCTAACAGCACATGAATTCCATTTATCATAACTGCATGTCAGTGCTCAGAAAACCAGAATAATAGCTGATGAAACTTCCAATATTCAGTGGTGCTTAACGCAATGGTCAAATCTGGTGAAAGTCTTCGTGTCTAAGTATGCAGCTGTCTGTATCCAGGGTCACTGGAGTACTGATCAGTATCCTCCTTATCCCTAACCCATCCTCGAGGCGATGACCTAGAACTGATCTTAGACACCCAGAGGCCACAATTCCATTGCCTTCAGGGCGAAGTAAGTAACAGAAACTAGTGACACAGAGGTGGTTATAGAGCGAAAGGAAGTGGTGGGGACTTGGACAAATTGGAAAATGTAAGCTGTGAGTAAAGGCACTCAAATATTAAGACACTTTTAACCAAATTCAGTTCCTCTAGTAATTAATGACTGCTTGGGATATAGAGTATACACAATGGCTCACTGAAATCTCCTTTATCTCTTTTATTTTTAATTTTTATTTGTTGACTAGAGGCCTGATGCACAAAATGTGTGCACTAGGGGACGGGGGTCCCTCAGCCTGGCCTGAGCCTTCTGTAGTCCAGGACCCCTCACTCCTTACCGCCCTCCCGCGGTGGAGGCAGGTGAGGCTCCCACCGCCGCCGCTGCACTCACCCGTGGGAGCCCAGCTCCTGGGTTGAGCATCTGCCCCCTGCTGGTCAGTGCCCATCATAGAGAGCAGTCTTTCTGCCATTTGGTCGATTTGCACATTAGTGGTTTATTATATAGGCTTAGAGAGAGAGAGAGAAAGAAAGAGAGAGAGAGAGAGAGAGAGAGAGAGAGAGAGAGAGAGAGAAATTGATTTGTTGTCCCACCTATTTTTGAATTCATTGGTTCATTCTCACATGTGCCCTGACCAGGATCAAACCCACAACCCAGCACATCAGGATGCTGCTGCAACCAACCAAGCTATCCAGCAAGGGCTGAAATCTTCTTCTCTTGAAGTTGTCCTAATTACATTTGCTAATATCTGACACATCAACTGCTAGCAGTCTCTAACAACACTATAAACTCCTGGAAGACAGAGGATCCTTTTTATTCTGCTTTAGTTACTAAAGTGAAGCACCAACAGCCCTAGCTGGTTCAGCTCAGTGGACAGGTGTCAGCCTGCGGACTGGAGGATCCCGGGTTCGATTTCATTCAAGGGCACATGCCCAGGTTGCGGGCTTGATCCCCCCAGTAGGGGGCATGCAGGGAGCAGCCAATCAATGATTTTTCCATCATTGATGTTTCTATCTCTCTCCCTCTCCCTTCCTCTCTGAAATCAATAAAGATATATTTTTTAAAATGAAATAAAGTATTGTTTTACTTATAGATTACATGCAATCAATAGCAATAAGTATGTTTTATATACCGGGCTAAATAAACTATATTAAAATTAATTTCACATTTCTTTTTTTAAATATATTTTTTTATTGATTTCAGAGAAGAAGGAAGAGGGGAGAAAGAAATAAAAACATCAATGATTAAAGAAAATCAATGATCGGCTGCCTCCTGCATGCCCCCCACTAAGATTGAGCCAGCAACCAGGCATGTGCCCTGACTGGGAATCAAACCATGACCTCCTGGTTCATTGGTCGACGTTCAACCACTGAGCTACGCCAGTCTGACTCACATTTTTTTTTCATTTTTCTAAAATATATATTTTATTGATTTTTTTAATTGATTTTTTTTTTTACAGAAAGGAAGAGAGAGGGATAGAGAGTTAGAAACATCAATGAGAGAGAATCATCTATCTGCTGCCTCCTGCACGTCCCCCACTGGGGATGTGCCCGCAACCAAGGTACATGCCCTTGACCGGAATCGAACCTCGGACCCTCTTCAGTCCACAGGCCGACGTTCTATCCACTGAGCCAAACCGGTTTCGGCCTTTTTTTCTTTTTTAATGTGGCCACTGGAAAGCTTTAAATTACATATATGCCTTTCATTATATTTATGTAAGGCAACACTGCCCAAGGAAAGGTCATGTGTTACAACTAATTCCTCTAGTGACTGATAACCAGCGATGATTAATAGAGGACTTCCTCCACGGCCCACAAAAACCAAACCAAACTCCAGCCATTGCACCAGCCCCGGCCCCGGGACTCAGGAGGATGCAGCAAGGTCACTTACCCAGAGAGCAGAAACTAGTTTATCAATCACCCAAGGATAATTTTTTCCTAATAATTCTAGCATATAAAAGAAATGACTAGCCCCAAGAAAAATCTGAGCCAAAAGATTACTTTTCCCTTAATGTTAGATTTTTAAATTTTTATATTGATTTTAGAGAGAGGGAAAGAGAGACATCAATTTGTTATTCCATTTATTTAGGCATTCATTGGTTGATTCTTGTCTATGTCCTGACCCAAGATCAAACCTACAATCTTGGCGTATTGGGACAATGCTCTAAGGCAAACTCATTAGCCAACAGAGCCAAATCTCAACAGTACAACGATTGAAATTTCTTTTGAGAGCCTAATTTTTTAAACTTAAATTTCTTCTAAAAAATTTTTTTCTTCTTCTAACACCACTTCTTCAAAACAGACTCACCCAGGCTGTGGTATTTTGTGGAAGAGCCACACTCAAGGGGCCAAAAAGCCGCATGTGGCTCACGATCCCCAGTTTGCTGACCACAGCTCCAACCAATTAAGCTACCTGGCCAGGGCTCAGTGCTAATTTTTTTGAGACTAGTTAATTGATTTTTAGAGAGGAAGGGAGAGGGAGATAGAGGATCAATGTGAGAGGGAAACATAAATCTTGGCTGCCTCCTGCACGCCCCCTACAAGGGATCCTGACTGGTGTTCGGGACACCCCACCCACAGAGCCACACTGGCCAGGGCAATGCTAGGTTTTTAGGTGGCTAAAACTGAGGTTCAACTTTGGTACTACACCATTACAAAAAAAACAATTTATAATTTTAACCTAATGCTTTTCCCCCCTCTTTAAACCCTTAGGTATAAACACTAAACAAATAAAAAACACTTCACACACATTAGGATGGCTTTAATAAAAAAGATGCACAATGACAAGTGTCGGTAAGGATGTGGAAAAATAAGAACACGCATACACTGCTGGTGGGGATATAAAACGGCACAGCTGTTTTGAAAACAGTTTGGCTGTTCTTCAAAATGTTAAGCACAGAGAAATCCTATGAGCCAGCAATTCCATTCCAAGAGAAATTAAAATACACATCTGCACAAAAACTTGTGCATGTATGTTCACAATAGCATTAGTTATTAATAGCCAAAAAATAAAAACCCAAACATGCATCAATGTTCAGTGAATGGAAAATTAGAATGTGTTCTATCCATATAGAATAGTATCCTATCCTACCTAATAAAAGGGTAATATGCTAATTAGACTGGACATCTTCAGACCGTCCACTTCCTTCCAGACAGAGCCATGGTGGTGGGGGCCAAGGCAGAGGTGGTTAGGGGCGATCAGGCTGGCACGGGAGGGCAGTTGGGGGCCATGAGGCTGGCAGAAGAGGGCAGTTGGGGGCTATGAGGCCGGCAGAGGAGGGCAGTTGGGGGCTATGAGGCCGGCAGAGGAGGGCAGTTGGGGGCTATGAGGCCGGCAGAGGAGGGCAGTTGGGGGCTATGAGGCCGGCAGGGGACTATGAGACCAGCAGGGGGCCATGTTGTAGGGAGGGAAGGGCAGTTAGGCTATTAAGCCGGTAGGCAAGCAAGTGGCTAGCAGCCAGTGGTCCCAGATTGGGAGACCTGTGGGATGGGGTCTAAACTGGCAGTCAGACCCAAGGGGTCCCAGGTTGGAGAGGGTGGAGGCCGGGCTGAGGGACTCCGCCCCCCCCCCCGTGCACGAATTTCATGCACTGGGCCTCTAGTCCTTCCTAAATAATAAAGGGCTAATATGCAAATAGACCAAATGGTAGAACAACTGAACAACCAGTCGCTATGACATGCACTGACCACCAGGGGGTATGCACAGAACATGGCGGGCATCAGCGGTAACGGGTTGGTGGAGCAGGTGAGCAGGGACGCAGGACAAAGGTGGAGCACCAGTCGGTCATTGGGGCGAGCCTCTGGTGGTTACTGAAAATTCTTTGCTCCCATTGGCCACAGTCCTACCCGGCGCCTCACCTGCTGCTGGCACCAGAGCTGAGGCTCACACCCACTACCGGTGCCCAGCACCAGCGCCAATCGCTTGGCACCATCAACAAGTGCAAGCAGTGGCTGCCAGCCCCAATTGCCCCTCAGAGCTTCTCCACTTCCCCCTGCTCCTGAGGGGAGATCAGGGCCGGCAGCTGCCTCTCGCACCTGCTGCCAGTGACAGCCCCGCTCTCACGGCTGCCCGTGCTGGAGCCACAGCTTGCACCTGCTGACAGTGCTAGCCCCACTTGCATCTGCTGCTGGCACCGGCCCCAACTGCGCCTTCAGCAGGTATGAGCAGGGCCAGTGCGGTCAGCACGTGGGTCAGCACGTGGGTCAGCACGTGGGTCAGCACGTGGGTCAGCACGTGGGTCAGCACGTGGGAGCAGCGGTGGTGGGAGGGGGCTGCCTGTGTACAGGTGATCAGAGGCGCAGCGGGAGGGACTGGACGGGGGCACAGAAGATGGGCCAAGACCCGCCCCTGTGCCCACAGCAGCCTCGCGGCCCACAGATCCTTTCAAGCTGCACCGATTCATGCGCTGGACCCCTAGTTCAGCATAAAAGGCCAGGATGCACTAATGCATGCTACAATAGGGGCAAGCTTGAAGACATTAACCCAAGTGAAAAGTCTAAGACCACAAATTGTTATCCCATTTCATGAAACAGGCAAAGAAACCAAAAGTGCATTAGTGGCTGCCAAAGGTTGGAGAAAAGGGGGAAAAGGAGCAATTACTAATGGGTACAGAATTTCTTTTGGGATGGGAAAAAAAAATGTTCTAAACTTGATTGTGGTGATGGCTGCACAACTATGAATGTAGTAAAAACCACACTGAATTGTATACTTTAAGTGAATTGGATAAAGTATGTGAATTATATCTCAAAAAAGCTATTTAAAAATATAAAACATTATAATGAAAATCAGAATGCTATAGAAAGGGGCCTATAAGCAATCTGACTATACTTCATTTTAGAATAGATGGAAAAAGTGAAAACTAGCCCGGACAATGTGGCTCAATGGTAGGGTGTCAGCCCATGCACCAAGGGGTCGCCAATTCTCGGTCAGGGCACTTGCCCAGGTTGCATACTCCATCCCCAGTGGGAGGCATGCAAGAGGCAGCCAATCGATGTTAATACATTGATGTTTCTCTCTCTCTCTCTATCTCTCTCTCTCTCTCTCTCTCTCTCTCTCTCTCTCTCCCCCTTTCTCTCTCTCTAAACTCAATAAAAACACACTTTTTTAAAAAGTTCTTTTGTAAAACAAAAGTGGAAACGAGCCATCTGAAAGGGAAGAGGGAACTTCAACTGTGACAGCCTGCGTTCCTGGTCAATCGACGTTCCTTATCATTGGAGCTACCCCGCAGCCATGTGAATTTGCAGCTCCTCCCACCTAAGGGCCAACGTTCAATTCCGGGTTATCTTTGATTCCCACCACCATTTGCTTCACCTGAAGGAATGCAGCAGCAATGATGGCGTGCCAGTTCTGACCCTGAACCCAGGAAGTCTTACACATTCCCACTTGCCCTCTGGTGCCCCTGCTCCCGCCATGAGGCGGGCCTGCCTGAGCAGTTGCTGCCCATTCGGCCGAGGCCCCACGCCCAGCTGACTTCTAGACCTAAAGAAAAGAGCAAAGCTGCCTCAGGCAACCTGCAGATCTGTGAAAATACTTGTTTACTTATAAGCCTAACCAGTGGCCATGGACAACAGGGGATGGGGGCATACGTGGGGAGGGGTTTGGGATGGGAATGGGGGGATGAGGACAATTATGTGATACCATAATCAATAAAGAAATTTCAAAAAATAAAAATAAACCTCCCTTTTAATATAAAATAATACTTGATTACTATTTTAAAACACTTAGTTTTTAGAGTAATTTGTTATGCAATATTATAACAATAGCTATCCAATACAATAACCAATTCTCCCACTGTATTTTTTAAAGAGGCTTCATAAATCAAACAATGATTATTAAGGTAGGTCAAGCCCAACATCTATATAAATAAAGGCCCCAGTGACTGTTATAACCGGTTAACCGACCGGCCACTATGATGCACACTGACCACCAGGGCAGACACTCAATGAAGGAGCTGCCCCCTGGTGGCCAATGCGCTTCCACAGCCAACCTCCTGCGGCTGGCCAACCTCCCGTGGTCCCTTCCCCCGCTGGGCCTGACTGGGTGAGACGGCCCCAACTGGCCCGATCGCTGGCCAGGCCTAGGGACCCCACCTGTGCACGAATTCGTGCCCTGGGCCTCTAGTATTGAATAACAGCGTGATATGCTCAGTGTAAGAGAGCAATCTATGGGGTATATAGCTTACACCCCAAAAGTTGTTCACTTGTCCCTTTAAGCTTTTACACTGAGAGTTGATAGCAATTTAAGATATCACATACTCTCCCATCTTACTAATTTTACTTTTCTTAGGGCTATTTGAGTAACACCTGTTGATATGAACAACACCTATTTTTAATAAACTATATAACAAACCACTGAAGATAAAGACATGAACAAACCCAGATGATGTGACTCAATGGTTGAGTATCGACTTATGAACTAGGTCATGGTTCAGTTCCTGATCAGGTCATATGTCTGGATTTGGGCTCCATCCGTGTGGGGTGAGCAGGAGGCAGCCCATCGATGATGTTTCTATCTCTCCCTCCCTCTCTGAAATCAACAAAAAAATATATATTTTAAAAGAAATAAATTTTTTAAAAGTCTTTTAGAAATAGGAAAACTATAAAGGCAAAAAAAAATTGTTTTTAAGTAAGTCTTTTAGTTTTTAAACAAGTTGAAATACAAAGAATATGAATTTCTGAAACAGAATTAAGAGAAAGCATTGAATTGGTCAAAAACTAGTTTCCATATAGCTTACAGCTCATGCCTCAAAGGAAGTTTTCCACAAAATATTTTCAGTTGAGCATGTTAATAAAATGTTTCCCCTAAAACTATTTTGCTCTTGAGGACAAAGAAAGGCAGAGCTTCTCCACTTACAGAAAAATAAGCCCTGGCTGGTTTGACTCAGAGTGCAGGCCTGTGGACTGAAGGGTCCGGGTTCAATTCTGGTCAAGGGCACATGCCCGGGTTCTGGGCTCAATCCCCAGTGGTAGTGGGGGCAGGGTGTGTGCAAGAGGCAGCTGATCAATGATTCTCTCTCATCATTGATGTTTCTCTCTCTCCCACCCTCTCCCTTCCTCTTTAAAATCAATAAAAGATATTTTAAAAAATAATAATATATGCCACATATTTAAAATGTGCCTATTTGGGAGACAAAGTACTGTGTAAGTACATTGGTAGCAGTCAGACTGTGGTCAAGTTGGAGGAGGAGACTAGATAGATGACTACTCTAAAGAGCCTCTGGTCTTGTAAATGTTACCTTAGGCCAAGCATGTCAAACTCAGGCTGACACGGGCCAAATAAACAAGGTTTACATTTATGTGGCCACAAAAAACACACACAAAAGCTTCCATTTTCATAGAAACGTAGGTTTATTTCAATAGAGACATGCTGAATATAAAGGGCTAACATAAATGAGTCATCGTTAACCTAAAACAATAGGACATTTAAATAAAAATTAATATTTTTCTTGAACATTAACTTATCAGACACTACACAAAATAAAAAGTGTAACACAAATAAACCTATTCTTCTTGTTCTCCGAAAGTGAAGTATTCCCTGTTGCACACACCAAATAAGTCAGCCCAAGACTAATGACGTGGCCACCGGCTGCTAAAATATCCGCTGCTGGTGTTAGTGGAGAGAAATGGTGCGCCTGCGTGTAAGGCATGTAAGGGAAATGGTGCAACACGATCATAGTAATCAGTCATTAGTGAACGTTGTAGTTCGTTATGAATAATTATGTATGACAGAATAGTGTAAAAATTAAGTTATGAAATTTTTATTAAAACATTTCTTACATACCGTTATGTTGGCTGGGCTGAAACAATATTCATTATGAGCTGCGGGTTTGACATGCTTGCCCTTAAGCATTCAGTTACAGGCTGAGCCACTTTCTTTTCTTTTTAAAAAAATATTTGTATTGATTTTGAGAGAGAGATTGATGTGAGAGTGAGACCTATCAGCTGCCTCCTGCACTCTCCTTACCAGGGACTGAGACCCCAGCCCGGGCATGTGCCCTGACCGGGAACTGAACCGGCAACCTTTTGGTGCACGGGACAATGCCCAATCAAATGAGCCACATCGGCCAGGGCCAGCCTGGCCCACTTTCTTTCTTTAAATTCTGTGTAATTTGCTGTGTTAGACAAATCGGACCATAACACCTGGTCCAACTTAACAGTAACAATTTTACTTCGTATTTCCTTTATTTTATTTTTTAATACATTTTTATTGATTTCAGAGAGGAAGGGAGATAGATAGGAACATCAATGATGACAGGGAATCATTGATTGGTTGCTTCTTGCACGTTCCCCACTGGGGATCGAGCCCGCAACCCGGGCATGTGCCCTCGACCAGAATTGAACCCGGGGCCCTTCAGTCCACAGGCTGATGCTCTATCCACTGAGCCAAACCAGCTAGGGCACTTCGTATTTTCAAAGAGATGTTAGGTAAGTGTTCTCTCCTCTCTTCTATGTGCCCTGGCATATTTTTAGGGAGATAATCTATTCTAAAATCCAGCAAATTTCACCTCTAAAATATTCATTCTTTAAAAAAAAAAAGCTGAGCATCTACTATGTGTAGGTCCTTGCACCATGAAATTAATGACTTGGATTCTATCTTCCCAAAGTTCAAGGTGGGAAGACAGCCACATAAATGCATTCAATACAAAGTCAGAAAATCTTAAGTGCTGCCATGTGAGAAGATCGATAAAGAACTACGGCCGAGACAGTTTGGCTCAGTGGATGGAGCGTCAGCCTGCGGACTGAAAGGCCCTGGGTTCGATTCCGGTCAAGGGCATGTACCTTGGTTGCGGGCACATCCCCGGTGGGGGGTGGTGCAGGAAGCAGCTGATCTATGTTCCTCTCTCATTGATGTTTCTAGCTCTCTCTCTACCTTCCTCTCTGTAAAAAATCAATAAAATGTTTTTAAAAATAAAGAAAGAAAAATAAAGAACTAAGTATCAGCATCAGAAGAATATATCCCCTGGGCCAATCAGAATGCTCTGTTACAAAAGGTCAGAATTTCAGCTCAACCTTGAAAGATGGGTAGACCTTAACATATTTAGAGACTTGGAAGAAAGGCTAACCAGGTACATGAGTCAGCTTAAATAAAACAGGAAATAGTGAGTAAGCAAGTCTGGCTGAAATAATAAGAATTTTAAAGGAAATATGGGGGAGGGGGAGAACAAAAAAAAGAGGGAGATCTGTGGGGTGGCAGGTTGGAGAGGTTAATGGGGAGAAAAAGGAGGACCTATGTAATACTTTCAGCAATAGAGGTTTTTGGTTTTTTTTAAGAAAATATAGGCAAATAGGATTACAATGCCAGATTGTTTTAAAAGTTAGATTTTAGCCCTAACCAGTTTGGCTCAGTGGATAGAGCGTCAGCCTTCAGACTGAAAGGTCCCAGGTTCGATTCCGGTCAAGGGCATGTAACCTTGATTGCAGGCATATCTCCAATAGGAGGTGTGCAGGAGGCAGCTGATCGATGTTTCTTTCTCATCAATGTTTCTAACTCTCTATCCCTCTCTTCCTCTCTGTAAAAAAATCAATTATATATATATATATATATATATATATATATATATATATATAGTGAGAATTTAGAGGTTGGATGTTAAACTGAAGGCAATTTTTTATTTTTTTAATATATTTTATTGAGTTTTTACAGAGGGGAAGAAAGGGGGATAGAAAGCTAGAAACATTGATGAGAGAAACATCGATCAGCTGCCTCTTGCACACCCCCCACTGGAGATGTGCCCGCAACCAAGGTGCACACCCTTGTCCAGAATCAAACCTGGGACCTTTCAGTCCAAAGGCAGACGCTCTATCCACTGAGCCAAACCGGTTTCAACTGAAGGAAGTTTTTTAAAAGCCTAGAACATCCAAATGCAATGCAATCCAAACTAGTAACAATGTAAAAAAAAAAAAAAGACTAAATATACACATCAAACATTCATTCCCCATTAAGTTCTCATTACCACTCATGAAAAATCCATCATTTAAAAAAAGAAAGAAATCTCTCAACTTAAACCACAGTTTAAAAATATCTCTTTCCAAGATGAAAGTCTCCTCTTCTCTGGCTTCAAATACAGTTCTCTCCCTCTCTGGGAAAGAAAACAAAGCGCCTTTATGACTGCTATCTCCCACAACCTTCCTTCCTCCTGTCTTTCGCACCTTTCTGCTCAAACAAATGGCCAATCCCCAAAGGATGCCTTACAGCACTGCCCTTTCCTAATTTGGCTTTCCGCCTCACAACTCCCATCTTTTTAGTGCGCTTTCAATAGTGACTTCCTTTGTAAATCCATAGCCTGTTTTTCCTTTCATTTGAACCCTGCAGCTTTTTACACTCCGGTCCCTAACAATTCTCTGTGGCTTTTCTTTCATCACCACCGCACTTTCCTAATTATCCTACCTTCAGCGGCACTTCCTTTGACTCTTTCTTCTTCCTCCCATTTCTCAATGGTTAGTTTACCAAGCCTCAGCTCTGGTCTTCCATTCCCTCCTCCTCTCGATGCACTTCCTCTTGGTGAACAGACAAATCTCAAATCCTTAACTACTCCAGCTAGCCTAGCTGTGGCCCCAAGTGGCATTTCTGTAGTAAGACTAGACTGAGCACCTATGAAAAAGCTTTGTTTGAAATATTTTAAGGTATTAGATCTTAATATGTTTAAGGTATCAGTGCTTGTAATAATCAGTGGCTTAGATAAGGGATTTTGTTCTCTAAAATTAACTTTTACTTCTAACAGTACTCTTTTGCAAGCTTTTTTGAGAAATGAATGTAAATTTCTAGAAGTTTATAAAGTCAAAGCATATAGACAAAGGTTTAAAAGTTAAGGCTGTCAGACAAATCCTGAAGATTAGTCAAATCTAGGTCAAACTAGACAACTCTGGGCAAAAATTAAGACAAGAAACTACAATACAAAGTTAAACAACTACTTAGGTCCAAATGTCTAGATGGCCAGGCGCTCTGCTCACACGGGAGCGGAGCCTGCAGCTCTCGGGCGCAGGGCAGTGGCTGCCCGGCAGAGCTGGTGTGGGTAAGAAAGCGTAAGAAACGCCAACAGCTCCTCCTCAGGCCTCATAGGGAGAAAATCTCCTGTACATTCCAAAGAAAACCAAGAGAAAGATCAGGATTATGGACACCAATGCCCTTTCCTTATTTGAATAAATTTTTAGGGGTATTGCCTTCAAAAGACCAAAACAAAGATATATTATGAAAACAAATCAGCCTTTATTCAATTCACAATATTTCATTTCACAGAATGTAGCAATGGACAATGAAACTTGTGAATAAAAGATGACTTAAACACATTTCACAAAGTACACTATAACTCAACGACAACTTGCAAACTTACTCATATTTCGTTTTACAAGTCATTATTTGAATATGTTAATGGAATTCTTACTAGCATGGATATGTCAGGTTTAAATGCTGGTTAAATTGTGAAACAAGAAATATCATTGCTGTAGTGAGGAACTCTATCTAGGACCTATCTGGATTAACAATGTAGAGAACAAATCATTTGCTTTTATATTGCACTTAGCAATTTACAAAAATTTTCTATCCACTGAGTCCCCACAAGAACCCTGTGGAGTAAGGCAGGCATAACCACTATACAAATACAACACTAAGACTAAGACAAGACTAGGTCATAATCAGAGAAGACAATCACCCTCAAAGTAAAGATATCTCAAGAAACCAGAACATAATTAGATTCTCATATCTTAGAATTTCAAATAAAAATTTAATGAGTGGCAGTGACAAAAGTTGAATAATTTTTGAGTGATCACTTACATTCCATACAAGTAGGGCACACCTTTTCTTCACTGTCAATACCAGAACTCCAAGACAGAGTTTCAGGTTTTCCTACCAGGTTAGGATGAACCCCACAAACCAAGAAATGGGATTTTCTACTAAGTCTCTATTGGGCTAACGCATATTCATTGGTCTAATAACTTAAAAATATTTTCAAGCCTAACTTTTTCATGGAACTAAATCTAGTCGTATCACAGCAAATAATGGTCAGTGTTGTTTTAAGCTATGGCCTTAGTGAGACCTATTAACCAATGTGAGAGGTAACAATGCAGTGCAAGGACCACAGGGACCAACTGTAGATTTCTCCTATAAAATGAATTTGGTCACCCGGAGCCCTCTAGACAACTAAGAAGTGAAAGAGCAAATGACTCTTGGGAACACGCCGCACTCCCCTCCCCCCAACCCATCGTTACCTCCGTCCTCTCTCTCCCAAGCTTCAAGCCACCACGCAGAGAAAGAGGAAGAGAGAGAGATAGAGAGAGAGAAACATCAATGAGCGGAGAAACATCACTGATCAGCTGCCTCCTGCACGCCTCCACAGGACACTGAGCCTGCATGTGTCCGGCATGTGCCCTGACAGGGAATCCAATTGGAGGCCTCTGGTTCCTGGGTTGATGCTCAACCGCTGAGCTACACCAGCCGGGCTCCCGAAGTCCTTTCATAAAAAAAAATCCTCACCCAAGATATGTTGATTGGCTTTTTGAGAGAGACAGACAGACAGAGACAAAGACATCAATGTGAGAGAGAAGTATCTGCAAGAAA
Organism: Vespertilio murinus; assembly: GCA_963924515.1. Lineage (NCBI taxonomy): Eukaryota > Metazoa > Chordata > Mammalia > Chiroptera > Vespertilionidae > Vespertilio > Vespertilio murinus. The sequence goes on along the minus strand of OZ004720.1, from coordinate 3,160,526 downwards.
AACATCCATCAGTTGCCTCCCGAACTTCCCCTGAAAGAACCAGCAACGGAAGCTATGTGCCCTGACCAGGAATCGAACTTGTAACCTTCTTTGATGTACAGGGCGACAGTCCAATCAACTGAGCCACGTGGTGGGGGCCTAAGGGACTCCATAATTTTCTAAATAAACTTTCTCTTATTTAAAAAAAAATAAAAATAAAATAGAGTCCAGAAGAGCAGCAGTTTGCCTCTAACTCTTTAAGTGAGGATTAGAATATATGCTACAATTCAAAAGTTGCAAAAGTTTCTTGATTTATACATACAACAAATAAAACCAGTATTGTCCTTTAACTCCTAAGAAGAGACCGTGAAACTTCTTCAGAGACTATATTACATAATCTTAAAAAATCAAATTATCCCGATGGCTCTACTGCCAGGGATATATCAATCCCATAAAGTTCCAGATGCCAGCCTGGCGGCATGCTCAGCGGCTGAGTGTCCACCTATGAACGGGGAGGGCATGGTTCCATTCCCAGTCTGCTTTCCAGCTCCATACCCAGCGTGAGGCGACTGATGGAGCAATGATTCTCTCATTACTGATGTTTCTATCTCTCCCTCCCTCTCCCTTCCTCTCTGAAATCAATACAATATATTAAACAAATAAAAATAAATAACAAAATCAACAAACATGTCCTCAGGTGAGGCGTTTACAATAAATAATGTAAAAAGGCACGGGCACCGGGCGTTTTCACTCAGAGTACTCCCTGGTAAGGTACAGGCTGGCGTGGATAGAGCGTCGGGTGTGTGCAAGAGGCAGCTGATCGATGATTCTCTCTCATTGATGTTTCTAACTCTCTCTTCCTCTCTGTAAAAAATCAATCATATATATATATACATATATATGATTTATATATATATTTATATATATTTATATATATTTATATATGTATATAAAAATCATATATATATATGTTTATATATATATAAAGAAACATTGAGGAAAATTATTTCAATACAAATCCATGCTCTTAGCTTTGGCTAATTTTAGTCGGAATCACACATAGCCGAAACATTATCATAGCATTTTAACTATAGGCAAAACATGTGGTTTTTTTTTAAATGAGCAAACATTTTCCACTAGTCATACATTTTTCCACTAGTTTTTCTCTGAAGAACTTTTTTCAGATGCAACGATCACACCATCAGATATGATTACAACAGACAGTGCAATGATATACTCCAATAATCTGAGAGTAGAAGTGACTTCCATTAGTTCTAGAAATATGTATTATTTTTATTTCAGATTTAGCACTATTTGCAAATACCTAACAGGACAGTATCCGTTATCACAACACATTGCCTCCATATAATGCAATCCTCAGGTTAGATCTTAAGTAGCCAGGAGGAAGCATTCTCGTTCATCAGTTTTTCTATCCCAGGAACTGGAAAGAGTTCTAAAATATAAAGAATCTTATTCTTGTGTAACTCTATTGGGGTGGGAGGGGCGATCAGAGGCAGGGCAGGCGGGGGGGAGGGGGGAGGGAGGTAGTGGGCCAATCAGGGTGCTTGGGGCCCATTAGGGGCAGGGCCAGCTGGAGGTAGGGGCTGTGGACTGCTCAGGGTGGGGTGGGCCAATTGGGGGCAAGGCTGCCAGGGGATTGGCTGGCTGGCCAGCCGCCCCTCCCACCCCCCAATCGGGCAGGTTCACTGGCAGCAGTGGGCATCATATCGACCGGTAGTTCTGGTTGTTCCGGTCGCTGAGTTTTCATACACATAGATGGGCTATAAACATCTACCTGTAGCTTCCCTTATGCTTAATTATTCATTCAACAAAAGATAAAACACCCTAAAGTCTACTGTCATATTCAATGACTCAGTATGTACTAAGCAGGAGCTATGGGCAAGACAATGTGATAGGCACTATGAGAGGACAAAGATCAGTGTGCTAACATCCTTATCCTCAAGGAGTTTACAAACCAGTGAGGAGACTAGGTGCTCACAGGTGAAAAGGAAGAAATGATGCAGACAGAACTACAGGAATTAAAAATAGAGAAATCACTTTCTGTTGGCGTGGTCAGAAAATGCTTCACAGCCGAAACCGGTTTGGCTCAGTGGTAGAGCGTCGGCCTGCGGACTGAAAGGTCCTGGGTTCGATTCCGGTCAAGGGCATGTACATTGGTTGCGGGCACATCCCCGGTAGGGGGTGTGCAAGAGGCAGCTGGTCGATGTTTCTCTCTCATCGATGTTTCTAGCTCTCTATCTTTCTCCCTTCCTCTCTGTAAAATATCAATAAAATATATTAAAAAAAAAAAAAAAAAAGAAAATGCTTCACAGCTGGTGGACTTTGAGCCAGACCCTAGGTAATAGGACTTTGACAGGATTTGCTAGGAAGAAAGAAAGCACAAGAAACCAGAAAGCAGCATGAATTTATGTATAGAGACTTTTTTTTTAACGAAAAAATTAAACCTGTAAAGTTACCTATAATAATAAAAGCATAATATGTTAATTAGACCAGACGTCCTTCTAGAGGAAACCAGGGCTGCCAGGGAAGCCCGGGCCCGGGTGCCAGTGGGAAACTGGTGCTGGACGCCGGGAAGGAAGGCCTCCTCTTGTACGAATTCATGCACTGGGCCTCTAGTATGGAATAAATAAATATATATGTGTGTGTGTGTGTGTGTGTGTGTGTACACACACACACCCCAAGGGTAATATGCAAATCAACCAAATGATGGGAACGACCAGAATGACGACTGGGCCAGTAGCTGAGGTCCACTGACCACCTCTCAGTTCCCCCCCCCCCCCAGCAGGCTTCGATCACCCGCTGGTGAACGGGAACCCGGAGTGGTGGCAGCAGGGGGCGGGGCCAGCGCCAGCAGCCGAGGAAGATGGCCCTGTCACAGGCCAGCACTAGGGACAATACCCGCACACAAATTTCGGGCCCCAGGCCCCTAATAAAATTATAAACCTACATGTACTCATCCTGAGCTTCAAAAATTATCAACTCATGGCCAATCTTGTTTTATAATTTACGTGTCTTATTACACAAAAACCCTAAAGGAAGATATTTTCATATGCATCTACATTCTTCATCGACTCCATCTCAGATAAATCAAACTACTCTCAAAAAGGTTGCTTTTCCTGCCCTAGCCAGTGTGCCCAATGGTTAGCGCATTGGCCCACATACTAAAGGGTCTGTTTGGGGCACATGTGGGAGACAACTAATCAATATGTGTCTCTCATATCAATGTTTCTCTCTGTGTGTATCTCCCCCTCCTTTCCACTCTTTCTAAAAAAATCAATGGTGGGAGAAACCAAGATGGCGGGATAGGTAAACACCTAAACTGCTGCCTCACACAACAATTTCAAAACTACAACTAAAAGACAGAGCGGACATCATCCAGAAGCACAGGAAAGCTGGCTGAGTGGAAATTCCACAACTAGAAGGAAAGAGGAAAGCAGAGAATCAGAGGAGCTGCAAAGGATTGAGGTGCGGAGACACGCTGCAGAGGGCGGGCGGCCGGGTGCCTGGCTGGCTGGCGTTCTCTGGGGGAGATGGTAATTCTCAGGGGAAAAGCGGAATGGGGGGGGGGGGGTGTGTGCAGGAAGAGACCGGACAAAAACTGTACACCTATGGATGAGGACAGTGGGGGGATAAGGGCAGAGGGTGGGGTGGCTACCAGGTGGAGGGGAGCTATGGTGGGAGGGAAGGAGAAACTATTATAATAATCTTAACAATAAAGATTAAGTTTTTAAAAAATCAATGGAGGATTAACCAAAAAACAAAAACAACAACAGAAAGAAAACAAGTTGCCTTTCCTAAAGGCCACATACAAATAAAGTGGGAGGGTCTGTTTTTAAACAAAACAACTCTTATTTGCACAAACCAACGGAACAGTAACAAAGATATTGAAAAATGATAGACAATCCAAAACTCATCTTATCTGTAATTTTGAAATAACTTTTCCATACTTATTTCAGTAAGAATAAGTAAATTGGGAGATTCGTGGCAAACAAATCATCACAGGTGAAATATCTTGGACAAACCACTTGGTCTCCTGAGCCTGTTTCCTCCTCTAGAAAACAGAAAAAGCACCTGCCCCAGGGACTTGTAAGAATTAAGTGAGTTTACAGTAAATCCGTACTTAACACTTTACACAGGTTCTACCCCTCAGAGAAGAGATGTACACCTATTACCTATTTTACCACAGGCTAACTGATACAAATGGGAGCTGAGTTCCGACGGCATCGCATGGTTCTAACAAGCGACACGGACATTCTGTGAGGCCGGGGATATACTAAATGCGCCCTTTGGGACTACGCAGGTGTCGGAAAGAGCTACACGGCTGCCAGGTGTCCTCACACACCATCTTCTCAAAATGACTTAAGGACTTGTATCCCAAAACATGCTAAATCTAAGGGGCTAACCATTATGATTCCAAGGAACTTTGTGAAACAAATAAAGGGCGCTGAGACTGAAGAAAGCATTTTAGGATACGTCTTGTAAGCTGGCAAACTTCACAAAATAATCCCCCGTACTGCTGGAGCGCCCGCCCCGCATCACACAGCGGTAGCTTGTGGCCGACCTGCCCAGGAAAACACCCCTTCTCCCCCTTTCTTTGACCGCTCTTTCCATCATCCACGACCCTGTACGCACAGTGAAAACGGGAGGGCAGCCATACTCTCGGCCATGCGAGGGTTAAGAAGCTCAGTATGACTTACCACAAACCAAGACAGAAGCACCTTTATCTTCAGTTCTTACTCTACCCGTGAAAAAAGCTCGGATTGTAGGCACACTGTCCATGGAGCACGCATATACCCCTCCTTTTGGGCATTATCTCTGCTCTTTCTCCTAAGCTCTAAGGGTCTTGCACCGAGGGGAGCAGCGGGCAGCAGCAGCTCACACAGACTCCCCCCGAACCCGTGTCCAAGGCCTCCTTCCTCTGAGCCCGGCCGGACCCGCGGTCACTGACTTCTACGTCTCGGGGAGTCCCCGCCGGGATGGCCCCCTCTCCGGTAACGTTTCAGGAGGAACAGAGCGGCAGACCTGGGCTCTCCTGCTGCTTCTTCGGTCCTAAGCCCTTCCCTTGTTCCCCTGCCCCAGCTTTGACAAACAAACGGACTCTCAAAATAAAAAGGCTGGAACTGTAATCTTGTGTTCCATATCACCCGAGAGGCAGTTCACTATTGCTCAAAACTATTAAATTAATTTACACATTTTATAATATTTTTTAAATATATTTTATTGATTTTTACACAGAGAGGAATTGAGAGGGATAGAGAGCTAGAAACGTCGATGAGAGAGAAACATCGACCAGCTGCCTCTTGCACACCCCCCACTGGGGATGTGCCCGCAACCAATGTACATGCCCTTGACCGGAATCGAACCTGGGACCCTTCAGTCCGCAGACCGACGCTCTACCACTGAGCCAAACCGGTCTCGGCTAATTTACACATTTTAAATATATATTTTTTATTGATTTCAGAGAGGAAGGGAGAGACAGAAACATCAATGAGAGAATTATTGATGGGCTACCTCCTGCATCGAGCCCACAATCCAGCCATGTGCTGGTACTGGGAATCGAACCGTGACCTCCTGGTTTATAGGTCGAAGCTCAACCACTGAGCCAGGCCAGCCGGGAGTATTTTACACGTTTTTTAAAGATACATATGCAGTCACAACAGTTCACCAAGATTTTAATTCTTCTTTTAGCATAACTTTCTTTCAATCTCTCAGTTATCTTCTGGAGACTGTATACACCTTGCTGAAGTTCCCTTTTTAATTATCACCTTCAATCACCAATCCTCTTCCCCGTGTGAAGACAGTTCTTATCATTAACCCTACCCCCACCCAAATCATCCACCCAGTGAAAACCTTCTACCTCAAACCATTCTTTATTTTCAGATAGGACCCATTTCTTTGCTGTTTCCCTAAGATAATTATAATGTAATAAATACAGCCCTTAGCAGTGTGTTGGGTGCTTTGTATTCATTTAATCCTGACAGTCTACGAAAAAGGTAGTTCCCTGTTTTATCCACAATAAAAAAGAAATGGAGAGCGTTAGTTATACAGCAAGTTAGCGGTGAGGCAGACCTCCAAACCAAGCCTTCCGACTCCAACGCCAGGCATTTCTCTAAGAAAGCAAAGCCTGCAGGGGGTCCCAATCCACAGTTGCTTCCGAGTAAACCTCCTTCGAACCCTCTAGATTGCAACCAGATCTTCCATCCCCACACTACAATCACCCCTTTTCTGGCTTCCTCACCCTCCAGAGATTACCTTCACCCCAATGACTACCCAACTCCCTCTCTCCACGGATACTCCCTGGCGTTGCTCTAACCCTCCACCTCCGGCTCCAAACCTTGGCGCTCCCTCCGGGGGCCGGGATGCTCGCACTTCCTGAGCTGCAGCAGCTTCTCGGTCCTGGGCACCTAGTTGGTAACTCCAAGCCCCCTACAGCCTGCAGGCCTCCGTCCCCGCCCGGCCCTGGCCGCCACGAGAACAGCCTCACAGGGGTCTCCCCCGGCCCCACTGTCGCCCAAGTTGTTATGCAAGTGGCTCCCGTGCCGACCCCCTCCCCGGTTCAGAGCCCCCCCCCCCGGGGGCCCCCTCACCCCAGGCTGCACCCAGCCCGGCTCGGCACAGCCCGGCGGGCGGCTCCGCGCCGACAACTTCCAGCCGGGCCTCTTATCACCTGTTCTCAGCCGCCGGCGGCCCCCCGCGGCCCCCCGCCGCGCCCCACCCCGGCCCGCCCCGGCCCGGGAGCCGAGCCCTCGGCCGGTTCCGGGTGCCGCGGTCCTCCCGCCCCGGGGCCAGGCTCCCCGGCTCCATCACCTGCCTGCTCCGCCCAAGGCCGGAGACATCCGCCGCGGCCCCGCCGCCGCCTCCACCCCGCTTCTCGGACGCCGGTCCCCGGCCGGCCGGCCCGCCCTCCCTAAGGACCACCCACCCCCGCCGGTGGGAGCCAGGGGGGCGTGCACCCCAACACGCGGCCCCCCAACACGCACCTGTTCCTCCTCCTCCTCCTCCTCTCCCCCCGCCCGCCCGGCCGGCCGCGCCGGCGCCCCGACCCCCGCCCCCCCTGGCCGCGCCCGGCCTCCCAGACCCGCGCTCACCACGAGTAGGTCTGCTCCGCCATGGCGCTGGCTCCGGGGGCTCCGCGGGGCTCCGGCCGGCCCGGCGGCGGCGGCGGCGGGGACGGACGGGCGACCGGCTCGCTCGGGCCGCGAGCGGAAGGCGCGGCCGCGGCCCGGCGCTGGCTCCTCGCTCGCGGGGCGGCCGGCCGGGCGGGCGGGCGGCCGGGCTGCGGCGCGGAGGCCGGGCTCCGAGGCGGCCCGCTGCCTGGGCCCGGGGCGGGGCGGCTCCGCTCGGGGGGCCTCCCTCACCGGCGGCGGCGGCGGCGGCTCCGCTGCGGCTCTACACTCAACATGGCGGCGGCGGCGGCGGCGCTGAGAACAAGGGGCCCGGCGGGCGGGCGGACGGGCGGGCCCGCGCTCACTGCGCGCCGGGCCGCGGGAGCGCCGGGCTCGGGCGGCGGCGGCGGCGGCCGGGGGACATGGCGGGTGGAGGAGCGGCGGGCGGAGGAGCGGCGGCGGCGGCGGCTGAGGGGGGCGCTAGGCGGCGAGGCGAGGCCGCTCGGCTCACACCGCGGAGGAGGGCGAGGAGGGCGGGGGGCCAGCCCTGGCTCCGCGTGGGTCACGTGCCCAAAACACGCTCACGTGACGCGAGCCCCGCCCCTCGCGCCGGGCCCGTGCGCGGAGACGTCGGTTCCCCGGTTCGAGGCGTCTGTTGCTCGCCGGGCTCCGGGGAGGTCGGGCGGCCTCTCGCCGCCGCGGGCCGCCCCCTCGCCGCGCGGAGCCTCCGCCTCGGGCCTGCCCTGCCCTCCCTTTCCCCTCCCCCTTTCCCCTCCCCTTCCCGAGGGGCCGCCGCCGCCAGCCAATCAGAAGCCCCGCGGCGCGGCGGTCCGCTGCCACTCAGCTGTCAGCTGTCAATCAACAGCCTGGAAGCGGCGGGTCTTCAGCTGTCAGTCGACCCGTCAGTCCGCAAGCAAAGCGCAGCATCCCGCGTTTCGTTTGTTCCTTAGTCCCATTCATGAGTTTAGCAATTTTTTTTTCTAAGCAACCAACCTTTATTGCGCCCAGGCTCAGTGCCAAATCCTCCAGAGGCCAAGTTGAATCCCCCATACTTGCCTTCATTTGATCCATCAACAGATATTTTATTGGGTGCCAACTATCAACTCGTTCTGCTAGATCTCTGCCCTCGGAGAGCTTACATTCTGGAGGAAGAGACATAGACAGTCTAAGCTGACAAATAAAACAGTGAAGATCGTTTCAGCTGCTGCTAGGCTTTATGAAGATGATAACAACAGGTAATGGGACAGAGCATGTATGAGGGTGAGGACCACTCTTGATTGGATGATCAAGAAAGGCCTTTCGCTGAGAAAGTGACATTTGAGCTGCCACCTGAAGAATGAGCTAGACCACAGACCAACGGAGTGAATCTGGAGCTTAGGGAGAGGAGGGGGGAGGAATTGCACCCAGGGCGTTGGGGAATGCTTCTCCAGGAATGGATGCGGCCACGGCGTGCCAAGAGAGACGGCATTCTAGGAAGAGGACGAATGAAAATGGCCAGGGCAGCTCCAGGTTTCAGAAACACACTCGGCAGCAGACACACCGGCCCCCTAGACCTCCGGGCTCCCCGGAAGCAGAGCTCACACCTGAAAGCAGCGTACCCCAGCCCCCCTGCAGCTTGCCCAACCTCACGCCAGCACCTAGCTCTGCTCCAGCTTCCCGGGGCCTGCCCCGGCTCCGAGCAGCGCCACACCCTGAATCTATCTCCGAATGGATCAGCTGGCCATTGCCCATACATCTGCTGCTTGCCTGTTCCCCAGGGGAACCTTTAATGAGAAAGCCAAGAACACTTTTCCTTCAGAAGCGCTCTCTCCTTCCTCCTTCCCCCGCCGCCAGGTGCCAGGGCAGTCAGGTTCTACACGTTTCCTGCAGCTCCACAGAGAGCCCTGGGCAAGAGCCAGCTGATACGATCAAGGTCCCGGAGAGGGTTGAAGTGGGGCCCCCCCCCAAAATTACTGAAGCACCAGAGACCCTCCTCTGACCATTAACAGAAAGATACCAGCCTGCAAATATCTGCCCAGCATACATGGCACTGGATGTGGGGCTGTCATGAGGAAACGGGAAGGCAAGGAACCTAAATTCTTTTTTATAATGTTAACATGTTTTTAAAAATATGTTTTATTGATTTTTTTTTTTTTTTTGCAAAGAAGAAGGGAGATTGACAGAGTTAGAAACATTGGTGCGAGAGAAACATCAATCAGCTGCCTTCTGCACATTCCCTACTGGGGATGTGCCTGCAACCCAGGTACATGCCTTGACCGGAATCGAACCTGGGACCCTTCAGTCCGCAGGCTGACGCTCTAGCTACTGAACCAAACCGGTTAGGCCTAACGCTAACACTTTTTAAAATTGATTTTAGAAAGAGAGGAAGTGAGATAAGGAGAGAGAGAAACACTAATTTGTTGTTCCACTTATTTATGTAATCATTGGTTGATTCTTCTATATTCCCTGACGAGGGATCAAACCTGCAACCTTGGTGTGTTGGAATGGTGCTCTGACCAACTGACCTATGCGGCCAGTGCAAGGAGCCTGCATTTTTTACGTTAACTTCGTTCTTTCCACTTTGCCAGGTGCTTTTAGAGAATCCCAGCTGCACCTTGCACACGACACACGGTCTTTCTGAGTCTCACAGGGGCCTGAGTGAGGCGTCAGACCCCGGGGGAAAAGCCATGAGCCACTGGCACCAGTGGCTTTGGGAGACGCCGAGGCGCCTTCTCTGACGCGCTCAGAACAAAACAGATCGCGCAGGCAGGTCGCTGATGAAACCAAAGACACACTGAGCCCCCGGGCGACGCACGCGGGCTTTATTCCCCGTGGGTCCCGGGAGGCAAAGCCCAGTGGAAAGCTGGTATCAGGCGGGTGGAACAGGAGACACTGAGGAAGTCAAAGCCCTCCAGGAGCAAAGGAGCCACTCTCTGCACTGAAGAGAGGAAAAAAAAAATCTGGTGAAAGAAGGAGGGAGAAGGGTCTGGGGGAAGGGACGGAGTCAGAAATGAGGAGGAAGGGTTTCTTCTCTTCATCTACGCCTCGGCTCTCCAGGTGTCTCTTGGGAGAACATGCGAGTACAGGCCCCGGAAGAAGCCAGACAGCATTTGGCAGGGCTGGGAGGGTGTCCAGGCCACGGAAATCCTGTGTCCGTGGTCACAGGAAGGCGAGTGTGCACCCAGAGGCTGGTGCCTCTCGGGTCTCAGCTAAGGTTGCCCACAGGTAGGGGCACCCCCAGGTCCCAGTCGGGGTCTGCAGGCCTCTGACGTCCCCCCGAAGGCCGGGCTGCACGAATCTGAAGCCTGGGCGGCCGGCCTGGGGCCCTCGGGGGGTGACCGGCAGGCACTCCGCCAGCGGCTCCCAGCGCGGCCGTCCCCAGGGCGTCCGAGCAGCTCTGCGCCTCGGCCAGGCGGCAGGTGCGCCGGCAGGAGATGAAGGCGCTGCCCCCCCCCGCCCCCGCCCCACAGGTGAGAGGGACGCAGCTTGTGCAATGTTTGTTGAAAGAGGCAATGGAAGTTCCTCTAATTATCACCGAGATAATTATAGGGCCTCGCCTTCTACCAAGTGTGTTCAAGGGACCTGGTGCATCTCCCGGGACACGTCATCTGCCTCAGGCACAGACTCCGGGGAGCGGGCTTTGCCAGATCTGGCCCAGCTGCCTAGACGCTGCTCCTGAGGGTCAAAGGCTCATCTGACAGACCCTCACCTGTCCCTCCTTCTCTCGCCTCTGTCTCCACTTCCTCCCCCCCGCCACCCCCTCCCCTGCCACCCCGTGCATTCCGTGGTGAACGGCTTGCAGCTTCCCAATGGGCTCATGTTCTCGTTTTTGCTTCCAGACCTTCACCGAGCCCAGGAGGCCTGCCATTGCCTTTAACTGCTGCTCATAACGCCGAGGCTCGGCGTCCAGGAGTCTCCCTGCACCGAACCCGGGCTGGTTAGATACTCCCACAGCCCCTGGATTTACCTCTGTAGTGACAAGAACACAAGGAACTGTCACTGCCTGTTTACTTGTCATTCTCTCCCACGGGGTTGTGAAGGCCTCGTGGGAAGGGACTGTGGCTTGTTGCCAATGGCATCTTCGTGGAGCCGAGGGGAAGCTCCGAGACTGTAGGATGAATGCGTGAGTGGGTGGGAAGGCAGGCGAGCCAGGTTCCAGAACAACTGGTCTCGCCTGATATTCCCGCGATTACCTCCCTCATCTCACATTCAGCTTCCTCCCTCGTCCCCCTGCAACTCCCTCCCCGATTGAGCAAGAGAACACCCTTAAGGGCAGAGAAATCTCCACGTTATGGGAAGACAGAATATTGGAAGTCAGGTATATGGTGAACTTTTTGTCTTTTAATGTATAGATTTGAGAGGGGGGGGTGAAAAAGAGGGAAAGAGAGGATCATGGATTTGTTGTTCCACTCATGCATTCATTGGTTGATTCTTAGATGTGCCCTGACAGGGAGCCGAACCCGCAACCTTGGCATGTCAGGACAAAGCTCTAACCAACTGAACTACTGGGCCAGGACACATGCTGAGCATAGTACTCAGCAGGTTCTTTATAGTCTTTGATCATGGGTTTTTTGTTTTGTTTTGTTTTTTAATATCTTTTATTGATTTTTTACAGAGAGGAAGAGAGAGGGATAGTCAGAAACATCGATGAGAGATAATCATCGACCAGCTGCCTCCTGCACACCCCCCACCGGGGATGTGCCCGCAACCAAGGTACATGCCCTTGACCGGAATCGAACCTGGGACCTTTCAGTCTGCAGGCCGACGCTCTATCCACTGAGCCAAACCGGTTTTGGCGTGATCATGGGTTTTTTAAAAATATACTCTATTTTTCAGAGCAATTTTGGGTTTACCAAGGAAATTGATGGGAAGTATAAGGAATTCCCACATACTTCCTCTCCCACAACGCACAGTTTACCTTACTATTTACATCTTTACTGCTGTGGTACATTTGTTATAACTGATGAGCCAGTGATGGCACGTTATTATTAACTAAAATCCAGAATGTACACTAGATTTCACTCTGTGTCAGACAGGTCTGTGAGTTTTGACAAACGTCTAATGGCACGTACCCACCATGACAGTGTCGCACAGAACAGTGTCACTGCCCTAAACATCCCCCGGGGTCACCTGCTCATCCCTCTCCCCCAAACTCCTGGTAATCAGCGGTCGTTGTACTGTCTCCACGGTTTTGCCTTTTCCAGAACGTCACTTACAGTAGCTGAACTCACATACCGTGTGGAGCCTCTTCAGATTGGCTTTTTTTTTTTCACTTAGCGATATGCTTCTAAGGTTTTCCCATGTCTTTTCATGACTTGGTAGGTCGTTTCCGTTTATCGCTGATTAATATTCCACTGCATGAAAGTACCCGGATCTGTTTATCCATTCAGCCACCAAGCACACTGTGGATGCTTCCAAGGTTTGGCGAACATGAATAAAATGGTTATAAATATTTATGTGCAGATTTTTGTGTGGACACAAGTTTTCTTTTTTAAAAAACGTTTTTTTGTTGATTTTTAAAGGGAGAAGAAGGGAGAGATGGGACCATTGACGGGAGAGAGAAGCACTGATAAGTTGCCCTCCATATGCGCCCTGGCAGCCTTTTGATGCACAGAATGATGCCCAACCAACCGAGCCACTGAGTGTAAGTTTCCAACTTATTTAAGTATACCATGGGATTTTCAGAAGTATTTTGTTTAATTTCCAAATATTTGGGGCTTTCCCTGGTGTCTTACTGTTATGACCTCTAACTTCATTCTTCTAAAATTATCTGTTAATTTGATAAACATGTTTTGGCCCAGCGTATAGTTTATTTTGGTGACTATTCTATGTGTACGAGAAAAAAAAATTGTATCCTATTATTTTAGGTTGTAATGTTCTATAAACAGGGAGTAAGTCAAGGCTTTACAATGTTCAGATCTTTTGGTATAGATCCGTGGTCAGCAAACTGCGGCTCGCAAGCCACATGGGACTCTTTGGCCCCTTGAATGTGGCTCTTCCACAAAACACCACGGCCTGGGCGAGTCTATTTTGAAGAAGTGGCATTAGAAAAAGTTTAAGTTTAAAAAATTTGGCTCTTGCCAAAACCGGTTTGGCTCAGAGCGTTGGCCTTTGTACTGAAAGATCCCGGGTTCGAATCCGGTCAAGGGCATGTACCTTGGTGGCGGGCACATCCCCAGTAGGGGGTGTGCAAGAGGCAGCTGATTGATGATTCTCTCTCATCGGAGTTTCTAACTCTCTATCCCTCCTCTCTCTTCCTCTCTGTGAAAAATCAATAAAATATATATTTTTAAAAATTTGAGTCTCAAAATAAAATTCAATCATTGTACTGTTGATATTTGGCTCTGTTGACTAATGAATTTGCCGACCGCTGGTATAGATCATTGAGAGAGAAATTAAAATATCTAATTATGATTATGAGTTTGTCTGCTTCTTCCTTTGCTGCTTGGTGTGCTGGATATTATCAGTGAGTGACACCTATTTGTCCCTCTCAAGGGTGTTAATCTGGTTCTAGCAGGCAATTAGCTTGGCGGGACTCAAACTCTGACCTTCGCTTCTCTCATAAAGGAAAGCCCTGGCGTTTCGCTCAGGTCTGTCTGCTCCCACCTGCTGGCCTCACCGGGGCCCCGGAGCCCCGTGCACGCATGTGATCCAGTGGACATCCAAGGATTTGGACACAGTTTATGTACAAAACTTGGAACTCATCTCAGCCGATTTCTTTCTGGGGTCACCTTAAAATTCCAGAAGTTTGCTTGCAATTCTGAACTCTTGACACCTCACACCAGGAAAGACCGCATTTTCTGCACAGCTTCGCCTCCCACACAGATTAGAGAGCGCCTCCGGCAGAAAGACAAACACGGACACGCCATCCTGTCTCCAGTGCCGGCTTCCTCACCGGCCTGCTGCCACCGGACGCCCTCCCAGTGCTGTCAAAGGACTGGGGTTGTTTGTTTGGGGTGTTTGTTTGTTTGTTGTCATATGTTTTGATCAGATTGTGTCATTCCAATCTGAGGGAGTGTTGTTCTTACCAAGCTACTCTGCTGTTACTTCCTCTTGCAGCCTTTCATCCTTTTATTCCTTACAGCACCCCTTAAAGCCACCATACAGTTAGCCCCTATTTTTAAGCTGGTGAACTGAGGCTTAGAAAAAGTGAAGCCACCTGGCTGATGCGGCTCAGTGGTTGAGCGTTGACCTTTGAACCGGGAGGTCACAGTTCCATTCCCAGTCAGGGCACATGCCCGGGTTGTGGGCTCAATCCCAAGTAGGGGGCGTGTGGGAAGCAGCCTATCGATCAATGATTCTCATCATTGCTGTTTCTCCCTCTCTCTTCCTCTCTGAAATCAATAAACATATATTTAAAAATTTTTTTTTAAGAAAAGTGCTGAAACCGGTTTGGCTCAGTGAATAGAGCGTCGGTCTGCGGACTGAAAGGTCCCAGGTTCGATTCCGGCCAGGGGCCTGTACCTTGGTTGCAGGCACATCCCTGGTAGGGGGTGTGCAGGAGGCAGCTGGTTGATGTTTCTCTCTCATCGATGTTTCTAACTCTCTATTCCTCTCCCTTTCTCTCTGTAAAAAAATTAATAAAAATATATTTTTTTTAAAAAAAAAGGAAAGAAAGAAAAGTGAAGCCATTTGTCCCAGGTCACACCCCTGGTCCATGGCCTGTCAGGCCTGGAGACCAGCCGGATGACATGGCCCTCCCCTGGCTCCATCTGACAACCATCCCAACCGTCTTCGAGGTGGGCGGACTGCAGCCTGGGCCCACGGGGACAGTCCAGGCCGGGGGAGGGGAGAGCCCTCCAAACCTCACGGGAGGGCAGTCATTTCCCGCCACGGTACCCGAGTCCTCTGAGACAGAGCTGCTCCGCCTCACCTGCTGATCAGCGTTTCCAGCGTTAGGGCCTGGGATCTACGTCTCCCGATGGTTCTAATGCCCGTCAGGGTTAAAACCACCAGAGGGCCTGTAGCTCCAATCCCCACTTTCCATCACGCTTCCGGGGGGGGGGGGGGGAGGCGTGGACACGCCAGGCCGAGGGTCACACCGGGCTCCGGAGTGTGTGCAGCCCCTCTTGGCTCTGCTTCTGGGGAGCCGTGTGGCCTCGGGAAACCCAGGGCTGACCAAGGGGACCTAGAAAGGCAAGCTCCAAACAACCAATTTCTTTTTCTTTTTTCTTTTTTAAAAATATATGTAGAGGGCCAAATGGGAAGATACCTGGACGTTCTTTAGATCGTTGCTGACTGGGCCGGGATATTGGCAGAATCATGTCAGTTGCACTCCCGCCCTGGGAGTGCGGAGATGTTCTTAGTTCCTGGCTGGTGTTTGTCCAGGAGGAAGGAGTGGGTGGGCCCTGGGCCCTCCCAGGCTCCTTGTTTTTCTGTGAAACCCCCTTGTGGATTGGAGAATAAATAGATGTGCTGCATGGCTCAGGGGTCATCAGTCTGCCTCTCCAGCAGAGGAGGGCGGCAGCCCTCCCAGCTCCCAGCTTAAAATCTACCTCTGTGTCTTCTCTCTTTATTTCTAATATTTCTCAATCCCTGGCCGTCTCCCCTTAGAACCGGTTCGCTCATCTCTCTTTCCGTGCGGGACGCGGAAAAAGGAGATCCCGCCACATCAGGCCCCCACAAATATATTTTATTAATTTTTTACAGAGAGGAAGAGAGAGGGATAGAGAGTTAAAAACATTGATGAGAGAGAAACATCGACCAGCTGCCTCCTGCACACCCCCTACTGAGGATGTGCCCGCAACCAATGTACATGCCCTTGACCGGAATCGAACCTGGGACCTTTCAGTCCGTAGGCCGAAGCTCTATCCACTGAGCCAAACCGGTTTCGGCCTTTTTCTTTTTAAATATGTTATCATTGCACCCCTATGTTCATAGCAGCACAATCTACAATAGCTGGGATTTGGAAACAGCCTAGGTGCCCGTCAGCAGATGACTGGATCAGAAAACTATGGTACATCCACACAATGGAATACTATGCTGCCATAAAAAAGAAGGAATTCTCATCATTAGCAGCAAACTGGATGGAATTGGAGAGCATCATGCAGAGTGAAATAAACCAGTCAATGAAAGAGAAACACCACATGACCTCACTCATTTATGGATAATAAAGAACATTATAAACTGATGAACAAAAAGATACAGAGACAGTAAAGCAACAAGCAGACTGTCAAATGACAGCGGGGAGGGTAGGGAGATCCGGGGGAAATAAGAGATCAACCGAAGGACTGGTATGCATGCATATAAGTACAACCAATGGACACAAAACTCTGGGGAGGGAGGGCATGTATGGGAGCGGGGGGTGGAGATTGGTAAGGTATGTACACATATAATACCTTAATTAAAAAATGAGAAAAAAATAAAAAGTTGAAAATAAAATAAATAAAAAAATAAAACAAATATGTTGTCATTGCTTTCAGAGAGAGGAAGGGGAGAGAGGGATGGAAACATTACTGATGAAGATAACTGATCGGTTGTCTCCTGCTGGCCCCACAGTGGGGACTGAGCCCACAACCCAGGCACGTGGCCTGACCAGGGATCGAACCGTGACCTCCTGGGTCATGGGTTGACGCTCGACCACTGAGCCAGGCCGGCCGGGCCTAGCAACCCATTTCTAGATCCCGTGAGCAGCCGGGGAACCTGGCCGCTGTCTGCAGACGGCTCCTGGGGATTCCTCCCGGGGGAGCGTCCTCAGGGCGCCTGCACGCCGCAGGGTGAGCGGACACTGCCGGGCTCTCCTGCCGGCCTCCCGCTGGGGTCCGGTCTCTGGGGTCAGTGCTCGCCGAGGGCCACCCGGGTCTCAGAGCTGGATGTGCTCCGGGAGGAAGGAGGAGGACCCCTCCTCCTGGGGACCCGCGGGGGCCCGCTGCCGACTCCGTGCCTCCCTCCTGTGTGTGTGTGTGTGTGAGCGTGTGTGTGTGTGTGTGTGTGTGAGAGAGTGTGTGTGTGTGTGTGTGTGTATGTGTGTGAGTGTGTGTGTGAGTGTGTGTGTGAGCGTGTGTGTGTGTGTGTGTGTGTGTGTGTGTGATGGCCCGTGCCCGGCGGGAAGGCGCTCGGGAACCCCTCCCCTCGTCACTGCCGGACGGAGAGCTCCCTGTGCGCCGGGCGCCGCTCAGCGTGGTTTCCTGGTCCCGGCTCAGCGCTTCGCTGGATTTAAACACCAGACAACCGCCCCGAGGCCAGACCCCTCTCCCGGCCACGGGGGAAAGGAGACGCGGCGAGGGAGGCCGGGCTTCGGGTCCAGGAAGGTGAGGCCCAGGACGGGGAAGGGGGTTCTGCGTGAGTGCACGAGGGGCTCAAAGCCAGGAATGGGGGGCTTTGGAGGAGGCCGGGCACGGCTGGTGATGGGCGGCCGCCAGCTGCGCCTCTCAGAGCCGCGTTCCCGCCCGGGGCCGCCGGCGCTCGGAAACGCGGACCGACCCGGGTGCTCCCGGCCCAGCCCGGCCACAGGAGGAGCACCACCTTAGGTCTCACCACGGCCACGGCGGGGTGTGTGTGTGAGTGTGTGCGTGTGTCTGCGTGTGTGTGAACATGTGTGTGTGAGTGTGAATATGTGTGTGTGTGTGAGCGTGTGTGTGTGTGAGTGAGCGTGTGTGAGTGTGTATGTGTGCGAGTGTGTGTGAGTGAGAGAGTGTGGGTGTGGCGGGCGGCTCCGGCAGCCTGCAGTCGGTGAGTCAGTGACCGGCCCCCTGGAGCCGGCTCCGGGGCGGGGGGGGCAGTGCCGGACCCTCGCCGCAGCCCCTTCCAGGGTGAGGCCGGGCCGGGGCTGAGCGGGCTGCGGGCTGAGTGCCTCCCGGCAGCCACGGCGGCCTGACCCCGCAGGTGGCCGGGGCCGGGCCGGGAGAGGAAACAGCTGGGACACCTCCGCCCCGCGACACAGATGGCCCGTCCCTCAGCCCTGCCCCACCCGCGGCTCCCCCAGGCCGCCGGTCACCCGTCACCGCGGTGCCCTCTGCGCTCTCTGCGCGCTGTCCCTGCTCGGGGCGGCGGGGAGGGCGGGAGCCGCGGGGCCTCTCGGTGCCCGGTCCCTGCAGCGGGGCCCGCAGGCCTCCCGGCCTGGACGGTCCCTCCGCCAGCTTGTCCGCGGCGCTGGGCCCCTCTGAGGCCCTGCGGCTCCCAGGCCGAGCCCACTGCCCACTGCCCCCTGCCACCCTCCCCCAAACCACCCGTCCAGGAGGCCGCCCGCCCCCCGCCCGCCCTCAGTGCTTCTGCAGAGCTCCTTCAGGAGGGGGCCCCCTTGGCAGAGCTGCGGGGCCCCACGTGAGCCCCTCCTTGTCTTCACACCAGTCCTCTCGTCTCAGAGCAAACGAGGGCCTGTGGGGTGAAGAAGGCAGCCGGCCTCAGACGGCCTGGGCCCGCCGCTCTCGCCCTCCCGGCCTCTGACCCGCTCGGGGCCCCTCTGCCCCTCTAACCGGCTCTGCAGCCCTGCCCAACCTGCTGGGGCTGGTCTGAACCTGTCTGAACCCCAAGTTCAGACACTTGGACGGGGTGGGGTGTCGGGTCTTTCCCAAGAAGCCCTGGGTCTCGGGCAGATCGGGGGTGTGGCTGGGCACGTCCGGGGGTCACGCCCGCCCCGCAGGCCTGATGCTCCGTGGGGTGTGGGGACCAGTCTCTTTCCTCCGGTGGGGCCCCCCCAGAGGCCGGGGGCGGATCGCCCAGCCCTGGCTGCGCCCAAACCTCCTCCCAGGACTCCGCCACAGTCAGGAGGCCGGGGACACGGATGCAGCGAGAGCCAAGCATCCACCCGCCCTTCCAAACCGAAGATCTCAAGATCTCAGCATCGCCGACGTCTTTTTAAAAATATATATTTTATTGATTTCTTACAGAGAGGAAGAAAAAGGGATAGTTAGAAACATCAATGAGAGAGAATCATTGATCAGCTGCCTCTTGCACACCCCCTACTGGGGATGTGCCCACAACCAAGGCACCTGCCCTTGACCGGAATCGAACCCGGGACCCTTCAGTCCGCAGGCCGACGCTCTACCCACTGAGCCACACCGGCCTCGGCTCGCCTACGTCTTGAACAAACGTTCGGTGAACCCCTGCTCTGCGCCGTGCTTTGTTGGCCTCACCTTTTTGACCGCGTTCTTGTGACCTGTTTCTCCATTCCAGAGCTCAGGAGCCTGGGGTCCGAGAGGCGAGGCCCCTCCCGGGCTCTGCGGCCGGAAAGCGGCTTCTGGTTCTGTGCTCATCCCCAGCCCTCCTTCCCGGGGGAGGGGGGTGCTCCCGGAACGGACCGATTGGGACCGCACCGGCCACTCGTGGGGACCAGGGGGCCGACCCCAGCGTGGCCCCGGCCGACCGGGCCGCCGCAGTGCGGGGCCGCCGGCCACACCGCGGGGAGGGGGACCGCCGGTGCCTGCAGCGGGACGAGCCCGGTCCCCAGGAGGCCCTCAGGGAACACTTTTGGAATGAATGTGGTATGTGGTACGTATCGACTATTACGTCAAAACCACTGTTCATGTTTTTACTGAGTTTTTGGAGTGAGAAGAAGGGAGGGAGGGAGACAAACATGGATCAGCCGCCTCCTGTCGCTCACTGCTGGGGACTGAGCCCAACCAACTGAGCCACACCAGCCAGGGCAAAAAAAAATTTTTTTAATTAAAAAACAAGTCTTAGCCGGTTTGGTAGAGTGTCGGCCTGCAGACCGAAGGGTTCCAGGTTCGATTCCCATCACGGGCACGCACCTTGGTTGCGGGCTCCTCCCGGCCCGGGCCCTGGTTGGGGCTCATGCAGGAGCCATGACATCGGTGTTTCTCTCTGTCTCTCCCTCTCTCTTCCGCTCTCTCTCTAAATCAATGGGAAATATCCTCGGGTGAGGACTTTTTAAGAAACATACCCAACCATCACTGGAGGCTGCTCTGTTGGACACTGCATGTGCGGTGAGGTCTCATTGAACCTCACAAACCCTCACCGCACAGGCAGGAAACGGGGGCTCAGAGAGCACCTCACTGTCCGGGGTCAGAGCCAAGATGCAGCAGAAGCAGGTCTGAGCTTAGCAAAGACCCGAGGCTGGGCTAACCTGGAAGCGGACCGGGGACAAAGTTGGGCTCAAGAAGCAGTGGGGTCCCGGGTGAACCGTGTCCCCCAAGGGGGCCGGGTGTCCCGGGAGAGCCATGTGCCCCGGGGGAGACATGTACCCCGGGGGAGACATGTACCCCGGGAGAGCTGTGTGCCCCGGGGAAGCAGTGGGATGGGGGCGGGGGGCGGTGTGAACCAGAGGAGGAGCGGACTCTATTCGTGTGGTCCTGAGATAGGCACCATAAAACAAGCAGACTGCCAAATGAGGAGCAGATTCTATTCATGTGGTCATGAGATAGTCACCATAAAACAAGCAGATTGTCAAATGACTCGGGGAGGGGAAGGAGACCTGGGGGGAGATAAGAGAATAACCGAAGGACTGGTATGCATGCATATAAGTACAACCAACGATCACAGAACTCTGCGGAGGGAGGGCATGTATGGGAGGTGGGGGGGGGGGCAATGGTAGGCTATGTACACATATAATACCTTAATAAAAAATAAAAAATAATTTAAAAATTTTTAAAAAGAAGAAGAAGAAGAAGAAGAAGCAGTGGGGCCAGCCCTAGCTGGTGTGGCTCCGTGGATAGAGTGTTGGCCTGTGGACTGAAGGGTCCTGGGTTCAATCCCGATCAAGGGCATGTGCCCAGGTTGGGAGTTCAATCCCCAGTAGGGGCGTGCAGGAGGCAGCCCATCAATGATTCTCATCATGGATGTTTCTATCTCTCTCTCCCTTTCTTTCTTAAATCAATAAAAAAATATTTTAAAAAATATACATATCAATAAAAAAAAATGGCCACGACCGGTTTGGCTCAGTGGATAGAGCATCAGTTTGTGGACTGAGGGGTCCCAGGTTCGATTCCGGTCAATATGTACATTGTTTGCGGGCACATCCCCAGTGGGGGTTGTGCGGGAGGCAGCTGATCAGTGTTTCTCTCTCATCAATGTTTCTAACTTCCTATCCCTCTCTCTTCCTCTCTGTAAAAAAAAAATCAATAAAATATGCTGAGAGGCAAATGAATCAGTCTGTAGTGAGTTCCTTTCTGGGCCAACAGTTCTTCTGAGTCCCAATTTCAATGTCAAACAGTTCCTTATGTGTACATGTCAGCCATGGTATTTCAGATCTGGTTGGTGGACAAATGGTGGTGATGCAGGTCCGACCGTCTCTGGTTTGGTCCTGGGCATCCTTCAACGACACGCAGCTGCTGTCTGCTGTATGGTGAGGCGTCATCAGTATCTTCCATCTCTGGGCTGATTCTCTTTGTCTTCATGGCTGGGGCACTCCTGGCAATTCCTCTAACTCATTAGCCTCTCAGCATAACCATTAAGGCTTGTCTCAGTTTCGGTTCTTAGAAGGGTATTTCTTGGATCACATGACCTCACACATCTAGAGGAAATAATGAACAACATAAACTGATGAACAAAAACAGACCCAGAGAAAGAGAAGCAGCGATCAGACTCTCAGACCTCAGAGGGAAGGCAGGGGAGGGTGGGGGTAAGGGGAAGAGATCAACCAAAGGACTTGTGTGCATGCACATGGGCCTAGCCGGTGGCCATGGACAACAGGGGGTGGGGATGGGGGGCGTACGTGGGGAGGGGTTTGGGATGGGAATGGGGGGATGAGGACAGTTATGTAGAAAAATAAATAAATAAAATTTAAAAAAAGAAAAAGAAAGAAAAACAAAAACCAAACAAACAAAACATTGCTCAAGAGTCAAGTGAAACATAAAGAAGAAAGAAGCAGCCAAAACCGGTTTGGCTCAGTGGATAGAGCGTCGGTCTGCGGACTGAAGGGTCCCGGGTTTGATTCCGGTCAAGGGCATGTACCTTGGTTGTGGGCACATCCCCAGAGGGGGTGTGCAAGAGGCAGCTGGTCGATGTTCCTCTCTCATCAATGTTTCTGACTTTCTGTCCCTCTCCCTTCCTCTCTGTAAAAAATCAATAAAATAAAATAAATAAATTATATATATATATATATATATATATATATATATATATATTTTTTTTTTTTTTTTTTTTTTTTTTTAAGAAGAAGAAAGAAGCAGGGCATGCTGTTCGGGCAGGCGCGCTGGGTAAGGGCCGGGGCTGGGCGGGTCCGGCTCGGGGACTCTGAAGCCGCGCTGCGGCCTGGGGGCTTGTCCCACGCACTCGGCCACGATGCACTGAGAGGTGCAGAGACAGCAGCTCGGAGCGCCCGGACTCCCTGCCCAGTCCCTGAAGGCCCAGCGAGGGCACGCTCCCGCGGGACACACAGCAGGGCCACCGCGCTGTCCCGCCAGGTCCTCCCCACAAGGCGGCGCCTGCTTCTCAGCGCTGGGCGCGGCTGCCCTGCTCTCCGGACAACGGCCCTGTTCCGGGGCAGGAGCTATGACACCCTGTGCTCCCCACCCAAGGGCCGGACACAGGGACACAAAGGGTGGGGCCTCCCACCTCAGAGTGGGACGATTCTATGGGACAGTTTAGTCTGCAGAGCACGCGGCCCCCTGCCCTGCCCTGGAGGGTGAGGCCACAGCTGGACCTACCAGCCCTGCCCTGCCCAATCCTATTCCTCTCCTTTTTTACAAAAAAATTTTTTTTTAAATTAATTTCAGACATAGAGGGGGAGAGAGAGAGATACATCCATGATGAGAGAGAACCATTGATCGGCTGCCTTCTGCATGCCTCCTACTGGGGATCGAGCCGGCAACCCAGGCACGTGCCCTTGACCAGAATCGAACCTGGGACCCTTCGATCCACAGGCCAATGCTCTGTCCACTGCACCAAACCAGCTAGAGCTTCTTGCCCTCCTTCAGCGAGCCTCGTGCACCGGGGTCAGACCTGGCCCAAGACAATAACCTTTTACAGGAGATCCAAAAGCTGTCCCTGTGGCCATCAAACCGTCCCCTCCCCGCCTCAGCTGACGGGAAAGGTGGGGAGGCAGTGAGGGGCTCCCCCAAGCCCTCCGGGCACCGCCTCCATGGCTGGGCACCGGTCAGCGCTCGGGCACGGCGCCTGTCCCCGTGCGCTGCCTGCTCCCTGTCTGTGTGGCTGCGTGTGGACCGTCTCCCGCTCGATCCGGTGTTCTCCGAGGGCTTAAGCCTCTCCGCCTCGTCTTCTCCTTACCGCACCCCGGCACCTCGGCGGTCTAGCCAACACCGGGGGAAGGACGCTCCTTGCCGCACTGATTGTAACCAAGCGAGTGGAGGTGATCTAATGTCCACAAAGGGGGTGACTGAATAAATCACGGCGTCTCCACCAACGAACACCCTGGGCCCATTTAAAGGAACAAAGTCAGTTTACATGGATTGATGGAGAGCAATCTCCCAAGTGCAGAGTCAAGTGCAGAGAGCCGTGTGCTGGGCAGCCCACACAGCATGCTACCTCTGTTGTTGAAAAGGCACGTACTAGTTTTACACGGACATTTCACCGCGAGGGAGGTTGGCACCCCAACCCCTATGTTGTTAAAGGGTCAACTATACTTTCAAAGAACAAAGCCCAAGAATACTGAGAATTCCAAAATATCAGCTCCCAAGCTAAACCTCACAGCTCCCAGGTCAGGGGAATGAAGCGTGCCCCTGCCTCCCGGCCTGCTCGTCCCCAAACAGCGGTCCCTCCACGGAGGCAGCTGGGTGCCTAGGAGATGGGGTGGGAGGAGGGGAACCTTGTAGTCAACGCCCTTTGTCTTTGGACTTTTGTACCCTGTTTATATACCTTACCGCTTCAAAGCATACATAATGTTCAATCAATTTTTTATTTTATTTAAAAAAAATTTTAAAAAACATATTTTTATTGATTTCAAGAGGGAGGGAGAGGGAGAGAGAGATAGAAACATCAATGATGAGAGAGAATCATCGATCAGCTGCTTCTTACACGCCCCCTACTGGGGATGCCGCCTGCAACCCAGGGGCATCGGCCTGTGGACTGAAGGGATTCAGTCCACAGGCCGATGCTCTATCCACTGAGCTAACTGGCTAGGGCTATTTAATCAGTTTTTAAGTGTTCTTCCTTATTTCCAGAGAGAGAGAGAGAGAGAGAGAGACATGGATGTGAGAAACATCAATCAGTTGCCTCCTGCATGGGGTCGAACCTGAAACCTGGGTAAGTGCCCTGACCGGAAATCAAATCCACCGCCTCCATTGCACGGGACGATGGTCCGACCACCTGAGCCACACCTGCCCGGCAGTGTAGTCCATTCTGAGTGAAGGAAGTGTGGGCTTGGCTGCCTGTGTGAGAACCCTGGTCACTGAGCTTGCTTACCCAGCAGGTCTGATTACTCCCTTGACTTCAGAGATCTGCAAGCAGACAGCAGCTCTGGCCCCGCCTTCCCCAGGCCTCGGTCAGGGAAGCCAGGGAAAGCTGGGGGCAGCGCCCGTCGTCGGCAAGCCACGTGGGAGCCAGTTAGCGCAGTGGGGAGAGCATGAGACTTACTTGGGAATGTTTTCCCAAAGTCTAAAAAAGCATGCAAGTATTTGACCTAGAAATTCCACCGCTGAGAATTCATCCTAAAGGAATAATTAAGGATCATGTATAAAGGT
This sequence comes from Vespertilio murinus, assembly GCA_963924515.1. Lineage (NCBI taxonomy): Eukaryota > Metazoa > Chordata > Mammalia > Chiroptera > Vespertilionidae > Vespertilio > Vespertilio murinus. Next base: position 3,135,904 of record OZ004720.1, on the reverse strand, counting down.
TTAGCCGAGAGGATGTTCACTGAAGAATTGCTTGTGACAGTGGCGGGCGTGGGGGAGTGGAGAGAACCCTCAGGAACCGGAGACTGACGAAGTGAATTAGGCTGCACTCGCATAAAGCATTGCACATATTCCTATGCAGTTTTTAAAAAGTTGTTTGCAGAAAGAAAAGAGCACATGAAAGGGATGTCTAGTGCCAGGCAGAGCTCGGTTCAAATTCCTGCTGTACACCTTCTGAGCTGTGCGACCTGCACCTACTTAGTTAACCTCTCTGAGCCTCTGTTTCCTCATCTGTAAATTGGGTCTACTATCAAATAAGTTCGGATTGGCTCACTGCTATACTAGGTACCGGTTAATAATGGTGGATTTTATAATAAAAACAAAACAAAACACGATCATTTCAAGAGAAGCATCAAAAGTGCTTTATTCAAAGTAATGTCCATCACAAGCTACACATTTCCCCCATCTTTCAGGTAATTCGTGGATACTGTCCCAATAGAACTTTTCTTGTTTTGAGGCAAACCATCCAGAGACCCAATTTTCCACTTCTTTGTACATGTTGAAGTGCTGGTCAGAAAGCGCATGTGCCATCCACAGGAACAAGCGGTCATCTGAAGGAGCGAGGTCTGGTGAACACAGCCAGTGGGTTAATACTTCCCAGGCAAGATCTTTTAACGGGCCTTTAGCTGGTCTTAAAGTGTGTGATGGTGCGTCATCATGAAGCAAAATTACTTGGCCATGTCTTCTGGCACATTCTGGCTGTTTCTCGATCAAAGCATGGTTCAAATTGATTAATTGTTGTCCATAGCCATCAGTATTAACGATGTCCCCTGGTTTTAGAAACTCATGATATACCCACCTTCCTGATCCCACCAAACGCAGAGCCTTGTCTTCCTTCCGAAGCGAGTTGGCCTTGCAGTCAATGTTGATGGTTGACCTGGATCAACCCAGGGTTTTGTGAGTTTGGGATTCTCAAAATAAAGCCACTTTTCATTGTCAGTCACAATTTGATGCAAAGAAGACTTTCTTTCGTACCTTTGAAGCAACATTTTACTGATGACTTTTCAGTTTTCTATTTGTCTCTCCTTCAGTTGACGTGGCACCCTTTTCCTTCCTTTAAAATCTTCCCCATTGCTTGTAAACGATCGGAAATGGTTTGCTGAGCAATGTTTAATCTTTCTGCAAGTTGTTTTTGAGTTTGACACGCATCTTCCTCCAATAATGCTTGTAATTGTTGGTCTTCAAACATTTTCAGTTGACCTGGACGTTCTTTGTCTTTCACATCGAAATCATCACTTTTAAAGCGTTTGAACCAGCGTTCACAAGTATCTTGAGATGGAGCATGTTCACTAGAAGCTTCCGGAAGTATTCAGCAGCACTTCTCTTCAAAATAAAGTAAAGAATTAAAACTTCCCGCAAATGCTCTTTTTTTTTTGGCACAAAAGTCAACATTTTTAAGTGTAAAATTATCTATGATGTTACACCTCCAGCAAATTTGGCATGTGAAGTTTTGACGTTTGCTGTTAATACAACAAAATAGCATACATATCAAATCGCATGTATCTCAACATATGTGTGACTCCATCTATTGGAAAATCGCATTATTAACCGGTACACCTGGTAACATAACCACAAAACCTCACTGGCTTCACGCGGCCAGTGGATGCAGCCTCTGGCACAGACGTTCCGGGCAGGCAGGCTCTGGCTGCCTTCTTCCAGCAGACGGACTAGGATCATGGTCCTTCCCACCCCAAGGCTCCACCCTCTTACCCTCCGCGCTCCCTTCCACGTGGACATGACGATCGGGTGTGTTATGGCCAGGCCCGGGGGCGGGGTGCATCCCTTCTGCCCACACTCTGCTGGCCGCACAGGGCGTGTGGCCCTCTCTAGGCCCGGGGCTGGGGGTGCGCCCTAGCAGCGCCCTGGAGAGAGATGGCTGCTGACAGGCTCCTCATGGGCTCCTCTGAACAATGAGTGAACTTACATGAAGTGGCAGATAGGAGGCGCTCAAATGCACCAGCTGCCTTCTCCTTCCCTTCCCTTATGACTGATTCTAGGTGTGACTCCCTGGTCTTCAAAAATTTATGTCCTGCCATAGCGGGTGTGCCTCAGTGGATAGAGCGTCAGCCTATGGACTGAAGGGTCCCAGGTTCGATTCCAGTCAAGGGCACATGCCTGGGTTGTGGGCATGATCCCCAGTAGGGGGCGTGCATGAGGCAGCTGATCAATGATTATCTCTCATCATGGATGTTTCCTTTTTCTTTCTTTAAAAAAAAAAAAAAAATATATATATATATATATATATATATATATATATATATATATATATATATATCTTGATTTCAGAGAGGAAGGGAGAGGAAGTGAGAGATAGAAACACCAAAGAGGAGAGAGAAACATTGATCAGTTGCCTCCTGCACATCCACACTGGGGATCGAGCCCACAACTCGGACATGTGCCCTGACCAGGAATCGAACTGTGACCTCCTCATTCACAGGTCGATGCTCAACCACTGAGCCACACCAGCCAGGCTCATTATTGATGTTTCTCTCTCCCTTCTGCTCTGAAATCAATAAAAACATATGTTTCAAAATTTGATGGCCTTCTGCCCTGGCCAGGTAGCTCTGCATTGTTTCCCAAAGTGTGGTACGCGTATCCCCAGGGGTACGGGAAGAGTCTGGTGGGGGTACGTGTTGCACCGGAGTTTGGTGGGGATATGCACTGCACCGTGCTGAGCTGCGCCTAATTCTACGTCCTCATGAGTCAAGTCAATTTCATCCTTCTCATTGATCAAAATAAATGTTAATTATAATATAACTTTTATTTATATTTTATTATGAATAATTTTATTTTTTGTTTATTATTATTTTGTGTATGTACCAAAAAAATAAAAAATAAATATATTTTGATTGTTATTAAAATACATCCTTTTTTTATTTTTGACGAGGGGTACTCAGCGTTACAAAAATTATAGAAGGGGTACACATATGTCAAAAGTTTGGGAAACAGCCGAAACCGGTTTGGCTCAGTGGATAGAGCGTCGGTCTGTGGACTGAAAGGTCCCAGGTTCGATTCCGGTCAAGGGCATGTACCTTGGTTGTGGGCACATCCCCAGTAGGGGGCGTGCAAGAGGCAGCTGATCGATGACTCTCTCATCGATGTTTCTAACTCTCTCTCTCCCTTCCGCTGTAAAAAAAATCAATAATATATATATATTTTTTAAAAGTTTGGGAAACACTGGTTTAGAGTATTGCCCCAATATGCCGAGATTGTGGGCTCAATCTCTGGTCAGGGAACATACAGGAATCAACCAATGAATGCATAACAAGTGGGACAACAAATCTCTCTCTCCCCCCCCCCCTCGACCCCTCCTCCCCCGTCCCTCCCCCTCTCTCCCAGAGCACAAAGGGGTCAGTTGAGCCCACACAGAGAGGGCAGCTACTTACAAGCCAAAAGCCGAACCCCCGGGAGGAGCCTACCCTGCCGGCTCCTTGGCCTCGGCCTTGCAGCCTCCAGGACTCGGCGCGGTGAGAGTTCTGTCGTCTGAGCCACTCGGGTTATGGAATTTGTTTGAAAGCCAGAATGGATTAAAGACACAATGGAACTCACTAAACTGTTTCTTCAGGACTAGTTATTAATTCCCATAAAGCACCTTAAGCTGAGCCTGCATGCCTGTTAACTGTTCAGATTGTCACATACCAGGTGGAAGCATTTGTGGAATGAATAAACGTATTTTGCAAGTTTAAGTTCTTACATACTGGTTTTCTTAAAGTGAACTTACCTGCATTATTACCCCAGCATATTCAGACACAGGTGAACTCCTTAAAAACAGAATTTATAGCCCTGGCCAGTGTGCTCAGCGGTTAGAGCATGGGCCTCGAACACGGAAGGGTCTCCCATGAAGGGCTGCCGGTTCTCATTCCCGGTCAAGGGCATGTACCTGGGTTGCAGGTTCAATCCCCGGCTCCAGTCCGTGCGTGTGTGGTTGACAACCAATCAATGTGTCTCACATCCATTTCTCTCTCTCTCTCTCTCTCCTCCACCCCTTCCACTCTTTAAAAATCAATGGGGAGCCGAAACCAGTTTGGCTCAGTGGTAGAGCGTTGGTCTGTGGACGAAAGGTCCCGGGTTCGATTCCGGTCAGGGGCATGTACACTGGTTGCGGGCACATCCCCGGCCGGGGGTGTGCAGGAGGCGGCTTGTCGATGTTTCTCTCTCATTGACGTTTCTAGCTCTCTATCTCTCTCCCTTCCTCTCTGTAAAATATCAATAAAAATATTTTTTTTTAAATCAATGGGGAGGGGTGTGTGGAAATCCTTAGGTGAGGATTAACCCTCATCCTACAAAAAAAGGGAATTTACGAAGACAAAACGTGGCATTCTAACCGACAGGTGGTGTACCGTCTCCGACTTCTTCTCAGGAATGTCCACCAGCGCTTTCTCCATCACAACGCGGCTGGCCCGGGGTCACCGCTGCCGGGAGGCAGAGAACGCTGTTTCCTCCAGGCGTCGTTCCAGGGAGGAACCAAAGCTGCCGCAATCGTAGGTACGGCCGGGGCGGGAGACTCAGGCCGGGAGGAGGGGACGTTGCCATCCTAGTTTCAGGGCCTTCGGCTGGGGTCTCAGTGACATCTCTGAGCCTCAGCCTCCCTTCTGGAAAGTGGGGCCATTCCTGTCAACACACAGAGTGTTGGGCAGACCAAAGAAAAGCTTTATTTATTTATTTATTTATTTATTAAAACACTTTATTTTCTTTCTGCGTAGGCAACATTTAATTGCTTTCATGGGCTCTACAATGATTTTTTTCTGATATGAGGAGGAAAATTAAAACATTTCTCCATTTGTTTATTTATTAAATTTTAATAAGAGTTTATTTGAGCCAAACTGACTACGAATACGGGAGCAAGATCTTAAATGCTCCCAAAAGCGTTTTTAAACTTTTTATTTATTGATTTTTAGAAAGAGAGAGAGGCCCTGGCTGGTTTGGCTCAGTGGATAGAGCGTCAGCCTGCGGACTGAAGGGTCCCAGGTTCGATTCCGGTCAAGGGCACATGCCTGCGTTGCAGGCCTGGTCCCCAGCGGGGAACGTGCAGGAGGCAGCCAATCAGTGATTCTCTCTCATCATTGGTGTTTCTATCTCTCTATCCCTTCCTCTCTGAAATCAATAAAGATGTATTGTTTTAAAAGAAAAATAAATAGCCCTAATCGGTTTGGCTCAGTGAATAGAGCGTCAGCCTGTGGACTGAAGGGTCCCAGGTCCGATTCCGGTCAAGGGCATGTACCTTGGTTGTGGGCACATTCCCAGTGGGAGATGTGCAGGAGGCAGCTGATCAATGTTTCTTCCTCATCAATGTTTCTGGCTCTCTCTCCCTCTCCCTCTCTGTAAAATATAAATTATATATTTATATATATATATATATATATATATATATATATATATATATATAAATAAAATTAAAAAAGAAAGAAAAATAAGTAGATTGATCTGTTGTTCCATTTATTTATGCATCCATTGGCTGATTCTTGCTTGTGCCCTGACCAGGGAGCGGCCCACACACGGGCGTGCCCAGACGATGCTCCCACCAGCCGAGCTACCAGCAGGGCCCGGGAGCGTTCTTAAGTGACAGTCTCTGCTGTGGGGTCACCGGCTGCACCGGACAGCGCGGAACACCCTCTCTGCGCCGAGCCGCGGCCCCCAGACGGGGCGTCTCCTTTGGCCGTGGGCTCCGCCGCGGCCCCCAGGCCGGCCCGCGTTGCTCGCTTTGTGTGACCTGCCAGGCCCCAGCGGCCTCCGAGTCTGCCACCTCTGGTCTCGGTAAAAGTCTGTGCACGTCAGCGGGTATCGGGAATGCTTCCTCGGTAATCACAGCCGCTGCTCTTCACTGAGCCGGACAGCAAGCTCTCCGCACAACAGACAAAGCCAGCTAGCACCAGGGTTCTGATAGCCTAGCCCAGGGGTCGGCAAACTGCGGCTCGCAAGCCACATGCGGCTCTTTGGCCCCTTGAGTGTGGCTCTTCCACAAAACACCACGGCCTGGGCGAGTCTATTTTGAAGAAGTGGCGTTAGAATAAGTTTAAGTTGAAAAATTTTGAATTTTTAAAAATATATATATATTTTATTGATTTTTTACAGAGAGGAAGGGGAAGGGATAGAGAGTTAGAAACATCAATGAGAGAGAATCATCAATCAGCTGCATCCTGCACACCCCCCACTGGGGATGTGCCCGCAACCAAGGTACATGCCCTTGACCGGAATCGAACCTGGGACCTTTCAGTCCGCAGGCCAACGCTCTATCCACTGAGCCACACCGATTAGGGCAATTTTAAAAAATGTGGCTCTCCAAAGAAATTTCAGTCGTTGTCCTGTTGATATTTGGCTCTGTGGGCTAATGAGTTTGCCGACCCCTGGCCTGGCCTCTGCCTGGTGACTCGCTGGCAGAAAAACATAATTGGAAGTAATTAAAATCTTCTCCCCATCTCTCAGAAAATGCAAGGGTGGGTCTGTTTTGCAAAGAGCTTTGTTGAGGTAGAACTGACATGCAATACACGTATGTAACATGTGTAATTCGACAAGTTTGGACGTAAACACACCCCCGTGAAACCACCACTGCCAAGGTCAGGAGGATGCCTGCAGTCCCGAGTGCTCTCGTGGCCTCTGTCGCCCTCTCCTCCGGCTTCTCTCCCCCCCCCCCCACCCCCTCGGACCCGGAGCCTGCCTCCCGTTGCCGTAGATGCCTCTGCGTCTCCCAGGCCTTCGTGCCTGTGAGACCATCCCGTGTGTGCTCACCGTGGCCTGGCTTCTTTCACTCAGCACGACGGAGACTCGCGTGGAGCTGGGTGTCTGAATAACTCCTTCTGTTTTGTTTCTGAGTCATTTGCAGCGGCACGGGGACCCCGGGCTGGCCCGGTCACTGACGGCCACTCGGTTTGCTTCCGGCTGGGGCTGCTGTGCACGCCGCGCTGGGAGCCCCGTGGCCCGGGGGGCTGGGGACACAGCTCTCCTTCCCCAGGAGCACACAGAGGTGGACGGCCAGGTCACATGGTAAGACACGCTTACCCTTTAGGAGTGGTGGTGGAACATGAGCGTTTTCTGTTCAAACGTTTATTTATTTATTAAATATATATTATTGATTTAAAAAAATTTTTTAATTTATTAAGGTATGATATGTGTACATATTGCCCCCCCCCTATTTTATTTATTTTTTTACAGAGAGGAAGAAAGAGGGATAGAGAGTTAGAAACATCGACCAGCTGCCTCCTGCACACCCCCTACTGAGAATGTGCCAAGGTACATGCCCCTGATTGTAGTCGAACCTGGGACCCTTGAGTCCACAGGCCGATGTGCTATCCACTGAGCTAACTTGGTCAAGGCTATTTATTTATTTTTAAATTAATTTTTTTTTTTACTTTTTTCCCTTTTATCAGATATATTTGGGGTGACACCGGTTTTAACAAAATTACATGGATTTCAGGTGCACAATTCCATAACACGTCATCTGTACACTGTATTGTGTGTGTGCCACCCGTGGAGTAAGCTTTTTAAAAAATATTTTTTAACTTATTTCAGAGAGGAAGAGACAGAAACATCAACGATGAGAGAGAATCGTTGAAAAGCTGCCTCCTGCACGCCAACTGAGGACCAACCCCGCAACCCAGGCCTGTGCCCTGGCCAGGAATGGAACCGTGACCTCCTGGTTCATAGGTCGATGCTCAGCCCCTGAGCCCCGCTGTCTGGGCTGGAGTAGGCCCCTTTTCAACGAGTAAAACTTCCTTAAACACTCCTTCTTAGCAAACGAAAGAACTAGAAAGGAAGCCTACAAAAGGAACACCCCTCTTTCCTCACGGAGGAGGGGCAGTCCTGAGAGGCATCCGTGGGCCCGGGACTTCCTGGCCCCAGACTGAGGCTGCCGTGAGGGAGGGAGGTCTTGTATGAACGAGGCTGTGCCCTTCGCCCTGAGCTGGCAAACTCATTGCAGAAGGCACCTGGTCAGCGGCCTCCACCCGAACTCCCGCCTCCTTGCCGTGTGGGCCCGGGAAGGCTCCTGCCGTGGGTGCTAGGAGCATCACTGGATCCTGAAACCACGCTGTTCCTGGCCCAAGTCCTCCGCGTGGGCGCATTCACGCCCCAGTCTGACCCCGGGCTCCTGTGTCCGATCTCGTACAAAGATGTGGGGTTCCTCCCGGCACCGTGTTCAGGGGGGCCTCCGGCTCTGGCTCACCCTGACATTCCCTCCGTCCAGCCCACGGACCCCAAGGCCCAAGGTCACCTCCAGCCACCCTTCGGTGCAGGCACCTGGGTCCAGACTGACTGTCCCAGCCCAGGGCCCAGACTCCACAGGCCTTGCCGATCCTTAGGACCCCAAGTCATGTCTCCGGCCCGGGGGCCTCCCGATCCCAGAGAGGACGCCTGGCTCAAAGGTGGCAGCTCTTTTTATTTTCCCTAACGGCAGTTCTTTTTATTAGGATAACAATGAACATTTACTTATTTTTATTTTTTTAAACATATTTTATTGATTTTTTTTACAGAGAGGAGGGGAGAGGGATAGGAAGTTAGAAACATCGATTGGAGAGAAAGACCCATCAGCTGCCTCCTGCGCGCCCCCGGCTGGGGATGTGCCCGCAGCCAAAGCCCATCCGCAGGCTCTGTCCCCGGGGCCACACCGGCTAGGGCGAGCCGAACACTCAGTGGAACCCGGGCTGGGAGACAGCGCAGAGCAGCTCCCTGAGCTCTCGGCCACCCTGGACACCCATCGGCCTGCTCTCTGGTGCAGACACGGTGCCCGTGGTTAGGGGACTGGCTCGGAGCCCCCGGCCAGGCCGCGCCTCTGCCCGGAGCCCGGCCGGTGGGCGCTGCCCGGAGGGCCAGGTCCTTGCCGCCCCGAGGCCTCCGGGCTCGGCCCTCAGAGCCCGGTCATCCGTCCAGTCAACGCCCGGTGTCTGCGACGGGTCGTGGCTCCCGGGGAAACCGCCTGGGGGCCGTTGGCAGAGACTTTCGATGGCTTGTCTGCCTCCGGCCCCGGGCATTCTAGGGGAGGGCGGGTGGGAACCTCCAGCTGCTCGGGGTGAGCGCGCCCTCTGCCGGCCCGCGGAGGCGGCACACCTGGCTGCACCGGGCCCTCGTCCTGCGGATGTTTCTTGCCTCCCGGGAAAGGGCTCTGCGGGAAGGAGCCTCCCAGGTGATCTGATCGGGAACACTCCCTGGGGACGTGGGCAGGGACGCCCCAGGCATGTGACTTTTTAGGTCGAAGGTTATCTTTGCCTTAGGCAAGCCCTGTCTCTTGCTTCGGTGCCTGTAGGTGCTAACGGAAAAAACCCCAAAACATTGAAACCTGTAAAGAATCTTAGTGAGTTTATTTGAGCCAAACTGTCGACAGATGCCTGGGAGCAGAACCTCAATGAACTGACCTAATGCTCCGAAGAATGGCGGGTTACGTTTCTATTTATACACTGCAATCACAGGAGGGACGCAGGTGGGTTACATGAAACCCACTGGTGACGGGTTAAGGAGGCGGGAGAAAGCAAGGCGGTGGGAAACCCCTGGGATTGGGTAAAAAGTAAAACGATGGGCACATACTTAGGTGGGTGCAGGGACAATCAACATGATAAATAAGAACTTTGAGGCATCTGCCCACCACATTTGGCTGTGTCCCACGGGCTCCTGAACAAAAGGGAAGCTACAAGTTACCCAGACATCTCACAGATATGTTATCTTAGAGGCAAAAAGGCAAATGGGCTCGGGAAAGATCTAAGTTGATCTTTGTCAGGGAAAACATCAGCCTAGGAATGACTGCCCACTATGACCTGTTTGTAGTTAAATATTTAATTTTCAGACCATCTTTTGTGGTTATTTTAGGTCCCTGAGTTTGCAAGACCGCCACGCAGGCCCCCCTGAGCTGTGGGGTCGGCAGTGGCTCCTCTCGGCCACATAGGCTCACACACCTCTGAAATAAGCAAAGCCACCCTCTGTCTAGAGCGTACGTCATCGTGTGCGTTTTCCTGGAGTCCGACCCCCAGCCGGCTCTCCGGCTCCCTGTAAACTTCGTTAGTCCACGATGCGTAAAAGAAGCTGCAAACAGCCATTCCGAGGAGCATTTGAGATCTTGCTTCCCAGCAATTGTCATCAGTTTAGCGCAAATAAAAAGCAGTTTGAAACAAAGATTTTCTAAATCGATTTGAGAGAGGGAGGCAGGGAGATAGCAATTTGTTGTCCAACCCATCCTTGCACTCACTGGTTGCTTCTTGGATGTGCCCTGACCAGGGATCAAACCTGCAGCCTTAGCATATCAGGAGGATGCTCTAGCCCTGTGGTCGGCAAACTGCGGCTCGAAAGCCACATGCGGCTCTTTGGCCCCTTGAGTGTGGCTCTTCCACAAAATACCACGGCCTGGGCATGTCTATTTTGAATTAGTGACGTTAGAAGAAGTTTAAGCTTAAAAAATTTGGCTCCCAAAATAAATTTCAATCGTTGTACTGTTGATATTTGACTAATGAGTTTGCAGACCACTGCTCTAGCCAACTGAGCTACCCAGCAAGGGCCAAAAGAATTCTTATAAAAATTTCTTACAGGTTTGGCATAGAAACATCAATGATGAGAGAGAATCATTGATTGGCTGCCTCTTGCATGCCCTCCACTGGGGATAAGCCCGCAACCCAGGCACGTGCCCTTGACTGGAATCAAACCAGAGACCCTTCGGTCCACAGGCTAACGCTCTAGCCACCGAGCTAAACCAGTTAGGGCTAGTTTATTTTGAATTGAATTCAGAGAGAAAGGGAGAGAGAGAAACATCAATGATAATAGAGAATCACTGATTGACCGCCTCCTGTATGCCCCACTCTGCAGATGGAGTCCATGATCCAGGCTTGTGCCCTGACTGGGAATTGAACCATGACCTCCTGGTTCATAGGTCAACCAACGCTCAACCACTGAGCCCTGAGCTGTGAAGGCCAGGGGGGGGGGGGGGGGGTTTGAAAGGAATGCAGCGACACCTGTCGGCCAGGTTGGAAACTATCAGCTCAAGGTATGTAGTTCTCAGTCTGAATGTCAGACGCAGTGGCATCTGTAGAATGATGTCACAACTTTGTGAAACTGGGGTATGGCAGTTCTGATAAAAACCAAGTATCATGCAAAAATAGTGTGGACAGTAAACAAGGTGATGAGGCCCAATCGAATTCCAAGGTCTGAGCAGCCGCCTAGAGCCTCCTCATCCCGTTGGTATGTAAGATTTGTTACGAAGGAACTCCCTGGCTGAGCAGCTCAGCTGGTCCGGAGACGCCCAGGTGGTGGGTTCAGACCCTGGTCAGGGCACACTCAAAGAGCAACCAATGAATGCTTCAACAAGTGGACAGCAAACAGATGTTTCTCTCTCTCTCTGTCCCTCCCTCCCTCCTTCCCACTCCCTCTCTAAAATCAACTAAAAAAGGGAACTAAAATATTATTTTTCCTTTCAATCTAAGTGCATTTTTCAAGCAGCTACCAAGTTGTTAGGCCACACATACTTATTAGTCGTTTTGACCTAACTACGTACTAAATATAACTGTTAGGTGTTTTATTTATTTATTTTTAATATATTTTATTGATTTTTTAAATTTATTTTTATTTTATTTTTTTTTACAGAGAGGAAGGGAGAGGGATAGAGAGTTAGAAACATCGATTAGAGAGAAACATCGACCAGCCGCCTCCCGCACAGCCCCCACTGGAGATGTGCCCACAACCAATGTACATGCCCTTGACCGGAATCGAACCTGGGATCCCTCAGTCTGCAGACGGACCGACACTCTATACACTGAGCCACACCAGTTTCGGCAGTGTTTTATTTTTGGGGTGTGTGTGTGTGAAAGGAGATGCTTGCTGCCGGCAGCTGAAAAAACTACTGAGTCATGGAAGTCACCTTGGACCAGACAGCCGGGGTCTCTGCGGGATGCTCTGTACAACTTCAAGTTGTCCCGGAGATCCCTCCTCTGTCTCACAGGTGAGCCGAAAAGACTGGCTCTCGTGCCTGAGTCCACCCAGTGTCCGGGGGGGGGGGGGGGGGGAGGCAATGAAATTCAAACTGTTCCAACTCGGTCTGTGTGATTCTCGGAGGCAAACTGCCACCCCCCGCCTCCAGTCCATTCAGATTTGTCCGGACCGTGGGAAGGGTGGCTGGGGCTGGGGCCGGCTTTCTGGTTTTGTGCCTCGGCCTCTGCAGAGCGGCGGGCCAGGCTCCTGAGGCGCCCTCTCATTCAGCACCGGCCGGACCCAGGGGCCGGACCACAGCCTGTGTGTGTCCCCGGCTCTGAGAGCCCCCCCCCAGGCTCCCTGGAGGCCCCCCCCCCCCCCCCCACTGCTGGTCCCTCTCACCACATCCACCTTCGGTCCCAGCCCCGCAGGCGGCGCCTGGCTGCCGGAGTCACTGAGTGGTGACTGTGCAAAGCAGCCAGGCCCACCTCCCCGCGCCCAGGAGAAGAGCCGAGGGCGGCTGCCGGCACAGGCGGCCTCCGGCCGGCAGGAGACGCCCAGCCGGAGACCGGGGACCAGAGGGGACAGCACACAGCGCTGCCCTGCGGGCCCTGCAGTGTCCTGGGAGCGAGCTCTCTGACCCCAAAGCTGCTTGCACTGCGGGGAGAAGGCCGTGGAGGGAAGATGGGGGCCCCTCTCCAAGGGGCATCTGCCATCGTCGCCCCGTGCCGTCAGACTGGGGGGGGGGGGGTGAGCAGCCACTTAGGCCTCTGAGCCTCCTCTCCCCTCCGCAGAGCGGGCAGATAACGGCGCCGACCCCTGAAGGCCTGAGAGACGAAGGCGTAGCTAACAGGTGGGCACACAGCGCCGACGTTGTGAGTCACCCAGCACGCATTCCTTTTAAAAATATATATATTTTATTGATTTTTTTTTTACAGAGAGGAAGAAGGTAGAGGGATAGAGAGTTAGAAACATCGATGAGACAGAAACATCGATCAGCTGCCTCCTGCACACTCCCCACTGGGCATGTATGCAACCAAGGTACATGCCCTTGACAGAAATCGAACCCGGGACCCTTCAGTCCCCAGGCTCTATCCACTGAGCCACACCGGTCAGGGCACCGACAAGTGTTTCTTGAGCATCTGTGATGTGAGTGAGGCCTCTTCTGGGCCCGGGAGGCCCCCGAGCACAAGACAGAGGGGAGCCCTGCCCGGGGCCGCCCCTCCCGCAGAGGACAGGCCGGATAACCTCCAGGACGCGGCCCCACAGGAGGGTGCTGGAAGCGACCTGCATAATTTTAAATCTTTTGGAGTAAAGCGTATAAAGTAAACTGCCAGAAGTAAAAAGAAACAGGTGAAATTCGCCTTTCTAATGTTTAATGTTAAAATCGTTTAAAATGTAAAATTTCACCTAATATAGCCAAACTGTTACCGTGTCAGCCAGTGGCTCAGCCACATTCCCAGCCACACGTGGCCTCCCGTGGCCGTGCTCCTGTGGTGGGCAGCGCATTGTCCAGCGTGTTAGGTGGGTGACAGGGGCACCAGGTGTGGGAGTGGCCAGGCTGAGGGGGAGAGCTCTAGTATCACCTTTAACCCCCCCGACCTCTGACCTCTGACCTCGGTGGCAGGGGCCAATGGCACCTTCTCCCTCCTCCGAGGCCACGCAGCAGCGAGGGCTGCAGACCCTGAGAGAAGGGGCCCTCAGCACCCCGCTGCCGGCTCGGGGCGCCCCGTCCTGGGGCGCAGGCCGCCCGGACACGCTGCAGGGTCTGTCAGGGCTGCCCTGGAGGAGGGAGGGGCAGCGGGCGTGAGGATGAGCTTCTGTCAGGGCTGGGACTTCGGGGAGAGGAGGAAGAGGTTTTATTTAAAATGTTGCTCTTTTGCCAAAACCGGTGTGGCTCAGTGGATAGAGCGTCGACCTGCGGACTGAAGGGTCCCAGGTTCGATTCCAGTCAAGGGCGTGTACCTTGAGAACCGAAACAAGATGGCGGCCTGGGTAGTCTCCTAAGCTGCCGCCTCATCAGCAATTTGGAAAAAAACAACAGCTAAAATTGAAAGGGATCACATGAGACCCACAGGAAAGATGGCGGAATGGGATGGCTACAACTAGAAACAAAGAAAACCGCCACTGCCGCCATGTGGAGTTTAAAAATACAGTGGAACCGGACCCGCCGCCGCCACCGCCGCCACTGTGAGTGAGGGAAGCCCACCGAGAGCAGAGCTCGCTCCGCCCCGGGCCCAGGGAATGGGCTGCTTCAGAGCCTGCCCACCATGGGAGTGAGGGAACCTACGACGGGCCTCAGCCGCACCTTCCGCTCCCACCCGAACGCCTGGGAGTGCAATCTCCCCACCCGCAGCCATCTCAGCCCGGCCTCCGCGCCTGCAGCCGCCCCACCTCGCCCGCCGTGAGCTGTGGGTTTGGGGGGACCCATGTGCCCCGGGTGAGCCGTGTGCCCCAGGGGGCCGTGTGCCTAAGGGGGGCGGTGGGACCCGGGGGGAGGGGGCGTTGTGAACCGGAGGAGGAGCGGATTCTATTCGTGTGGTCCTGAGACATTTGGACAGTCTGCAGCCATTAGCTATAGAACACTCTGTTGTATTTCCCTACAAAAACAAATAAGAGAGAGTGTCCCACTTGAAATTCATATACGGATAAAAGGAAAAGAGAAGAAGAAAAATAACCTGAGGAACAGAATAAAGTGGTGAATATAGTAAAATCAGGGGCAAAGAAGGGGAGTGGACTGATAATGATCAGGAGGATAAGGGGGTGGGGGAGCAGTGAGAGACTGGATTGAAATCATATAACCAATGGATGAAGACAATTGGGGGGAGAGGGGGTAAGGTCAGAGGGTGGGAAGGGAACTGGGTGGTAGGGAGCTTTGGCGGAGAAAAAGGAGAAACAGTTGTAATAATCTGAGTAATAAAGATTTTTTTTTTTAAGGGCATGTACCTTGCTTGCAGGCACTTCCCTAGTAGGGGGTGTGCAGGAGGCAGCTGGTCCATGTTTCTCTCTCATCGATGTTTCTAACTCTCTATCCCTCTCTCCCTTCCTCTATCTAAAAAATCAATAAAAAAAAAATATTTTTAAATAAATAAATAAATAAATAAATAAAAGGTTGATCTTTTGTCCACTGAAGATGTTTTGCGTTAATTAAAAGTGCATCTTATTGCTTTATGTGCCATGCAATTCATCCCTTTAGAGCACACAGGTCAGAATGTGTGCTCTCATCCCATCAATCTTAGACCCGTGGTCAGCAAACTGCAGCTCTTGAGCCACATGAGGCTCTTTGGCCCCTTGAGTGTGGCTCTTCCACAAGACACCACGGCCTGGGTGAGTCTATGTGGAAGAAGTGGCATTAGAAGAAGTTTAAGTTTAAAAAATGTGGCTCTCCAAAGAAATTCCCATCGTTGTCCTGTTGATATGTGGCTTGTTGACTGATGAGTTTGCCGACCGCTGTCTTAGAGCATTTCCTCCATCGCCAAGGAAACCCCTTGCCTTTTAAGGGCTCCTCCCTGTGTCCCCCCCCCCCCCACGGCTGTGCCAGTGGGGACCTGCCACATGAATGGAATCGGACAATGTGCAGCCTCTGCCCGCTTCCCTCACTCACATCACGTCTCCAGGGGCCACCCACGTTGCGCTGGCACTTCCTCCCTTTTCGGTGGGCCAATGACATGCCGCGGCATGGAGGGACCCGCTTTGTTCACCCTCTTACACACGCCTGGAATCCATGTTTCCCCGCTTTCTGGCCTCTGTGCTGCTGTGAACATCCACATTCAAGTTGTGAGGACCATGTTTTTAGTGCTTTGCGGTTTTGCATTCATTTCAATTTTTTAAATACATTGTAAAAAAAACTAGTATTTTTCTTGATTACTGAATGTTTTTGGTTCCCCTTTAAAATATGCGCCTGAGTCAAGTGGCTGACCGGCTTCATCCTATTCCCCCCAAAAGTCTCGTCCCTCGTTAGCTACGTGCCCTCTCAGAGCCCTGAGCCTGGGTTTCCTCCTCCGTAGAACGGGGGTAATTCCGGTGCCACCCCACAGCTCCTGAGGGCACAGAGAAGCGAGGGCGGGCGTCACAGACCTGCACCGGCCTGGGTGGCGGGGGGCCTGGGGCCAGGCCGGAGGGGGCAGGTCCAAAATGGCTGTGACCTTGCCCTGCCTTTGAGGAGAGCTGGCCCACCTGCTAACACTCCCTGCTGCTTCTGTTTCCAAGAGAAACCTGCCTCAGCCTGACCCTACAACCAGGCTCTGGGTGGGGTGGGGTGGGGGTGCCGATGCCGCTCAGCGAGGCCTCTGTGGCCCCCAGCACCTTCCCCCAGCTCCCGGCCGCCTCCCCCGGCTCTGCCCACTCCCCGGCGGCCGCGGCCGGGGCCGCACGCGGGGCTGAAGTCCAAAGTTCAGTCCCGGGCGGGCGGCGCGGCGCTCGGATAAATGTGAACTGGCGAATTCCCGGCCCAATGTAAACAGAGCAGGGCCTGGTTCACGGCCGCCGGGCCGGGGTTGGGGGCAGGGGGCACCCGCGGGACTCTGCGAGTGGGGTTTTGGGGGGCCGTGGGTGCAAGGAGCGTGGCCGGTGCCGCCTGCCGTGGGCGAGCGAGCGGAGGCCGGCCGCGTGGCCGTGGCCGTGGCCGGGAGCCATGGTGGCCAAGCTGAGCCAGCTGCAGGCCGAGCTGCTGGCCGCCCTGCTGGAGTCCGGCCTCAGCAAGGAGGCGCTGATCCAGGCCCTGGGGGAGCCGGGGCCCTACCTGCTGGCCGGGGCCGGCTCCCTGGACAAGGCGGAGGCCTGCGGCGGCCGCGGGGAGCTGGCCGCGCTGCCCGACGGGCTGGGGGAGGCGCGGGGCTCGGAGGACGAGACGGACGACGACGGGGAGGACTTCACGCCGCCCATCCTCAAGGAGCTGGAGAGCCTCAGCCCCGAGGAGGCGGCCCACCAGAAGGCCGTGGTGGAGAGCCTGCTGCAGTAAGCCCCCCATCCACCCCCCCCCTGTCCCCCGCCAGCCCCGGGACCCGGCTCCCGGGCCGGAGCCCCCCTCAGCCCCGAGGAGGCGGCCCACCAGAAGGCCGTGGTGGAGAGCCTGCTGCAGTAAGACCCCCCCCCCCCGGCACCTGCCCCCGACCCCCGGGCCGGAGCCCCCCTCAGCCCCGAGGAGGCGGCCCACCAGAAGGCCGTGGTGGAGAGCCTGCTGCAGTAAGACCCCCATCCACCCCACCCCCTGTCCCCCGCCAGCCCCGGGACCCAGCTCCCGGGCCGGAGCCCCCCTCAGCCCACAGCCCTGCCAGGCCGGAGCCAGGTGTGGGGAAGTGGACCGGGGGATCGGGGTGTGGGGAAGGGGACCAGGGTGGAGAAAGGGGACTGGGGTGTGGGGAGGGGGAAGGAGACCCGGCCCGGAGCCGGCCCAGGGGAGCCCGTGGGGGGGGGGGCAGGAGACTGGATCAGGGGCCTGAGGACAGAGCTCTGTCCAGCCCAAGCCTGACCTCCGGCCAGCTCGGACGGGAGGGCAGCTCGGGGCTCTGGGGCCGCATTCAGCCGGGTCTCCTACCTGAGGGGAGGCAGCCTCGGGGCCGGGGCTCGGTCCTTCCCAGCACAGCTCAGGCCTCCGCCTCGGCGCCATTAGAGGCCTCCGCTGCGCACCCCATCCGGCTCCCATCTCCCCGAACGGAGCGGGTCTGAGCCCGGGGCCTCCCCTCGCCTCAGCACAGCTAACTTGGTTACTTATTACCCACAGGCTTTATTATTTCTCTTTTGTTTTATAAATTTATAAACGGCAAAAGGCTCTGATAAGGCCTGTGATCATTAACTTGTAGGGATGGCGGCCTGGGAAGGCCTGGGCCAATGAACCTCCCACCCGGCGGGGTGGGGGAGGGGAGCGCTGGGTGGGGGCGGGGTGGGGACCGGGGCAAGGGGCTGCGAGAACGTCCCCTCCCCAGAGCCTCCGCAGCCCCATCCTAAGAGCCGGCACCAGGCTGAGGTTTCACAGGAGGGTGGGATAATGCCGAGATGGAGCCTGGGAGGAAGCTATGGGTGAGTCTGCCTCTCAGATGAGCAAACTGAGGCCAGAGAAGGAAGCAGCGTGATTAAGGCCACCCAGGGGGACCTCACACCCTCTGTCAGTCCTCTCAGTGCCCAGCCGGGGGCCGCCAGCGGTGAGGGGTCTGAGGAAGAGTCCCAAGACGCTCTCCAGGGGACCGTCTCTCCTGTCCAAGGTCCTGATCCCAGTCCAGGGTGGGGGAGGGCTGGTCCCGCCTGGGAGGCCTCGGTGAGGACGGGCGGGGGGACAGGGGGGTAGGTAGCCCCCTGACTTGGCAGGAAGTGGAGGGCAAAGGGCCCTGCCGGGCTGCAGGGGAGGGGCAAAGGGCAGGCAAGGCCGGCCCAGGGTGAGCGGCTGGGCTGAGGCTGGACCCCCACGGGAACGGGGCTTTCAGTGGGAGCGGGAGACGGGGTGCCAAGGGCCTTCTTACCTGGCTGGGTGGGGCCTCGTGCTCAGCGGTCCTTTGGTGGGCTGGTGGGGAGGCTTGATCCACGGCACTCAAGGGGGAGCAGGGGTCAAAGTGCTCCCCGGGACCAGCCGAGGCCAGCGGGCTGAGGGCGAGAGGGGGGGCGCTGAGAGAGAGAGGGCGCGGGGAGAGGACGCAGGGGAGCAGGGAGAGGATGAAGGGGAGCGGGGAGAGGATGCAGGGGCGCGGGGAGAGGACGCCGCGGAGCGGGGAGACCCCAGGAGCCAGCTGAGCAGAGGAGTAGAGGAAAGGGGCTGGCAGAGTGAGGCACCCCAAGCTGAGTGCTCCCCGCCTGCCCGCCCAGGCTGGGTTTTCTTTAATGCTAACAGCATGCTATTTACTTTCCATTTAAATTTGAGATGTTGCTATAAATTATCAACCAGCTCCTTGTTCCTGCAGAGTTGATAACTAACTACCGGGTTACTTATTGTTCAGGTAACAAAGGGCCGGAGCCACCTGAGGGGACAGAGCGGCTGTGGTCTGGGGACGGAGGGGTGGCCGGAGGGGGCCGGGGCGGAGGCCTCCAGGGGAGCCGCTCCTGGGGCGACAGCGGTGGGAGACCGGCGGGTCCGGCTCTCCCGGGCGCCCGTGCTGAGGCCACCCACACCTCCACCCTCAGTCGCCGTGTGACCTTGGGGCCGTCTCTCCTGGCCCCGCCGGACCCTGACTGAATTCACACTCCGCCCTGACCCCTGGCCTCTCTCCGAGGGACTGCACCCCCCACACACTTTCCCCCAGTTACACTCACCCTGCTGAGCCCCGCCTCAGGGCCTTTGCACATGCTGCTCCTTCTGCCTGGAGCCCTCTTTCCAGATCTTCCCACGGCCAATTCCTTCTCTTCCTTTTGCTCAAACGTCGCCTCCTCAGGGAGGCCCTCCCGGACTGCCTCGTCTCGAGGTGGGGTCTCTCCCAGTCACCCTCCAGCCGCCTCCCTTTTCTCTCTCCGCCCCTGCCATTACTGGGTTTTCTACCTTCCGCCATGAAAGCAGAAGCTCTGCTGGGGCAGGGTTCCTGTGGCCTCGCTCAGCACCGGCACCTTACTGTCCAGCCCGCACAGCACCATGGACGGGCGGCCAGGATTCTGCGGCCCCGGGACGCCTGCTATGGCCGAGGGAGGAACCTTTCCGGGGCTCCTGCCGGGGTGTCCTCCTGGCTCCTCCTGTCCTGGAGCAGCTCACACCTCAGCCTGGCTCTATCCTCTCCCCTGGACGGTGCCAACGCCCTGGGCCGGGAATTCAGGGGCCACGGTGGGATGTCCCTGAGGCCAGCCCGCCTGGGTTCGGATCCCCAACCCCAGCGCAGGCGGGTCATTTCCCTTTTCTGAGCCCCCGTCTCCTCCACAAGTGGGGATGGCATGATAACATGGGTGCGCATACGTGGTGACGGACCCATTTTACATGATAACATGGGTGCGCATACGTGGTGACGGACCCGTTTTACATGATAACATGGGTGCGCATACGTGGTGACGGACCCGTTTTACATGATAACATGGGTGTGCATATGTGGTGATGGACCCGTTTTACATGATAACATGGGTGTGCATACGTGGTGACGGACCCGTCTTACATGATAACATGGGTGCGCATGCGTGGTCACGGGCGGTGGCCATTGGGAGTGGCCCCGTCTTACAGGTGAGCAAATGAAGGCGCAGCGGGGCAAAGGGACTTACTTGCCCGAGGTCTTGCAAAGCAGTCAGGCCAGGACTCGGACCCGGGTCCTCCCAGCCACACGCTCTGCACAGCACCCTCCCGGGTGCACGTCTGTCCGTCTGTCCGCGATACGTTTACCTCCCTCCTTACCCGCCCTGGTCCTCGGCTGTCCAGCTCCGCCATCACTCACTTCCACGCACGTCTCAGAGACCATTGGGGCTTACAGACGTGTTTGACTCCTCTCCTCCTCCCGTGTCACAGATGAGGAAACTGAGGCACGGGGCAGCTAAGCAGCCTGCCCAGGCCCGGAGAACAGGCACAGCTGAGAGCGCAGAGACCGCAGGCCCGCACGGGGACTCGGCTCCCCACACGTGGCCATCAGGGCGGCCTCCGCTGGACGCCCCGAAACCCCGGGGCTCGGCCCCAGCCCGCGTGACGATGCTTGTCACAGTCCCTCCGTCCCCTGGGCACTTCCTGCGGGCCAGGCCCGGGAGCCGTCATTCCTCCCGGAAACGCATTCCTTCTCCCGGGAGCCCGTGGCAGGCGTGGGCACGCTCTCCTCAGGGCGAGGGGGGCGTGGGACTGGAGCCGGGCCGGCTTAACTTGGAGCCTTTGAGGGTGGAAGTGGGGTGCCTGGAGCCTGGCCACTTAGTTCTGAGTTGGAGAAACTGTCCCGAAGAGTCACGTCCTTGGAGACTGAGTGTATGGGGGGTGTGGGGGGGGACAGAGAGAACAGCAGAGAGACATGGAGACAGGAGAGGGAAGGAGACGGGGAGGGAGAGACAGACAGACAGACACACACACACACACACACACACACACACACACACGGAGTCAGCTGCACGATGTCAGTTAATGTTTCAGTTGAGCGGGGAGAGGCCTTCGGGGAGCAAGACTGGGCTCATTCTGGAGAGGAAAGGGGCAGGAGGGGAGGGAGGAGGGGGGTGCTCAGGAGGGTGATGGCTGCAGTGGGGAGGCGGGAGGCCACCCGCAGCCCAGCTCCGGAACCAGATAAGCATGTTTGCCGTGGAGCACAGGCTGGACTTTGCTCTCCCCGCGCCTGGCTGTGACCGGCACGCGGAGGGGGGAGGCGGACGGGAGGCGGACGGAGGCGCCTGGGAGCCCTGGGAGCGGGAGGGAGGAGCTTGCGGAGAGTCTGGGCGAAGTGAAATATATACATATTTTTTAAATATTTCTTTATTGATTTCAGAGAGGAAGGGAGAGGGATAGAGAGATAGAAACATCAATGATAAGAGAGAATCATTGACCGGCTGCCTCCTGCATGCCCCCCATGGTGATTGAGCTCACAACGCGGGTATGTGCCCTTGGCCGGAATCGAACCTGGGGGACCCCCCCTCCCCCGTCTGGGGAACCCCCTCCCTCCCACTCCCCCCATCTGCAGGCCAACGCTCTATCCATTGAGCCAAACCAGCTAGGGCCAAAGTGAAATACTCTTGAGTCCCTTTGACAAGTGAGGCTCACCTGTCTGAGCCTCGTTTCCTCACCCGTAAGATGGACATACGAGTAGTACTGACCTCCTAAGGCCAGTGGTCGGCAAGCTCGTTAGTACACAGAGCCAAACATCACAGCACAACAATTGAAGTTTCTTTTGAGTGCCAGATTTTTTTAAACTTAAACTTCTTCTAACGCCACTTCTTCAAAATAGACTCGCCCGGGCCGTGGCATTTTGTGGAAGAGCCACACTCAAGGGGCCACAGAGCCACATGTGGCTGGCGAGCCGCAGTTTGCCGACCAGGGGCCTATGGCAGCGGTCAGATTTAGTGACCAGCTCCGGCACAGGCCGAGCTCACAGCACAAACCGGAGAAGCACTGGTCTCCCGGCTGTCGTTCACCCAAACGTCGCTGCTGCGCGGCTGCCGCCAGCTCACGGTCAGCTGTGCCCGCCTCCGCCTGTGGGCGCCGCGGTGGGGGCCAAGCCGGTGGAGGCTCTGCGTGCCCGCGGTGCAGAGGGCACTGCCAGGGGACGGCAGGCTGGGCCTCTGAGGACAGTGAGAAGGGCTGGGGGACAGGCAGTGGTGAGCTTCAGAGCACTGGGGGGTGTTTGCGTTTCCTCTTTTAGAATTCCGTTTTAAATAGTACATATGCGTGTGTTGGGTATTATATAACATGTTACATAACTTTAAAAGCGTGGAGCAGGAGCAGAAACCGCCCCCTCCCCGTCCTCAGCTCTCCGTTCCCCAGGGCACCGAGTCTCCAGCTCCTCGTGACTTCCGCCGCGTCCTGCACACACAAATGGTAGAACTCTCCCGTCCCGTTCACGTGTTCCGCGGGGCAGCCCCGTGGGCGTCGGAGGCGCGCACTTTCCTTAACCCGCGCCCTCTGTGGTGGGTTCCTATCTTTTTTTTTTTTTTAATTGTTTTTTTACAGAGAGGAAGAGAGAGGGAAAGTCAGGAACATCGATGAGAGAGAAACATCAATCAGCTGCCTCTTGCACACCACCTACTGGGGATATGCCAGCAACCAATGTACATGCCCTTGACCGGAATCGAACCCGGGACCTTTCAGTCCGCAGGCCGACGCTCTATCCACTGAGCCACACCGGTTTTGGCAGGGTTCCAATCTTTTGCTGTGGCCAAGCCACGTGGGGCCGAATCGCCTCCTACCCTTGCCACTTGCCACGTGAGCACACACCAGCAGCCTCCAATTCTAGAATAAACTCCTGAGCGAGGGCGTGAGCACGGGGCTCTGGGCCCCGGCGGCCCGGGGTTCCAATCCCCGTCTGTCTGGCTCTGGGGTCGGAGCTGCTCTTCTCCGGCAGTATTTGGAAGACAGGCCGGCACAGGAAGAGGGGAGCCGGCTGGCCGGAGCAGGGCGTGGAGAGAGAGCGCACACAGCAGAGGCGATCTGACCCCGACCTTCCCACAGCGACAGGGGACAGAAATACGGACCTCAGGTGGCCTCGGGTCCCATCTCCAGGGAGAGAACCTCAGCCCGAGAGGAGGACCTGGTGCCCAGACAAGCATGTTTTTCTTACAAGTCCTCCACCTCGGGCCCGCCCCTGCACCTGAGGCTGCGAGACCCAGCGCTGCCCGGTGTGGGGGCCCCCCAGGCCCGCCGGGGTAGTGCAGGCTACAGGAGGCGCTGCCCGCTGTGATGGTTCCCTGACAGCCTCAGTGTCTCTGCTGGGCTGCCCGTGACCTTGGGCAAGAGATGCAAGTGACACAAGTGCCCTTAGCCTCCGTGGCCCAGACTGTAAATGAGAGAATCCGATTTCTCTCCTTGTTTTCAGACCTAATTTTCCCCTCGTAGGTCTCACTCATCCACCCACCCACCCAACTATCCGCCCGTCCACCCACCCACCCATCCACCCATTCATTCGCGATGAGTTCATGCATTCACCGAGGGCGGAATGGATGCCGGGCCCGTGGGGGCTGAGAACCGGCCAGTCCTGCCCTCACGCCGGTGGCAGTCTCTCCGTGGACAGGGCACCGCCACAAACGGCAGTGCCGGGTGGGAGGGCTCCTCAGAGGAGGCTCCCGGCGAGGCCCTCCCATCAGGCTGTGCGCCCGGGAGCCTGCCCATGTCCGTGGCCGTGGGTCTGTCACCATTTCCAAACTGGCACCTGCTGTGCGTCTGCGGGGCTGCTGGGCCTGTGACACGTTTCTCCCGTGTCTGCGTGTCCCATGTCCCTTCCCCCGTCTGTGTGAGGGTCCCTGTGTCCTGGCGCGAGTCACACCTGAGTCAGGGTCTGCTTCCATCCACGTCCCGCCGTGTGGGCAGGGATCCTCGCCCCCGGGCCCCCGCCCCCACTGAGCGGGCCCTGCTCTTGTCCCCTCCCAGGGAGGACCCGTGGCGCGTGGCCAAGATGGTCAAGTCCTACCTGCAGCAGCACAACATCCCGCAGCGGGAGGTGGTGGACACCACGGGCCTCAACCAGTCGCACCTGTCGCAGCACCTCAACAAGGGCACGCCCATGAAGACGCAGAAGCGCGCCGCCCTCTACACCTGGTACGTCCGCAAGCAGCGAGAGGTGGCGCAGCGTAAGTAACCCCGCGCCCGGCTTCCTGCCAGGCCGGCCTCTCCGCCGCTCGGGGGGGGCGGGGGGTCCCCACCCCGTTTCTCAGACGGCAGCTCCGGAGGACCAGCGGGACCCCTCAGCGTTTATTTTATCTGCTCAAGGCACGGTGGGAGAGGGCAGTGGCCGTCCCAGGCGTCCAGTGATGGAGAAGCTGGGCCTGCCTCCGGAGCTGCTGGCAGGGTGGGGAGGGGGAGAGACCGTGTGATGCATGTGGGGAGACGTGTTCTGAAGCAGCCGAGAGCAGCCGGCCCCCCGAAGTTCATAGCACGGCCCGGGGCAGCGCTGCCAAAGCCTCTTTCCACGTGTTGAGCCGGCGGCAGGCAGAGAGAAGTCTGCTCTTCCGCGGGGAGGCAGGGCACAGGCGGGCTCACACCAGCCCTGTGGCCTTTACGCTCGGTCTTAAAGTGCAAGTTGAGTTTTGACGCGTGGAGGTTAGGGAAGGGTGTTGGGCAGAAGGAACAGCATGTGTGGGGGCTCAGAGGCGAGGCAGGTGCTCGGGGAGTCCTCCCGGCAAACCTGGGCAGACCTGGCGCTCTCCCACTCAGGGAGGTGGACTTCCGCACCCAGGCCTCGGCCCCACCAGATCCCAAGTGCACGCTCACACCTTTGAGCCTGTCTATGTATAAAGTAATTTCTAATATTTGTTTTCGTTCATTATCCGGCTTTTTAAAATATATATCTTTTAATTGACTTTAGAGAGGAAGGGAGAGGGAGAGAGAGAAACATCAATGATGAGAGAATCATTGATTGGCTGCCTCCTGCATGCCACCTACTAGGGATCGAGCCTGCAACCCAGGCATGCGCCCTTGGCCAGAATCAAAACTGGGACCCTTCAGTCCGCAGGCCGACACTCAATCCACTGAGCCAAACTGGCTAAGGCAATCATCCAGCTTTTTATTTATTTAATTTTTTAAAGGAGTGCATTTATTTATTTTTTATATATATATTATTGATTTTCCACAAAGAGAAAAGGAGAGGGAGAGAGCGAGCTAGAAACGTCAATGAGAGAGAAACATCAACCAGGGATGTGCCCGCAACCATTGTACATGCCCTTGACCAGAATCAAACCTGGGACCCTTCGGTCTGCAAACCGATACTCTATCCACTGAGCCAAACGGGTTTTGGCTCATCCAGCTTTTTAAAAGACAATGCACACTTAGTTAAGAAAAAATACAAGAAAGACTTTACAATAAAAGTTAGATGTCCTTGTCCTATAACAGTCCCAGCCTTGCAAACCCCCTTCTGGAGTAATTTCAGGCCCACGCTAGCCATATCCACAGATACCGGGTCCAGAACCTGGCGAACAATGCACGATAGGCTTTGGAATGCATCCCAGTCTGGAATGTTGAACATGGCTCTGAATCTACTCAGGAGACCTGCTTCCATTTGCTACTGGACTCTGTGCAACCTCAGAGAAACATTTAGTTCCCTGAGCTTCACCTGTAAACTGGGATGGCATATGTGTCAAATGTGGACAAATGCTGGTGCTTACCTGGAGCCCAGTGAGATTAGAGCTTGGCTCAGTAGAAAGGTGTGCAGGGGTTGATTAGTGATGCCTGCCTTGGACACGGTTAAGAACGTGGTGGCACGTGTGCTGTGTGTCTGTCCTCACTGGATTAGAGGATTTCCAAGCTCCAGCTGCCAGCTGCTCTGGCCGGGCCCCTGGGAGTGAGAAGGCATCAGGAGTGCGGTCAGCAGTGAGGGGGACGTGGGAGGGGCTGGTGCTCTGCCCACCGCTGCCTGTGCCCACAGAGTTCACCCACGCCGGGCAGGGGGGGCTGATGGAGGAGCCCGCGGGAGACGAGCTGCCAACCAAGAAGGGACGGAGGAACCGTTTCAAATGGGGCCCGGCGTCCCAGCAGATCCTGTTCCAGGCCTATGAGCGGCAGAAGAACCCCAGCAAGGAGGAGCGGGAGGCCCTGGTGGAGGAGTGCAACAGGTAGGGGGGCGGCGGGTGGCGGGCTGGTTTGGTCTGGGGGCGGCAGGCTGGTTTGGTCTGGCAGGCGCAGGGCTGGGAAGGGGAGGGTGGCTCTGGGTCCTGAGGGAGGCTCCCCCCCCCCCCCCCCAGTCTCAACTCGGGCTCCGGGTCTGAAACCCAGCTCTATTTCTGACACCCCCCCCCCCCAATCCAAGCAATTCTGAGTGGGTGCGCATCTCATTCCTCCTCACTGCCACCCGATGGTGACTCTATGATCAGAGACACTGAGGGGCACGTCGCCCAGAGCAGGAGTGGGACTGCCCCCGGCGCTGGCCTCAAACACTCAGACAGAGCCCTGCCCCTCAGAACTCCCGGCCCGGACGGGGCCCCTCAGAACTCCCCGGCCCGGACGGGGCCCCTCAGAACTCCCGGCCCGGACGGGGTCCCTCTCAGAACTCCCCGGCCCAGAAGGGGCCCCTCAGAGCTCCCCGGCCCGGACGGGGCCCCGTGGTGCCGCGTCTGGACGCTCACGGTGGCTGTTTCTGCAGGGCCGAGTGCATCCAGAGGGGGGTGTCGCCCTCACAGGCCCAGGGGCTGGGCTCCAACCTTGTCACAGAGGTGCGTGTCTACAACTGGTTTGCCAATCGGCGCAAGGAAGAAGCCTTTCGGCACAAGCTGGCCATGGACACCTACAGCGGGCCGCCGCCGGGGCCAGGCCCGGGCCCTGCTCTGCCCGCCCACAGCTCCCCGGGCCTGCCCCCGGCGGCCCTCTCCCCCAGTAAGGTCCACGGTGAGTGCTCCGCGGGCAGGGGGTTGGGCAGTGGGTGGAGGGTAAGGGGGTCGGTGGGAGAGTTGGGGAGCACCGCCCCAGTGGCAAAAGGTACCCAAACCTCTCAGCACTTGTTTGGTTCCACTCCACTTTACACTGAGTGGCCAGGTTATTATGATCTCTAAACACATAACAATCTGGCCACTCAGTGTATATCCTATAGAATAAAAGGCTAATATGCAAACTGTCCCCTCAGCCAGGAGTTTGACCAGCAGGCAAGCTGGCCAACCAGCCATGTCCCCTCCCCCTGCTCAGGCTGGCCAGACCCCACCCATGCACAAATTCATGCATTAGGCCTCTAATACACACACACACACACACACACACACACACACACACACACTGAGTGGCCAGATTATTATGCATTCAGAGATCATAATAATCTAGCCCCTCAGAGTATTCACACACTCTTCTGTCCACTCTATTCTCTCCACTCCACTGACCACAACACGTCATCCACTCCACTATGTTCACTCTGAGTTTGGTTCAAGTCAACTCATTCATTTCAGATCAAATAAACTCAACTCATTTCAGGTCAATTCTACTGTTTATTATAATCCAATTTGTTCATTTAGATTTGGTGCTGTTTAATCCAATCCAATTGCCAATCAACTCAGTTTAATTAATATAATTCAAGGAAAATTAATTTTGTATGGCTCAGTTTGATTCAATCCAAATCAATTTGATTCAATTCAATACAAATGCAAGCTCAATGTATTTCAGGTTCCATTCAACTAGATTCAGTTTCATTAAACTAATTTCCAGTTATTTGCTGCGGTTCATTGGCTTCAGTTCGGTTCGGTCCGGTTGTCTTATTGAGCACCTACTGCATGTGGGTATGGCGCGGCCGGGGCACGGAGCTAGTCAATGCGGCCCTGTGTGCAGGCATCGGAAGCAGGCAGCACCGAGCCTGGAGGAGGTGGACATGCCAGCCATTGGCTGGCTGCATAAAGAAAGATGGGGCGAGTGGCCTGAGCAAGCCAGTGAGGCCCCTGGAGGGCAGGAAAGTGGGGTGCTGAGGCTGCACACTGCTCCCCTCCAGGTGTGCGCTATGGACAACCTGCAACCAGCGAGGGGACGGACGTGCCCGCCAGCAGCGGCAGTTCCTTGGTGACAGTGTCCACAGCCTTGCACCAAGTGTCCCCCACAGGCCTGGAGCCCAGCCACGGCCTGCTGAGCACGGAAGCCAAGCTGGTGAGTGCCCCCCCCCAGGTGGGCAGACCCCCCAACCCCATCTTCCCGCGGCGGGGAAAAGCAGTCCTCACTCAGCTTGGTTTCCCCTCCAAGGTCTCAGCAGCTGGGGGTCCTCTGCCCCCGGTCAGCACGCTGACAGCGCTGCACAGCTTGGAGCAGACGTCGCCAGGCCTCAGCCAGCAGCCCCAGAACCTCATCATGGCCTCGCTTCCCGGGGTCATGACCATCGGGCCCGGGGAGCCCGCCTCCCTGGGCTCCACCTTCACCAACGCAGGCGCCTCCACTCTGGTCATTGGTAAGCGGGCGGGCGGGACCACGGCTCTCATCCGCACTCACCGCCGCTCTGCGGGCGCTGCACGGTGGCACACACGTGGCCAGCAGCCCAGACCTCAGCGGCTCGGGGGGGAGGGGGAGAAGGCAGGCAGTAACCGATGCCTAAGCCAGAGGCCTCCTGAGTCGAAGCGGCCGTGGGGAAGACAGAGCAGCAGGAGGGGACCCATGTGTCCCGGGCTTTAGGCTTCTCTTTAAAGCCCGAGGGCTTTGCTTACAGGAACTACTGTGCAGACGCTGAGTGTATAAGGCAGGTGGGAGCGGGTGGGAGAGGAGCGCAGACCTAAGCCCAGGGCCTGACTGCATGGAGCCCGGGGCTCCGGGGAGCCCATCAGACCCCCTCCTGCCCGCATGAGGAGCCAGAGGCTCAGAGGGGTGACCTGCCAGGGCCGGGAGTCAGTGACAGGTCCTGGGCACGGGGTTTCCTGTCCGCCTCCCTCCTCCCCCGCCCACTGGCTCTGGGAGGCCGGGGGACGGTGCCCCAGTGGATGTGGAGGCCTGGCTGACTCCTGCCCCCCCCCCCGCCCCCCGCCCCAGGTTTGGCCTCCACACAGGCACAGAGTGTGCCCGTCATCAATAGCATGGGCAGCAGCCTGGCCACCCTGCAGCCGGTGCAGTTCTCCCAGCCGCTGCACCCTTCCTACCAGCAGCCGCTCATGTCTCCCGTGCAGAGCCACATGGCCCAGAACCCCTTCATGGCCACCATGGCGCAGCTGCAGAGCCCCCACGGTGAGCACGGGGGGGGGGGGGGGGGGGGGGCAGACAGCTCGCAGATGCTGTGGCCTGTGTGTGCGTTGGTACAAGTGTGAGTGCTTGTGATGGAGGGGGCAGTGAGGGGGCTCTGGAGAGTGTCTGTGGCCAGAACGTGTTTCCATGTGTGAACACGTGTGGCCATGTGTGTGCCGCGTGAATGGAAACACATCCAGGGGTCCATCAGTATCTGAGGGGTATGCCCACGTGTGGGAACACAGGCCAGTCTCTCTAAACCCTTGGGGCCATATGTATTTCAGAATTAACTATTTTCAGATTTTCAAAGGTTAATATAGGGAACATACCATAGATTGCGTAACTCTCCCAGCAGCGTTTGGGGTTAACACTCACCAAGCCCTATGATTTCTGCAGCAAAAAGTAGAATGTCACCAAGTAGATTAATAAAGACTTAAACAGTCCTAGCTGGTTTGGCTCAGTGGATAGAGCGTCAGCCTGAGGACAGAAGGGTCCAGGTTCGATTCCGGTCAAGGGCACATGCCCGGGGTGTGGGCTCGATCCCCAGTAGGGGGCGTGCAGGAGGCAGCTGATCAATTATTCTCATCATTGATGTTTCTCTTTCCCTCTCCCTTTCTCTCTGAAGTCAATAAAAACGTATTTCAAAAGTAATAATAAAGACAGACTTAAATAACCTCGCTTCAGGCTCAGGTCGGATTCTGCCACCAAAGCGCCAACCTCACGAAGCCGTTTTGGAATTGGGACTTGGGGGTTAAGGGCTGTGGGCCTGTGCGGTCCCTGTGTGCACGATTGAGTGCGTGCGTTTATGTTATGTGGGCGCTATGGTTTTATCTGTCAAGGGGGAATGAGCTTTCCCCTGTGTCTGCGGGTGGCTATGAGGTGAAATTTGGGTTATGCGGGAGGCATCCTGGCATGGGCACAGCTGCCCCCCGTCCTGCTGCCCCTCGCAGGGGCGTGGCCTTCCCCTCTGAGGCCTGTCGTCTCAGGTGACGGGCGGAGCTGGGGGTGGGGTCCTGGCCTTTCCCGCTTCTCTCTCAGGGGCTGAGCAGGCCCCTGTAGTTGGGGAGGGCGCCAAACCCTCTATCTGGAGCTCCATTTTGGAAATCAGCCCTGAGTCTCCACCCTCTGCCCCACCGGCATTTCCCAGGCCTCACCCCCACTTCCCAGAGCACCCAGCCCGGAGGCCCCCCCGGGAGGGGGCCAGCCCTGCCGGGTGCCACGTCCGAACCCTCTTGTCTCCGCCCCCCTGGCAGCCCTTTACAGCCACAAGCCTGAGGTGGCCCAGTACACCCACACGGGCCTGCAGACCATGCTCATCGCCGACACCACCAACCTGAGCGCCCTGGCCAGCCTCACACCCACCAAGCAGGTAAGACCGGGGCTGCCCCCCCCCCCCCCGCGGGCCCCTCCTCAGAGAGCCGAGGCTCAGAAGGCGGCTCTGCTCCCCAGGTCTTCATCTCTGACCCCGAGGCCTCCAGCGAGTCCGGGCTTCACACGCCGGCATCTCAGGCCGCCACCATCCACATCCCCAGCCAGGACCCTGCGGGCATCCAGCACCTGCAGCCCTCCCACCGGCTCGGCGCCAGCCCCCCCGGTGAGCGCCTCTCCCTCACCCGAACGACCGGCCCGCAGGCTGGAGAGGGCCGTGACGCCATCTGGCCTGGCCCTGCCAGGGCACTAGGCGTGAGCTAAACATCTAACCAAGTGTAGCAGGCTGGTTTTTAATTGCTAATCGTGTGTGGCCCACGAGTGTTATAGCCAAATGGCCCCGGGGCACAAAAACGGCTCCCCCCCCTGATGGGGCAAACTGTGAGATGGGGTGATGAGGCAGAAGTTGGAGGGATCGGACACTACAGCCTAGCCAAGCTGACAGTAACAAACTGAGTTGGGGGTAATGAGGCAGATTTTGGAGGGCACCCTGTGCTCCCCTGAAGTGAGCCGAGAGGGGTGTGAAATCACAGAAAAATGAGCACATCTTTTTAAAAAAAAAAAAAATATATATATATATATATATATATATATATATATATATTATTGATTTTTTACAGAGAGGAAGGGAGAGAGATAGAGAGCTAGAAGCATCGATGAGAAACATCGACCAGCTGCCTCCTGCACTCCCCCCATCAGGGATGTGCCCACAACCAACGTGCATGCCCTTGACCGGAATCGAACCTGGGACCTTTCAGTCCGCAGACCGATGCTCTCTCCACTGAGCCACACCGGTTTTGGCAATGAGCACATCTTACAGAATCATATCTCACTGACTGGGTTGAGGGAAAAAGACAGTCAAGGGACGAGGAAGAAACCGCTGGCTGTGGCCAGAAGTGGCCCCTGGATGTGTGGTTTGGTTCAGGGTTTAGTATTCCTTGAATCATCGCCAACATTTAAAAATTAGGATTTTCACACAAAAATCCAGATTTCTGAAACCTCTGGGGGAACGGGAAGGACTCATGTTTGCACACAGCCACAGAGTGTGCTCAGGCCCCACGTCCCGCTGGACCCATTCACTTCCATCCCCCTAAGATCCAGGCTCACCCCCCAAGGTCACGGTGAAGAGCGGGCACTTCAGAGCCCGGTGCTGGGCTCAGAGGCCTGGCGGCCACCTGCTACTACACAACTGTTCCCCTTTCCGAGCCCTGGTGGCTGCGGGGAGGGTTCACGGTCCACGCTTCACGCTTCACCAGTGAGGAAGGGCCATTTTACACAGGCAGACACAGCGTCAGGTGCGGGACTTGGCCTTGCCTCTGACAGCCAGTAGGTGGCAGCACCAGGGCTTGACCCAAGTCCAAACTCAAGGCCCATTCTCCTACCATGGGAATCTGTGGGGCTTCTCCCAGCCAGAACCAAGAGGACACACGCATATTTAAGGAACTGGCTCACGAGGCTGGAACTGGCAAGTCCGAGAGCTACGGGGCAGCTTGGCAACGCAGGCGGAGTCGATGCCGCCGTCCGGAGGTGGAAACCCCTCTCCGGGAAAGCTCTGAGGCCCTCGCCGGACGGTGAGGCCCACCCCTGGTGCTGAGGGACATCTTGACTGAAGTCAACTGACCGTAGTGTGAAGCACATCTACGAAACCCCTCCACAGCAACTCTGACTGGTCTTTGGCCAGTGACCGGACACCACAGCCTAGCCAAGCTGACACATAACATTAGCCACCTCAACATTCCCACTAAAATGTTGAGGCCACTCCCGGGGGGTTAATGACAGGGTCCCCCTCCCCCACCCCCAGTGCCTCCGGGAGGAGTGGGCGGGTCAGGGCAGCCAGCAGCCTCCTTTGCCTCCGCAGTGTCCTCCAGCAGCCTGGTGCTGTACCAGAGCTCCGAATCCACCAATGGCCACGGCCACCTGCTGCCATCCAACCACAGCGTCATCGAGACCTTCATCTCCACGCAGATGGCCTCTTCTTCCCAGTAACCATGGCAGCCACCTCCCAGGGGCTGGCACCGGAAGCCCGCACAGCGACCTGGGGGGTGCCCAGGGCACGAGCCTGCAAACATCTGCTTCTACAGAGCTGCAGCGTCAGAGGGAGGACTGCTTGGTGCCAAGGGGGCGCTGTGGGGAGCTGGGAGGCAGAGCCTGCTCCTGGCAGGACAGGAGGGCCTGTCACCTGGAAGAGAAGGGACAGCCTGGGCTCCGGGACGGCCGCCTGGGCCTCTGGAGCCCAGCACTCCACAGGAGCTGGCAGCCCCTCAGGACGACGCCTGTGCCGCTGTCCTCCCTGGGCTCTGAGAGGCCGCAGACCGTCCTTCGCCTAGGCCCTGTCCAGGCCACTCCACCTGCCCCTCCCTGCTATTGGCCACGGCCACTGCTCCCGCCAGCCCCTCACACAGCTTTCCGAGGGGCTGGTCTGCCCAGGCCTGGAGCTCAGCCGCCCACGCCCTCGAGGAAGCGAACTGAAGGCATCAGGGCTCTCAGCTTCCCTCTCCGGGGACCCTGTGACCTCATTTCCTGGGACATTTGTTCCCGAGCATCATGCCTTCTGATGCCAGCCTGCTATCTTGCCTCTGCTGAAAAGCCCCCTTCACGGCTAGCAAGTGTCCTCGCTCCTGTGGGAGCCCGAGACTCTGAGCCTGGTGCTAAGTGCTGGGGCTCCTGGGGCCCCGCAGACCCCTCCCTGGTTTGGAGAAGCTGCTGAGCTCAGAAGGCAGCAGGCCCGAGCAGCTGGCAGAACAGAGGTGCCCGGAGGGAGGGAGAGAGATGAGACCAGCAGAGAGGACCGGACTGAGGCCCGGAAGCCTGGGCCTGAGGGACGAGGCGGGCCAGGCAGACGCAGCCCGAGGAGCCGAGTCCACCCGGGGAACAAGGTGCTGTCACTGGGGCTCCTGCGAGAACCGGGCCCTTAGACCGGCGCTCGCCAGCCCCCCAGACCTCACAGACCACTAGTGGCCCACGGGCCACCACTGGTGACCGCCGCTTTGACCAACTCCATCCTGGGACCACGAAGAGCCGCATCCCCTGCAGCTGCAGACAGCTAAGGACGAGTCTGTACATTATTTAACGTTTAATAAAGTAAACGAGGAACATACTGGAAACGTCTTGCTTGTCCTCCATTGCCCAGATGGGTCGGGCAGTCAGAGGGGGCGGCGGGGGGCCAGGGCCAGAGCAGAGATGGGTCCAGCAGACTCTCAGGGGCCACCTGTCGCTCTTGCTCTGCTGAATCTACGTGACGAGGCCAGAATGTTACCTTCACCTTGGCCTTCTGTTCCTTGAATAGGCCTCGTGCACGAAGCCCAGCGATGCCCAGTCCACCAGGCCCGTGACACTCCCGTAGCCGGACCCTGTGCCTGGTGCCCATTTAAAATGTCTCATCAGGATCAGGCACTGCTGGAGGCAGCACCCCATCACTTAGTTACGTGCTGGGTCTGACCCCGCATTTTCGACAATCTGGTTGGGAGGTGATCGTGTGTGGTTATGTTCACAAATGTAGAAAGTTCTGGAACATGAGGGGGGGGGATCTCTCCTTTCTCAGACAATGTTATATCCAGTCTACATGGCACAGGGGAGAAGCACAAACTCTTTGGGCCTCTTCCCGCGTTTTCTTCAGACTGTCTCCCACAGCAGGCTAGGAGTGGGTGCGCTCTCCCCTCACACCGCCTCGGACGGCGCTGGGGAGATGGGGGGCACCACCGCTGTCAGCCTTGACTGACTGGAGGCTCCTTCCCGAGACCCGTGGGCACAGGAGGGCAGGCTTACCCAGGCTTCTCACTCCACAACCAGGGCTTTGCCCAACTCTTGGGCACCCAGTCATGGCAGAGTCTGGACTAGCCAGCCGAGTCCCTGAGCGTGGAGAGGGAGGCGGCCCTGGAAACGCCCGTCCCGGTGGGCACTCGTCCTGGGACCCGCTGGGCCCCGGCACCGGGTCAGAGCGCAGGCGCGGCTGCCGCGCTCTTCGATGGTGGCCGTGGGGAAGCCTCAATGGCCTTCTTGGCCTTTTTCTTCCTTTTCTTCTTTCTGGTCCCAAGTGGCACAAGGTCTCCGTTGAGCGTGGCGGACTCCTCTTCCTGCTTCCCGACGGTGGCCGCGCCTGTGACGGTGATGGCGGCGGTCAAGTCCGTGCTGGCCTCCTTCCTGGCTTTCTTCTTCAACTTCTTTTTCTTCTTCTTGGCTTCCTTTTCCACCTGGACAGGACCATGGATGGCGGACTCCCGCAGAATGGCAGAGGCTGGCACAGCTGCCTCCTGGCACCGCCGCCACTCCTCATCACTGTCCGCACTGCTGCGGGAGAGGGCAGTGCGGGTCAGCTGGGGTTGGGTCTGAGCCCCAAAGCTGCCCCAGAAAGCGCCTGCGGGAGGGGCAGGCAGAGAGCCCAGGCGCTCGGCGTGAGGCGGACCTGGGTTACTGCTTCTCTGCTTCCTAGCTATGGATCCCATCCAATAACCTCTCTGAGCCTCGTGTCTTCGTCTATAAAATGGGGATCTTCACCGAGCCCAGCCTCACTAGATATCCAAGGAGTGAGGCACCGGCACACCATGGGTGCTCAGAAAGCAGTGACCCTCCAGCGCCAGCCCCGCTGAGTACCCCCCTCCCTCGGAGCGCACTGCTTCTCCGGCTGCCTCCGGGCGGGACCGCTCCGATCTGCCTGGCTGCCCGAGACACTGGCCAACACGGAAAACGGGCAACGCCGAGGGGCCTTGAGGAGGGGGTGCGACCTCACCTGGAGCGGGAAGGCAGGCGCTTTCGGCGGGGCTGGGGAGCAGCTTTCTCCTCGGGGCCTTCGGGGACGGAGGTGAAGAAGAGGCGGAAGCCTGGAACCCACAGGGGCAGAGTCAGCGCGCCAGGCCCCTCTCCTCCCGGGCGCCACGGTGCCCTGCCCCTGCCCTCAGGCAGCACCTCGTCCGGAGCAAAGACCCGGGGGTCGCTCCTGTCTAACCCCAAATGCCGCCACACGCGAGGAGGGGCACGCTGAGGACACGGGAGCCAGGGGACAGGGAGCTGGGGTGCCAAGCAGGCCAGCACGCCCTCACGGTTTTGGGGAGTCAGCAGTTGAGCCTCCTGCCTAAGGCAGCTGCCAAAGTAGCAATGAGCCTGACACAGGACAGACACGCTAAGACGGGAGAGGCTGTGCAGTGTGGTGGTGGGGGCTCTGCTCAGGGTTAGACGGACCCTGTGGTCACCGCAGGCAAGTGCCTTCATTCCTGAGCGCCTCAGCCACCCGTACAGTCCCCCTGTAAGGGGGGGTATCATACCTGCCTCAGAGCAGGCTGCACGGATGACAGAGGGTAATACACCAATACTATTTCCTAGCTCCAGACATACAGTAGGTGTTTACTCAATGACAGCTGATATTAACAGTACTAGAGGCCTGGTACACGAAATTCATGCACCGGTAGGGCCAGCAATCAGGGCTGACCGGGCCTTCTGGCTGCTGACCGGGGCCTTCCTTCATTCCACGCTGCTCCCTGGTGGTCAGCGCACATGGAACTCCCAGTCTCCCAGTCAAACTCCCGAGGGGACACTTTGCACATTGGCCTTTTATATAGAGACACAGAAGAGGACTACTCACCATCATCCTCCGGGGTGGCTTTCTGTGCCTCAGCCTTTGTTGGTTCCTTCACAGCTTCTGAGATGGTAATGGAGCTAAGGGAAGATGAGATGCTTGATTTAGGCTAAAATTTGGGGTACCAACAAAATCTTTTCCAAAAAGTTAACACCATTTTTTTTTAAAGTGTAGGGGATGGGGCATGCAGTCTTAAATGCAAAAGCAGACAGCACACTGGCCTGAAGAACGCTAACACCCACAGCTGTGACTGCTGAGAGCTCCTGCCAGCTCACACTGCAGGGCTCCATTTGTTTAAACCCCACTTTATCCCAGAAAACGCTGAGGATTTTTAAGATACTCATAGTACAACAAAATAAATACAATTTCAAATAGGAATAAGAGAAAATAAACGCCGGAGAGACAGAAATAGCCAAAGCATAGTGAAGAAGTCCTATAACACTTGCTTTTTGTTGTTGTCTTTTTGCGATTTAATTTAAAAATTTTTTGAGATAAATATAGATTGATAAGCAGTTCCAAGAAATAATAGAGATTCCATATACTCTTTCATTTATTTTTGTGTTAATCCTCATCAGAGGGTATTTCTTCCATTGATTTTTATAGAGTGGAAGGGAGAGGGAGAAAAGAAGAGAAAGGAGGAGAGAGGGAGAGGAGAGGAGAGGAGAGGAGGGAGGGAGGAAGGGAGGGAGGGAGGGAGGGAGGGAGGGAGGGAAGGAGGGAGGGAGAGAAGCATCAATGGGAGAGATGTTTGGCTGCCTCCTGCACAAGCCCTGACCAGGGCTGGGGATAGAACCTGCAACCCAGGTATGTGCACTTGACCGGGAATCAAAACCATGACCCTTCAGTGCTCAATCTGGCACATTAAACACTTACCAACATTGGCCAGAGCAAGATTCCATATACTCTTCATCCAGTTTCTCCCTATGGTAACATGTGCGTAACTGCAGTTCTTTTTTTTTCTTTTTTATATATTTTTTAAATTTATTAAAGTATTATATGTGTACATAGTTTACCATTGCCCCCCCCCCATTCATGCCCTCCCTCCCCAGAGTTCTGTGTTCGTTGGTTGTACTTATATTCATGCATACCAGTCCTTCGGTTGTTCTCTTATCTCCCCCCAGGTCTCCTTCCCCTCCCCGCTGTCATTTGACAATCTGCTTGTTTTATGGTGACTATCTCAGGACCACACGAATAGAATCCGCTCCTCATCTGGCAGTCTGCTTGTTTTATGGTGACTATCTCAGGACCACACGAATAGAATCCGCTCCTCCTCTGGTTCACACCCCCCAGGTCCCACTGCTTCCCCGAGGCACACGGCTCTCCCTGGACACACGGTCCCCCTGGGGCACCCAGCTCACCAGGGGCACACGGCCCCCTGGGACACACGGCTCTCCATGGACACCCGGCCCCCTGGGGCACACGGCTCACCCAGGGCACACAGCCCCCTGGGACACACGGCTCACCCGGGGCACACAGCCCCCTGGGACACATGGCTCATCCAGTGAACATGGGCCCCCTGGGGCGCTGCAGTCGTGAACGGGAGGCGCCACGCCAGCTCCTCGCCAGCACAGCAGACTTGGAGGCCGTGCTGAGATGGCTGCGGGCGGGGAGACCGCGCTTAAAGGTGTCTCGTTCGGGGTGGGAGCGGAGCGGCTGCAAACGCCGCCCACTCCCTGGGCCCAGGGCGGAGTGAGCCCCGGTCTCTGTGGGCTTCCCCCACTCGCGGCAGCAGGTGCAGCGGCCCAATCTCCATTGTAGTTTCAAAATCCACCAGGCAATAGCGGCAGAAGCTTCAGCCAGACCATGCGGCGGCGGACAAAGGATTCGCCGGGGCCTCAAACGGAAGGCACTGCACCTGCTCCTCACCAGCATGGCAGGCGCTGAGATGGCTGCAGGTGGGGAGACCGCGCTCAAAGGTGTCTCGATCGGGGCGGGAGCAGAGCGGTCTCGTTCAATATCACAACCAAGAAACGGACATTGATACAATCCGTTGGCCTTATTGAGACTTCAGAGACTTGGGTTTTGAATCCTGGCTTTTTCACTTACTAGTTGTGTCCCTTTTGGCGAGTGACTTCATCTCTCTGAGCCTCTTACCCATCTGTACACGGGGCGCCTCCCTTAGGATTGCCACTGGAGCAAAGGAGACAGTGGATATCAAGCCCTTAGCACAGAGCTGGCACAGGCAGCAGCTCAGTACATGGCGCCTAAGATGACAACTACTGTCGTCATGATAAGCAGTAAGTGTCACGGGCCCTCTAACAAAAACAAGCCCCCTCTCCAGAGCACGGAGCAGGGAGAGCTGCGAGACCAGGACGCCGGTCTCTGGTGAAAGCTGACAGTCACTGTGCACTCCGGAGGGCAATGCTCCCGGCACTGTCCTCTCAGCAGACAGCAGCGTGCCGGTGCTTTCTCCAACTGCCTCCGCACATGCCAAAGGCACCTTCCCCAGGAACTCCGCTGGGAGAGGAACTGGAGACGATGCCTGACTGACCCTGTATCTTAACAAAATGGTTCGATGTTGGTCCCTTGCAATATCTGGCAATGTCTGTAGACATCTGTGGTGTCATGACTGCTGGGGGGATGCTACTAGGACCTGGCAGCTCAGTGGAGGCCAGGCATGCTGTTACCGTCCAACAACCAACCATCACCCAGGCCAAAGGTCTGTACTGCCACGGCAGAGAAACCCTGACCTCGCACACGGGAAAACAAAAACTCCCCAGGGAATATCCCGACGCTGTCTGACCAGCATCTGCTGGGTTTCCCCTGGGGCTTTCCGTGGCGCCCGGTGGGCCCTGAGTACCCTGAACACACAGTCACAAAGAACACTGCTTTCCCAGGCTGACCTTCCTGACACGTTTCCCACTTCTCGAGTTCGGGGCTGGCCCTGTGTCAGGTGGTTCAGGTTGCTGAGTTGTGGTCCAACATTCTGTCTCGGAAGAGCAGTTGGCTTACACTCGGGGAGGGCTCACTTGTCCTTCTGGTACCTACTTCAAAGGGAAGGACTCTGGCTTAACATCCTCACTTCTCTTCCAAAACCTGCTGTCAGTCAGGAATGGATCTAGACCAGAGCATCCAGAAACATGTCCCATGTTACATTATCAATTGCCCACGAAACTAAGGCACTGTAGCCAAATGAGCCTAGAAACTCCCGGGTGAACAGAGTTACACGGGTGGGTTTGCTGCAGGAGCACACGGGAGAAGGCAGGCTCCAGGGTTGCTCACCTTCTTTGTGGTTAGACCAGGGTTGGGCAAACTTTTTGACTCGAGGGCCACAATGGGTTCTTAAACTGGACCGGAGGGCCAGAACAAAAGCAACCTGACCGTGCTGGCACTCTCATCTTGGGCTGCTGGTGAAGGAGCGGAGGGGAGAGCAAAAGAACCCTCCACTCTTTCAGCTCCACAGGCCGGATAGAACAGCCGAACGGGCCAGATCCGGCCCGCGGGCCGTAGTTTGCCCACGGCTGGGTTAGACCCTTTTTTTCTAGTCATACTTTGGACTAATAT
Source organism: Vespertilio murinus (assembly GCA_963924515.1). Lineage (NCBI taxonomy): Eukaryota > Metazoa > Chordata > Mammalia > Chiroptera > Vespertilionidae > Vespertilio > Vespertilio murinus. Next base: position 3,096,290 of record OZ004720.1, on the reverse strand, counting down.
TCCTTGGTACCTATTTTAGAAATGCTGACCTAGATCTTCATAAATTACTAGAGGCCTGGTACCCAAAATCCACGCCCAGGTGGGGTCCCTCGGCCTGGCTGGCGGTCAGGCCTATTGGGGCCGTCTTGCCCAGGCCGAATTGAGGCCAAGCCAGCCAAGGCTTGCCAGTTTCTGGCCGGGGCCTAATGGCTGCCAGATGGGATCTGCTGGACAGGGGGAGGGACCACAGGAGGTTGGCTGGACATGGGAGCGCACTGACCATCAGGGGGCAGCTCCTGCGTTGAGCGTCTGCCCCCTGGTGGTCAGTGCGCATCATAAGGACTGGTCCACCATCACTCAGTCTTAAAGGTCACTACGGCTTTTACAGAAATTCTCAAATATAATGAAAGAGAGCTGGCACAGTGCCTGACATACAGAACAGGCTCACACAGTAAATCTGTCTGTCCCTTGCCCTTTTGTGAATGGGTTCTTGCTTCTGAGGTGCCTCTTATCCCATGGGAGCAGGACAACACAGAGTTTAAGAGCAAGGCCTTTGGTCCTGGCTGGTCTGGCTCAGTAGACAGAGTGTCAGCCTACGGACTGAAAGGTCCCAGGTTTAATTCCGGTCAAGGGCACATGCCCGGTTGCGGGCTCCATCCCCGGTAGGGGGTGTGCAGGAGGGAGCCAATCAATGTTTCTCTCTCATCATTGATGTTTCTCTCTATTATTTCTCTCTCACCACCCCCTTCCTCTCTGAAATCAATAAAAATATATTTTTAAAAAAACACACACCTGGGTTTGAATCCCAGATCTGCTCCTTCCTCTCTGTGACTCCAGCAAATGCTGCTGCTCACAAAGAGCCTCTGTCTCTTCATCTAGAGAATGGCAGGACCTGCGTGGCCAGGTGGTTCTGAATGCAATGAGGTGACGTATGCCACGTGCTTGCCTCGGGGCCGGCTTATCCACGGTGAGCTCCCAGCCCATACGAGCCCTGACTGTTCCAATGACTGTGGGTGGGGGGCGAGAAGTATGCTTTTGGTTACCTGTCCAGCAGGTCTCCCAGCTTCTTGGCTACGTAGGCCCGGAATTCGGGGGTGGTCTGAAGCTCATTGCCATCTTGTTCGTGCTCATCCGCCTTATGCCTACGACACACACAGAGGACCTCACTTTCTGCCAGCTCAGCAGCTGCCCCCATGAGGGCAGGGACTACATGTGTCTCGTTCACCCTGTTATCCCATGACTTAACCCAACACTGAATACAGCAGGGGAAATATTTGTTAATGAATGTATAGACCTGAACCCAAAGTGCACCAGTACCTGAGGCTCGGCTGGGTAGTTGGCAACTGATTATTTGCAGCATCTGTGGAAATAATGAAAATTGAGGTATTTATAGAGGAAATGACAAAAACATATCCTTTGTATGCCACTCATGATTTTAAGTGATTTACATTTATAACTCATTGACTCTTCCCTACAATCCCATTACAGGGATCACCATTATCTCCTCTTGGCAGATGACACAAAACCCCACAAGTATTGATATTTCTATATATACATATACCGTATATAATAAATAGTAAGTGTGGGGAAGGAAAATAAATCAGGGAAGGGTGGTAAGAAGGTTCCCATGAGAAGTACGTGTGGTAGGACAGCAAGAAAGAAGCAGCCGAAACCGGTTTGGCTCAGTGGTAGAGCGTTGGTCTGCGGACTGAAGGGTCCCGGGTTCGATTCCGGTCAAGGGCATATACCTTGGTTGCGGGCACATCCCCGGTAGGGGGTGTGCAAGAGGCGATTGGTCTTTCTGAGGCGACGTTTCTGGCTCTCTATCTCTCTCCCTTCCTCTCTGTAAAATATCAATAAAATATATTTAAAAAAAAAAAAGAAAGAAAGAAGAAGCAAGCAGAGAATAGATTACAAAAGAGCTTGTAAGTTCTTTTAAACAAAAGCAGGGGTTTTATTTTTTTATTTTATTTTTACTCCTCACCTGAGGATATTTTTTTATTGATTTTTAGAGAATGGAAGGGAGGGAGAAAAGCAGAAATGAACAGATCAATTGGTAGAGGCAGAGGCATGTGACCTTGACTGGAACTGAACCCAAGACCCTTCAGTCCGCAGGCCGACCCTCTATCCACTGAGCCAAACCAGCTAAGGCAAAAGTAGGGGTTTAATTTATTTTATTTTAAAAAATATTTTTATTGATTTTAGAGAGGAAGGGAGAGGGAGAGATAGAAACATCAATGATGAAAGAGAATCACTGATGGGCTGCCTCCTGCACACCCCACACTGGGGATCAAGCCCAACACCTGGGTATGTGCCCTGACCGGGAATCGAACCGTGACCTCCTGGTTTACCAGCATAGGTCAACGCTTAACCACTGAGCCATGCCGGCTGGGCAAAGGTAGGTTTTAAACCATGCTTTACCTTGGCCTGCTCTGGCAGTCTGTATAGTTGGATCCCTTCTCAGAATAATGTTTTAAATGAATAAAATAAAACACATAGGCCCTAGCTGGTTGGGCTCAGTGGATAAAGTCGTGGCTTGGGAACTGAAGGGTCCCAGGTTCAATTCTGGCCAAGGGAGCATACCCAGGTTGCTCTCAATAGGGGGTGTGCAGAAGGCAGCCGATCAATGATTCTCTCTCATCACTGATGTTTTTCTCTCTCTCCCCCCTCTCTCTTCCTCTCTGAAATCAATAAAAATATTTTTTTAAAAACACACACAAATAGGATTACAAAAAAAACCCCAACACAATTATGTTGAAATTCAGTTACCATAACAGCAAAACCTCAATCCTGACATACTAATATGTGTGCTTCCTTTTTAATGCATTAAACAAGATCTAGAGATTCTTTTTAAAATATGTATTTTTTAAATTGGTTTCAGAGAGGGGAGAGATAGAAACATCAGTGATGAGAGAGAATCATTGATAGGCTGCCTCCAGCATGCCCCCTACTGGGAACCGAGTCTGCAAACCCTCATGTGCCCTGACCTGGAACCGAACTGTGACCTCCTGGTTTATAGGTGGAAGGAGGATCAACCACTGAGCGACACCCCCGGGGCTAGAGATTCTTTAGGGTCTAAAAATTATTGTAACTTTAAAGTAGGAATGAATGTAAATTATTTTTTCCAACATTTATCTGCAAAGACTGTAATGGGATATGAAAATCTGTGACTTCTGCAGAAACCGGTTTGGCTCAGTGGTAGAGCGTAGGTCTGCGGACTGGAAGGTCCCAGGTTCGATTCCGGTCAAGGGCATGTACCTTGGTTGTGGGCACATCCCCAGTAGGGGGTGTGCAAGAGGCAGCTGGTCGATGTTTCTCATCATCGACGTTTCTAGCTCTCTATCTCTCTCCCTTCCTCTCTGTAAAATATCAATAAAATATATTAAAAAAAGAAAAGAAAATCTGTGACTTTTGACAGGGCAAAGTGCCAGGTGTTGTCAAAGCTGTACTTGTGGCTTGCTGCTCACAGGAAGGAAGGATGGGGAGGGACGCTAAATTTCAGAGAGGTTAATGAGAGTACAGAGGAAATGTCTTCCCCATTCCAAATCCAGGCACCTCTGGATTATGATGAGTTTTGGACTTATTCCCGCGACACTGGGGAGTCACGGTCGGTTGGTATTGGACGGCTCACCGGCGGCCCCGGGGTGGGAATGTGTTGCGGGCGGAGGAAGGGTGGATGCGAGAATCCAGAAAGCGGGCTGTCGCGGTCATTTCGGAGAGGTGGCGGGCTCCCCGTGTGACGCCCACGGGAGCCGAGTCAAGAGACACTCGGGTGCCTCAGTTTCCCTGAGTGTGATCATGAAACAACCCACTTCCAGTCCCGGGAGCTCTCTCGGGAAAGAAGTCGAGTCCCGAAGTCTCCTCACCATCCTCCTCTCGGCCCCCGGGGAAGAACCTACGCCCCTCGGCCAGGCTGCTCCAACACGGTCCCTACCGGCTCTGTGCTTCTCCGGCCCTTTCGGGCGCTGCTCCAGGCCCCAGGCCGGCAACGCCGCCTCGCGGCACCGCGCCAGCTCCTCGGCATCACTGCTGCCGCTGCTGCTCTCCACGTCGCTCGTGGAGCCTCTGGGCGCCGTCATCTTGAATGACCGCAAAGGGTTGTGGGAGCGCCTCTAATAGGGTTACCTCTCCACGAGTGAGTGCGGAGACGCACGCGCAGGGCATTATGGGGCTTGTAGTTCTCATTCGCAGGCCGCCGATGGCCATTGATTTCTCAAGGGAGTTTCCACAAAATAAAGAGTTTAGAAGTGCAAAGAAATCAACTGCTCCATTCTTTAATTTTAAAAAATATATTTTATTGATTTTTTTACAGAAAGGAAGGGAGAGGGATAGAGTTAGAAACATCCATGAGAGAGAAACATAGATCAGCTGCCTCCTACTGATTGAGCCCACAACCTAGGCATGTGCCCTTGACCAGAATCAAACCCAGGACCCTTCAGTCCTCAAGCTTATGCTCTATCCACTGAGCCAAGCCATCCAGGGCCACATTGGAAACTTTTAAATACTCACTCCTAGGACCCACCAAGACCAACTCATTAGAGTCTCTGTAGTTACATGGAACACTCCACTATGAAGGATGAACAAAATCAGTTTGTCTTTGGAATGCTTTTCATCATGTTTTATCTTTGAAGCTGAGCATGCTAAAATTTAAAATTTTTATTAAAATAAACTTTCTGGCTTGAGCTTTTCTACTATGAAAGTGAGGGAGGTGACTAATTCTTTGAAACACACACACACACACACACACACACACACACACACACACAGGAGTATGGCCATTAACTACAATGTGAAGGGTACAAAGATGGGAAGGGAAGGGTCTAGAGCAGGGGTGGGCAAACTTTTTGACTCAAGGGCCACAATGGGTTCTTAAACTGGACCGGAGGGCCGGAACAAAAGCAACCTGACCATGCTGGCACTCTCATCTTGGGCTGCTAGTGAAGGAGCATAGGGGAAATCAAGAGAACCCTCCGCTCTGTCGGCTCCACGGGCCGGATAAAACAGCCAAACGGGCCGGATCGGCCCACGGGCCGTAGTTTGCCCACGGCTGGTCTAGAGCCTGTCTCCCGCAGGCAAAGGAGGCACTATCTCTTCCGCTGAAGGCAAAAAGAGGTGGGAATTAGGCAGATTACATGGATACGTTCCCAAGAGGCTTGAGGACCAATCATGAGATGCATTTTATATTCTACTAGAGGCCTAGTGCATGAAACCGTGCGTGGGTAGGGTCCCTAGGCCTAGCCTGCAATCAGGCCCATCTTCCACCCGCTTGCCAGTCCCCGGCCCCTCCCCGCAGCTGCCGCCAGCCAGCCAGCCAGTTCCCCTCGCCGACTCCCCACCTCACAGTGACTGGTCGAGCGGTCATTCTGGCATTACGCTTAGGGTCACTGGCCTTTTATTATATAGGATTGAAAGTGAATAGAACGAGACGTACCACAACACAGAGTATGGGCCCAGCCCCTGGCAGGTTGTAAACAATGGTGATGACCACTCTGAGGCTCAAAGGATTAAGCAATAACCACTAGGACAGCATTTGCACCAGTGGAAAGAAATGAACACTATCCAAAAGAGAATAAACAAAAGTTATTTATTCCCAACTTGCAGTAGCAAGGGAATCACCCAACATCCCTGCATTTGGCAGCCTCAAAGACAAGCAACAGGAAAGTTTTATAGTGGAAAAGAGAGAAGGCCTCAGGTGTGCTCTGACTGAGGTTGGTGGCCTGGGGTGGCTGGAGGCGGACTATCCAGAAGCAGGATATCATCCTATATGATTGCTAGAGAGGTTATTTGGCTTCCTCTGGTTGGTCCTGCTTTGGAAGGCAGGGGGGAGGGAAGGGGAGGTTAAGGAAACTGGCAGTTATTGACCAAGTCCTGACGATTTTGTGTTGATTGCTGCACAGGTGGTGGTTTGGCTTCCCAAAGTGGTGGCTGCAGAGGTTGTGGGTAAGAATTCTATTGTCATATATGGTCTGTTCATTTGTATTGTGGACGAAAGGGGCCACATGCTAACCTGACAGGCTCAGGGGAGGCCTGCGTGGCTGTCTTGCAAATTCAGAGACCTGAAGTCACCACAAAGGATGGTCTGAAATTAAACTTTAACTAAAAGCAGTGATAGTGGGTAATCACCTCCTAGGCTGGTATCTTCACCAACAAGGTCAACCTTTACTTGAACTAAACTTATCTCTTTGTATCTGTAATAACACTAGAGGCCCAGTGCACAAAATATGTGCTCTGGGTTGGGGAGGTGTCCCTTAGCCCAGCCTGCACCCTCTCCAATCTGGGACATCCCTCTCACAATCCAGGACTGTTGGCTCCCAACCGCTCGCTCCCCTGCCTGCCTGATTGATGCCTAACTGCTCCCCTACCGGCCTGATTGCCCCTAACTGCCCTCCCCTGCAGGCCTGGTTCCCCCCCAACTGCCCTCTCCTGCAGGCCTGGGTCTCCCCCCCCCCAACTGCCCTTCCCTGCAGGCCTGATCACCCCAACCACCTTCCCTTGCAGGCCTGGTCCCTCCCAACTGCCCTCCCCTGCTGGCCATCTTGTTGCAGTCATCTTGTGTCCACATGGGGATGGCCATCTTGTGTGTTGGAGTGATGGTCAATTTGCATATTACCTCTTTATTATATAGGATACCCTTGAAATGTCTGGGTAACTGGTAACTTCCCTTTTTCTGACCTGTTGGGGCACAACCTAATGTGCCTGGGTGCCAGGATGGAGACCACAAATTCCTTCATTGTCATGTTAATTGTTCCTGCACCCACCTAAGTATATGTCTATCATTTTACTTTTTATCCAATCCCAAGGGTTAACCCCACCCCCGCTTTGCTTTCTCTTGCCTCTCTAGTCTAATACCAATGGATTTCATGTAACCCGCCTACATCCCTTCCTTTGATTGCAATGTATAAATATCGATGTAACCCGCCATTCTCCAGAGCATTATCTCAATTCCTTGAGGTTCTGCTTCCCGGCAATTGTCCACAGTTTGGCTCAAATAAACCCACAAAAATCCTTTTCAGGTTTGAACGTTTTTATGTTAACAGTATATGTAATCTCTCACACCCTCCTCAGTCCTCCACTGGCAGGGAGGGCTGGGGGAACGCTTTACAAAGCTGGTGAAGACCCGGGACCCTCAGCGGTGAGCTGAAGGAGGGATTGACAGGGTGAATCCCGGACTGGATGGCAGAACGCCCAGAGAGGTTCCCCAGGGGAAGGCAGCTGGGCAGAAGTGGGAAATCTGTGTCTTCCTTCTTGGAGAGGATGAGGGTGTCGCTGTCCTGGATGCCATAGCTCCCCAAGGCCGACCAGTCCTGCAGGACCTGGCCCCGGAACTGCAGCTCCTGCTGCTTTCTGAGCGGCCCCTGCCTGTCTTCTATCTGCTGCTTCAGGCCCAGCACGTAGCTCTTGGGGTCGATGGCATAGGCGTGGCTCCCACCTTCCGGGTTCTTCACGAAGACCTGGATCTCCGGGGGGACGGTCTCCAGCAGGTAGACGCGCGTGTCGCAGAAGATCCCGCACTTGGCCAGGGAGCTGCGGCTGCTGAGGAGCTTGCGCTCGCCGCCGGGAGTCTGGAAAGACAGGCGCTGCTGCACGCCCCCCGAGGAGCACTGTCCCCGCCAGATCTTCTCTTTAACCTTCCTGATGGGGTCGTAAGGGTTCACCGTGAGGATACAATCCGGGCAGCCCTGCTGCTCCACCGTCACCTGGATGTCCCGTGCCCTCTGCAAGAGAGAGGAGAGGCGCTGAGTGACCACGTTCCTCTGTCTGACATGCCGGAGTCCCCCCTGCCTGCCCTCATCTTTCCAACAGCAGCAAACGCTCAGGGGGAGCCAGCCACCTTCCAGGCCCCATGCTGGTGCCTTTTATTCTCACTCTCACGGCAGCCCTAGGAGGGGGTGGTCCTCCTATTACCCTATTTTACTGATGAGGACATTATGGTCAAGAAGGGTGAAGTGGCCCAGTAGGCATGGCTCAGTGGTTGAGCACTGACCCTTGAACCAGGAGGTCAGGGTTCAATAGCCGGTTAGCACATGTGCCCAGGTTGTGGGCTCGATCCCAAGTAGGGGCGTGCAGGAGGCAGCCGATCAATGATTCTCTCTCATCATTGATGTTTCTATCTCTCTCTCCCTCTTCTTCCCTCTCTGAAATCAGTAAAAAAAAAATATATCCTATATAATAAAAGGCTAATATGCAAATAGACTGAATGGCAGACCACCCAAACAACTGGTCATTACGATGTGCGCTGGCCGCCAGGGGGCATGCGCAGGTCTGCTGGCAGATAGGGGACTGGGGGTCCTGGTGGGAGGGGCTGGGCAGGGGGCACAGAGGATGGACTGAGATCTGCCACTGTGCCCACTACAGCCTCTTGGCCCACGGTTCCCTTCAAGGTACACGAATTCATGCACTGGGCTCCTAGAGAGAGTGTGTGTGTGTGTGTGTGTGTGTGTGTGTGTGTGTAGTGAAATGGTTTACTACCTCATAGAGGTAGTAAGGAGTAGAGCAGATATTTGAACCTGTTCCATCATCTGTTCAACATCAGAGGCCACACTCATGGGCCCGAGAATCCCAGGTGGCTGAGGAACGCACCTGGAAGGTGCTGAGGAGGGCTGGTCCTCTAGGTGATCCTTTCTAGAAGGAATAGAGGCAAGTCTTCCAATTTTTCAAGGTAAAAATCTTTGCAGGATGGTTTGTCTAGTTAGGAAAAACCCAGAGGCATGCACGTTTCAGCCCACCTGTGGGCTCCTTCGTCTGGTGGCCTCCAGTCTGTCATCCTGCACCTCATTAGAGAGCCTCTGGTTCCACTTCTGCCCCTTCTCCAAGCAGGTCTGGCTTTTGTCCCATCACACACCTCCAGTCCTGTGCTCTCCCTCCCACCAAACCCTTCCCTCCCCACCTGACCCCCTACCTGCACTGAGTGCCATCTGTTCTTAGTCTATGTCCTTCCCTGGCTTTCTATTTTATTTTACTAGAGGCCCGGTGCACGAATTTGTGCACTGGTGGGGGTCCCTCTGGGTGGCCTGCAGGGATCAGATGGAAACCTGCAATTCAAGGCCACCTGCAGCTCCTACCTGCTCCTCCCACTCATCCCGGCCCCACTGTGCCTGCCCCAGGCTCGTTCCCAATTAGTCCCCATTGGGAGAGGCTCACACTGCCACATTCACCAGCCATGAGCCCTGTGACTGGCGTCCTCACAAGGGGAGTGGCCTGTGGGATTGGGCTGAAACCGGCTCTCTGACATCCCCTGAGGGGTCCCAGATTGCGAGAGGGCACAGGCCAGGCTGAGGTATCCCATCAGTACACGATCAGGCCGGGGAGGGACCACGGGAGGGCTCCAGCCTGTGTCCGGCCCCTCCTGCTCAGTCCTGATAGGCTGGACTCCAGCAGCAAGTTAACCTTCGGATCGGAGCATCTGTCCCCTGGTAGTCAGTGTACATCACAGCAAGTAGCATATCATTAGCATATTATGCTTTGATTCAGTTGTTCTGCTGTTCAGTCCATTTGCATATTACCCTTTTATTATATCACTAGAAGCCCAATGCACAAAGATTTGTGCAAGAATGGGCCTTCCTTCCCCTGGCTGCCTGCACCGCCTTTGCTCTGGCCAGAGCTGCCTTCCAACCTTTTCAAGCTGCCCAGAGGCCCAAGTGGCTGGGGCAGTGCAGAATGGCTTCGTCATTGCCATGGCAACGATGCAAGCATTCACCCCAGCCCCTGGCCATTCGGCACCTGCATATGCAAATTAATCCATCATCTTTGTTTGGTTAATTTGCATACTCACTCTTGATTAGCTGGTGAGTGTCACAAAGGAACGGTCAATTTGCATCATACTCTTTTATGAGTGTAGATTTTATTAGAGGCCCAGTGCATGGATTCGTGCACTGGTTGGGTCCATCAGCCTGGCCTGCAGGGATCAAGCTGAAACCAGCTCTCTGACATCCCCCAAGGGGTTCTGGATTGCAAGAGGGTGCAGGCCAGGCCAAGGGACTCCACCAGTGTACAAATCCAGTGCATAAAATTCGTACATGGTGGGGGAGGTTCCCCTCAGCCTAGCCTGCACCCTCTCCAATCTGGTACCCCTCTGGGGATAGCCTACTGCTAGTTTAGGCTCAATTCTGGGGATCAGGCTTAAACCAGCAGTCAGACATTCCTCTCACAATCTGGGACCACTGGTTCCTAACTGCTCATCTGCCTGTCTGCCTGATCACCTCTAACTTCCCCCTCCTGGTGGCCTGATTTCCCCTTATACCTCCCCCACCAACTGGTTGTCCATAACTGCACCCCTCTCCACCCCCCATCCCCCTGCTGGCTCGGCCACCCCTAACTGCTCCCTCCTGTTGGCCTGTTTGCCCCTCACTGACCCCCTTGCCAGCCTGGTTGCCCCCAACTGCCCCAGCCTGATCACCTCCAACTGCCCCCCTGCCAACCTGGTTGCCCCCAACTGTGCCCTGCCAGCCTGGTTCCCCTCACCTTTCCCCCTGCTGGCCTGGCCACCCCCAACTGCATCCCAGCAGGCCTGGTCACCCCATGCAGCCTGATGTTCGGTCATCCGTCCAGTTGTTTCGGTCATGACGGCCCCTGACTTTTTATATATTAAGATTGTTGATAGTGCCGAAACCGGTTTAGCTCAGTAGATAGAGCATCGGCCTGCGGACTGAAAGGTCCTGAGTTCAATTCCGGTCAAGGGCATGTACCTTGGTTGCGGGCCCATCCCCAGTAAGGGGTGTGCAAGAGGCAGCTGATCGATGATTCTCTCTCATTGATGTTTCTAACTCTCTATCCCTCTCTCTTCCTCTCTGTAAAAAATCAATAAAATATATATTTTAAAAAAACACACATTGTTGATAGTATTACAGATGTCTCTCATTTTCGTCCTTTTACCCCCCCCCCCCCTCCACCCAACCCTGCCCATGCCAGGCCTTCTCCTACTTTTGTCTGTGTTCATTACATCCCTCCTGGGCTTTTAAGGCCTACCTCTGGCTCCGTTTCCTTCAAGGAATCTTCTCTGGTGATTCAGAGATAACATTTATTTCTTATTTCCAGAGCCCCACAAAGACCTGGGTATGAATCCTCCTGCCTCTTAGCAATGTGACCTTGGTCAATTAACCTCTCTGAGCCTCAGTTTCTTCATCTGTAAAGTGATGATAAGTGATAACAATAATTGTATATAATAAAGATGTAATAAGCAAATGGTCATTATGCCATGAAGTGCAACTACCGACTGTGTAACAACTAGATCACGGATCAGCAGGAGCGTGGGGCAGTGAGCTACAAGCGGGCGGTGGAGAGCTACAAAAGTGGGCAGGGCAGCAAGCTATGAGGAGGGTAGGAGGAAGAGAAGCGGGGGAGCTACAGGAGGGCGGGGCAGTGGGCGGAGAGCTACTGGAGGGTAGCAGCAAGCTACTGGTGAGCTACTGGTGCACAGATTCATGTGCAGGGCTACTAATAATCTATGTATATAAAAGCCTAAGTGACCACTCAACCAGTAGCTATGACGCACACTGACCACCGGGGGAAGACGCCTAACACACAGGCATGGAAACATGGAACAGACTGATGAATATCAGAGGGCAGGGGGAAAGGGAGGGTGGGAAGAGATTAACCAAACATCTTACATACATACCAGAGACCCGGTTAGCCTGGCCTGTGGGGTGGGGCCAAAATCAGTACTCTGAGATCCCCTGAGGGGTCCCGAATTGTGAGAGGGTGCAGGCCAGGCCGAGGGACCCCACTGGTGCTCCGGGCCTCTAGTAATAATAATACTTGACATTTCTACTTTACAAAATTATCAATGGACGAGCACTTTGCACATTTTAAAGTTCAATGTGAATAAAACAAATTATTATGGCCTTGGCCTGTACTATAAGTTTGGCATCACGTAATATTATCTGTTATTTAGCATTTTTGTTTGTTTTCTGAGTATCTTCTCCGGTAATTCTTTCTAGCAGCTTCTCCCCTTCCCCAGGATTTGGAGCAAGGAAAGGTTTACTGATCCAGAAGGCCTACTTCGAGAACATGAGAGAACTAATTCTCTAATCCATTTTGTTTGTTTGTTTGTTTGTTTATGTAAATATATTTGTATTAATTTCAGAGAGGAAGGGAGAGGAAGAGAGAGATAAAAACATCAATGGTGAGAGAGAATCATTGATCAGTTGCCTCCTGCATGCTCCTATCTTCCCTGACCGGGAATTGAACTGCCACCTCTTGGTTCATAGGTTGAGCGATGGTCAACCACTGAGCCACACCAGCCAGGCTCCAGTCCATTTTAGGACAACTCAAAATGAAGGTGTCCTTTAGTAGTTTTGTGCAAGTTTGTTTCAGAGACTGTTCCCCAACCCCCCACACTTGCCCAAGCCCAGCTGACTGATTGGACTTATTCGTTCAAGGAGTGATTGGGAGCGTGGAGCCAATTCCTAGGTAGGTATGGAAGAAAGAAGGAAAGCAGAACAAGGATTGGAAGGTAAGAAATCTGAGGCTCAGCCGAAACCGGTTTGGCTCAGTGGCAGAGTGTCAGTCTGCGGGCTCAAGGGTCCCGGGTTCGATTCCGGTCAGGGGCATGTAAATTGGTTGCGGGCACATCCCCAGTGGGGAGTGTGCAGGAGGCAGCTGGTCGATGTTTCTCTCTCATTGACGTTTCTAGCTCTCTATCTCTCTCCCTTCCTCTCTATAAAATATCAATAAAACATATTTTAAAAAATAAGAAAAGAAAAGAAATCTGAGGCTCAGAGAGCTGAATAATTTCCCCAAGTTTGCGGAGTTGGTGGGTCATGCAGCCAGGCCTCAAACTGTCCGACTCCGATGCCCGGTTGGCTCCATTGACACAGAAACACTATGCATTCACCTCATTCTGGGCTTCATGCCCCTGGCAGCAGCCCAGAGGGGAGCCCGTACCTTCACATTCCAGCTGGGGACCGGGTTGTCCTGGTCGTCATAGCAACAGTCCTGCTTCAGGCACTGGCAGGCCCTCTGAGCCACTATGTCCCATCTGTACCCTTCCGCCACGTTGTGGGTGGGGTCGGCCGGATCCAGGATGATGGGCCTGCAACACAGGGAGAGGGTGCCAGGCTCCTTCTGGTTCGGAGGCCTGGCCAGAAAGAAGCCTTCTCAGACTTCACCTCTTCCAGGCCTGAGCACCTGCGTGTCCGAGCCGAGCCCTCAGTCCACGCGGGCTCAGAGACATTGCTGGAGGTAACTGGACAGAGACCGTTAGATTTCCAAGATTCCTCTTGGGGAGAATTCTCTAGATGTTTGCAAGAAATGTTGCCCGGTGGGCGTGGCTCAGTGGTTGAGTGTCGATCTATGAACCAGGAGGTCACAGTTTGATTCCCGATTGGGGCACATGCCCAGGTTTCGGGCTGGATCCCCAGGAGCAGGTGTGCGGGAGGCAGCTCATCAATGATTCTCTCTTATTGCTGACGTTTCTCTCTCCCTTCCTCTCTGAAATCAATAAAAATATTTTTAAAGGAATTTTGATGATGATGATGATGATGATGTGGGGAGTGGAGGGGCGGGGGAAGGGTGAGATGCCAAAGGCATGGCAAAGCAATATCAGATGCCCACCCAGGAAGGTGGGCCTCATAAGCTCAGAGGCCGTGTCTTGCTGACAGGCCACGTAAGTTGGACGCTAGAGCTGCTGAGTCGCCCATGAGGCGTGGGGGCGGGAGAGGAAAGAAAGGTGCCCATAGGGGTGTGTGGAGGTGATTGCTGCCGTGGGGCCGGAAGTTAGGCTCCCGGGAGGGACGCTGGATTAACCGTGCAGCCGGCGTGACCCAGAGCGAGTCCTTCGCCTGAGACAGGAGGAGCTGGGCTCTGCCACCAGCTGCCACCAGGCTGAGGGACGCAGGCGTGGCACGGAGGCTGAGCCAGCTTCCGTGGAAACAGCGAAGCCCAGGGACGCGCTGCGACAGTGACCGTCTGTCCAGGCCCACTAGGGCCCACGCGGGGCATTTCCCCCGGCCCACAGCAGGCCTGCACCGGCGGTGCGGCTGCTCCTGCCTCCCGGAGAAGGAACTGAGGCAGAGCTGGGCTAAACGTGGATCTCTATGATTCTTTCCACTTTCTCACGCTCTCTCTAAAACACACTGCACTGCCGCAGTGGATAGAGCGTCAGCCTGCGGACTGAAGGGTCCCAGGTTCGATTCTGAGCAAGGGCGGCGTGTACCTTGGTTTCGGGTATGTCCCCAGTGGGGGGCGTGCAAGAGGCAGCTGGTCGATGATTCTCTCTCATCGATGTTTCTGACTCTCTACCCCCTCTGTAAAGTCAATAAAATATATATTTTTAAAATAAAAATAAATAAATAAAAAACACTGAACTGCTCTTCTGAGGGCCAAGGTGTGGGGGGGGGGGGGGGCCTCGAGGGCCAAGGAAAGGGCCTCCAGCTGCTAAGGCCCGGGTCTGGGAAGGTGGCCAGTCCAAGAGTTCCTGGCAGCCTCGCTGCTTAACAAAGCCCGGCCCAGAAAGGAGAGGCCAGGGCACCCCCCCCCCCCCCAGCTCCCTGCTCCCTGGGACTCGTGTGGAGCAGGCCCTTACCGCTGGCCCTGGAGCCGTTGTCTGACGACGGCCTCGATGCCGGAGCTCTGGAGCGAGTAGTAGGTGGTCCAGTGGACGCACAGGGCCTCGTGCTCCTGCAGCAGCTCCATCACCGTGGCCAGGCCCTCGGCCAAGCGGAAGCTCTCGCTCCCCTGCGTGCCCGCCTCCCAGGCGTAGATGGTCAGCAGCTCCAGGGCGTAGAGCGGGGGCAGCGCGGCCCGGGGGCACCTGGCTTTCACATACTGTGCAGAGAGGCGGGAAGAGGGAGCGGGACCTGAGCTCCTGTGTCAGGAAGGCCCGGGCCCAGGAACCGGGAACCAAGTCCCTCTAACAGACACCGTTTCCGGGAACGCTGACCCTGACTGACGGGTGCGGCTTGTAGGTGAACAGATGTTTGTCCTGGAATCCTAGGAACCAGCTTCGGAGATCAGACTCCGGCCTCCAGCCGCCCCGTCCAGGGAGAGTGCTGACCCTGTGGCTTAGAACCAAGGGGAGGAAGACCAGCACACAGCAGGCCTCGCTGGACAGTCCCAGGCCCTCGTGGGATGGACCGAGCGGGCCTGCGTGCGGACAAGCGGTCCCGCTCCTCCGGCCCCTTTGCTCTGCTCTCGCTCTCCCTCCTCCTAGAGTCCTCCGCCTCTGCTGAGCGGGAGGTGGGCTTGGCCACAGGCGCCCCGTCTTGGCAGGTGTCTGGGCTTAGGTTAGCGTCTTTCCTCCAGAGTTTGGGTTTTCAGGGCAGCAGGCGCTGAACTTGGGTTCTGATTATAGTCGCAGCTCTGCCATCTAACCTTTCTAACTTAAACAATTTATTGGTTTTAGAAAGAGGAGGAGGAGGAGAAGAGAGGGAGAGAGAGAAAGAAGAGAAAGGGAAAGGGAAAGGGAAAAGGAAAGGGAAAGGAGAAGGGGAAGGGAAAGGGAAAGAGAAAGAGAGGCGGGGGAGAGGGAGAAGAAGAGGGAGAAGGAGAGGGAGAGGGAGAGAGAAAGGGAAAGGGAAAGAGAAGGAGAAAGAGAAAGAGAAAGAGGAAGAGAAAGAGGGAGATTTGTCCCAGTTATGCATTCACTGTTTGGTTCATGGATGTGCTTGGCCGGGGATGGAACCCACAGCCTTGGTGTACGTCACGATGCCCTAACCAGCTGAGCTCCCTGGCTCGGTAGGGTCTGGCTGTGTAATCTTAGCCAAGTCAGGTTCCCTCTCTGGCCCCACATGGTTGCCCCGTGTTAGACTCAAGGGGCTGGATTAGTCCAGTGGTTTCAGACTGTGCTCGACATGACTCCTGGAACGGGGTTACGAGGAGGTGTCTCAAGGAGTGAGCAGAATCCCAATCCAAGAAGCTTCGATTTAATTCAACTTAATTAAATTGGGCTTTAGACAGGTTTTCTTTAAAGAAAACTCTTCTTCTTTTTAAAATATATTTTGTATTGATTTCAGAGAGGGAGAGATAGAAATATCATTGATTGGCTGCCTCCTGCACGCCCCACACTGGGGATCGAGCCCACAACCAGGCATGCGCCATGATGGGGAATTGAACTGTGACCTCTTGGTTCATAGGTCGGTGCTCAACCACTCCGCCCTGCCGGCCAGGCCTCAGTTGCTATTTTTGATTTTGGATTAAGTCTGAGTTTTGGCCAAGTCTGATTCTGGTTCTTGCTCTTATTTGCAGAGGCCACTTTCGTCCGTGCTGGTGACAACCGTCCATGAATCTGGTGGTCGCTATGGGGAGACGGATGATAGGGATTTATCTTCGGGGGGGGCCAGTCAATGGGAATTTGATTGTATTTTCTAGTTTTCGTTCTTTCTTTTCCATCTGTGTGTCTTGAGAATTCTGATATCTCCTGGGACCCTCACTCTTGGTGTCTTGCATGTCATTATGCACTTAAATCACTCAAACATTCGTCTGCGCATGTGACTCCCAGAAAATAAGCTGTAAGACTGGGAGCTCACTGATGCATAGATTTTATGCTGCGTTAATTCTGACCTATAATTAAAGCAGTAAAACCAAAGCCATTAGTTCTTTTTGTCTTTATGTTTATAAGTGAAAGACAATATAAGGTATCTGTGGGAAAGTCCCTTTCTCCCCACTGCACTATGGAAAATTTACGGAGTGTGACTAGGAATAAATTCATGGGTAAAGGCTCAGATCCTTACCAAATGGGACTGAGTCAGAATTTCACTGTACTCTTTTATTCCAGAAATATATAAGTTCATAAAAGCAGTTGCTTAGCTAAGGTAAGAAAAAAAAAGAGAGTGAGAGAGAATTAATTACCCTGGTTAATATTCTATATTTGATTGGGTATGTAAGAAAATAACTTTTTCTTCTTAATATATCTCATATCCTCAGGAAAAGATGATAGACTTGTGCAAACTAAGATTAAATATTCTTTGAATGATATATTGTTCCAACTGAAACCTCAGAATTTAAAAAAAAATTCCATAAAAATTCCTGCTATTGGTTATAAACTAACAAATCCTCAGAAAAAAAACACACACACAAAGAATTATTCTGCAAAATAATAGCATATATAGGCCCTGCTTATAATGATGATTAAATATTTACAAAGTGACTTTAAGTTCCTGTTTTCATGATTATGTAGTATTTACATAATGTAAATACACAATGTAGTATTTACATAAGCTCAATAAAAATTTGAGCTTTCGGCAAAACCGGTTTGGCTCAGTGGATAGAGTGTCAGTCTACGGACTGAAAGGTCCCGGGTTCGATTCCGGTCAAGGGCATGTACGTTGCTTGTGGGCACGTCCCCAGTAGGGGTGTGCAGGAGGCAGCTGATTGATGTTTCTCTCTCAGCAACATTTCTAGCTCTCTGTGGAAAATCAATAAAATATATTTTTAAAAAGAAAACAATTTATCAAATTGATAATAATAACATCAAATTTATAAATAAATTTGTGTTTATGCCAGAACTCTAATCCAATTAAGTGTGATGATCAATTCCACTATCACAAATCAAGGACAAAATAAGATAGACCAAAAAGACAAATACTGTATGATTCCACGTATATGAGGAAGCAAGAATAGGAAAATTCATGGAGACAGGAAGTAGAATGGCGGTTCTCGGGGCTGGGGGAGGGTGACATGGGAGTTAGTGTTTAATGGGTACAGTTTAATGGGGGGATGACAACGTTCTGGAAATAGTTGTGTTTATACAACATTGTGAATGTAATTGCCACTGAACTGTACACTTAAAATGGCAAAAAAAAAATCCCCCCCAATAAACAAAAAATTTAAGTCAAAAGCTCAACTATCCTGGCTGGTGTGGCGACTTGGTTGGGTGTGTTCCCATGCACCGAGAGGTTGCAGGTTTGATTCCCCATTAGGGCACATGCCTGGGTTCCAGGCTCCATCCCAGGCAGGGGCCTGCCAGAGGCAGCCGAGGTGGGCGTTTCGCTCTCCCATCGATGTTTCTCCCTCTCCCTTTCTCTCTCTTCCACTCTCTCTAAAAAGTCAATAATAAATAAGTAAGCAATAGCCAAAACCAGTTTGGCTCAGTGGTAGAGCGTCGGTCTGCGGACTGAAAGGTCCCAGGTTTGATTCCGGTCAAGGGCATGTACCTTGGTTGCGGGCACATCCCAGTAGGGGGTGTGCAAGAGGCAGCTGGTCGATGTTTCTCTCTCATCGATGTTTCTAGCTCTCTGTCTCTCTCCCTTCCTCTCTGTAAAATATCAATAAAAAATATATATTTAAAAAATAAATAAGTAAGTAAGTAAGTAAGTAAGTAAGTAATAAAACACGCCTGGGAAAAGTGTGCCCCACCCTCACCACCTTCCAGACAATGAGAGCTTGCTGCCCGGTTAGCTCCAGATCGGGGCTGAAGGGCAGCCCCACCCTGTGGCTCACTCACCCTCCGGCTTCCGGGATCCCTAGGTGACAGGTCCTGTGACCGCTGCCTTTGTGCAGGTGGAGTGAGAGGGCAGCTTCAGTCACCATGGCCCTGAGGGTTTCACTTCCCCAGGTGGGAGCTCAGATAAGGAAGGAAGGACCCGCTGACCCCTCATTCTCGGGTCCTGCTCTGCATCTTCGTGATTCCCACACGCCAGTTCCGGCTTCTCCACACTGTCTTTGGTCCTTGTCCCCAGTCCAGGGACTGATGTGAGCGCTAACATACGACTGAGCCATGAAAGTCAGTGCTGACACCAGGGACTTCGCCAAACTGCCCGACAGGAACTGTGAACCCTAGCCTCACGGGACTCTGGTTTGCTTACCATAAACACAAGCTCTTTATGTCCTCTTGTGACACTTAGCTGGATAAAACGTGTCAAATGAAATAAAACATCAAAGTAATAGTACTGAATCAAAAAACAGCTTCATAAAACCGTGTGAGGCCGAATGCTTGCCTCAGGGGCAGAGGCTTGGCCAACGGGGAGGACTATCCGAGTGCAGCCGAACCTTGTCCCTCGGCAGACGTGACGCCTGACGTGCATGCCACAGGCAGGAAGACAGCAAACACCTCAGAATTAAAAACACCTCAGAATTTTAATTCTTGAGCTCTAGGTTCTCCAAGCCGCAAACCTCCCATCAGCTCCCCTCAGTGAATGTCTCACCAGCAGAAACAATTTTATTCCTGGCTTTGGCAATGCTGATGCCTAAAGATATTTCACAACCCTGGTTGATATCATAACCACATAAGAAAACTGCTGGTTTCCCGCCATAAACAGACTAACTGTAAGCTCACTGACCTTGGTAATGTTCTGATTTTTTTTTTAATCTTTCAATACACTTATTCTTTTTAAAAATGTTTTTAAATAATTGATTTTTAGAGAGACAGAAAGGGAGAGTGAAAGAGAAAAAAAACATCGACGTGACTGGGAATCGAACTGACAGCCTTTGCTTCCACGGGACTAAGCCCAACCAACCAAGCCACACCATTAAATAAATAAAAACACTTAAAAAAAATTGAGTCCTTCTGAAATCTGACTATCTTACCATTTTTTTTTTAAATTAGAGAGTGTCTTTATTTTTCTAATTTTTGTGTTTCTGAGCCCTTCTTTCATAAGGTCAGATGACTATTCATCTGGATTTCTGTGTGTACGTAAACCTCATATAATTTCTTAAAACTACAAGTTAAGTAAAACAGAATATAAACTTCATTCTGAATAACCTCTCCAGGAATAAATATATTCATCCTGAAGTGCATTTGGCATTCAGTATTATACTAGTTCCAGGTGTCCTCTGGGTATTTTGAAATATACATGACACCATGCGGACACGGCATGAGGAATCTGAAAGGGGACTGCTGTGCGCTGTCCGCTCGGTGACGGTCACAGCCCAGGAGCCGGCCGGAGGGGAAGGTGTGGGCGGAGTGCGTGGGCCTTTCCTCGGGTGGGCGCCTCCCGGGGCCATTGACGGCCGCCTGTCCGGTCTGTGGGCATTAGCGGTACCGGGATGCGAACCCGCGGCTTTACCAGTCCTTGCTTACTGGAATCCTGTACCTTCCTTGTTTCTCTCCTCCCTCCAGTTTTCCTCTTCCCCCTTCCCTCTTCCTTCTCTTTCCCCGCGTTCTCTAGCTTCTTGTTTCTTTATTTTTATTGATCTCAGAGAGGAAGGGAGAGCGAGAGAGAAACATCAGTGATGGGAGAGAATCATGGAGGGGCTGCCTCCTGCACGCCCCCTGCCCGCCTCGCTGTGCTGTCGACCTCCCTCCTCCTTCTCCCTCCTCCACCTCCCTCCTCCTCCAACTTCCTCCTCCACCTCCCTTCTCCTCCTCCCTCCTCCTCCCTCCCTCCTCCTCCCTTCTCTCCCTCCTCCTCCTCCCTCCTCTCTCCTCCTCCCTACTCCACCTCCCTCCTCCTCCACCTCTCTCCTCCTCCCTCCTCCTCCCCCTCCTCCCTCCTCCCTCCTCCCTCCTTCTCCTCCCTCACTCCTCCTCCTCCACCCTCCTCCTCCTCCTCTTCCTCCTCCCTCCTCCTCCCCCCTCCTCCCTCCCCCTCCCCCCTCCTCCCTCCCCCTCCCCCCTCCTCCCTCCCACTCCCCCCTCCTCCCTCCCTCCTCCTCCCCCTCCTCCCTCCCCCCTCCTCCCCCCTCCTCCCTCCCCCTCCCCCCTCCTCCCTCCTTCCTCCTCCTCCCTCCTCCTCCCCCCTCCTCCCTCCTCCTCCTCCTCCACCCTTCTCCTCCCTCCCTCCTCCTCCTCCCTCCTCCTTCCTTCCTCCTCCCTCCACCTCCTCCTCCCTCCTCCTCCCTCCTCCTTCTTCCTCCTCCCTCCTCCTCCTCCACCTCCCTCCTCCTCCTCCCTCCTCCTCCTCCCTCCTCCAACTTCCTCCTCCTCCTCCCTCCCTCCTCCTCCTCCTCCCTCCTCCTTCTCCCTCCCCTCTCTCCTCCTCCTCCTCCTCCTCACTCCTCCTCTTCCCTCCCTCCCTCCTCCTCCTCCTCCCTCCCTCCTCCTCCCTCCTCCTCCTCCTCCCTCCCTCCTCCCTCCTCCATCTCCCTCCTCCTCCCTCCCTCCTCCTCCTCCCTCCTCCTCCTCCCTCCCTCCTCCCCTCCTCCTCCTCCCTCCTCCTCCTCCCTCCTCCTCCTCCTCCTCCCCCCCCTCCTCCCCCCCCTCCTCCCTCCTCCTCCTCCTCCCCCCCCCCCCCCCCCCCGGCCCCGCGCTCACCCGCAGGAACCAGTGCGCCACCAGCCGCAGCAGGCCCTTGAGCTTGGTGGGCCGGCGCTTCACGAAAGTCCGCTGCAGCTCGCAGAAGGAGGGCCACAGGCGCCCGGGGGCCCCGCGGGCCTCGGCCAGACGGACGTACACCTCGGGGGGCGGCGGCGAGTCTGGAGGCGAGGGCCCTGCGGGGGCGCGGGAGCGGGTTAGGGGCCGGGCCCCCGGGAGCCTGAGCCCCAGCGGCCGTCCTCCCGCGGCCAGGCCGGCTCCCCGGTGCCCGCGGGCGGTTCGGACCCCGCCCCCCGCCCTCCTCCTCCTCACCCAGGGCCCGGTAGGCAGGCACGACGGTGACGGTGACCGGCTCCTGGGTCCAGCGGGTCCGGATGGTGAAGGCCAGAGCGTCGGGGACGCCCGGGGCCACCCCCAGGCCCTCGAGCCCCCGGTCCAGCAGGTCCCGGCAGGTCCACAGCGCCCTCCGCAGGAGCCGCAGCGCCGCCTGGTGGTGCCGGGCGGCCTCGGGGAAGCTGCGCAGGCAGCTCAGGAAGGCCACGAGCCGCACCTCGGCGGCGCCCCGGAGCGCCGTGCCCGTCCCGAAGGGGCCCACCTGCGGGACACGGGCAGCTCAGAGCCACGGGCCAGAGCCACGGCCCAGAGCCACGGCCCCGCCCAGGGCCACGGCCCCGCTCAGAGCCACGGCCCGGCCCAGAGCCACGGCCCAGCCCAGAGCCACGGCCCCGCCCAGAGCCACGGCCCCGCTCAGAGCCACGGCCCAGCCCAGAGCCACGGCCCCGCCCAGAGCCACGGCCCAGCCCAGAGCCACGGCCCCGCCCAGAGCCACGGCCCCGCCCAGAGCCACGGCCCAGCCCAGAGCCACGGCCCCGCCCAGAGCCACGGCCCCGCCCAGAGCCACGGCCCTGCTCAGAGCCACGGCCCCGCTCAGAGCCACAGCCCCAGGGCCAGGCTCACACCCCCCGCCATCCCCGGGACCCACCCCCCTCCTCCAGGCGAGAAAGCAGGTGCGCAGCCTGAGGCCGTCCTCCCCGCAGCCACGCCAGCTCCCGGCCCGGACGCCCTCTGCAGGGAGGCCGGACGGGCAGCGGGCAGTCTGAGTGACTTAGGACGTGGGGTGGGGGCCAGGACTGCCTGGTGGTGAGAGCCTGGGCAGGCTGACCCGGACCTCACTCCTGCCTCGCTTCTCCAGCTACGTGATCATTCCGAACCCTACAAATCATCACTCCTCTCTCTCTCCTCTCTCTCTCTCTCTGTAAAAAGAGGGAAATGGTGGCACAGGAGTCGCCGGGTCACTAGGAGCTCAGCCACGGGAGGGAGCGCTCAGGCTTGCCCGCACACGGAGCCAGCAGCCGGCAGTGTAGCCCCTTCCCCGGCTGTCTGCCTGGGACCCAGTCTCCCGTGTGGACGGGAGGAGCCTGAGAGGATGATTGTGAAGGTCTTTCTGCGGTGCTCCCCAGCCCCGGTTGTCTCCCCAACTCTCTGGCTTCCTCTCTCTCCCCCCCCCCCCAGGATTGCGGGGCATGAACAGGCCTCAGATCAGCCCCCTCCCGGTGGGGTGAGCTCTGGCTGGGGCTGGCCCCCTGAAAGCCCTTGGTGGCGCAGACAAGACCTTTGCATCCTCACGCCCAGTGACTGAGGGGCTACTACCGGTAGTAACATTATCTCTGAAGGGCAGGTGAGGACACTGAGGCAGCGGGGGGAAAGCTATTTGCCCTGGCTCCTAGCCAGTAGTCATGGTCACAGTTATAGTCAGCCTGAACAGGTGGCTCAGTGGTTGAGCATTGACCTGTGAACCAGGAGGTCATGGTTCAGTTCCCCGTCAGGGTACAGGCCAGGGTTGTGGGCATGATCCCCAGGGTGGGGCGTGCGGGAGGCAGCCGATCAATAGTTCTCTCATCACTGATGCTTCTATCTCTCTCCCTCTCCCTTCCTCTCTGAAATCAATAAAAATATTAAAATGAATAAATAAGTCACATGATGCTGGGGATGGGTGCAAAGAAGAGATGAGCTTCTAACTCCTTCCGGGAGGCCTCCCTGGAGACAGTACCCGCTGTCCCCAGAATTCAGGGCAGGGGTGGGAGAATAACACCTTAATTCTAGTCTTGCCTGCCACCAGCTTCCTGTGTGACCTAGGGACATCTCTCACCCTCTCTGGGCCTCGGTTTCCTTAATGTTTAACTGAGGGACTGAGCCTGCTGGATGCTCCATGGCCTTCCTAGCTCTGGCCCTCTTGAATCGGGAGCCCTGCGAGACAGGAGGTGACATGGAACAGCTGGGGATCTCACTGGAGCCCTGGCTGTGGAGTTAGAGAGACCCTGGTTCAAACCCAGCTGCACCGCCAGCTGTGTGGCCTGGGGCAAATCACCTCACCTTTCTGTGCCTTCACGGAAAAAATACAACTTTTTATTATAAAAAATGTAAAACATAGAGCCCCAGCCAGTTTGTCTCAGTGGATAGAGGGCTGGCCTGTGGGTCCCGGGCTCGATTCTGGCCAAGGGCACATGACCCTTGATCCCCAATGTAGGAGGCAGCTGGTCAATGATTCCCTCTCATCACTGATGTTTCTATTTCTCTCCCCCTCTCTTTTCTTCTCTGAAATCAATTATATAGATAGATAGATAGATAGATAGATAGATAGATATAGATATAGATATAGATAGATAGTAAGTAAATATATATAAACATATATATAAAGTAAAACATAGAGAATAAAATGAACTCACATATCCAGTTAGATGAACAAGTCTTAACTTCTCGCCACATTTGCTTCGTCTAACCCACATTAAAGTAAGTGATGGACACCAAGAAACTGTCCCTAAATAAGTTAGCGTTGTCTACAATGTAAGAGAACGTTTCTCCCTTAACCACAGAACTATCACACCTAACAAAACCGACAGTGATTCACTTATATCACTCAATATTACTTAACATCGAGGTCATACTAAGATTTCCTCAGCCCTGTAGCTCAGGTGGTTCCTGGTTGTCCCAGTACGCCGTGGTTGCTGGTCCGATCTCAGGTCAGGGCGCATACAAGAATCAACCAGCGAAGGCATAAATAAGTGGAACAAGAAACCTGTCTCTCTCTATCTCTCTCTCTCTCTCTCTCTCTCTCTCTCTCCCTCCCTTCCTCCCTCTCTCTCTCTCTTTTCGGTGATCTACTCCCACCAGGAGCCTAAGACTTTGCATTTGGTTGCGATGAATCTCAGGTCTCTGAGCCCCCGTTTTGCTCATCTGAGAAAAGGGAAGAGAACAGCACGTACCCCACACGCTGCCAGCATAGAGATCAGGCCTGTTAAGGGGTTATGCTGGTGCACCCCAGAAGTGAACTGTTATTGGCTCAAGGCAGAGCGGGGTGGGGTGCAGAGGCAGCGTGGGCCAGGGGTGCCGAGGCGGAGGGCCCCGGCGCCCTCAGGGACCAGGCCCCTCGGCGGGGCGTGCCCGCCCGGCCTGCGGTGGAGAAGCCCCGGCTCACCTTCACCAGCTTCAGCACCCGCACCTCCGGGTCCGGCCCGCACCCGCCCTCGAGGCGCTCTTCCCTCAGGAACTGCTCCACGGTCCTCACAGCCTCCAGCACCTCCTCCTTCCACTCCCGGCTGGGCTGCAGCCGCTGAGCCAGGAAGGAGTCCAGCCTGGAGGCGGGGGTGCCGTACAGCTCCTCGGACAGGGCCATCGCTGGGGACAGCACCCCTGCGGGCCAGATATATAGTCCCCGCCCAGCTCCTGGCATGCACGCCTTTTTTTTTCTTTTTAAGGAGCTCGTCCTCCGTCCCCGTCTCGCAGCCTGCAGGGATAACAGATACCGGAGAGGAAGCCAGGAGTGAGGGGGGCTGGTCTGGGGCTCCCTTGTTGGGGACCCCGGGCTGTGGCAGAGGCGCAGAGAGACCCAGCCGAGGTTGGGAGGAATGGGGCCACCTTAACAGGCTTGGCTTCTGGCCCAACTTTCTGCTATTGGTTTCGATTCCCAGCCTTTTGAGTTTCCTTTTAATGACGTTTGGAAAGTGAAATTGGCTTGGGTTGGTCCTTAGAGGAGGCACCTCTGCCAGGAGGGTCCGCGTGGGATGGTAGCTGCCACCTTGCCCGAGGTCCGGGCAGGAAGGGGTTTATTCACGGTGGGGATGAGCAGCTGGGACTCGAGTCAGGTGGAACAGACTGTTTGTATCTTGTAATTTGAATATTTTTTTCTTTTTTTCAATTGCAGTTTATGTTCCATACCGTTTTGCATCGGCTTCAGGTGGGCAGCGTGGTGGCTAGACAACCATACACTAGACAAAGGTCCCTGGCATTTCCAGCCCCCGTGGCCCCGCACGCATCATCTCCACACGATCGATCGGCGGTGCTCCCTGTGCTGGATCACGTCCCGGGGCTGCAGTAACCGTCAGGCCGCACTCCTCAATCCCCCTCCTCCCACTGGCGGCCATCAGCCTACTCTCTGTGTCTGTGAGGCTTTTTCTGTTTTGTTGGTTCGTTCACATTGTCCTTTGGATTCCACATATAAATGAAATGATACGGTATTTGTCTCTCTCTGACTTAGCTCACTTAGCATATTGCCCTCCGGGTATAATGCCGCCCATGCAGTCACATAAAGTGGCTGAGTAACGCTCCAGCGTGCACATGCACCACGGCTTTAAGAACACCCACTCCTCCGTGGACGGCTGCCTGAGCTGCTTCCGGAGCGTGGCTACTGTGGACAACACTGCGAAGAACACAAGTGTGCATTCATCTGTCAAGTAAGTGTTTTGAGTTTCTTTAGGTATATTCCAAGAAGTGGGGGGATCACTGGGTCATGAAGCAGTTCCATTTTAATTTTTTTGAGGAAACTCTGTAGGGCCCCAAGATTGAGGAATTGACCTTCCCCACTGCCTGTTCCAGGATGTGACCTTTACGGTTAAAGATTAGACAGGAATGAGGTCAATTCTTTACGGTTGAAGATTAGGCAAGAATGAAATCAGTCCCCAGAAACTCCCTACCCTGAGGACTTACCCAGAGGAATGGGAAGGGAGGAGGCAAAGGGGCTTGCAAGATTACCAGATGGGACTGTTGACTAAGCATAGACCCTGTCATAAAACATGTAATTAACGAGCCCAGCTCCCCTTCTTGGAATTTCTTTGTTCCCTTCCTCCCCCTCCATGTGTAACCCCACCTGCGTGTGGTTTTTGCCTTTATAAACTCATGTTCTGCAATTACTTGGCGCTCCAGTCAGCCAGCACTTCCCTCGGGTTGCTGTCTGCCTGAAAGCCCCTGCGCTGTGCTTGTAATAAATCCTCATGCGTTTTGCATCAAGTTTCGGTCTCGGGGTTTGACTTGGGGTCGTCGCCCACTCCGTTGGACTCACTGGGGGTCTTGGGACCTTACAACTCCATTCTGTTCACAGGGGCTGCACCAGTCTGCATTCTCACCAGCAGGGCACGGGGGTTCCTTTTTCTCCGCATCCTGGTCAGGACTTGTTCGTTGATTTATGGATGGTAGCCATTCTGACAGGTGTCAGGTGATACCTCATGGTGGTTTTCATTTACCTTTCTCAGATGATTAGTGTGACTGAGCATCTTTTCATGAAGCTACTGTCCATCTGTATGACCTCTCTGGGAAAATGTCTATTCAGGTCCTTTGCTAATTATTTATTTATTTATTTATTTATTTATTTATTTATTTATTTTTGTAAGAGAACATTTACTGGGTAAATTATAGAGGTAGAAAAAGTAATTCCTAAAGGAAAAACCAAGATGGCGGCATAGGTGAGCAACTAATCTGCCGCCTCGCACAACAATTTTAAAACTACAACTAAAAGACAAGACGTCTATCACCCAGAACCACGGGAAAGCAGGCTGGAAAAGAGAGGAGCGCAAGCACCGGAAAGCTGAACAGCCCCGAGGTGCTCTTAGCAACCATTGTTTACTGCACTGGAGCGCGGGGACTTGGAAATGCTGACAGGCAGACAGCAGACCGCTGACAGCAGCCATCGCTCAGGCCCCAGCCTCGTGGTGTCCTGAGACCCCGCCCGCCCCGCCCCGAGGCCCCGCCCTGGCTCCACACAGCTGCTTTTGCATAAGCAGCGAAAATGCCGAGAAAAAGGAGGGGATCTCAAACAAAAGTAATGGAGGAGAACAAAAAACTGGATATAGAGTTCAAAACCACGGTTATAAGGTTCTTCAAGAATTTCCTAGAAAAGGCCAATAAACTTAACAAGACCCTCGAGGATACGAAAAAGAAATTAAACCAGCTAGAAATTAAACATGCACTGACTGAAATAAAAATATATTATACAGAGACCCAACAGCAGACTAGAGGAACACAAGAATCAAAACAAAGATTTGGAATACAAAGAGGCAAAGGACACTCTTCCGGAGAAGCAAGAAGAGAAGAGAATCCAGAAAGTTGAAGATAGTGCAAGGGACAATTTCAAGCATACCAACATCAGAATTATGGGAGTGCCAGAAGAGAGAGAGCAAGACACTGAAAACCTATTTGAAGAAATAATGATAGAAAACTTCCCCCACCTGGTGAAAGAAGTAGACTTACAAGTCCAGGAAGTGCACAGAACCCCAAACAAAAGGAATCCAAAGAGGACCACACCAAGACAAATCATAATTAAAATGCCGAGAGCAAAAGACAAAGAAAGAATCTTACAAGCAGCAAGAGAAAAACAGTTAGTTACCTACAAGGGAGCACCCATACGATTATCAGCTGATTTCTCAACAGAAACCATGCTGGCCAGACAGGAGTGGCAAGAAATATTCAAAGTGATGAATAGCAAGAACCTACAACCAAGATTACTCTACCCAGCAAAGTTATCATTCAGAATTGAAGGGCAGATAAAAAGCTTCACGGATCAGAAAAAGCTAAAGGACTACATCACCACCAAATCAGTATTATTTGAAATGCTAAAAGGTATTCTTTAAAAAGAGGAAGAAGAGCCGAAACCGGTTTGGTTCAGTGGATAGAGCGTTGGCCTGTGGTCTGAAAGGTTACAGGTTCGATTCCCGTCAAGGGCATGTAACTTGGTTGTGGGCACATCCCCAGTAGGGGGTGTGCAAGAGGCAGCTGATCGATGATTCTCTCTCATCGATGTTTCTAACTCTATCCCTCTCTCCCTCTCTGTAAAAAATCAATAAAATGTATTTTAAAAAATATTAAAAAAAAAAAAAGAGGAAGAAGAAAAACCTGTTTGGCTCAGTGTATAGAACGTCGGCCTGCGGACTGAAGGGTCCCGGGTTTGATTCTGGTCAAGGGCATGTACCTTGGTTGTGGGCACATCCCCAGTAGGGGGCATGCAATAGGCAGCTGATCAATGACTCTCATCGATGTTTCTAACTCTCTATCTTTCTCCCTTCCTCTCTGTAAAAACTCAATAAAATATAATTTTTTAAAAAAGAGGAAAAAGAAGAAATAAAGTAAAGATAAAATTATGAACAACAAATACATATCTATCAACAAGTAAATAAAAAAATCTGAGGAATGGAATAAACTGGTGAATATAATAGAATCAGGGCCATAGAATGGGAGGGTATTGATAATGGGTACAGGAAGAGATTGGACAAAAATCATATGGATGAGGATGGGGGGGGAAGGGCAGGGGGGCGGGGGGGGGCACGGAGGGAGAGGTAAGGGCAGAGGGTGGAGTGGGGACCAGGTGGAGGGGAGCTATGGGGAAGGGGGGAGGAGAAAAAATTGTAATAATATGAACAATAAAGATTTATTATTATTATTTTTTTTAAGAGGAATTGCTTCGCGGCCTTTTGGCTAAGATCAAGTGTAAAAAAAAAAAAAAAAGAGGAAGATAAGCCAGTCAGAGAAAGATAAATATCACATGATCTCACCCTTTGTGGAATATAACGAACAACATAAACTGATGAACAAAGACAGAACCAGAGTCATAGAAGCGTGGAATAGACTGTCCAATCTATGAGGGAAGGCAGGGGAGGGGGAGAGTAAGAGGTCAACCAAAGGGCTTGGATGCATGCATATTAGCATAACCAATGGGCACAGATGGGGGAGAGATGAGGGGTAGAGGGGGGGTGACCGGGGAGAAGTCAATGGGGGAAAATGGAGACTTATGTAATACTTTAAACAATAAAGAACTTAAAAAAAATTCCTAGAGGAAATGGGCTCAGGAAACCAGTTACAGAGCTAAAGGAAGGGCCCTTGGAGCATGGGAGTGAAGGGCTCGTGGTCACAGGCCTGGGCGGGAGGGGAAGGGAAGGGGAAGGACACAGAAAGGCACGCGTGTGCTCCCGAGGCGAGACCTCTGCCCATTTCTAAATTGGATAGTTTGTTTTTCTGGTGTTGAATTGCATGCATTCTTTATACATTTTGAATATTAACCCTTTAACAGATGTATCATTGGCGAATATATTCTATTAAGTGGGTTGTCTTTTCATTTTATTGATGGCTTCCTTTGCTATGCATTTTTTGTTTCCTTTGCCCAAGGAGATGTATCAGAAAAAAATATTACTAAGAGAGATAGATGTCTGAGAGTTTACTGCCTGTTTTCCTTCAGGGGTTTTATGGTTTGAAGTCTTGCATCTAAGTTTTCACTCCATTTTGAGTGTATGCTGGTATACCATGTAACAAAGTGGTCAAGTTTCTGTTTGTATCTGTCCAATTTTCCAGGTTGACGTTGGTGGGATCTTTAGGGTTCTTTAGGTACAGTGTCATGTCATCTGCCTGGCAGAACAGACTTTAAATTCCAGCTAACTCCTTACAGACTCCAAACCCCTGTGACCCTGTGCCCCGTATGCTGTCATGCAAATTAAGCATGGGAATATTGAGCAGATAAAGCCACTCACTAAATGCAAGTATTATTCGTTTACTAATTATCTACTGAGTGTCTTCTAGGTGCCAGACATTGTGCTAAGAAGACAAAATGAGACTGGTTCCTGCCCCAAGAGTACCCTGGGCAGGGGAGGAGACAAACTAGAGCCTGAGAGTGACATGTGCCAGGTAGGACAAGGGCATGGAAACCTAGTGGGAAGCTGGCAGAAGTTTCTTCTGGGTCACCCATGGTGTCAGTCGGCACCTGACTGAGAAGAGTCTTAAAAGAGTGGGGATGTGGCCAGGAGAAAGAGGGCACAACACAAGTGAAGACAGAGCAGTGTGAACTATCCAGGCGTGTGCCAAGGACTCAGGTGTTAAATTTGCCTTGGCATGGAAGGTTCAGAGGGGGAGACCTCAACCAAAGGCTTGGCCCAGCACCAGCACTGATAACTTTGTCCCGGGAAGGTTTATGGCCTCTCTGGAATGGGAGTAGTCTTGTTTTCCTATTTGTTTAAGCAAGGCAGGCAGGAGGGCAGGAGTTTAATCTTAGAGTGCCATTCATTCATTAATTCAACAAACATTTTTTTGAGCATCTGCTATGTGCCGGTGAGGAGTTTGGCATAAAGCAGTGAATGGGCAAAGGTTTCCCTGCCTGCAGAGGGCTTACTTTCTGATGGTGAAGACAGGCAAAAGCAGGATAAATAAAATTATAGTAAATGAGATGGTGATAAATGCTAAGCAGAAAAAATAAAGCAGAGAAAGAGGTTAAGAGGTACTGTGTGTGTGTGTGTGTGGGGGGGGTGTTCAGTCTTAAATATGGTTAGGGAAGGCCCTAAAAGGAGACATTTGACATTTGCACAAAGACATGAAGGAGGTGAAGAGTGAGCCATGTGTATGTCAGAGAGAAGAGGATCCTTCAATGCAGAAGGAACAGCAAATGCGACAGTGGGCCTGGTGGGTTTAAGGAATATCACTGTGATGGGAGGGAAATGATAGGGGGAGAGAGTGGGAGGGGATAAGGTTTGAGTAGTAGAGGGTGTGTGTGGGGGCGCTAAGGGGGGGGCGCTAAGGGTGTAGGACCTTGAAAACTACTAAGACTTTGACTTTAAAAAAATGTACTTCAGAGGGAAAGGGAGAGAGAGAGAAACATCAATGAAGAGAGCACCGATTCACCAACCAGCTGCCTCCTGCACAGGGGACCAAGCCCACATCCTGGGCATGTGCCCTTGACTGGGATCAAACCTGGGGGTGGGGGTGGGGGTGAAGCATCTTATATAAAAACTGCTGTTTGAAATTTTTAACCCTGCTATTTTGGCTTCTGTGACTGCTTGATTGCTTAATTAATAAGGAAAATAAGACCACTCCCATTCCAGAGAAGCCATAAACCTTCCCCAGATGAAGTTATCAGTGCTGGCACCAGGCCAACCCTTTGGTTGCGGTCTCAAAGCCTCAGCACAGAGGGCTCTTTAAGAACTTGCAAAGGGGACCAGAAACACCCTTACTTGAGAGACAAAGAGCTAGAAAAAGTATAAACAGGGAAGCTTCCTCCATGTTTCTTTGCCCAGAATTTGAAAGGCATTTTACTCTGGGGCAAGTGTAATAATAATAAAGTGTGACTCCATTTCTCTAAGTGTGGCTTGGTTTTTCTGTAACAGGGGTGGGGGTAAAGGGGGGGGGGCTTTTATTTATTTTTTAAAATATATTTTTTATTGATATTTTACAGAGGAGAGAGATAGAGAGCTAGAAACGTTGATGAGAGAGAAACATCAACCAGCTGCCTCTTGCACACCCCCTACCGGGGATGTGCCCACAACCAGTGTACATGCCCTTGACCGGAATCGAACCCGGGACCTTTCAGTCCTCAGACTGACACTCTACCACTGAGCCAAACCGGTTTTGGCGAAGGGGGGCCTTTTAGTCCACAGATGGACTCTCTACCCACTGAGCCAAACCAATAAGGGCAAGACTCTGACTTTTACTCTGAGTGAAATGGAGAGCCATTGGGGAGTTTCCTACGAGGCAGAAATGGTCTGCCTTTCATTTTAACAGGATAGCACTGCCTCCCTGGGGAGGACCAGAGTAAAACAGAGGGTGTTATAAGTGTGTGGCTTAAACCTAAGTGAAAGTGTTTACCTTGTGTGATTTAAACCTAGCGTAACTAACTCCATTTTAAAACTTAGAGTGCACATTTTGAAGTTGTTTTGAAGTTGTAACCCTGCGTGTGTGTGTGTGTGTGTGTGTGTGTGTGAGTGTGTGTGTGTGTGAACGCCCTAACAGGTGCTAATCTTTAAAGTTGTAAACATGCTTACCCCAAGTGTGAACGCCCTAACGTGTTCATCTCTAAAGTTGTAAACAAGCGGCAATGTGCCAGGTAAGGCTGCCTGTGAGACCCCGATAAGACACACTGAAGACCCATTGGTTACACCCAGAAGGAACAAGGGAAGGCCCAGAATTGGCCATAAAAGAAGTGGACGTGGAGGCCCTGGTCAGAGGTGCTGGAAGGCTCCTCCACCGTCGTGGCTCTCCGCTCCCTTCCTGCTCCTGTTCGAAGCTCTGCCTGTGAGCCGAACCTCTGGGGCCTCCTTCCTGACCAGCGCCACCGAGGCACCTCCCATCCCGTGTGTGTGTGTGTGTGTGTGTGTGTGTGTGAGTGTGTGTGTGGTGTGTGTGTGTGTGGTGTGTGTGTGTGTGGTGTGTGTGTGTGTGTGAGTGTGTGAGTGTGTGTGTGTGTGTGGTGTGTGTGTGTGTGTGAGTGTGTGAGTGTGTGTGTGTGTGTGTGGTGTGTGTGTGTGTGAGTGTGTGTGTGGTGTGTGTGTGTGTGTGTGTGTGTGGTGTGTGTGTGGTGTGTGTGAGTGTGTGAGTGTGTGTGTGTGTGTGGTGTGTGTGTGTGTGAGTGTGTGTGTGTGTGAGTGTGTGAGTGTGTGTGTGTGTGGTGTGTGTGTGTGAGTGTGTGAGTGTGTGTGGTGTGTGTGTGGTGTGTGTGAGTGTGTGAGTGTGTGTGTGTGTGTGTGGTGTGTGTGTGTGAGTGTGTGTGTGTGTGAGTGTGTGAGTGTGTGTGTGTGAGTGGTGTGTGTGTGTGTGTGTGTGAGTGTGTGTGGTGTGTGTGTGTGTGAGTGTGTGTGTGTGTGTGTGTGTCTCGGCGCGGATCTTCGGGTGGGGTGGCTTGCCTAGGCTTCTGGAAACCACCAGGACTCTGGTCAATTAACCGTGTGACTCGTGCATTTAATGTCTGTCTCTTGTGTTTAGTTTATGTTCGGTCAAACTTAGTGAGTTCAGCTTCTGGCTGAGGGGCCCGGCCACCTGCACGCGGTCCCGGAGGTGAGAGGGAACCGAGGGCGGTGCCGGGAAAGAGCGAGCAGGCCTCAGTGAAGGAGCTTCCGCAACAACCCAGACAGTGGGCGTGAAGGGAAGGAGAAGCGGGATTATTTATTATTGTTTGTGTTATCGTGGAAAATTAAAATAGAATGAAATTTTAAAAGTCCTGGCCGGTGTCGATCAGTCGGTTGGGCATCGGCTGCCAGTTCCCTTCCCGGTGGGGGGGGCGGCCCTGTGGTTACCCTGGCAACGGCGCGCGACTCACTAGCGGAAGCGGTGAGCGGAGACAGGGGCGGGGCTTCCGGCGGAAGTGGGCTCTGCCGCGGCCAGCTCGGGAAGATGCTGCGCGCTGTGTGGTGGTGGCTGTGCCTCGGCCTGTCTGGCCTCCTCGTGGGGCGGGCGAAGGCCCCGAGCCCGGGGGAGCCGCCGGAGCAGAGCCGGCCGTACGCGGTGCTGCGGGGGCAGAACCTGGGTGAGCGGCCGCGGGCGGCGGGCGGCGGGGTCGGGCCTGCGCTTCCGCCTCCGGGCCCGGGAGCCCGGCCGCGCGGGGCGGGCGGCGCGGAACGAGGGTTAGGGGTGCGGACGAACGAGGGTTAGGGGTGCGGACGAACGAGGGTTAGGGGTGCGGACGAACGAGGGTTAGGGGTGCCGGTGCGACCTCGCCGGGGCCTGAGCTGTACAGCCCGGCGCCAGGCCCGGTGCACGCCAGGCCCTCGGCGTGGCGAGTCCGGGGGCCTGGGTCTCCATCCGGGCCCCCTCTGCCCGGGCCGGGTGGGCCCAGGCTGGGCAGCCCGGCGTGTAGTAGCGTGCACCCCACTCCCGCTCCTTCCCGAGTGGGGGCCCCGGTCAGTCATAACGGTGATTGACATTTGTTGCCCATTTCCTGTATGCCGTGAGTTCGTACACGTGATTTCATTCCAGCCTCACCGAAATGAAGGGGTAGTTTTCAGCCGTATTTTACAGATAAGAAAAGCGAAACTCAAGAGATTTGCCCAAGGTCACACAGCCAGAAAGTGGTGACGGCCGGGATTGGAACCTCGGCTTTGTGTGAGAGCATCTCTTCCACAAACACATCGCCCAGGCGCCTCGGCTCCGGAAGGGCCGACTCTCGGGCTTCAGATTAATTTCCTCTTGTTTGGCCAAAGTCCTTCCATCTGGCGCATTCCACTGCACATCTGGACATCTTCAAAGTTGCCACATAGTATCATTTCTGGATTATCTTTACATGAACTCATTGTCATGTATTTTTAAATATATATATTTTAACAATTCAAGAGGGCCAAAGCTAGGAAGGCCATGGAGCCTCCGGCAGGCTCAGTCCCTCATTTAAACATTAAGGAAACCGAGGCCCAGAGAGGGTGAGAGATGTCCCAAGGTCACACAGGAAGCTGGTGGCAGGCAAGACTAGAATTAAGGTGTCATTCCCCCAGCCCCACCCCGAATTCTGGTTTCCAGCCCAGTGACCTAGTGCTCCCTCAGGGGAGGCCTCCAGGAAGGAGTTAGAAGCTCAGGCCCCATCTCTTCTTTGTGCTCACCCCCAGCATCTGAAGCTTAAGGTCAGGTGACTTATTCATTTTAATATTGTGATTGATTTCAGAGAGGAAGGGGGAGGGAGAGAGAGAAACATCAATGATGAGAGAGAACCATTGATTGGCTGCCTCCTGCGCGCCGCGCCCTTATTGGGGATTGAGTCTGAAACCCGGGCATGTGCCCTGGGCCGGAATTGAACCCGGGACCAAGTTCAGTCCACAGTTCTATCCACTGAGCCAAACCATTAGGGCTCATTGTCCTGTATTTCCCACTTCCTGTGTTGTGTGCCTAGCTAGCTAGTGCTGTGCTCAGTGGCTGCCACACATTATCCTGCTCTGTGCTTTAGAACAGGGCTTCTCCGCCATGCTGATTGGGTCATTCGTTGTTAGGAGGGAGGCGGGGAGACATGCCGACCTTTACCCGCTAGATGGCAGTAGCACCCCCCTCCCAGTCCACACAATCAGTCAGAATATCTCCAGGCATACTTTCCAGCACAAACGTACATGTGCTTGTTAAAAGCAACAGCATTTTGAACCCCTCCCACAATTCTGAGAGTCACACAGTCAGGACTGCATGCGACTCCTGACAGGTTGCTGTTTCCTTCATTTATTTATTTATTTATTTATTTATTTTTTTAAATATATATTTTATTGATATTTTACAGAGAGAAAGGGAGAGAGATAGAGAGCTAGAAACGTCGATGAGAGAAACATTGACCAGCTGCCTCCTGCACACTCCCCACCGGGGATGTGCCCGCAACCAATGTACATGCCCCTGACCGGAATCGAACCCGGGACCTTCTAGTCCGCAGACTGACGCTCTATCCACTGAGCCAAACCGGTTTCGGCTGTTTCCTTCATTTAAAGCCAGGCCCCGTCTAGTCCTGCACCACAGATCAACCCGAGTTGCCAACTGCAGGTCCCATTTCTCACCTGAGCACATTGTAAATTTTAGTTGTGAAGTTTCCTCTCAAAAACAGTAGGTTTGTGAAGTTATTAGTACATTGCTTCTTTGATCAGAAGGCCCTTCTCAAGACTCAGAGAGAGAGTGAAATACTTTGTTCTTCATTGAATTTCTAGTTCTTTTAAATGGCTTTAAAAATATAGTTGGGCTCCCTGTTTTCATTCAGATCATTATTCTTTGCATACAACCCTTTTTTTGAACTCAGAATAAAACCATGTTCCCTTCTACATGCAATGGCTGCAGCCTTCCTCCCTTCCGTTCCCACCTCTGCCGCACTGGCCTCCCGTCCGTCATTTGCTCTTGGGCTTGCCGTGGCCTCAGCGGCCTTCCCTGGGGCCTGCAGTGCTCCCTGCACATCCTCAGACGGCCTGGACCTTCCTCATTCACGTCTCAGCTCACGGGTCCCCACTCAGATGTCCCGTCCCCCTCCCCCCACCCCCGCTCTGTCACATTAGTTCCTCACTGCAGCTCTTCAGGCTGTGAAATGCTCTTATTTACACTCTCTCCCCAACACATGGAGACTTCCAGAGAGAGGGTCTGCTCCAGGCCGTTTCCCCCCACCTGGCACAGCGCCTGGTACCGAATGGCATTCGGTCCATCGCCGCCGTGAACGAGGACTTACAGAACCGGGAGCCGCCACCAGGAGGTAACTTGTATTCCTTTTGCAGTGTTGATGGGAACCATTTTCAGCATCCTGCTGGTGACCATGATCCTTATGGCATTTTGTGTCTACAAGCCCATCCGGCGCCGGTGACGGCCGAGCAAGCCACCAGGAGAAGGGGACAGAGTAAGTTGTGGCACATGGGTCAGTGGAGAAGTTGGAATCCGAACTTTCATCCTTGGAATGACCTTGGGTCTGGACAATTGGTAAATGCTGACTTAGAAAGAACATCTAGCAGTTCTTCTGTAACATTAATGCAAATAATTGGCCACTGAGTCTGCTTCTAGTGTTTCCTTTTAAATGTGGCTACACTTGTTAAAAGTAAGACCTAAAGCTCAGTAAAGTTCTGTATAAAAACTGGAGTGCTCCTGAGAAAGGAGACGCGGTAACCTTGTGAGTGAGTGGGGAGGACTAACCATTAATGTCTGAAAGTGTAAGACTTAGCATGTAGACAGACCGTCAGCACTGAAGCGCCACTTGGTGACTATAGGGTGAGAGTCACAGACGTTTAATAAGGTAATTATTGGCCTAGAGCGCCCTGGCTGCAGAGCAGTGTCCTCTGGGAGCTCGGGCCGCCATTCCTCATGTAGCATCACCTCGCCCCCCCTCCCTCCCCCCCGAAGTCAGGGTCACATCAGGTAGGCTAGCTCATGTGTCCCCTGGGGCTGGCAGGCTCGGGTCGGACTGGAAGTTCTAGGTGACCCCCTGGAAAAGCACTTCCTGCAAACGTGCAGACCGCCCTGGCGCTGCACCTCAGCCTGCCCGGCCGAGTGGCGCGTGGGCATGTTTACAGATTTCATTTCCAGTGGGAGTGCTGCTGCCGGTTCGCTGCCGGGGGACTGGATCCCCTATTGAAGTGATCCTGTACTCAGTGTGGGCATCAGTATTTATTTTACTGTAAAGTAAAGGTGCTAAGTTTATTTGTGTTGTTAAACTGAAATGCATGTCTTGTGCTCCTATTTTTGTTTTTTAAACCCTTACTTAATGTGAAATAACTGATGTGGGATCCTGTAACTCTGACTTACGGATTTTGTTTGTAACCTTCGCATGTTAACTGTTCTGTGCTTTTCAGCAAATGTCAATTAAAATTAAAGTAAAATCTTACATCCTGTTTTACTCCTAGTTATGTTCCAAGCATTTAAAATGCAGGTGCGTTTGAATCAAATCTCTTAAGGAAGCACTGTGAAGGGGAGTTTTAAGTTCATATGTGAAATAACACTTTCCCCAAGGCCAGGCGTCATTTCTGAGAACAGTCAGGTTTCCTCCTCAGGCCGCCCAGGGTCTGGAGACCTGATTCTTGTCCTAGCGCCAGGCACAAGCAGCCGTAACTTCCTCAGAGCCTCAGTTTCTCTTCTTTGAAATGCGGACATACACTTATTCTTAAATATTGCATAGATAAAATGATTTGAAAAGTAACTCACATGAAGGTGGGATTGCTAGCTAGCCTGTCCCACAGAAATCTGCTCCTGGCTGGAAGGAGGTGTGGGTGGGGTGCCAAGGCTGGCATTGACAGGGTTAAGTCCCACCTCATCTGGAACACCACATTTTGATATGCTGCCAAAAAACGTATTGCCACTTTTGGGATTTTATTTTACTTTTTTTTAATCCTCACTCAAGAATATTTTCCCATTGATTTTTAGGGAGAGGAGGAGAGAAAGGGAAACATCGATGTGAGAGAAACGCACCAATTGGCTGCCTCCTACATGAGCCCTGTGCAGGGCCCAGGTCGGGAGGAGCCTGCAACCAAGGTGCATGCCTGACCTGGAATCCAACCGGGACCCTTTGGTCCACACCAACACTGTCCTCTGAGCCAAACTGGCTAGGGCCACTTCTAGGCTTTTAAAAGGAAACAGTAGAACTTGCCAGCCTGCTGTTTGTTCAGTCACCATCAGCCAGGTAGTAGGGCCGTGTTCATTTTCTGAAAAAACTCGGCAGTAGTTCACATACAAATCCAAAACCGAGCCTACATCCTCATCTCATGTTCCATCTGTGCAGGATGACTTTAAGCTAAAGTAAGAAAATCATATTTGTAGAAAGAGGCTTATTACAGAGAGACAAGGAAAGATAAAAGCTTTTTAGAGCAGAAACTGACCAGCTAGTACCTTAAGGTAGAATTCTTTTCCTGACCATTTTAGGGAGCATGGGGGACCCTAGACCTCATAAAGTGAACTGTACTCAGAATACATGAGTACCCAAATGAACACATATAACTGACACCAGTCATAAAAATGAGTTACTTTAGCCAAAACCAGTTTGGCTCAGTGGATAGAGCGTCGGCCTGCGGACTGAAAGGTCCCAGGTTCGATTCCAGTCAAGGGCATGTACCTTGGTTGCAGGCACATCCCCAGTAGGTGTGTAGAAGACAGCTGATGGATGCTTCTCTCTCAATCGATGTTTCTAACTCTCTATCCCTCTCTCTTCCTCTCTGTAAAAAAATCAATAAAATTTATATATATATATATATTTCCCCCCCCCCCCCCCCCCCACAGAGAGGAAGAGAGAGGGACAGATATATAACAATGAGTTACTTTAGCGAGTACTAATCTTAAGTGGAGATGAAGACGTGTGCCAGTGCTGCTGGCGATCACGGGCTCCGGAGGCTCGGGAGGACTTTTCCAGCCGGATCTTAGACCACACGCGGGCCTAGTCGGGTTTTGAACTCCCATCACTTACTGAGCTGCAGGCATTTGAAGTTGCCATAGTTCAGCTTGCCTTTGATGTCATCTGTGTCCAGCAGGAAACGGTTAGTTTTTATTTTATTTTTTAAAAAATATATGTTTTATTGATTTTTTTTTTACAGAGAGGAAAAGAGGGATAGAGAGTTAGAAACATTGAGAGAGAAACATCAATCAGCTGCCTCTTGCACACCCCCCACTGGGGGATGTGCCCGCAACCAAGGTACATGCCCCTGACCTTTCAGTCCCCAGTCCAACGCTCTACTCACTGAGCCAAACCGGTTTTGGCAGGAAACGGTTAGTTTTAAATTAAATAATCCATTGGTATTGCATTTCCACCAGAGCAGTTTTCTTCCTAGTGCCCCTCCTGGCTATTTACTTCCCCAGAGCAAAGCCGCACTTTCATTTTCCCAAGGCCTCATTTCAGAAACCACCTTTTACCAGCCATTGCCTTGTTTTAATACCGACCTACTTGGTGTAGGATAAGTCCTACAGCCCTAATTACCAACTGGACTTCTAGCACAGCCTCAAACAGCACTTCGCTTCAACCTGGCAGGTGTGGCTGTTGGATGGCCTGCCCTGCACCGAAAGGTGGCGGGTTCGATTCTGGGTTAGGGCAAATACCCAGGTCTCGGGTTCGACCCCCCATTTGGGGTGTGTATGGGAGATGGCCGAATGAAAAGCATGCGCTTGGTTTAGGATTAAAAAAAACAAAGACAAAAAGCTCTTCAACTTCAAAGGAGAGAGCTGCTGCTTCACCCTAGCGGATGCTGGCGTGGTTTTCCTTACTCCACCAGAGCCGGCCCATCTCCGCTGCAGAGGCCGAGAGCAGCCGACTGGCTGGCTTCTAGTTTCCACCTGAGACCAGGAGCCTGGGGCATGCGGACTGGGATTGGGCAGGAAGGCGGAGGAGCATGCCACCTTGTAATACACAACTGAGCATGGGGAGGGCGGGCATCCTGATGTTCCAGCGTCACCCGAAATAAAGTGTGGGTTCCTTCAGTGGCTAAAAAAAACCTGAGAAGAGACTCCCAGGCTGTCTAGGATGCCGTATGAGCACCCGCTAAGGAAGCAGTCTGCATTTTAAGAGAATGAACACATAAATGAAAGACACTGCAGGCAGGTTGACAAAAAGCTCAGTCCCTTTTTAATTGACTTCCTGGGATAAAGTCAGAGACACCGGGAAGCAGAACAATGGAATGCAAACGTAAGAGATTACTTATGGTTCACCTTAGTGAGTAAACAGTATTGCCTAACTGCAGCCATTCCCAAGATGTGTCCTCACTCAAGGTAAATATTCAGTAAACAAAACACCAAGGTATGCATTTGGAACAAAGGTGACGCTGCGTACGCATACTGGCCTGGTGTGCAGAGGAGTTTTGGTCAGACCATGACAAGACAGACAGGTGGTTATACTGAATCAAAAGCACATTTCTTTGTGGCTAGGAACATTTTACTGGCAATGCTAACTGTGTTACAGACTTTAACTGGAACGGAATTCACGTTTCTCTTCCCATCCCCCAAGAAGCCCAGCACACAGGAGACTGATGGAAAACGGGAGGATAGTATTTACCGGTCACTTCCGTGCAGCTGTGAGCATGAGTGCACAGAGCAGGCCAGAGTGAGGGTGCGACCCTCAGCTGTATATTCTGTGATGGTTATTTACAGAAGGGTTAGACAAAATAGTTAACTACTAAAGGTATCCAAAAAAGGCCTGAGAAAATCTGGTTAAAATGTATAACCTTGTATTGCTACTGATGGGAATAGTTTTTATATTTTTAAAAAATAATAAAAAGATTCTGTTAAAAAATATATTTATCGAGAAAGATGTTGATTTGAACTCTAAAAAGCAACGTGGAGTCATCACTTTCTCTTCTGAATACAGAGCCACTGAGTCCATCTGCAGCTCCCTGTCTGACTCACCTTCTCCTCTAGCGGACGGGACGTGCAGTGGGGTCTGCACGGGGGAGTGTGGCACACACACGTGTGGTTTGGTTCTATGCTGTCTGCTGTTTTGGCCAGCCTGCTCGCTGCAAGAACACAGCTCATTCTAGCTGCTCCTTCAGGGCCAGGATTAGCTGCCTTGGATTTAGCCTGGAGGACCCTATTCGCAAAGGAACTGCCTTTACAAGTTCAAATCAGATCCCTCAATGAATGAAGTGAGGTGGTTTGAAATTATTAGTAATTCTTAAGGCTAAGGCAACATCCATGGTCATTAGTATATCTTAATTTGATGCAAATAGTTAACCCTAATCTAAAATAGATCCTGTACACATCTCCTCTTTAACTGTAGCTAGGGATGGAAAGAATGGAATGAGGTGGAGATGGAGGAGGAACAGTGATGGTGGCCTAGAAACCCTGTATAAAGGTAAAAATAAAAGAGTAGATCGGCACAGATTATCCATTTCTTTGGTGAACTGTAAAGTATCATAAATTTTCATAAACCACACTCTACAAAGGCTGCTGCTCTCATATATAAAAGCACCCTGACTGCAATAACTTGCTTTGTTATCACTCCTTGGTAAAAATGAACCTACAGATCTGCGGGGATTGGGGTTTTTTTTTTTGTCTAAAGCTGGTAGTAAAAACGTGACCTGCAAGCCAACATAGCTAATGGAAAGTGACGATGCTCTCCTCCCCTTAGTCTGGAGATGTGGCTGCCGGTCCCCAGCTCCCTCCCCGGGGAGTGTGTGGGTGGACCGGGGTCCCTGGTCCTGCACCTCTGCGTAAAGAAGGGGCAGCTGCCGTCGCTGTGCACATGCGAAGTGCAGCCAGTCCCTCAGCCCAGGGCCCTGGTAACGTAGCACCTGCCTGCGCCCAGCGCTGTGCTGGCGCAGCCGTGGGCAGAACGGCCTATTTCTCGGTGAGGGACAGCTGCAAGACCTGCTGCAGCTCCGCCTCCTCCTCCCGGAGCCGCAGCTCCTGCTCCTCCAGCTCCTTGGCGGAGAGCTCCATGGCCAGCTGCAGATCGCTATCAAAATGGCTTGTCTCACTCGAGGCACCAGAGAACAGGCCTTCCGAGTTGGTGAGGAGGCTCTCTTGGATGGCCCTGGGTTGGAAAAAGAGGGGGAAAGAAACAGGGATTATTATTATCATGGCAACGGTAGCAATTCCATTCTTACCTGTTCACCAAGTGCACACTGTGCGTGCACGATGCCTTTCGATCCCCATGACTCCGGAGCACAGAGGCTGTATGCAGGTGAGAGTCTGAGGCTCACAGAGGTTAGGACTCCTGTCCAGGATCACCCAACTACTAAGTGATGGGGCTACGAATTAAATTTGGATCTACTGGAAGCAAACCCCAAGTTCTTCAACAGGTTTTCATATGCCCAAAGTTTAAGGAAATGCTTTGTAAAAGGAATCTTTCTGGATTCCTCCATCCGTATGTATAAAAGAGCCAGGGTCTGTAACGTCCAAAACAGCCGAAGGCTCAGGAACACCAGAAGTCAAGTCCTACAGCCAGTGCGAGGCTGCTGTGGAGAGCCAGCGCTGACTGCTGAGGGGCTGTGGATCAGGCCTGGAGTGAGCGCCGAAGAGAGGGGCAGGGTGTGACCCACAGCCTTCGTGGCAGCTGGTGATCAGCCGTTGCCTTTCTCTCTCTCTTTCTCTGGGCTTTGCCAGCAGTCGTGTCTCTATTTCTCTTTGGGCCTCCACAGGGGCTGCTGATCAGCCCCACCTCTAATGAGGCCCGGAGACTCAGATCAGCATAGAAACCAATCAAAACCAAATCTGGGTGAACTATGAGGAGCCAATGACTGCCTAGGAGGCGGAGCTTTTGATGCTGACTGGCACAGAAACTGACCAATCAGAACCAAATTGACCAGCAGGGTAGGACAGTTAGGGGCGAGATCAGGCTTGCAAGGGAGGGCAGTTGGGGGCAAGATTAAGGAGGGGGAGCGGGGGGGGGGGCAGTTAGGGGTGATCAGGCAGGGGAGGGCAGTTGGGGGGCAAGATCAGGCCAGCAGGGGAGAGCAGTTGGAGTGGGCAGGCAGGCAGGCAGAGAGGTAAGGGGTGATCAGGCAGGCAGAGGGATTAGGGGCAATCAAGCAGGCAGGCAGGTGAGCAGTTAGGAGCCAGCGGTCCAGATTTTGAGAGGGATGTCCAACTGCCCGTTA
Organism: Vespertilio murinus; assembly: GCA_963924515.1. NCBI lineage: Eukaryota > Metazoa > Chordata > Mammalia > Chiroptera > Vespertilionidae > Vespertilio > Vespertilio murinus. The sequence goes on along the minus strand of OZ004720.1, from coordinate 3,053,171 downwards.
GTCGGACATCCACCAACGGATCCCTGATTGGAGAGAGTGCAGGCTGTGCTGAGGGAACACCCCCTCCACGCACAAATTTCATGCCTTGGGCCACTAGTTTAAAAAGAAAGGAAGAAAATCTAATAATCTCTGTAGCTCTTCCCCAAAATGCTGTTATCTTTAAAATTATCTAAAGGTCCCACTGAGGGCATTTACATTCTTGGCAGATCAGGCAAATCGGAAACATTTTCTCGGGGCCTGGCTGCCAATGGCACTGGCGTGTGAACCAGTCAGCAGGGCCATCAGCCACTCCTGGAAACGCAGCCACCAAGAGATTACAGGTATTTTAATGAGTAACTGCCCAGGAACCAGCAGGAGAATGAACACTTTTCAGGGCTCTCCCGCCAGGCACAGCGTGTGTACAAAGTGCCCGTCCAGGAATCATGTCAGTTACCTCTCATACTGGACATCGTAGACGTGTGTCTGGCTGATCCCTCCGTTCGAGGCTGGTCTTGAAAGGTCCTAGGAAAAACAAACATGATGGACATGAATATCTCTGAGAAGGAATAGGTGTCACTGATAAGAACATGAAGCAGCAAGAACAAAATTAAAAATATTTGCATTATTGAGAGTACTGGGTGAAAAACTAATAGGGACTTAGGTTATCTCTAAAATGACACCTGAGTGCCAGGTAGTATATGGTTCACTACTCTTCTTAACAGCCTTTCATAGATGACAAAAAAATCAGTCTAGCCCAACCAGTTTGGCTCAGTAGATAGAGTGTCGGCCTGCGGACTAAAAGGTCCCGGGTTCGATTCCAGTCAAGGGCATGTACCTTGGTTGCGGGCATATCCTTGGGGGGGGGGGGAGGTGCAAGAGGCAGCTGATCGATGATTCTCTCTCATCGATGTTTCTAACTCTCTATATCCCTCTCTCTGTGAAAAATCAATAAAATATATATATATTTAAAAATCAGTCTATTAAAAAGTAGCTAACCGCCAAAACAGGTTTGGCTCAGTGGATAGAGCATCGGCCTGCGAACTCAAGGGCCCTTCCTCTCTGTAAAAAAAAATCAATAAAATGTATTTTTTTAAAAAGTAGCTAACCTTGGGCAAAGTTTAAATGAACAAATCAGTTAATTCTTTTAGAGCAAGGTTAGAATACATCATTCAATACAGTCATGCACAACATGACAAGGTTTGTCACCACGGACCGTATACATGATGTGGTATCCCATGTAGCTGAGAGGGTAGTAGCCTGTACCATCTAGGTTTACGTAAGTGCATTTTATGATGTTCGTACAACGAGGAGATCGTCTAACGTTGCATTTCTCAATGCATCCCCACTGCCCACTGAGTCTGTTGTCTGTGGCTCTGGCCGCTCCTCTTTGTAAAACTGTGGTCGCGTAGGCTTGTGTGGGCCCTGGAGGAAATAAGCAGCTCACTGACAGCCCAGCGGCCTCAGAAAACGGATGGCTCCATGAATGGGGTCCATGCAGGGGAATAGTGGGGCTCACGTTACCCAAGCTCTGAGGCTCACAAATAAAAGCAGAATGTCAGAAGCCTGAGCCGTGGGAGCCTCGGGAGGGAGGGGGCGGGAGTGACGACGGGGCAGTGCCACGTGCCCTGGACTGTCCCAGGATGAGGCCTGGAGGAAGAATCACGTCAGAAAACAAAAGGCAACTTTCTTCATGCTGGTCTGTCCTTCCTTTGCTCTACTAGTACTTTTAGTGAGAGGCTCAGAGAGTTTGGGATTATACCCCTTAAGACAGAATAAAAAAATTAAAGCATCAACCAACACTTTCATCACACCCTTACTGAGACAATGACTTGTCTTCCTGGGAGGAAGTTGAAATTAAAATCCACATACCTTCTTATGACTCTACTGACACAGATAAATTCTAGGGAAATATGGTGTAAACTATTATGAATTTACTGTTTCAACACTAGGATATTACATAGCAACCCCAAGAGATATATTACCATTAGCTATATGGGTGAATGTGAGGAAAAGGGAAATCTGTCAGGAGAGTCCTGGGAATTATGCTAATAAGATTATGCAGATTATATGAGATTAGGAGCCCTCTCCTCGGGCCTGCCTCCCTCTCTCACCCTAGAAGCAGCCCCGGCTGCTGCGGTTCAGGCCCGCCCCTGAGCTGTGTGTGCAGCCTGCCCGTCTCCACCAGTTATGGCATCCCTGTTAATTAGCATATTTCTCTAATATATATATGTGTGTGTGTGTGTGTGTGTGTGTGTGTGTGTGTAGAGAGAGAGAGAAAGAGAGAGAGAGAGAGAGAGAGAGAGAGAGAGAGAGAGAGAGAGAGAGGATATCTCTTAATAACCTTTGGGAAAGACCAGGTGTGTACAATACAAAACAATTTGTGTAAATACCATAAATATGCCAAAGTTGTTATTTGAAGAGGTCAAATGGGCGGGTAAAACCTCCCATGCCCTGCCCTTTATTCTGAGAAACGCACCTGACTCCTGTTCGATTCCAGTAAGCTCTGCTGGATGGCAAACTGCATGATCTCGTAGTCTTCGTCCTGCAGGTGCATGTTTTTGCCATTGTCTTGAACATGGTAAGATTCAGGAATTTCAAACACAGACTGATCAACCTCAAAGTTTGTGACCGGGGAAGCTGGAACGCAAAGAGTGTATCTGAGTTAGCACATGAATTTCCACTTCAACTTTGTATACACATTTTTAAAATTAAAAAATGATATGATTAAAATAAAAGTTTGCTAGATATGAGATTAAAAAATATTTTTTTATTAATTTCAGAGAGGAAGAGAGAAATAGAAACAATGATGAGAAAGTATCATTGATTGGCTGCCTCTCTCTTACACACACCCTACTGGGAATCAAGTCAAGAGCCCAGGCATGTGCCCCTGTTTGGAATCAAACCCAGGACCCTTCAGTCCTCAGGCCGACGCTTTATTCACTGAGCCAAACTGGCTAGGGCTGTGAGAGAGATTCTGAGGAATACCCTTGACAGATAAAAGTATTAGAACACTGCTCTGACTGGCCTGGCGCAGTAAGTCCTGGGTCAGGGCACACGGCCCCTGTTGCGGGCTTGATCCCTACCGGGGAACGTGCGAGAGGCAGCCTATCAATGATTCTCTCTCATTAATGTTTCTATCTCTGTTTCCCTCTCCCTTCCTCTCAAAATCAATAAAGATGTATATTTTTAAAAATATTAGAATACTGCTTTTCTTTTTGCCTTCATTATTTTTTAGTAATAAAATTAATGCAGAGTTGGAAAAAAAATAGAAGACTATAAAATGAAAAGTGAAGATCTCTCTCCCTGTACCCTTTCTCCTATGTCCAAATTCCAGAGGTAACCGGTATTTTACTCAAGCGTCCTTTGAGGAATGTGTGTGTATACACACAGCCACACCAATGTGCAATGTGTCTTTTTCTTTTTTCTTTTATTATGAAATAGAGTGAACATATAAAATAGTGTGTATATATGAAAACATAAAATAAAAATAATGTAAAACAAACATCTGTGTATCTTTCAATTAGCCTAAGACACAGAACACTATTTTAGCATCATTTTTAAAAACTGAGAAATACTCAATTATATTTCTATATACTAGTAATGAGTAACTAGAAAATAAAAATTAAGAAAATAAATCCATTTACAATAGCATCCAAAATATGAATTGACTTGTGGCACAGGAGGCCGAGGAAATTTGGGGGATGACAGAAATGCTCTCTCATGAGGTGGTTGCATTTGCCAAAATGCATCGACCTATCATCATGCTTAAAAACGAGGGCATTCGTGTGTCCCAGGGGGCCGTGTGCCCCGGGTGAGCCATGTGCCCCAAGGGGGCCGGGTGTCCCGGGGGGAGCAGTGTGCCCCGGGGAAGCAGTGGGACCTGGGGGGAGGGGCGGTGTGAACCAGAGGAGAAGCGGATTCTATTCGTGTGGTCCTGAGATAGTCACCATATAACAAACAGACTGCCAAATGAGGAGCGGACTCTACTCATGTGGTCCTGAGATAGTCACCATAAAACAAGCAGACTGCCAAATGACAGCAGGGAGGGGAAGGAGACCTGGGGGGGAGATAAGTGAACAACCGAAGGACTGGTATGCATGCAGATAAGTACAACCAATGAACACAGAACTCTGGGGAGGGAGGGCATGAATGGGAGGTGGGGGGGGGGGCAATGGTAAGCTATGTACACAAATAATACCTTAATAAATTAAAAAATTAAAAACGAGGGCATTTTATTGTATCTACATTACACCTGAATAAAGTTATTTTTAAAGAATATGCTGTTTTTAATAAGCATTCTCAATTCTTTTCATTGAAATTAAACTAAATCCACAAATTTCCTGATTTAGTACAGAGAACTACTTTATAAGATACTACAATTCAAAGAGAATAATTAGTATAATGACTAAATGTATGAATTTTTTTTTAAAAAGTCACAAAACCCCATTTTCTTTTACCTGAATCTGACTGGGTCCCTTCCACATTTTGAGTTTCTTCAGCAGTGCTACAGCCATTAACATTTCCAAAGGTAATCCGTGCATTTAATACATGAAACAGGGGAATTTCTAACAAAATAAAAGCTTTTATAAGTAACTTTACTGAGAACGATAATAACCATCATTTAATACTTAGCTACGAGTGCTTACTATGCTGGCACCATGCCAAGTACTCTTTATGAGTATGATTTTATTAATCCTCATAACAACCCTTCCCAATAAATAGATATGAAAACTGAGATTCAGAGAGATTAGGCAACTTTTCCCAGATCACAGTAAATAAATGACTGAGCCAGGGTTCAAGTGTCATGAATGTACAACTATCCAAAATATAAATTCCTCCCAAGTAACACGTATTGTATATGGTTTTATGCATACTACTTCAGGCCCTAAGCCTATTTATGTGTCAAAGGATCTTGGTATCAATTGTCTTCCTCAATTAACTATCTAATTTGAAGTTTCACTTAAGGTCTGATATTGAAACAATGAATGTTTCACATTTTTATGCCTTTTCATGTCAATACATTGAACTGGTGATTGGGGAATCTCCTAAACTTGCTATGCAAAATGACCACGTATCGTGACACTTCCTCAAGCCAAATTAAACCAGAGGCTGCGGCCTCCTCTACTTTGTCTCCTGTCGGCTACTTCTGATGTAACTGCTCCCATTCCTTAGAGCACATTCTGCCACCCGCGAGAAGGGCACGACCTGCACGTGCTCCTGGGGTTCACTCAGCGACTGTACCTATTTTGACAGGAAATCCAGGTGGGAATTCCAATTTGATGAAATCTCTCAGCCTTGCGAAGTGAGCACTCGTTCTGGCCATCAGGTCAATGATGGGAATGACCTGCTCCACGAGGGAGAGAGGAAAGTCCTCACACATCCACAGCGTGGCTTTGAACCTGCAGGTGATGGAGGAAAGGCGGAGGACATGACCATCAGACGGGGAAAGGAATGCTGTGCAGTGGGCTGGACAGCAGCAGCTTGCTCACCCTGCGGTCTTCCCAGTCATCTTACATCTCAATTCTGAGCTGGGCGGGGACTATCCCAATGGGGAATCCAGATCACTCTGAAATCCGGCCATCAGAGCTTTAACTGACAGCAAGCATGCTGGTGGAAACAGTTTCATTTAATCAATGGATGCTGTTGGCAGTACAATAAATATCCAATCTACTCTAGGGCTAATAAGATGGGCTTATGTCGCAGCCAGTTTGGCTCAGTGGATAGAGTGTTGGTCTACAGACTGAAGGGTCCTGGGTTCAATTCCAGTCAAGGGTACATGCCCGGGTTGTGGGCTCGATCCTCAGTGTGCAGGAGGCAGCTGACCAATGATTCTCTCTCATCACTGATATTTCTCTCTCTCCCTTTCCCTTCCTCTCTGAAATCAATAAAATAAAAAAATTAAAAAAGAAGAAGAAGAAGACGGGCTCTAGCTAGTCTGGCTCAGTGGATAGAATGTTGGTCTACAGACTGAAGGGTCCCGGATTCAATTCCAGCCAAGGGCACATGCCTGGGTTGCGGGCTTGATCCCCAGTAGGGGGCCCGCAGGAGGCAGCCGATCAATGACTCCTCAATGATGTTTCTATCTCTCTCTCCTTCTCCCTTCCTCTCTGAAATCAATAGAAATATATCTTAAAAATAAAATAAAAGATGGCTCTTTGTAAAGTAATTTAAAATTATTTTTAAAGGCAGGGGCAGAGAAAGGACTGGACATGACACCATAGACAGCCTAGGTCTGAACAAACATCCGTAAGCTGAAATGGCCATTGGGCCTTGGCCAGCGGGCTCCGGAGTTGAGCATCAGCCTGAGACCTGTGGACAGGAGCCACTGTTCCGTCCGGGCCGGGCACGGCCCAGGCTGTGGGCTGGATCCTCAGCGTGGCGCCTGCAGGAGCAGCCAACCCATGACTGTCTCTCATCACTGATGTTTCTATCTTTCTCTCCCTCTTGCTTCCTCTCTGAAATCAACTAAAAAAGAAAGAAAATGGCCATTAAATCCCTCTTACTTTTGTGTTCTGATCGTCAGCTCTTTCGGCCTCCCGATGTCCCTGTCTCTCAGATCAAACTCTTCATTGAAGTACTCGTCAGGGGTGATGGCCGTGGGGTTGTTTGCAGTGGCACATTCTGTGGTGAGGTCCTGCCGAGCCAGAACTCAGGGGAATCAGAAATGCCAAGCGAAGCTCACAGTGGAGCCTCTGGCACTCAGGCTCTGAGGCGGACATGCTAATCAGCTACGATCGGGAAGTTCTAGTCATTAACTTCTTAAAATTAAGTTACTGCACAGAACAAGAAAACCTATAAAGGTGTTACCAAGCTACATGGCAAGTCAAATGCATTTCTCCATTTCAAAATACTTTTCCACTTTCCTTTGCATTTTTATCTCCTGATTAGCGAGAGAGAGAGAGAGAGAGAGAGAGAGAGAGAGGGAGGAGGTCTGGGAGGCTTGGGTATAAGTTCCAGCTCTGCATTCTCTAGTGTGTGCTGCTGGAAAGGTAGTTTCATATTTCTGACCTTCAGGGACATCCACTGTAGCAATTTCATAAAGTTATTTGTAAGGATCAAGTGAGGAATCGATTGTTAAGGTGCTTTGTTAAAATGTGAAGTCCCGAATCCTTTTTAATTTAAATTTTTACAAAGAGATCTTAGTTTATAACACATAAGAGAGAAAGCACCTGATTTTTAGAAGCACTACGCTTCCCCTAAAATCTTCATTTTCAAAGACTCACTCAGCAGAGTGTCTCAGATGCCAGCTGGGAGCACCCAGGCCTTTGCAGGCGGAGTGGCTCGTCAGAGCGTCAGTAAACGCCACCAGCCACAGGGAAGCCATCTCCTGAGAGCGGTGTGAGAGCTCGCTGCTTCAACTTACCCCCTGAGCACCAAACTGGTGTTCCACGGTTCCCAGCAAGGATTCCAGTGGGTTCCTGTCCGCTGTACAGGGGCGAAAAGTACAGTGTTTAATATCATACTTTACTTGTGCCTATAGAAAAAGATTCTCATCATATTTTAAAGTTTCTGATCCAAGCTACCTGCATCAGGTCCATCATTTATGGACAGACTCATAAAATCATCCACAAGGACCATCAGCTAATTTATCTTTTGTAGGGTCTCTAGATGAACAACAATTACAAGAATTAAAGCAGTACACTGTGGAAAGAGGTTGCATTTGTAAGAGAGCCAGGTCTGGATTCCAATCTCACCCTGAATGGTCACTGCCCATGTGTCCGTGCCTGGGTCGCAGGGCCCTCATTTGTCAAACTGCAGTCACAGCGTGGTGCTGACATCGTTAACAACAGCCGTGGTGGTGGTGAACTATTACTGTGTGCTAGCCACATACTGCAGGCCCTGCTCTAAATATTTATTTGTAGTAACTCACCTAATCCCCCCAGTAACTCTTAAGGAAGATCTAGAAGCTCTTCTATTTAATTTTTGAGGAAGTTGAGGCACAGATGGTCAATAACTTCACAAAGCCACAGAACCAGCCGCCGGCAGATGGGCAATGCCGACATGTATTGGCAATGTTTTGGCTCAGAGCCCAAGTTCTGTCTAAATTTTTCATTGTGATAGTTTGGACCAAATCACTTATTCCAGTGAAAATATTCTCCAATAGCCTTATCTACTTTTTCACCCAACAATTGTTCTTCATAACACATAAACAAGTCCTCGTGAATGGCTTTAATTATAGCTGAAGCCAAGTAAGGAGAAATATCTCCAAGAATGAGTCAGACTAAGGAAATTTTTATAAAAAGGAAGTCAGTATTAGGATTAGTACAACTGATCACATTAACCCCAAAATTTACCAAAGCCAACAAAGGTTCTCTCTAGGATTAAAAAAGGGGTGGAGGCCCAGCTAGTGTGGCTCAGTGGTTGACCACTGATCCATGAGCCGGGAGGTCACAGTTCGATTCCCAGTCAGGGTTCATGCCCAGGCTGTGGCTTGGTCCCCTCCTACTTGAGGGGGGGCAGCCGATCAATGATTCTCACTCATCACTGATGTGTCTATCCCACTCTCTCTGAAATCAGTTAAAAAGACACACAACTTATTTTTTTAAAAGGGGTGGAGAATTACCTTTATATCTCTTTTTCTCTTCCTCGGTCAGATGTTCTGTCCGTATTTTGGTTATCACACTCACATTATTTACGGTATAAACCTTGAGAGACATGTGCAAGAGAAAACAGTGACATGGGGAATCAAACTCAAAAAATAAGCATAGCAAGAGCAAGAATGCTGAAGCAAAAAAAAAAAAAGAAAAGAAAAGAAAAGAAAAAAAGAAACAGAAAAAGAAAGAAAGAAATCCAGCAAAATAAAAATGAGAAATGGTTAACAACCATTAGGTCCTTCAGAGAAAATACACAAGCGACCAGCTTAGAAAGGCCTCAGCAGGCACCTTGCGTCCCAGAGCGTTAAATACTGAGGAGCTCACAGGCGGGCTTCAGCCCCTTGTTGCCAAATGCTCTCAGAGGGTCCTGCACTTTAGGCCCCGCCCCCTGCATTTCTAGTGTGGTAAGGCCCGTGGTCGGCAAACTGCAGCTCGCGAGCCACATGCGGCTCTTTGGCCCCTTGAGGGTGGCTCTTCCACAAAATACCATGGATGGCCTGGGCGAGTCTATTTTGAAGAAGTGGCTTTAGAAGAAGTTTCAGTTTAAAAAATTTGGCTCTCAAAAGAAATGTCAATCATTGTACTGTTGATATTTGGCTCTGTTGACTAATGAGTTTGCCGACCACTGTGCTAAGGCATCCGAACCTGCACTGCGGACTTGTGCTTATTTCTGGCCATCCTATCATAGACTGACTAAGACAGCCATCCGGAGGCAGGAGGAGAAGGGAGTGAACAAAAGGTTCTCTACACTGATAGCTTTACAACCAGAAGCACTATTAAAGGCATGCCAGAGAGCGACAAAAACCATGGTAGCTGCCAGCAATGCTCTGTCATCAGGCTGACTGGGAACTACGGGGTTTGGAAAATCAAATGTCTGCATTAACAGAATTAACTGTGTCTGCCATACGTTCAACGGCCCAGGAAACACACTCAGCACTGGAATGGCTGTCACCAAATGAATCTCGCTGAGCATGACGTAAGCTTTCTTTGCTGCTCAGAGGTCACCAGAGGACACTGCAGGGCCTGGCTCCGTCCCCCGGAGCCATCAATCCCTGCTGCACTGCAGGCCAGGGAGGGCCAGGAAGCAGGGCTGTCCAGCGGCCAAGGTGCCAGCTGTCATCTCCTCTATGACAACTACGCTCCAACTCACTGATGTCATGTACGTGCGCTATGAGCCAATGGGCGACACAGAGGCTGACTACAAAAAATGGAGACTCATAAAAGCTACTGTATCTTTTTAAAAACCCACTCAGGTTATAAAAAAAAGATAAACAGTCATGTTAAGTCTAATCCCTTCTGTGTGTGTGTGTGTGTGTGTGTGTGTGTGTGATATTCATTCTTAGCAGGACAACTGGTACCTGTCCTCATTTCGCTACAGTAGTGTTTCTCTTTGGCATAGCTAGAGACCTTCTTGGGACATGCTATCCCATTTTCTGAGTCAATTAAGATAAAAATCCAAGTGAGAGACACGCTAGACAGTACTTAGTCCCCAGAGCATCTCCATGGCACAGATGCATGACAATCTGAACAGACTCATTTGCATAGAAGCTAAATTGCTATATTAAATCTTATTTTAAGAGTTTCCTTTTACCTTTGCTTCGTAACCATTAACAACTTCTGCTTTATCTGTCCTCCAGCCCCAGAATCCGGATTTAGTTCTGATAAAAAGTGAACACCACAAATTTCTACATGTACAACATGCCATTCAGATTTATCCCTGCAGCCTTTAGTTTCTCCCCCAGCTTACGTTGGTGACGGACGTCTGGAAACCATGGCCCAGTGTCCCCAAAGGACGGCCTCAGTGACAGATGGCTGAAGCGTCTCCCGCCCCCTCCCAGCTATCACTCAGTTTGCCTCACCCCGGCAGAGCCTCCGTCCTGGGCCTCTTTACAGACACTGCCGGCACGGGCCACAAAGGTGGTGACATTTACTGGACAGCCGTCCTAAAGCAGTGAGTGACATGACCGGCATCCGAGCTCTCCACAGGTAGCATGTGGGTCAGAGCATTTATCTGGGTCATCTTAGCTACGGCCACCGATGTCAGGGGCTCTGTCCCATAGGCAGCCACAGCCAGTGGGGGAATTAGCGACACGAGGAGGCACAGACCATCTTGCTCCTTGGGAGAGTGGGGGCTGCGGGAAGGAACTCATCACTGGCAAGCTGCTTGGAAAAACCGCCAGTGCCCCCAGAGAGGCGGGAGTCAGCCAGGCATCTGATCGGGGGCCGAGGGGAAGGTGCTGGAAGCAGGGTCTCAGCCGGCCGCTGAGCCAGCTCCGTGAGCCGCTGGGAACGGAGCCCCGCTCTCCGGCAGCGGCCGCAGCATTGGTAATGCGCCCCAAACCCAGGTACTCCACTCAACACATTCCCGGACAAAATGCACTTAGAACCAGCAGCACCCACGAGGCTCTGGGTCTTTTCCAAAGCCTCCCACCTGGGACATGGCCGCTCCCGGGGGAGCCCTGGCCAGATGCCCTTTGTCTAGGACATCACATCCTCGCTCCACTGCGCAGGGCAGCCGCCTGCCCCTGCCCTGACCCGGAGAAGTGGGACATCAGGTGGCATGTCAGCCAAGTCACAGGGAAGGTCTGCGACCATTGCATATTGTGTTTCCAAACACTTTGCTTTTCTTCTGATGGGATTTAGTAAGTGGAATCAGGCCAGATGGGGTATAGGAGTTTCATGTATGCATTACAGCCTGTTGAGAAAGGAGGACCAAAGCTTTAAATGTCCTATTAATTGTCCACAGTTAGTACGCCGTGACCCTCGGAGGGAAAGAAGGAAATCCTAAAGGGCTCACACAAACACTGGCTATGTCCCAGTGACATCTCAGAGACATGAGGCCCCACCTAACTGATTAACAAACAGAGGCCCCTCTTAGTCACTGATAATTGAAAATCGAGATATTCCTTTTGGTTAACGAATTCAATCCTCAGTTCCTGTCTGTCACTAAGCCACTTGACAGGTCAGCACCGGAAATGCTCCTTTTCTGGCGCAGAGTCGCCCGAAGGACCGAAGGAAGACCAGGTCACTCCACTTCCTCCTCCAGCGAACTGAGCCTACGGCCGCCCCGTGCTCCCGGAACCACCACGCTCTACTCACCTCCTCACCCAGACCCTCACCATTCCCTTCCTTTCCATCCTCACTCTCTGATGGCTTCCTAAAAAAATATTGCCCAGGCAGTGTGGCTCAGAGGGTGAGCGTTGACTGATGAACCAGGAGGTCACGGCTGGATTCCCAGTGGGGGCACATGCCCGGGCTGTGGGCTCAGTCCCCAACAGGGGGCAGATGGGAGGCCGCTGATCGATGATTCTCTCTTATCGTTACTGTGTCTGTCCTTCTCTCCCTCTCCCTTCCTCTCTAAAATCAATAAAAATAAATATAAGTTAAAGAACTTATTTTGGTATTTCTTCATCTCCTTTGGGGTAATCTGCAGATAGCAGCATCCACTAACCCAGCACCAATTCCTCCACAAAATCCACCACTAATCTGCCCTCTTGACTGAAGTCCTCTGAGAGTTTAGTTCTTAAATTCAATGTCTACATCCTAGTTTAAAACCAAGACCCTAAAAACTCCCTGGCACTTAACCTCACATGCAGAGGCCTCTGAGGATGGCAGGAGAGTCCCCAGCTCCCTCGTTTGCCATGTTCACCTCTGCCGTCTCCACTGAGACCCCCCCAAAGGCACTGCGGGGAGCAGCCCTGGTTCGGAGGCTGCTACGCGATCCGGAGAAGAGCTGTGATGGGAGCGGGACATGTTTTGTTTAGGATGAGTTGAGCATAACCTTTCAGAGAAGAGAAAAACCCAAAATGCGATCAGAGGGCATATATTAGGCCAAAAATGTATGCAAGAAGGGCACTGATTTACAAGCATCAAGCCCCAAGTAACAGATCAGGAAAAGAACTGGATGAAAACGACTATCATAATATTAGAGCTCCACATCTTCCAACTTCAATCAAATGAACGCTCAGACCTCCACAGCAAACCTCACACTCAGAGTGCCTCATCCTTACTCCATGCACAGGATGCTCACTGACCACACTTTTCTCCCGAGGGCCACACGATAAGCAGGACCACACTGTACTCCCGAGGGCCACACAATGAGCAGTACCACACTGTACTCCTGAGGGCCACACGATAAGCAGGACCACACTGTACCCCTGAGGGCCACACAACAAGCAGCCAGGAAACAGACTCCTGGCGGGTGGAGCCACCGGCCCTAAGCCGCACAGTTAGCTAGCAGCCCTGCTGGTGAGGCTCAGCCCCCCAGCGCCTGTCGCCGCTGCTGGGACATGGCAGTGAGGGCAGCTCCTGCCTCCCAGCTGCAGGGACAGAGCCCTAGGCCAAATGTCTGCAGGGGCATGTGCCCAAGGCTGGAGATGTCTGCCCTGTCCTTACTGGTAAGGCCAAGGTCAACTGCTGTCCTGAAGACAACGCTGTCATCTGGGGGGCTGCCGGGGTGGCACTGCCCCTGCCCGGGGCACCCGCCCAAGGAGCCGCATACCTGGAGTTTTGGCTTTCTCTTAAGCTATAAGCAAATACCCTAATGCTACAGCTCAATCTAAACTCAAGGAAAAGGCACTGAACAAGTCTTCTATATGACTCAACAGGAAGCTGTTTTGTTAATAAATTTTATATCGGAAATGAAGAAAAGAAAAGGCTAGGATCGTTAGTGGTTGTGAGGAGCAAGGGAAGCCTAGCTCCGGGCAGGGCTCCCCGCAGCTCAGGCGGCGCTGCTCTGTGCACGGAGCGCGGATGTGACGTCCTAGGCAAACACGCGGGGCTCCGAGGCCCCGGCAGAGCAGGGGAGCGTCCGCTTCCCTTCCAAAGGCCCCGCCCTCTGCACGGCCCAGAGGCGGGAGCAGACAGGGGGTGCCACCTGGGCCCCTGAGACACAGACCCCCTGAGCTTCTTCAGGTAGAGTCCGCAATAGAACTGAAACCCCTCCAGACTCTTGCTCTAAACTATTAGGCCTCCCGTAGGGAAACCGGGGGGAGAACCACATTTACCGAGATGAAAGCTGTGAATCCCACTAACACCAGTGTAACCACATTCAACAGCTTCCAGAAACTCACAGTCCCATGGTCAGGGACTAGGGAGTCTTGGATCCCCAAACAACAAAACAAAATAAAATTCAAGTAAAATCCATGACAGAAAGGGTCCATGACAGAATATGAAGACATTTATCTAAGACTTAAGCAATGTGCCATAAAATGATGCACGATGGAGGGTGTCAGTGATGGTTTACATTTGGAGAGAGCAGAGATTAACTTTAAAATGCTAGTGCTTAAACTGCCCTAGTAGAAAAAAATCCCAGCCCACCCATAACTTCCAATCAATACATACACGCCACTACCGATGGCAGTAAAGGGATGAGAAATTAAAATGCAGAGCCTAAATTCATACCTTTCAAAAGCAATATTTTTAGTATCGAGGCTGGTGTTAATGACGGGGCTCGTGAGCCGCCTTTCCACTTCCCGGCCCGTTGGCTTCATCAGGTCCAGGGTGAGACGCTCCATCTCCTGGGAAAGGTCGAAGTGCTCGGTGGTGACCACCTTGTCGTCATGGTTGACTTCCATCAACTCCGCCCAGTTGTCTGTTAACAGGAACAAGGGCATAGCTAAGTACAGTGCAAGTAAGATGCAAAACCCAGAAAACCTCATGTTAAAATCTTTCCAAGTCTGCATCGTTGTGCCATCTTCTCCAGAGATGCAGACTTTTAAAATAATTTTCACTTTTTGTTAGCAACACATTAATCTGTGTACTTTTTAAAATATATGATTACAAGATATACATTATTTATGCACAACACTGGATAAGCAATGCCATGTATGGAGGGGATATAATGAATGAGACATAAGACAGAGGCTTGTATCCAAAAGCTCAGGGACATAAGAGAGTAACAATGCCAGTTTGATAGAGTATAGGTCTGTGGACTGAAAAGTCTCAGATTCGATTCCAGTCAAGGGCATGTTCATTGGTTGCGGGCACATCCCCAGTAGGGGGTGTGCAAGAGGCAGCTGGTCGATGTTTCTCTCTCATTGACGTTTCTAGCTCTCTATCCCTCGCCCTTCCTCTCTGTGGAAAATCAATAAAATATATTAAAAACAAACAAACAAACAAAACCCCACAATGTTGGGTGGTAAATGATACACACAAGAGAATTGTATGGATAACAAGTAAGGTACGGGAATTGAGAGGTGAGTAACGAAAGGAATGACAAGCCGCCGATGCGGCTTAGTGCATGTGCATTGGCCCATCAACCAAGAGGGCTGGGTTCAATTCCGAGTTAGGGCGCATGCCCAGGTTGCGGGCTCAATCCCCAGTAGATCAGAGGGCACGCAGGAGACAGTCAATCGATGTTTCTCTCTCATTGATGTTTCTACCTCTCTCTCCCTTCCTCTCTCTCTAAAAATAAATAAAAACATAATTAAAGAAAGAATAACAAAAAAATGCCCAGAAAGGATCAGATAAGGCACATGAATGTGGATGCGTTTTATGGTAATAAAAAAATCACTCTATAACTTAGCATGAGCAGTGG
Source organism: Vespertilio murinus (assembly GCA_963924515.1). NCBI lineage: Eukaryota > Metazoa > Chordata > Mammalia > Chiroptera > Vespertilionidae > Vespertilio > Vespertilio murinus. Next base: position 3,038,060 of record OZ004720.1, on the reverse strand, counting down.
TTACTACAACAAAATCACTCACCTTCTCCCTTAAATATGAAACTACGCCTCCCTCTTATCCAGCTCATGTTCTCAAATCCCAGCAATGTGATATCAACACGCAGTTTGGCACCACTTTTCCAAATGCGACAGACATCATTTGGGCATATTCTGGAAACCAAGGGCACTGAGGAAGAGAAGTGCATTACTGAGAAAAGCCTGATGGCCAACAGAAACACCCAGAAACCAGGATGCTGACTTTAGTGAAAGGATAGGAATAGAAAGATGGTGACTGTCACATAGAGCTGAACTTGAAACAAGAAGTCACTTTTAAAAAATAAAAATGGGCCGAGGTCGGTTTGGCTCAGTGGTAGAGCGTCGGTCTGCGGACTGAGAGGTCCCGGGTTCGATTCCGGCCAAGGGCATGTGCATTGGTTGCGGGCACATCCCCGGGCAGCTGGTTGATGTTTCTCTCTCATCGACGTTTTTGGCTCTCTATCTCTCTCCCTTCCTCTCTGTAAAATATCAATAAAATATATTTTTTTTAAAAATTAAAAAATAAAAATGGCCCAGCTGGCAAGGCTCATTGGTTAAGTGTTGACCTATGAACCAGGAGGTCATGGGTTCGATTCCCGGCCAGGGCACATGTCCAGGCTGTGAGCTTGATCCCCAGTATGGGGTATGCAGAAGGCAGCTATCAATGATTCTTTCTCATCATTGATGTTTCCATTTCTCTCTCCCTCTCCCTCTCCCTTCCTCTCTGAAATCACTAAAAATATATTTAAAAAATAAAAATAAAAAAAATAAAAAAGGACCTTCTGTTTTCCAATGGTCTTAGGTGACCCTGCTAGTGGTTCTCAACCCGTGGGTCACGACCTATGCTGCTGTTGTGCCTAAGACACAGATATCAGAAAACACAGATATTTACATTAGGATTCATAACAGTAGCAAAATTACAGTTATGAGGTAGCAATGAAAATAATGTTATGGCTGGGGCCACCACAACGTGAGGAGCTGTGTGAAAGGGCCGCGGCATTAGGAAGGCGGAGAACCACTGGGCTAGCGTGTGCTCAGTGCCAAACGAGCTCCTCTCCTGGCCTGCCGCCAGAGCTCGGGGGCCCACCTGGCCTTTCTCGCTCACATATGCTACTTTGCCATATGGCTGCGGCGGCCATATAGTCAGATCCACCATTCAGATGAGCAAATGTCTAAAATGTGCTGCTGCCAAAACCAGTTTGGCTCAGTGGATAGAGCGTCAGCCTGCGGACTGAGGGTCCCAGGTTCGATTCTGGCCCAGGGCATGTACGTTGGTTGTGAGCACATCCCCAGTGGGGGGTGTGCCGGAGGCAGCTGGTCGATGTTTCTCTCTCATTGACGTTTCTAGCTCTCTATCCCTCTCCATTCCTCTCTGTAAAAAAAAAAAAAAAAAAAAAAAATCAATAAAATATATTTAAAAAATAAAATAAAATGTGCTGCTTTTTAACAAAACCTGAAATCAGTGAATATCTGCATTAGGAAAAACTCATTCGTTTCACAAAAGAATCTGACGTTCTCTTCTTTTGTATACTTTTTACTCCATTTCAGTGTTTCATTATAAATATGATGTCTTGCCTGAAAGGGAAGTCTGGAAGTGAAGATGGCTGAAAACTGGGAATTAGGAGCTGTCATTAACTGACCAACTTGAAATAAAAGTAGAACAACTAGGAAAATTACTGTCAGTCAATTTGCCTCACATAAGATTTTGGAGAGAAATACATCCATTTTGTAAAAAACAAGCTACTCCAATATTAACCTCATCTTCTTCCTCAGAGTTTAAAAGAATCAAGCTAAACCACATAAGGAAGGAAGTAAGTTACAGTAAGTCTTACTAAAATATTAACCTTTTAAAGAACTAATAATATAGATCAATGTCAACTGGAAATGACAAAAGAGACAAAGTTGCCTATATGTTATATTTATGGCTGTTTGGAAGGAAAAGTCCTGCATGTAGGGAAAGACCAGAAGGGAAATGCCCAAAGCACTAACCCCAGGGGTGCTGAAGGGGTTATAGGTGACTATTTTTCATAATTCTTATCTATGCATTTTCTAGATTTACAAAAACACATGTAACTTTTATAAAGGAAAAACAAACCAATATTCAGGCTAAATAAAGGTGGGAACAGAAAGAAATTGCCATCTCACAGCCACTCACCCCAGCTGGTGAACTCCCACTTCATCTGCACATAGAAATCCGGAGTCTGAAGGACAAAGGTGTAAGAGAAATAGTAACTAAACACAAGCACAGTAAGGGTTAATAGGGCTTTTTAAAGCGGGGGAGGGGGAGAGAACAGAGAAAATAAGAAACACAAAACGCAAACCCATCAAAATAAATGCTTATTTTACATTCAGGCTTGATTTATTCTTGATATAAAATGTCTAGACAGTTAATAAAGTTAACTGAAAGCAGTAACATCGGAGGGGGATAAAAGTCAAGTCTGATTTAGGGGCTCAATCTGGTTCATAGCAGTAACGAGGAGAGCCTGGGAGGGTGGGCTTAGGGACCACCAGGCAGCGTGCAAAGCAGCTGCTCCAAGCAGAAAGGAGTGTCCGGTCCATCCAGAGGCGGGGACCTGACCGGGACAGACAGCCTGTGTTCTGGAAGATGGTTTCTCATTCGCTCTGAAGCCGAGAGAGGCAGCCAGACATCACTTCCCCAAGAAGCTTGTGTTCCCCTCCCGCTGACCAACGATTTCTGCCCACCCTCCTCTCAGCTCTTAGGATGTGGCTCTCTGACCTCTCACCCCCACAGCAGCCCCGTCTACGATGGTTTCTGACCTACAAGCTTTTTGGCGAGCTACCTAATTTCTTAAGTGCCACCCTACTTAATCCCCAGTTACCGCCCAAGAGAGAAATGCTCCCAAGCCCAGGTGTTTCTCTGTGCCCTCCCCCTGCCCAGGCTTTGCCAGGTTTGTCCAGAAGCACGGGGCAGGGAGACCAAGAATCTACCCTGGTGTAAGACCGGCCAGGGTTCCAGTGACGGCAGCGACCCTCTGCAGGGCAGCAGAAAAGAAAGGGAGCGCGTTAGGGACAAACATCAGCCACAGCCTCCGGTGCCAGCGAGCACAGGCCAGCTCTGGGCGCCCACACCCTCCGTCAGGGAGTGCAGTGCCAGGCAGTTCACTACTATGGATCAGTAACAGGTTAAAAAAGAAAAACCCTTTACTTTGAATTTTTAGAATGAGGGGTGACGCCATGTTAAATAAGTCATTCTCTGTTTTGTCAAATGGGGAAATGATGTCTTTAGTTCCTCCTGCAGTAAGTGAGATAGGAGAACCATAAGTCCCCATGTGATCGTTGTACAAACGCACACCCGTTTTAAAAACAATGCATATAGCTATTTCATATGCCACGGAAGGTTTCTTTGCAGTACATGGAATTAATATCTCAGGCAGCAGTCACCCAATGCATGTCACAGACACATTTCTTGACAGGGTGCTCAGATGACGAGCAGTGACTGTCTGACTTCTGGCAAATGGTTCCTTTTCTCCACAGAACTGCTCATTTCCCCAAGAAACGCGTTTCGACTAACATCGTAAAGCCAATTATCCACAAATATCTTTGGAGTCGCTTTGAGTAGCTCACGACTGTGCTTAATTTGGGAATAAATGCCATGAAAAATGAACTGTGGCACTTTCTCGTCCCTTGCTGCCCTGGGAACACTGCACATGGCTGACTGATAAGATGGTTTTTGCAGGTGACAAAGGTTATCTGTAGAATGGCAACCATCATCCCAAACAATCCGGGCCCTAAAAGTAAACTGCTTAAGAAACTCCTCTAGGTGTCGCCCAGCCCATCCACTTCCATTCACAGGCAGGCGAACTCCCCAAACTGCACAGCCAACTCGGCCACGAATAAGAGCCGCAGAACACTAATGGCTCCAAGTAGCGGAGTGACAAGGAGAAGATAAAAGCAGACCCGGGAACCTCAAGAGACCCTGACAACCCTGTCCAGGCACCAACGCCCCACAATCTCCAAGGTGACCTAGGCTCAGGATGCTACTTTTAAGAAATCAGGCATCTAGACAAATTAACTGTTTGATGCCTATTTGTTTTAGATCTACTTTTTAAATAGCACTTCAAAGGGTGAGTCTAGTGACCTAGAAACATAGCTCGTGGAAGATCCACACATGTAACAGCTGGGAAGGCAGAAAATCGTGCTCTACAGTATCCGGTACGTGTAGTCACGACTCATAAAGCTCTTCCGGACGCCGAGCTGTGTCTCCCGCGGCGCTGCCAGCCAGCAGTCACCCCAACGACGGCAGTGCCGTGTTGTTACGAGTACCTCGAGAATCTTCTGGAGCAGCTCAGGAACCCCTTCGAGGGCCATGGACGTGTTGTGGTAGTCTCGATGTTGCAGAACCGTGTACACCATCTCAGGGTCACCAGTGCTCACAGCCTCGTGTAAAACTGGAAAACAAAAAGGTAAAACTTAATGGCCCAACATTCTTACACTTTCTGACAAATTCCACAGCCAGTCTGAAAAATAGCTCCATAGATCAAAGACCAGCGTGTTCTTCCTGGAGAGGAGAGAGGCTGTAACCCACGTTACCATTTGTGACCACGGCTTCTTATTGCCAGCTCAGAAGCAGGTAAAAAGAGAAAACAGAGCACGTTTAGCCTCTTGCTCAAACCCTCGTCTTCTTGGTCAAATCCACCCTCCCCTCCTCCCCCTCTGTTACCGCTGGCCACGGAATCCTGACAGCGCCTTCAGAAAGCTGGCTCTGACTATGTGATCACACAGCTATGGTTACATGCAGATCAGGCAAGCAGGGCTCTGCTTGTATATTTCCTGCTCCGTCCCATGAGATTACCCTGACCAATAATAAGAGAATTTGCGCGTGCACGCGTACATGTGCGCAGAAAAGTGCCAGGATTTCACTGGAAAAGGCCATAATTTCTTTTTCATTTTGCTTATCCTGATGGATTCCTTGAAGTTCCCATCACATTCCTCAGGGAAATCTGGCCTCCACACTTGTGCTTGGTGCGGAGGGTTTGCACTGAGAGCTGCTTTCTAGACGAGGTGTCACCCTCTCCCTCTCCTCAGGGCTTTGGGCCCAGGACACAATCGGGCCACCGCGCTGTAGATCAGCCAGCGGCATCGAGGCTCCTACCTCCTGGCCCCGGGCCTCGGCCGCGGGGAGAGAGAGAGAGAGAGAGTCTTCAGATGAAGATGGCTCCGAAGACAATGCCTGACTCGGGCCTTTACTCCGAAAGAGACCCTGAAATGGAAGGCTGCACGGATGGTAAAAGCACACTTGCCTGTCCATCCGTCGCGATTTTCCTTTGTAACATCTGCTTTATGTCGGAGCAAGACTCTAGCAGATTCCAAATGTCCCAAAGAAACAGCGAGGTGCAGTAAGGTTCGGCCTCGTGGATCCACAGCCTCCACGTTCTGTGAGGTAAACACGGGCATTTATTACACAAAAATGTGGCAATGTTTTTGAGATCCTAAGTATAAAAACAGAAAACAATATTTACATGTTAATTATGGCAATGTATGGAAAAATGAATGCTTGCAGATGGGCACGGTTGAAATAGGAATTTGGGGCTATAAATAAAGATGACAGTTACTGAGTTTCTCTTTCTACGGAGTTAAATGCCTAATAAATAAATGCTGGCTGCCAGCCTCAGCTCATTGAGCACAACCTCAAGCTCTGAACACACTCGGGTCTAAATAAGGCTTTCCCCTAAGAAATGTAGGGGATTTCTTCAGCACACATCAGCATTCAGGTGTAAAACAGGAAGCACGGGCATTTATGCAAAATGGAAAGTGCAGAAGAGAATTTAGGTCAGAATAAAATTACATTCTCCAGTTGGATTCTCACCAACACACCATTCTCATTATGGTGTACTGACTTCCAACTGGCCTCAGTAGTCACACCCTTGGGTCCTGCAGACAATGTGCGTGATCTGTCAGGCGTGTATGTGCACATATTTACACACACACAATCAGTCCGTTTCCCCTCGAGGGTTTTCTTCCAGATGCAGACATACCCTCCTCCGGAGCCAAGGGCCTGCTCTCGGCGGGAGCTCCTCGGGGTAGCGGGCCTGCCCTCCAAAGACGGCTCTGAATTCCGTCCAAGGACACGATCCGCTGCCTCGGGATTTGGGAGTATGAAATGCTAAGTCCATAACACTCCGTAGAAAATGTGCTTTGTCCTGACTTGAGATGCCAGTTGTGCATGGTTAACTGCAGCCTCCGAAGGGACCCAGAATGCCCCAGCACTGGCCTCGGGAAGGAAGGTAAGCAGCACTGTGGGTAAACCACTACCCAACAGCTCCAGAACCTCCCTGTTTTGCTAGGTGCGGTATGGCTATCGGGCAGTGAAACAGGAACTGTCGTTGAGGAAAATAGAGGGTTTGAAGGCATCCTGCTAAGGGAACACTCACCGCCTGGATCAATCTCAGGCCTCGGATTTCTCTCAGGCACTGAGATACCAACTTGTCTCCCTGAACCTCCCACCCACCCCCCAGGATTCGCTGACTTTTCCCAAGTCTGGCTTGTCAATCTCATCAGAGATCAAGAATGCCAAAGCGTAGGATCCACCTCTTATATTTCCTAGCTTTGTCACCCTAGTCTCTAATTTGCATTAAATCCTTATTCTTTTTTTTAAGTAAATGCTAAAAACTAAGAACTTAGTTGAAGTTCAACAAGAAAGAAATAATTAACAAGTTTATCTTCTTACACATGTTATATAACCTTCTCTTTTAAAAAATATTTTATTGATTTTTTACAGAGAGGAAGAGAGAAGGATAGAGAGTTAGAAACATGGATGAGAATCATCGATCAGCTGCCTCCTGCACACCCCCTACTGGATGTGCCCGCAACCAACGTACGTGCCCTTGACCGGAATCGAACCTGGGACCTTTCAGTCCACAGGCCAGCGCTCCATCCACTGAGCCACACCGGTTTCGGCTATAACCTTTTCTTAACAAGTTCAATTTATATGAAAAGTGCTAGGTCAAGCACGCTGCCTGATATATGAGAGATGCCTAACAATATTTATTACAGCTGTTCACTCCCCACAGCAACACTAACACCTCCAGCTAAGCAGTAGCACTGGAGCTCCTGGACAAGCATTGGATACAATATGTGAAATCAAAGCCAAATACATTAAGTTGTTGACTTTTCCTACTTTGCACCACAGGGAAGCTACATTTATGAGCCATGGCTAATCATAACTCTTCGGAGCCCCCGTGCCTCTCTTGCTCGTTTGAAAGGAGAAAAAGGAGTAAGAATGTTATTTTATGCTGACAATGTGAATAAAAACAATGGATGAATAAAGATTACAGTGGAAATTACCGAAACAGTAGAAAATCAATAGAGAAAATTCAGCAAAACCAAAAGTTGGTTCTTGGAATGTTTCAACGAAACTAACAAACTTTCAGCTAGATTGACTGAGAGAAAAGAGGGAAGACTCAGCTAACAAAATCAGGTTATTACTACCAACTCTACAGAAATAAAAAATATTATAAAGCTGGGCCAGTGTGGTTCAGTGGTTGAGCATCAATCTATGAACCAGGAGGTCATGGTTCAATTCTCTGTCAGGGTACATGCCCGGATTCGGGCTTGATCCCCAGTGGGGGGCCTGCAGGTAGGGGTGTGCAGGAGGCATACGATCAGTGTTTGTCATCATTAATATTTCTATCTCTCCCTTCCTCTCTGAAATTAATAAAAACATATTTTTTAAAAACATTGGGTTCATGATCCGATTGGGAAGTTTTCTTTTTGGGGGGAAGATTTTGTGAAGAAATGGTATTAATTATTTAAAAAAAAACATTCTTATTGATTTCAGAGAGGAAGGGAAAGGGCGAGATAGAAACATCAATGATGTGAGAGAACCATGGATTGACTGCCTCCTGCACGCCCCCTACTGGGGATTGAGTCCATAACCTGGGCATGTGCCCTGACCAGGAATCGAACAGTAACCTCCTGAATCATAGGTCAACACTCAACCACTGACCCAGGCTATAAGCTCAGTATTATCATGATAAAAAGCACATCATAAAAAAAGAAAACCAACAGACCACTACCTCTTATGAATACAGATGCAAAAATAATATATTAGCAATGCAAGTTCAGTAACATATCAAAGGGATATCCAAATGATATCTCATATATGCAAAGATGGTTTAACATCTGATAATCAATTAATGTAATACATCATATTGATAGAATGAAATTAAAAAAAAAACCCCAAACACAATCATCTCAGTAAATGCACGCTGTGGTCTACCCCAAAAGTTCCTGTTGAAATCCTAACCCCCAGAGATGGTCTTAGAAGCGGGGCCGGTGAGAGGTACTTAGTCATGAGGAGGAGCCCTCCGGATGGGATGAGGAGTTAGAGGCTTTACAAAGAGGCTCAGTGAGGACACAGTGAGGACACAGTGAGGACACAGTGAGAAGGCTCCTACAATGAACCAGGAAGAGAGGCCTCCCCAGCTATCACACAGAATCTGCCGGCATGATGACCTCAGACTGACGAATAAATTTCTATTGTTTATAAGCTACTCAGTATTTTGTTACAGCAGCCCAAACAGACTAAGACAATGCAGAAAAAACATTTGGCAAAATCCAATACCCTTTTATGATAAAAACAACCACCACTAAGCAAACCAGGAATAAAAGGGAGCTTCCTCAAAGAGCCTCTGTCTATGAAAAACCCACAGCTACCATCACACTTAATGGTTTAAAACGAAATGCTTTCCTCTCGAGATAAGGAACAAGACCAAGATGTTCTCTTTCATCACCTCTATCCAGCATTGTACTGGGGTTCTAGCGAGGGCAATAAGGCAAGAAAAAGAAATAAAAGGAAAAAGTAAAACTATATTCATAGATGACATAATTTCATTTATAGAAAATTCTTCAAGGATATACAGATGACCAATAAGCACATGGAAAGATGCTCAGCATCATTAATTATTAGGGAAATGCAAATCAAAACCACACTTCACACCCATTAGGATGGCTATAATCAAAGACAAGTGTAGACAAGGATGGAACCCTCAATCACTGTGGTGGGAATGTAAAATTTAAAGAAACAGTTGGCAGTTCCTCAAAAAGTTAACCATAGTGACTCTATGACCCCAATTCCTCTCCTAGGTATCCACCTGGGGAAAACAAAGATCTGTCAAATAGTAAATGTATAAGCAATATATATACACACACGTGTATATATAGGGTATATATATATATATATATATATATATATATATATTGCTTATCCATTTACCAATTTATTCAGCCATATAAAAAGGAATGAAGTACTGATACATGCCACAATGTGCATGAAGCTCAAAAACATCATGCTAGCCCAGGCCAGTTTGGCTCAGTGGATAAAGCGTCAGCCTGCAGACTGAGGGGTCCCGGGTTCGATTCTGGCCAGGGGCACATGCCCAGGTTATGGGCTCAATCCCCAGTAAGGGGCATGCAGGAGGCAACGGATCCATGATTCTCTCTCATCACTGATGTTTCTGTCTCTTTCTCCCTCTTCCTTCCTCTCTGAAATATATATATGTATATGTATATATACATATACATATATATATTTAAAACAAACAAACAAAAACACATTATGCTAAATGAAGTTCAAGAAGCCAGACACAAAGGCCACATACACAATTCAATGTATATGAGATGTCCAGAATAGGCAAATCTATAGCGATAACAAGTAGATTAGTGGTTGCCTGGGGCTGAAGGGATTGGAAGAAATGGGGGAGTAACTAAGGGGAATAGGGTTTCTTCTGGGGACAATGAAAATGTTCTGGAATTTGACAGTGGTAATGATTGCACAACTCAATTAATATTCTAAAAAACACTGAACAATACACTTTAATGGGTGAATTGCATAAGTGAATTACATCCCAATAAAGATATTTAAAAATCAATGTATGTATGTGTTTTATGTAATACATAAAACTAATGTACCGGTATACTGTTTTATGAGTTGCTTAATTTCTCTTGGTTTCAGTTTGCTCCCTTATAAAATGAGATCAATAAAAACACCTACCTTACTGAGTTCTTACAAGGCACAACGCCTAACCCCACAGGAAGCACTGAGAGTCAGCTCCTATCATATGCCCACACTGTCATTTTATATAAGCCGACACTTTCTTCCTTAAAGAAAGCTGTTCAAATTTCATTCTAGTTGATAGTGAGTCTTAGGGTCCTCAGATAATGACATTAATTTAGTGAGCAAGAGCTTTTAGAATTTCACTGAAATTCACTTTCAAAGCTGATTGTTTTTTCTTTAAGTTTCTTCAGTCCTGAGCTGTACCAAATTAAAAATAGCCACCCCAGCCCAGCCAGCGTGGCTCAGTAGAGCATTGACCTATGAACCAGGAGGTCATGGTTCAATTCCCAGACAGGGCACATGCCCGGGTTGCAGGCTCGATCCCCAGTAGGGGGCCTGCAGATTCTCTCATATCATTGATGTGTCTATCTTTTTCTCCCTCTCCCTTCCTCTCTGAAATCAATAAAAATAAAAATATATTTTAAAAATACCCCTTTGAAGTATTTTTAAAAGAAATGAAGCACTAAAGGAAAAGGATGAGATGTCTGCATGCCTCCTTCTACCTGTTCATTTAAGCCCACCAACTTTTCTTGCTCAAAGCCTTCCTGCCACCCGGCTGTCCTCGGGCAGCAGAAGGCCGAGCTGCGGGTGCAGCTGAGAACTAGACATCAGTCTCGCGTCCTGACCCTGCCCAGCCTCAGGTGACTTACTCAACTCTCCGGACCTGGGCTCAGCAAGAAGCCGTGCTTTACAAGCGATCACTGTTTCCTCCGGCGGGGCACCCCGGCAACCACCTTCACTCTGGGTCCTCTGTGGCCTGAGCGGGTTCCTCATTCCACGTCAGGGGGAAAGGTACCCACTGGCCTGGTTCTCTGAGGTGAGCCTCAGCTCCCGAGGGCCCAGCGGGCGCACCGAGCGAGCTCCAGGCCCTTTATCCCGGGTGTCTGGCCCGGCTCAGGGGCGGCTTCCGGCCAACAGGCCCTGACTTGAGTGTGTGCCCAGTGGCCTCACGCAGCCTTGCCACAGGTGGGGGTGGACACCTCAGGGTGTTCCCGTCAGGCTCTGCTGCCTAGACAGCTCTCTTCCTCTTGCCTGAAGGTTGTGCTTTCGCCTGCTGCCACCTTAACGGGTTGGCCCCGGAGCCAGCCTCATCGGCTACTATCCCCTCAGGCCAGGGTCTTCCCTTCCGTCTAAGGTGCTCTGACTGGCCTTCGTACTTGTCCCCTTTCACTCATGCATCCTCCCAGTGTCATTAAGTTTTTGTTCATTCTCCCAGCATCTGTAAGAAGGCCAAAGACATGTAACAGACCTCTCTTGCTAAATGATAAATGGCATAACCATAACACAAATCATTTCAACTGCACCAACCAACTTGAAGGCCCCACTGAATATTAAAGAGCAAAGCAGATGGGTTAAGAGGCACTTAATAAAGGAAGGCACTTAATACAGCGCCTTTGCTGAGCAAATGTTAAAAGCCTGAAACAATCTCACAGTTGACAAAGTTAGTTACTAAACAGCCAACTCCAGCTATCAGCAAGACATCGGGTCGGGGGCTAACACCCACGCAGAAGCACACACTTATCAGCTTCATCTGGACAAACTTGAATCTTCCTGTTCTGCTGTTCATAGGACAAAATTAAATTACCAGTGTGCCGGCTTCAAGTCTCACTCATGGAATGGAAGGAATGAAGAAATGGATAGCAGAAACTTACTGGCAAATAAAACATTAAGTGAAACAGCTGGCTTTATTGCTGGGGTAGTAGGAATTTTTTGTTTTTAATTATGCAACCAGTATGTGTTCCTTTAGAAAAACTGGAACATACTTAAAAAAGCAGAATATCCAGGATGATCATCAAAACAGCAGTAGCAACCATGGCAAATGGCATTATACCCATTTACTATATGCCTGCATTTTCAGATGGGTTCTCTGCCTTATTTCCACAATCCTGAAATGAAGGTGCTTTTAATCAAATAAGTATAGCATAAAGGTTAAGAACACTGGAGTAGGGCAGAGTCCGACTTTCTGGGTTTATATCCTGGTTCGGCCACTGGCTAAGCATACACCAGTGCCTCTCCTCCTCAGTTTCCTAATCTGTAAAATGGGAATCATAACAGCACCCATCCCAAAAGACTGGTGTCTAGAATTAAATGTAAAACTGCGCAGCACCTCCTGGGGATTGAGCCTGCAACCCAGGCATGTGCTTGACAGTAATCAAACCTCTGGGCTGTGCTGAAATGTTGGATTTTTTTAAATACATATATTTTATTGATGTTTTTACAAAGAAGAAGGGAGAGGGAGAGTTAGAAACATTGATGAGAGAGAAACATCAATCAGTTGCCTCTTGCACCACCACCCCCCCCCCCCCACCGGGGATGTGCTCGCAACCAAGATACATGCCCTTGACTGGAATCGAACCCGGGACCCTTGAGTCCGAAGGCCAACGCTCTATCCACTGAGCCAAACCAGTCAGGGCTGTGCTGAAATGTTTATGTGCAGTTTTACAGGCGATAAAACAATTCAGCAAGGGAAATAGCTTACCCATTCTCACAACTGAAATCAGCATTAGAACTGGCCATTAATTCAACTGCCTCCGAGTCAGAAGTAGGCAGCTGGTTCATAATTAACAGAGGATCTCAATAACTATGAAAGCAATAAAATATTTCCTGCCTTGTATTTTAATGATATCAATGGTCAACTTCTTGTCCCTGAACCGGTTACATAATTTGCAGGGACCAGTGAAAAATAGAAATGCAAGAAACTTTATTAAAAAATAATTATGAATTTCAGGATGGTAACATCAGAGTATTAAACCAATCCTGAGCCTCTTCTGAGCACAAGATAGCATGCCTTTGAAGCTAGATCAACTCAACCCTTTCAATGGCCAACTTTCAGAATTGAAATTGGGTTTTGTGGTCATGACGGTAAAGTTTCCACGATCAAGATGTTCTTTTTATTTTTTTAAAAAAAGTTTTTATTGCCGAAACCAGTGGATAGAGCGTCGGCCTGCGGACTCAAGAGTCCCGGGTTCGATTCCAGTCAGGGGCTTGTACCTTGGTTGCAGGCACATCCCCAGTAGGAGGTGTGCAGGAGGTGGCTGATCGATGTTTCTCTCATCTATGTTTCTGGCTCTCTATCCCTCTCCCTTCCTCTCTGTAAAAAATCAATAAAATATATTTTTTAAATGTTTTTATTGAGTTTAGAGAGAGAAGGGAGAGGGAGAGAGAAAAATATCGATCAGCTACTGCCTGCATACCCCTACAGGGGATCAAGCTCAAAACCCAGGCACATGCCCTGAGCAGGAATCGAACCAGCAACCTCTTGGTGCACAGATGCTCAACCCCCCGAGTCACAATGGATGGGTTCAAGATGTTCTTTATGATTACATTTGACCTTCCTCTTTCCCAAAGGGAATAGGTATACTGTGAAATGATCTACAGTGATAACCAATAACAGAGTCAAAACCAAATGACTAGCAGGCATGAACAGCTCCTGAGCCCTTCTTGACATTAAGGACCAAGTTATTCCAGGAAAATCTGCTGCAAAATTATAATTTTCTAATCACAAGTGTCCTTAGGTTTTTCAAGTCACAGAGAACTTTCAGTGAACACCTTTATCACAACTTTCTGGAAAAAGAAATAATTCAATTATGTCACATTACGGATTATAAACCAAGACTGCTCTTACCAAAAGAGTTTTTCTATCAAGAAAAACTAGTTTATTTAAACTCTTTCTTCCTCTCCAAGGACTAGAAAGTGGGCTGTTTTCAGAAATCGATATTGAAAGAGTGTGGTTTAATGATGATGACTCTCTCTATCAAAGGGGATGTTAGTTCTGTGACTTTGTACTTTATCTTGATATTTCACAAGAAGTCGGACAGCCCGATACTGAGGACACAAAGGCAGCTGACCTAAAACGGAACTGCCCAGCTGTTTTTAAAGTGGCCATGGTGAGACTCGGAGTCAAGAGCAAAATGATGGAGGACTCCCTCTGAACCAGGAAGGGAATTAAGTCATCAGGTACACTAGGATGCCTGGTGGTGAGTCATTGACTCTGGGGGCATGATCTAATTAACTCCAAGGACTTACAATAAAGGTGTATTTTCATTGGATGGAAGATTTACATGAAAAAAAAAATAGACTTTTGACTTCCAGTGGGTGCTCACTAAAAGAAATATGGCAGGTGCAAGAACAGCTTAGCAAGCCACCATTTACCAGATGAGGTGATGCTGACTGCTCAGTGCTCACCAACCAAAAGACAACGATGCTCCTTCAACCTAACACCTTGACAATTATAGTGTCAATTGGAAAACCAGGACTTTAGCACACTGGATAAAATGAGTCAACAAGCCGAGACCAGTTTGGCTCAGTGGATAGAGTATGAGCCTCTGGACTGAAGGGTCCCAGGTTCGATTCCAGTCAAGAGCATGTACTGGTTGTGGGCACATCCCCAGTGGGCACATCCGCAGGAGGCAGGTTGTGGGCACATCCGCAGGAGGCGGCTGGTCGATGTTTCTCTCTCATGATGTTTCTAGTTCTCTATCCCTCTCCCTTCCTCTCTATAAAAAAATCAATAAAAAAAAATATATATATATTTAAAAATGAATCAACAAGAGCCATTACACCAAACAACTACAAATCCTTATTCTAACTCCTAACTGCTAAGTTTATTAGCTTGTACCTGAAGGCACCCACAACTCTCAGAATTGGTGAGATGCCTAAGCAGGGCTTCTCAAGCAAAACACTACTGACGTTTATTTGGGGCCTAATGATTCTTTTTTTTTTTTAAATATATATTTTATTGATTTTTTTACAGAGAGGAAGAGAGAGGAAGTTAAGAGAGTTAGAAACATCGATGAGAGAGAATCATCCATCAGCTGCCTCTTGCACACCCCCTACTGGGGATGTGCCCGCAACCAAGGTGCATGCCTTGACCTGAATCGAACCTGGGACCTTTCAGTCTGCAGGCCGATGCTCTATCCACTGAGCCAAACCGGTTTCGGCTGGGGCCTAATGATTCTTGATTATTAGGGGTGCGCTATCTTGTGCCCTGCAGGATGCAGAGCTGCACCCCTGGCCTTTACCACTAGATCCCAGTAGCACCCGCTCCCCACGTGTAACAACCCAAACTGTCTAAATGCATTTGGAGTGGTGGGGGCCAACACCACTTCCAACCGAGAACCACTGCTTTCCTTATTTCTAATATATATTTTTTCATTTCAGAGACGAAGGGAGAGGGAGAGACAGACATATCAGTGATGAGAAAGTCACTGATGGGCTGCCTCCCTGCCCGCCCCACACTAGGGATCAGAGACTGAACCCGCTACCCCGGGCATGTGCCCTGACCGGGAATCGAACCCGTGACCTCCGGGTTCACAGGTCAATGCTCCACCACTGCCGGAGGTGCTGAGAAGAAGCACTGCTTTAAAGGGAAGGTGATACACACAAGACAAGGGATCGATGTATACTTTGGAACAGGAAGGGATTTTAAGGGTCCCGGGCGCCGGTGATTCTCAAATTTGGGGATGCATCAGACGCCCTGGGCCAGGGAGGGAAAGCGCCTTGCCCAAGGTCACCGGGCGGGTTACAACCTGGACTCCAAACCCCAACCGAGGCCTTCCTTACAAAAAGGGGGGGCGGGTGAGGAGCGGGAGCTGTCCTTACCCCTTGGGGAAGAGCCGGGCTGGTGAGCGCTCTGGCCCCGGCGGCCACCCATAGAACCGCGACCTGATGGTGAGCAGGTGGGCGACCTTGAGCGAAGCGCATCACCTCCGAGCGCCTCAGTTTCCCTTTCTCTCCCAACGTAACAATAACAGCACCCAGCTCCGTGGGCTGTTGCAAAGTCCAAAAGAGTTCACGTAATCAAGCCCTCGGCACAGGGCCCGGCACACAGTAGGCATTGGACCCAGGTCCTGTGATGATGATCCCTGCCCCCCCCCCCACCGGACCACGGCGGGGCCCGCGAGCCGGAGCGCAGGGGCCGGAGACGGCCCCCGCGGCCAAACGACCCCGGAGCCGCCCCCGCCCTCCGCCCTCCGCGGCCGGGCCGCCCCGCCCCGCCCCTCACCTGGTCCCGCAGCTCCCGCTCCAGCTGCCGGTAGTCGTTGTTCCAGACGAGGACGTGCAGGGGGAAGTGGCCGCTGGAGTCGCGGGCCGCCGACATGGCGAGGAGGCCGCAGCCGGGCCTCGCCGCCCGCTCGCCCAGCCTCAGCCCCCGCGGGGTCTCCGGCGCCGCCCGCCCGGCGGCCGGCGAGCTCGAGCGAGAAGGGCGAGCGAGCGAGGAGCGAGGGGCGCGGGGCGCGGCGGAGCGGCCCGCGGGGCCGGGTGCGGGGAGCGCGGGAGGGAGGTCGGGGGCCGGGTCGGGGACCCGCTCGGCCGCGCCCACCCCGCGCCCCGCCGCGCTGCCGCCGCGCTGACAGCTCCGAACCGACTTCTGCGGACTGAACTGCCCCGAACCGGGAAGTGCCCGGAGCGAGCCACCGCACACCGCCGCGGGGGGGGAGCGGGCCGGGGAGCGAGGCCCGGGGCCCACCCGGTCCCCCCACGTCCAGCTCCGCGCTGGGAGACACGGCGACATCCCGCTTGAGATTTGAGATCCTCTCTCTTGGCCCAGGATCTGGAAATAGGAAACTCAGCCTGCCCGCCACCAGCCCTTCCCCCCCTGCTCCAGCAACCGCAAATGGTTCGGCCCACAACCGGGCTCCGTCCAACGACTCTGCGCCCAGGGGGTGGCAACAGCCCACGGGCCGAACCATCCCGTTTACTGACTCCGCGGGCGGCCTTCCCGGACCGCGCAGAGGCGTCTGTGATTGGTCAGGGGCCATTTTGGAAGTGGGCACCTCCAAACTGCTTTGAAGGGGGAACTACAGACCTGAGAGAAGTGGCATTAAATAGTTGCATGGCCTAGAGATTGCTCTATCTCATGGTTTCTCAAGGAAGGGCGTTTTTGAAGGAGATAATTCTTTCTGTGGGGGTTGTCCTGTGCTTTGTAAGATTGAGCAGCATCCCTAGTGTTAACAATGACAAAAAGAATTTTAGTGAGTTTATTTAAGCCAAACTGTCGACATATGCTGGGAAGCAAAACCTCAATGAATCAAGATAATGCTCCGAAGATTGGCAGGTTACGTTTCTATTTATACATTGAAATCAAAGGAGGGATGTTAGGTGGGGTTACATGAAATCCATTGGTGATGGATTAAGGAGGCGGGAGAAAGCAAAGCAGTGGGAAATCCCTGGGATTGAATAAAAAGTAAAATGATGGACCGTACTTAGGTGGATACAGGAACAATTAACATAATGAAGGAATTTGAGGCGTCATCCTGGCACCCACCACATTAAGTTGTGTCCCAGGGGCTCCAGAAAAAGTGAAGTTAGACATCTCACAGATACCCTGTTTCCCCGAAAATAAGACAGTGTCTTATATTAATTTTTGCTCCCAAAGATGCACTAGATCTTATTTTCAGGGGATGTCTTATTTTTCCATGAAGAAGAATACGGTACACATTTATTGTTAAATGAAAAGAAAGGAAATTTATTACCTGTATACGGTATGGTAGTACGGTAGTTGTCAACACAAACCAGAAAAACTGTAAATCCTACAGTATCAAGAATTTACTCATTTATTCAATGACAATCATGTCATCATCATCTGGAACATCATCATAACAATCCAATTCCTGAATTTCCTGGTGAATTTCTTGTGACTCCATTTCTTTCAGAGTCAGTGGACCAAATCTCTCATGTTTAGCAATAGCACTGTCTTTAAATGAGTACTTCTTGACAAGGTAGCCTGCTCGCAGTGCATTTGCAACGCAACTGTCAGTGATTTTCTCCCATGAATTCTTCACCCAAGTCACAACTTCTTGCAATTTAAGTTTCACAAAGTTTCCACGCTGATTTTATCTCCATTCACACAGCAGTGACGTCAGGACTCCGCATAATGTCACTGGTTGCTAGACGCCAGTCGGGGCGGCCCTAGCGACCAGTTTACTGTAAATTAATTTTCATTCTGAGACAGAGCCTGGGGGCCTTATTTTTGGGGGGATGTTTTATATTTCACTCAGAAGGAAACCTGTAAGTAGGTCTTATTTTCGGAGGATGTCTTGTTCTCAGGAAAACACGGTATGTTATCCTAGAGGAAAAGAGGCAAATGGGCTCAGTAAAGAAGATCTAAGTTGATCTTTGTTAGGGAAAATATCGGCCTAGGACATGACTACCCACTATAACCTGTTTGTAGTTAAATATTTAATTTTAAAACCATCTTTTGTGGTTATTTTAGGTCTCTGAGTTTGCAAGACTGCCACACAGGCCTCCCTGAGCTTGTCAGGTCAGCATGTGGCTCTCGTCCACACTAGCCTTTCTACCCACTGGTTGCCAGTAGCACTCACCCACCCCCCCAAAACACACACACAGACACACAACACACACAACACACACACACACACACACACACACACACACACACACACACCTCCAGACATTGCCAATTGTTCCATGGAGGAGGCACATCACCCCCAGTCAAAAACCACTATTATATCTGAATTCCAAACTAGGTTATGTTACCTATGGCTTATTCCACACATGAGTGTCATGTTTTTTTGAAGCTAGCCATTTGAATTTTGGGTTATGAATACACAGAGTTCACCACAGTCTGCAAGTATAAAGTTCATTCTATATATATATATATATATATATATATATATATATATATATATATATATCAGAGAGGAAGAGAGAGGGATAGAGAGTTAGAAACATCGATGAGAGAGAATCATCGATCAGCTGCCTCTTGCACACCCCCTACAGGTGATGTACCCACACAACCAAGGTATGTGCCCTTCGAACCTGGGACCTTTCAATCTACAGGCCACTGAGCCAAACCGGTTTTGACAAAGTTCATTCTTTGAGTTCCAACCTAAGACACTGAATATAGCTCCTTGATTCAATAAAGAATCAAGTCAATTTAAATCTACTCACCGATCTGAGCTGTCCACAACTAGACTATATAGCTGGGTGAAATTATTTAATGAACCCAGAAAGCTTACCCTCTGCCTTCTCAGCTTTTCAGATGCCTGCAACAACAGCTGTTGAAGAATGCTGGCCTAATCCATTTTCTATCTGAGTTGAGTCCAGAAGATTTGTGAGTCTCCCATCCAAAACAGGATGCAGGAGCGCCGGGATGGTACCCAGAGGCTCTAGCTGTGGAATGTGTGGGGATTATGTGGTTATACCCACACCACACATTTATCAAAATGGAAAGATGGACCAAAACCCAGAGCTTCTGAGAACTATTTGTGTTTTTTTGTTGTTGTTTTTTTAAAATTATTTTATTGATATTTTACAGAGAGGAAGGGAGAGAGATAGAGAGCTAGAAACGTCCATAAGAGAGAAACACCGACCAGCTGCCTCTTGCACACCTCCTACTGGGGATGTGCCCGCAACCAATGTACATGCCCTTGACCGGAATTGAACCCGGGACCTTTCAGTCCACAGACCAACGCTCTACCACTGAGCCAAACCAGTTTTGGCAGTCTGAGAACTATTTAGAAGGGCGGGGGAGAGACAGAAACATTGATATGAGAAAGACACATCAATTTCTTCCAGGACTTCCTATCCTTTCAGAATCCTTGTGCAACTTAATATTTTCTCTTCTTGTCCCAGGTTTATTGAACACCTCTCTTATTCATTAATTGAAAAACTCCACAATGGCTGCTTACCAGAGTACCCAAAGTCAATCAGTACCAGACCCATAAGATGCATCTAATATCTGCCGAATGGAGCTCACAATTGTGTTTACATATGAGAAATAGGTGAAGAAAATAAGATCAAGTCAGTACAGTCATGCTGACAAAACTGGTTCACACTAAATGGGCCCAACCTTGAGGAATATAATTTATTTTACTTTGACAAGCTTGAGCTTGAGGACTTAAACTTTTAAAAAAATATTTTAATTGATTTTTCTAGAGAGACAGCTGACACCTTCCAAAGAGAAACACCAATGAGAGAGCATAAGATTGATGATCACTGAGTCTGCAACTGTGGCATGTGCTCTGCCATCCAAAACCATGACCTCCTGGTTCATAGGTTGATGCTCAACCACTGAGCCACACCAGCTGGGCTATTCTCTTTTCTTTGTAACATTCTGGCAGTGTTTATGATTTGCAAGTCTTAAGACCTTTGAACAAGTCTTTGTCATTTATTTGTAGTCAAAACCCCTTGAATTTTTTTTGCTTAGTTGACACATATAGCACATACAATAAATATTCCTTAGCATTAGGAATATTAGCACACTGATTAAACTCACCTCATTGTGTTTATCTTATAGCATCCTGTAAATTACTTTAGGTTATCTATTCTTATTCTAAAAACAAATTGTAACAAGAAGATAATAGTAAAACCAAATACCAACAATAATAGAAGCTACTATTGACAGGCACACCACACTTTTCTGTAAATTATTACATTTCTCCTTAGCCAGATAGTATATATTTAGTTTTCCAGGTCACCTGTGAGTTTTGTTGGTTATTCTTCCTCTTCCTCTTTACCACCCCTTAAAATCATAAACCATTCTTAGAGAGCTGGCCATGCAAAAGCAAGTCTAAGTTTATTGTTAGATAACACATTTATCTCCATTTTGCTGATGAGACTAAAACTGCAGCTTAAGGAACAGCTAGCATTCTTATTTTACTCATTTTACTGTAAGTCTACTGCTGTCAAATGTCAGCTCCATAAGGACGGGATATTTTGTCTTCTTGGCTCACTTCTGTTTCGTCAGTGCCTAGAGCAGTGTATGGGACATAGTAGGCGCTCAATAAATATTTGTTGCATAAAGTAATGAATAAATGAACTTGGCCAAAGTTATGCTTGGTGACTACTGATTCCCTCAGCAAAGTGTGGCTACAGCTGCAGTCAGTAGGTGTTTTGCTGCTCTCCCTGGCATTACTCAGCGCCAGGATGAAGGGACTCTCTTCCGGGGAGGGAAACCAAACTCAGGACTGAAGAGCGGGACGGGAGACTCCGGGTACCCGTCTGCCCTCACTCAAGATGGCGACGAGGCAGCGTGCCCTTCCGGGTCACATGACCGCCCGACGCGAGGGGGCGCCTCCCCGCGCCTGCGCATTGCGCCGCGGCTGCGAAGCGCTGAGGGGAGAGGCGCCGCCGCCAGCGCCGCCGCGGTGGGGACCCGTTAGAGCGGAAGCGCAGCCGCCGCCGCCGCCTTCGCCGTTTCGGGGCTTCAGGTGCCCGGCAGGCGGGAGGCGGGAGCCATGTCGAAGCGGCTCCGGAGCAGCGAGATGTGCGCCGACTGCAGCGGGCCGGGTGAGTGCCACCGGCCGGGCCCGCTCCGCTCAGCTCTCCGGCCGGGACCCCTGCCCCGCGCCGCCCCCACGGGGCCGGCGGCTCCCGGCGGCCGCGTCCTGCACCCCGTGTGCCCGGGGTCGCGACCCGGAGCCACGGGGGCAGCTCTGGGGCGCGAGCCGTCCCGGGCCTGTCAGAGCCGGGCGGGCAGGGGGCCGCCGCCCTCCGGTCCCTCCCGGCCCTGCCGCCCCGGGCCTCGCGGAGAGGGGCGGGCTCGAGGCCGCCGCTTCTCCCACAGGAAGGGGCTTGGGCGACGCACAGGAAGGCCAGTTACTGAAGTCGGGCGCGCCGTCCTCCCGGCCGCGGCCCCGAGGCGCAGGTGTCACCCCGGCCCCCGGCCCCCCGCCGCCGGGAGCCCCCCGGCCCGAGTGGGCGACCGCCGCCGCCCCCCTCCGCCGGGACCGCCCTCCCCCGCCCCCCCGGCCCGTGGACGACTCCCCACTCCTGACGTCCGGGCTCCGCTGCCCCGGGGGGAGTCTCCGGGGTGTCGGGGGCTCGCACCCGCCGCCGGCACCGAGGAGTCGACGCCTGTCTCAAAGTTTTGGCATCCGAGCGGCCCGCGTTCAAACGAGAAGTTGCTTCTGGGTGACCTTGGGCTGGTGGCGGCGTTTGGCCGAGCCTCGCTGCCCTCCTTTTTTTTCCCGGGGGCATCCCCGGAGCCCCGCAGTCACTGGCTCGGAGGGTTCGGCGAACACTCCTAAGGTGTTTTTTCTCTCTCTCTCTCTGAGTTGTGTTCCTTAGAGCAGAGCCTTCCGGCCCCGGAGAGCTAGAGTTGAACTTGTGAATTGTACACCGATTGCTGCTTACAAACAACCCGGGCGGGCGGGCGGGCGTTTGGGGGCCTTTCCTCCCGCGTGTAACTTTCAGACCCGAGAGCTCAGATCCACCTTAGGGATTGGAGCCGAGTTGACAGGTCTCTGTGCTGTGTTCGGCGCTCGGGTTTATCTGCTTTGAATTGGAAGTAATTCAAAGGTAAGATGGCTTCCTTGGCACAATAGCGCCCAATAAACAATCTTCATGAAATCATTGAGCAGCGGTGTTTTTGCAGCTGCTCTGAACTTCATCTCCTTGCATGGCAGTGGGGATCGATTTTAAGTAATTCCGTGACAACCCCAACCTTACGTGGTTCTTCCTTCCCCGGCCTGGGAGTGCCAGCGATGTTACCAGCTGTTTTTGAGGGTAGGGAGCCGGGTGGAGGAGGTCAGAGAGGTGTTTTACCAGCTAAGTTAGTGTGGGTTACACAAACTCCATTGCAGCCTCTAAAAATGTCACTTGTTCCACTTCCTTATTTCTTGTGTGTTCAGTTGAACTGCCTGATGTGTTTGATTCACATGAGGCTAGATTCAGACTTCCTCTTGGAATGCGTGTTTGTTAGTTCCGAGTGGATGGTAGGGGGCCAAGGAAAGCTGGGGCCCGGCTGCCGCCCTGCACACTACCTTGCACGTCTTCCGTGTTTTGTGCATTTCAGAACATTTTCTCTCCTATTGTGTCATTTTAGTTGTCTCATATGCCTAATCTACGAGACTTGAGTCACTTCCTTCCTGTTTTGAATGTAATTAGGCTACCTTGAAATGTTCTGTGAACTTGAGCAGCCAGGAATTTGTGCTGCTTTTTTTGGTAAACCCTCGCGGGGAACGTTACCTTATGGTTGGGAATCCCTTTCAGATTTTGATGAATACTAAGGCCTTCTCCCCCCAAAATGCATGCATAATTAATCTTTCTTTAAAAAAAATATTTTATTGATTTTTTTACAGAGAGGAAGGGAGAGGGATAGAGAGTTTGAAACATTGATGAGAAAGATCGACCAGCTGCCTCCTGCACACCCCCTACCGGGGATGTGCCCGCAACCAAGGTACATGCCCTTGACCAGAATCGAACCCGGGACCTTTCAGTTTGCAGACCGACGCTCTATCCACTGAGCCAAACCGGTTTTGGCCATACTTAATCTTTCATACAGAATTTATATTAAGATTTCTCAGTGGGGTCACAGACATTTCCCAAGCCCATTTGTTGTGTTCCTGGAGCCCAGGTTAAGTAGTTCTGGCGTCATGCTTCAGATAAACTGCAAGGGCCCTCGCCAGTGTGGGCCAGTGGACAGTGCGGTGGCCTGCAGACTGAAGGGTCCTGGGTTCAGTCCCGATCAAGGGCACATGCTTCATTTGCAGGCTGATCTCTGGCCCTGGTCGGGGTGTGTACGGGAGGCCACCAGTTGATGTCTCTCTCTCACTCCTCCCAGCTCTGCTCTCTCTAAAAATTAATGGGAAAATATCCTTGGGTGAGGATTAACAAAAAAACCAAAACAGGTAATCTGGAAGGGGTTCACCCAATATCATTTATATAAACTCAGTTTTACTGTGTTGTTAACATTCTGGTGTTCTTTCCATGGGATTCTGATCTATGATATTACAGTGATTAAGAACCTTGCTTACTGTGTGTTAAGTTCTAGTTGTCTTGTTCCTATCTAATTTCCTCCAAGAACATTGTGAATCTACTGAATAGATATGTGAAAACCAAAGCTGTGATTCAAAACAATCTCTTTTTTGTCACCAGTAGTGGCACCATATTGCAAAAAGCAATGTTGTGTGTCTTTGTAGGGATCCTTCATCTTGTTGTTTTCAGTCTTTGCTTTTTAGAATGGCATAATAGTACTGAATTATTTTCTGTTCTATTTCATGGCAAAATTTAATCATCTTGTAAGTATTTACATCTTAGTAAATATTTTATCTTAAAAAAAGAATCTAGTTCATTTAAAATATATTCTACTCTGAGTTTCACTGAGATTTTTACAATAGTAATGCAGTGTTTACATGAAACATTCTACATTGTAAGTATTACCAAGCAAAAACTTTTTCCAGCCTGGCTGGTGTGGTTCAGTGGTTGAGCGTCAGCCAGTGAACCACGGGTCACTGGTTCAATTCTCCATCAGGACACATGCCCAGGTTGGGGGTCTGATCCCCAGTAGGGATTAAGCAGGAGGCAGCCAATTGATTTTTCTCTCTCATTGATGTTTCTGTCTATTTCTCTCCCTTCCTCTCTCTCTAAAAAAATAATTTAAAAACTTTTCCCAGTGGGTCATGAATTTCAGTGGACTCTTGAAAATATCTGAGTGTTATTTAGAAAATAATTTAGAAAAGTTATAACAGTTAACATTACTGAGTACTTACTATATGCAAGCAACTTTACTGACTTTTTATATCCTCACTATCCTGAGATGTGTTATATTCCCAATAGATCCATGGTGAGGATGCTCAAAAAAATAAAATAACTTGCTTAGCTCATTGTGTGAGAAGGGGGAGAGTTGGGGTTCAAACCCTGGACTTCTTGTCTCCAGAGCCAGTTCTCTTAACCACCACACTCTCTGACTCCTAGGATTTGTCTTTGATTGAAATCCCATAACTTTTCATTATATGGTTGGAAAGGATTTGAATAAACTGTTAAAAATGGTAAAGATGGTGTACATGCATTTTAGAGATTTTTGTGGACATTGGAGAACTTTTAAATATAACCCCTAGACCAGGGAGCTTGTGTGGCACCTATTGTCAGTCCATTGTGAGTCTGATGAAATGTAGGTCTTTTTCTTTTTCTTTATTTTTTATTTTTTGGTTTCTAGGTATCCAGTGTACTTATCCAATGTGAAGTATTCTTGCGGCTTATAATGTGAATTATTTGTTTCAATAGCTGTCTCTAAAACTTCATAGGAAAAAAGTATTACATATACCAAAAATACCACTCATTTTTATTAGACATCTTTGCTTCTTTGAAGCCACTGCTATTATAGATCTGTTCTTTCAGAGCAGTTGCAAGATTGGACTCAGTAGTTTATTTATTTATTTTAATATATTTTTTTATTGATTTCAGAGAGGAAGGGAAAGAGAGAGATAGAAACACCAATGATGAGAATCATTGATTGGTTGCTTCCTATTAGGGATGGAGCCCACAATTCAGGCATGTGCCTTGACTGGGAACCAAACTATGAACTCTTGGTTCATAGGTCGACGCTCAACCACTTAGCCACACCAGTCAAACCTCAGTAGTTTATTTAAAACAACTAATGGATATTCTAGAACAGTGGCCGGCAAACTCATTAGTCAACAGAGCCAGATATCAACAGTGCAACATTTGAAATTTCTTTTGAGAGCCAAATTTTTAAAGCTTAAACTTCTTCTAACGCTACTTCTTCAAAATCGACTCGCCCAGGCCGTGGTATTTTGTGGAAGAGCCACACTCAAGGGGCCAAAGAGCCGCATGTGGCTCCTGAGCCGCAGTTTGCCTACCACAGTCCTGGAACATCTTTCTCGTGGAGGAGGCCAGATTTCCCAGTCAGTCATCAGAACCACAACAGCTGAGCAGTTTTATAGTTTTGTCACTTGCAGCTTTCTGCTACGCAGATAGGCATATAGATTTGCAGCAATCTTTGCACCATTTTTTTTTTGGATGATGCTATGTGGATTATTCACTGTCACAGTCATATTATTTTGCCATTTGTGGAGATGGATTTAAAATGATTCATCTGGTTTGGCTCAGTGGTAGAGCGTCGGTCTGCGGACTGAAAGGTCCCGGGTTCGATTCCGATCAAGGGCATGTACATTGGTTGCGGGCACATCCCTGGTGGGGGATGTGCAAGAGACAGCTGGTTGATGTTTCTATCTCATCGACATTTCTAGCTCTTTATCTCTCTCCCTTCCTCTCTGTAAAATATCAATAAAATATGTTTAAAAAAATAAAAATAAAATGATTCATCTATATCCTCTCAATTTGCTTCTCATATTGAATGAAAGAGCATGTATCTGAGGTGGTAGATCCCATTAGGGCTTCAGACTGTGGCCCTGAACCAGAAAGGAGATAACGGCTTATAGAGGAT
Source organism: Vespertilio murinus (assembly GCA_963924515.1). NCBI lineage: Eukaryota > Metazoa > Chordata > Mammalia > Chiroptera > Vespertilionidae > Vespertilio > Vespertilio murinus. The sequence continues at coordinate 3,011,817 of OZ004720.1, read as the reverse complement.
TTTAACTCAAGTTTTTAGTTTCAGTTAACATTGTAGGCCCGTGTTGTGTGTGTGTGAGTGAGTGAGAGGGTGAGCGAGTGAGTGAGTGTGTGGAAGAAAAACCAAAAACCAAAACAAAAACTTACCCTATCAGGCAAGATAGGTTGCATCACCAGCTGGATATATTGATTAGTATACTAAAGCAACACAAATGTTTTTTTCTGAAAAAATGTCTCAGTCATCTTTTGCCATCTGGCAGTAAAGCAACCAACTGGTATCCTTGCCACTGAGATTTCATTTTCTTTCCAGATCCTTCCTGGGCGTCAGTAAATAGGGGAACTTTTATATGCGATGAGTGCTGCAGTGTCCATCGGAGTCTGGGGCGCCACATCTCTCAAGTACGGCATCTTAAACACACACCGTGGCCTCCAACGCTGCTGCAGGTAAAGGAAGACTTTTTCTCGTGGTTTGTGATTTAAGTTTTTAGGGCTCAGTGTTTTAGCAACGGAAGTTTCCCCCACTCCTTAAATCATACAAAAATGTTTGAATCGTAACAGAATACAGTGCTGTGCCCATCTTAAATCCATCATAGACAGATAGGTAAGTAGTCATTCAGATTTCTTGGTACTGCTTCACTGCTGATTTTCTAGAAGGTCTCCAGAAATTGTTTTTAAACACCTCATCATTTCCACATACCGTCTTGAAAGCTACTGCTTTAGAAACTTTTGTTAATGTACTTATCCGTCAGTACCTGCTGGTATTTTTAGCACTTCTTTTCCTCCTTTGATAGAAGCACAGACTGGGATTCCTCAGAAATTTCTGAAACATCTGATTTAAAGTTGTTACTAGTTAGAGAACAAATTCAATTAACATGTTTTGATGGATCCTCTAACACTCTGCTAAGTGTTGTGTGTTGTTTTATTTGTGATTCAGTGTCATGTCACCTGCATTTCTATTCTGGGATACACATTCTCCAAGTTCTGTTGGAGCAGAGAATTAAGCATGTGTTTCCCCTTCCTTTGTCTTGAGTTCATATTTTACTAAGTATGTGGCAGCTGCGTAACATGTCCTTTAAAGTGCCTGTACAGACTAAGGGACCAGAGCAAGTGGGTTTGGGTCTCTGGTATCTCCACGAATGTAAAAAACAGATGGGGCCATGTTAGCCATAATGCTTTGAAATTAAATTGGAAGATATGATTTATTAATAACTTTTACTCACAAGTTTCTAACAGCTCATTCTTTGTGCAGTTAAGTGGGTGTTTGCTGTTCTCAGGTCTGCGTTTACAGATTTTTGTTAGAAGATCTGAATAAAGTCTAGAGATGAGTAGTTTAAAATGCCAGGGTTGACCCTAAAACTTTCACCAAAATATGATACATGAACCCCCAGTAGTACTCAAGACAGATATAGATAATACTCTAATCTTTATTTTGGAGGTTGCATTATATTAATGTGTATATGAAAGCTATAAGTAACTCATTAAACCATAATTGCTAGAAAAAGTTTTAAAAATGAGTGGATTTAAAGAAGAATACCAAGTGGATAGTCTAGAGCAGGGGTGGGCAAACTTTTTGACTCGAGGGCCACATAGGTTCTTAAACTGGACCGGAGGGCCGGAACAAAAGCAACCTGACCGTGCTGGCACTCTCATCTTGGGCTGCTGGTGAAGGAGCGGAGGGGAGAGCAAGAGAACCCTCTGCTCTTTTGGCTCCGCGGGCCGGATAGAACAGCCGAACGGGCCGTAGTGTGCCCACGGCTGGTCTAGAGTCTACTAGATTGTTAAGAATCTTGTAAATAGTATTTGGATAACCACTCGTGGAAAACACTGCCTTAAAGTGTTAAAGTACTTTTCCTTCATCTATAATAATAAAAGTTTAATATGCTAATTAGACTGGATGACCTTCCGGATAAAGCTGCTGCCTGCCTGCGGCCAGAGGAAAGCCCGAGTCCCGGGTGCCAGAGGGAAAAGTGGTGCCGGCAGCCGGGGGAAGGAGGGCCTCCTCTTGCACGAATTTTGTGAATCCTGCCTCTATTAATCTATAAGAACAGCATAATCAAACCCATTTAGATATTTAGATATCCTACTGGTCAAATCTGAATTCTGTGTAAAGATTCATCTTTCATGCTCTACAATCAGAAAAAGATGATGTGTGTGGTGCCAGTCATGCTAGTTTTGTAATGGGGCTTTGTTTTTCTTGTTCAGTCATTGATTACCACTGAATATTGTGGAAAGAAATTAAAATATGATGTTATACTGTTTGGTTTTAGATGGTTGAAACCTTATATAATAATGGTGCTAATTCAATATGGGAGCATTCTTTGCTGGATCCTGCCTCTATTATGAGTGGAAGACGTAAAGCTAATCCACAGGATAAAGTACAGTGAGTGGAATGTTTATAAATACTTTTATTTCTTTGGGACACATGGGCCACTGAAAGGAGGGCGGCTATTTTTGAGCAGCCTCCACACGGGCAGCACAGGGGGTGGTTCCCCCCATTGTTGATTGAACTCTTTGCTATTAGAAATGCAGAACAAGGGGACCTGGCCGGGTAGCTCAGTTGGTTAGAGCAGTGGTCGGCAAACTCATTAGTCAACAGAACCAAATATCAACAGCACAACAATTGAAATTTCTTTTGAGAGACAAATTTTTTAAACTTAAACTTCTTCTAACGCCACTTCTTCAAAATAGACTTGCCCAGGCCGTGCTATTTTGTGAAAGAGCCACACTCAAGGGGCCAGAGAGCTGCATGTGGCTCGCGAGCCGCGGTTTGCTGACCACTGGGTTAGAGCATTGATACATCAAGGTTATGGGTTCAGTCCCCAGTCAGGGCGTATACAACCATCAACCACTGAATACATGAATAAGTGGTACAACGGATCGATGTCTCTCTCCTTCCCTTCCTTCCTCTATCTCTCTCAAAATCAATAAAGAAGGAAAAAAGAAATGAAGAATCAGGGAAAGCTCGGGACCATCTCTTTTGCGTGGTTACACAGCACAAATCAGCGGTTTCTCCAGTTTGACACTAAGGCTTGAAGGCTGTTGGTGTAATCAGATTTCGGCTTCGGTACTCAAACAAGAGGTCTGTCAGACCAGACATCTAGGTTCTGCGCTCCAGGCAGCCTGATGCCTTGTCTATAAGATGGGATGAAATGCTGGTTGTTAGGCCAATTACAAAATTACACAGAGAAAAGAGATGCTATTGGAAGCAGTCATTCAGTCCTGGCCATTATAATTACTAATAATATGTTTTCAGACCCACTGCTGTAAACTTATTTCAGTGTTGCTCATTTTATTCTCGAGTAGGGAATGTGGGTCACTTCCTCTTTTTTTTACAGCCTAGAGAATGGGGAATATCGTATCTGAACTGCAAGTGAAATGTTTTCTTTTTTTTGTTTTCCAACCAGTCCTAATAAAGCAGAATTCATCAGAGCCAAGTATCAGATGTTAGCATTTGTTCATCGTTTGCCCTGCCGGGATGATGATAAAGATCTTAGTAAGGTGGGCACACCTTTTAAAATCTCTAAAATTACTGCATGAATCATGTATTGTTTTGTTTGGGGTGTGTTGGGGGAGAACAAACTTTAAAAGGAAGAAAAGAAAAACAAAATAAAAACTGTTATCTAGTCACTAGATAACTAATAACAGCTTTTCATTGCAGTTGGTTTTGTCTTTATTCTTTAAAAAAAATTTTTTTTTATTAAGGTATTATATGTGTACATAACTTACCATTGCGCGCCCCCCCCTTTCCATTCATGCCCTCCCTCCCCAGAGTTCTGTGTTCGTTGGTTGTACTTATATTCATGCATACCAGTCCTTCGGTGGTTCTCTTATCTCCCCCCAGGTCTCCTTCCCCTCCCCACTGTCATTTGACAATCTGCTTGTTTTATGGTGACTATCTCAGAATCACATGAATAGAATCCGCTCCTCATTTGGCAGTTTGCTTGTTTTATGGTGACTATCTCAGGACCACACGAATAGAATCCGCTCCTCCTCTGGTTCACACCGCCCCTACCCCCGGGTCCCACTGCTTCCTCTGGGACACACAGCTCACCCGGGGCACACGGCCCCCTGGGACACAGGGCTCACCTGGGGCACATGGCCCCCTGGGACACAGGGCTCACCCGGGACACCCAGACCCCTTGGGGGACAGGGCTCACCTGGGGCACATGGCCCCCTGGGACACACGGCTCACCCGGGGCACATGGCTCTGTCTTTATTCTTAATTCAAATGGCAGCCATTCATGTTAGTATAGGTAAAGGAATAGAGGAAAAATAAGTATCCAGAAATCTGTGTTATTCAGATATGGTTTGAAAATTATGTTTTTCCTAGAGGCCCAGCGTATGACATTGTGTGCTGGTAGGTCCTGAGGCCTAGCCTGCAGTCAGGGCCGTCTTCCGCCTGCGCACCCCGATTCCCTGTGGTTCCTCATTTTCCACCCAGCGATTGGAGCCTGTGGGCCAGGGGAAGGGACCAAGAAGTCTGCCTTCCGCCTGCTTGCCAGTCCCTAGTCCCACCCCAACACCACCCACCTTGGTTCCCCGTTTGCCGTGATTGGAACCTGCAGGCCAGGGGAAGGGACCAATAGGTCTGCCTTCCACCCACTCACCAGTCCCCAGTCCCGCCCCGCCGCCACCCTGGTTCCCCAGTGGTTCCTCGTTGACCATCCAGCCATTGGAGCCTGCCGGCTTGGGCTTGGGACCAAGAGGTGGTCAGTGCACCTCATAGCAACTGGTTGATCCGTTGTTCCAGTTGTTATGCTGTTTTGGTTGCTGGCCTATTATATAGGACTAGATGCCCTGTGCCTGAAATTCTTGCGCTCAGGGGGTCCCTCAGCCCGGCCCGCGCCCTCTCGCAGTCAGGGAACCCTCGGGATGTCTGACAGTCGGACATCCTTAGTCCTGCTACAAAGGCTTCTGGCTGAGTGGCACTCCCCCTGTGGAACGTCTGCCACCTGTGGTCAGTGCACATCATCGCGACCGGTTGTTTTTGCTGTCTATTTGCATATTTGCCTTTTATTATATAGGTTAGGATAAGTATTTTTGTTTGTTTAACTTTGAAGTAGAAACCCTCACAGTTTCTAGAAGGGACTAGAAAGTTTGTGGGATTTCTTCAGGTCTCTAGGTTGCATACTTAAAAGAAGATCTTCAGGAAGCAGGGTATGACTCAAAGCTGTAGTACATGGGATGGTTTATTATACTTATAAAATGAGTAGTTTGTTTCTTTATGTGGGCCTTTGCTTGTTTTTGAGAGATGCTACAAGAAACCTGCTTCTCTGCTTTCAAAGCACTCTTTTGGGAAATGTTCACAAATAGCACGAGCATTCACAGTTCAGAATTTTAAACTTTGCCTAAAAATTTTTATTTTTTTGTTTCTTTTTAAAAAATATAAATTTTATTGACTTTTTTTACAGAGAGAAAGCAGAGAGTGATTGAGAGTTAGAAACATCGATGAGAGAGAGACACTGATCAGCCGCCTCTTGCACACACCCTACTGGGGATGTGCCCGCAACCAAGGTACATGCCCTTGACCAGAATCGAACCTGGGACCCTTGAGTCTGCAGGCTGACGCTCTATCCACTGAACCAAACCAGTTTTGGCTCTTTGTTTCTTTCTACTTCCATTTCTTGTTACTTCTGATTATTAGTAAGATGTGTTTTTTCATCACAGGTTTTAAAAGTAAAATAAATTTTAAAAATAAGGCTTAGATAAAGATGTTAGAGCAGATATCTTTATTCCTATGATAAGGGTTATTGCATTTCAACAATTTGGTCAGAATTGAAGGCAGCTCATCTTCTGAGTGTATAAATACTTTTCTTCAGTAGTGCAGAATTTGGTGTGCCACAGGCCCATTTCCCACCTGAAAGACTTCATTAGAGCCTTGTATACAAGGCCAAGAATAGTGGTGTGGGAAGGATGCAATATAAGGCAGAACCCTGCAGTATTAATAGCTGTCCTACTGTTATGGCTCAGTTGGTTGAGTGTTGTCCTGTGCACTGAAAGGTTGTGGGTTCAACTTCTGGTCAGGGTACATGCCCAGGTAGCGGGTTCAATCCCCAGTTGGGGTGCATGTGGGAGGCAACCAATTGATGTTTCTCCTCTCCCTTCCCTTTCACACTCCCTAAAAAATTAAATAATGATAATAAATACAATAATACTATAACAGCTGTTTTTTGTGGGTTTTTAAAAAAATATATATTTTATTGATTTTTCACAGAAAGGAAGAGAGAAGGATAGAGAGTTAGAAACATCAATGAGAGAGAATCATTGATCAGCTGCCTCTTGCACACCCCCACTGGGGAATTGCCCGCAACCAAGGTACACGCCCTTGACTGGAATCGAACCCGGGACCTTTCAGTCCGCAGGCTGACGCCCTATCCACTGAGCCAAACCGGTCCCGGCAACAGATGTGGTTTTTTGTTTTGTTTGTTTGTTTGTTTTTTGTTTTAATATTTCCTATGTACCAGGTTCTGTGCTAGGCACTTTACAGTACTATTAACTCCTTACAGTAACCCTGTGAATAGGTGGCATTATTATTGGCATTTTAGAGATGAGGAAACTGGGGCTCAGATTGCTTAATGAACCTCCTCAAAGTCACACAGCTTAAAGGTTTAGATGGTTTGAAATTCGGGTCTGTCAGACTTAGGAGCCATGCTCAGCCACCTCTCCATGCTACCTCTCGCTCCAGGTATAATTGTGCCACTTAGAGAGGACCTGAGCAGGTCAGCCTCCCCAGCCCGAGTTTTTTTATCAATGCCGTGCTCCTGACCCCGCCTTAGTGTGCAGGGGTGGCTGTCACCAGCAAGGGAGAGACTGCTTCTTCCCCTTCTGCGCTCAGCATGACTAACGTATGAATGGTCTGCCAGCTGCTCTAGAATATCACTCTTCACACTTCTAACAGCATTCCTTTTTTGTTTGTGTGTTTTTCAGCAACTCCATTCAAGCGTGAGAACAGGGAATCTTGAAACCTGTTTGAGGCTGTTATCTTTAGGAGCACAAGCCAACTTCTTTCACCCTGTAAGACAGCAGGAATTGATCTACATATTAAATTGAAACTAAGTGGGTTGTGTTCATGTAGCCTTTTCTTTGTTAAATTTGCTTTTTTCTCCATTTTATTAATGATTCTTAGGAAAAAGGAAACACCCCACTCCATGTTGCCTCCAAAGCAGGACAGATTTTACAGGCGGAATTATTGGCGGTATATGGAGCAGACCCAGGCACACAAGATTCCAGTGGGAAAACTCCTGTTGATTATGCAAGGTTAGAGACCTAGATTCTTGTCACTTCTCTCTGTTTGGGCTTCTTTGTGTTTTGTATGATTCATTGTTCAGTTGCTAAATTGCCTATGGTTAACATTTAACCCCTTCTAAAGATTTACATGCAGTTATTTTTAGATGACTTTTCAAATGATTATCAGCTCAGAACCTGGGAAAGCAGAACCATAACAGTCTGCTTAGCTTCCAATCTCTCATGTGAGTCTTTATAATGATATGGTATGTAAGCTATATTTACACTCCAAATCAAGTACTAAGAATGGCAGAACCCACTCCTCAATTTTTATATATTTTTAACCACTGCTTAAACTTAAAAACAAATGTGTATGAGTAGATAGATAGGTGATTAAACAATTATAGTAAAATGTCAATTCTAGGGTTTATGTAGCTCATCTTTCCTTCTTTTTCTAAACTAATTGCAAAGCATTTTTACTCTTCAGAGGATAAAATGGGTGAAATGACAAAACTCTGCCCTCCTAGAATTTACTGTTCCATGGAATAGATGATTCATAAATGCATGAAAGAGCTAAATGGAGCAAGATAATGTGGAATTTGTTTGCCAAAATAGATAACTAGTCTTAAAAGTCATATATGTTTCTTCATTGCCACCAAATCACTGAGAAATTACTTTTACTTGGTCTTTGAAGAATGGGATAGATTTGGGTGTGAAGGAAGAGCTCAGCGTTCCAGGGGAGAAAAACGACGTGAGCCACGTTCAGGAAGAAGGCACAGGCGGGCCATGCTCATCACAGCAGGGGCCGGACTGTGGCACAGATTGTCTGGGAATAAAGAGCTACAATATTTGATCAGATCTAAGACTCCACTGTTTGTACGGTCATTCATGATTTTAGTTGCCACTAAGAATCTTGGCCAATAAATGATGAGTCATTAATTGTAAGATACTTCCTGATTTCATAGATGTTTACAAAATGAGGTGGGGGGAAGATGTGTATCACAGAATCAAAGTTGTGTGATAGGGAGAATATTTTGTAGTGCCTCGGATGGTAGAAATAGAAACTGACAGAAACTAACTTCATCTTTTAAGAGGAAGCGAGCCTTCAGTATATGATATTGTCATTTACAGTAGAATTTTTTTCATGGGTACCATGCATATGTGCCTTGTTACTAAAAGGACTTCAAGCAGCTTATATATTTATTTCATGAATGAAGAAAAGCAAACTTACTATTTTCTGTTATGGAAATTGAAGATGAGGTGAAAGCTACAAGTGTGGGTTAGGTTGGTCTGTGTCTCTGAATTGAGGACCACATGGTTACTAAACTCTCATCCAGGTCAGACAGGCTCCATCGGCACATCTAGTGGAAAGACCATCTTTAAAATATTGATGTCTGTACTCATCCATCTTCACGGATTCAGAATTTCCAGGGGTGGGGCCTGGATGTCTGTATAAATTTTAAAGCACTTTTATTAATTTTTGAGAATCTCTATCCTAGACCATTTATTAATTTTATCTTCTGCCCCATTAGATGAAGTTATTATTTACCTGATAAGTCCTTGAATTCTTTATTAAGTATTCTGTCTTTTATATAAAAGAAGAGGGAGTATTTCAGATTATGAGAACAGTTTATAAATATGGGAATCAAAGTAGACCTTGACAGTTTACCTCACACAAAAAGGTTGATTATTCTAAAAAGTCATGTTTGATAATTGCTCAGGTGTCTCAGGAGACATCTCTGTCCTTTTTTATTCCAGAGCCATTGGCTGGTGAGCATTATAAATGGTACTTTGTTTTCTCTTGGTAGGCAAGGAGGGCACCACGAGCTGGCAGAACGCCTTGTAGAAATACAGTATGAGCTGACTGACAGACTAGCCTTTTATCTCTGTGGCAGGAAACCAGGTGAGTGAAAGGACCTCAGTCTCTCCGCACTTCCAGTTAGTCAGCCTCTGGAAAAACAGGTTGGGGCACTGTTATTTATGACCTCTGCTTTGACACATCCCCCAGACCCTGTGAGTAAGGGTTTCTATTGGAAATGATAACTACAGCATTTTCAGTTTTACGTAAAAGATGTTAGTCAAATCTCCTTGAATTTTAGCTTTTATAACTTTATTTTAGCTCTAGATAGTGACTGTTTCAGACATCAAAAAGCATAATTAAACCAAAACTGAATGTACATCACAGTTCTTGGAATGTAATGGGACTAGGAGTGCAAGAACAAAGAATTCACTTTTGTAGTTATTTGAGGAATTCTGTTTAAGGATGTAAAAAAGTCCAAAAGTGAATTTTGCCTTTTAACCACCTTTCTGTTGGAGGTGGAACGGGGGTTATTAACCATGGTGCAGTGGCCAATCTAGTCAGTGACCTGGTTTTAAAGGCAAGATAGCCAGGCCAGTTCCATACTGTCTGCGGCTGCTTTTGCACTAGAGAAGCAGAGTTGAGTAGGTTGAGTAGTTGTGACAGAAACTATATAGCCAAAGAGCCTAAAATATTTAACTGGCCTTTTACAGAAAAAGTTTGCCAACCCCTGATGTAGAATATACACATACATGTGCATAGTGGTTCTCCGCTCTGTTTGTACATAGAGTTAGGAGCCCCTGATTGTGGGGTCTAGTCCTGGTGAGATAGAGTAAGCACACCCCACCCTGTCTCTCTAGAACATAATTAAAAACTCTGGGCCAGACGCATGGAATAGCTATTTTAGGACTCTACCTCGTGGATTAGGGAGTTCAAGGTACCATCCAGCTGGTGGTGAGTGTCTTGTCAGCCTGATAAGGCCTCTCCGGCAGCCTGAAACTGGAACTATGTAACAGATGCAAAGACGCCTTCTCTGTCTGGTTGAAGTAGGACTCCTGCAGGACAGAGTTGGAGGATTCCCTTTTTATTTATTTTTTCTCCCTTACCCTGGCCAGTGGTCAGCAAACCACGGCTCGTGAGCCACATGCGGCTCTTTGGCTCCTTCTTTGTTCTAACACCACTTCTTCAAAATAGACTCGCCCAGGCCGAAAACCAACTTCTGCACACGGGTCATGAAATTTCAATCACACTGTATGTGCGCGCCTGCACGTGGTATTTTGTGTAAGAGCCACACACTCAAGGGGCCAAAGAGCCACATGTGGCTCACAAGCCGCAGTTTGCCAACCACTGCCCTACCTCTAAGGCAGTCCTGTGGCTAAATCAGCCTAAATCTCTGGCCAAAAGCATGAGGGGAATCCTGATTGCTTTTATTTTTCTCTGTATTCTCTCACCATTTGGCCCAGGAGGTAGAACCTAACCTACTAAAATAAAAGTACTGCCCAGCCAGTGTGGCTCAGTGGTTGAGCATCAACCCGTGAACCAGGAGGTCATGGTTTGATTCCCAGGTGGGATACATGCCTGGGTTGGGGACTTGACTTCCCAGTGTAGGGCATGCAGGAGACAGCCAATTGATAATTCTCATCATTGATGTTCTATTTCTCTCTCTTTCTCTCTCTGAAGTCAATAAGAACATATTTAAAAAACAACAAAAAAAATTAACACTGTCCATAAAATGTAAGGAAGACTCAGTTTCACAACATAATATTTAAAATGTCCAAGATACCATTCATAATGACTTGACATCAGGGAAATCCCAAAGACTTGTAAGGAAAAAGTAGTCAATAGACACCAACCTCAGATGACACAATTGTTGGAATTATCAGACAAAACATTTTAAGCAAACAGGAACACCATGCTCTAAAAAGTGTGAACATCTTGAAACAAATAGAAATGTAGAAAACCTCAGCATAGAGAATAGAAGATAAAGAAATGAACCAAATAGAAATATTACAACTGAAAAACTATAATTCACTAGATAGGCTTAATATCAGATTGGAGATGATAAAAGAGTGACTAATTGAAAATAGATCACTAGAAATTATCTAGTTTTGAAAAATAGAGAGAAAAAAAGAGTGGGAGGAAAATGAAACTAGACAGAGCCTCAGGGACCTGTGGAACAATAGCAAAAGGTCACATTTGTATCAGCAGATTCCCAGAAAGAGATCAGAGTGTGATACAGAAAAAATGCTTAAAGAGATATTGGCTAAAAACTAAATTTGGCAAAAGAAATACGCTTATAGATTCAAGAAGCTCCAAGAATTCCAAAAAGAATAAACTCAAAGAAATTGTCACTCAGATATATTAAAATCAAACTGCTGAAAACCAAAGACAACAAAACATTCTGAAACTGCAAAAAAATAAATGACACCTAGGAGAACAATTACTTCAATGACTAGATTTCTCATCAGAAACCATGGAATATGAAAAGGAGGTAGAATAATATTTTTGAAGTGCTGAAATAAAGAGTTGTCAATCCAGGACTCCAATTTTCAGTGAAAATAACTCGGGAATGAAGCAAAAAAAAAATTTTTTTAAGGTGAAGGAAAAGAAGAGAATTGGTTGCTCTAGCTGAAATGCTAAAGCAAGTTCTTTGAGTAGAAGGGAAATAATACTGGGAGGAATCTTGGAACTTAAGGAATGAAAGAAAAGCATCAGAAATGATAAGTATCTGCATAAAAATAACAGCTGTTTCCCCCTTAAATTCTTTAAGACATGTATGATAGTTTAAAGTAAAAATTATAACATCTGGTGAGGTTTTCAGTATATGTCAATGTAATAAATTTGACAACTACAACATAAAAAGGAAGAGAAATATGGAGGTAAGATTGCCTTCTTAAAATGGTAAAATGTTATTTCTAAGTACAATGTAAAAATTTGTGTATTATAATCCCTAGCACAACCACTAAAAAAGACTACATACAATGTTATATGCTCAAAAATTCTAGAAGTAAAATAGAATATTAAAAGTCAAACAAATAAAAGATATTTTGATTGAAAAAATATTCAAAGAAGAAGAAGAAAGGAGGAACAAAAAACTGAGGCCCAAGCGGAAACTAGTGCAATCATAGACTTACACCCAGACATTGCAATAACGACACCAAATGTTCCTGAGCTAAACACACCAATTAAAAGCAGACATTATCAGAAAATTTAAAACAGAAAACAAGCCCTAACTGTATGCTGTCTACAGTTAAGATAATGAAAAGAGTCCTAGCCAGTTTGCTCAGTGGATAGAAGGTCAGCCTGCAAACTGAAAGGTTCCGGGTTTGATTCCAGTCAAGGGCACATGCTCAGGTTGTAGGCTTTATCTCCAGTAGGGGATGTGCAGGAGGCAGCCGATCAATGATTCTCTCTCATCATAGATGTTTCTCTCTCTCTCTCCCTCTCCCTTCCTCTCTTAAATCAATAAAAATATATTAACCACAACAACAAAAAAGATAATGAAAAACAAGCCACAGACTAGGAGAGAGTATGTGGAAATAACATATCCAACAAAGGATCCAGAATATTTATACAACTTTCTTGGATCCAGAATACTTAAAACTCAACAGTAAGAAAACAACCCAATAAAAACTGGGCAGAGACAGTATACAAATGACAAATAAATCAACCACTCAGAGAAAGACAAGTATCACATGATCTCACTCATATGTGGAATCTAAAGAACAAAATAAACAGATGAACAAAATTCCATTGACATGGAATCTCAAATGGAAGGCAGGGGTGGGTAGGTGGATGGGAAGAGATTAACCAAATAATGTATGTGCATATATGCATAACCCAGGGAGACAGACTATAATGTGGTGAAGGCCTGGGGCAGGGGAAAGAGGGGGGCTAGAAGGGGCCAACAGGGGGTGGGGAAGAAGAGTGGGGAGGGAAGGGTACATCTGTATAACTTTCAACAATAAAGATAAATTTAAAAAATAATAATTACATGAAGAGAGAAGCTTAGCATCATTAGTCATTAAGGAATTGCAAATTAAAACCGCAGTGAAATGCCACTACATATTAGAATTACTAAAATAAAAGTAAAAATTTAAAAACCTGACAATTCAAGTGCAGGTGAAGATGGGAAACAATTTAAAAAAAATATATATATTTTATTGATTTTTTTACAGAGAGGAAGGGAGAGGGAGAGGGATAGAGAGAGAGAGACATCGATCAGCCGCCTCCTGCACACACCCCCCCCAGGGGATGTGCCCGAAACCAAGGTACATGCCCTTGACCGGAATTGAACCTGGGACCCTTCAGACTGCAGGTTGGTGCTCTATCCACTGAGCCAAACTGGTGTCGGAGAGAAACAACTTTCTCTCCCATACATTGCTGGACAGAAAGCAAAATGATACAACTACTCTGGAAAAGTTTCTTACCAAGTTATACATATATTTATTTATAACCTAGCAATCCTACTCCTAGGTATCCGATAAACCCAAGAGAAACTTATATTTACACAAAAACCTATATGTGAAGGCTTATAGTGGCTTTATTCACTGACATATGATCAGTGTTTTTCCAGAAGCTGTATTAGAACGGAATCAGCTAGCATTGTAGAAAACAGCCCCTGCCTGGATCTGCCAAGACCACCTGTCCCTGTCCAGACTTTTATACTAATTGACTAGAGGCCCAGTGCACGAAATTTGTGCAAGGGTCGCAGCCCTTGCAGCCCTGGCTGCCACGGCCCTTGCTACCCCAGCCTCTTCTGGAATGTTGTCCTGACAGTTGTTTCACTGTTCTGCCATTTGGTCAATTTGCATATTATACTTTTATTATAGACTAGAGGCCCAGTGCATGAAATTCGTGCATGGGGGGGATGTCCTTCAGCCTAGCCTGCAATCTCCCAATCTGGGACTGTTGGCTCCTAACTGCTCACCTTCCTGCCTGAACCCCTAACTGCTCCCTTGCCAGCCTGATCGCCCCTACTCCCCTCCCCTGCTGGCCTGATATCGCCCTTAACTGCTTGCACCTCCATACCAGCCTGATCGCGCCCCTAATTGCTTGCTCCCCTGACAGGCTGATTACCCCTGTCTGCCTCGGCCCCCGCCACCATTGCTTTGTCCGGAAAGAAGTTGGATGTCTGGAAGATGTCCCCTCAGCCCGGTCTAATTAGCATATTATCCTTTTATTAGTATAGATTAATTTGAAGGTGAGCCACCAAAGCTCAAGGAACTCCTCCGCCCATGCCACATGAGAGCTAATGGAAGCCTGCTGTGAGCTAATTCAGCTCCCTAAACATTCTTCCAAAGGCTGAAGGGCATCACGTACACTGGGGAAGAACAAAGCATAAGGATTAGAGTGAGAGTGGGCTTTCTGCTTAATGATGTCTAGACTTCTGTACCAGAAGGAAAACGGAATACGATCCTTGCTACTAGCCAAGTCTTCAGGAACTTGTAGCCAGTTTGGCAACTTAAGTTCCCCCACATAATTCATAATTATGGGAAGATACTAATTACAAAACATAAACTGAGAAAATAATGGCGGTGCTCCTTTACAGATCTTATCAATATTTATATGAACAAACTTTGGCTTGTTTTCTGTTTCAGATCACAAAAATGGACAGCACTTTATAATACCTCAAATGGCAGACAGGTAAGGTCATTTAAATACCAATCAATTTTATCTGTCTCAAATATTTCCTTGGTTGTATAGTGTTTAAGTGTATAATATTTTGTGTTTAACAAAGCCCATACATTTTTCTCTTTTACGGCTATACAATTTGGAAATAAGACGGCTGTAAGTAAACCACCATATAAAACTTAAGTTTGAAAGAGCACAAGTAACAAATTTACCAATATGAAAATTGGAGTCCATGTATTAGTTGTGACAGTATGTCTGTAGATTATGTTCAAAGAATATTTCTTTATTATAATAGAGTATATTCTTTGTCTATAACTGGGATTGGCAAGTTTTTATGTTGTTGTTAAAGGCTAAATAGTAAACATTTCTGATTTTTGGGGCCATACAGCCTGTCACAACTACTCAATTCTACCGATGTAGATGAAGCATCCATGACACTATGTAAATGAAGGGCATGCCTGTTCCAATAAAATTTTATTTTCGGATACTGAAATTTGAATTTTATATATAATTTTCACAAATTATGAAATACTATTCTTCCTTGTCCCCCCCCCCCACCCCAACCATTAAAAAATGTAAACATTCTTAGCTCATTGTTGAACAAAAGGTGGGCTGTATCTGTAAGGTCGGATGATTTCGAAGTTGCAGGAATGAACCTTAATTTAGCCTTTGCACAAATACTGTCAAGAGTTTATGAAATGAGGCCGAAACCGGTTTGGCTCAGTGGATAGAGCATCGACCTGCGGACTGAAAGGTCCCAGGTTCCATTCTGGTCAAGGGCATGTACCTTGGTTGCGGGCACATCCCCAGTTGGGGGTGTACAAGAGGCAGGTGATCGATGTTTCTCTCTCATCGATGTTTCTAACTCTCTACCCCTTTCTCTTCCTTTCTGTGAAAAATCAATAAAATATATATTTTTTAAAAAGAGTTTATGAAATGATTAATTGCTGTTCTAGATGTAATCTTGCCATTCTGGTTTTTCACATTCTGCCCTTTTGATATTTTCTTCTACCATGCTTTATTTTAATATTTCAAAAATGGTGACTTTCCTCATTTGTCTTTTAGTTAGTAGCTGACTATTTTTCTTTTAACCATATTACATGATTATATTTGTTTTGAATTTTTTTTAATCCTCACTTGAGGATATTTTCCCATTAATTTTTAGAGAGAGACAGCGAGGGAAAGATAGAGAGAGACACATCAATTGGTTGCCTCCTGCATGCACCCAACCAGGGCTGGGAGCCTGCAACCGAGGTACGTGCCCTTGACTGGAATTGAACTCAAGACCTCTTTGGTCTGCAGACTGGTGCTCTATCCACTGAGCCAAACCGGCCAGGGTGATTATGGTATTTCTAGAAGGAGTTATTTTCACCAAGTTATTCTGTTCAAAGTTTCCTCACTGACTCTTTTGGGCTATAGAATTTTTGGCTCTGACCATGTCCATGAACTCTAATATTTTGCTCCCTTGGCTAACTTTATCTTCTACAGAGTTCACGAAAAAAAAAAAAAAGATTTTATTTATTTGCTTATTAGTTTTGTACATTTTCTTAGCAGCCTGGATTTGTCTGAATTGGCAAAAGCTGCTAAGAAGAAACTTCAATCTGTGAGTATCTCTATTTCCTAGTGAACTCCAGTATGGGAACTGTAGCCTGCATTAACCTGTTCTAGCTCTTTACTATTGCGTCACATGACTATTTCATACTCTTAGCTGCTGTTAAACCAGGAGCAGACCATTGAGTATATAGCCATGAAGACTGGAAGTATTGTACGTTCAGTATATCCAGGTTATTGGCTCTGCTTCAAATAATGCCATTTTCTTAGTTATTTTAAATGCTAAGACTGTGCTTTTGCTATTAGGAAGTTGTTTCGCCTTATAAGAGTTCCTTATTAAAAAAATAAAAAGAGACCCTGTTTCTTCAAATGTAAATAAGTAAGTGGAACCCACTTCTGGGATTGCTTCCTGCAGCCTCCGAGGCTGCTGAGGTGGATAAAAGCAGGTGCTGGAGCGGTGAGTACCAGAGAGTCACTTGCTCCCATTGGGATCCAGCCTCGGTTGTAACTCTCTTGCCTATCCCATGCCATTCATCAGAGCTTTATAAACGAATGCTTTAAAAAGCTGGGGGCCTGCCCCGGTGTGTGCTCAGAGTTTGCCTAGTTCTGCAGGTCAAGCTCACTTTAATCTGAGTGTTTCTTCCCATCCTGCCCACCTTCGTTAGTCAGGAATCTACCTCTCTGGGATGAATTCTCTTTGTTTAGTCCCCACAAATGAAGCTTCACGAAGGCGCTTCCTCCCTTTTAACCACCAGATTACACTCCCCAGCTGTTCCCATTGCTGTCTGGGTCAGAACCAAGGTTGTTCTTTGGTAACCCTAAGGACATCATCCAACTCTCGCCTTCATTACCTGCCCTCCCTCCCATCTTGCTCCTGTTGTGTGTGCCACTCGCTGCTGCCACCTTCAGGGCCTCTTTCAGGCGTCCTCTCTCCCTCTCTTTCCGCAGCATTCCCTTCCCCAGCTCCATCCCTTCCATCAAAGTGACCACCTTCCCAGCGTAGGTAGTGCTTTTCCCCTCGCCCAACGGAAATTGCAGCTCGTCTGATTTATGGCTTTCTCTTCATTTCCCTTTTCACAGAAAACCTTTTACTAGAACGTCATATAATATTAAGTACCAAATATTACATAAAATGAATTATCCTTACTACTTAACTGTAATATGAAATAAATGTGTTTTATGCAATTTGTTTGGTGTCTCTGTGTTCTGTATGGTTTTGTGTGTCTGTGTTTTATCGCCTTTTTTAAATTAAGGAGGTCATATAGTTAAGATGATAAGCTTTGGAGTCAGCAATACATACTCTGTGATTTTCTTTTAATTATATTATGTAAACCAATTTTTATTTTAAATAATTCTAACACTATAGATAAAGCCCAAGTTCCTTTTGACTATTTTACATTTGCCAGACTGAAAGCTGGGGTTATGTCTGTAATATCTCTAGCATGTGGCAGGCATTAGGTGAATGTCTGGACCCAAGTTGAGTACAGCTCTCAAGAACTTGGATTCTGCATCAGATTGCTCAGGTACAGCCCTCAGCTCCGACCAGCTCCTTAGCCTCTCTGTGCCTTGGTGTCCTCTCCTAGGGAGGGAGATGAAACGTAGCAGGGGTTGCAGCTCAGAACGCTCAGTGAGGTGAGCTGCCGCTGCTGCTGACCCCGCCTGTGGTCTCCTCACAGCCAATTGTAATTGCCAATTCAGAGTTTATCCTATCTCTATTCCTCCCTCCATCTCTACCTCCTTCCTTCCTTCCCCCTTCCCTCCCAAAAAGCTAAGAGAAATATAGTAAGACTAATAAAGTATTCTTTGAATTAGCAAATGTTAACATTGTGAGAGACTTAAACTTAGATCTCAGATCTATTATCACTTATTGACTTTGTGAATTTAGGTAAGCTACTAACTTCTGTGCCTCAATTTCCTTTTTTGTTATGTGGAGTAATAGTAGCTACTGTTTCATAGAGGTATTGTGAATATTTGATATGATATTAGCGCAGTGCCTTGGATATAAACCCTTAATCAGTATTGCTGTTATAGTTATTGTTAGTACTAACATTAGCTTGTACCTCCTAAAAGGAAAGAGAAAAGATACTCATGATGAAAGTTCAAGTTTTCAGGCCTTCATCAACTTCTCCAGCAAAAGACTCTCAGAGTTTATTGTGTTATAAATGTAATGTAACCGCACTAGAGAAAATTTGGAGAATAGAAAAGGGGAATAATCCTTATTCAGTATACTCTTAATGGATTCAGCCTCAATATTTTGGAATACTTCTAATTCTTGTTTCAGGTATCTTTTTTTAAAATGAGGCTCGATCATAATTTTAGAATTTTATATCCTGCTTTTTTCACCCAACAATGTATTGTATCCATTTTAATGAGTTCCCATGTGTAGCCAGCATTTAAAATTACTGCATAAAATGCCTTGTCAATGTGTAATTGGCTGTGTACTGAGCCCTATCTCAGTGCCAGGTACTGTGTGGGGATGTGGGGAACACAGTAGAGAATAGAGCAAATTCAGTTTACGCTCACAGAATGGGAAGAGGTCAACTAAAAAGTAACAGCCACCAGTTGTCAGGGTGCATTTATGAGGGAAAAGCATAGAGAGAGCCGGAGACACCTGGCAGGGGCTTAGCCTCCTCTGGGTTAGGGAGAACCCTGCCCTTGACCATCCTGGTTGCTGCCAGGCAGGCACCTAGTCTGTGGGGAGTATTTTGTTGGCTGACCCTGCACAGCATACGGATCAGACAGCCTATCCCTTGTTGGGACTGCTCCGTTCTGGGGATTGGGGCTACTCCTGAGGAAGATAGCAAAGAGGCTTAACCAAGGTCTGGTGGTATTTTTTATTAATTAATTTATTTTTGTTAATATGAGGATTTTAAAATATTTTATTGATTTTTCCACAGAGAGGAAGAGAGAGTTAGAAACATCGATGAGAGAGAAACATCAATCAGCTGCCTCCTGTCCACCCCCCCCCCAGGGATGCCCGCATCCAAGGCACATGCCCTTCACCGGAATCGAACCCGGGACCCTTCAGTCTGCAGGCCGACGCTCTACCCACTGAGCCAAACCGGCAATATGAGGATATTTTTTTAAATACATTTTTATTGATTTCATATATATATATATATATATATATATATATATATATATATATATCAATCTCAATGGTGAGAGAGAATCATTGATTGGCTACCCCCTACACGCCCCACATGGGATTGAGCCTGCAACCTGAGCATGTGCCCTGACCAGAATCAAACCTGTGAACTCCTAATTCACAGGTCAACAACGTTCAACCACTGAGCCATGCTGGCTGGACTGAGGATATTTTTTTCAGTGGATTTTTTTAGAGAAAGGGGGGGGGAGAGAGAGAAAAACATTGATGTGAGAGAGACACATCGATTGGTTGCTTCCTGCATCTACCCCGATGGGTTGGGGATCAAACCTGAAATCCAGGTATGTGCCCTTGACCGGGAATTGAATCTATGATCCTTCAGATTGAGAGCCGGCACTCTAAACCCTGAGCACACTGGCCAGGGCAGTGATATTTTTATGCAATGGCAACTTCTATCCTCTCAAAATTGCATGTTTTGGCATCTTTATCCTGCCAAGGGTTTATGATCCCTTATATTTGGGGACATTGGCAAACATTCTCAAGAGCAAAAGAGAAGACTTCAAGTTGATATCACATGAAGAGTAGAGCACTAGAACTTGTGTTTGAGAGGCGCTTTAGATGCCTCTTCCTCCTCTGTTAGCACAGCCCTGTCTGATACCATAGCGGAGTGAGGCTGCTCTGGGAAGCAGATCTATCGGAGCATCTGCGCTGTTTTGGAAATGTTACTGTCTGTGTCACAGTGGGTATTTACTAAGCACTGGCTCTGGATAAACATTGGAGGTAAAAGGATGAATAAGTCACAGTCCCCACTCATTCTGCTAGTGTTAATCCTTGTCCCTTGTGTTCCTGATATTTTTTACTTTCAGCTAAGTAATCACTTGTTTGAAGAACTTGCCATGGATGTGTACGATGAAGTTGACAGGCGAGAGACTGATGCAGGTGATTTACCATGGGGCTTTAATGTGCTTATTACCAGTGGGCAGTGACAAGCTGCCAGCCTTGGGTTGACTTGCCCAATTTCTTGTCCTGATAACACGTGTGGACATTTCCTCTTGTCTATGTTGGCTTCAGAGTGTGCTTCCCTGAGTCTCCCTAGTGAGGTGGGGCTGCGGCTCTCAGAGGAGCAGTGGCGCACCATGGTGATGAGATTCTGTCTCTGGCTCTCTCCCTCGGCTAGTCTGGCTCGCCACGCAAAACCACAGCACCCTGGTGACCGAGACGACCGTCGTGCCCTTCCTTCCGGTCAATCCCGAGTACTCATCGACACGGAACCAGGCAAGTGGCCGAGTGTGAGAAGTGACCAGAGTGGTGTTTTGAGAATAGTTGACACCTTGGTATTTTTCCAAGACAGGTATTTTAATAGTTTTGATTCAAATATTAATGGCCTTTATACACACACACAAACTTAACAAATTGGTAAGAAACGCGGTAAGTAGCAGTGCATACCTGGGCAAGAACATAAAACAGTTCACAGAAGAAATATAAATGGCCTTTCATGCGGAGAAAAATATTTAACCTCATTAGTAATCAAACAAAGCAACCTAAAGGCATTAATGAAAGTTTCATCAATCAAATTAATAAAGTGTACAATAAGGGGTACTCCAAAACTGGTGAGGACCTGGCTAGATGGGCTTTCTCCTGCTGCAGGTAGAGCTTCAGTTGTTCCGGACTATTTCAGAAGCCTCAAAATTAAGTGCCCGTCCTTTCACATGGGAATTCTTTATTTGGAGATATGTTTTTTTTTTTTTTTTAATATATTTTATTGATATTTCACAGAGAGGAAGGGAGAGAGATAGAGAGCTAGAAATGTCGATGAGAGAGAAACATCAACCAGCTGCCTCCTGCACACCCCCTACCGGGGATGTGCCCGCAACTAATATACATGCCCTTGACCGGAATCGAACCTGGGACCTTTCAGTCCGCAGGCCGACGCTCTACCACTGAGCCAAACCGGTTTCGGCATGGAGATATGTTCTAATAAAATAAAAATACGGAGATTTGTGTACAATGAATTGTGTTCATTGAAGCTCTGTATGTAATAATAGAACATTAAAAATGGCCCAAGCCCCCATCAGGAAGAAAGAAGTTGATAAAATTAGGAAGGTCTTTTAATTTTTATTGATTAATGGATATATATAATGATGAAATCTCAACATATAGACTATACATTTATCTTGCAATTTTAAAATTTCCCTCCAAATTATTTTTTTATTACTACATCTATTTAAAAATGGCTTGATATTAGGGCGGGGGAAGCTTTAAGAAGAATTAATTTGGTTTTGTTCCCCAAAATATATATGCATTGTGAGAATTTAAATGTTATATACTTCTCCTATGTAAATGTTTTTAAACTGATGGCAAGGAAAATGTTAATGTTGGTTCAGTTTGGCTATGGTTGACAATGCCTTAATCATGCTGGAAGGTCTTTGCCAAAGTCTAACAATAGCCTGACTATTTTTATGTGAATATTTATGTGTGTATTTTGACATTTGGGAATATTTTCAATTATTTTTTCACCTTCAGGGCAGACAGAAATTAGCTCGGTTTAATGCACATGAGTTTGCCACGCTGGTTATTGACATTCTCAGTGATGCCAAGAGGAGACAGCAAGGCAGTCCTCTCTCTAGTTCAAAAGGTAATTGTTTCAAACCAAGTTTGCTTCTTTGGCCTTCTAAATTTCACACAAGTGCTAGATTTAAAGTTACAAAAGGATTAGAGCAGTCATCAACAGAATAGCTTAGTTAAAAAAAATCTATAAGTTTTATTGGTATCATGTTGGGACAACAAGTTTACCTCTGTGAGCCCTGGTGAGTTACAAATATTTCAGTATTAATTACTATTCAAATACATGTATCATATATGTGACTTTTCCCTCTTGTATCACCTATCTTTATTCCTATAAAGTTGCATCCTGAAATTAACCCAAAGGTCTGACTTAGATCTTGTTAAAGTACATAAGAAAATAAGCCCTCTTTCTTGAAATTGCAGCTCATCTGCTGTTGCTTACCTACAAAACTGAGTTCTAGCTCCAGCTGGTTTGGCTCAGTGGATAGTGTTGGCCTGCAGGTTGCAGGGTCCCAGGTTCAATTCTGGTCAAGGGCACATGCCTGGATTGCAGGCTCTATTACCAGTGAGGGCGTGCAGGAGGCAGTCCATCAATGTTTCTCTCATCATTGATGTTTCTCTCTCCCTCTCCCTCTCCCTCTTCCTTCCTCTCTGAATAAAAATATATTTACAAAACAAAACTGAGTTCCAGATGTTTAAAGTTTGTTACTATGAGCTTGAGATGCCAACCGTGAGAGCTACTGTGGGTTAAGTTGTAGACAGCCCGAGTGCCTGTTTCCGTGCCCTTTGGAGGTTTGTTCCGTAACTAGGGGACCTGTCTCTGTGCATAAGGAATGCTGCCTTCCACCACAAAACTATCTTCATGGCTTTTTTCTAATTATAATATATTTTATTGTAAAACATTTAAACAGAAGAAGTACATACCATAAAAATTAAGTTTTCAGTCAATATTATTATATTCCCAAAGACAGTAAGTACTCATTAGCTGACAACAATTTGTTCTTGATGTAACTGGTTTGACCAGGAGTAATCAAGTTCTAAGAAAGCTTATTAAACTTTGGTGAAGATGTAATGATAAGGGTCCTTTAATAAATATGGAGTATCAAAATGTACACTTTTGATTTGGAGGTTCCATTTCTAGATGTTAATTGAGAAATAATCAGAGGTGTCATATATATCATCGATCAGCTGCCTCTTGCACACCCCCTACTGGAGATGTGCCTGCAACCAAGGTACATGCCCTTGACCGGAATCGAACCTGGGACCTTTCAGTCTGCAGGCCGACGCTCTATCCACTGAGCCAAACCAGTTTCGGCAATATATGTTTTAAATAATATTGAAAACATTAGAAACATAACAGCAACATTTAGTCACATATTTGAATAGTATTGCACAGACTTTCTTTTTCAGAGAATATGTAATGACAGCATAAAGTAATACTTTTTAAAAACTATATATATTTAATATATTTTTATCGATTTCAGAGAGGAGAGAGAGAGAGAGAGAGAGAGAGAGAGAGAGAGAAACATCAATGATGAGAGACAAATCATTGATTGGCTGCCTCCTGCACACCCCCTACTGGGGACTGAGCCCACAACCTAGCCATATGCTCTTGCCTGGGAATCAAACCGTGACCTCCTGATTCGTAGGTCTATACTTATCCACTGAGCCACACTGGCTGGGCAAATAATTTTTTAAAGGTTTAGTTATGTATAATACCAATTTTGTAAGGAAAGCATTTATAATATGAATATACATATGTAAGTATAAATACATACTCAGTCCTCATTATTTACAAATTCCATAAATAATTTAAGTTGTAGACAGTTCACTAAAATGTATTTGTAACCTCAAGGTCAGTACTCACAGCACTTCCATGGTAATTTGTAGACATGTGCAAAGTGTTGAAAAATTTGAGTCTCCGAAAGCACATATTCCCAGCTCAGATTGAATAAGATCACACTTTGCCTTTTGTTTCAACTTTCATATTGTAAACAAGTGTTCTTTTCAAGGTCTGTGTGGTGTTATATTTTTCACTTTTTTTTTTTTTTGCTTTTTGTTAGTAATTTTACTGTTTAAAATGGGCCACTAGTGCTGAAGTGCTGTTTAGGGTTCGTGAACACGCGAAGGCTGTGATAGGCCTTGTGGAGAGAATGCATGTGTTAGATAAGCTTCGTTTAGACACGAGTTCTCCTGTTGCCTGTGAGTTCAGTGTTAGTGAATCAAAAATGTGTATTATGGGTGTCTAAATACAACACACATAAAATAAGGTTACACATTGGTCCATTGATGAAAATGTTGTGACTAAAGGCTTATAGGAATCTAACCCTGTGTTTCCATTCAAAACAGTGGTTCAGTATTTACTAACTCAGTCTTTATAGACCATAACTACTGCAAATAATATATATATTTTGCAATATTATGCAATGGCCATGATTGATTCATTAGTTTCAAATTTTCTATATTGAATCTTTATTACTTCTATAATCAGGTGCTGTGTGTGTTTATTTTTATTTTTTATTTTTTAAAAATATATTTTATTGATATTTTACAGAGGAAGAGAGAGAGATAGAGAGGTAGAAACATCAATGAGAGAGAAACATCAACCAGCTACCTCCTGCACACCCCTTACCGGGGATGTGCCCGCAACCAATGTACATGCCCTTGACCGGAATCGAACCCGGGACCTTTCAGTCCGCAGACCGACGCTCTACCACTGAGCCAAACCGGTTTCGGCAGCTATGTGTGTTTAAATATTAATTTTTAAAATTAAAATTTATGTAACCATAATTTATCATGCAGTATTATCCATCAAAATACCTAGAAACAATATTGGAAGTTAGAGGTTAGCTTGAGTTACCTGAAAGAAATTGGGGAGACTTGGATAATTTGTGAACTCTTTTATTTAAAACTAGAGGCTCTGTGCACAGATTTGTGCACCAGTGGGGTCCCTTGGCCCAGCCTGTGGGGATCACACTGAAACTGGCTCCGACATCCCCTGAGGGGTCCCGGGTTGCAAGAAGGCAATTTTCAGGTGTTGCACCCCGGAATCAGGCTCCTTCCTCTCTGGTTCTGGGTGTGTCACCCGAGAACCTCAGCTGCCAAGTCACCGCAGCTTGGCAGCTCCTACATTGAGTATCTGCCCCCTGGTGGTCAGTGTGCATCATAACTACTGGTTGAATGGTTGGATGGTCGCTTAAGCTTTTATATATATACACAAGAGGCCCTGTACATGAAATTCATGCACAGGGGTGTGTGTCCCTCAGCCCAGCCTGCACTCTCCAATCTGGGACCCCTCAAGGGCAGTCAGACATCCCTCTCAATCCAGGACTGCTGGCTCCCAACTGCTTGCTTGCCTACCTTCCTGATTGCTCCTGACCACTTCTTGTCAGCCTAATCACCCCCTAATCACTCCCTTAATAACCTGATTGATGCCTAACTGCTCCCCTGCCAGCTTGACTGCCCCTAACTGCCCTCTGCAGGCCTGGTCACCCCCAACTGCTCTCCCCTGCTGGCCTGGTCGCCCCTAACTGGCCTCCCTTGCAGGCTTGATCACCCTCAACTGCCCTCCCCTGCTGGCCATCTTGTGGCGGTCATCTTGTGTCCACATGGGGATAGGATCTTTGACCACATAGGGGCAGCCATCTTGTGTGTTGGAGTGATAGTTTGCATATTACTCTTTTATTAGATAGGATTAGATAGGATAGAGGCCTGGTGCACAGGTGGGGTTCAACTGGTTTGCCCTAATGGGTGTCCCGGATCAGAGTGGGGGTTTCCTTGGGGTGTGGGGTGGCCTGGGCGAGGGCCCTGTGATGATTTGCAGGCCAGCCACGCTCCCCGGCCACCCAAGAGGAGGCCCTGGGATCTGGGATTTATTTATCTTCTATAATTGAAACTTTGTAGCCTTGAGTTTGGCCAGGAAGTTTAGCTTCCTCTGTCACCAGGGAAACCCAAGCCTCCTGCTCATTCTGTGGCTTCAGCCATTTTTATTGGGATTTATCTATCTTCTATCATTGAAACTTTTTAGGCTTGAGCGAAGGCCAGGGGTGACCAGAGCAGGTGGAAAGCTTGGCTTCCTCCTTCGCCAAGGAAACCCAAGCCTCCTGCTCGCTCCGTGGCTGGCTGCCATCTTTGGTTGGGTTAATTTGCATACTTGCTACTGTTTGACTGGTGGGTGTGGCTTGTGGGTGTAGCAGAGTAGTGGTTAATTTGCATATTACTCTTTTATTAGATAAGATAGCTGTATTAGAGCCCATTGAATCATCCCTGCTCCCTTATAGACTATTCCTTTTTTAAAAATATATATATATTTTATTGATTTCTTACAGAGAGGAAGAGAGAGGGATAAAGAGTTAGAAACATCTATGAGAGAGAATCATGCATCATCTGCCTCCTGCACACCCTACTGGGGATGTGCCCGCAACCAAGGTACATGCCCTTGACTGGACCTGGGACCTTTCAGTCCGCAGGCTGACGCTCTATCCACTGAGCCAAACCGGTTTCGGCAACCATCCCTTTCTAGTATGCACATGTGTTTGGCTACTGGGCCATTCTGTTTTTCCTCTCTCTCACCGGCATCCAGCTGACTTAAATACCTGTGCCTGCTCGTTGAGCACCTAGTGTTTAGGCTCCACTTTAACAATCTTTCTGTCTGGACTCGATGTTACCTGGTTAATCACAAGTAAGCTTGCATGAGCACAGCTTTATCTTCATGATTTGGAGCTATACTCTGTCTCACTGAATGACCAGAAACTTGGGAACCAGCCTCTTTGATCAGCTCTTTCATACGCAATCTAATTATTTGCCCACATTTGTTGAGTAGCTCAGGGGGATGCTTAAATCTCTCTATGCAGTGTACAGTAGCTCTCTGTCTGGTTGTTATTGCTGTCATTTTCCTTCAGTCTTTTAAATAGCAACCCAAAAATCCTCCCAATAGTTTTTTGTGGGTTTTTTTTTGAAAAACTTTTTTTAAGGCCCTGGCCAGGTAGCTTAGTTGGTTAGAACATTGTCCCAATAACTTTTTTAAAAGTTTTTTATTTTTTTAGGCCTGAATAAAGTTATTTGCTTCTATTGATAGACAATGTGGAGCTCATACTGAAAACCATCAATAACCAGCACAGCATTGAGAGTCAAGACAATGACCAGCCGGACTATGACAGTGTGGCGTCAGATGAAGACACAGATCTGGAAGCCACTGCCAGCAAGGCAAACAGGCAGAAGGTGAGATGACACACAGGAAGGGAGACTGTGATTCTTTTAAACATCTTTTCTCCTGCAGAATTGCCTTACTTATAAGCCACTTGAGGGCCAGCCCCGTGGCAGTAGGAGAGTTGAGCTCACTGACGAGCTTGGGCCCAGCAGAGGTCAGGCGAGGTAAGTGGTTTTAAAAGTGGGAGTCCTTGCTGAGTGCCATAGCCCTGCTGCAGCGGGGACTGTAAAACTTGTGAGGAGGGACTGTGTGCTTACCCTTTCAACAAATGCTTACCGGGGACTTCTCTGAGCGATGCTCCCCGACTGAGGCCTGGTCCCTTTCCTGTGGGGCTGTCACTGCCTAAGAGGAGAGGCAGCTGCAGCAAGAGGCACACACTGATGCGTGTCATAAGACGGGGAGGCGAGAGGAGGCACAACGTGTTGCTGAGGCGGGTAGCGTAGGCTTTGTAATAGGATGGCTCTGAATGCGTCTTAAAGGACGCACTGACTGGCCACGTGAAAAGGCAGGGAAGAGTGATCTAGGCGGAGAAAATGAAATGAGGGCAGCTGTGGGGGCGCAGGGGGCGGACTGTGATGGCAGAGAGCCTAAAAGGAGTGGGAACTGGAGCTGCAGCACAGGGGAGGCCACACCATGTGCCAGACAGGAGCGTGCACCTCGGCAGGCAGAGCCGAGCCCAGGAAGCTTTTAGGGAGAGCAGGAGGCAGTGGTCAGCCATTTTGGGTCTTGTATTTTGGGAGGAGTATCTGGAAGTCCAGAGAGGAGAGGAAAGGAACCCAAGGGCTGGCCAGCCCACGGCAGGGCCTGGCTGGGCGGTCCAGATGGGAGAGAGCACTGTGGCAGAGTGAGCGCAGGGAGGAGCAGCAGGGGCTGGCCGGTCCTCCCTCTGCTGAATCCCCAGCACCTTGGCCCTGACCTGCCCACAGCGGGGCTCCGCAGACTCTTGAGGGTGTGTGGGCAGGAAGATGGAATAGACCAGCCTTGGCAATAAGTTGGATGTTTGAACGGGGGAGATAGACTCACAGAACATGTGTCGGGTTTGTAGCTCACATGACTGTGAGAACGGTGGTGCCATTGGCAGATGCAGGGAATGCGGAGAGGACAGTGCGAGTCACGCGTCTGAAACACCCCTGCCAGGTTTCCCCAGCAGCACCGCGTTCCCTCGGCGAACGTGAAGGTCATGGCAGGACCCTGTGGGGAAAGGGCCTCTGTGGACTGACGGGCCTCCACTCCTCTCTGCCCTGCACACCACTCCCTCCAGCTGAGCTCTGCCACTGGCTGAATGTTCTTCCTCTAGACAGCCGTTTGACTAATGTCCTCACCTCTTTAGGCTGCTGCTCACATCTCACCTCCCCACAGGCTTTCCCGTCTGTCTGAGCAAAATGCCACCTTCAGCCCTACCTGAGCCCCTGGCCGTGCCCTCCTCCATGTTACCCGTTCTCCTGTACACTTACCCCGCAGGCAGACTGTGGTCACTTGTTTTTATTTTCCCCTCCCTCACTCTGTTGGTTATGAATGCCATGGAGTAGGAATCGTAGTCTATTTTCTTTTCTTATATATCCCAGAACACTGCCTGGTGCTCAATCAACTTTTGTTGGAATGAATGAATTAAAGAATGAATAAAAAGAAAAAATGAATGAGCAGGAAAGGCAGACAAGACAAATGCATTTAGAGTCATGGTCAGAGGAGGTTTATAGCCCTACTGCCTGTTTTGTTAGAAAATATTGACTTTACATTTTTTCAAATATTATAGTAACCCCACCTTTATGTTTTATTTTTGCATTGCCCTCAGAAGCCTTGATTTAGTTTGATTAACTTTGCAGTCCAGCTGGCATGGTCAGAATTTGAAATTCTTTAGCTGTTAGTCTTGAATGTTATCATCGTCTCAGATTGTGAACATTTTCCCCAATTTATTTTTAGAGCCTAGATTCAGATTTATCAGATGGACCAGTCACTGTGCAGGAATTTATGGAGGTCAAAAACGCTCTAGTGGCTTCTGAGGCCAAGATACAACAGCTAATGAAGGTGAATAACAACTTGAGTGACGAGCTGAGAATTATGCAGAAAAAGGTAACATGTTAATAAATGCCAGGATGATTGACGCTTTAACCCCGTAGTATAAGGAAGAATCCCAGGCACAATACTTGTGGTTAGAGGGAAGAAAAACAGTTATTGTAACCTAAAAGTCTTGGGGCCAAGCTGTCTTTGGAAGTAGTATTTGGATATTGTAGGTAGCTCTGATAAATAGACACAGAGTAAGTGTCCCAATAGAAGAAACCTACAACCCATTAGGTGCTTCTGTCGGTTATAGTAATCCTTGCACCGTCTGTGCCTCCTGGGATCCCGGATGCCACTCCGCGGATGTGGTTCTTCCTATTGCTCATCCTACAAGAATACTCATTCCGGAAAGACAGAGCAGACGAAGGCCCTGGCGGGTACATGTGTTATCAGCGTTCCACGTCACGCCCCACCCCACGCCAGGCAAGGGGTGCTGTCCTCTTCGCTCTTCCTCTGAGTTGTTCACCCCGCCCTGGCCGCCCTGGCCGGCACCCCCACTTTACTTTTCACAGTGCTTCCCCTCTGGTTACGATTCCTCAGAGCTTAGGGCAGGTTCTCTGTGAATATAAGCAAACATTCTGTTTACATTGTGAGAGAGGTTCACTAATAACCCATTTGCTTAGCATTTTCTCGTTCACTGCCTTTTAAGAGAGTGAGAAATATATGAATATATTAATCCCTAAAAGAAGCATGGCTAACAATAGCAAGGAATTTGCTTAAGATGTGGATTACGTATGTAATTTTTAATGAGAATTCTAAGAAAAGAAAGTTGAAAACTTCATCCTTCAATTCTCCACAATATGGATTTTGTACACTTCCCTCAGACAGAAACAAAACAAAGAGTCATGCTTCCGAATCGTGATCAAGAGCAGAGGCCGTGGTGCAGTCGTTGTGGCTGGGCCCTTTTCCGGGGTGCTCCCCGAAGGAAGGCCACAGAACTAGGGGGCCGAGCCCTCTGCTTGGCAGGGAAGTACCCTGCCGTGCGCCTTGGCCCGGGCGTGGTGGAGGGTTCT
The DNA here is from genome assembly GCA_963924515.1 of Vespertilio murinus. Classification (NCBI taxonomy): domain Eukaryota; kingdom Metazoa; phylum Chordata; class Mammalia; order Chiroptera; family Vespertilionidae; genus Vespertilio; species Vespertilio murinus. Next base: position 2,981,681 of record OZ004720.1, on the reverse strand, counting down.
TTAGGTGCTGAGTTCTAGATCATTTGTGGAGGCCTTTTTGAGACAGACGGCTCTACTGGTTGTCATGGGAGGGGACACGAAGAGCAGTCAGATTTTAACCCAACACTGTTCTGGGCCGCGCTGGCCCTGGCGTGCGGCCGTAACACAGGGCCTGCACTTCCTCTGTCTTTTCTGAAATACCTGTTTACTAAATTACAGTTTGACCCATTAATTGAATTAATAATTTTGTTGAGGTACCTTTTTCTGAAACATGCTGACATTGCCACTGTAAATCAACCTGCTAAGCATCAGCTTTTTGATTCTTTAATGCTCCTTTTAGTAATTGCCAGAGATAACCTATCTCTGAAAGCAAATAATTTGGCTTCTTTAAGAAGTATAGAATGAAATTATTTGCTGTTGCTCATGGATTATTTCCTTAATTCTTGGAAAAGCTTTTGATTTCCGAAACTATTGGATTAGCTGTAAATTTTCATTTTCTGTTATACTCCTTCCAAATAAAAAAAGTGGTCTAGTTCTGATTTAGATAAGTATTCTGATTCATCCAAGACGTCTCTCTAAATACAGAATACTGAAGTTCTTAAAAATTGAGACCAGGAACTTGTGCTCATCAAAACACTTGCAAGCAAAATCCAGACTGGATGTTTCAGAGACACGAAACATCCTTGTCTTAAACACTCGAAGAGAAGGCTTTTACATAGACAGACATGTGACCGGACACCCACTCCTTCGCCGGCAGGCATGTGTCAGTCACGCTCCTCATTCTTTGGACCCTGGCCATTTCACTTTAGGATATGGGTTCCCTAGTACATTCTTTTGACCGGCACCTTACGCTTGTCTGTGTCCTGGAATGTAGGGATTTCCATGGCTGCTTGGCACTTTGCAGCTGTTGTCCCTTCTTTGGGAAGGGAGTTGCAGATATGTGAGATCCTGAGGCCTTTGTGGGGGAGAAGCGGTCCTTAGTGGGCCACTCCTCGAGAAGACGGAGGATGAGGGCATTTCTCTGACAGAGGTAGTACGCCAGGCTTTCACAGAAGCTTGGCACTCTTAAGATAAAGTATGTGAGATACGTTTATTTAACAAGATGTATTGATTTTATTTCAAAGTTAGGTAAAGTTTTTTAATATATAAATATATTGAGTTGACAAAGTAGCGTGATTTCTATTTGATCTTTCACATTTTAACAGTTGCTTGGAAAAGATGCTAATTAATGAAGAGGAGCAGCCACTATTGGTGCATTTTCAGAGATCGGTGCTTTATAAATAAAAATTGAAAGTAACTCCTAACACTGAATGGTTTGCTATCGAAAAAGTAATGATCTTCTGGTGCAGATACAGTTGCTTGCGGACCTGAGCCTTGGCCCTGTGGGCAGTTTGGTCAGATTTTACAGTCACTGTCCAAGAGTAGACAGCTGAACTCACACCACACCCAGCTTAGACAGTGTCACGGAAGATGAAGGAGCACCAGAGGGGAAGGACATTGCAGCTGGACTCAGTTAATTGTGTTTAAAATGCCAGACGCCAACGAGTAACATGATTCCTTGCTGATCCCTTAACTCGAATTCATCAGACACCATGAAGCAGCCTGCATGTGAGGAATGGAAAGAACATTCAGGGTCTCCGAGTGACAGCCTCTAACCAAAGCGGGTGGTGCCAGGCAGATTAGAGTGTTTAAAGCTGACACCATCGCGGTCGAGATTTTGGGTGACAAAACCAAAGGAGAGAGAGGCCACATATTCCAGCTCTGGCTGAAAGCTGATCGATCAGTCACCAAAGGGAAGCGAGCGTGCTACGTGGAGCGTTCAGATGAAGATGTTAACAGAACAGGTCCAGTTTTCTGTGTAATATGTTAATATAGCAAGCATACCATGATTCGGTTCCCTCTCTTTTTTAACATGTGCTACATTGTTTGGAACATCAAGAATATTATGTAATAAAAGCTTGTTGATTATAATTTTTCCTGTTGGCTTTCTGGGAAGTAGCTGACCTGATTTTTCATAAGCTGAACTTTACTGTCTTTCTTGCTTTGCTCAGCAACTCCAGTAACTTTTGTGCTGCTTCCATGGTGTCCGCTGGCATTTTGTCAAATTGCTCAGGGCTCATTTGAAAAGCAAGTTACTTACACGATGTCTTAATGATCTCAAGCTCTTGCTAGCAACAACCTTAGGAAAATCCAGAATTCAGCTTGCCTGCAAACATTTCTCAGGTCTGCCATGACCAAATTTTAAGTTGTTAGACATTTGTTTTTAAAAAACCTAATCTGCAACTTTTCCACATTTAGAAATTAAGCTGTTTATCATGCTTCAGTGATGAAGTGAGTTGATTGCGTTTCATTCATTCTAGAAGATAGAGTTCTCATTTATAGTTGCCTTTTACTTTCAACCCAGCTAGCTGCTATTGTTTTTATTGTTTAAAGCTGGTAGTTGTATGCATTTATTTGGTGTTTGCTTTTTCTGCTTGCTGTAGAAAAACACAGTCCCACTGCCAAACATTTCTTTCAGCTTCAAACACTCCAGAGTGAAAATTCGAACCTCAGGAAACAGGCCTCAACCAAAATATATCAGGTGCAAACGGGTTCTGAGTACCCAGATACTTCCAACCACTCTTCCTTAAAGCGACGTCCATCTGCCCGGGGCAGTAGACCCATGTCCATGTACGAGACGGGATCGGGTCAGAAGCCGTACCTCCCAGTGGGAGAAGCGAACCACCCCGAAGAGAGCAGGACGAGGCTGCAGCCGTTCCCCGCACACGTAAGTACCACCGCTGGCGCTTCCCGGTGCCCTGTGCAGCCCGCCTCCTGCATTCCCTCCTCTGAACCTGGAGATGCCACGTCTCTGCTCTGCCTCATTGCGCTATGAGAGCTGTGTTTGCTGTTTTAACACGTTGACAGATGCTGTGGGAGCACCACAAGCAACAGGGTCATTGGCCAAAAGTTCTCCCCTCCACTTTCTCTCCCTATGGTAATCGTATTTTCTTAACAACCAACTTTCTTCCCCATTTCCAAAAACAAAAACAAACTGTTAAGGTTGCCACTAGAAGTAAGTGCCATCTTCTTTGAGGTCGATACGACAGGTGCATGCCCCTTTATGAGCTAGAGCCCTTAGAATGCAAGGTGCCTTCTCTGCTCCTCCCAGTTGAGCAGGTGGCATCTGTGGTCGACATACACAGCTTCTGCACGTGTGGTCATCGTGCCTGCTTTCTTTGCATCCCCCGCCTCCCCATTGTGGAGGAAGCACTGCTTTGTCCTTTCATAAGAATGAGGTGTAAAAACTACATCGATTTTGCAAGTGTTGTATTCCAAAGATTGTGTTTTGTAACAGGCTGCTAACATCTTATTTTACAATGGGGTAATAATTGTGTTGTGAAATAATATATTTTTTCCAGATTGATTTATTTTAAAAATCTGTTTTGACCAAATGTCACAGATGTTTTGAACTTATGTGATAATTTTAGAGAATAATTTTTTTTATCTTTTTGAATGTCACAGTTGTTATTTTTTTCAGTCAGATTTTGTAAGAGTTTCCAAAAAATTCTCAGAGCAAATTTAAAGTAAAGTATGTATATGGTCTAGTAAATTGAGCCCTACTTTAATTTTGTCCAGCTTTAGTGTGGTAAAATTACTGTGTTATATATTGTAATTGGGAGTATATTCAACTTTTTAAGTTGTTTGGGCTAAACATTCTAAAGCAGTTGATGTGATACTTTTGGTGTAATGGAATGTCATTGAACTAAATTAAAAAACTCGTTTTTGTGTAACCGAAAACAAAATTTAAGAAAAGCAAACTTTGTTAGTTTTCTAGTGTATATTTTTATTTTAGAAACACTTAGAATGTAAGGATGTCATTATTTTATTATTGTAAAAGTTTTATATCTACTAAAAAATAGATTGATAACATACCAACTTTTAATCATTCATATAGTTTCTTATTTCATATTATCTGTGTTAATTAAAAATATTTGTGTAAGGCTATTTTTTTAAAAACTACCGGCAAATTTGACAAATTATGCTAGATATTATCTTCTCCTTTAAATTGAAGAAAATTCCTAGTAATTTCTGGAAGGCATTTCACTAAGGGATTAAACAAGTCTGGGCATTTGTCATCGGCTAGTGTGGCAGTCAGCTGCCTGTCACAGAAACTTCAGCACTGATCTCGAGGATTGAGTAGCTTTTTAAGATTCTTCCTGGGAAACCGGGTAGGTGGTAGGGCTTTTGTTGTATGTATTTTCCCGAGTGTGTTTCTTTTTCCCCTTTTAGATCGGGAGGAGTGCACTTGTGACCTCCTCTTCATCTCTGCCTTCCTTCCCCTCCACACTTTCCTGGTCCAGGGACGAAAGCACCCGAAGGGTTAAGTACACTCTGAATGGCCGGCTCTCTGGAGGAGGGGCAGCTCCTGGGCGCTTGTGTTTCTGGCCCTCCTGTCCTGCTGATTGCCCTCTGTCCTGCATGAGGCAGCTCCTGGCAGCATGCATGGACCACGCACACGTCTGTGGGAGACGGCCACCCTTTCGTCTAACTCCACATTGCTCTGTTTCACGTACTATTTAATCAAGTTCACAATTTACCCTGTAACATTTATTCTGAGCTTACTGTCACTGTGAACAATCAGAATATTAGCTGGCTGCTGGTGAAATATTGTAGTAGGGCACATCTGACAGATTAGTTCAGAGCTTCAGTTATCACGTTAAAGCTAGTATATTTGGACTAACTGAAACACCAAGACACCATGCTTTTTTATATCTTTTAGCCTCTTAACATACTTTGTCAGCACCATACTTGACAGACCAAGGTTTTGCCGTCCATGCGTCTCATGCAAGCATTGCAATACTTAGCAGAACTGGAGGTCTTGGCAGCTGTTGGTATGAAACTGTTCACTTTATTAGTTGGTCAAGTCCAACTTCCTTTTTTGTTGTTGTTTTAATCTTCACCTGAGGATATTTTTTCCATTTATTTTTTAGGGAAAGTAGAAGAGAGAGGGAAAGACAGAAAGAAACATTGATGTGAGAGAAACACATTGATTGGTTACCTCCTGCGTGAGCCCCAACCAGGGCTCGGGCCAGGGAGGAACCTGCAACCGAGGTGCGTGCCCTTGACTGGAATAGAACCGGGACCCTTTGGTCCACAAGCTGATGCTCTATGCACTGATCCAAACTGGCTAGGACTCAATTAATTAATTAAAAAATATTGATTTCAGAGAGGAAGGGAGAGGGAGAGATAGAAATATTACTGATGAGAGAGAATCATTGATTGGCTACCTCCTGCATGCTTCCTGAGTCTGCAACTCAGGCATGTGCCCTGGTCGAGAATCGAACCATGACCTCCTGGTTCATAGTTTGACACAACCACCTGAACCACACTGGCCAGATCCTATTAATGATTTTAGAGAGAATGGAAGGAAGGGAGGGGAAGGAGAAAAGAGGGAGAGAGAGAAAAACATAAATGTGAGAGAGCCAAATCGATTGGTTGCTTCTTGCATGCTCCCCAGCCGGGGCTGGGGATAGGATCTGGACCCTTTGGGGCACGGGCCGACATTCTGGCCATGTAACCACAGAGGGAGGCAGAGCAAGTTCACTTTCTGATGTACAACTTGCATTCCCGGTAACAGCACACGATTCAGGCAAACTCCATTTAGAATAGCTAGGTAACAAGTATTTATTAAGTTGAGTCCAACTCCTCCATTCGCAGCCTTTTTCTTTTTTTTTAAATTGATTTCAGAGACAGGAAGTGAGGAAGAGAGAGTGGCAGGGGAGGGAGGGGAGAGAAATGTGAAACATCAATCAGTTTCCTCCCACACATGCCCCTACCAGGGATCAAACCACCACCTTTTGGTGCACAAGATAATGCTCCAACCAACTGGGCCACACCAGCCAGGGTCAAACCCAGCTTTTTGTGTGTCAGTGGAAAGGTCCGAGGGATGGAGGTGACGTCCCGGCTCCCAAAGGCACTGTCCATTTGAAAGACAGTCTCACGCGTGAAGCGCACATGCCGGCAAGCTGAGACATGCTGGAGAGAGCGAAAGCCTTGAAGACCTGCAGGCAGGCCCCGCTCACTCTCCGCCCCGGGGGGACGAACTCGGTGAGGGAGGAACGGGAGTGTGGGTGCGGCCACCGCTGTGGACACAGTAGGATTTGCACCTGGCCGATTCCGTCTCCTGCACATGCGCAGGGAAGATGAGTTGTTCTCTCCACTGCCAGTGCCACACGGCACGTGGGGCCCTTCGGGGCTTCTTTCCCGCAGCTGGGAGGCAGTCTACTGAGAAGAAGACTAGACACAGGCGTGAATCGCCAAGTCTTCTGACCAGGTGTAAAAGGAACTGCAATGTTTTTATTATAATATTTCAGTTAAACTAAGGGACAGTTAATAGAAATGAAATATCTCATGAACTTTTAAGCGAACTTTTGTCCACTATGAAATTAAAAAACCAAAACTCCCCCCCCCCCCCCCCCCCCCGGTAGTTTTGAGAATAATTGCAAGGACTGTTTTTTTTTCCACTTTAATATGTTTTATTGATTTTTTTACAGAGAGGAAGGGAGAGAGAGATAGGGAGCTAGAAACATCGATGAGAGAGAAACATCAATCAGCTGCCTCCTGCATGCCCTCCACTGGGGATGTGCCCACTACCAAGGTACATGCTCTTGACCGGAATCGAACCTGGGACCCCTCAGTCCGCAGGTCAACGCTCTATCCACTGAGCCAAACCGGCTTTGGCAAGGACTGCTTTTTGAAATGGAGTTTTATACAAGATTAACAATTAAGTCATTTAAACTGATAATCCTGAATATTCCTGGAAGCTTTATCATGAGTTTAGGTTCATATGGCATGTCTATATTTTTTAAAAATTGCAAATCTATAGAATAAACTGAACCAGCACCAGCTACTCAGTAACTTTTCTATTAACAGCTTTGAGAGAGCAGCACTTTTAACTAATGGTTCTTACCTCTGCATGTTCACAATCATTTTTCACAAAATTAAATGCTGGCTAACTTGAAATCCTATATATGTTTTTGCTGACAATAATGAAGAACTTAATTCGTAAGTAACTGATTTCCTGCCAAACATTGTTTTCAGTACTGGAGAAATATTTCCTGAGTACTTTTATTAGATATATGAGTTATAACTCTTCTAAAATGTCTAAATGAAACTTGGTACTTTTGATCATTGTGGCAGTAGTGCATTCGATTAGTAATTATCAAATTTATATTAAGGAAGGCAAAAAGGTCCAATATAAAATGTGAGATTTTCTGGGTATAATTCTATTTTCTGGATTTTTCCACTGGAGCAGCTCTGGATGAATTTTCCAGAATAATTACTTAAGTACGAGTCTTTCTATTACATTTACGTGTGTGTGTGTGTGTGTGTGTGTAAACTGAAGGAAAAGAAATTTAAAGATTGGTCAAACACTCCCTGTGAAAGGTAAGCTGGGTGTTTGTTCTGTTTTTGAGGTCACCTGTGAAGATCCTGCTTTTGCTGAGCCTGCACCGGACACGGCCTGCCTTTGGTCTTCCATCTAGACAGCCAGTAGCCAGGGACTCACAGGTTGACTCATAAAGCCAGATCAAAATGGGCAGCAAGTGAAGCAGAAATGGCTTTCTTGTAGGAGATATAAACAAAGGGATCTTAAAAGTTATAGTCAATTTACAGAACTTAACCTCTCTAAGCTGTGGTTGGCAAACTGCGGCTCTAGAGCCACACATTAGTCAAATATCAACAGTACAACAATTGAAATTTCTTTAAAAATCTATTTTATTAATATTTTACAGAGAGGAAGAGAGAGAGACAGAGCTAGAAACATTGAAGAGAAACATCGACCAGCTGCCTCCTGCACACCCCCCACTGGGGATGTGCCAGCAACCAGTGTACATGCCCTTGACCGGAATCGAACCCGGGACCTTTCAGTCCACAGACTGACGCTCTATCACTGAGCCAAACTGGTTTCGGCTTGAAATTTCTTTTGAGAGCCAAATTTTTTAAACTTAAACTTCTAACGCCACTTCTTCAAAATAGACTTGCCCAGGTTGTGGTATTTTGTGAAAGAGCCACACTCAAGGGTTCAAAGAGCCTCATGTGGCTTGAGAGCTGCAGTTTGCCGACCACAGCTCTAAGCTAACACTTTTAATCAGTTGGCAGATGAGTTTGAGTGGATAAAGTATGAATTTTAGGAGCCAGCTAGGACCAAATAGAGCATTTGGGGGAACGTGAAAGAGCATTTTCCCTGGGAGAGGAAAGGGACGCCATGAAGATAGTAAGCAAACTGTGATGTGGATTAGGAGCTTTCCCCTGGGCGCTGGCTGCCTTGCCTGTCCACAAAGGGCTTCAGGGGACCAGGCAGCATTACAAATAAGGAGCAAATAATTCGATTTTATGTAGATTTTTCTTAAATAGACTTACTCTAAAGTAGCCACTCTTTTGGATGACACTGTCGGGTCTCCAGATGTTTAAGGCTCTTAATTTACAGTTGACCCTCAAACAACATGGGGTTGGAGACAGCCCCTGCATTCAGAAATATGATTATAACTTAAGTTGGTCCTTTGCACATGCAGATGTCCAACCACCAGTTAGTTGACCCTTGAACCATGTGGGTCTGAACTACGTGTGCCAATCGAACTGTGCAGGTCAAGTGAAAAAAATGTTGTGGCCCTGGCCGGGTAGCTCGGTTACATCGTTCTGACAGGCCAAGATTGCGAGTTTGATCCCCGGTCAGGGCACATGCAAGAATCAACCAATGAATGCATAGTACATGGAACAACTAATCAGTGTTTCTCTCTATTACTCAGAAAAATCAATCTTGTATTTTTTTTTTAATGTATTTTTAAATTGGTTTTAGAGAAAGAGGAAGGGACAGAAACATCGATCTGCTGCCTCCTGCATACCCTCTACCGGGGATCAAGCCAGCAATCTGGGCGTGTGCCTAACCAGTAATGGAACCACACTGACTTCTTGGTGCATGAGTCAGTGCTCAACCACTGAGCCACACCTGCCGGGCCATTCCTGTATTCTTTAAGGAACACCTGTATAGCTATTTTTAGCCACATTTTATTGCAGCATTAGTATAATTCCTTAAGTCACATGTTTTTATTAACTTGGATTAAATTCAAGGTGAGAGCTGGAAATAGCTTAGGTTTGTATTTTGTGAAGTAATCAGTTTAGGTTTTAAATCAGCTTCCACTGATTTCTATTCTAGATGAAGACGTTCTCAAGCATTGTGGCTGAAATACATCCTGAGGGATACCATGTTGGCTAAATAATTCAAGGGGATGTGGTCTCCTTCAAGTCTGTCACCTTGAAAGGCCCTGTACTGCCAAGGCTGGTTTGGCTCAGTGGATAGAGCATTGGCCTGCGGACTGAAGGGTCCCGGGTTCGATTCCGGTCAAGGGCATGTACTTTGGTTTCGGGCACATCCCTAGTGGGGGGCGTGCAGGAGGCAGCTGATTGATGACTCTCTCTCCTCGATGTTTCTAACTCTATCCCTCTCCTTTCCTCTCTGTAAAAAATCAATAAAATGTATTTTAAAAAATAATAAAAAAATAAAAAGGTCAGACATCAAGCTGCTATTATCATAAGAATTAGAGAATAGTCTGACTTAAAAAAAAAAAAAAAAGGCCCTGTACTTAGCAGTGCTGCCATTTGCTCAAGGCATTTTTACCATTCCTCTTTTAAATCTGCCTCCCATTTTTTAATTTCCACAGTTGCATCAAATCTTTATATTTTGAAGGTTAGGTGTTTTGGGAAACAGATAAAAATGGTTGGAAATCAAGTATACACCAGGTTAATCTATTTTGATTCTCAAACAACATGTGGCAATCAATCACTACTAGTTTTCTGCTCTGGTGACCCCCTCTGAGGAGTCCTGGAGAGCCGCTGTGCTTGGGGCCGGGGTGAGCCTCCGCGCCCAGGCCCGGATATCGGAGGGAGCAGGAGGCCTGGGCGCTCGGTCCTGTTTTCCGCGGCGTCTGTGGCCTTGGGGATGCACTTTCTCACCGGGTGTCAGACTGGATAATGTGCGGGCAGCTTCCGGTGCTGGGGGTCAGTGGTGTCTGAGTGCAGGAGTTGGCTGCTCAGTGGGACTCACTGTCACAGTTAAACTCGTGTCCCTTAGAGAACGAGATGTGGGTGTGTTGCCTTGTGTGTGTGCATTAGTTTGTACCGAGGATCTGCTTATGGAGTAGCCACTGAGCGAAGGATGTGCCCAGAGAAGAGTGTTTCTGTGTCACTGCTCCTCTTTCACCCGGTTCTCAGTAAAGGGTTGGCTCCGTGAGGTCTGGGCCGCGCAGCAGGGAGTCCTGGAGAGAGTGGCTCCTCAGTGGTGTCCGATGCTCGGCACCAACGGGCCCCTTGTTTCTCTTGCAGGCGTCCAGGCTGGAGAAGCAGAACAGCACACCTGAAAGCGACTATGACAACACTCCCAACGACACGGACCCAGATGACATGGGGTACAGCTGCGGGAGGGGGGGGGGGGTCGGGCTCTGAAACCAGTTATCTAGCCAGCCATGGTCATCACCTGCACCCCTTTTCTCTGTTTCCAGACCCATAAAGTCTTAAAATATTGAGGCATAAGTTCATAGGTCAGCACCTCTTCTCATCACACGTTATTGCCACTGGGGGCTTTTTTTCCTGTACCAGCACATTTTATGTCTCTAAGTCTTGAAATGTGCTTCAGATCAGTACTTTAAGTCACTGTTAGGTTATATTCTGCATTTTTACCCTGTCAGACTGGCTCAGTTAGGGATGGCTTTCTAATAGCACACCCTCCCCGTCCGGTGTTCCCTGCCTTTCCTCATCTTTCCCCTTTCCACAAGAGCCATCATTTCCAGCCCCGTAGTGACTGGAAGAGCTTCCATGTGCGCTGCGGCTGCCTGTTGGTGAACAGCCTTACCACGAGTCTCCTGCCAGACAGGATAAAGGAAACCACAGAAGCAGGCTGCTCTGTGTTCAGCAAATGCACGCAGTGGCTCCTGGCAGCAGACACAGCTGATAAGCACGTCTTCTGCGATGCCCACAGGTCAAGCAGGAAGGGCAGGCAGAGGAGTATGGCGTGGCAAGGTGATGGCTCAATGCCAGATATGGCAGAACCCTCCACGGCCCCAAGCCCCATCCTCCCCAGCACGGAAGACGTCATCCGGAAGACTGAGCAGATCACCAAAAACATCCAGGAACTCTTACGAGCAGCCCAGGAAAACAAACATGACAGGTAGGGCTTAACCCCGGGGAGCTGCACATGCCCTCAGGTGCGCTCCAGTCTGGAGCGGGGCTTTGTCAATGTCCTCATTTTAAAGGGTTTTTAAAATTTCGGGTTTATGTAACAGGTCTAAGAACAAATTTGTAAATTTAGGGTTTTTTTTTTTACATGTTATTTTCAGTTTTTCATTCTTCTTAGGAAGTACTCTGAAAATAAATGTCTCTAGGAATAGAATGGCGGTGTAGTTGGGACAGTGAAATTCCTGTTCTAGGCAGAGAAGGGAAGCTCCTGAGAACTTGCCCTTGATTCTTCCCAGCACCACTCCTCCCTGGGATTGCCTCAGCTGGCCAGTTTGCCGATGTGAGGATATCCTGCCATGAGCTGATTTCTCACGTCTCCCGCGTGTGCCTGTGCTTGTCTGTGTATGAAATGTCTAAGACACAGTGGTTTACCGATAAGATTGCTCGAATCACCATTCACATAACTGTCGCTCACTCTGAGCAGAGCCAGTTCTAATGCATTCTTTTCTCTGAGAACTTCCTTTCAGCTGACTGTTCTGGGTGACATCCTAGTTTCATGTTGCTTAATGCATTGTTCTCTTCGGTAATTGTAAAAAATACAAATACCTGCCCTACAGCCATTTCTGGCTTCAAAGATCGCAGTATGGTGCTTGGTACAGTTTGGAAATTTTTTACTTTATAATGTACAGATTTATTCAATAAATGTCATGATCTGATTTCTCTTTTAAGACCATGAGACCCTGGCTGCTGTGGAATGAAGGGTCTCGGGTTTAATTCCCAGCTAAGGGCACATGCCTCTGTTGCAGGTTCTTTTTTGTTTGTTTTTCATTTTGTTTGTGTTTTCTTTTCGGTTGCAGGCTCGATTCCCTGCTTCAACCATGTGTAGAAAAGGCGGCCAATTGCTGTGTCTTTTCTCACATCAATGTTTCTCTCGCTCTCCCCATCCTCTCTCCCTTCCGCGCTCTAAAAATCAATGGAAAAAATATCCTCTGGTGAGGTTAAAAAAAAAAGAGAGAGAGACCATGAGAGAATGATGGAAAGATTTTAATCATTAGCTCATTCTTTTGGTTTAAACCAGAACTGGTGTAGAGAGTTTATATTTTACAACTTGTTTGATGTTCTATTAAATCTCTGGTTACTCACATATTCGAGGCGCTGTTATTCACAACTTTGTATCGTACTAACTAAACCCATGCCTTTTCCTCCCACTGACCCATTGCTTGCGTTCTCTGCAGTGGACCAATAGCCACGCGGGCACATGCAGGCAGGTCCTGGCCCCCGGTCTAAGCAAGCTCCCCTCCGCCCTGACCGCCCTCAGCCTGGTTCTGTCCCTGCCTGCATCTCTCTCCCACACTCACATGCCCAGGAAATCACACAATTCAGGATTACTACACATTATGCACAAAAGCCTTTTGGGGAAAGATAATTTGAAAAACACCCTCTGATAACGGAGGAGGACTTCGTTGATCTGTGTGTGCTTGCTTTTGCCGCTTATTCGGGACTTTTCTTAAATGTCTTATATTGAATGAATTTTTGAGAGATGACCTTAGGAAAAATATCTTCTTTGTGTAGCAAGGGAAAGGGGTGAATTATATTTTTGGATCAACATGAAAACCCTAACCAGCAAAATGTAAAACACATATGGATAACATACAACTTAAAATAGATGTGTTCTCAGTAAATGTGGTATTAGTGGGCACACTAGTGCAAGAAACGTTATGTCTGATACAGGGGTTGCTGGGGACATTGCTTTTTCCTCTGAGTGTCTGTGTGGCCAGATGGATTGTTGCCCCTTGAAATTGGCAAGTTAAGTAACCCCTTATGCACTGGCATTTTGCTATTACATGGTGTGTGGTGCTATCTGCTCACAAAGTTAAAAGTGAGGATTTCCGCCAAAACCGGTTTGGCTCAGTGGTAGAGCGTCGGTCTGCGGACTGAAAGGTCCCGGGTTCGATTCCGGTCAAGGGCATGTACATTGGTTGCGGGCACATCCCCGGTAGGGGGTGTGCAAGAGGCAGCTGGTTGATGTTTCTCTCTCATCGATGTTTCTAGCTCTCTATCTCTCTCCCTTCCTCTCTATAAAATATCAATAAAATATATTAAAAAAAAAAAAAAGTGAGGATTTCCCATTCGAAGGCATTTTGAAATAATATAAACCATTTTCTTGAAATGCGATGGTTTCATTAAAATGTAAGCAGTCTTTTTTTCTGAATAAGTTTTTCCCCCAATTACAGTAATATTTTATATTAGTTTCCTGCATATAGCTTAGTGGTTAGACATTTATATAATTTACAAAGTAATCCCCCACCTGGCACCATACATAGTTATTAAAATGTAGGCATTCTTTATTAAAATCGCTTTGATACTAGATTTCTTACAAAGATGAAGTACAGAGGTTGCTGATGACAATTTGTAAGCAGAAGCTAACTTAATGAGCTAAAAAATGGGGAAAGAATGTTTTTTGAAGGTGTTAAGTGCTAGGGTGGATGTTGAAGGACTTGGCTTTGTGTCTTAGGAAGGAAAGTTTAAAACATAGCCATGTGGGTTCTTGTGTAAGGCCAAACCTTTGTATTCACACCGCATTTCCCACACGCTCCCAAAGCGCTTTTCCCACGCCCGTCTCCCTCCTGGGCCTGCGGCCATTTCTGGACGTAATACCCAGACCTGGGGCGGTGAGGTACCTAAGAGCTGTCACGTAACACCATGTTCGGTTTGTCTCTGTCTGCACCTTTTGGCGTGTACTCAGGGCAGAAGTAGAACATTTTTAAGGTGCAGGAAACTAACCCCATGTGTTGCTTGTCATAATGCCAATATTAGAACCGTAAATGAAACCAAAGGCTCAAATATTCCAGTTCTCATCACCCAGGAAGTCAGAATCACCAGTCATCAGTGAAAAGGGACTTGCTATTTGAAAAAAAAGAAGTGTGAATCCATTGCCTCGTGCAGGAGAGGCCTGGGGTGTGGCAGTGAGAGGCCTGGGCTGGAGGCTGCGTGGCCGGGTGGAGGACCTTGGACAAGTTCCTTGGAGGCTGGGGGGGCAGCTGCAGGACCTGGGATAAGTCTCTGCCTCTCCAGGACCCCGCTTCCTAACTAAACAACGGGTGTGAGACAGCACCACCTCACGGGACTGTTGGGAGGACTGCATGAGTCTTTGCAAAGCACTGAGAACGGAGCCCTGCACAAAAGTAGGAGGACGGGCAGATTGAATGCACTCTGTTGTCTTTGAGCTTGTCCACAAGCAAAGAGCTGGCTGTGCTCAGAGCTTTTTGTTGTTGTTAATCCTCATCTGAGGATATTTTCCATTGGTTTTTAGGGAGAGCAGAAGAGAGAGGGAAAGACAGAAACATCGATGTGAGAGAAACACATTAATTGGTTCCCTCCTGCATGAGCCCTGACCAAGGCCTGGGCTGCGGAGGAGCCTGCAACCAAAGTATGTGCTCCTGACCGGAATCGAACCCAGGACCCTTTGGTCCACAGGCTGATGCTCTGTCCGCTGAGCATTTTATTAGCATTTTATTACAAAGTCCTGCTAGCGTTATGAGGAAGTGAATAAGTGATTGAGCAAGTAGATGCCGCTGATCTCAGTGCCTCCTCTTTGTCTAAAGTAGAGCTTTAGACATCCCAACAGTTCAGAGGCATTGAATGGAAGGAATTCAGAAATGTCTGTAGGTTTTTGCTTTTTAAAAGTATATTTATGTTAATTTCAAAGAGGAAGGGAGAGGGAGAGATAGAAACAGCAGTGATGAGAGAGCATCATTGATCGGCGACCTCCTGCTGGGGACGGAGCCCACAACCCGGGCGTGTGCCCTGACCGGGAATTGAGCCGTGACCTCCTGGCTCAACAACTGAGCCACGTCAGCCGAGCTGTCTGTTTTTAAGTGTTGAGGTGCAGGCTCCAATTCTAAAGTATTTTTTTTTTAATATTTTATTTTTAACTTCTGTGCCCTTTTGCATGGAAATCCTTATTTTGTTTTCAAGAACTTGGGAAGATGAGAAGTAAACGGCCAGCTTGCGGTGTGAATATCTGTGCGGACTGTTTTGGGCCCCGCCTGGCCAGTGGTGCGGTGTTGCCTGTGCTTCACTCCCGGAGACGGTTTTGTCAGATGGGATGGCCTTTGAGGAAAGGAGAGGGGACGGTCTGTCACCGGTGGCCCCTGCCGGCGTGGGCCCATAGTGGCGGGCCTGGCCTCAGCCCCTTCGTTCGGGAACATCCATGGAACTGCTGGCCCCGGAGTGCTGCTGTCTCTGAGTTATTTTCCTGTCTTCGAATAACCTTTTCAATATTCTTGCAGTTATAGTCCCTGCTCAGAGAGGATACACCTGGCTGTTACAGAAATGGCCGCGTTATTTCCCAAAGTAAGTCACTTCCTACTTCCTTGGTTCAGATCCTTTTAAAAAAACTGCAAGGAATTTCTTCATTACATTATTATTTTTGTGTCACAAAGAGTCACATCTGTAAACAGTCAGATACAGTATTGAAACACTTTTGTTCTACATGAATACTGGCTTTAATAAGACAGGAATGTCTGAACTCAGTGCTGAAAAGCAACGCATTAATAGAATAAAAACAAAGCATTAATAGAACAATATTAATAAAATCAAATCTGGAATCTTTTACCCAAGTGGAATAATGTTTTTCAGAGCCTACCTCAGAATAGCACATCCTACTAAAATGATACTGCGTGCACTTTGACCTTTGAGTCAGAGCACTTTGGCATCTCACACCCACCAGGGGCTGCAAAGCTGGCAGTGCTCTGAGCACCCGGGGAAAGGTGCAGGCAAAGCTGCTCTCAGCGGGAGCAGCTGACGTTGTTTTCAGATGTTTGTTCCGCTCTTGGGTGTCCACCGGTACCTCATGCCAACGGGCCGTGTTTTCTGTTTAGAAACCCAAGTCTGACACGGTGAAGACTGCCCTCCGCTTGCTGACATCCAGTGCCTTCCGCCTGCAGTCCGAGTGCAAGAAGGCCCTCCCTGGGGACTGCAGCCCGCCCGCGGACACCCAGCTGGTCACCCAGCAGGTCATCCAGTGTGCCTACGACATCGCCAAGGCCGCCAAACAGCTGGTCACCATCACCACCAAAGAGAACAACAACTGAGTGATTTCCGGGCTTTTCAGAGTTCCGTTACAAATTTAGACGTGGAACTCGCAATTTTTATCAGAAACAAACATTTAATGAAAGCTTAAAACTTTTTTGAAAAAAACAACTCAGTATTATTTTTGCATGTTTTCTAACAAATTTTCAATTATTAATTTAACCCACTTGCCTTATTTTGTGACTATTTGCCAGTTTTCCTGATGTTCTGTTGTGCTGTCAGTGACTGTTGAGTTCATGATCATGGACATCCAAAAGCATAGCTTCATTGTTGCAAGTTCATTACCATTTATCCAGCCCTTAAAACTCCCTGCATATGTTAAAACTCTAAGTGAGATGTTTTAGTAAAACATTTTGAGAGAGTTGGTTTAAAAAAAAAATCAACATTATCTGTTCCCTACCAAGCATTGTGCAATATAAGTGAATTTTCTAACCTGTTGCAAAAATCTCTTTAAGTTTGGAGTATCTCCAAGCATGTATGAAGAGGACTTTGCCACTTTCTAAAAATAGTATAACGATTTCTCTTGGAAGGAAACCATGAATTGCTCCATTTCTTTTCACTGTTCTATCATGAGATGTTCTTTTTCTATCTTGATCTTCTATTTTATTATCATCCTGACGTCGCCGGGGCTTCAGATAAGCACTCATCCTCCACATCATGTGTCACTTGGCCACATTCTAGTAGGGGCATCGCCACGTTATCACACGTGGTCTGCTGCTCTGCCTTATCACAGGAACCGGACTTTCCTTCCCGCGGGCAGCGGGGGGGGGGGGGGGGGGGGGGGGGCAGCACCCCGCCATCGCTCCTGCGCCCCTCCCTCCCAGCGCTGCCGGGAGCCGCGGGGAGAGAAGCCCTCTGCTCCCCGACCTTGTTGGCCCCGCTCCCTCATCGGAAACTCGGTCACTCCTCTGACCACGGAACGCCTTCTTGCCACCTGCTTCGAGTAGCTCGTCCCCTTTAAGGACTTCTTGTGAGGTAAGATCATACGGTTGTCCGGTTTGACTTCTTTTTCACTGCCTTGCTGGTTTGTAAAGGTTCGACGTCAGCTTTCAGGAATTCCTTAGAGAGTTCTGCTGCCGCGGAGCCATGGAAGCGGTGTCAGCTCTGGGACACTCGGCGTTTCCTCCGCCGCTGGAGCCCTCCCTCGCTCTGAACGCTGAGCTCGCTCCGGGGCCTGCTACCCGCGGCCGCTGCGTGGCGTGGCTCGGCGCTGACCTGGACCAGAGGCCGGCAGTGTGCGGAGGGGACGGGGTGCGCAGGCGCGGAGCGGGCGCAGGGGCAGCAGGGGGCCCGGGCACACACGGGCACAGCAGCCCCAGCTCCACTGGGCTGCCAGGTGGAAAAGTGGATCCGGGTTGCCAGAGCATTTATTTCTCAAGAGACTCCAGGAATCTGGATGTTTTTGTGCCATCTGTTTATACATGCTGGCGACTACTGCGGACGTTTTCACAGCACGTGTGGGCGAGCAGTGGTCTCGAGGCCGGCAAACTGGTGCGAGCGGCTGCCCTGGTCCCACCTGGCTTAGCCTCCGAGCCAGGCCCATTCTGTGCCACCCTTCCCTCGCTTTGCCCAAATATGTCCCGTAGTGCTCCTTCACACGTGTGAAGAGGTCACAGTTATCCAAGTTGCCTCGATACATGCCGAATAAGCCTGCACTGTCACAGAACTGTTTGATTCACAATCAGCTTTGTAGCTTGACCGTAAACTCACGAAAGGAGCACCTTGCGGGTGTTTGCCTGACTGAGTCACTGTGTGGACGCTCCTGCCGGGTTCACGTCACCGAGTCGCTTGGGGAAAGGGTCCGTTCCCCAGAAGACCGTCCACGTGCTGATCGCACACCCTAAGTGCCAGGCTCGCCCGTGCCGAGGGGTGCTCCGGACTGCAGCTCCCGCCCGCGGGCACGCCCTCTGCCTGCTGCGCGCCCCGCTGCCTCTTCTAGCAAACGCCCGCCGCCCTCCGCCGGGCCAGCGGCCCTCAGGGAAGGCCGGCAGCCGCCTGGAGCTGGTGACCGTGGCCCGGAGGACAGGTTCCGAATGAGTCATCTGCGATGGGCGAAGCGGTGTCTTCCTCAGACACGAGCTGCGATGAAGGCGCTGCTGTTTCTGCCCTAGAGGAAGTCCGGGCTCAGGAGACCCGCGCTTGCAGGGTAAGAACCCCGCAGGGTTTGCTGAGGGCCCGGCGCCAGCATCGGGAAGAAGTCCCAGGCGGTGCGACACACGGTGCTAGCCGCCGGCTTCCTTCTCTGCGCCCGTCCCAGCCTCCGCCTCAGGGGGCCCGCCGAGGGCATGTGTCTGCACGACGCTCACCGCTCTTTGCACATGGGTCCCACAGCCTTGCACTGTCTGTGTCCCAATGCCGTGTTTTCCCTGTTCTCGGCCCCCTCCCCGAGCCGGTACCGGTAGGTCAGAGGTGCCCTTACACAGCGGGCACCTGCTGGGCGGCAGCGGCTCCAGCCGAGCTCTGGGAACTGAAGGCACCTCTGCCTCAATGCAAATGGTTCTTATTTGCCAAAGAGCAGTCGGGCCCGAAGACCCCCCACTGCCCGCCTCGGGTGGGAGCCGCAGGCCCCGGGCTGGGCGCGGGGGGGGCTAGCCTGCCGGCCCAGCCGCTGCGAGCTGCCCACACAGCATCTTCCTTCCGTCCCGGTTGAAGGTCACCCTTGTTTTTACAAAAGAAAAATGCTGCATAGGAATACTGAAATGCCTTTTATGGAAATGTGTGTTACCCATGTCACCCTTCCTTCTGCACTTCCTTCTCATTTTTATTGTACATTCTATTCTTGTAATTATTGTACAACCCTGTAAGCGTTGTAAAATTGTTTTGGAAGTTGTGCCTGCTAGTTACGCAATAAACAGGCTCCGTAACGGTCTCTGTGGTAATTCTGTTTCCCATCAAATAGTTGATGCTTCAGGTACTCACCAACTCACCCCCCCCCACACCCCCATGAGAGGGCACTGAAGAGGCTTCACCCGGCGTGGGTACAGGACTGATGTCCTTTCTCCTCCTCTGTGCTAGCAGCTTGTTTTGCTAGGAAACCCGCCTCGGGCATCAGCCCCAGGGATCTTCTCAGGACGAGCCCCCTTGTTTGTTAAATCCGGGGGGAGCTGGCCGAGCACGGGCTCCCTCCCCTCCCTCCCAGGCCAGCTGGTTGTGGGCTTGTCTCTAACTTTCACAGCAAGGCCACTGTGCAGGCTCACCGGGGGAC
The DNA here is from genome assembly GCA_963924515.1 of Vespertilio murinus. Taxonomy (NCBI): domain Eukaryota; kingdom Metazoa; phylum Chordata; class Mammalia; order Chiroptera; family Vespertilionidae; genus Vespertilio; species Vespertilio murinus. Next base: position 2,962,192 of record OZ004720.1, on the reverse strand, counting down.
GAACAGATCTACACCCGGTTCATCGTGGCCACCCTGTCCCCAACAGCCGTCCTCTGGAGAGGTGACTCGGGCTCTTCTGCCCAAGGCAGGGGTGGGGCAGGTGCCTTTCTGAGCGAGACGTACAGGGAAGATGGAGTCCTAGTGATCTGCTTGTCTGAGGCCCCAGAGCCTCAGGTCAGGCCAGGAGCGCGCACCAGAGCACCTCGGAGGGCAGGCAGGCTTCTGGAAGGAGCCAGCCCGCTGCCCCAGGAGGGCTCGCTGAAACCCTCCAGCTCTCGGACCCAGCAGCTGAGGGAGGGTCCCAGGGGCTGCTGCTGGGGGTCGTGACCGCTCAGCACTGCTGTCCACCCTTTTCCGGGCTCCCTCCCCACCAGCAGCTCCTTGTGTTTCTGCTTTTCAATAGGTTTTTATAATAATTCTAATGACATTTATCGACTACTTTTCGCCAGGCACAGTGCCGGGTTGGTTTTTTTTGTTTGTTTGATTGATTTTTTACAGAGAGGAAGGGAGAGGGATAGAGTTAGAAACATCGATGAGAATCATCGATCAGCTGCCTCCTGCACACCCCCTATACCGGGGATGTGCCCGCAACGAAGGTACATGCCTTTGAATGGAATTGAACCTGGGACCTTTCAGTCCCCAGGCTGATGCTCTATCCATTGAGCCAAACTGGTTTCAGCACAGTGCCAGGTTCTTGAAGTGGATTAGCTCAGTGGTCGGAAAACTCATTAGTCACCAGAGCCAAATAGCAACAGAACAACGAATGAAATTTCTTTTGAGAGCCAAAAATTTTTTAAATATATTTTATTGATTTTTTACAGAGAGGAAGGGAGAGGGATAGTTAGAAACATTGATGAGAATCCATCAATCAGCTGCCTCCTGCACACCCCCTACTGGGGATGTGCCCTCTACGCAGGTAATGCCCTTGACTGGAATCAAACCCGGGACCTTTCAGTCCGCTGGTTGACGTTCTATCCACTGAGCCAAACCGGTTTCGGCGAGAGCCAAAATTTTTAAACTTCTAATACCACTTCTTCAAAATAGACTCGCCCAGGCCGTGGTATTTTGTGGAAGAGCCACACTCAAGGGGCCAAAGAGCCACATGTGGCTTGTGAGCCGCAGTTTGCCAAGCATGGAATTAGCTCCTTTAATCCTCACCACAACCCTGTGGGCAGGAGCGCAGCTGAGGACGCTTACGTCCAGGTGACGTCCCTCGTGGGGAAGAGGGAAGCATGAGTCACTATTAGTCGTTGGTCTTGACTGGCCACTTGGACTTCACCCAGTGGAGCCTGTGACGAGGCGGCTCCGAGAACGCGGGCCGTGGGGGGCGGCGTCTCTGGAGCAGAGGGGGCAGGGAGTGATGAACACGGGGCTCCACCAGATAGACGGGCAGTCTGCTTGGGGCCCTGGAGTGGAGGCTGTGCTACATCAGCCCAGGCGCTGCGAGCCCTACAGCGTTTGCTGAGTGACCAACTGGGAGGACTGTCCTCTGGCTCCCAAGCACCTCGAGCAGCACTTTCCCATCCAGGGGGCTGCAGGGGGGCGACCTCAGCGCAGGGACAGTTCAGTGACCATCTCAGGGTGACCTGCTGCCCAGCAGGCTGGCGTGCCAGGCTCTCCAGGAGCCAGCCCCTGTGGCCCAGACTCCAGGCCAGGAAGACTGAGTGGTCCCCACCTCGACCCGCCAGCCACCAAGCCAGACGCCAGGCCCCATGAGGTCAGACCCTGGCGAAGGCCAATGTCACTGCAAAAGTGCCCAAGCCATTGGTATCGTCAGCCCAGCTGGAGCAAGGACTGTGTCAGCAGTCCGATCTCCGTTTCCCAGGGGCACCAGGTCAGCGGCAGGTGTGACCTCACATATGGGGAGTCCCCACAGCATTCTCTACCCTGTTTCTACATAGAAACACAGAATACATAACGCTTTCAGTTTTATGAAAAATACCTAAAAACCCAAATCATGAAAAAAATACCCATAAAGAACAACGGATGCACTGAATGTGTATATTTATTGCACAAATGGCCCCTTCAGTCCCGTGCCTGCTGTCTGCTCCCCCTGTACCCATGGCTCCTGTCACTGTGCTCATCAGCTGTGTCTTCCCAGGCCTCGGGCTGCCTCCTCCCGAGGTGTGTGCTCAGTGAGCAGGAAGAGGAAACGCGTACAGACAGGACACAGTAAGAATCATTTCACAGTAGTATTGGCTTCGGGGCCATCTTTACTAAAGGAATTAGACTCTTAAAGAATCTGCAGAATAATCTTATTAATTGCAAATTTTATAGTAAGTAGAAAAAGGTATTTAAGAACAATAAAGCCAAAAAGCCATACACAAAATATATACGATAAGAGCAGTGGTTCTCGGCCTTCCTAATGCCGCGACCCTTTAATACAGCTCCTCATGTTGTGGTGACCCCAACCATTAAATTATTTTCGCTGCTATTTCATAACTGTAATTTTGCTACTGCTATGAATCGTAATGTAAATGTCTGTGTTTTCCGATGGTTTTAGGCGACCCTGCTAGTGGTTTTGAATCCGTGGGTTGTGAGGTGGCCGAAACCGATTTGGCTCAGTGGATAGAGTGTCGGCCTGTGGACTGAAGGGTCCCAGGTTTGATTCCGGTCATGGGCATGTACCTTGGTTGCAGGCACATCCCCAGTAGGGGGTGTGCAGGAGGCATCTGATCGATGTTTCTCTCTCATCGATGTTTCTAACACTCTATCCCTCTCTCTTCCTCTCTGTAAAAAAATCAATAAAAATCATTAAAATATATATTTAAAAAAGACTATAGTATTCTTATAAAAACAAATAAATAAATAGACAAACAAACAAATTGGGTAGTGGCAGTGTGACAGCTCCTAATGCTAATAAAGGAGCTTACCAGTAGGCTTTAAAAACCAGAAATCTGAAGAAGCTAAATGTTCAGGAAGTGTTTGAGTGCTTGTATTCCAGCATTCCACCCACAGCAGCTCCGTACTGGAGCTCAGACACTGCCGATTCCCGATTCCCGTGGAGAAGAGGCTCCAGGGGAAATGAGGGGAGGCGACACCACGTGGCCAGGAAAACGCATGCCACCTAGAAAAGGTGAGCAGTCAGGGAAGGCCCAATCCTGCAGAGCTGGAGGTCCGACAGACCCATCCTGCACAGCCACCGGGCAGCACCGAAAAGCACCGGGAGTGCCAAAGCCGACGCTGCTTCCCAGGCAGCGGCCGCCTGGACGGGAGAAACGTGAGCACGCAGGGAAGGGGTCGGTCAGATGCAAAGAAACTCCCTCCAGACAAGAAAACGGCAGATTACGGGTGTCGTTTGCAGCTTCACGGTTCCTGTAGCGCAACGGGCGTGAGGGGGAGGCGGCCCTCCGACTCGGGGTTTTAAGTAAACTCTGGTTTAATAACGTGGAACAGTAATCAGCTATAACTTACTGATATGAATTCTTGAACACAATATAATGAAAACTGAAACTTAACAGAAAAATACAAAAAATGCAAGTCATAAAAACGTGCTACAAGGAACTTCTCGCAGAGAAGTGTCGATTAATCTAGAACTATGTCGCCTGATGTAAGTGGGAAGAGGAGTCTGGCTGAGTCTGACCTCATTTCCTCAGGCCGGAGCCCCTCCTTCCTCTGGCACTTACATCTCTGGAGGCTGTATGTAGCTGAGCCCTTCCTGAGACACGACCTTTGAGGCTCAGTACCTGATCCCGCCCCGCCCACCCCACACAGTGCTCATGGGAAGTTCCGCCAAAGTGCTTCAGAAAGACACGCTTCTCGCCCCGTCCCACATCAGACTGTCTCAGGTTCACAGTGCTCCTCGGAAAATAAGATGTGATCCTTTTGGGACCACGAAACTAATAAACCCCACATGCTTGTCTTCAATAGAATACACTTAAATTGCGATTTAAAAAATTAAGAACCTCCCCTCATCTCTCTGGCTGGAACAACAGGCAATCAGCAGGAGACGCCGGGTCCTCGCTGGACTCGGGCCTCGCGTCGCTCAGAGCAGACAGGCCGTGGCCGTTCGGCAGTGAGTGGTCCTGGCCTTTCCTCACCAGCAAAGGCAGGAAGGCCTCCTCCGGGCGCTAGTCTGTCCGGCCTCGGCCCCCCGACCCGAACGGCCCGCGGAGCTGCCGTGACCCCACACCAGCCCAGGACGTGCCAGTCTGCTGGCTGCCGTCACAGGCCTCACACCTCAGCTCTGCTCCCAGGCCCAGGCCGTCAGTTCCAAGCGATCCTGCGATGTCCGTAAGGCTGAAAGCAGAAAGAAAACCGAGATCAGGTCGGCGTTCTCTGAAGCAATGGGAACGAGCCCACTCCAGTAAAAGCTAAAAGCACAGGATACACAGCTGCTGCATTCACAGCCAAAGCAGCTACGACCCTACGCCACAGAGGCACCTGGGGGCTGGTTTCAAAGTGCCAGCCCTAAGCAACGTTTCAGGGCGCTGGGACACTCACTGGTCCTCAGCCACTAAGTTTAAACGCTGCCCCTGCGCCTCCGGAGCCAGCCTGTTAGGACATTAACGCGCTGCAGCAGAGACCGTGCCTGCTATGGTCTCCGCGGCTTCCCCGCATCTGCCACCAAGGAGCCCCTGGGTCCCCTGAGGAGGGAGCGAGGGGCGGCGGTGGCGCCCTCAGAGCAGTCCCCGCGCACTGCAGTGCAGGGGGAGGTGGGTGGGGGATGGACGACGGGGAAGGGTTTGATGTCTGTGGCCAACACTAAGATGGCTGTTTGTCCCCACAGGGTCCACGGGCACAGCTTGGCTGTAGCGAGAGGAGCCAAAGCAAAGTCACCTCAAGGGCTGTGTGAGGCCCCACCGGAGACGGAAACAGACCCACCAGGTGACCCGCTGCCGAGGAAGGAAAAGCAGAGGAGAGCAGAGCCCAGCTGCGGGGCCGGGCAGCGGCGGCTCCCTACCTTGGGCCGGTACCCCTGCTCGGCCATCGCCCTCGCCTCCTGCTGCAGCCGGGCGCTGGTCAGCTGCTCGGCCTGCCTCGCCGCCTCCTCTTCCTCCGCCTCCTGCTGGTCCGCCTCCCGGGCCTGCAGCTGGCGCTCCGCCACCTGGACACACAGACGAGTCACCGGGACTGGCCCGCGGAGACCCGCCTCCGGTCGGAGGGAGCTGTGGGCCCCCCTCCAGAGAGGCAGAGGCAGGGCAGAGTAAGAGGGACGGGCGTGCCAGCGGACGGAAGGGCGTGCGTGCTGCAGAGGGCACGTGCGTGGTGATGTGTTCCTTGTAAAAAGCTCTGGGGACGGCTCGTGTTGGGTGGTGATTTTGTTACCCACTAGGACCCAGTGACCTGTGACGAGGTACTGGACTGAACGGAGGGCTGTGGCCCAGGAGCGGAGTGTGGCGTGAGACGTGGCAGAGAGCTCCACGGGGGAGGAGCCTGCAGTGGAGCGTGCACTGCACCAGCAGGAGATGAATGAATATGGGCTCTTAGACAGGGGAGTGTGCCAGGTGGCAGAAAAAGCCAGGGCCCCGAGTCCTGTGCCACCACGATGCAGGGGCCACGATGCAGGTCCACGCAGGCCCTGTGTCCGCAGCTCCCATCCCCTCGCTGAGGTGCTCCTGCCCGTGAGGGCCCCACCTGGGCTTCCAGCTCCTGCTTCCTGGCCGATTTCAGCTCCTCCCGCTCCTCTCTCTCTCGCCGAGCTGACTCTCTGGCCTCCTCCAGGTTCTGGATGAGCTGCTCCCGGTGTCTCAGGGACTCCTCCTGCGCCCGCCTGTTCTCTTCGATCTTCTCCTGTAGCTGCTGCTGCCTCCCTGCCAGGACCTGGTCCCGCAGGAAGGAAGGAGGTTTGTTTGGGTTCCTCTTAGCAGACACCTGTTCTGCAAGCTGCGGGCAGCTGGTGCCGGTGCCGAGACCCAGCCCGAGCCTAACCTCGCCAAAGGCAAGCCCAGACGAGAGAGCCGGCCCAGGTTTCCACCTTAAAGGAACAACGCAGGGAAATGAAGACTTTCCCCCACAGGATTCCTTTTAGCTGGTGTGTGTCTTATCACATTAGTTAAATACTGGCAAGTAAAACCCTTTCTTTAGTCCACTTCTGATTCCGCACCCAAGAAAAACAGCGCGAGGTACGGACAAGCTGCACGTGTTGTTTACTGCAGTGTTTCCTACAACGGCTCAAAATGAGGAAAAGAATGGAAATCCACCACAGGGGAATAGAAAGGCAAACTATGGCATAGCCACGTGACGACATACTATGCAGCCATCAAAATGATATTTACAGCCCTGGCCAGTTTGGCTCAGTGGATAGCGCGTTGGCCTGCAGACTGAAGGGCTCCAGGTTCAATTCCAGTCAAGGGCACCTGCCTGAGTTGTGAGCTTGATCCCCAATGAGGGGTGTGCAGAAGGCAACCAATCAATGATTCTCTCTCAATGTTTCTCTCTCTCTTCCTCCCTCTTATTCCTCTCTGAAATCAATAAAAATGTTTAAAAAAAACAACACATTAAAATGTTTAAAAAAAGTGTATTTACAGAGAAGACGTAACAGCATGCAAGAATGCTTGCGATCAGGTCGCACAGCATGAGGAGAGGTCGCAGGGACCGTGCTGTGTACAGTGTGGGAGGAAGCAGGAGCAGTGGCTATGGAGACGACAGGCCTGGTGACTGTTTTCTGTGCTGACGTTTTTCCCCACGAGAATGTGGGGAAAACTCTGTCCCCGAGTCCCGGGCAGGCTCAGTGCCTAGCTCCGCCCCAGCCAGCCTCACGGCGGGATTACCTCGGCCATCAGCCTGTCCCGGGCGCTCCTCTCTCGGGCCCACTCGGCCTCTCTCTTTTCCCACATCTCCTTGGCTTCCTCCCTGCGGAAACACAAGACCGTGCTGCAGCTCCTGCCCCCGACGGCTGACGGACAAGCACGCTCCGAGGCCTCGGGCGGCACAGCCGTGGGGCCAGCTCAGAGCAGCCTCTCCTCGCGCACGGTAAGGGTGAGGGCCGCGCCCAAGCAGTGTCCCTCAGCAAGACCTCGGCGTGGCCTTCTCAATACGCCACCTCGTTCTAAAAGGCACCCGGGCCACGTCCACACTGACGCCCATGAGCCTGCTGGTGCCTGGGCTGTGGCTCGCCCCGGGGTCTGACGCAAACGAGAGGCTTCCTCGCGTCTCCGGGGCCGAGGACCTGCCCCTGGGCGGGGTCCCTGGCCCCCACGTGCTCCAGAAATGCTGCCAGGTATTCGTTTCAGTCCACTAGGTCCGTTGTTAGGGGCCAGACCCGTTGTACAGCCCTAACAGGCGAGCAACACTCCTCAGGAGAACAATTTCCTTCCAAATGCTAGATTTCAGATGAGCAGATCCTAATTTAAACCCTAACCATTTCCTCCTGACCTCACAAACGCCCTCACAAGCCTAACGAGGACAGGCGTGTCAGGAACAGACCTCGTGGAGACCCGCTGGGACCCCAGGCCACAGCCGCCGCCTCACCTCAGCAGCATCTGCATCTCCGCCTCCAGCTCCCGCTCCCGCTGCAGCTGCTGCTCCAGGACCTGCTGCATCCGCACCGCGTCCGCCCGGGCCTCCTCCCGCCGCACCGAGAGCTCCTGCCGGGCCTCCTCCTCCTTCTCCAGCAGCGCCTGCAGGATGCGCCGGTCCGCCTCCTGGAGGGGAGGAGGGGGAGGAGGAGGAGGAGGCACTGGGGCGAGGGCGGAGCCCCTCTCCTGTCTGGACCGGCACTGCCAGCTGACACTCTGATGCTGCCAGAGTCCTCCACGGGGGGAGGGAGGGGAGTGGGGGGACGGGACGGGCTGGGTGGTGGAAGACGACACCAGAGGCCCAGGAGCTGTTCTCGAACTCAAGGGAGAGCCTCTGCCGCCACCGCGGGTCCTGCTTCAGACACGCCTGCTAGCGCAGCCTCTGAGGACACCCACTGACCAATCCCCCTTCCAAGAACAGACGACAGACGCACACAAGTCACTGAGCCGTCGGGAGGAGGGAAGACCGGAAACAACGCCAACACCCCCGGGGGGCGGGGAGCTGCTGTCACCCGCACGTGGAAGGACGTGAAGGATGGAGCCCTGCCCTCAGCGGCGGCCGGAGGGCGCGGCCAGGGACACGCAGGCGGTGGGAGCCAAGGCCCGTCCCTCAGGGCACCCGGGGCTGTGGGGAGACAGACGCTCCGCCGAGCAGGCTGACCACAGCGCGGAGCGATGCCGCTTTAACCGCCCCTCCACGCGCTCGGTGTAAATACACGTCAGTGGGCCGGGCCAGCAGAGCCCTGTGGGCGGGGCGGAGGCGGCAGCGCAGGGCCGGGTCTCGCTGCGTTTTACGTCTTACTGAGCCATGGAAACGTTCTCAGAGGAGAGAGACCGGGCTGTCCTCCAGACTCACCAGTTCCTCCTGGATCTGCTGTGCACGTCTGTTGAGTTGCACGTTATACTGATGTCTCAGAAAACGTCTAAAAAAGAACAAAATACAGGTTGCCTTCCGTGTCTTATCAAGAATTAAACGAAGTTAGACAGGCTCTTGCCACGGGGTGCATCCTTCCCGTTTCAGGGATACCGAGAGAGAGAGAGAGAGAGAGAGAGAGAGAGAGAGAGAGAGAGAGAGAGAGAGGCTGAGGGCGGAGCCCTCCGCACGCACCCCAGCTCCGCCTTCTGCCGCCGGGCTGCCATCTGCTCCCTCTCCTCCGCCAGCCGCTCCAGCTCCCACCGCTGCTTCAGCAGATTCTCCCGCTCCTTCTTCAGTTTGGTGGCCTGCGGTCACAACGACAGCCCCCGTGAAGGTCAGGAGACTCGGCTTCCTCCGTCCCTCCTCTCGGCTCCCGGCAGCCGTGTGCACCCCACCCCGGGCCGGCCTGGCCGCCCGGCGACCCCACCGGAGCCCCTGCCGCCCCTCAGCTCACTCACCCACCCACCTCAGGGAGCCATTTCTCACAAGAGTCGCTGCCAACCCTGAGGACGAGGAGGAGGCCCTGCTCTGTGCTCCACGGGACGCTCTGCCTCCACTGCCCGCGCCTCCCCGGCCCCGCCCCGTGAGCCCGGCCTGTGTCTGCTCATGGCTGTATCTCCAGCACCGGCCCCGGGCTTGGCACCGGAGTAAGCCGTGAGACAGCCTCTCGGACCGGACCTCACAGCTTGTGCCCCGAGAGCCAAAGCCTGCTGGCCGGGAGCCGTGGCCGGGTCCACTCAGTGCGGGAACACCGAGCTCCGGGAGGGCTGACAGCCCTGAAGCACAGCGGAGAACGGGGTCATCTCCACACGGCGGGCCTTCTGGGACGCGGCACAGTCCCACGTGGGAGTAACGCAGACGGCCGGAAGCGCTCGGCATGTCCGAGAGCCCCCCCCCCCCCCCGGACATCTGTCCAGCAGCGGTGACGCCCGTTCTACAGCCAGCAGCGAGGCGGCCGTGCGTGCCCTCACCTCCTGCTCCTGCGCCTGCAGCTCCTCCACCTGCCGCCGCAGCGCCTCCGCCTGCAGCTTGTCCTCCAGCCGCCGCCGCTCCTCCTCCGCTGCCATCCGTGCTAGCGCCTCCCTGCGGGCCGCTTCGTATTCATTTTCATACCGTTTGTTCTCTTCCTCCTTCACGGCTTCTTGCTGCATGGGGCCAAACGGATCGGGATCAGTGTCCGTCACAGCAGCCAGCCAAGACCCAGCCCCTGCGGCACGCAGCCGGCCGCGGGCCGGGTCCTCTCCCCACGCGGCCCCTCCTACCCCGGAGCGGCCACCTCGCGGCTGAGTGACCCACGGGCGCCGTGGGCTCAGGGACGAGGCTGGGGCAGCACTCGGCACCGTGCTGGCACCAGAGCGGAGATGGGGGGGCGGGGAGGCCTCAACAAGATACTCTAAGACATGGAGACCGTCTCCACTGGCGCCCGTGGGACGTTTCCAGAGTCCCAGATCACACCTGCTTTCTTTCTTCTTTCTGTGTCTCCCAGGAGGTGATCACATGCTGCTTGTGAAGGTCCGACTCGATCTGAGGAGGAGGAGCAGATAGTCAGCTTCCTCTCAGGTCACCAGCAGACGGTCCCCGGGAGTGCGGGGCCGGCCCCGAAACCTGACCGTGCCTTCCTTTTGTGGGGACTCGAGTGGCCCAGGGTCTGGGGAGGGAGCACATGACCAGCCCAATGCGGGTCAATCGGAAAACCAGCCTGCAGCGTGGCTCAGTGCTGAGCGTCGATGGGGCACAGGCCCAGGCTGCAGGCTCGACCCCCGAGTGAGGCGTGCAGGAGGCAGCTGATCAGATTCTCTCTCATCATTGATGTTTCTATCTCTCTCTCCCCCTCCCTTTCTCTCTGAAACCAATAATATATATATATATATATATATATATATATATATATACACACACACACACATATATGTATATATGTGTGTGTATATATATATATATATATATATATATATATATATATATAAAATATACATATATATATATTTTTTTTTCTTTAAAGAAAGAAAACCAAAGGGCCAGGGTTCTGAACTATTTTCAGGATTGGAACAAAGTAACAGAAACTTCTCTCCAGTTCCCTGGAGTCAGCAGGGCAGGCCAGCGCCCCCTCAAGGCCACTTGTTTGGTCTACAGCCCGGGCGGGAGCAGGTGAGCCTCTGACAGCCGCCGCCGTGGACGCACACGCCCGTGTCTGCGTGGTTAGGGAGATTCGGGTTTACAGTCGTTTGGATCAGAAAGTGAATTACAGCACTCTGTCCAAACTGTTTATAAAAATTTAAATTTTCTCTCTCAGCTTACAAATATGGACATTTGCAACTAAATGTCGGGACCACGAAGCCGACAGCGGCCAGGTGCAGCAACTTCCTCTGGGGGCGCTAACTGGACACGTTCCAAAGCGCCGAGATGCTCCCCTCCCTGGTGACTGGCAGTGCTCCCCTCCCTGGTGACTGGCAGTGCTCCCCTCCCTGGTGACTGGCAGTGCTCCCCTCCTCGGTGACTGGCGGCTTCTCCGTGTGCTTGTGAGCACAGACTTGACCACAGGCACAGCCTCCAGCGAGGCGAGCGGAGGCCAGCCGCGGGTTACCTCCTCCGGCCCATCTCTGCTGACAGCTCCCCCGGAGATTTGTCTCCGCTCCCCTGGTTTAGGCCAACTGCATCACCTCGTCCCACCCCAGACACTGCTGCCAGAGCTGCTGCTCCCCAGATGCAGCTGATCGCATGCACCCCGCTTACAGCCACCCGGGTGCTCCCCGTGCCTCCGGGGGAAGCACACCTGCTGCCCGAGGTCCGCCCACTGCCTCACCAGCCTCAGCCCTCCGGCTCCCCCGCCTCCTCCCAACCCAGCACTGGCCTCGCTCTGCTCCCGGGACTCGGGCCTCATTCACAGTTGCCTCAGTCCAGAACCCTCTGCATCTCTGCACCAGCAAGTTATCGCCGGGTCCTTCTACCGCCCCCGCCAGCGGCTCTGCTGGGCCGCCCGCCTGAGCCCCCCTGGGCGGGGCACTGCGATGCCCCGCTCCCGCCTCCTGCCCCGGAGCGAGCCGCCCGCGGCTCCCCGGTGGGAGGGGCCGCCTCTCGCCTGTCCAGGTGGACGTCACAACAGTGGTTCAACCACCACCGAACCAGATCTGCTGGGGCTCCTCTCAGAGGCCGAGTGCTCCCTCCTGCCTCAGCCCCGCACAAGACGTGATCTAGAACCAGCCAGACACGCGGTGTCATCTGCTTAGGCCTCCGTGGTCTCACCTCTCGAAGTTTGGGGTCATTCTTCTTCCAGTGTTCATACAGAAGCTGCTCAGCAATCTGTGAGGGACGCAGAGGGCAGCCTGGTGAGGCTTTCAGACCAGCAGATCCGATACCCACGCTGGGAGGGAGCTGTCACCGCACCGCCTCACACCCCCGGCTCCGGAGCCGGACACCGAGCGGCCCCAGATGGCACAAATGTCCCCACGGCGGTGACGGAGGGTGCCAGACGCTGCAGGTCTGCTTCACAACAAGAGCAGCGTAACCCCCGCCCCTGGCTCACCTTCCCCCCGGCTACTTCGGGAGAGAATACAGACAGTCCCAGGCCTGTGGGCCACAGAACTGGAATGAAGACAAAGAACTAAGACGGATGACTCAAAGGGTCAGGAGAACAAAGATGACTCACTCAACACACACACGTGGAAAGCACGCAGAGGAAGCGCTTTCCCTGGTCCTGAGGTCACGGCATCGCCGGCCGGCTGGGTGCTGCGGAGGGCGGCGGGAACTCACCAGCTTCCTCTGCTCCTCCCGGGCCGACTTGAGCGTCCTGTGCTGCTCCCGAATCCTCTTCTCCCTCAGGCTCATGCTCAGCCTCAGCTCCTCCAGTTCGCCGGCCAGCAGGTCCTGCTCCTCCCGCAGCAGCTGCTGGAGCCTCTCCCGCCTGGCCCCCAGCTGCCTCCGCTTCTCCTCCTTCAGCTTCTCGCGCTGGTAGGCGTGCATGCTGGCGAGAGGGAGCCGCCGTGAGCGCCATACGGTCCCTGCTCCCGGGCGAGGAGGCGCTAACGGGGTGGCAGAGCAGGTCACAGCACACCAGGCCAACAGCACCCGTGCTGGCAATGAGGAGATGTGTGATGCGCTCATATGTGCACATGGTAACGGTACTGGCCAATAATACTTGAGCAGTCACCATTACCAGATAAACCACGATGGTTCATCACATACGTCCCACAGCAGTTCAGCCCACTTCACTGACGGGAAAACTGAGGCTCACTCAAGCAGCAAGACACAGGATTTCTATCTAGGTCTGTCAGACTCCGAAGCCTCTGCTTTTAACTTCCATATTTTCACACATCTAGGTACAAAAAGCCTAAGTAAGCGACTGTCTGACCGTTTGGCCTGTAGCTATGACGCACAGTGACCACCAGGGGGCAGACCCTCCGTGGAGGAGGGAGCCTGATCCTGAGCAGAATCAGCCATGGGTTAGGTTGCTGCGGGGGCACTGTCAGCCCTGAATCTGCTTCACCTGCACCAGACCCAGAGAGGAGGGCTCCCCACAGGCAGGCCAAGGGACCCACCCGCGCACAAACCGCGCACCGGCCTCTGGTGTTTTACAAAAGTCGGTGCGTGCGTGTGTGTGTGTGTGTGTGTGTGTGTATGTATTTATACACAAACACTAATGGGAAAAAGTATGGGAGGATTTGCCATCAGGCTGGGGACATGGGATTAAAGGAGACTTCCAGATTCAACATAAATTTCTTTTCCTTTTTTAATTTTTTAATACATTTCTTATTGATTTCAGAAAGGAAGGGAGAAGGAGAGAAACATCAATGATGAGACAGAATCATCAATGAGCTGCCTCCTGCACACCCTCTCCTGAGCATCGAGCCTGTGACCTCCTGGTTCAAAGGTCACTGAACCACTGAGCCACACCAGCCAGGCTCTACATACACTTATCATTTTTTTTCCCAATGCAGATATAGTGCCTCACTGATTATCTTTTTTTCCAATTGGGGAAAACCACCAGGCAGGCAACTCCCTGGAGAAAACATGCGACCCAGCCACATCCTCCCGGTTCTGAAGAGGACACCCCTGACCAGCCAGTGGCCGCCCGCCGCCCCCGGATCTCGGCCGGTTACCTCCGCTGGTAGGAGGCCTGGGAGCTCCACTCGGCCAGCTTGGAGCTGCAGATGCCGGAGATCCTGAAGTAGCGGCTGTTCTCCTCCCACCGCTGCCGCAGCCGGGCCTCCTGCTCCCGGTGCCGCTGCCGCGCGGCCTGCTGGTCCAGGGGCCTCCGGCTGCACCAGGCGGAGGGCAGCGTGGGCAGCGCCATCTGGGGACCGCGGGGGCAGGGAAGTGAGCTCGCTGCCAGCCCAGGGGCCCTCTCAGCGCGGCCTCATCCGCAGTGAGGGGTCCTCACCCTTCGGCTGCACACGGGAATGGCGAGATGGAGCCCAGGCCCCCCCCCCCAAAACCAATCAAACCCCAAGTCTCCACGTGGGCCGGGCACCAGCGGTTAGCCCTCTGCCCTCGGGCTGCAGCCTGGTTTGGAGGAGCCTGCACGGCCCCCCGCCGGGGGCAGACGGCCCGGGCACCGCACAGGGAACCGGCCCTAGCGGTGCGGGGCCGGCAGGTCTGCGCGCTGCACAAGGGAACGGTGCCGTCCAGAGCAGCCTCCGGGCCAAGCACTGGGTACACACGGCCTCTTTCATTGCTGTCCCCCCATCACCCAGCAGGGGAGGCCACGTAAGTTCAAAGCGATCACTAAGCCAGAGAGAGGGCCCAGAAGGGCTAAATCCTGGCGGTCTGAGACCAGGGCCCGGGCTCCAGCCTGCAGGAGGCGGCGGCCCGCGGGCCAGCAGCCCCGGCCTCCTCCGCCCCGGGCGGGCCCAGCGCCGGCGTCACCCCGGGAAGAGCTCTGGGTTCCCGGGGGGCAGACCCCATCGCACCGCTGGAGAGGGCCACAGACCGCCTGGGCCCCATGGAGGCCTGGCAGCAGCCTCCATCCTGGCCCTCGGCCGCCCGAGGGAGGGCAGGTCTGCCCGGTCCGCAGAGAGCCAGGCCCGCTCCGCGCCGGGCCCCGCGAGCCGAGCCTCGGACCCGGGAGCAGACGGGCGGGCCGGCCGCGCTCCCCACTCCCTCCGGCCAGCGCGAGGCCTCCTCTGCGCCCGGCGCCAGGAAACCACGTTCCGGCTCCGGACCGGCCCGAACCAGCCGGGCTGCTCCGGAACCGCCGCATCCTCCCTCGGCGCGGGGTCCGGGTGCCCCCGGGTTCCCGCCGGCGCGGGGCCGCGCGCTCGGCCACGGCGGGTCCCGCCCCGACGCCGCCCCGACTCACGGTTCTCTGCGCCCCGCGGTTCCCCAAGGGTCCCGGGTCCGAGCTCCCGCAAGCCCCCACCTGCGGGCCGCCCGCGTCCCGCCGCGCCGCCCCAGCCGGCCGTTTCCCCGCTGTCGCTCTCGTCGCTCGGGCGACGCGCCGGCGGCGACGGGGCGCCGCGAGGGCCAAGTGGCCTCGGCGCGATCCGGCCTCCGGCGCGATCCGGCCTCCGGGGCCGAGTCTTCTCTGGCGCCGCCTGGTGGCGGGCGGGCGGGCGGGCGGCACATCGCGAACGCCGCTGGTCCCGGACCGCGGAAGAAGGGAAGCAACCTGTTGGCTGCCAACCTTCAGGGTGGTGGTTGCTGGAGACGAAGGGGAGAGGGACATCTGGGGGAAAGGAGGGGAGGGGAAGGGGAGCTAGTGCTTCTCCGGCCTGATTGCACCTGGTTTGCTCAGGGGATGGAGCGTCAGCCCACGGACGGACGGAAGGGTCCCGGGTTCGATTCTGCCCAGAGCACGTACCTCAGTTGCAGGCTCCATCCTTCTGGTCGGGCATGTGCAGGTGGCAACCAATCCACGTGTCTCTCTCACATTGATGTTTTTCTCTCTCTCTCTGTCTCTCCCTCTCCCTCCCACTCTCTCTAAAAAGCAATGGGAAAACATCCCAACTGAGGATAAATAATGACAGGGGGCCGTTTTCCCTGGGGACAGAGGACGGTGACTCTCATGTTCACGCTCCTCTGGATGTTCAGTTGTACGGAGGTCTCGGTTGCTTGTGTCGTTAGAAGCACTGCCTTGGTTGGCCCATCATCACGCCTGCCTTCCCGGGTCTCGGGGGGGGGGTAGGGGGGAAGGGGGGCGGCCGGCGGGGCTGGGGCCCGGGAGAAAAGGAAACCCCGCGCTGACCCCAGACGGGGGTCCTGGTGGACACGCCTGGGATGGGCCTGGCGTGCGTCTTCGTAAAGAAGCTTTGGTTTCAGGACAGCGTTGCACTCACAGGGAAGGGCGCACAGGTAGCGCAGAGCCTTCCCTCAGCGTCCACCCGGGTTCCGCTGCGATCGGCCTCCTGCTCCCTCCGTCTCACAGGGTGAAGGTCAGGGTGTCAGCGGGGCTGCGCTCCTTTGGGGGGGGGGGGAGAAGAGGTCCTTTGGGGCTTCTAGAAGCCGCCTGTCCTTGGCTCCTGGCCCCTCCTCCGTCCGCAGAGCAGCATCCCGGCTCCCCCTCTGCCCACGCCCGGCCCCCTCCGGGCCAGCTGGGCCGGCTTCTCCGCGGTGACGGTGACGGTTCAGTCCTGGGGGGGGGGGGGTCGGGGTAACCTCCCCATCTCCAGGGTTTGGACCTTAAACCACATCTGCCTAGTCCCGTCTGCCACGTGAGGCATCGTGTTCAGGGTTTGGGACTGGACGCGGGCACCGGCGGCGCCACATTCACCTGCCCCGGAGGGCGGGGCTCGCCTGCTCACTGCTCACCTTTCCTTTTGTCATTTATCTCCTTCTTTCACGTTTTCATTGGAAAACCCAGGAGCCGTGCTGGGGTCCCTTCAGAAGACCCGCCGCTCCTGCCTGTGGACAGAGGCCCCGCTGGGAGGGGGGCAGCGGCAGGGACCCACGCCGGACGGACGGGAGGTGCCACTCACGGAGGGAGGGTCGCGTTGTCCTGTGGTTCAGCGTTTCCTCCGCCCGAGGCCTCGGCTCCCTCCAGCACCCCTGGCCGGGGCAATGCTGTTCTAGAGCCTTCGGTCCGGAGCCCTCCGGTCGCTCAGGCTGTTCCGCTGGCTGGGATGCGTTTATCACGGAAAGGCCCTGACCCTTCGGGGATCCCAGTCACTGCCAAGGCAGCCGGGCAAGGCGGGGGCGCCCTACGGGCTCGGTCCGCAGAGAAGGTGCTGAGCCGCTCACACCGACGTTCCTCTCTCTCTCTCTCTCTCTCTCTCTCTCTCTCTCTCTCTCTCTCTCGGCATTTCCCATGACTTTCCTGGACACGAACACCTGGATGGCAGAGCACCTCCACTTCCTGAGCCCCCAAGTTCAAGGTGACTGGGAGACATGTCAGAGCAGCACACAAGTCCTTTGGTTGGCGTCGCCCCCTTACCCCCACTCTCCCCCCCCTTCCCTCTGAGGTTTGAAGTTCTGATGGATGCTTCTCTCTGGATCTGTTTCTGTTCATCAGTTTATGCTGTTCATTATATTCCACAAACGGGTGAGATCATGTGATATTGCTCTTCCTCTGGCTGGCTTATTTCACTTAGCACAATGCTCTCCAGTGCCATCTATGCTGCTGCAAATGGTAAGGATTCATTCTTTTTTTTTTTCTTTTTTTTTTACTACAGTGTAGTATTCCATTGTGTAGATGCACCCCAGGTTTTTAACCCACTCACCTGCTGATGGACACTTAGGCTGCACAGCAAAAGAAACCGTCAACAAAACAACAAGAAAGCCCACCGCACGGGAGAACACAGTTGCCACTGTTATCACCGGGAGAACCAGAAATGCCCAGGGGGCAAGCGCCACATTCCAGGAAAAACCCAGAGCCCCGTGCTGGCTTGTATGGAAGTTTGACAGCCCGTTTTCCCCTGAAAGCCAAACAAATCTGAGATGTAATTTATGTTCTAAAGTCCCTAGTGCAATCGGTCTGAAGTTTCTCTCTCACTTATTTTGTCCCTCTTTTCAACCCTCCTTTCTCCATTCCCCTACCTGCTTCTCCTGGGAGCGCGCCCTTAATGAATCTCAAATATTTATACATAAATCTTCATCGCAGGGTCATCTTCTGGAGAATTTAATAAAAAAAAAAGTTCTTACTATTAAAAAGAAAAAGCAGCTCCCTTCTCTGTTTAACCCCGAGCCCTCCTCAGCCCCCCATTTCCCTCCGCACAGAGCCCCCCGGGGGAGCAAGCCGTTGGGTGCCTGGCCTCCCGCCCTGGCCTCTCCTCTAACGCTCACGCCAGTGTTTCCACCACACTGCTCCCTCTGCCGGAGGCTCCGCCCCCTGCCAGCTCCCCCTCCGTCAGGTCTTGGTGTAAATGCCCCTTCCTACGAGAAGCCCTCCACCACCTCCTCTGGGTAGGTCGGGTCACCTGACCTCAGGACACGCTGTTTTTCCTCCATCGTATTCACCGCTGAGCTAAAGCCGTGGCTTTCCCCTGGATGATTGAGGTGCTACGTGTGTGTGTGTCCTTACCCGCCGTGGCCCCCACCCCCTGAGGCTCTGGCCTGTAAAAGTGAGCGTCCACAGGAGGAGCGCCCCGAGAAGGCTGCGCCCGCGTGAGGAGCCTGGTGGAGGCGGACTGCTCCTGTTGGAGGCCGGCCCACGTCATCTTGCACCAGCCGCAAGCTGCGGCCGCCCAGCCCCTCTCCGAGACGCTGCCCTCACCGAGCCCCTGCCTGCCACGTTCCACAAGCACCAGTGTCCGGTGTCCGGGTGCAAGGCCCCCTCCCCCCCCCACGGCCCGCGGGCCTTCTCTGTGGAGCTCCTGCTGGTGTTCCCCACGCACTACACGGGGGACGGGGGACGGGAGCGACACGGAGACCTCGGTGGTGGAACTGGGACGGACGGGACCGCGCCAAGTCCCAGGAGATGGGGAGCAGCAGGTACCGAGCCGGGAGGATGTGCCCCAGTCCCCGCGGGCAGCGCCCGGGACGAGCGCTGAGGGCGGCGGCCAGAGCAGCCCCCCCTGTGCGTGCCCGGACGGCGCGGACCCGGGCAGGCCTCGGAGGGCTCTCCGTGCGGGCGGCGGCCGGCCAGCTCTTGCTCAGCACTCACGCACACACAGGCAGCATTAATGGAGTGCCTGCTGTATGCCAGGCACGGGGTTCTGCACTGGGAGGTCGGGTGGGAACAAGCCAGCATTCATCGCCACGTGCCTGGCGTTTTGTAAGCATCAGCTGCGCGCCAGGTCCGTGGGTGACAGCAGTGAATGAGGCGTAATAACTTCCCCGGTGATGATTCAGCCGTCACGCATTTATTCACACACACACACACACACACACACCCCTCCCCAAGAATTAGGCACTAGCGGTACCCATTCGTTGTTTAAAAATTGATGTAAGTATTTATTGAGTGCCTGCTGGACGTCGGGCGCCATTTCAGGGTCTGGGATATTGAGATAAAGAAGACACTTTCGTTTATTCAAGCACAGATCAGGCACTTACTCTGTGTGCCTGGTACTTGAGACACAGAAGTTCTTATCAACTCCGTGGTTTTATTGAGTGCCTGCTGTGTGCCCGAAGCTGAGCTGGGTGCCAAGCATGGGGATAAACAAGGTGCTTTTTACCCTTCAGTTGGCTCCCCCCCCCCACCTGAAGAGCACCTACTGTGTGCGCTAGCCATGAGCGATACAAAACAGCATGACAGTTGTTGGGTCACTACATCTGATTTTCCACACGTGTGCTGGGCCACAGAGAGGAACAAGAAGAGTCCTTTCGTTTCACGCATTAGGCATTTATTGAGTGCCTGCTGTGTACCAGGCCTTGTGGACTCCCCGTGGGATTAGCGAATGGTTGAGGCTGAGTCCTTATCCGTCCCCCCGTCACCTGAGCTGTGCCGATCGCCACCCCGGCAGGAGGGTGACTCTTCTCTCGCCGGGGCCTCCGCTGGCCCCGCTCACTTCATGGCTGCCTGCAGGTTCCCGTGCCCAGCCCCCCGGAGGGGCCTGCATCTCAGGGGTGGTGTCGCCTGCTCACTGGCATTCCTCTGCCTCAGCCTTTGGGGGGCTCTGCTGCCCTGGGGTGCTGTCTGCAGCGGGCAGGCTGTGCCCGGCCCGGGCTGGCGGACGTGCTGCGCCCTCGGCCGGAAGTGAATGCCGGAGCCGGCCCTCTGCGGTGGACACTGCCCCGCTGGGCGGCTCCTGGATAACGTCCTTATTTTTTATTAAATGGCCCCAGATGGTTTTCATGTTAAAAAAAAAAATAAAAAGAACATCTGCACCAGGCTCTGCGAGGCCGGTGTGGCCCAGTGGTAACGCGGGGTTCGGGTGCTCCGGTTCCTGTAGGATTCATCCCTGTTGCCGAGTCCGGGGCTCAGCCGGCTAGAGGGCGTCCCCGTGGCTGAGGCTGCGGTTCGGCCTGCCCTCAGGAGCCGGCCGGTGAGCGGTCACTGTGGGAACACCCCCCCGCGGGACGTGGAAGGACGCGGAGTCTGCGAGGCCCGAGACCGAGCTTTGTCTTTGAGCCCCGCGGCCTCGAGAAGTCTCAGGAAGTGACCGTGGACCGAATGGAATACAGAAAGCCATCTTTCGACTTTTAGTATTTTCAAAAACATCTTTATTGATTTTAGAGAGAAGGGAGAGGGAGAGGGAGAGAGGGATAGAAGCATCGGTGATGAGAGGGGATCGTTGATCGGCCGCCTCCCGCCCGCCCACGCTGGGGCTGAGCCCGCAACGGGGCCTGTGCCCGACGGGGAACCGAACCCTGACCTCCGGCTCCCAGGCCGAGGCTCAGCCCAGGGCCAGGCCGCCGGGCCCCTTTGGGCTTTGTGTCCCCACGGGATAAGAAGGAGCTGGCGGGGCCTGGGGGCGGCTGGGTCTCGGGGCGGCCCCTGTGCCCTGGGCACGCGGTGAAGCGGTGTTTCTCCTCGTCTCTGTGCCGCTTCCGTGCCCACTCGCCACTCTGCCCAGAGACGGAGGCAAAGCCGGGGTAGGGCGGCCGCTGGGGGTCGCCCGCGGGTGCCTGGGCGGAGGGGCCAGTGGCCTCCCAGCGCCGTGGGCACCTGCCTCCGCTGACAGCCTGGCCTCGGGAAGGCGACGTCTTTGGAACCAGCCCCCCCCCCCCCCCCCCCCCCCCGGTGCCGGTGGAAATGACTCTGGAAGCAGATCCGTAACCACCACACCGTCCACCAGGGCTGCCGCCCGCCCGCCGCCGGCCTGCCTGCACCCCCGGAGCCCACCCCGTCCCCTTCTCGTGGAGACCACGCAGGACCAGAGGGAAGGCAGCTCCGCGCCCTGGGGCCTCCCCCGGGACCGGGTCTGGAAAAGGGGTCTTCGCGGTGTGGCGGAGCAGGTCCTGTCCGAGGGGCCGTGGGAGTCACACGTACACACAGGCACTCACACACACTCACATATGCACACATATACACTCACACACACATATACACACTCACACTCACACACACATACACACATATATACACTCACACACACATATACACACTCACACACATATGCACACATATACACACTCATACATATACACACATATATACACACATATACACACTCACACACAAACACACACTCACACACAAACACACACTCACACACAAACACACAGAATCACATACACTCACACACATACAGATACACACACTCACAAACATACTCACACACAATCACACACACACTCACACACACACACACACACACACACACACACACACGCCGTGTGGACGGAGCAGAGCCTGGAGAGCCGGGCCAGGTGCCAGAGCACCCGCGGCCGCAGAGCCAGAGGACTCGGGGTCCCCGGAGTTTCCCCCGTGCGAGAGCGGCCCCGCGGCTCCTGGGTCCGGCTGAGGCCGACGGGGCAGCTGGACGGCTGGACGGCTGGACAGCAGCCTCTGGGGCGGGAGACACCGCTCGCCCGTCCCCCACCGCTCCGTGCCCACCACCACTCCGTGCCCCGCTCCCTGCCCACCACTCTGTGCCCACCACCGCTCCGTGCCCACTGCTCCGTGCCCACCACCGCTCCGTGCCCACGGGGGGGACTGTAGCACCGCCGCTCGTGCCCACGGGGGTTGGGGGGCGGTGGAGAGGGTCAGTGCCCAGGACCAGGCCCTGCGGGGGGAGGCGGTCGGGTAGCAGGGCCTGCGCTCAGTTCGGGAAGAAGCTGCGAAGTGGGCGGCGGTGGGTCAGGGAAGTGACGCAACCTGGTGGGTCACCGCCTCGCCCGCCCGGTGACTCAGTCCAACCAGAATCCGCCCACTGGCCAGGCTGGTCCCGGCAGCTTCCCGCTGGACCCGCCCAGCAGCCCGAGGGGAGGCGGCTGCCGGCCGTGCAGGTCCCCCCACATTTTACTTCCTGTCTAATCCCGTCCTCCTCGGTCCAGAGTAAACAAGAAATGTTAGTGGAGCCCTAGCCGGTTGGCTCAGTGGATAGAGCGTCAGCCTGCGGATCCTTCATCCCGGGTTCGATTCCAGTCAAGGGCACAGGCCTGGGTTGCGGGCTCAATCCCCAGGTGGGGCGTGCAGGAGGCAGCCAATTGATGATTCTCTCTCATCATTAATGTTTCTATCTCTCTCTCCCTCTCACTTCCTCTCTGAAATCAATAAAAATATATTTTAAAAAATACTAGTTGAATGTGTGAATGTCTGCCTCACTACAGTAAATTAAGGTAGGACCTATGGCCCCTAGCTAAAGGCAGCTTGCCAAAGGGCTGTGTTTTCCCTCCCTTTCCCTTCCCACCCTTCCCTTCCCTTCCCTTCCCTTCCCTTCCCTTCCCTTCCCTTCCCTTCCCACCCCTTCCCACCCCTTCCCTTCCCACCCCTTTCCACCCCTTCCCTTCCCTTCCCTTCCCTTCCCTTCCCTTCCCTTCCCTTCCCCTCCCTTCCCTTCCCTTCTCTCCCTTCCCTTCCCATCCCTCCCCTTCCTTTTCCTTCCCTTCCTTTCCCTTCCCTTCCCTTCCCTTCCCTTCCCTTCCCTTCCCTTCCCTTCCCACCCCTTCCCTTCCCTCCCCTTCCCTCCACTTCCCTTTCCTTCCCTCCCTTCCCTTCCCTCTCTTCCCTTCCTTTCTACTCTTGAACAACTGGAGAATTCAGCCCTGGCCCGTGGGTCTAGCGGTTAGAGCGTCGGCCTGCACATGGAAGGGTCAGGCTGGCTCCTGGTCAAGGGCTCAGATTGCCGGTCCCACCCTGGCCCCAGGTGGAGCACTTTCAGCAAGCAGCCAATCAATGCTTCTCACATCGATGTTTCTCTCTCACAATGAAGTCCCCCCTCTCTTTCCCTCCCTCCCTCCCTTCCACTTTCTCTAAAAATAATCTGGGTGAGGATTAACAAAAAAAGCAAACAAACAAAAACCAAAAAAGTCTCAACCCCAAACCCCCTAGACGGGTCCCGCAAGGTAAGCACCAGCAGTGGGGTGGGGGGGACATGCTGGCCCACAGAGGGAGTCAGAGCCCAAGTGGGACCCCAATGGGTGAGGAGCGTGGAGCAGGGGACTAGGCTGAGGGGCCAGCGCGCAGGAGTGGGGAAGGCCTCCTCGGGGACGGCAGCTGGGAGGGGTCAGAGCCTGAGGGGGGGTAAGGGTGTGTTGTCGGGAGGGCATCGCAGATCACAATGGGTACACAATGGGGGTTGGTCGAATGAATTAAATCAAATCGATTAGAGTAGTGGGAGTGCCAGGCTCCCCGCGGCCAGCGGAGGGGTTCTGACATGGAGAGGGAGAACGGCTAGAATTCTGCCCCGTGCCCGGACCGGAGTTGGGTCTGTTGGGGTGAACTTGGTTTCCATGCAGGTAGATGACTATGGAAACAGATTCCACACGTAGGTGTAAGTGTGCGCCGTGTGTGCACACACGAGTGTGGTTCTGCCCACGGAGAGGGTCTGGGCAGTGACACCCAATAGCAAGAAGCACACAAGCTACACACTGTGTCAGCAGCTCAGGCCTGCACGGTTCAGGAAGAAAAAGTTCTTTGACGTGTCCTCATAATTTCCCTGTAAATTTGATATTGTGTCAAAAGAAAAGGAAATAAATGTTTTGTGTGGCTTACCTGGTGTTGTTTCTTTCTTTAATTTGAATTAATTGCCAGCATATAAAAATCATGAGATTTTTACCCTCAAATCTAGGTTTCTTCTGTGTCCTGAGAAATCTGAAATGCTCACAACTCTGAGCCATGAATGGCCAAGTGAATGGCCAACCTACGGTGCCCTTTATTTGTGTGTGTGTGTTTTTTTTCTTTTCACGTTTTTCTTTCTTTCTTTTTTAAAAAAAATATATTTTATTGATATTTTACAGAGAGGAAGGGAGAGGGATAGAGAACTAGAAACGTCGATGAGAGAGAAACACCGACCAGCTGCCTCCTGCACACCCCCTTTCGGGGATGTGTCTGCAACCAATGTACATGCCCTTGACCAGAATCGAACCTGGGACCTTTCAGTCCACAGACCGACGCTCTACCACTGAGCCAAACCGGTTTCGGCTGTTTTTATTTATTTCAAAGAGAGGACGGGAGAAGGAGAGAGAGAAACATCAATGATCACAGAGAACCATTGACTGGCTGCCTCCTGCAAGCCCCCTGATAGGGATTGAGTCCGAAACCTGGCATGTGCCCTGACGGGGAATTGAACTGTGACCTCCTGGTTCATGGGTTGATGCTCAACCACTGAGCCACACTGGCCGGGCCGCAGTGCCCTTCACATATGCCAAGTGATCCCCAGAACTCCATGATCCCCACCACTCCTTACTGTGTGACACCAGCTCACAGCATCCATGTATTCTACCAGCGTGGCCCCTGGTCCCGGTTCCATCCCTCCCATAAACCGTGGGAAAGCAATAATGGACACATTTCAAAGGCTCTTTATTAACCCAGAGCAACGACCTATCTTGGAATGTCAAATTACGCGCTATGACGAGGGAATTCTTCTAGGCCTGAGTTTCTTCAGTCAGTCATGTCTGGCGGGATGGGGTGTTGAGCAACCGGGGTGTTGCCTGGTGCAAGAGGCCCGTGTGGGCCGGGATCCCTGGAGCTGATGGAGCGTCGGGCTGGTCAGGTGGGGGAGGCTGAGATGCTATCTCAGGTGCCTGAGGGGCGAGCCGGGTGTGGCGGGAACAGCCCGGCTAATGACCTGGCCCGTCCGTGGGAGAGCTGCTGGATGAGGCACGTCAGCGTTGGGTTTGAGCAAGAGGAGGTGATGGCGTTGTCTCCCCCAGTCCTCCCCTCCTCCCTGGACTGGGCTCATGTCCTTGATTTGGAAAACTTCTCTCATTTGCCCCTTGAAAGATTACATTGAAAATCTATAATAATAAAAGGGTAATATGCTAATTAGACAGGTGTTCTCCCAGAAGCCCGGGTCCCAGGGGCCAGTGGGAAGCTGGGGCAGCACCGGGGAAGGAAGGCCTACTCTGGCAGGGATTTCGTGCAGCGGGCCTCTAGTATCCTAATAAGGTTTGGCCGTGAGTTTTCTGGCATTTCTCATTGCCCTCAGGATAAAATCCAAGCCTGTACCCCCTGCTGAGCCCAGCACCCCCCCACTCCTGCTCCACTCGCTGGCTCAGCTGACCTCTCCCTCCCCTGGGCCCCTGGCTGTTTGCACCACCACGCTCTCCTCACCCTTAAGTTTTGCACAGGCTCCAGCCACTGGCTGCCCCCCCTCAGGCCTCAGTGAAATGCAGTCACCTCCTCTTCAGAGGTACTTACTGCCCCCAACCCTACATCCTGTCTCAGCCATGCCCTGCTGGTCCGCTGTCACTTCACTGTTCTGCTCTTCATTCACTCTTGTCGGGGTCCGCCACTGTCTCCCCACCTAGACGGACCGGCAGCTCCACGCGAGCGGGGATGCTGCGTCCCCAGCACAGTGCGGCCGGTGGCTGTTGACAGGGGGGACCGATGCGAAGCTCTCAGCAGCCACGTGCCGGCTGGACTGCTGGAGGAGGTGGGCGTGGGTTTAGGACACAAGCCGCTGAGAGGGTGTGGCTGAGCGAACGGTGCTCCTGGCATCCCGGGAGGCTGGACAGTCCGGTGGGTTTGGGGACACCAGTGCCCTGCCTGCCGGTGGTGTCGCGTTGGATCATGCACTGGGCTGTTGAGGTCAGATGGACCCAGATTCAGGACTCAGGGGCCGTGGTGGGGCGCGGCTGTGTTGCCTGGGACCGGAGCCGGGATGGGGGGCGGGGGGTTCCTTGTCGGAGAAGCTTCGATTCCCCGCCGGTTGTAGCTAAAAGGATGTGACCCCATGAGTCCCGCAGGTCCTCGGCTGTAGGGCCGGCTGTGCGGGACCGGGGGTGCGGCTGGGTCGGGCTGTAGCCTGGGCTGCTGTGGGCGGAGAGTCATCCCGGGCAGCGCCGCGCCCCGGCAGCAGGGACCCAGCCCCCGGGGGCGGCGGGGACCCGCCCGGAGGAGCAGACGCGCACCTGGGCGCACCTGGACCCACCTGTTCGCGCGCTTCCGCGCGGGGGCCGACCGGTCCCGCCCCCCGACCAATGGGGGCGCGGAGGCCCGCGGAGGCGGGCGCCCATTGGGCAGGCGGGCGCGGCGGCCGGCGCGGATTGGGCGCGGGCGGGCGGGGCGGGGCGGCGCGGCGGGCGCCTTAGCCCGCGGCCGGCGGGCGGCGCTCAGCGCTCGGCTCCGCGGGCGGGCGGGCGCGGCGGCGGAAGTGGCGACGCTGGCGTCCCCGGAGTCGGCGGCGGCGGCGGGCGGCGGTGACGGCCCCGGCGCCGGCGGCAGTGACGGCCCCGGCGCGGACGGCGGCGGCCGGGGGGGCGGCGGCGTGGACGCCCGCGGCGCCGGCTGGGGCATCACCGCCGGCCTCGACCCCGAAATGGCGCTGCTGGCCGAGCACCTGCTGAAGCCGCTGCCCGCGGACAAGCAGATCGAGACCGGGCCCTTCCTGGAGGCGGTGTCCCACCTGCCGCCCTTCTTCGGTGAGCCTGGCCGAGCGGGGCCGGGGGAGCGGGGCGGGAGTCCTCCTCCGGGGATCGCCCCACCTGCCGGTCCTGGTCCCGCCCGGGACCCCCTCTGCACGCCCCCCCCCCCCCCCGTGCGCCCTGCCCGCCGCTCACCTTCCCCCTCCTGCCGCACCCTCCCGCTCTCCCGGGGTCCCAACCCTCCGCCCCCCTCAGACAACCATCCCCGCCTCTCCAGACACCTCACAACCGCCGTACCCACCGGGGACCCCAATGCTCCCTCCACTCCCCACCTCCCCAAACACCCCTTTCTCTTCCAGACCCCCGATTCTGCAGTCCCCCTCTCCCGGAAGCGTCCCCTCGCTTCTCCCTCAAACTCCTCTACCCCGCACCCCATCATTCCCTCCCTTTTAGAATGGCTGTCAACTCCCTCCCTTTCCCTTAAGTTCTCCCAGCCTCTCCCGCTGGGACCTGTGAACCCTCCATCCCTCAGCATGCCCCCGATCCACACCAAAGACCCCTCCCCTGCACCTCTCCCCTCTCCCCCTCCCCTCCCCTTCCCTCTTCTCCCCCCTCCCCTCCGTCCCCCTTCCACACACACTCACACACACTCACACACACACACACACACACACACACTCTCTCTCTCTCTCTCTCTCACACACACACACACTCACACACACACACACACACTCACTCACTCCCCAAGGCAGGAAGCTGGGCAGGGTGAGGAGGGGCATTTTGAAAATGAATCACAAAACGGGAGGCCCCCTTCCCAGGGGAAGCACTGAAGTTTTCCCTCCATTTAGAGCAGAGGTCGGGACCGGGGCTGGGGGCTGCCCTGTGGGGTGAGGTCAGACCCTGGGTGCTGGCCTGGGCTGTAAAGGAGACCCCTCCCCCCGCTGTCCACCCAGGAAGGCCAGTCCCTGAGCCAGTGCCAGCTCCGTCCTCCCCTCCTCAGCCCCGCCAGGCCGGTGGAAAATGGGAAACAGAAGACAGTGCCGTGCCCCCCCCCCCCCCCCCGCCCGCCCTTTGCGGTCAGGTCCTGGCACAGGATGTAACCCGAGCCCTGACCTGGGCCCTGACCCGTGAGTTCACTTGGTGGCCTGGGAGGAGGGCACCAGTGCCCAGGCAGAGTCCACTGAACCCTACAACCGACAGAACCTTGACTCCGAGCCTGCGGAGATTTGGCTCCCGCCGTGGGCACCGGGGCTCACTGGGGGCAGTCGTCCCTACAGGGGCGTGAGCTCGGGGGTGGTTGTGGTTGCTCACCCCCGGGGCCTCAGTGTCCCCATCTGTGAAACGGGGGTGCTGAGCTCCGGGGGAGCGGCAGGCGGAGACGAAGTGTGCCTGTGAATCGTGTGGCCTTGGTGCCAACGAGCTCTTAGCTGGGCGGGGAGGGGGGGCGTTTTATGTAAGTTCCTGGGTCCAGGTGTGGTCCTTCACATGTAAGGAGGTGACTGGTCAGTGTTCGCACAGGTGAACGGCCGGTTTGTATGGTCCCAGACCCGTGCCCGGTGCCGCCTCCCGGCATCAGGACCGGGCCTGGCACAGCGGTGCCCGCTGGATCTCTTCTTGTCGGCATCGCAGGGCTCCGTGGCCCCGAGCCTCCAGGCCGGGGTTCGGGAGGTAACCGGCCTCGCGCCAGGGGGTTGCTGGTTCTTGGGGCAGCCCCATTTGGTCCTGTGGACATTTGCAGGCCAGCAGCCTGCCCCGGACAGGACCCGGCACCTGCTGAAGCCCGAGGTTCCCTCCTGCTCCGGCCCCGGGGGGAGCACCCGAGGCAGCGCTGCCTTTCCTCCCTCTGTGGGGCTGACCGTCGGTCCGCACGCGGGGTCCTCTCATGGGATGCGAGCACCCGGCTGGTGTAGGAGGAAAGGGGTGGGTGGTGGCAGCTGGAGCCAGGCCTGAAGAGCACCCCTCCCACTCCCCGGTCTCAAAGGACCCTTGTCTTGGCTGCGAGTCACGTGCCGTGCCGTCACGTCTGTGGACAGAAGCGCCATTTACACGGACGCCTGGGGCCGGCCTAGGCTAGTGCTCAGCATCTGAAAAGTGACAGTCTGCTGTGAGCCGCTCCGCTCTTCTGGGGAGAACGTCTCCTGAGGTTCAAGTTTAAGAGGTGCTCCCACGGTGGCCTTTCTCTAGGGCTCAGGGTTCGAGCCAGACCGCGGTCAGTTCTAACACAGGGGCTTTGTCTGGTCCCCTGGTGGTCCGGGTGGCAGACGGAGGCGGTCTCGGGTAATGGAAGCCAGAAGCCGGGAAGCCGTGTCTGTGTGCGGCGCTGCTGACCCCGGCTCCTGGCTTCGTGAGGTGTTAGCGGCCTCCCTGACCTCCGGCGACTCGATGCCGATAGTCCCTCTACCCGAGTTGCGACAACCAAAAATACCTGTACGGAGCCGGAACCGCCCCTGGGTGAGAGCCGTTGCTCTCCATGTCGATACAGCTTTGGGCTGAAAGCTGTGTTTTTAACAAGTATCTCATTTTGCAAGGGAGATCTGTTTCTCGAAGGAAGTTTGAGCAGCAGAGAGGACCAGCGGAGCACGCCCGGTTTTATTGGGCACTTACTCTGTGCTCAGCGGCCGGGGAGCAAACGGTTCCCCCGTCCCCGCGCGGCCTTGTGAGGAGAGGATCTCTGCTGACATTGCAGTGTTTGGTTCCCCCAGTCCTGTTGTTTATTGGTCTCCAAGGGAGGGTGTACCCGCTGCTTCTCCACCTCGCACAGTGTGGCCATCTTTCCACGCCAGTCGCCTCTCATAGCGGCTGAGCGCTCCCTGCTCTGCTGTGGCCACAGTTCATTCGACCAGCCCCCGCCGTCGGAAAACCACCTTGCTTCTCATGTTTTGCTCGTTAAACAGCGCTACAGTGAACGTCCTCGTATTTATTTCTCTGCATACGTTTTTTGTTATTTCTAATTTTCACACGTGAAGTCACTAGCGCAGCCATATTTCTCAAGCGCCGTGGGTGCAGCCGGCGGTGACAGGGTTGGGGGGCAGGGCCGGTTCTCGGGGCGCAGGTCAGGGCGGCTTAGAGCTTCGGGCCAGCGCCTCCTCCTATCTCCAGGGGGATCGCTCCAGCCGGCGTGCCCATCTTCCTCCTCCCTGACCCCGAAACTGGATCTCATCTCGGACGATCAGCTTGGCCTGACTTCCGTGAGGCCTGCTCGCTCATCTTTTAGGTCAGTTTTCCAGCTGTTGTAGGGCACTGCCCATTGGCGGGCGGAGGAAGGGAGAGACCTGGATGCCATTTAGACCTGTCACCGCCCGGCTGGAGGCCTCACCGGCTCCCTTTGCCGGACCGGAAGCCCGCGTGGAGCCGTTCCTGCCGTGTCAAGGCCGTCCGCTGGCGGGCCGCTCACCACAGCCCCAGCCTGCCGCCTCCCTGTGCTGGCGGGTTCCCGGACCCCCGGCGGCCGGCCAGGCCCTCCCCCAGGCGGTCTTGTCCCAATGGCGCTGTCACGTGCAGAGGCTTGGAGCTATTTCAGTCCCGGTTTCTGAGCCGTTGGTTCCACTTCCATTTTTTTCTGGGTTTTTCCTAAAAGTGTTTTGCTTTTCCCTTTCTAAATGACAACACATGACCAAATTGTAATACATCATTCATAGCCTATACCTACGGCAGACATTATTAATCACTCACGATATAGTTTTCCCCTTCAAGTCCAGATACAGACTCGATGCTTTTTTTTTTTTTTTTTAGTATGTTTCCTTATTAATTTCAGAGAGGAAAGGAAAAAGACAGAAAGACAGAAATGTCAATGATGAGAGAGGATCATTGATCGGCTGCCTCCTGCACACCCCCAGCTGGGGATCAAAACCGCAACCCAGGCATGTGCCCCTGGCTGGAATCGAACCTGGGACCACTCAGTCCGCAGGCTAATGCTCTATCCACTGAGCCAAGCCGGCCAGGGCTTTTCTTTTCTTTTTTGAAAAATGTTTTTATTGATTTCAGAGAGGAAGGGAGAGGGAGAGAGAGATAGAAAGATCACTGATGAAAGAGAATCAATGATCGGCTTCCTCCTGCATGCTCCATAGTGGGGATTGAGCCCATAACCTGGGCATGTGCCCTGACCAAGAATCAAATCGTGACCTCCTGGTTCATAGGTCAATGCTCAACCACCGAGCCACGCTGGGCTGGGCTTGGTGTCTTAACACAACCACTCCGGGTCAATTGGAGTTTTTTGTTGTCATTGTTAATCTTCACCTGAGGATATTTTTTCCATTCATTTTTAGATAGTGAAAGGGAGGGGAGAGGGAGAGGGAGAGAGAGAGAGACTTTGATGGATTGGTTGCCTCCTCAATGCACCGTGGCTGGGGCCAAGGATTGAACCCAAGACCCTTCCGTGTGCAGCCTGACCCAAACCCCTGAGCCACCGGCCAGGGCGGGCCATTAGAGTTGATGCATGAAGGATACCTGTTAGCTCCCCCTGTTCAGGGAGAAACCGGAGATGCAGGAGCTGAAGGTAATGTGTTTGACCTCTCTGTTTTTGAGATCGGAATTCCAGAAGTGTTTTTCTTCATTCAGGCCTCCTGGCGTAATTAAATGGATGCCCATTGAACTGGTCGATCCAGGTGTCTGGCAATCAGTTAGTCCTAGAATAATCCCCAAAAGAATGGTTTTCCATCCCTTTGGTTCAGTGCTTGCTCTGTTTTGGGGGAGCAGTGGCAGCCCCAGAGTACACCATCATCTTATCTTACAGCCAAGAGACAGGGGCCAGAGAGGTTAGGGGACTTGCCCAGGGTCACACAGCCCGTGAGTGACCAGAGAGCCAGACCAGACCTCGGCCTCGGACTCCTTGTGAGGCTCTGTGCCCTGGCGCCTGCCGGCTGCCCTGACTCCGGTCTGGCAGAGGAGGCCCCTGTGGAGCCAGCCAGCCTGGTGATTGGACACCTGCGCTGGCACCACGGGCGCCGTGCCCGGCATGCTGGGAGCACAGACGGGACCTGCAGGCTCCCTCTGAGGCCTGTGCTTCATACCTGGCCTGGGAGCGGGCCGCTCCGGCTTCCTGGGACTCAGATGGAGCACCGGGTGTGGAGCCGTCAGCGGGGCCGGCCAGGCCACGTTCCTTTAATTGGCACATTGCGTCAGCCCCGGGAACCTGCCCCGCCGCACCCCTTGTCTGTGGGCAAGCACTTCCCCTCGCCTGCCCTAGCCGGTTTGGCTAATGGGTGGAGCGTCGCCCCATGGCCTGAAGGGTCCTAGGTTCGAGTCCAGTCAAGTACAGACCTCGGTTGCAGGCTCCATCCCAGCCCTGGTCAGGGTGCGTGTGTGCATGAGACAACCAATGGATGTGTCTCTCTCCCATCGATGCTTCTCTCTCTGCCTCTCCTGCTCCCTTCTTCTCCCTCTAAAATAATCACGGGGAACAGATCCCTGGGTGAGGATTGACAAAAGAAAAGGAAGACGTTCCCATGCTCCATTTCAACAAGCACCTTCCAGTGACGTCTGTGCCGTGCTTTTGTTTTTAAATTTATACAAATGCCTGCTCGTTGTGTATAGAGTATCCTGGGAAAGAGAAACAAGAAGCGACATTAGCCCTCTCTCTCTCTAGAGCAGGTCAGTCATCATTTCGGTTGGTGTTTGTTGAGAGCTGGAGGCTGGGAGCGGGTATAGACTGCCGCTGGGAGGGAGGCCGCTGGAAGGGAGGCCGCTGGGAGGGAGGCCGCTGGGACAGAGGCCGCTGGAAGGGAGGCCGCTGGGAGGGAGGCCGCTGGGAGGGAGGCCGCTGGGATGGAGTCTGCGGGAGGGAGACTGCAGGAGGAAGGAGCGGAGTCGTGTTGGTCGAAGGAGCCGAGCGCGCTTTGGCGATGCCGGAGCTGCGCAGATTGCTGCCGTCAGCTGGAGGTGCACTTGGCAGTGAGAGAGGGTTGGCTGGCCTCTGGGAGCACCTGCTGTGTGCCGGATGCCGCGTGGTGCTCACGCTCAGACCGGAGTGGCCGCCGATGAGAGGGCTGCCACGGCCCGCTGTGCTCGCCTGGCCGGCGGAGAACAGCCGTGGGGGCGGTGTTGGAGTCTCAGGGGGAGAAGCCACTTGAACGTGGTCTGTTGTCCGGTGCGGTCCGTGCTCGGGCACCTGAGACGAGCGGAGAGAAGCGTGGGTGTGGGCATGAAGCCGAGCCAGACCGAGGTCCGGGTCCTGTGCCCACGCCCTCCGGAGCTCGGTGGAGCTCGGTGCCGGGACCCTCGATCTGTGCTCCGGTGGGACAGGGCTCGGGCGTTAGCCACGCCCCTTGCCACACAGCCCCTGGGGCAGCAGCTTGCAGGAGGGGCTCTGGGTCTGGGACCCGCTGCCCGCTGAGCTGCTGGCTGCTGGAGTCGAGGCCGGCTCGGCGCCCTCTGTCACAGCCAGCGGCAGCGTCTGCACCGTCGCACCATCCATGACGGTGGCTAGGTCCCCCTGGCCCTCCGCTGGGAGAGCCTGGGGCTGAGGTCAGAGGCTGAGGTCCGGGGCTGAGGTCCGGGGCTGAGGTCAAGGGCTGAGGTCAGGGGCTGAGGTCAGGGGCTAAGGTCAGGTGCTAAGGTCAGAGGCTGAGGTCAGGGGCTGAGGTCAGGGGCTGAGGTCAGGGGCTAAGGTCAGGTGCTGAGGTCAGGGGCTGAGGTCAGGGGCTGAGGTCAGGGGCTAAGGTCAGGTGCTAAGGTCAGAGGCTGAGGTCAGGGCTGAGGTCAGGGGCTAAGGTCAGGGACTGAGGTTCCGGGCTGAGGTCAGGGCTGAGGTCAGAGGCTGAGGTCAGGGCTGAGGTCAGGGGCTGAGGTCAGGGACTGAGGTCAGGGCTAAGGTCAGGGGCCGAGGTCAGGGGCCAAGGTCAGGGGCTGAGGTCAGGGGCTGAGGTCCGAGCTGAGGTCCGGCTGCTTCTGGGCACAGATGGAGAAGCAGGAGGGAAGCCACCTGCCGGCTCGCCCTGCCTGTGGTCCTCCCTGTGGGTCCCTCAGCGGCTGCGCCCCGGGGCCTGGCAGAGAGGTGCGGGCCCGTGCCGCGCTGGACGGGACGGGAAGAATGCCGGTCCGGGGCCTGTGGACACGGTGACGCCCGTCCTAGCCCGTGCGGTCCGTTCTGAGCGGTTCCGTGCGTCACACATGGAGCCGGCGACACCGCATTTCCAGCCCTGACACTGGCCTCCCAGGCAGGAGGAATCGGCGCCATTCTGGAGACGAAGAGGCTGAGGTTCGGAGGGGAGGGGTCCCAGGGCACACCGCTGGAACGTGGCCCGGCCCTGCAGCCGGAGCCGCTCCGCCGGGGCTGGGGCCGGGGCTGGGGCCGGGCGGCCTCCATGCTGTGCGGACGCCGGGTGGGGCGGCAGGGCTCTGGCTCGGGTCTCAGTGTTTCCGTTTAAGACCGGCCTGGGCGGCGTTCCTCCTTTGGGACCTTCCTCCCGTGCCGCTCGTACCGGGCCTTTTAAACTCCCTCAGTCGTCACGGTGTTAATGTCCCTGAGCTTTTAACAGCCGTGACCACGGATCCGTCCTCTCCGGGTCCCACAGTCCGCTCTGCCCCGGCCCAGGCTCCGTGGTGAGAGAGCATCGCGTCCCGCTCCGCGGCTCCCAGGCTCCGGCGGCCGCCCACTGCCCGAGCTCTGTCCCGGGCCGGCAGACATCGGGGCCACCGTTTATGGCGGAGGGCTCCCGCTCATTTTCTCAGACCGGCCGCCGGCCAGCTCCTCTCGCTCTGCCTCCGCCCTCCTGCCGCTCTTTTTCTGAATCCCAGGAACCTCCTCTGAAGAAAAGCTTTGCCTGCTGAGGAAGATGGAAATGATGATATAATTATAACCATAATAACCACAGCAAGCATAACGAATCCCTCCTTCCTAATTGGACACCTGAGAGGCCAGACACTGCTCGGCCCTTAGTTTGCTCTCTCCTGGGACAGCCATCCCGTGCGGTGGGCCCAGTTTAACCTCTGCCTGTCCACGAGGCCTGGCTGGGAGGCTGGCTTCCCCCAGCCACGGCAGGCCGGGAAGGCTTTTTCCACCGCCCTCCCCATCAAGGCTGGTTTTTGCCAAAAGGGGCGACTGGACAAAGGGAGCTGGCATGTCATGGAGGCGATTTTAAAGAAAACAATATATCTTTATTGACTTCAGAGAGGAAGGGAGAGGGAGAGAGAGATAGAGATAGAAACATTGGTGATGAGAGAGAACCATCAATCGACTGCCACCTGCACACCTCCCACTGGGGCTCGAGCCTGCAACCCAGGCATGTGCCCTTAACCAGAATCGAACCCGGGACCCTTCAGTTGCTCTATCCACTGAGGCAGATCAGCTGGGGCTGGAGGAAATTTTAAAAGCAACCTTTTAGAATGTTTTGTGGGCATTCCTTCCTCCTTAGACAGTGGGGTTTAGAGGAGCCCGTGGTTCTAGGAATGTGGGCATCCTCCGGGCTCTGTCCTTCAAATGGGCCTTATTGCAAACTGAGCCACGAGGCGCCACGTGCCCGCACGCACACGCACACGCGGCACCCCACACACAGCACCCCACGCCCGCAGGTAATAAATGATTCATCTCCTCCAGCTGTAATCTGAGTGCCTCCCACTGTGATCCCTGTAACCCGGGCCTGTGGAGATAACACCCCCCCCTCCCCATGTCTAACCGGAACCTGATGAGCCAGCTATTGAGAAATAAACGTTGAGTTTGAGATGGAACCTCCCCAAGCCAGACTCCGAGTGGCTGCCCGGCACCCCGGGCCTTGTGAAACGCGTCGTGGGGCGGGGCTTCGGTGCCGGGTCCTGAGCCACAGGCTGACCGGGAGCTGCGATCCTGAGTCACAGGCTGACCGGGAGCTGCGACCCTGAGCCACAGGCTGACCGGGAGCTGCGATCCTGAGTCACAGGCTGACCGGGAGCTGCGACCCTGAGCCACAGGCTGACCGGGAGCTGCGACCCTGAGCCACAGGCTGACCGGGAGCTGCGACCCTGAGCCACAGGCTGACCGGGAGCTGCGATCCTGAGTCACAGGCTGACCGGGAGCTGCGATCCTGAGTCACAGGCTGACCGGGAGCT
Source organism: Vespertilio murinus (assembly GCA_963924515.1). Lineage (NCBI taxonomy): Eukaryota > Metazoa > Chordata > Mammalia > Chiroptera > Vespertilionidae > Vespertilio > Vespertilio murinus. The sequence goes on along the minus strand of OZ004720.1, from coordinate 2,927,014 downwards.
GCGATCCTGAGCCACAGGCTGACCGGGAGCTGCGATCCTGAGCCACAGGCTGACCGGGAGCTGCGATCCTGAGTCACAGGCTGACCGGGAGCTGCGAATGTTAAAAGCAGCCGCTCTGTTTCAAAATGAAAACGTCCTGAGGTGCAGTGGGCGGGCGGGAAGCTGCCCGGGGTCAGGACGCTGTCTGAGGGGCAGCGCAGCTGGGTTCCCAGGTGTGTGTGGCCCAGCTCAGAGCGTGGTGGCCGGTGCTTCCCAGCCAGAAAGAGGAAGTGAGTGATTCTGTGTGGCGTGTGCTGACTGCCCGCTCCCGGGGAATTCCGTTCCTGGGCAATCTCGCCGCCTGAACTGCAGCAGAGACCTGAGCGGCGCTGTCAGAGGTCGTCCCTGTCAGAGGTCAGAGGTCGTCCCCAGCGCTCGCTGCTGCCTGTCCCCCTCGTTGGCGGGTGACGGTTACTCGTGTTCCAAGTCTCTAGCGGAACCCAAGCAGGAGGCAGGCCCACCACCTGTCAGAGGAGGCTTTACTTTATTTTTTATTAAATTCCTGGCTGACATTGGCTAATAGGATCATGTAGGTTTCAAGTGTACATTTTTAAGGAGGAGTTTTTAAAACTGATGCAGCCTGGCCGCGTGACTCAGGGGCTGAGCGCTGACCTACGGACCAGGAGTCAGTTCGATTCCCAGTCAGGGCACGTGCCAGCTGCGGGCTCCATCCCCGGTCAGGGCACATGCCAGCTGCGGGCTCCGTCCCCGGTCAGGGCACATGCCCGGCTGTGGGCTCCGTCCCCAGTCAGGGCACGTGCCAGCTGCGGGCTCCATCCCCGGTCAGGGCACATGCCAGCTGCGGGCTCCGTCCCCGGTCAGGGCACATGCCCGGCTGTGGGCTCCGTCCCCGGTCAGGGCACGTGCCCGGCTGTGGGCTCCATCCCCGGTCAGGGCACGTGCCAGCTGCGGGCTCCATCCCCGGTCAGGGCACATGCCAGCTGCGGGCTCCGTCCCCGGTCAGGGCACATGCCAGCTGCGGGCTCCGTCCCCGGTCAGGGCACATGCCAGCTGCGGGCTCCGTCCCCGGTCAGGGCACATGCCAGCTGCGGGCTCCGTCCCCGGTCAGGGCACATGCCAGCTGCGGGCTCCATCCCCGGTCAGGGCACATGCCCGGCTGCGGGCTCCATCCCCGGTGCGCCCGGGGCATGCAGGAGGCAGGCAGGAATCAATCATTCTCTCTCATCATTGATGTTTCTCTCGCTCTCCCCCTTCCTCTCGGAAATCAATAAAAACATGTTTTAAAAACCATGCAAAGCCCCACTAAGGCCCGAGGCCGTGCCGGTGAAGCCGTGCAGTGGCATCGCCGGGCCAGGCCTTCATGGGCCGTGTGTCGCCCGGGGCTGGTTAGAAGCCCAGAGCCTCCCGCACCGAAGCAGAGGCTTTGCTCCCTCCCGAGGGGCTGTCCCGGGGAGGCCGGTGTGGGCGTGGATTGGGTGGGGGGAGAGAGTGGTTTGGTTTTATTTTAGCGCTGAGACTGGGTCTCCATTTGCTCTGCGAATGGCCGGTCTGTCCGATGCCTGGAGTTCTTACTGGCGGCAGCTCCTCACGGTGTGAGAGGCGATGGCCGTGGTCTGTGGGGCCTGTTGCCCACCAGCCCCTGCCCACCAGGCTGCCATTTGGCTTTGCCTGGTGATGGGGCTTCTCCACAGGGACAGCTCCTGGGCTTCCCATCAGACGTCTTGATCTCTTTCCTTCGCCTTCTGGAGCGGCGGCCTCAGGAAACTCCCCACAGGCGTGCTCTGGAGAGCCCGGCGGCTGCGCCTGAGCGGGTTCTGCGAGGTGACGGCATCGTGTCTGGTTCTCCTTTTGTTTTCTGTTTTCACTCTGTTTCTTTTTGGCACATCTTCCCCCTTCCTGGGGGTAAGAGGAGGACTAGACAGCCCTCCTAGCCCAGCCCCCTCCCTCCCTCCCTCCCTCCCTCCCTCCTTCCCTCCATCCCTCCCTCCATCCCTCCCTCCATCCTTCCCTCCCTCCCTCCCTCCATCCCTCCAGCCAGCTCTGGGCGGCTCTGGGTGGCGGTTTAAAAGCCTGTTTTGCTGACAATAAAAAACAAGTCTGAGGAAACCAACCGTAGAACTGGTAAAACAAGATCTGTGGTGGGCAGGGCCCTTCTGTGGGAAGGAAGGCGGCAATCTGCTGGGGCTGGTGCTCCGGATCGTGCTCTGGGTTTGGCTCCGGGTCACGCCCCTGGTCACGCTCTGTCCACGCCGCCCGCCGCCGGCCGCAGCAGGCCCAGCTGGAGGCCACACTGTTGGGAAGGCCGCGTGCTTGGCATGAGCATGGTCTTCCGGCTTTCCTGGCAGAGCCGCCCATCCCCCCTTTTGTTGACCTCACAGAGGGAGCACTCTGGGAAGAGCTGAGGGGGCAGGGGGCCAGCCTTGGCTCCCGTGGTGTGACCCGGCAGGCCACGGCGTCTCCGGGCTCGGCGGCCAAAGGCAAGCACAGGACCAGAACCTTCGGCGCGTCGTGTTGAGACAGGCGTGGGCGCAGCTGCCCGGGGCACCTCCCGTGTGCACGGCACCTCTGCGCTGGGCAGGAGGGCTGAGCCCAGCGCGGCCACGTCCCGTCTGGTCACATCAGAGCTGAGATGCAAACCCAGAACCGGCCGACTGTGGCGCTCTGCACCGCTTCCCCCAGTCACATGGCTCATGTGCCGGTGCTCCCGGCTGACGTCACTGCACATGTACGTGGACAGAGAGGAGCCTCCCTGTGGGCGACTTCCTCTGGGTCCCGCCTGGAGGTGAATTCCGGGGTACTTCCCTGGACCCCCCCCCCCCCCCGTCCTGCTCCCCTCCCAGCTCCGGAAACAGTCTAGTCCCCACATGCCCGCCGCACAGCTGAGCGGAAGCGCTGTCCCTGTGGTGGCCGCGGCAGGATAACAGCTACTGGCCGGCCGGCCCCCTCGGGCCTCGGTGCGTCCTAGACCTACACAGCGCACTGTCAGGAGAACAAAACCAAGCGCCTTGCCCGCCGGTGTGGTTTGGCTCAGTGGCTAGGGCCTGCGGGCTGAAGAGGCCCAGGTTCAATATGTACCCAGCTTGTGGGCTCGATCCCCAGTAGGGGGTGTGTAGGCGGCAACCGATCCATGATTCGCTCTCATCGTCGATGTTTCTATCTCGCTCCCTCTCTGAAATCCATAAAAATGCAGTAAAAGAAAGGAAGGAAGGAAATCAGCAGGTAGCAGGCATGGTCGTGGCCCGCCGAGCACTGGCCATGCCCAGGGGGCAGCGGCCCTGGGGGAGCCCAGCTAGTGTCCTCGTCACAGGCGGGAGGCAGAGGGCCTCCCCACTGCCCCGGCCGCCTTCATGGCATGGGTGCTCGGAACCAGTGCTTCGGGTCAGCCGGAACTGCCAGGAACTGCCCGGCAGGAGCTACGCCCCTCGGTTCCCGTTTTCCACAATCTTCTCACCCACTCAGGCCACCGATGCCATCTAAGCACCCACTGGGGCCCAGCTCGGTGCCGGCACCGGGGATGCAGCGGGCACCAAGGTGCCCGTCCCCGCCCTCTCACAGCGCACGTCCATGGGGCACGTGGCCCGTGAGCAGTTACACGAGTACCTGCCATCGCTGTGACGCCCTGCAGACTCGGAGAAAACGCAGAAGGAAGAAGAATGGTTTTCATGAGCAGGAAAAAATCCCGATACCTTTTCTGACGTTTCACACAAACCTTTTTAGCACACAACGAGAGGTGAAAGAGTTTTACAGTGAAGGCTCCTACTCCTGCTGCCTGGATTCCACCACTGCTCTTACCGCCCCACCCTGCGGCCGGCCGCCCCCACCTGCTGGCTGGGACCCCGCTTCGGAGGGGAGGGCGACGCCATCGGCGGGGCTGAGAGCAGCCGCCCTGGAAGGTGGGGCCTCACCTCGCCGTCACTCCGGGCTGCACCGTCCAGAGAGGGGTCGTCGCCGGCGGAGGCGAGCTTGGCTCCCTGGCATGATTGTTGGCATTTCTTATTGAATCCAGAGAGGAAGGGATGGAAACATCGATGAAGAGAGAGAATCATCGGCCGGCTGCCTCCTGCGCCCCGGGCCTGTGCTCTGACTGGGGATGGAACCGACCCCATGACCTCCTGGTTCAGAGGTCGACGCTCCACCTCAGCCCCCAGGCCGGCTCTGGCAGTTGTTCTGGAAGTGGGGTGCGCAGTCCTGTGGCTGCCAGGTCCCGCTGCAGGGGGGTAGGGGGGGGTCTGAGGACACGTCCCAGGCCAGCGGGCCGCCCCCTCCCAGGTTGGCCTCTGCGGGATGCGGCTGGGACGAGTCGGTGAGACCCAAGGGCGGGAGTCCTGGTTCCCCCGGCAGTGCGTGGCAGGCCCGTCTCGGGCGCCAGAGTGCCAGGATAGATCTCATCCCCCTGCAGCCCAGACCCCTGGGCAGCCCCTCTGCCTCCTGGGCTGGCCCCAGCGACGGGCTGTCCGCTCCCACGGGCCCAGAGACGCCCAGTCGCTCAGGGAGCGGGCTCTCCCTCAGCCCGAGGGCTCCGCCCAGAGCCGTCCGATGGGCGCAGGAGGGAGCAGAGCAGAGGCCTTAGGGGCGAGGCCGGTGGGAGGTGGGAGCCGGGTGACGCCCGTGGCGTTTGCTGGCCATGGGACCGACTGGTTACAACCCAAAGTCACCAAAGTGGCCAAAGTCCGTTCATTGGGGTGCACGCCCTGGCGCTCCGCTGAGCAATTCGCCGCACGGCTCTAGTCCCAACAGCAAGCCGCGAGGTAAGGACGTGACCGCCCGGTTCGCCCGCCCTGTGAGGAAGCCGAGTGTGCAGGCGAGGCCGCGGCTCCGTGGGGAGTGGTGGGGCCAGGAGTCAAGCTTAGTGTGTCTGGAAGGGATGTTTGGTGTGGATGTTCCAGAATGTTCCAGATGGCTGGCCAGGTGTGCGGGGGTCACCTCGATGGCATTCGGCCTGCAGACGTCCCTCGGCCAGCCCTCTGCTCCCATGCGGTCAGTTGGTGTGCCCACCCAGGCCCTGCCCGGCCGGAGCCAGGGGACCTGGGCACGGTGTTTTCCTCCTGTGGGTTTGGTACCCACTGGGGCCTGCCGGCATCTTTGTCCCGGGGCTCTGGGCTCAGCACGAGCAGCTGTGCTGAGGCTCTGAGGCGAGTTCACGCTGAGCCTGCCCAGCGGAGAGCCGGCCGTTCCCCGTCTGGTTCCTCGGTGCCGAGCCGTTAGCAGGGAGCTCTGACCGGGGTCTGTGTGTGTGTGTGTGTGTGTGTGTGTGTGTGTGTGTGTTTGATCCCTGTGCCAGCCTGCCAAGTGGGTCACCAAGGAGGGGAAGGAGCCGGCTAAGGCCACACGCTGCTCACGTTTCACGCGGAGCCTGGCGTTCCGGGCACGGCCAGTCTCCAGGCCTTCATCTCAGCAACTCACCCATTTCAGGATGCTCTGCTGTCTTATGAGCTGCCAAGAAATGAAAGAGACCTCCAGTTAAGAACATCTTCTGGTTCCAAAGGTGGACAAACTGTGTCTTGGAGGTGGACTGATTTAAGTCATCCTCGGAGCGCCTCTGCGATCGGTTCTGTGGCTCCGTTTGCGAGATGGGAGAGTTGAGGCTCAGAGGGAAAGGATTGCACACCCACGCCAGAGCGTGCAGCGTAGCATCGAGGCCACGTTCACGGTCTGTTACGTGGCTGATGCCGGTGCTGGCGTGTTCTCCTGGGCTTTTATGCAGAGAGAGTCTCATAGCGTGGAGCCTCGTTTCTTCCTTATCATCGGGCGGATGAGAAGGACTTTAATAAGCCTGGTCCCTCTCCTCCCGCCTCGTGATTCCCCGGTCTGCCTCCTGGCCTCCTGGCTGATTAGCGGTGGCCCGCCTTGTTGGCCAAGATGGGTTGCTGTCCAGTGTGGTCGCCACGGCCACGTGTGGCTATTTAAATTCAGAGGAGCGAGAGGCAAACATTTCAGGTGCTCAGGGGCCACGCGTGGCCTGCATGGCAGGTGCAGAGCGGGTCCGTCGTTGCAGAGGTCTGTGGGAGACGCCGCTGTGGTGCGGAGGGTGCCGTGGACAGAAGGGGTTGGTTGTAAAGGCTCTGACAAGTCCTGCAGCAGGAAAGTGTCCTACCTGGAGCCCAGCACGCCCGACTACCTGCCCCGGAGCCTTTTGAACACCTCTCCCTCAACACCTCCCCCCTCCCGTGCCCCCTCCTGCCCGCAGGCCTCCTGAGCCTGGGAGTCTAAACCTCTCTCCTCGTTTTCTCCCCAGATTGCCTCGGGTCCCCAGTGTTCACGCCCATCAAGGCGGACATCAGCGGTAACATCACGGTACGTGTCGGGCTGGCAGCTGCCACCCTGGAACCCCCTCGGGAATCTAAACCTGCCGTCACGGCGCTCCCTGCAGCCGGCTCCGCCCGAGGCTGGAAGGAGGCCTGCGGCCGGGCGTGGCCCCGGCTCCTGGGGTCGGACTCAGGCTTGTGCAGTCATGCCCCCTGGTCCCAGCCCGAATGGGACCCCGGGCGGGACCCACTGAGGCACAACCTGCTGGTTCCTCTGTCCGCTCCACCCAATAACTAAACAGAGCCCGTGGTGCCTGGGAGGTCAGGGCACTGAGGGTCCTCCCGGGGCCTGGCTGCCCTGCCTACCTCATCTCCTCACCCTGACAGCCGTTGGGCTGGCTCTGTGCCCATCCCCATTTTCCAGTGAGGAAGCTCAGAGAGGGTGAAGGACTCAGCTGAGGTCACTCAGCAAGGACATGGCAGAGGGCGATTCAGACCCACTCAGAGCCTTGTTCCCGGACATCTCTGAACCCTAAGAGCATCTTCTACTTGTCCACTTGGTGTCTGAGGGGCTGTCCACTGTGGCTGGGGAATGTGGCCTCTGGGGCCAGCCCGTGCAGGCCCCCCGGCGATGCCAGGCAGACAGAAACCCGCTGTGTCACCCGGGGCACCTCACTGCCCCTCTGAGCCTCAGTTTCCCCATCTGCAATTTGGGGTAATGGCAGCGCCACATGAGGCTTGCTGTGAGCATCAAAGAAGGCAGCGCTCGGGGGTGGGGGTGGGGGTGGAGAGGAGGCTCAGGAAACGGGGCGTCCCGGGTTCCTGTCGCACAAGTCCCATCGCAGTTCTTGGCTCTGGGGGGGAGGAGAGCGAGGCCCCGTGGGTGCCCCCCCGCCCCGCAGCGCGCCGGCCGCTCGTTTGTGGGGACAGCTTTTCCAGGGAGAAACCCCGTGTGCTCCCTTCCAGAAAATCAAAGCCGTGTACAACACCGACCCGGCCAAGTTCCGGACCCTGCAGAACATCCTGGAGGCGGAGAAGGAGATGTACGGAGCCGAGTGGCCCAAAGTGGGCGCCACGCTGGCGCTGATGTGGCTGAAAAGGTGAGGAGCGGGGTGGCGGCTGTGCGGCTCTGAGTCCTGAGCCCGCCTGCCCCGGACAGCCACGGGAAGGAGTCACTTGGCTCCCCTCTCCTGGGCCCGCGCTGGCTCGTGGCTGAGGGCGCCTCCTGGCGTCGCCCCGCCCCAGGCCGGCAGAGGCAGCGCAGGCCGCACAAAGCGGGCGGTGTGCCGAGCTCTTTTTAAAAAATATATGTCTATTGGTTTCAGAGAGGAAGGGAGAGGGAGAGAGAAAGAAAGATCAGTGATGAGAGAATCATTGATCGGCTGCCTCCTGCACGCCCCCTGCTGGGGATCGAGTCTACAACTCGTGTATGTGCCCTGACCGAGAACAGAGCCTCCTGGTTCCTGGGTTAGGAGTGGTGCGATCCCAGCGCACAGGGAGGCCGCGGGGGCTGCTGGGACGGAGCGGGGGGCGGCCTCTCCAGGGCGTGTCATGTGGTAGGTTGTGGACGAGGACAACTTCTTGACAGGAACACAGCATCTCAAGGAGAGGGAACTGTCTAATTTGCACAGATTCGTCCTGCGGTCTGGGACAGTGGTTGGGGAACTGTGCTCTGTTGACTGATGAGTTTGCCGACCACTGGTCTGGGGGACAGGGTATCCCCATGAGGCATTTGAACTTAGGTGATCTTACCGCAGAGTTGACAGGGCTCGCAGCCACTACACACTTGTCCCCAAGGCAGATCCCTGAATCCGGATGTCGTTGTTCCTGTTTTAAGACGAGGCCCTGAGGCGCAGGGAGGCCAGGCCGCTCTCTCGCTCGGCTGGTGCTGCCCCCTGCCGGCCACAGAATCCCCTCCGCTGTGCCAGCACCAGGGCCCTCCCTGCCCGGATGTCCTGGAGTGCTTCTCTCTGGGCCTGGGGCCAGGAGGGGTGCGCCTCCCCGTCTCTGCCCTGGGTCCCCACAGCCAGCCCCCCTTCCCCCAAGCTCGCGCTGCTTTGATAAAACGGAGCACGGAGGGTCTGCTTCCTGGAGGGGGTGGCCGTGTGGGCATCGGGGCCCGCGGCCTGTGTGAGGAGCTGCTCCATCGAGCCACGTGCCTTCGGTGTCAGTCCGGAGGAGGAATGCCCTGGCCACCCCCTATCGCAGGACCTGGCTTCTCAGGAGCAAAGCAGAGGTGCTGCTGAGACCGGGGAGGTGGTGTGTGCACAGGGGAGTGGGCAGAGCCGGACTGGGAGGGCGGGCAGGAGGTGCCAGCAAGTGGAGCACACGGCGAGCGCCTGCGTGTGCTGCTCATGGTCCCGCGGGCAGGATGCCCGTGGAACGAGGACGGATTCTCTTGGGGTCTCGGTCTGGTGGGTGCATCCCGAACGCGGGATCTCGGAGCCTGGGGCAGAGGCCAGGGCCGGCTCCCTGGAGGAGGGCGCCAGGGCTGATGGAGGCCCCAGGCAGAGCGGGCGTGGCCGAGGCGGCAGAGGCTGGCGTGTCTGCAGCTCCGTGGGGACACGGATAAGGCAGGCCCAGACCCCACCTCCCAGCAGGGACGCGATCGGCGGCCACAGCCGGGCTGGTGTCTGACAGGGTGCTCGGGAGGCGCGGTGTGGAGCTGGTGGTCACGCTACATGGGAGCCAGTGTAAAGACAAAGTGCTTTGTATGCACACACTCCCGGCTCACAGTAGGTGCTCTTTCGGCGCAGGGCCTGCGTGCGCAGGAGCGGCCGTCCTAACGGGCTGTCTCCCTCCTGGGCGCAGGGGCCTCCGCTTCATCCAGGTCTTCCTGCAGAGCATCTGCGACGGGGAGCGGGACGAGAGCCACCCCAACCTCATCCGCGTCAACGCCACCAAGGCCTACGAGATGGCGCTCAAGAAGTACCACGGCTGGATCGTGCAGAAGATCTTCCAGGTGAGCCCGAGCCGCCTCGTCCCGCCCGGAGGCTCCCGCTGTGGGCCCACCCCTCACCCGCCACGCCTTCCCGCGGCCCTCGGAGCCTGCGTCCATCCGTCCCGGGACTCAGGGAGGGCTCCCGCCTCGGGGGCCGTGTGCTGAGGGCTCCGCCTCACAGCCCCTCCGTGGCCACACAGGTATCACGCTAGATGCTCCGTGGCCATGCAGGTGTCACACTAGATGCTCGTGGCCACGCAGGTGTCACGCTAGATGCTCCGTGGCCACACAGGTGTCACACTAGATGCTCGTGGCCACGCAGGTGTCACACTAGATGCTCGTGGCCACGCAGGTGTCACACTAGATGCTCGTGGCCACGCAGGTGTCACACTAGATGCTCCGTGGCCACACAGGTGTCACACTAGATGCTCGGGGCCATGCAGGTGTCACGCTAGATGTTCTATTGAGGTGCCTCGTCCTAGGAGGCCCGATGTGGGGGAGGGAGAAGCCCTGGCCGCGACTGTGAGGACGTCAGGGTGATGGCCCTCAGGTGCAGCCCAGCTCCTCCCCCTGGGCAGAGAAAGGCAGGAGGTCTGAGCTCGTGGGCACCTGCAGAAAGGAAGCTGGCCCGCAGGCTCCTGCGGCTCCTGCTGGGATGACGCTGGCCTTTGTTCCTGGAAACGGGCCTCAGCACCAGCCTTGTTACCGAGGGCCCGGGGGCGCCAGCTGGGAGGCCCTCGGGGTGCCACACGCTGTCCCTGGCCACCCTCCTCAGGGCTGGCATCTCGCCCATGTCGTGGCCACCCCTCCTCCTGCGGCTCCCACCGCCCACCCAGCTGCGTTCCCGTGAGGGGTCTCACGGTCTCCCCGCGGCACGGGCCCTGGGCGGGAAGAGCCAGACAGGCGGGATGTGGACGCCTCTGGGCCTCTCGCATCGGGCAGGGCCGGGCAGGGCCCTCCGGGGGAGCCCCCCCCCCCCCCCCCCCAGCTAGTCAGTCGAGTCCTGGGTTTTCAGTAACGGCGGCGGGTCCTGAGGCGGCCGGGCAGCCGCCCGCGGAGTGCAGTCTTCACCAAGGCCCCCTGAGCTGGGCGCGGCCTCACCCCGTTCACAGGCGAAGACACCGACGCTCAGAGCCAGAGCGGTTAAGCTCAGGTCACAGAGGAAGAAGAGGGGCTGAGAGTCTGTAGCCTGACCCTCCGCATCCTCGTCTTTCCAACGGCGGAACAGGGGCCCCGCCGCCAGGGTCACCTGTGCCAGGCGCGTGGCCCGTGGTTCGCACTCAGAATAGCAAAACTTACCATTTCTTTTCACAACGACTGTTACTGTTTGTAATGTCCCCTCCCCGTCAAACTCGCAGCCCTTCTATCTGGTGCATACTTTCCCCTCTGGCTCGGAGATTCTGTAAATCCCTGATTCTCTGACATCTTTTCGAGCGTCAGGAGGCCCTGAAACTGAGGCAAGTGTCGCCTCCCGAAGGACAAAAGAGGCCACGGGTCGGCGGTCCGCTCCCTGCGCGGGAAGTGGGTTTTCCAGGGAAGCAGCTGCCTTCTCCGGAGCGGGCCCACCCTGAGCTGAGCACTTTGCACCCCTCCCTTCGTCCTCCCCGAAGCCACCCAGTCGGGTGGGGGCCCGGCCACCCATTTTACAGACAGAGCGGCTAAGTAACTTGCTCAAGGCTCTCAGCTAGCCAGCGGCACAAGCTGGAGTTTGAACCCAGGTCTGTCTGTCCCAGAGCCGGAGTCCGGCCGGCCGGCCCTCTCGGGGCGGACCTGCCCCTTCAGACCACAGTCAGCGCAGACGCTGCCCGGCCGGGGGTCGCCCCTAACGCGCCCCCGTCCTCTCGCCCGCCCAGGCCGCGCTCTACGCCGCGCCCTACAAGTCCGACTTCCTGAAGGCGCTCTCCAAGGGCCAGAACGTGACGGAGGAGGAGTGCCTGGAGAAGGTCCGCCTGTTCCTGGTCAACTACACGGCCACCATCGACGTCATCTACGAGATGTACACCAAGATGAACGCCGACCTCAACTACAAGGTGTAGGGAGCCTGCGGCCGGCCCCCCGGAAGCAGGAGCCGGAGCCGCTGTGAACGAGCCCGAGGCCGCCGGGGCGAGCGGCCGGCGCCGGCGGGGGCTGCCGGGGACGGCCCTGGCTTCTGAAAAGTCACTTTTGGGGTCTATCCTAACAGAGCAATAATAACCACTCTATTTCCCAGTCACCTCTCATTCCAGGCAGCACAGGCCGGCTGCCTCCGCTTCAGTGTGATAAAAATCAGTCAACGTGGCTGATACGCCCAGTCCAGGGTTTCCTGTCCCCGTCCCCCCGCGTGGTGCTGACCCCGGGAGCCCTTCACCCGCCTCCTTTTAAAAACGAGCCTCTGGCGCAGTGATGCTTCGGATCATGGAAGGGCCACGAGCAGCCTGCTGTGAAACCGTGCAGGGCTTTCAGAGCAGACGCGGTGTGCCCGTGATTGTGCCCAGCCTCGCGCTGTCGGCACAGACCCGCTCCTTCCCGCTGTCCTGTCCCAGACAGGTTTTTTATAGTTGAAAACAACCAGCAAGCCCTTGGTGACCTTGACCAAGGGGACTGTATTTTAAAGCTATCAGGTATGAGTGACTCACCACCGATGACTGAATTTGCATTCTTCTTCTGCATAAGCATTTCCTTCAGGGACAGCTGCCCGCCTAAGAAACTACCTATCATGTGCGCTCCCTCCGAGGGGAGACCACGAGCCCGCCCGATGCCGAGACCAGGGAACACCTCGCTGCCTTAACCGTCCCTCCCGGCACTAACAAGAGCTGTATTTTGAAAGTGTTGGGGCGAATAGAGGGACCCCCCCAAAGAATTCATGTGTGTTAAAAACCCAATGAGGAACAATTGGTGATTTTTATGCAAACATTAAATAATTCTTAATGAATAAATCTCTATTTTGGAATCACATCTACGTGCTGTGTTAGTTCCTGAGTCTCTCTCTTCCTGGGTTAGAGGTTGCGACGGGGGGCCAACCAGGGACCTGTTTCCCAGTGTTTGTCCTGCCTGGACAGGGTGAGGGGGTGACGTAGTCTCCACTTTCCCCCAGTCCCCAATCCCACGACCCATTGTTATTGCACTCTGTTTTGGGTGGGTGCTTTTTACTGATACAGGGTTAAATGGAGGGGCATGTCCCTTTTACTTAATTCCTGCTCCCACAGAGCTGGTAGTCCAGCGGCAAGATGGCCCAGGGAGTCAACAGCGACGCTATAGAGTGGTCAGTGCCCGAGGGACCTTGGGGACACTGCTGAGGCCACACCCTGGCGTGCAGCTCGGGGAGTCGGCCTTGATGGAAGGGGCTAGGGAGCCGGGCGGGGGAGGAGAAAGGGCAGGCACTTGAAGGCAAAGGTGAAGGCCTGGTAGCTAGAGCAGGGGGTGTGTGTGTGTGTGTGTGTGTGTGTGTGTGTGTGTGAGATATGCTACCAAGGGATTTGAACTTGACCTTGAAAATTATGGAACACCTTCAGGGTCTTATGCACAATTCAACCGAACACCCACTTTGGAAGGCTCCCTCTGTTATGGCCAAGGGATGGGCATTGAACTGCTTCTACTGTCTCTGGGGTGATCATGTCTTCTATCAGTGCTGGTGGTAGGAATCCTCATCGTTCTAAGTTCACCTGCTCTTTAGGTGTGTGTGTGTGTGTGTGTGTTAATATGTTTTTATTGATTTCAGAGAGGACGGGAGAGGGAGAGAGAGGTAGAAACATCAATGATGAGAGAATCATTGATCAGCTGCCTCCTGCACGTCCTCCACTGGGGATCAAACCTACAACCCAGGCATGTGCCCTTGGCCGGAATTGAACCTGGGACCCTTCAGTCCACAGGCTGACGTTCTATCCACTGAGACAAACTGGCTGGGGCTGCTCTTTAGTCCCCCCCCCCCCAACCCCTCTTAGAGTTTCCTGGAAATATAAAATTCTGCCAACTAATTAAAAGCACTCTGGCCCGGCCGGTGTGGCTCAGTGGTTGAGTGTTGACCTATGAACCAGGAGGTCACGGTTCGATTCTGGGTCAGGGCACATGCCCACCTTGTGGGTTCGATCCCCTGTGGGGAGCGTGCAGAAGGCAGCCAATCGATGGTTCTCTCTCATACTTTTGTTTCTCTCCCCATCCCTTCCTCTCTGAAGTCAATTAAAATATATAAAAAATAAATAGGTAAGAGAATTCTGCATCTCCCTCTCACAACAGCTCTTCTCTGTGTGAGTGACATGAGGGAGACTGGGAATGGCAGGATTTTCCCAGGGCCCTGCCCTTCACTCCGCCCTGTTTCAGAGTTTGAATTCCATTGCCCCCATCTGCTCGCTGACCACCTGCAGCTTCTGCAGGGCCCAGTAGGTGGCGCCGACGGCACTGCGCTGGTGGGAGGCAGCCCCTCCCAGCCTCCCGGGCTCCTAAAAGGTGTGTGTGTGTGTGTGTGTGTGTGTGTGTGTGTGTGTGTGTGTGTGTGTGTTGGGGGAGGGGTTACCGCCCAACGGAGTTCGGAGTTCGTGGTGCTTCCCCAGGGCGAAGGGAGGGCACTGAGCACTGCTGGGGACACCTGGGCTTCTCAAAAGAGTGTGTGCAGTTCTGACTTCAGGCCAGCACTGTGTGGAGAGGACAGGTGTGTCCTGTTTTACGATTAATGACTGTGACTGTGACTGCGACTGTGTGGCTGTGGCTGTGACTGTGTGGCTGTGGCTGTGACTGTGTGGCTGTGGCTGTAGCTGTGACTATGACTGTGGCTGTGTGACTGTGGCTGTGTCTGTGACTGTGTGACTGGCTGTGGCTATGCCTGTGGCTGTGACTGTGACTATTGCTACCACTAGTACTGCCACCAGCACCACCTAACAATTTCAGGTTAAAGTACAGGTTCTAGAACTTTATAACTGTGCGATCCAGGACAGGTCAATTGACTACTCGGAGCCTCAGTTTCCACACCTGCAAAATGGGCAGGACCACCTCTACTTTGCAGGATTCCATAAAATAATGTGTGTAAAATGCCTGACATATAGAAGATGTTGGATAATTGGCTTTTATTAATATTTTCATTTATTATGATGTTATGGCCCTGCCAGGGGCTCCTGAAGGGGCCACCCAGCCCCAATGTGGTTAAACCACAGCATGCTCACTTACTTCTTAAAGATATGGCCCTCGCCCTGGCTGGTTTGGCTCAGTGGATAGAGCATCAGCCTGTGGACAGAAAGGTGGTCAGCGAACAGCCAAGGGCACCTGCCCAGGTTGCGGGCTTGATCCCCAGTGTGGGGTGTGCAGGAGGCAGCCGATCAATGATTCTCTCTCATCATAGATGGTTCTATCTCTCCCTCTCCCTTTCTCTCTGAAGCCAATGAAATATGTTTTTTTTAAAAAGAGATGGCGGGCCGTGTCACCGCATGAGCTGGAGCAGCCGGGAAAGGTCAGCCGCCGGCCGCTGTCCTCTCTGCCGAGTCCCCTCTCCCCTCCGGCCTCCTCTTTCTCATCCATTAAAACAGGGGCGTGGCCGGTTCGAAGCTCCCTCCTGGCTCGGACAGTGCACAAGAGGCACCGCGTGCCACGGCCGCCAGCCTCTGGCTGACTCCCAGAACTCCACCAGCGTCAGCACTCCGTCCTCTGGGACAGCTGGCGGGTCACGTGCGCACAGCGCTGAGCGCGGGGCCTGCAGCTGGGAGGTGTATGAGGACTAACGCTCACCACTCCTCGCTCTAACCCAGGGAGGGGCGTCTGGAGGGTGAGGAGCTCTCTCCTGTTTTCCGAGTTCCTACTATGTGCAGGCTGTGGGCTGCACCCAAGTCCCTGCAGGGCTAAGGCAGACAAGGTCTGGTCTCCAAGGACTCAGGACCCACTGGGAGATAGTTGGTGGGAGAGGACAGGTCAGGGGCCTCTGCGGAGGTGACACTGGAGCTGAGACCGGAGGGGGGAAGGAAGCTGAGGCAGGAAAGGAAGCAGCAGGTTCTAGGGACAGAGTGGCTGACGAGGATGAGCCTGGAGACCGGGCCGGGGGGACGCGAGGGTCAGAGACGCTGAGGCAGTGAGTTAGGCCAGGGGGCCCAGCCTCAGGGAGGAGAGGGACAAAGTCAGTTCACAGGTCAGTAAGCTGTCAGCTGGGGTTTGGACTCAGAAAAGGGCTGTCTCCATCCTGAGCCCTGTACGTCTCCACTCACCATTCTAGGGGCCTCCATGGACCCCACAGCCCACCCAGGAAGCCCTGACTTCCTGGGACCCCCTGGCCCCAAGGCCTAGATACCCCCTCTCCCCCCCCCACACCCCTACACCACAGCTTCAGAGAAAGGCTGGCTTTGAAATGCCGGTGGCCAGCTGTGGCCTGGCCACACCCACGGGCCACCAGGCCTGCGGCCCAGAAGACGGGAGCCCCAGCCAGTGGCTGGGCAGTGGGGAGTGGCTGTGCCCGGCAGCAGGCCTCTGAGGGAAGGGCCTGCTCCCTCCCTGGCCTGCTCCCTCCCTGGCCCCGGAGTCTGCCCGGAGGAGCCCGGAGCCTCACCGACGGTCCCTGCAGGCGGCCCAGCCTCTGCCTAGGCCGCTGTTTAAGGACCGAGGGGTGCACACGGCGGTGTCTCCAGCCTTGGTCCTGTCTCCATGGCTTCCTGGTCAAGGTGGGGGGTGGCTTCAGGGCTGCTGTCCCCGGGCAGGGCCCAGAGGAAGGCCGTCAGACCGGGCCCTCTGGACACTGTGCCCGAGCAGGTCCCCACTCAGGGCTTCCTCTCCGCAGCTGGAGGAATGGAGGACGGTGCCCACCACGCCTGGCGCACAGCCAGGGCCGCCCACGTGCACACGTGCACACATGCTGCGGCACCCCGCCTCTCCTGAGGTCTCCTCCGTGTGGTCTCCCCCGTGTGGTCTCCCCCGTGTGGTCTCCCCCGTGTGGTCTCCTCCGTGTGCCCTCCTCTGTGTGCCCTCCTCCCTGTGCCCTCCTCCATGTGGTCTCCTCCGTGTGCTCTCCGCCGTGTGCTCTCCTCCGTGTGGTCTCCGCATGTTTTCTTCCGTGTGGTCTCCTCCGTGTGCTCTCCTCCGTGTGGTCTCCGTGTGTTCTCTTCCGTGTGGTCTCCTCCGTGTGCTCTCCCCCGTGTGGTTTCCTCCATGTGGTCTCCATGCGGTCTCCTCCGTGTGCTCTCCTCCGTGTGCTCTCCTCCGTGTGGTCTCCCTGTGTTCTCTTCCGTGTGGTCTCCTCCGTGTGCTCTCCTCCGTGTGCTCTCCTCCGTGTGCTCTCCTCCATGTACTCTCCTCTGTGTGCCCTCCTCCGTGTGCCCTCCTCCGTGTGTTCTCCTCCGTGTGCTCTCCTCCATGTGGTCTCCGTGTGTTCTCTTCCGTGTGGTCTCCTCCGTGTGCCCTCCTCCGTGTGCTCTCCTCCATGTGGTCTCCGTGTGCTCTCCTTTGTGTGCCCTCCTCCGTGTGGTGTGCTCTCCTCCGTGTGTTCTCTTCCGTGTGGTCTCCTCCATGTGCTCTCCTCCGTGTGCTCTCCTCCGTGTGGTTTCCTCCATGTGGTCTCCATGCGGTCTCCTCCGTGTGCTCTCCGTGTGCTCTCCTCCGTGTGGTCTCCGTGTGTTCTCTTCCGTGTGGTCTCCTCCGTGTGCTCTCCTCCATGTGGTCTCCGTGTGTTCTCTTCCGTGTTGTCTCCTCCGTGTGCTCTCCTCCGTGTGGTTTCCTCCATGTGGTCTCCATGCGGTCTCCTCCGTGTGCTCTCCTCCGTGTGCTCTCCTCCGTGTGGTCTCCGTGTGTTCTCTTCCGTGTGGTCTCCTCAGTGTGCTCTCCTCCGGGTGCTCTCCTCCGAGTGCTCTCCTCTGTGTGCCCTCGTCCGTGTGCCCTCCTCGGTGTGCTCTCCTCCGTGTGCTCTCCTCCATGTGGTCTCCGTGTGTTCTCTTCCGTGTGGTCTCCTCCGTGTGCTCTCCTCCGTGTGCTCTCCTCTGTGTGCCCTCCTCCGTGTGCCCTCCTCCGTGTGCTCTCCTCCGTGTGCTCTCCTCCGTGTGCCCTCCTCCGTGTGCTCTCCTCCATGTGGTCTCCGTGTGTTCTCTTCCGTGTGGTCTCCTCCGTGTGGTCTCCTCCGTGTGCTCTCCTCCGTGTGGTCTCCGCATGTTCTCTTCCGTGTGGTCTCCTCCGTGTGCTCTCCTCCGTGTGGTTTCCTCCATGTGGTCTCCATGCGGTCTCCTCCGTGTGCTCTCCTCCGTGTGGTCTCCGTGTGTTCTCTTCCGTGTGGTCTCCTCCGTGTGCTCTCCTCCGTGTGCTCTCCTCCGAGTGCTCTCCTCTGTGTGCCCTCCTCCGTGTGCCCCCCTCCGTGTGCTCTCCTCCGTGTGCTCTCCTCCATGTGGTCTCCCTGTGTTCTCTTCCGTGTGGTCTCCTCCGTGTGCTCTCCTCCGTGTGGTTTCCTCCATGTGTTCTCCATGCGGTCTCCTCCGTGTGCTCTCCTCCGTGTGCTCTCCTCCGTGTGGTCTCCGTGTGTTCTCTTCCGTGTGGTCTCCTCCGTGTGCTCTCCTCCGTGTGGTTTCCTCCATGTGGTCTCCATGCGGTCTCCTCCGTGTGCTCTCCTCCATGTGCTCTCCTCCGTGTGGTCTCCGTGTGTTCTCTTCCGTGTGGTCTCCTCCGTGTGGTCTCCTCCGTGTGCTCTCCTCTGTGTGCTCTCCTCCGTGTGGTCTCCGCATGTTCTCTTCCATGTGGTCTCCTCCGTGTGCTCTCCTCCGTGTGGTTTCCTCCATGTGTTCTCCATGCGGTCTCCTCCGTGTGCTCTCCTCCGTGTGCTCTCCTCCGTGTGGTCTCCGTGTGTTCTCTTCCGTGTGGTCTCCTCCGTGTGCTCTCCTCCGTGTGGTTTCCTCCATGTGGTCTCCATGCGGTCTCCTCCGTGTGCTCTCCTCCGTGTGCTCTCCTCCGTGTGCTCTCCTCCGTGTGGTTTCCTCCATGTGGTCTCCATGCGGTCTCCTCCGTGTGCTCTCCGTGTGCTCTCCTCCGTGTGGTCTCCGTGTGTTCTCTTCCGTGTGGTCTCCTCCGTGTGCTCTCCTCCATGTGGTCTCCGTGTGTTCTCTTCCGTGTTGTCTCCTCCATGTGCTCTCCTCCGTGTGGTTTCCTCCATGTGGTCTCCATGCAGTCTCCTCCGTGTGCTCTCCTCCGTGTGCTCTCCTCCGTGTGGTCTCCGTGTGTTCTCTTCCGTGTGGTCTCCTCCGTGTGCTCTCCTCCGGGTGCTCTCCTCCGAGTGCTCTCCTCTGTGTGCCCTCGTCCGTGTGCCCTCCTCGGTGTGCTCTCCTCCGTGTGCTCTCCTCCATGTGGTCTCCGTGTGTTCTCTTCCGTGTGGTCTCCTCCGTGTGCTCTCCTCCGTGTGCTCTCCTCCGTGTGCCCTCCTCCGTGTGCTCTCCTCCGTGTGCTCTCCTCCGTGTGCCCTCCTCCGTGTGCTCTCCTCCATGTGGTCTCCGTGTGTTCTCTTCCGTGTGGTCTCCTCCGTGTGCTCTCCTCCGTGTGCTCTCCTCCGTGTGCCCTCCTCCGTGTGCTCTCCTCCGTGTGGTCTCCGTGTGTTCTCTTCCGTGTGCTCTCCTCTGTGTGCTCTCCTCGTGTTCTCCTCCGTGTGCTCTCCTCCATGTGGTTTCCGTGTGTTCTCTTCCGTGTGGTCTCCTCCGTGTGGTCTCCTCCGTGTGCTCTCCTCCGTGTGCTCTCCTCCGTGTGGTCTCCGCATGTTTTCTTCCGTGTGGTCTCCTCCGTGTGCTCTCCTCCGTGTGGTCTCCGTGTGTTCTCTTCCGTGTGGTCTCCTCCGTGTGCTCTCCCCCGTGTGGTTTTCTCCATGTGGTCTCCATGCGGTCTCCTCCGTGTGCTCTCCTCCGTGTGGTCTCCCTGTGTTCTCTTCCGTGTGGTCTCCTCCGTGTGCTCTCCTCCGTGTGCTCTCCTCCATGTGGTCTCCGTGTGTTCTCTTCCGTGTGCCCTCCTCCGTGTGCTCTCCTCCGTGTGCTCTCCTCTGTGTGCCCTCCTCCATGTGCCCTCCTCCGTGTGCTCTCCTCCGTGTGCTCTCCTCCATGTGGTCTCCGTGTGGTCTCCTCCGTGTGCTCTCCTCCGTGTGCTCTCCTCCGTGTGGTCTCCGCATGTTTTCTTCCGTGTGGTCTACTCCGTGTGCTCTCCTCCGTGTGGTCTCCGTGTGTTCTCTTCCGTGTGGTCTCCTCCGTGTGCTCTCCCCCGTGTGGTTTCCTCCATGTGGTCTCCATGCGGTCTCCTCCGTGTGCTCTCCTCCGTGTGCTCTCCTCCGTGTGCTCTCCTTCGAGTGCTCTCCTCTGTGTGCCCTCCTCCGTGTGCCCTCCTCCGTGTGCTCTCCTCCGTGTGCTCTCCTCCATGTGGTCTCCATGTGTTCTCTTCCGTGTGGTCTCCTCCATGTGCTCTCCTCCGTGTGCTCTCCTCCGTGTGCCCTCCTCCGTGTGCTCTCCTCCGTGTGGTCTCCGTGTGTTCTCTTCCGTGTGGTCTCCTCTGTGTGCTCTCCTCCGTGTGCCCTCCTCCGTGTGCTCTCCTCCATGTGGTCTCCGTGTGTTCTCTTCCGTGTGGTCTCCTCCGTGTGCTCTCCTCCGTGTGGTCTCCATGTGTTCTCTTCCGTGTGGTCTCCTCCGTGTGCTCTCCTCCGTGTGGTTTTCCTCCATGTGGTCTCCATGCGGTCTCCTCCGTGTGCTCTCCTCCGTGTGCTCTCCTCCGTGTGGTCTCCGTGTGTTCTCTTCCGTGTGGTCGTCTCCATGCGGTCTCCTCCGTGTGCTCTCCTCCGAGTGCTCTCCTCTGTGTGCCCTCCTCCGTGTGCCCTCCTCCGTGTGCTCTCCTCCGTGTGCTCTCCTCCATGTGGTCTCCGTGTGTTCTCTTCCGTGTGGTCTCCTCCGTGTGCTCTCCCTCGTGTGCTCTCCTCCGTGTGCCCTCCTCCGTGTGCTCTCCTCCGTGTGGTCTCCGTGTGTTCTCTTCCGTGTGCCCTCCTCCGTGTGCCCTCCTCCGTGTGCTCTCCTCCGTGTGCCCTCCTCCGTGTGCTCTCCTCCATGTGGTCTCCGTGTGTTCTCTTCCGTGTGGTCTCCTCTGTGTGGTCTCCTCCGTGTGCTCTCCTCCGTGTGGTCTCCGCATGTTCTCTTCCGTGTGGTCTCCTCCGTGTGCTCTCCTCCGTGTGGTTTCCTCCATGTGGTCTCCATGCGGTCTCCTCCGTGTGCTCTCCTCCGTGTGCTCTCCTCTGTGTGCCCTCCTCCGTGTGCCCTCCTCCGTGTGCTCTCCTCCGTGTGCTCTGCTCCATGTGGTCTCCGTGTGTTCTCTTCCGTGTGGTCTCCTCCGTGTGCCCTCCTCCGTGTGCTCTCCTCCATGTGGTCTCCGTGTGCTCTCCTTTGTGTGCCCTCCTCCGTGTGGTGTGCTCTCCTCCGTGTGTTCTCTTCCGTGTGGTCTCCTCCATGTGCTCTCCTCCGTGTGCTCTCCTCCGTGTGGTTTCCTCCATGTGGTCTCCATGCGGTCTCCTCCGTGTGCTCTCCTCCGTGTGGTCTCCGTGTGTTCTCTTCCGTGTGCTCTCCTCCGTGTGCTCTCCTCCATGTGGTCTCCGTGTGTTCTCTTCCGTGTTGTCTCCTCCGTGTGCTCTCCTCCGTGTGGTTTCCTCCATGTGGTCTCCATGCGGTCTCCTCCGTGTGCTCTCCTCCGTGTGCTCTCCTCCGTGTGCTCTCCTCCGTGTGGTCTCCGTGTGTTCTCTTCCGTGTGGTCTCCTCCGTGTGCTCTCCTCCGGGTGCTCTCCTCCGAGTGCTCTCCTCTGTGTGCCCTCGTCCGTGTGCCCTCCTCGGTGTGCTCTCCTCCGTGTGCTCTCCTCCATGTGGTCTCCGTGTGTTCTCTTCCGTGTGGTCTCCTCCGTGTGCTCTCCTCCGTGTGCTCTCCTCTGTGTGCCCTCCTCCGTGTGCCCACCTCCGTGTGCTCTCCTCCGTGTGCTCTCCTCCGTGTGCCCTCCTCCGTGTGCTCTCCTCCATGTGGTCTCCGTGTGTTCTCTTCCGTGTGGTCTCCTCCGTGTGCTCTCCTCCGTGTGGTTTCCTCCATGTGGTCTCCATGCGGTCTCCTCCGTGTGCTCTCCTCCGTGTGCTCTCCTCCGAGTGCTCTCCTCTGTGTGCCCTCCTCCGTGTGCCCTCCTCGTGTGCTCTCCTCCGTGTGCTCTCCTCCGTGTGCTCTCCTCCGTGTGGTCTCCGTGTGTTCTCTTCCGTGTGGTCTCCTCCGTGTGCTCTCCTCCGTGTGGTTTCCTCCATGCGGTCTCCATGCGGTCTCCTCCGTGTGCTCTCCTCCATGTGCTCTCCTCCGTGTGGTCTCCGTGTGTTCTCTTCCGTGTGGTCTCCTCCGTGTGGTCTCCTCCGTGTGCTCTCCTCCGTGTGCTCTCCTCCGTGTGGTCTCCGCATGTTCTCTTTCATGTGGTCTCCTCCGTGTGCTCTCCTCCGTGTGGTCTCCGTGTGTTCTCTTCCGTGTGGTCTCCTCCGTGTGCTCTCCTCCGTGTGGTTTCCTCCATGTGGTCTCCATGCGGTCTCCTCCGTGTGCTCTCCTCCATGTGCTCTCCTCCGTGTGGTCTCCGTGTGTTCTCTTCCGTGTGGTCTCCTCCGTGTGGTCTCCTCCGTGTGGTCTCCTCCGTGTGCTCTCCTCCGTGTGGTCTCCGCATGTTCTCTTCCATGCGGTCTCCTCCGTGTGCTCTCCTCCGTGTGCTCTCCTCCGTGTGGTCTCCGTGTGTTCTCTTCCGTGTGGTCTCCTCCGTGTGCTCTCCTCCGTGTGGTTTCCTCCATGTGGTCTCCATGCGGTCTCCTCCGTGTGCTCTCCTCCGTGTGCTCTCCTCCGTGTGCTCTCCTCCGTGTGGTCTCCGCATGTTTTCTTCCGTGTGGTCTCCTCCGTGTGCTCTCCTCCGTGTGGTCTCCGTGTGTTCTCTTCCGTGTGGTCTCCTCCGTGTGCTCTCCCCCGTGTGGTTTCCTCCATGTGGTCTCCATGCGGTCTCCTCCGTGTGCTCTCCTCCGTGTGGTCTCCCTGTGTTCTCTTCCGTGTGGTCTCCTCCGTGTGGTCTCCTCCGTGTGCTCTCCTCCGTGTGCTCTCCTCCATGTGCTCTCCTCTGTGTGCCCTCCTCCGTGTGCTCTCCTCCGTGTGCTCTCCTCCATGTGGTCTCCGTGTGTTCTCTTCCGTGTGGTCTCCTCCGTGTGCCCTCCTCCGTGTGCTCTCCTCCATGTGGTCTCCGTGTGCTCTCCTTTGTGTGCCCTCCTCCGTGTGGTGTGCTCTCCTCCGTGTGTTCTCTTCCGTGTGGTCTCCTCCATGTGCTCTCCTCCGTGTGCTCTCCTCCGTGTGGTTTCCTCCATGTGGTCTCCATGCGGTCTCCTCCGTGTGCTCTCCGTGTGCTCTCCTCCGTGTGGTCTCCGTGTGTTCTCTTCCGTGTGGTCTCCTCCGTGTGCTCTCCTCCATGTGGTCTCCGTGTGTTCTCTTCCGTGTTGTCTCCTCCGTGTGCTCTCCTCCGTGTGGTTTCCTCCATGTGGTCTCCATGCAGTCTCCTCCGTGTGCTCTCCTCCGTGTGCTCTCCTCCGTGTGGTCTCCGTGTGTTCTCTTCCGTGTGGTCTCCTCCGTGTGCTCTCCTCCGGGTGCTCTCCTCCGAGTGCTCTCCTCTGTGTGCCCTCGTCCGTGTGCCCTCCTCGGTGTGCTCTCCTCCATGTGGTCTCCGTGTGTTCTCTTCCGTGTGGTCTCCTCCGTGTGCTCTCCTCCGTGTGCTCTCCTCTGTGTGCCCTCCTCCGTGTGCCCTCCTCCGTGTGCTCTCCTCCGTGTGCTCTCCTCCGTGTGCCCTCCTCCGTGTGCTCTCCTCCATGTGGTCTCCGTGTGTTCTCTTCCGTGTGGTCTCCTCCGTGTGCTCTCCTCCGTGTGCTCTCCTCCGTGTGCCCTCCTCCGTGTGCTCTCCTCCGTGTGGTCTCCGTGTGTTCTCTTCCGTGTGCTCTCCTCTGTGTGCTCTCCTCGTGTTCTCCTCCGTGTGCTCTCCTCCATGTGGTTTCCGTGTGTTCTCTTCCGTGTGGTCTCCTCCGTGTGGTCTCCTCCGTGTGCTCTCCTCCGTGTGCTCTCCTCCGTGTGGTCTCCGCATGTTTTCTTCCGTGTGGTCTCCTCCGTGTGCTCTCCTCCGTGTGGTCTCCGTGTGTTCTCTTCCGTGTGGTCTCCTCCGTGTGCTCTCCCCCGTGTGGTTTTCTCCATGTGGTCTCCATGCGGTCTCCTCCGTGTGCTCTCCTCCGTGTGGTCTCCCTGTGTTCTCTTCCGTGTGGTCTCCTCCGTGTGCTCTCCTCCGTGTGCTCTCCTCCATGTGGTCTCCGTGTGTTCTCTTCCGTGTGCCCTCCTCCGTGTGCTCTCCTCCGTGTGCTCTCCTCTGTGTGCCCTCCTCCATGTGCCCTCCTCCGTGTGCTCTCCTCCGTGTGCTCTCCTCCATGTGGTCTCCGTGTGGTCTCCTCCGTGTGCTCTCCTCCGTGTGCTCTCCTCCGTGTGGTCTCCGCATGTTTTCTTCCGTGTGGTCTACTCCGTGTGCTCTCCTCCGTGTGGTCTCCGTGTGTTCTCTTCCGTGTGGTCTCCTCCGTGTGCTCTCCCCCGTGTGGTTTCCTCCATGTGGTCTCCATGCGGTCTCCTCCGTGTGCTCTCCTCCGTGTGCTCTCCTCCGTGTGCTCTCCTTCGAGTGCTCTCCTCTGTGTGCCCTCCTCCGTGTGCCCTCCTCCGTGTGCTCTCCTCCGTGTGCTCTCCTCCATGTGGTCTCCATGTGTTCTCTTCCGTGTGGTCTCCTCCATGTGCTCTCCTCCGTGTGCTCTCCTCCGTGTGCCCTCCTCCGTGTGCTCTCCTCCGTGTGGTCTCCGTGTGTTCTCTTCCGTGTGGTCTCCTCTGTGTGCTCTCCTCCGTGTGCCCTCCTCCGTGTGCTCTCCTCCATGTGGTCTCCGTGTGTTCTCTTCCGTGTGGTCTCCTCCGTGTGCTCTCCTCCGTGTGGTCTCCATGTGTTCTCTTCCGTGTGGTCTCCTCCGTGTGCTCTCCTCCGTGTGGTTTTCCTCCATGTGGTCTCCATGCGGTCTCCTCCGTGTGCTCTCCTCCGTGTGCTCTCCTCCGTGTGGTCTCCGTGTGTTCTCTTCCGTGTGGTCGTCTCCATGCGGTCTCCTCCGTGTGCTCTCCTCCGAGTGCTCTCCTCTGTGTGCCCTCCTCCGTGTGCCCTCCTCCGTGTGCTCTCCTCCGTGTGCTCTCCTCCATGTGGTCTCCGTGTGTTCTCTTCCGTGTGGTCTCCTCCGTGTGCTCTCCCTCGTGTGCTCTCCTCCGTGTGCCCTCCTCCGTGTGCTCTCCTCCGTGTGGTCTCCGTGTGTTCTCTTCCGTGTGCCCTCCTCCGTGTGCTCTCCTGCGTGTGCTCTCCTCCGTGTGCCCTCCTCCGTGTGCTCTCCTCCATGTGGTCTCCGTGTGTTCTCTTCCGTGTGGTCTCCTCCGTGTGGTCTCCTCCGTGTGCTCTCCTCCGTGTGGTCTCCGCATGTTCTCTTCCGTGTGGTCTCCTCCGTGTGCTCTCCTCCGTGTGGTTTCCTCCATGTGGTCTCCATGCGGTCTCCTCCGTGTGCTCTCCTCCGTGTGCTCTCCTCTGTGTGCCCTCCTCCGTGTGCCCTCCTCCGTGTGCTCTCCTCCGTGTGCTCTCCTCCATGTGGTCTCCGTGTGTTCTCTTCCGTGTGGTCTCCTCCGTGTGCCCTCCTCCGTGTGCTCTCCTCCATGTGGTCTCCGTGTGCTCTCCTTTGTGTGCCCTCCTCCGTGTGGTGTGCTCTCCTCCGTGTGTTCTCTTCCGTGTGGTCTCCTCCATGTGCTCTCCTCCGTGTGCTCTCCTCCGTGTGGTTTCCTCCATGTGGTCTCCATGCGGTCCCCTCCGTGTGCTCTCCTCCGTGTGGTCTCCGTGTGTTCTCTTCCGTGTGCTCTCCTCCGTGTGCTCTCCTCCATGTGGTCTCCGTGTGTTCTCTTCCGTGTTGTCTCCTCCGTGTGCTCTCCTCCGTGTGGTTTCCTCCATGTGGTCTCCATGCGGTCTCCTCCGTGTGCTCTCCTCCGTGTGCTCTCCTCCGTGTGGTCTCCGTGTGTTCTCTTCCGTGTGGTCTCCTCCGTGTGCTCTCCTCCGGGTGCTCTCCTCCGAGTGCTCTCCTCTGTGTGCCCTCGTCCGTGTGCCCTCCTCGGTGTGCTCTCCTCCGTGTGCTCTCCTCCATGTGGTCTCCGTGTGTTCTCTTCCGTGTGGTCTCCTCCGTGTGCTCTCCTCCGTGTGGTTTCCTCCATGTGGTCTCCATGCGGTCTCCTCCGTGTGCTCTCCTCCGTGTGCTCTCCTCCGAGTGCTCTCCTCTGTGTGCCCTCCTCCGTGTGCCCTCCTCGTGTGCTCTCCTCCGTGTGCTCTCCTCCGTGTGCTCTCCTCCGTGTGGTCTCCGTGTGTTCTCTTCCGTGTGGTCTCCTCCGTGTGCTCTCCTCCGTGTGGTTTCCTCCATGTGGTCTCCATGCGGTCTCCTCCGTGTGCTCTCCTCCATGTGCTCTCCTCCGTGTGGTCTCCGTGTGTTCTCTTCCGTGTGGTCTCCTCCGTGTGGTCTCCTCCGTGTGCTCTCCTCCGTGTGCTCTCCTCCGTGTGGTCTCCGCATGTTCTCTTTCATGTGGTCTCCTCCGTGTGCTCTCCTCCGTGTGGTCTCCGTGTGTTCTCTTCCGTGTGGTCTCCTCCGTGTGCTCTCCTCCGTGTGGTTTCCTCCATGTGGTCTCCATGCGGTCTCCTCCGTGTGCTCTCCTCCATGTGCTCTCCTCCGTGTGGTCTCCGTGTGTTCTCTTCCGTGTGGTCTCCTCCGTGTGGTCTCCTCCGTGTGGTCTCCTCCGTGTGCTCTCCTCGGTGTGGTCTCCGCATGTTCTCTTCCATGCGGTCTCCTCCGTGTGCTCTCCTCCGTGTGCTCTCCTCCGTGTGGTCTCCGTGTGTTCTCTTCCGTGTGGTCTCCTCCGTGTGCTCTCCTCCGTGTGGTTTCCTCCATGTGGTCTCCATGCGGTCTCCTCCGTGTGCTCTCCTCCGTGTGCTCTCTTCCGTGTGCTCTCCTCCGTGTGGTCTCCGCATGTTTTCTTCCGTGTGGTCTCCTCCGTGTGCTCTCCTCCGTGTGGTCTCCGTGTGTTCTCTTCCGTGTGGTCTCCTCCGTGTGCTCTCCCCCGTGTGGTTTCCTCCATGTGGTCTCCATGCGGTCTCCTCCGTGTGCTCTCCTCCGTGTGGTCTCCCTGTGTTCTCTTCCGTGTGGTCTCCTCCGTGTGGTCTCCTCCGTGTGCTCTCCTCCGTGTGCTCTCCTCCATGTGCTCTCCTCTGTGTGCCCTCCTCCGTGTGCCCTCCCCCGTGTGCTCTCCTCCGTGTGCTCTCCTCCATGTGGTCTCCGTGTGTTCTCTTCCGTGTGGTCTCCTCCGTGTGCCCTCCTCCGTGTGCTCTCCTCCATGTGGTCTCCGTGTGCTCTCCTTTGTGTGCCCTCCTCCGTGTGGTGTGCTCTCCTCCGTGTGTTCTCTTCCGTGTGGTCTCCTCCATGTGCTCTCCTCCGTGTGCTCTCCTCCGTGTGGTTTCCTCCATGTGGTCTCCATGCGGTCTCCTCCGTGTGCTCTCCGTGTGCTCTCCTCCGTGTGGTCTCCGTGTGTTCTCTTCCGTGTGGTCTCCTCCGTGTGCTCTCCTCCATGTGGTCTCCGTGTGTTCTCTTCCGTGTTGTCTCCTCCGTGTGCTCTCCTCCGTGTGGTTTCCTCCATGTGGTCTCCATGCAGTCTCCTCCGTGTGCTCTCCTCCGTGTGCTCTCCTCCGTGTGGTCTCCGTGTGTTCTCTTCCGTGTGGTCTCCTCCGTGTGCTCTCCTCCGGGTGCTCTCCTCCGAGTGCTCTCCTCTGTGTGCCCTCGTCCGTGTGCCCTCCTCGGTGTGCTCTCCTCCATGTGGTCTCCATGTGTTCTCTTCTGTGTGGTCTCCTCCGTGTGCTCTCCTCCGTGTGCTCTCCTCTGTGTGCCCTCCTCCGTGTGCCCTCCTCCGTGTGCTCTCCTCCGTGTGCTCTCCTCCGTGTGCCCTCCTCCGTGTGCTCTCCTCCATGTGGTCTCCGTGTGTTCTCTTCCGTGTGGTCTCCTCCGTGTGCTCTCCTCCGTGTGCTCTCCTCCGTGTGCCCTCCTCCGTGTGCTCTCCTCCGTGTGGTCTCCGTGTGTTCTCTTCCGTGTGCTCTCCTCTGTGTGCTCTCCTCGTGTTCTCCTCCGTGTGCTCTCCTCCATGTGGTTTCCGTGTGTTCTCTTCCGTGTGGTCTCCTCCGTGTGGTCTCCTCCGTGTGCTCTCCTCCGTGTGCTCTCCTCCGTGTGGTCTCCGCATGTTTTCTTCCGTGTGGTCTCCTCCGTGTGCTCTCCTCCGTGTGGTCTCCGTGTGTTCTCTTCCGTGTGGTCTCCTCCGTGTGCTCTCCCCCGTGTGGTTTTCTCCATGTGGTCTCCATGCGGTCTCCTCCGTGTGCTCTCCTCCGTGTGGTCTCCCTGTGTTCTCTTCCGTGTGGTCTCCTCCGTGTGGTCTCCTCCGTGTGCTCTCCTCCATGTGGTCTCCGTGTGTTCTCTTCCGTGTGCCCTCCTCCGTGTGCTCTCCTCCGTGTGCTCTCCTCTGTGTGCCCTCCTCCATGTGCCCTCCTCCGTGTGCTCTCCTCCGTGTGCTCTCCTCCGTGTGCTCTCCTCCATGTGGTCTCCGTGTGGTCTCCTCCGTGTGCTCTCCTCCGTGTGCTCTCCTCCGTGTGGTCTCCGCATGTTTTCTTCCGTGTGGTCTCCTCCGTGTGCTCTCCTCCATGTGCTCTCCTCTGTGTGGTCTCCGTGTGTTCTCTTCCGTGTGGTCTCCTCCGTGTGGTCTCCTCCGTGTGCTCTCCTCCGTGTGCTCTCCTCCGTGTGGTCTCCGCATGTTCTCTTCCATGTGGTCTCCTCCGTGTGCTCTCCTCCGTGTGGTCTCCGTGTGTTCTCTTCCGTGTGGTCTCCTCCGTGTGCTCTCCTCCGTGTGGTTTCCTCCATGTGGTCTCCATGCGGTCTCCTCCGTGTGCTCTCCTCCATGTGCTCTCCTCCGTGTGGTCTCCGTGTGTTCTCTTCCGTGTGCTCTCCTCCGTGTGCTCTCCTCCGTGTGGTCTCCGCATGTTCTCTTCCATGCGGTCTCCTCCGTGTGCTCTCCTCCGTGTGCTCTCCTCCGTGTGGTCTCCGTGTGTTCTCTTCCGTGTGGTCTCCTCCGTGTGCTCTCCTCCGTGTGGTTTCCTCCATGTGGTCTCCATGCGGTCTCCTCCGTGTGCTCTCCTCCGTGTGTTCTCTTCCGTGTGCTCTCCTCCGTGTGGTCTCCGCATGTTTTCTTCCGTGTGGTCTCCTCCGTGTGCTCTCCTCCGTGTTGTCTCCGTGTGTTCTCTTCCGTGTGGTCTCCTCCGTGTGCTCTCCCCCGTGTGGTTTCCTCCATGTGGTCTCCATGCGGTCTCCTCCGTGTGCTCTCCTCCGTGTGCTCTCCTCCGTGTGGTCTCCCTGTGTTCTCTTCCGTGTGGTCTCCTCCGTGTGGTCTCCTCCGTGTGCTCTCCTCCGTGTGCTCTCCTCCATGTGCTCTCCTCTGTGTGCCCTCCTCCATGTGCCCTCCTCCGTGTGCTCTCCTCCGTGTGCTCTCCTCCATGTGGTCTCCGTGTGTTCTCTTCCGTGTGGTCTCCTCCGTGTGCCCTCCTCCGTGTGCTCTCCTCCATGTGGTCTCCGTGTGCTCTCCTTTGTGTGCCCTCCTCCGTGTGGTGTGCTCTCCTCCGTGTGTTCTCTTCCGTGTGGTCTCCTCCATGTGCTCTCCTCCGTGTGCTCTCCTCCGTGTGGTTTCCTCCATGTGGTCTCCATGCGGTCTCCTCCGTGTGCTCTCCGTGTGCTCTCCTCCGTGTGGTCTCCGTGTGTTCTCTTCCGTGTGGTCTCCTCCGTGTGCTCTCCTCCATGTGGTCTCCGTGTGTTCTCTTCCGTGTTGTCTCCTCCGTGTGCTCTCCTCCGTGTGGTTTCCTCCATGTGGTCTCCATGCAGTCTCCTCCGTGTGCTCTCCTCCGTGTGCTCTCCTCCGTGTGGTCTCCGTGTGTTCTCTTCCGTGTGGTCTCCTCCGTGTGCTCTCCTCCGGGTGCTCTCCTCCGAGTGCTCTCCTCTGTGGGCCCTCGTCCGTGTGCCCTCCTCGGTGTGCTCTCCTCCATGTGGTCTCCGTGTGTTCTCTTCCGTGTGGTCTCCTCCGTGTGCTCTCCTCCGTGTGCTCTCCTCTGTGTGCCCTCCTCCGTGTGCCCTCCTCCGTGTGCTCTCCTCCATGTGGTCTCCGTGTGTTCTCTTCCGTGTGCCCTCCTCCGTGTGCTCTCCTCCGTGTGCTCTCCTCTGTGTGCCCTCCTCCATGTGCCCTCCTCCGTGTGCTCTCCTCCGTGTGCTCTCCTCCGTGTGCTCTCCTCCATGTGGTCTCCGTGTGGTCTCCTCCGTGTGCTCTCCTCCGTGTGCTCTCCTCCGTGTGCTCTCCTCCGTGTGGTCTCCGCATGTTTTCTTCCGTGTGGTCTACTCCGTGTGCTCTCCTCCGTGTGGTCTCCGTGTGTTCTCTTCCGTGTGGTCTCCTCCGTGTGCTCTCCCCCGTGTGGTTTCCTCCATGTGGTCTCCATGCGGTCTCCTCCGTGTGCTCTCCTCCGTGTGCTCTCCTCCGTGTGCTCTCCTCCGTGTGCTCTCCTTCGAGTGCTCTCCTCTGTGTGCCCTCCTCCGTGTGCCCTCCTCCGTGTGCTCTCCTCCGTGTGCTCTCCTCCGTGTGCTCTCCTCCATGTGGTCTCCATGTGTTCTCTTCCGTGTGGTCTCCTCCATGTGCTCTCCTCCGTGTGCTCTCCTCCGTGTGCCCTCCTCCGTGTGCTCTCCTCCGTGTGGTCTCCGTGTGTTCTCTTCCGTGTGGTCTCCTCTGTGTGCTCTCCTCCGTGTGCCCTCCTCCGTGTGCTCTCCTCCATGTGGTCTCCGTGTGTTCTCTTCCGTGTGGTCTCCTCCGTGTGCTCTCCTCCGTGTGGTCTCCATGTGTTCTCTTCCGTGTGGTCTCCTCCGTGTGCTCTCCTCCGTGTGGTTTTCCTCCATGTGGTCTCCATGCGGTCTCCTCCGTGTGCTCTCCTCCGTGTGCTCTCCTCCGTGTGGTCTCCGTGTGTTCTCTTCCGTGTGGTCGTCTCCATGCGGTCTCCTCCGTGTGCTCTCCTCCGAGTGCTCTCCTCTGTGTGCCCTCCTCCGTGTGCCCTCCTCCGTGTGCTCTCCTCCGTGTGCTCTCCTCCATGTGGTCTCCGTGTGTTCTCTTCCGTGTGGTCTCCTCCGTGTGCTCTCCCTCGTGTGCTCTCCTCCGTGTGCCCTCCTCCGTGTGCTCTCCTCCGTGTGGTCTCCGTGTGTTCTCTTCCGTGTGCCCTCCTCCGTGTGCTCTCCTGCGTGTGCTCTCCTCCGTGTGCCCTCCTCCGTGTGCTCTCCTCCATGTGGTCTCCGTGTGTTCTCTTCCGTGTGGTCTCCTCCGTGTGGTCTCCTCCGTGTGCTCTCCTCCGTGTGGTCTCCGCATGTTCTCTTCCGTGTGGTCTCCTCCGTGTGCTCTCCTCCGTGTGGTTTCCTCCATGTGGTCTCCATGCGGTCTCCTCCGTGTGCTCTCCTCCGTGTGCTCTCCTCTGTGTGCCCTCCTCCGTGTGCCCTCCTCCGTGTGCTCTCCTCCGTGTGCTCTCCTCCATGTGGTCTCCGTGTGTTCTCTTCCGTGTGGTCTCCTCCGTGTGCCCTCCTCCGTGTGCTCTCCTCCATGTGGTCTCCGTGTGCTCTCCTTTGTGTGCCCTCCTCCGTGTGGTGTGCTCTCCTCCGTGTGTTCTCTTCCGTGTGGTCTCCTCCATGTGCTCTCCTCCGTGTGCTCTCCTCCGTGTGGTTTCCTCCATGTGGTCTCCATGCGGTCTCCTCCGTGTGCTCTCCTCCGTGTGGTCTCCGTGTGTTCTCTTCCGTGTGCTCTCCTCCGTGTTCTCTCCTCCATGTGGTCTCCGTGTGTTCTCTTCCGTGTTGTCTCCTCCGTGTGCTCTCCTCCGTGTGGTTTCCTCCATGTGGTCTCCATGCGGTCTCCTCCGTGTGCTCTCCTCCGTGTGCTCTCCTCCGTGTGGTCTCCGTGTGTTCTCTTCCGTGTGGTCTCCTCCGTGTGCTCTCCTCCGGGTGCTCTCCTCCGAGTGCTCTCCTCTGTGTGCCCTCGTCCGTGTGCCCTGCTCGGTGTGCTCTCCTCCGTGTGCTCTCCTCCATGTGTTCTCCGTGTGTTCTCTTCCGTGTGGTCTCCTCCGTGTGCTCTCCTCCGTGTGCTCTCCTCTGTGTGCCCTCCTCCGTGTGCCCTCCTCCGTGTGCTCTCCTCCGTGTGCTCTCCTCCGTGTGCCCTCCTCCGTGTGCTCTCCTCCATGTGGTCTCCGTGTGTTCTCTTCTGTGTGGTCTCCTCCGTGTGCTCTCCTCCGTGTGGTTTCCTCCATGTGGTCTCCATGCGGTCTCCTCCGTGTGCTCTCCTCCGTGTGGTCTCCGTGTGTTCTCTTCCGTGTGGTCTCCTCCGTGTGCTCTCCTCCGTGTGCTCTCCTCCGAGTGCTCTCCTCTGTGTGCCCTCCTCCGTGTGCCCCCCTCCGTGTGCTCTCCTCCGTGTGCTCTCCTCCATGTGGTCTCCCTGTGTTCTCTTCCGTGTGGTATCCTCCGTGTGCTCTCCTCCGTGTGGTTTCCTCCATGTGGTCTCCATGCGGTCTCCTCCGTGTGCTCTCCTCCATGTGCTCTCCTCCGTGTGGTCTCCGTGTGTTCTCTTCCGTGTGGTCTCCTCCGTGTGCTCTCCTCCGTGTGCTCTCCTCCGTGTGCTCTCCTCCGTGTGGTCTCCGCATGTTCTCTTCCATGTGGTCTCCTCCGTGTGCTCTCCTCCGTGTGGTTTCCTCCATGTGTTCTCCATGCGGTCTCCTCCGTGTGCTCTCGTCCGTGTGCTCTCCTCCGTGTGGTCTCCGTGTGTTCTCTTCCGTGTGGTCTCCTCCGTGTGCTCTCCTCCGTGTGGTTTCCTCCATGTGGTCTCCATGCGGTCTCCTCCGTGTGCATTCCTCCGTGTGCTCTCCTCCGTGTGCTCTCCTCCGTGTGGTCTCCGTGTGTTCTCTTCCGTGTGGTCTCCTCCGTGTGCTCTCCTCCGTGTGCTCTCCTCCGAGTGCTCTCCTCTGTGTGCCCTCCTCCGTGTGCCCTCCTCGTGTGCTCTCCTCCGTGTGCTCTCCTCCATGTGGTCTCCGTGTGTTCTCTTCCGTGTGGTCTCCTCCATGTGCTCTCCTCCGTGTGGTTTCCTCCATGTGTTTTCCATGCGGTCTCCTCCGTGTGCTCTCCTCCGTGTGCTCTCCTCCGTGTGGTCTCCGTGTGTTCTCTTCCGTGTGGTCTCCTCCGTGTGCCCTCCTCCGTGTGCCCTCCTCCGTGTGCTCTCCTCCTTGTGGTCTCCGTGTGTTCTCTTCCGTGTGGTCTCCTCCGTGTGCTCTCCTCCGTGTGCTCTCCTCCGTGTGCCCTCCTCCGTGTGCTCTCCTCCGTGTGCCCTCCTCCGTGTGCTCTCCTCCATGTGGTTTCCTCCATGTGGTCTCCATGCGGTCTCCTCCGTGTGCCCTCCTCCGTGTGCTCTCCTCCATGTGGTCTCCTCCGTGTGCTCTCCTCCGTGTGGTCTCTGTGTGTTCTCTTCCGTGTGGTCTCCTCCGTGTCTCTCCTCCATGTGGTCTCCGTGTGTTCTCTTCCGTGTGGTCTCCTCCGTGTGCCCTCCTCCATGTGCCCTCCTCCGTGTGCTCTCCTCCGTGTGCCCTCCTCCGTGTGCCCTCCTCCGTGTGGTCTCCTCCGTGTGCTCTCCTCCGTGTGGTCTCCGTGTGTTCTCTTCCGTGTGGTCTCCTCCGTGTGCTCTCCTCGTGTTCTCTTCCGTGTGGTCTCCTCCGTGTGCCCTCCTCCCTGTGCTCTCCTCCATGTGGTCTCCGTGTGTTCTCTTCCATGTGGTCTCCTCCGTGTGCTCTCCTCCGTGTGCTCTCCTCCGTGTGCTCTCCTCTGTGTGGTCTCCGTGTGTTCTCTTCCGTGTGGTCTCCTCCATGTGCTCTCCTCCGTGTGGTTTCCTCCATGTGGTCTCCATGCGGTCTCCTCCGTGTGCCCTCCTCCGTGTGCTCTCCTCCATGTGGTCTCCGTGTGTTCTCTTCCCTGTGGTCTCCTCCGTGTGGTCTCCTCCGTGTGCTCTCCTCCGTGTGCCCTCCTCTGTGTGCTCTCCTCCATGTGCTCTCCTCTGTGTGCCCTCCTCCGTGTGCCCTCCTCCGTGTGCTCTCCTCCGTGTGCTCTCCTCCGTGTGCTCTCCTCCGTGTGCTCTCCTCCATGTGGTCTCCGTGTGTTCTCTTCCGTGTGCCCTCCTCCGTGTGCCCTCCTCCGTGTGCTCTCCTCCGTGTGGTCTCCGTGTGTTCTCTTCCGTGTGGTCTCCTCTGTGTGCTCTCCTCGTGTTCTCCTCCGTGTGCTCTCCTCCATGTGGTTTCCGTGTGTTCTCTTCCGTGTGGTCTCCTCCGTGTGGTCTCCTCCGTGTGCTCTCCTCCGTGTGCTCTCCTCCGTGTGGTCTCCGCATGTTCTCTTCCGTGTTGTCTCCTCCGTGTGCTCTCCTCCATGTGGTCTCCGTGTGTTCTCTTCCGTGTGGTCTCCTCCGTGTGCTCTCCTCCGAGTGCTCTCCTCTGTATGCCCTCCTCCGTGTGCCCTCCTCCGTGTGCTCTCCTCCGTGTGTTCTCCTCCATGTGGTCTCCATGTGTTCTCTTCCGTGTGGTCTCCTCCATGTGCTCTCCTTCGTGTGCTCTCCTCCGTGTGCCCTCCTCCGTGTGCTCTCCTCCGTGTGGTCTCCGTGTGTTCTCTTCCGTGTGGTCTCCTCTGTGTGCTCTCCTCCGTGTGCTCTCCTCCGTGTGGTCTCCTCCGTGTGGTTTCCTCCATGTGGTCTCCATGCGGTCTCCTCCGTGTGCTCTCCTCCGTGTGCTCTCCTCCGTGTGGTCTCCGTGTGTTCTCTTCCGTGTGGTCGTCTCCATGCGGTCTCCTCCGTGTGCTCTCCTGCCAGTGCTCTCCTCTGTGTGCCCTCCTCCGTGTGCCCTCCTCCGTGTGCTCTCCTCCGTGTGCTCTCCTCCATGTGGTCTCCGTGTGTTCTCTTCCGTGTGGTCTCCTCCGTGTGCTCTCCTCCGTGTGCTCTCCTCCGTGTGCCCTCCTCCGTGTGCTCTCCTCCATGTGGTCTCCGTGTGTTCTCTTCCGTGTGGTCTCCTCCGTGTGGTCTCCTCCGTGTGCTCTCCTCCGTGTGGTCTCCGCATGTTCTCTTCCGTGTGGTCTCCTCCGTGTGCTCTCCTCCGTGTGGTTTACTCCATGTGGTCTCCATGCGGTCTCCTCCGTGTGCTCTCCTCCGTGTGCTCTCCTCCGTGTGGTCTCCGTGTGTTCTCTTCCGTGTGGTCTCCTCCGTGTGCTCTCCTCCGTGTGCTCTCCTCCAAGTGCTCTCCTCTGTGTGCCCTCCTCCGTGTGCCCTCCTCCGTGTGCTCTCCTCCGTGTGCTCTCCTCCGTGTGGTCTCCGTGTGTTCTCTTCCGTGTGGTCTCCTCCGTGTGCTCTCCTCCGTGTGCTCTCCTCCAAGTGCTCTCCTCTGTGTGCCCTCCTCCGTGTGCCCTCCTCCGTGTGCTCTCCTCCGTGTGTTCTCCTCCATGTGGTCTCCATGTGTTCTCTTCCGTGTGGTCTCCTCCATGTGCTCTCCTTCGTGTGCTCTCCTCCGTGTGCCCTCCTCCGTGTGCTCTCCTCCGTGTGGTCTCCGTGTGTTCTCTTCCGTGTGGTCTCCTCTGTGTGCTCTCCTCCGTGTGCTCTCCTCCGTGTGGTCTCCTCCGTGTGGTTTCCTCCATGTGGTCTCCATGCGGTCTCCTCCGTGTGCTCTCCTCCGTGTGCTCTCCTCCGTGTGGTCTCCGTGTGTTCTCTTCCGTGTGGTCGTCTCCATGCGGTCTCCTCCGTGTGCTCTCCTGCCAGT
This sequence comes from Vespertilio murinus, assembly GCA_963924515.1. Taxonomy (NCBI): domain Eukaryota; kingdom Metazoa; phylum Chordata; class Mammalia; order Chiroptera; family Vespertilionidae; genus Vespertilio; species Vespertilio murinus. The sequence continues at coordinate 2,891,883 of OZ004720.1, read as the reverse complement.
GCTCTCCTCTGTGTGCCCTCCTCCGTGTGCCCTCCTCCGTGTGCTCTCCTCCGTGTGCTCTCCTCCATGTGGTCTCCGTGTGTTCTCTTCCGTGTGGTCTCCTCCGTGTGCTCTCCTCCGTGTGCTCTCCTCCGTGTGCCCTCCTCCGTGTGCTCTCCTCCATGTGGTCTCCGTGTGTTCTCTTCCGTGTGGTCTCCTCCGTGTGGTCTCCTCCGTGTGCTCTCCTCCGTGTGGTCTCCGCATGTTCTCTTCCGTGTGGTCTCCTCCGTGTGCTCTCCTCCGTGTGGTTTCCTCCATGTGGTCTCCATGCGGTCTCCTCCGTGTGCTCTCCTCCGTGTGCTCTCCTCCGTGTGGTCTCCGTGTGTTCTCTTCCGTGTGGTCTCCTCCGTGTGCTCTCCTCCGTGTGCTCTCCTCCAAGTGCTCTCCTCTGTGTGCCCTCCTCCGTGTGCCCTCCTCCGTGTGCTCTCCTCCGTGTGCTCTCCTCCATGTGGTCTCCGTGTGTTCTCTTCCGTGTGGTCTCCTCCGTGTGCTCTCCTCCGTGTGGTTTCCTCCATGTGTTCTCCATGCGGTCTCCTCCGTGTGCTCTCCTCCGTGTGCTCTCCTCCGTGTGGTCTCCGCATGTTCTCTTCCGTGTGGTCTCCTCCGTGTGCTCTCCTCCGTGTGGTTTCCTCCATGTGTTCTCCATGCGGTCTCCTCCGTGTGCTCTCCTCCGTGTGGTCTCCGTGTGTTCTCTTCCGTGTGGTCTCCTCCGTGTGCTCTCCTCCGTGTGGTTTCCTCCATGTGGTCTCCATGCGGTCTCCTCCGTGTGCATTCCTCCGTGTGCTCTCCTCCGTGTGCTCTCTTCCGCGTGGTCTCCGTGTGTTCTCTTCCGTGTGGTCTCCTCCGTGTGCTCTCCTCCGTGTGCTCTCCTCCGAGTGCTCTCCTCTGTGTGCCCTCCTCCGTGTGCCCTCCTCGTGTGCTCTCCTCCGTGTGCTCTCCTCCATGTGGTCTCCGTGTGTTCTCTTCCGTGTGGTCTCCTCCGTGTGCTCTCCTCCGTGTGGTTTCCTCCATGTGTTCTCCATGCGGTCTCCTCCGTGTGCTCTCCTCCGTGTGCTCTCCTCCGTGTGGTCTCCGTGTGTTCTCTTCCGTGTGGTCAACTCCGTGGGCCCTCCTCCGTGTGCCCTCCTCCGTGTGCTCTCCTCCGTGTGCTCTCTTCCGTGTGGTCTCCTCCGTGTGCTCTCCTCCGTGTGGTTTCCTCCATGTGTTCTCCATGCGGTCTCCTCCGTGTGCTCTCCTCCGTGTGCTCTCCTCCGTGTGGTCTCCGTGTGTTCTCTTCCGTGTGGTCTCCTCCGTGTGCCCTCCTCCGTGTGCCCTCCTCCGTGTGCTCTCCTCCGTGTGCTCTCCTCCTTGTGGTCTCCGTGTGTTCTCTTCCGTGTGGTCTCCTCCGTGTGCTCTCCTCCGTGTGCTCTCCTCCGTGTGCCCTCCTCCGTGTGCTCTCCTCCATGTGCCCTCCTCCGTGTGCTCTCCTCCGTGTGGTTTCCTCCATGTGGTCTCCATGCGGTCTCCTCCGTGTGCTCTCCTCCATGTGGTCTCCTCCGTGTGCTCTCCTCCGTGTGGTCTCTGTGTGTTCTCTTCCGTGTGGTCTCCTCCGTGTCTCTCCTCCATGTGGTCTCCGTGTGTTCTCTTCCGTGTGGTCTCCTCCGTGTGCCCTCCTCCATGTGCCTTCCTCCGTGTGCTCTCCTCCGTGTGCCCTCCTCCGTGTGCCCTCCTCCGTGTGGTCTCCTCCGTGTGCTCTCCTCCGTGTGGTTTCCTCCATGTGTTCTCCATGCGGTCTCCTCCGTGTGCTCTCCTCCGTGTGCTCTCCTCCGTGTGGTCTCCGCATGTTCTCTTCCGTGTGGTCTCCTCCGTGTGCTCTCCTCCGTGTGCTCTCCTCCGTGTGGTCTCCGTGTGTTCTCTTCCGTGTGGTCTCCTCCGTGTGCCCTCCTCCGTGTGCCCTCCTCCGTGTGCTCTCCTCCGTGTGCTCTCCTCCTTGTGGTCTCCGTGTGTTCTCTTCCGTGTGGTCTCCTCCGTGTGCTCTCCTCCGTGTGCTCTCCTCCGTGTGCCCTCCTCCGTGTGCTCTCCTCCATGTGCCCTCCTCCGTGTGCTCTCCTCCGTGTGGTTTCCTCCATGTGGTCTCCATGCGGTCTCCTCCGTGTGCCCTCCTCCGTGTGCTCTCCTCCATGTGGTCTCCTCCGTGTGCTCTCCTCCGTGTGGTCTCTGTGTGTTCTCTTCCGTGTGGTCTCCTCCGTGTCTCTCCTCCATGTGGTCTCCGTGTGTTCTCTTCCGTGTGGTCTCCTCCGTGTGCCCTCCTCCATGTGCCCTCCTCCGTGTGCTCTCCTCCGTGTGCCCTCCTCCGTGTGCCCTCCTCCGTGTGCTCTCCTCCGTGTGGTCTCCGTGTGTTCTCTTCCATGTGGTCTCCTCCGTGTGCTCTCCTCGTGTTCTCTTCCGTGTGGTCTCCTCCGTGTGCCCTCCTCCCTGTGCTCTCCTCCATGTGGTCTCCGTGTGTTCTCTTCCATGTGGTCTCCTCCGTGTGCTCTCCTCCGTGTGCTCTCCTCTGTGTGGTCTCCGTGTGTTCTCTTCCGTGTGGTCTCCTCCATGTGCTCTCCTCCGTGTGGTTTCCTCCATGTGGTCTCCATGCGGTCTCCTCCGTGTGCCCTCCTCCGTGTGCTCTCCTCCATGTGGTCTCCGTGTGTTCTCTTCCCTGTGGTCTCCTCCGTGTGGTCTCCTCCGTGTGCTCTCCTCCGTGTGCCCTCCTCCGTGTGCTCTCCTCCGTGTGCTCTCCTCTGTGTGCCCTCCTCCGTGTGCCCTCCTCCGTGTGCTCTCCTCCGGGTGTTCTCCTCCGTGTGCTCTCCTCCGTGTGCTCTCCTCCATGTGGTCTCCGTGTGTTCTCTTCCGTGTGCCCTCCTCCGTGTGCCCTCCTCCGTGTGCTCTCCTCCGTGTGCCCTCCTCCATGTGCTCTCCTCCGTGTGGTCTCCGTGTGTTCTCTTCCGTGTGGTCTCCTCTGTGTGCTCTCCTCGTGTTCTCCTCCGTGTGCTCTCCTCCATGTGGTTTCCGTGTGTTCTCTTCCGTGTGGTCTTCTCCGTGTGGTCTCCTCCGTGTGCTCTCCTCCGTGTGCTCTCCTCCGTGTGGTCTCCGCATGTTTTCTTCCGTGTTGTCTCCTCCGTGTGCTCTCCTCCGTGTGGTCTCCGTGTGTTCTCTTCCGTGTGGTCTCCTCCGTGTGCTCTCCTCCGTGTGGTTTCCTCCATGTGGTCTCCATGCGGTCTCCTCCGTGTGCTCTCCTCCGTGTGCTCTCCTCCGTGTGGTCTCCGTGTGTTCTCTTCCGTGTGGTCTCCTCCGTGTGCTCTCCTCCGTGTGCTCTCCTCCGAGTGCTCTCCTCTGTGTGCCCTCCTCCGTGTGCCCTCCTCCGTGTGCTCTCCTCCGTGTGTTCTCCTCCATGTGGTCTCCATGTGTTCTCTTCCGTGTGGTCTCCTCCATGTGCTCTCCTTCGTGTGCTCTCCTCCGTGTGCCCTCCTCCGTGTGCTCTCCTCCGTGTGGTCTCCGTGTGTTCTCTTCCGTGTGGTCTCCTCTGTGTGCTCTCCTCCGTGTGCTCTCCTCCATGTGGTCTCCGTGTGTTCTCTTCCGTGTGGTCTCCTCCGTGTGCTCTCCTCCGTGTGGTCTCCATGTGTTCTCTTCCGTGTGGTCTCCTCCGTGTGCTCTCCTCCGTGTGGTTTCCTCCATGTGTTCTCCATGCGGTCTCCTCCGTGTGCTCTCCTCCGTGTGCTCTCCTCCGTGTGGTCTCCGCATGTTCTCTTCCGTGTGGTCTCCTCCGTGTGCTCTCCTCCGTGTGGTTTCCTCCATGTGTTCTCCATGCGGTCTCCTCCGTGTGCTCTCCTCCGTGTGGTCTCCGTGTGTTCTCTTCCGTGTGGTCTCCTCCGTGTGCTCTCCTCCGTGTGGTTTCCTCCATGTGGTCTCCATGCGGTCTCCTCCGTGTGCATTCCTCCTTGTGCTCTCCTCCGTGTGCTCTCCTCCGTGTGGTCTCCGTGTGTTCTCTTCCGTGTGGTCTCCTCCGTGTGGTCTCCTCCGTGTGCTCTCCTCCGAGTGCTCTCCTCTGTGTGCCCTCCTCCGTGTGCCCTCCTCGTGTGCTCTCCTCCGTGTGCTCTCCTCCATGTGGTCTCCGTGTGTTCTCTTCCGTGTGGTCTCCTCCGTGTGCTCTCCTCCGTGTGGTTTCCTCCATGTGTTCTCCATGCGGTCTCCTCCGTGTGCTCTCCTCCGTGTGCTCTCCTCCGTGTGGTCTCCGTGTGTTCTCTTCCGTGTGGTCTCCTCCGTGGGCCCTCCTCCGTGTGCCCTCCTCCGTGTGCTCTCCTCCGTGTGCTCTCTTCCGTGTGGTCTCCTCCGTGTGCTCTCCTCCGTGTGGTTTCCTCCATGTGTTCTCCATGCGGTCTCCTCCGTGTGCTCTCCTCCGTGTGCTCTCCTCCGTGTGGTCTCCGTGTGTTCTCTTCCGTGTGGTCTCCTCCGTGTGCCCTCCTCCGTGTGCCCTCCTCCGTGTGCTCTCCTCCGTGTGCTCTCCTCCTTGTGGTCTCCGTGTGTTCTCTTCCGTGTGGTCTCCTCCGTGTGCTCTCCTCCGTGTGCTCTCCTCCGTGTGCCCTCCTCCGTGTGCTCTCCTCCATGTGCCCTCCTCCGTGTGCTCTCCTCCGTGTGGTTTCCTCCATGTGGTCTCCATGCGGTCTCCTCCGTGTGCCCTCCTCCGTGTGCTCTCCTCCATGTGGTCTCCTCCGTGTGCTCTCCTCCGTGTGGTCTCTGTGTGTTCTCTTCCGTGTGGTCTCCTCCGTGTCTCTCCTCCATGTGGTCTCCGTGTGTTCTCTTCCGTGTGGTCTCCTCCGTGTGCCCTCCTCCATGTGCCCTCCTCCGTGTGCTCTCCTCCGTGTGCCCTCCTCCGTGTGCCCTCCTCCGTGTGGTCTCCTCCGTGTGCTCTCCTCCGTGTGGTCTCCGTGTGTTCTCTTCCATGTGGTCTCCTCCGTGTGCTCTCCTCGTGTTCTCTTCCGTGTGGTCTCCTCCGTGTGCCCTCCTCCCTGTGCTCTCCTCCATGTGGTCTCCGTGTGTTCTCTTCCATGTGGTCTCCTCCGTGTGCTCTCCTCCGTGTGCTCTCCTCTGTGTGGTCTCCGTGTGTTCTCTTCCGTGTGGTCTCCTCCATGTGCTCTCCTCCGTGTGGTTTCCTCCATGTGGTCTCCATGCGGTCTCCTCCGTGTGCCCTCCTCCGTGTGCTCTCCTCCATGTGGTCTCCGTGTGTTCTCTTCCCTGTGGTCTCCTCCGTGTGGTCTCCTCCGTGTGCTCTCCTCCGTGTGCCCTCCTCCGTGTGCTCTCCTCCGTGTGCTCTCCTCTGTGTGCCCTCCTCCGTGTGCCCTCCTCCGTGTGCTCTCCTCCGGGTGCTCTCCTCCGTGTGCTCTCCTCCGTGTGCTCTCCTCCATGTGGTCTCCGTGTGTTCTCTTCCGTGTGCCCTCCTCCGTGTGCCCTCCTCCGTGTGCCCTCCTCCGTGTGCTCTCCTCCGTGTGCCCTCCTCCGTGTGCTCTCCTCCGTGTGGTCTCCGTGTGTTCTCTTCCGTGTGGTCTCCTCTGTGTGCTCTCCTCGTGTTCTCCTCCGTGTGCTCTCCTCCATGTGGTTTCCGTGTGTTCTCTTCCGTGTGGTCTCCTCCGTGTGGTCTCCTCCGTGTGCTCTCCTCCGTGTGCTCTCCTCCGTGTGGTCTCCGTGTGTTCTCTTCCGTGTGGTCTCCTCCGTGTGCTCTCCTCCGTGTGGTTTCCTCCATGTGGTCTCCATGCGGTCTCCTCCGTGTGCTCTCCTCCGTGTGCTCTCCTCCGTGTGGTCTCCGTGTGTTCTCTTCCGTGTGGTCTCCTCCGTGTGCTCTCCTCCGTGTGCTCTCCTCCGAGTGCTCTCCTCTGTGTGCCCTCCTCCGTGTGCCCTCCTCCGTGTGTTCTCCTCCGTGTGCTCTCCTCCATGTGGTCTCCATGTGTTCTCTTCCGTGTGGTCTCCTCCATGTGCTCTCCTGCGTGTGCTCTCCTCCGTGTGCCCTCCTCCGTGTGCTCTCCTCCGTGTGGTCTCCGTGTGTTCTCTTCCGTGTGGTCTCCTCTGTGTGCTCTCCTCCGTGTGCTCTCCTCCATGTGGTCTCCGTGTGTTCTCTTCCGTGTGGTCTCCTCCGTGTGCTCTCCTCCGTGTGGTCTCCATGTGTTCTCTTCCGTGTGGTCTCCTCCGTGTGCTCTCCTCCGTGTGGTTTCCTCCATGTGGTCTCCATGCGGTCTCCTCCGTGTGCTCTCCTCCGTGTGCTCTCCTCCGTGTGGTCTCCGTGTGTTCTCTTCCGTGTGGTCGTCTCCATGCGGTCTCCTCCGTGTGCTCTCCTGCGAGTGCTCTCCTCTGTGTGCCCTCCTCCGTGTGCCCTCCTCCGTGTGCTCTCCTCCGAGTGCTCTCCTCTGTGTGCCCTCCTCCGTGTGCCCTCCTCCGTGTGCTCTCCTCCGTGTGCTCTCCTCCATGTGGTCTCCGTGTGTTCTCTTCCGTGTGGTCTACTCCGTGTGCTCTCCTCCGTGTGCTCTCCTCCGTGTGCTCTCCTCCGTGTGGTCTCTGTGTGTTCTCTTCCGTGTGGTCTCCTCCGTGTCTCTCCTCCATGTGGTCTCCGTGTGTTCTCTTCCGTGTGGTCTCCTCCGTGTGCCCTCCTCCATGTGCCCTCCTCCGTGTGCCCTCCTCCATGTGCCCTCCTCCATGTGCTCTCCTCCGTTTGCCCTCCTCCGTGTGCCCTCCTCCGTGTTGTCTCCTCCGTGTGCTCTCCTCCGTGTGGTTTCCTCCATGTGGTCTCCATGCGGTCTCCTCCGTGTGCTCTTCGTGTGCTCTCCTCCGTGTGGTCTCCGTGTGTTCTCTTCCGTGTGGTCTCCTCCGTGTGCTCTCCTCGTGTTCTCTTCCGTGTGGTCTCCTCCGTGTGCCCTCCTCCCTGTGCTCTCCTCCATGTGGTCTCCGTGTGTTCTCTTCCATGTGTTCTCCTCCGTGTGCTCTCTTCCGTGTGCTCTCCTCCGTGTGCTCTCCTCTGTGTGGTCTCCGTGTGTTCTCTTCCGTGTGGTCTCCTCCATGTGCTCTCCTCCGTGTGGTTTCCTCCATGTGGTCTCCATGCGGTCTCCTCCGTGTGCCCTCCTCCGTGTGCTCTCCTCCATGTGGTCTCCGTGTGTTCTCTTCCCTGTGGTCTCCTCCGTGTGGTCTCCTCCATGTGGTCTCCGTGTGTTCTCTTCCGTGTGGTCTCCTCCGTGTGCTCTCCTCCGTGTGGTTTCCTCCATGTGGTCTCCATGCGGTCTCCTCCGTGTGCTCTCCTCCGTGTGCTCTTCGTGTGTTCTCTTCCTTGTGGTCTCCTCCGTGTCTCTCCTCCATGTGGTCTCCGTGTGTTCTCTTCCGTGTGGTCTCCTCCGTGTGCTCTCCTCCTTGTGGTCTCTGTGTGTTCTCTTCCTTGTGGTCTCCTCCGTGTCTCTCCTCCATGTGGTCTCCGTGTGTTCTCTTCCCTGTGGTCTCCTCCATGTGCTCTCCTCCGTGTGGTCTCCGTGTGTTCTCTTCCGTGTGGTCTCCTCCGTGTGCCCTCCTCCATGTGCCCTCCTCCGTGTGCCCTCCTCCATGTGCCCTCCTCCATGTGGTCTCCTCCGTTTGCCCTCCTCCGTGTGCCCTCCTCCGTGTGGTCTCCTCCGTGTGCTCTCCTCCGTGTGGTTTCCTCCATGTGGTCTCCATGCGGTCTCCTCCGTGTGCCCTCCTCCGTGTGCTCTCCTCCATGTGGTCTCCGTGTGTTCTCTTCTCTGTGGTCTCCTCCATGTGGTCTCCGTGTGTTCTCTTCCGTGTGGTCTCCTCCGTGTGCTCTCCTCCGTGTGGTTTCCTCCATGTGGTCTCCATGCGGTCTCCTCCGTGTGCTCTCCTCCGTGTGCTCTCCTCCGTGTGCTCTCCGTGTGTTCTCTTCCGTGTGGTCTCCTCCGTGTGCTCTCCTCCGTGTGCTCTCCTCCGAGTGCTCTCCTCTGTGTGCCCTCCTCCGTGTGCCCTCCTCCGTGTGCTCTCCTCCGTGTGCTCTCCTCCATGTGGTCTCCGTGTTTTCTCTTCCTTGTGGTCTCCTCCTTGTGCTCTCCTCCGTGTGGTTTCCTCCATGTGTTCTCCATGCGGTCTCCTCCGTGTGCTCTCCTCCGTGTGCTCTCCTCTGTGTGCCCTCCTCCGTGTGCCCTCCTCCGTGTGCTCTCCTCCGTGTGCTCTCCTCAATGTGGTCTCCGTGTGTTCTCTTCCGTGTGGTCTCCTCCGTGTGGTCTCCTCCGTGTGCTCTCCTCCGTGTGCCCTCCTCCGTGTGCTCTCCTCCGTGTGCCCTCCTCCGTGTGCTCTCCTCCGTGTGGTTTCCTCCATGTGGTCTCCATGCGGTCTCCTCCGTGTGCCCTCCTCCGTGTGCTCTCCTCCGTGTGGTCTCCGTGTGTTCTCTTCCGTGTGGTCTACTCCGTGTGCTCTCCTCCGTGTGGTCTCCTCCGTGTGCTCTCCTCCGTGTGGTCTCTGTGTGTTCTCTTCCGTGTGGTCTCCTCCGTGTCTCTCCTCCATGTGGTCTCCGTGTGTTCTCTTCCGTGTGGTCTCCTCCGTGTGCCCTCCTCCATGTGCCCTCCTCCGTGTGCTCTCCTCCGTGTGCCCTCCTCCATGTGCCCTCCTCCGTGTGGTCTCCTCCGTGTGGTTTCCTCCATGTGGTCTCCATGCGGTCTCCTCCGTGTGCTCTCCGTGTGCTCTCCTCCGTGTGGTCTCCGTGTGTTCTCTTTCGTGTGCTCTCCTCCATGTGGTCTCCGTGTGTTCTCTTCCTTGTGGTCTCCTCCGCGTGCTCTCCTCCGTGTGGTTTCCTCCATGTGTTCTCCATGCGGTCTCCTCCGTGTGCTCTCCTCCGTGTGCTCTCCTCCGTGTGCTCTCCTCCGTGTGCTCTCCTCTGTGTGGTCTCCGTGTGTTCTCTTCCGTGTGGTCTCCTCCATGTGCTCTCCTCCGTGTGGTTTCCTCCATGTGGTCTCCATGCGGTCTCCTCCGTGTGCCCTCCTCCGTGTGCTCTCCTCCATGTGGTCTCCGTGTGTTCTCTTCCCTGTGGTCTCCTTCGTGTGGTCTCCTCCGTGTGCTCTCCTCCGTGTGCCCTCCTCCGTGTGCTCTCCTCCGTGTGCTCTCCTCTGTGTGCCCTCCTCCGTGTGCCCTCCTCCGTGTGCTCTCCTCCGTGTGCTCTCCTCCATGTGGTCTCCGTGTGTTCTCTTCCGTGTGCTCTCCTCCGTGTGCTCTCCTCCGTGTGCTCTCCTCCGTGTGCCCTCCTCCGTGTGCTCTCCTCCGTGTGGTCTCCGTGTGTTCTCTTCCGTGTGGTCTCCTCTGTGTGCTCTCCTCGTGTTCTCCTCCGTGTGCTCTCCTCCATGTGGTTTCCGTGTGTTCTCTTCCGTGTGGTCTCCTCCGTGTGGTCTCCTCCGTGTGCTCTCCTCCGTGTGCTCTCCTCCGTGTTGTCTCCGCATGTTCTCTTCCGTGTGGTCTCCTCCGTGTGCTCTCCTCCGTGTGGTTTCCTCCATGTGGTCTCCATGCGGTCTCCTCCGTGTGCTCTCCTCCGTGTGCTCTCCTCCGTGTGCCCTCCTCCGTGTGCTCTCCTCCGTGTGGTCTCCGTGTGTTCTCTTCCGTGTGGTCTCCTCTGTGTGCTCTCCTCGTGTTCTCCTCCGTGTGCTCTCCTCCATGTGGTTTCCGTGTGTTCTCTTCCGTGTGGTCTCCTCCGTGTGGTCTCCTCCGTGTGCTCTCCTCCGTGTGGTCTCCGCATGTTCTCTTCCGTGTGGTCTCCTCCGTGTGGTCTCCTCCGTGTGCTCTCCTCCGTGTGCTCTCCTCCGTGTGCCCTCCTCCGTGTGCCCTCCTCCGTGTGCTCTCCTCTGTGTGCCCTCCTCCGTGTGCCCTCCTCCGTGTGCTCTCCTCCGTGTGCTCTCCTTCGTGTGCTCTCCTCCATGTGGTCTCCGTGTGTTCTCTTCCGTGTGGTCTCCTCCGTGTGGTCTCCTCCGTGTGCCCTCCTCCGTGTGCTCTCCTCCGTGTGCTCTCCTCTGTGTGCCCTCCTCCGTGTGCCCTCCTCCGTGTGCTCTCCTCCGTGTGCTCTCCTCCGTGTGCTCTCCTCCATGTGGTCTCCGTGTGTTCTCTTCCGTGTGGTCTCCTCCGTGTGGTCTCCTCCGTGTGCCCTCCTCCGTGTGCTCTCCTCCGTGTGCCCTCCTCCGTGTGCTCTCCTCCGTGTGGTCTCCTCCGTGTGGTCTTTGCAGTGTGACTTGAGCCGACCTGTGGCAGCACCGGAGCAAGAACAAAGGCAACCAGAACCCCCGACCCTGATACCACCCGGGGTGCCAGCAGGTGAGGGCACGGAGGTGGTACCAGGCGGCTGCTTTAAGGGCCAGAGGAGCCCACTGAACTCCGGTGTTCCTGGGTTCAAATCCTGCCTGCACCACCAGCAGTTTCTCTGTCAAAGGGCTTTCACCTGCAGAACCTCAGTTTGTCCATCTGCAAAAGGGGCTGGAGGAGACCACCCCTGAGGGCCGTGGAGGAGAGGATGCCTCACCGGAGGCGACGGGCTGAGAAGCAGGGCCTAGTCCCAAGGTGGCTTGGCTGCATCCACAGCTCAAAGGCCCGCTCAGGCCCCAGGGACCTGGCCACCCATTCTTGGCCTAAGCCCGTGCGGAGAGAGGGGCTGAGAGCAGAGGCAGGAAGCTGCCGGGTGCGGGAGAGCTGAGCAGGTGCCCGCTCTCTTTGTGACTCATAGTTCTCAGCTGTAAAACGGGGGCAATGGACAGGGGACACGGATGCCAGCCTTCCAGGAGGCGGGGCGGGGAGGCTGTCACGTGGGCGCAGCCGGGCGCAGGCGGGCGGGCTGTGAGCCCGCGGGGCGGGAAGCGGGGAGACTGACCCCCGGGACCGCTGACTGCGCAGTGACCACGTGGCAGCACTGCGTGTTCAATCCTCCGCACGTGCGAGGCGGGGCGGGTGTAGCCCCTTGTAGAGACGGAGGGGTGAGCATGGTTAGAACGCCGGCCTGTGGCCTGAAGGGTCTCAGCTTGATTCCCAGTCAAGGCCGGGTCAGGCTGAGCGCCTGTTGGACGAAGCAGTCAATGTGTCTCTCTTTCTCCCCCACCTCCTATTGCACTCCATCTAAAATCAATGGGAAGCCGAAACCGGTGTGGCTCAGTGGTAGAGCGTCGGTCTGCGGACTGAAGGGTCCCAGGTTCGATGCCGGTCAAGGGCATGTACCTTGGTTGCGGGCACATCCCCGGTGGGGGGTGTGCAAGGGGCAGCTGGTCGATGTTTCTCTCTCATTGATGTTTCTGGCTCTCTATCTCTCTCCCTTCCTCTCTGTGAAATATCAATAAAATATATTTTAAAAAATAAAATCAATGGGAAAACACCCTCAGGTGAGGATTAACAAAATAAAAAACAAACAAAGAATGAGGCTCAGAGAAGCAGAGTCACCTGCCCATGACCACACAGCTTAGACGTGTGATAACGCCACACCCACATCGTTTTGATTCCAGAGACCATGCTTTAAGAAATATGTATTTGGTAATAGCTTTATTGAAATACTAGAGGCCCAGGGCATGAACTCATGCACCAGTGGGGTCCCTCGGCCTGGCCTGTGGGATCAGGCCGAAACTGGCTCCTCGGCATCCCCTGAGGGTCCCAGATTATGAGAGGGTGCAGGCCAGGCCGAGGGACCCCACAGTGCATGACTGGGGCCGGGGAGGGACGTGGGAGGGTGGCCAGCTGGGGAGGGACCATGGAAGAGCCCAGGGCGTGTCCGGCCCACCTTACACTGTCCAGATCAGCTGGACCCGCAGCAAACTAACCTCCCAGTTGGAGCACCTGTCCGCTGGCGGTCAGTGTATGTCGTAGTGAGCGGCTGAGTGGCCTTAGCACATCATTAGCATAGTACACTTTGATTGGCCGAATGGCTGACGGGACACTTAGCATATTAGGCTTTTATTATATAGGATAACTCACACACAATCCACCCACTTAACGTTACCATTCAGTGAATTTTAGTGTACTCACAGATACGTGCCGTGGTCACCACTGTCAGTTTTAGGATCCTTTTCATCGCCTTAAAGAGGAACCCAAGCCCTTTATCACCTCCCACCATCCCCACCCCCGCCTGGGCAGCCACCGTCTACCTGCTGTCTCCACGGACGTGCTTTCCTGGACGTTCACATACATGGGACTCACAGCATGTGGCGGTGGCCGTGGCTGGCAGCTCTCGCTCAGCATGGCTTCTGCAGGGCGCGTCGTAGCATGAGCCAGCCCTCATCCTCCTCACGGCGAGTCTGTTCGACCCAGCCCTGGCGCTCATCCATTCGCCCTGCGAGCCGTTCCTGTCTGGCCGTTGTGGGCAGCGCTGCCGTGAGCATTCATGTGCCGGGTTCTGTGTGGTCACGTTTCCACTCCTGGCTGTCCCGGGGGGAGGCGGGCTCGGCGGGGACTATATTTAACATCGAGAGGAGCTGCCGGGTTGTTTCCCCCCCCTCCCGCCAGCAGCGTCAGAGGGTCTTCTTCAGACTCTGCCTGCCTGTCACACCGAGCGAGCGAGGCTCAGGCCTGGGCTCCAATGGCCGCCGTGGGGTCCTTTCCCAGAGCCAGCCCGGGAGCCCTCGCCCTCCAGCGGCGGCATCGGGCTGTGCCGGGTGCCATGTCTTGTTTGTGTCACCGGGTGATGGGCGTCAGGTCCCCGTCAGGCTCACCCTCTGGCTCACCGTCTCTCCCCAGCGCCTGGCACTGTCCGGTATACAGTAGGCGCTGGCTAAGGGCAGGCTCTAGGTGCGGCCAGCAGCCCCTTGGGTGGAATAGCTGCGCCCCTGGCACTCTGGGACCCGTGGGCCCATGGGGGGCTGCCTGTCGCCTCCACCGCTGCATTGAACTCCTCCTCCTTCCCCCAGAGGAGGGTTCAGTGGAGTCCCTCCCCTCCCCTCCCCTCCCTTTTCCTCCTCTCCCCTCCCCTCTCCTCCCCTCCCCTCCCCGCAGCCCTCGCTCACCTTCACCTTCGGCAGCAGCAGCCAGGGGCCCCTCACGCCCTCTTCCGGCTCACCTCTGCCCGCTTTCAACTGGTATTTTTCCCATTTTTTAACTGTGGGAAATACACGTATCAGAATTGGCCATCAGGACCCGCTTTCAAGTGTGCAGTTCCGTGGCATTGAGTACGTTCATGTTGTGCAAACATCTCCGCCTTCTCCCTAACGCTTTCATTCTGCAAAACAGTGTGCCCATGAGGCAATAGCTTTCCATCCCCCTCGCCCCCCAGCTCAACCAGCCAGCGCTTCTAAAACACCTACTACGTGCCAGGGGCCGGTCCTGCAGCTGCAAACTAGGCAGTTGTGGTCCTTGCTTCTTGGAAGCGGGTACCCATTTTCCAGACGAGGAGACTGCGGCTCTGAGAGGGGAGGCTCCCGCCGCCCCAGCGGCAGGGCAGGGGGTCTGAACCCAGGCAGGGCAGGCGGTCTGAACCCAGGCAGGGCAGGGGGTCTGAACCCAGGCAGGGCCGGGCGGTCTGAACCCAGGCAGGGCAGGGGGTCTGAACCCAGGCAGGGCAGGCGGTCTGAACCCAGGCAGGGCAGGGCAATCTGAACCCAGGCGTCAGGAACGCGGCCCTGGAGTCACATCCTCGCATGGGGTCTGAGTCGCCGGTCTGCGAAATGGGCGTCGGGAAGGACTGGGTTAGCTGCGGTGACGGAGGCTCACCCTGCATCGCCCTGACCTTGGAGAAGAATGAGCATCACCCAGCCCACCCCCTCCTGCCCGCCATCGGCCTCCTGTTTGCTGGGCGATCACCTTGTCATTTTCTTTTCATTTGAGACAGAAAGGGCCCCAGACTAGTCCAGCCCTTTCCTCCCCTGCTTCCCACCCTGACCCGCCCTGCCCCGCTGGCCCGCCCAGCCCCGCCCAGCAGGCCTCCGGCCCTTAGGCTGCCCTGAGAGGTCCGGAGGGGGAGGCCAGGGCCCTCTGTTCACATTCCTCACTGCCGGGTAGCCCGGCTGGTGTTTACCCTCCTGGAGTCTCCTCCCACCCCCGCTGGAGAGAGGGCTTTGGAGCCACATCCTCTCCAGGCCCCGTTTCCATCTGTGAAGGGGACACAGCAGTCCCCGCCTCACAGCTGACTGGACCCCTCTCCCCGCGTGCTCAGTGACTTCACTGGTAAGGTTTATTTTTTGGTAAATGTCTCCCACTGGGGGCTGGTTTGAACAACCCAGTTTTGTTCTGGTTCTCTTTCCAACAGTTTTGAAAGTGCACTGTCTTACCCATGGGGCTGTCAGCTCAATGGAACACAAGCAATGGAGATGCCAGGCCGGTGTGGTTCAGTAGTTGACCTCCCACGGTTCAATTCCTGGCCAGGGCGAACACCTGGATTACTGTTCTCTCTCCCTCCCTCTCTGAAATCAATAAAAAAATAAACAACAAAACCAACAGAGGCAAAAAGGCTGGCCGTGGCCCAAGGGCGCTGCTGTCTACCGGACTGAGGTAGGCCGGAGTGGGCTGCCTGCGCTGGGGGCAACCAGGTGGCCAGGGCGGAAGGTGTGCGCTGGGCACCGCCAGCCACTCCGTCCGATAACGGGAGCCCTGGTCCCCTCGCGGCGCCAGACTGGTGGGTGCTCCGCGCTGTAAAAGGTGGAGAAAGGCGCCCCGTTTGGCAGCCAGGGTGGGGGGACCCACCAGGCCCGCCGGCCTCGCCTGCCGCCTGGGTGAAGGGTGGGCTCCGCGCGCTGTGGGCAGAGGAGAGGCCGGGGAGACCAGAGCCGACCGGGCCTCTCCGGAACCGCTGCCCTCCCTCTGCCCAGGGTCAGGAGCCGCGGGGACTCAGGAAGCCGCGCTCCAGGGCCCGGGCGCTGCGTGGGTCCGGAGGGCGGGGGGCCCCGGGCGGCGCGGCCGTAACCTGAGCGCACGGAGGAGGGGCGCCGGGTGGGCGGTGCCGGGTGGGCGGGTGCCGGGAGGAGGGGCGCCGGGTGGGCGGGCGCCGGGTGGGCGGGCGCCGGGTGGGCGGGCGCCGGGTGGGCGGGCGCCGGGTGGGCGGTGCCGGGTGGGCGGGCGCCGGGTGGGCGGGCGCCGGGTGGGCGGGCGCCGGGTGGGCGGGTGCCCGGAGGAGGGGCACCGGGTGGGCGGGCCGGCGGCGCGGGGACTCAGGAAGCCGCGCTCCCGGCCGCCGGCGCCGCGCGGTCCGGAGGTGAGTGGCGCCCGCGCCCTCGGGGCCGGGACGGGAGGGACGCGCCGTCAGGTCCCCTCGCGCCCCTGCTGGGGCGTCGCGGGGGCGCCCCGGTTCTCCGGGGGCGTCGTGGGGGCGCCCCGTTCTCCGGGGGTGCGAGGGGCTCCCCGGTTCTCCGAAGGCGCGAGGGGCGCCCGGGTTCTCCGGGGGTGCGAGGGGCTCCCCGGTTCTCCGGGGGTGCGAGGGGCTCCCCGGTTCTCCGGGGGCGCGAGGGGCGCCCCGGTTCTCCGGGGGCGCGAGGGGCTCCCCGGTTCTCCGGGGGCGCGAGGGGCGCCCGGGTTCTTTTGGGGGTGCGAGGGGCGCCCCGGTTCTCCGGGCCCGCGGGCTCTCGGGTCCGGGACCGCTTCCCGGGCTCCGTCTTCACCTGCGAAGCGGCGCCGCCGCGGGCCCTGGGGCGGCGGGTCTGGGCCGGAGAGCCCGGGTCCGAGGAAGCCCCGCCGGCCCGCGGGCACCGCAGGGGCGGCTCGGAGGAGGCGGGGACGGAGCCGGACCTCGCAGCCCCGCTGTTGGCGGCCGCCGGTCTCCCCGCAGAGTCCGCCTCCAGCCCTGCGCGGACACTGGGTCCGGGTCCGGTCCGGGAGGGACCCCGCTACCCCCGGGGGCCCGTTCTGTAGACGAGGAAACGGTTCAGGCCAGGACGTGGCTGAGTGGCATCGAAGGCCAGACCGCCGCCCCCAAGGCCTCCTGCCGGCGCCCCAGGGGCCCTGGAAGGGGCTCCTCCGGCCCGGCTTCTACCAGGCGCGCGGCCGCCCGGGGCCCTGGCACCGGAGCCCTGGCACCGGCTCAGGGCCGGCCTGGGCTGCGAGCCGCGGGCCTCAGGTTTGCCCGGAGCCGGGCGCACTGGCCCCCCACCCAGCGGCGGCCTCCGGAGGAAGGCGAAGAGGGGGCCTGGCCTCCCTGGGGGGCCCCGCCACCCTCTGCGGGGTGACCTGGAGCTAGGCCCCTGGTGCCCCTGTGAGACGGGGGGCATGAGGCCACCCAGGGCTGCCGTGAGGGGGTGGCCAGTGCGGGTGGCCAGTGCGGGGCCGTGGTGTCTGCTGCTGGTGTTGCCACAGCGCCTTAGTGAAAAGGGGTGAGGGGAGGGGTGGACCAGTGCTTTCGGTGGGAGTCACAGTGGGAGCCGGAAAGGCTGGGACCCTCTTTCCCACCTTTATTGGTGATTGGGGAGGGGCCTCCCCAGACAGGTGCCGAGGGGCACTCATGGCAGGTTCACGTCTAAAACCAGGAGGTCATCTTGCAATGGAGTAAGGATGGCTCAGTGTCGACCTGTGAACCAGGAGGTCCCGGTCCGGTCCCGGTTTGGTCCCGGGCAGGGCACAGGCCCGGTTGCGGCTCCATCCCCAGTGTGGGGCGCGCCGGAGGCAGCCAGTCGATGATTCTCTTTCATCATAGATGTGCCTATCCCTCTCTCCCTTTGCCTTCTTCTATGAAAAAAAAAAAAAAAAAAAAAAAAAAAATATATATATATATATATATATATATATATATATATATATAAAGGGAAATGGAGTAAGGTGAGTAAACCTTGGGCTTGTAGAGTCAGGAGATTGTTCCGTGTGCGTGGAGTGTGATGTAAACCGGAAGGGGGGGGTCAGAGAGGCAGGGCCCAGGGCCCACCCGAGCCCCAGGAGGGTAGGATGGGGGGGGGGCTTGCTGGGTGTGTGGTCTGGAAAGGTCCCCGGCTGCGTGGGGCCAGCAGGCAGGCGGGTCCCGGAGATGATCCGGGGAGAGGTGGGAGGCGGTGGGAGCTGGGTGGGAGGGTGCCTGGAAGGGGGTGCGGGAGGGGGAGGCGTGCACAAGGCTGGCCGCGCTGGCCTGGCGCACAGTGGGTGCTCTGTGGCCTAGCTGAGCGACTGGGCACTTCGCTCTGAGTCGGGGCGTCTTTTTAGCTCCGTGGTCTGTTCCTGGAGGGCGGTCCGTCTCTGCGCCTCCCCGGCCACTGGCCTGCTGCCTCCTCCCGGCGCCCCCATGCGATCCTGGGAAAGACGCTCCAGGTTCCGCCGAATCCCAGGGACCCAGCTCAGCGTCCCGTCACAGGGTCTGGGGAGCCGGGCCTCTGGAATGCTCTCTCCGCATCGCTGACTGGGGGAGGAATCCACCTGTTAACGATTAATTCAGATCTCTTGAGATACCTGTGACCCGCTCTGAACTCGGGGTGCAAGGTTCTGCCTGGCCGCGTTGTCGTCATGACGACGAGAGCGAGCATCTATTGAGCACTCACTGTGCGCCGGGGGCCGGCTGGCCTCAGCCCTCTGCACACGCACCGGGGCCGCTCCGTTTCTGAGAGGGAGGAGCAGGTCTGAGCAGCGAGTCGTGTGCTCAGGATCTCTCAGCTGGGATCCGACCTCCATTCTTCTGATTTCAAAATCCACGCCCTTCCGGGTCCAGGGTGGCCAGTGCGCCGTGTGTCTGGGTCCGCAGGGGTTGGGACGAAGCAGGAGACAGACCACCTGAGCGGCTCAGACAGACGGGGCTCCGCCCTCCCCAGCGAGCGCAGGCCGCCGCCTGGCCTCTGAGCCGCAGTTTTCTCTTCTGTCCACCGGCTCTCAGCCCCCCTTCGCCGGCACAGTCGGGGCACATGGCGGGCTCTCCAACACCGTCTCCTTCCTCATCCTGTCCCGGCCGCGCCAGGACTCCCCTCGGGGAGCCCCCGGGAGCCGAGCGGGCGGGTGGGAGGGAGCAGGGGCAAATCTAGACTTGTGTTTGGACAGAGGATGATGCCTCTCACCCGTGAGATATTTACGAGCATCAGCTCCGTGCCAGAGCTGTCTTCCCCACTTTCCTGGGGAAACCAGGGCTGGGGCCTGGCACCTGGCTCAGATCCGCTCTCGGCAGCGCCCCTCTCCTGGGCCCCGGCGTCCCCGTCGGTGAAATGGGGATGATGGCAGCGCCTGCCTTGGGGTGGCTGTGGACTGTCCTCCACGCGCCGACGACGGTTTAATTTGTAACATGTCTCGTGCCTGGTGTTAACTCCGGTGGTGTCATAGCCCGCCTCCTGGAGGTGGGGGGGGGGGGGCTCCCATCTACAGCCGAGAAGACAGGCTCGGAGAAGCAGCTGGCCAGGGTGCTGGCAGAGCTGGAACGGAAGCCAGAGCGAGTGACTGTCCCCTTGGGTCCCGGAAGGCCCAGTGATGGCTTCTCGTCCTTCCTGAAAGCCACCCTGGTCTCACCCCTCGGAGCCTGCCCCACCTCGGCTCCGTCTCAGCTCTGCCACTCACTGCTGTGTGGCCTCAGGGAGTGGCCTAACCTCTCTGTGTCGTGGGCTGCCCCCTGGGAGTTGCTGGAAGTCAGAGCTCTGCCAACGTGCGGGGTATTCGGGGTATTCCAGCCGCCACCCCGCCCCGCCCAGGGCACCCCCTGCCCTGGGTGTTGTTGGGTCCCATGAGTTGGCACCCCTGACGGGTGGGCACAAGGATGGGGGGCCAGGCCCTCTCGGTCATTGGGACCCCGGCTTCCTTCCTGCCTCGGAGCCCCTTCCCGGTCGGTCACCGCTTCTCCGCCGCCCGCCGGCCTCTGGGACGCGAGGCGGGAAGGGGCCCCACCTCGGAGCGGTTTCCCGGGGGTGAGGGCGGGTCACACCCACACGCCGGCCCAGGAGGCCTCCGAGTCTGCTCCAGGGCAGGAAAAGCCACAGGAGAGGGGGGGCACGGGGAGGGTGACGGCGGGCCGCGGGCCAAATGGGTGCTCCCCTTTTCCTCCGGCCAGTGATGCCGCCGCCCCACACAAAGGGCTGCTCAGTCTCCCCACGGCCTGCTTCTCCCGAGGGCGGAGAGGCCTGGCCACACCCCGGCCAGGAGGGCTGCCCACTGCGGGGACAGCGCCCCGTGTGTGTGTGTGTGTGTGTGTGTGTGTGTGTATGGCTTTCTGTGTATTTGTGTTTGTGTGTATGTATATGAATGTGTATGTATGTATGCGTGTGTGTGAGTGTGAGTGCATGTGTGTGTATGGCTCTCTGTGTGTTTGTGTTTGTGTGTATGCGCGTGCGTATGTATATATATGTGTGTGTGTATGCGTGTGCATGGGTGAGCTTGCACTTCCAACATACACCGCAGAGGAGACCCAGCGGGCACAGGCCGGGCTGCTCACTCTGCCCTCCTTGGCGCGGAGCAGAGGCTGGAACACAGACACGGAGGAAGGGGAGGAGGGGGGGGGCAGACCAACAAGGCCCAGGAAGACCGCCCACCGCGTCCCGGCCTGGCTCCTGGCGGTGAGCCTGGGTGTCCCGGCCTCTCCGAGCCTCAGTTTCCTCAGCGGCCAGAGTGGACGCGTGGGAGCCCTCGCCCTCGGGCGTTGGGTTCGGGGGGGCACTGAGCACGGGGCCGTGAGGGGTGAGCTGGTGGTGGGTCCGGGTTCCGCTGGGAGGGCCGTCTCTGTCCGCTCCCGGCTCCTCGTGGCGCGCTGGCTGGCCCCCTGGCGATGCAGGCCTGTCCGGCCCGGCCTCGGTGGGGACGGCGCAGGAGAGACCTGTCCTCCGGAGCTGGTGTCCGAGGTCCCACCGCCCCACGTGCAGCCCTGGGCCGGCACCCACCGGGACCTGGGACCACTGGGTGCCGCGGAGACACCCACCGGGACCCGGGACCGCAGGGCGCTGCGGAGACACCCACCGGGACCCGGGACCGCTGGGTGCCGCGGAGACACCCACCGGGACCCGGGACCGCAGGGCGCTGCGGAGACACCCACCGGGACCCGGGACCGCTAGGCGCCAGAGAGACACCCACCGGGACCCGGGACCCGGGACCGCTAGGCGCCAGAGAGACACCCACCGGGGCCTGGGACCGCTGGGCGCCAAAGAGACACCAACTGGGACCCGGGACCGCTGGGTGCGGGAGGGGGAGCGCTCGCCTGGGGCTGCCCCGCTCGGCGGCAGACCGGGACTCTGGTCTGTCTGTCTGTGTCCTCACTCCTCACCGGTCCCGGGAGTCCCGGGGGGTGGCCCTGGAGAGAGAGAGGTCTTCGTGGGCCGGAAGGGCCGAACTCAGGTGGCCTTATTTATTTAATTCTTGGCTCTTTTAAAAAAAAATATATTTGTTTACTAGAGAGAGGTGGGGGGGGGAAGGGGGGAGAAAGGAGACATGATTTGTTGCATTCTTCGGCTGCTTCTTGTATGTGCCCTGACTGGGAATCGAACCCACAACCTTGGCCTATCAGGGTGACACTAGCCAACTGAGCTACCCAGCCCGGGCTCACATGGGCTTAAAAGCAGGTGGCTGGGCCCCAGCCGCATCCCCTTCCTGCTGAGCGGTGACCCCGCTGGGTCTCTGGTCCCCCAAGCTCGGTTTGCCCATCTGTGAGACGGGGCACAGGAATGCCAGCTCAGAGGGCGTGGCCGGGAATCGCCAGCCGCAGCCTCCTCCTCCGGGAACCAAGACGAGAAAGCCCACCTCCCCCAGTGACTGGGGCACGGCGGACAGAGGTGCTGTGTGGGTGCACCAACAGTGAGGACCCGGCTGGGTGTGCTGAGCCTGCACTGCGACCCAGCCCGGCCTGGGCTCCCCGTGGCCGCACTGCCCCGGGGCCCCGGCCTGAGCTCCCCGTGACCGCACTGCCCACGGGCCTGGGCTCCCCGTGGAGCCCAGGGGGCCCCGGCGAGGAGCTCCTCGCAGTGTTTAATGTAACGCCCAGACCTGCAGGCCTGCAAATAATCACAGAGCAGATACGGACGCCCCTCCCGGGTGGCAGGGCCCCCCACTTTACCGATGAGGAAACTGAGGCCCAGAGAGGAGGTGTGACTTGTGCAAGGCCCCCTGCCTGAGAGCCGCAGGCGGGAGCAGACCGGGCGCCTCGTGGTTCTGAGGCCACACCGTCCTCTCGGGGGGCGGGGGGTCCCGGTGCCTGTCCCCCTCCAGGAGAGGGGCTGCTGGGGGGGGGAGGCTCCGAGACCTCCTCCTCCTGGGCCGAGCCGGACTGGGCCTGCGGGGGCCGCTCCTGACCGGACTGGGCATGCAGGGGCCGCTCCTGCCCCAATGGGGCAGGCGCCCCGAGGAGGGGCAGCACGGCCTCGAGCCCTTGTGGTGGGCCAGACCCTGTGCGTCGCCGGAAACGGGCTCCGGGAGGGACGCCCTTGCCCAAGGTCACGGCCTCAGGCTTGCTGAGGGCTGGCTCCCACAGAGCCGCTCGCTCGGCGGAGGGTGTGCAGGGTCTGTGTCTCCTGCTGCCCCAGAGGGACCCCTGCTCTGGGCTGTCGCTGCCCCCCCAGCCGGCAGGACCCGCCGCCGCCCCCCGGCCTGTGACGCCGGACGCTCCCCGTGGTGTGCGCCCCAAGCCCCCCGCCCCCCGCCCCCCACGGCTCCCCTCGCCCGGGCCCCGGGCCGGCCTGGGTGCCCAGGAAAGCTGGGGGGGGGGGTTGTGGGCACAGCCGGGATCCCCCCAGCACGGCCTGCGAGTGACCGGGTCTGCCGTGGCCACACTGAGTCACCGCGCTGCCGCCTGGGTGTGCGCCCCGGGGCACCGGCCGGGCGGAGGCCGGACAGACACTGGGGCTCTGTCTGCCGGACAGGCGGCCACTGTGCCGCGGGCAGGAAGCGGGCTGGGCCGCTGGGTAAACAGAGGCGGCGGCGGGAAGGTGCCCGGCGTGGCGGGGTGCCCCCCCCGCCCCTTTCCCCGCCGCCCGGAGCCTGGCAAGCAGAAGGTTTCGCTTGGCCCAGCGGCGGCTGCTCTGAGGCGGCCGCCGGCTCCGGGCTCGGGGCCAGCCGCTCCGCCCGCCCTGGGAGTCAGGCCTCCCGTGGCCCTCAGCTGTGGGTCGCCCATCCTCCACGAGCAGCACAGGACACAGGCTCCAGCACCCACCCCACGGGGCTGGGCACACCCGTCTCCCCACCCTCACTCAGTCCGCTAGGCGGGCGCTGGGCCGTCGCCATTCACAGGCGAGGAAACCGAGGCACAGGAGGGCCAGCAGCCCCCACGCCCCTCCCCTCCCCCCACCCTTCCCCGGTAAGTGTCCACCGAGGACCGGTCCTGGCCGCGTGCTCCCACTGCTTCCGCTGGGCGCCTCTCTGAGCCTCGGCTCCTCCCCAGAGGGTGGCGGCTGGTCGGGCTGGGTCTTCCTCTAGAACCAGCAGACCGGTGGGTCCCGGGCTAGGCCCTCCCAGGTGCTCCCAGTCTGTGCATTCCCGGAAGCTGGGCAGGGAGCCCCCGGACGGGGCAGGAGGGCGAACGCCGCCCTGGGTCTGTGTGGGGACCTCAGACCTCGCCCCCGGTCTGCCTGCCTCCTGCCCCCACTCGCAGCTTTTCTCCCTGCCTTCC
Source organism: Vespertilio murinus (assembly GCA_963924515.1). Lineage (NCBI taxonomy): Eukaryota > Metazoa > Chordata > Mammalia > Chiroptera > Vespertilionidae > Vespertilio > Vespertilio murinus. Next base: position 2,869,391 of record OZ004720.1, on the reverse strand, counting down.
CCTCCCGTGCCTCACCGCCCCGTCCTCGGAGCCCTGCGTCCTCCTGCTCACTGACCCGCGTCCCCTCTGCCCTTCACTGTCCACGCTGCAGGGCCGTGCACGAGGCCTGAGGAGGGAGCGGCGGGTGCAGGAAGCCACGGCAGGGACAGCCCCGGGGGCCTGGAGGGGACGCCATCTGCCTTCCCTCCTAGATGCTTTTTAAAAAAATTATGTATTTTTAATTTTTAATATATTTTATTGATTTTTTACAGAGAGGAAGGGAGAGTCAGAAACATCGACGAGAGAGCAACATCGATCAGCTGCCCCCGGCACACCTACTGGGGATGTGCCTGCAACCAAGGTACATTCCCCTGACGGGAATCGAACCTGGGACCTTTCAGTCCGCAGGCTGATGCTCTATCCACTGAGCCACACCGGTCAGGACGATTCTTTTTATTTTTAAAGGAAAGATCAATTTTTATTTTTTGTTAATCCTCACCGGAGGATATTTTTCCATTGATTTTTAGAGAAAGTGGAGGAAAGGGAGAGAGACACACAGAGAAACATCGTGTGAGAGAGACACATCAGTTGGTTGCCAGGGATGGAGCCTGCAATGAGGGACGTGTCCTTGACCAGGATCAAACCCAGGTCCCCAGGCCGACGCTCTGTCCACTGAGCCACACCGGCTAGGGCCCCTCCTAGACTCCCTGTGGGGCCCACGGCCGTGCTCCCCAGGATGCCTGCAAAAGGCGGCACTCACAGGCCACCCGGAGGGGAGCTGAGGGGAGCTGGTCTGGGAGGGAGGGGGGGGAAGGTCCCTGAAACCTCCCGTGGGGCGCAGCACCCCACACGCCCGAACTCGCCTCGGCCTAAGCAGCTTTCCCTGCTCACGTCAGCGTCAGGAGGATGGGATTTGGGAGCGCGTGCCAGGGCTGCCGGGCGATCGGCAGAGCCGGGGCCGGCGTGGGGCTGGGCCGAGCAGGGTTCCCGGGAGACGGGCTCGGCCGCTCGTGGGCCTTTCTCTGGGGCTTTGACTCAGTTCGTGTAATTCTTCCTGCTCTCGGCCGGCTGCGGCCGGCGGGGGCGGAGGCCCGGGGAGGGGAGCGCGCAGGCTCGCCCGGCCGGTGAGGGGTGAGGGCCTGGGAGCCCCCCTCGGTCAGGAGTGACACTCGCTTTCCATGCCCACGGCTGCCCAGGTGGGGAGTGGATGTGGCCCCCCGGGAGCCCTCGGCCGTCAGAGCAGCTGGTGCCTTCCGGGTGGCTCTGTGCCGGCCCAGGCTCTGTCCCGGGCAGAGGAAGGCTCGGCCTCCCTCCGGGCCGTCTGCCCGCTCGGCGACAGGCAGGCCGGACCCCGCCGGGAGCTCCGCCCGTCTGCAGACGCCGGGGGCAGGTTCTCTGTCCTGCTCGCGGCCGTGTCCCCAGGACCTGGCGCACAGTAGGTGCTCAGTCAGAATCTGCTGAATGAACGCGTGAAGGAATGAACAGGGAAACGGCTCTTAGTCCTTCTGAGATTCAGATCCTGCTCCCGCCCCTCCCGCCGCCACCCCCCTCCCCCCTACCCTGTGTGTGGCCGACAACCTGGTGTTTATGTGCAAACAAAGGGCTCGGACGCTGACAACACAAACATTGGCAGCCGGGCCGCGGGTGACGGTGATGCGGTGCCGGGCGTGCTCACACTCGGCCCACGGCTCCTCAGGACATCCCCACGGGGCGGGGCGCTGGGGGCGGGCTGGGCGTACCCCTGACCCTCACTCAGTCCTGGCGGAGCCCCAACGCCTGCCTGGTGCCACGAGTAGGCGAGGCCGCTCCTCGGAGGAGCCCCACGGAGGACCGCCCCCCCTGCCCCCCGCCCCCCGCCGCCCCCCGAGGCTGGCACGGGCTGGAATGTGTAATCACAGCCTTCAGGGCAAATGAGAACAGGGCGGGAGCCCCGTCCTGACCGCAGAGAACAGGCTCGTGTTCGGGAGGCACTGCCAGAGCAGCAGAGCAGGCCCGCACGTGTGTGTGTGTGTGTGTGTGTGTGTGTGTGTGTTACGTGTGAGTACGTGTGCGTGGGTGTGTACACACGCCTGGGCGGTGCGGAGTGGAGGAATCCAGGGTTGGGGTCCAGAGGCCGTGGGCTGCCGGCCTCTCGGAGCCTCAGTTTCCTCAGCTCTGGAGCGGAGCAGCACGGCTCTGCGGCTCGGATCCACGGCGAGGTGCAGGCCTTGGCGAGTGTGGACACGGCGGTGAATGCCAGTCCGCGTGTGCTGGGGAGGGAGGAGGGAGGGCAGGCTACGGGGACTGTCCTAATGTTGACGGGAGCTTTTCTCTTCCTTGATCCCCACCGAGGAGATTTTCCTGTTGGTTTCTAGAGGGAGTGGAAGGGAGAGGAGAGAGAGAGAGAGAGCGAGAGAGAAACATCGATGTGGGAGGCGCTGGTTGCCTCCCGCACACACAGGGCGGGGGATGTGCCGGTAACAAGGTGCCTGCCCTTGACGGGAACTGAACCCGGGACCCTTCAGCCCCCGGCCGACGCGCTGTCCACTGGGCCGACCAGCTACAGCTGAAGTGTTTTCCAAATGCTTAACACGGGCCCGAGACACCGACCAGCCCGGTCCCAGCAGCCTGTGGACAGACGCGGTCACAGCCTCGTCCCGGCGGGAAGCCAGGGCTCGGACGCTGAGCCGCGGCAGTGGCCCTCCCTCCGGGCGCTCTGCAGCTCGGACAGATCCGGTAAGGGCTGGGCCCGGGCCGAGGTCAGGGCGGGCAGGCTCTGGGTTCCTGACTCTGTGACCCTGCTCGGCGGCCTCGGCTTCCTCCTCTGTGACCCGGGAATTCCAGCAGCGCCGCCGGCAGGACGGGGCTCTGCGACCTCGGCTCCGGAGACCTGGTTCTGGACTGTCCTCGGGCTGTTGGACCGCGTCCTTGGCCTCGGCCCACTGGGCGCCGGTGGCCTCTCTCTGCTCCGACCTCACCCGGCGCCCGGGGGCAGAGGGGAGCCCGGGCTCGGGTGCCGTGAGGACCGTGAGCTGTGCGTGGGAAGGCAGAGCCGGTCCCTGCACGGGCAAGAGCAACAGAATGCTGAGAGGGACGGAGGGTTGGTTCATAATTACGATCTCATCATAATTAAAACGCTCATCTGATGGCTATGCCTCGCCCGGGGCTGCCAGCAGCCAGTGAGCCCGGGCTGGCTGGCTGCAGACGCACAGCTGTGGAGCCCCGAGAAACCCTGCTGCTGCTCGGGTCGGGGTTCCCGAGAGGAGGGGTGCGTCGTGGTAGGGGTCTGCAGGGGCCCTCGGGGCTCCCTGAGGGGGTGTCCATGGGGCCCAGCCCCAGTGGGGAAGGGAGTCTGGGAAAGGGTGTGGTCATTAGGAGGGTGTTGACCGTGGAGGCCTGTACCCAGTGCCTCTTCTCTTCCTGGCCTTGGGGTCCCCAGTGAGGGGACAGGGATGTTTCTGGGGTGTTTAATTTCTCCCCTCGATGCATGTACCCCCAACAGACACTCCTTCCTGCCTCAACACGTGGCATCTGTTCCCACAGAACAAAGCCTGGAGTCGCGTGGCAGCTGCTAGGGGACACGGATCCAGGTCTCCGACTCCCCCCCCTCCCCCGGCTGTTGGACCGGAGCCGCTGTCTGCTGAGGTCCTACTGGGTGCAGCACTGAGTGGGTGCTTCACATTGCTGAGGTCACTGGCATCTGCCAAGAACTCGAGGAGGAGTGGTGCCGTTTTACAGGTGGGAAAACCGAGGCCTAGAGAGGAAGTGATTTGCCCAGGATCACACAGCCGCTAGTCACCAGGGCCGGGACAGGAACAGCTGTATCTGCTGTCAGAACCTGTGCTCCTAGCCCAGCCGTGGGCAAACTACGGCCCTCGGGCCGGATCTGGCCGTTCGGCTGTTCTATCCGGCCCTTGGAGCCGAAAGAGCGGAGGGTTCTCTTGCTCTCCCCTCCGCTCCTTCACCAGCAGCCCAAGAGGAGAGTGCCAGCATGGTCAGGTTGCTTTTGTTCCGGCCTCCAGTTTAAGAACCCATTGTGGCCCCCGAGTCAAAAAGTTTGCCCACCCCTGTCCTAGCCCTTCCCTCCTCTGCCTATAACCTGCGGCAGCCCCAGGTTAATCCCAGGGCTGGCACTGCACTTGCCCGATCTCACTGAATTCTTCCTGCAAACCCATGACAAAGCTACTGCATCGAACCCACTGCACAGGCGAGGAGGGAGGCGGAGGCTCCGGGGCTCAGTGGAGGGAGGCAGGGAGCTGGGCTTGGAGCCCAGGCCTGAGCGACCCCACAGTCCAGGCTCTCCCTCCTCCCTGGAGCCCTACGGGGGTGGGGGGGCAGTCCCAGCAGGAGTGCTGGCATCTGTGCCCCCCAAGAGAGGTCTCCTGAGCCCTGGCTGGTGTGGCTCAGTGGATAGAGTGTCTGCCTGTGAACTGAAGGGTCCCGGGTTTCATTCCGGGGAAGGGCACGTGCCCGGGTTGCGGGCTTGATCTCCAATAGGGGGCGTGCAAGAGGCAGCCGATCAGTGATTCTCATCGTTGATGTTTCTCTCCCTCTCTGAAATGAATAAAAAAAAATTTTTTTTAAAAGAGAGGCCTCTTGCGGTCCCCACCTCTCTTGCAGCCGCAGAACAAACTAGGTGGGACCAGTCTTCATTGCCCTCTGCTGGCGCGGCGGGCGGGCGGGCGGGCGGGCGAGGACAGAGGAGGACTGTTCGGTCTGCCTGTTGCTGGGTGGATGTGGGTGCCAGGAAACCGGCCTCGGTGCCAGCCCTCCCTCTGCTCGGCGTGGGCCGGGGCCAGAGACGCGGGTGCGAGTCCAGCTCGTCTCCCTCCAGGCACGACAGCCTTCTTGTCCGTTTTTTTAAATATTAAAATATTAATTTTTTTTTGTTAATCCTCAGGATATTTTCCCATTGGTTTTTTGAGAGAGAGGGAAAGACAGAGAGAAGGTGCGTGCCCTTGACCGGAATCGAAGCCGGGACCCTTTGGTCTGCAGGCCGACACCGAGTCAAACCGGCTAGGGCAGTGGTTGGCAAACTGCGGCTTGCGAGCCACATGCGGCTCTTTGGCCCCTTGAGTGTGGCTCTTCCACAGAATACCATATGTGGGCGCGCACGCAGTGTGATTGAGACTTCGTGGCCTGTGCTCAGAAGTCAGTTTTCGGCTCTCAGAAGAAATTTCAGTCGTTGTACTGATGACATTTGGCTCTGTTGACTAATGAGTTTGCCGACCACTGGGCTAGGGCTATTTTTTACAGAGAGGAAGGGAGAGGGATAGAGAGTTAGAAACATCAACGAGAGAGAAACATGGATCAGTGCCTCCTGCACGCCCCCCACCGCAGCCGGAACTGAAGGCCGGCACGCACTCTATCCACCGAGCCAGCCTGGCTCGGGCTGTTTTTAATTCACGTTGGCATGTGACATATTAGTTTCACGTGTACAACCCAGTGATGGACATGTATATAAGGTACGGTGTGGCCGCCGGTGGAACGAGTGCCCACCGACACACACAGTCTCTGCCGTCAGCAGCACTGCCTGTGGCATCCTGTTCCCACGCCGCCCGGCCCACCGCCCGCTCTGTGCGCGCTCCCTCCCGCTAACCGCCTCGCACCCACGCCCCCGCCCCTGCACCCACGCCCCCGCCCCTCCACGGGGACGGGGACGTGCTCTCTGCTCCGGTGCGTGTGCCTGCCCCCGGAGCCCGTGTCCTCGCCTGAGAGGTGGGACCAACGACGCCCTTGTCACAGGCCGCCTGCTCGTGGGGAGGGCGTCCCAGGGGGAGGGGCGGTGGAGCTGGGACACAGCGGGGGGAGTGGGGGGAGTGGGGGTACCAGGGAAAGAGGGACCCGCCGCACAGGGGACAGAGCTTGTGTCTGGGGAGGCCAGCCACGGCCTGGAACCTTGGTTTCTTTCTGATTCTGGAAAACGGGTCAGAACCGTGGTGCTGGGAAGAAACGGGCCTCGGCTCCCACAGACTCCCTCTGGCTCCCACAGGCTCCCTCGGACTCCCACGGGCTTCCTCGGGCTCCCACGGGCTCCCTCTGGCTCCCACGGGCTCCCACGGGCTCCCTCGGGCTTCCTCGGGCTCCCTCTGGCTCCCTCGGGCTCCCTCGGGCTCCCTCTGGCTCCCACAGGCTCCCACGGACTCCCACGGGCTTCCTCTGGCTCCCTCAGACTCCCTCTGGCTCCCACAGGCTCCCTCGGACTCCCACGGGCTCCCACGGGCTCCCACGCACTCCCTCTGGCTCCCTCTGGCTCCCTCTGGCTCCCATGGGCTCCCACGGGCTCCCCAGGCTCCCTCTGGCTCCCACGGGCTCCCTCGGGCTCCCACGGGCTCCCATGGGCTCCCACGGGCTCCCTCTGGCTCCCTCTGGCTCCCACGGGCTCCCTCGGGCTCCCTCTGGCTCCCTCTGGCTCCCATGGGCTCCCACGGGCTCCCCAGGCTCCCTCTGGCTCCCACGGGCTCCCTCGGGCTCCCACGGGCTCCCATGGGCTCCCACGGGCTCCCTCTGGCTCCCACGGGCTCCCTCGGGCTCCCACGGGCTCCCACGGGCTCCCACGGGCTCCCTCGGGCTCCCACGGGCTCCCACAGACTCCCTCGGGCTCCCACGGGCTCCCAGGGGCTCCCACGGGCTCCCTCGGGCTCCCACGGACTCCCACGGGCTCCCTCTGGCTCCCACGGGCTCCCACGGACTCCCAGGGGCTCCCTCTGGCTCCCACGGGCTCCCTCGGGCTCCCTCGGGCTCCCTCGGGCTCTCTCGGGCTCCTGGCCCGGTGCCGGCCCTGGGTGGCAGGGCCCTGCCCTCGGACGCCCCGGTGACAGGTGACAAACGGCCGTGGCTGTGTCGCGTGGCCCTGCCCGGTGTGCCCGGCCCGCCCACGGTGGTTAGCGTGGAGCCGGCTCTGGCCCTGCCCCGTGCCGCTCCGCGGCTGGTGGGCTGGCGGGGAGGAAGCCTCGGCTCCAGGTGTGGGGTCCGGGTGTCTGAGGCCCTTCCCCCTGCGGCTCACGCCCGGGGAGTGGGCCCCGAGCCAGCCGTGGGGGGCCCGGGCCCTGGCCGGCTCCAGGGCGGCTCTGCCGGGCTGGCGGCGGCTGCGGGGGCCGCACCCTGTCATTACAACGGAGGCTTTGAAGCGGCTGTTTGCCCGCGTGGGAGGCCCTTCCTGAGCCCACTGACGCCCGCCCCCTTGCAGGCCAGCGCGAGGAGGAGAGGACGCTCGGGCCAGCATGGCCGACCCCAGCGAGGGCCCCCGGGCGGGGCCTGGGGAGGCGGCCGAGCCCCCCGCGGACGAGAGTGGCACCGCCGGAGGGGAGGGCTTCCCTCTGTCCTCGCTGGCCAACCTGTTCGAGGGGGAGGAGGGGTCCTCTCCCTCGCCGCCCGACGCCGCCCGCCCGGCCGCCGCCCCGGGCACAGGCGACGGGCGACCAAACCTGCGCATGAAGTTCCAGGGCGCCTTCCGCAAGGGGGTGCCCAACCCCATCGACCTGCTGGAGTCCACCCTGTACGAGTCCGCCGTGGCGCCCGGGCCCAAGAAGGCGCCCATGGACTCGCTCTTTGACTACGGCACCTACCGCCACCACCCCAGTGACAACAGGCGCTGGAGGAGGAAGGTCTTGGAGTGAGTATGCTGGCGCCGGGCAGTGGTCTCCAGCTCTGTGCTGAGTCCGTCCACCCACCTGTCTGTCCTTCCATTTATCCACCCACCCACCTGTCCGTCCACCCGTCCATCCACCTACCTGTCTGTCCTTCCATTTATCCATCCATCCATCCATCTATCCATCCATCCATCCATCCATCCATCAATCTATCCACCCACCTGTCCGTCTTTCCATTTATCCATCCACCTGTCCGTCCTTCCATTTATCCATCCACCTACTTGTCCATCCACCCACCCATCTGTCTGTCCTTCATTTATCCACCCACCCACCTGTCTGTCCTTCATTTATCCACCCACCCACCTGTCCGTCCACCCGCCCATCCACCCACCTGTCCATCCATCCACCCACCTGTCTGTCCTCCCATTTATCCATCCACCCACCTATCCGTCCACCCGTTCATCCACCCACCTGTCCATCCTTCCATTCATCCATCCATCCATCCATCTATCCACCCACCCACCCACCCACCTGTCCGTCCTTCCATTTATCTATCCACCCACCTGTCCATCGTCCCATTTATCCACCCACCCACCTGTCTGTCCACCCGTTTATCCATCCACCTACCTGTCTATCCATCCACCCATCTGTCCATCCACCCACTTGTCCATCCTTCCATTTATACATCCATCCACCCACCCAGCTATCCTTCCATCCATTTATCCTTCCATTTATTCATTTATTCATCCACCCTCCTATTCACCCATCCATTCATACTTCCGTTCATCCACCCACCTGTCCATCTTTCCAAACACTTTTTTGTTCACCCACCCACCCACCCACCCATCCACTCGTCCATCTATCCTCTACTCATTCACCCAGCTACCTGTCTTTCCACCTATCAATCCACTTTTCCAATCCATCTGTCCATCATCATTCAAACATCTATGTACCCATCTATTTACCTGTCATCTACTCGTCCAGTCCTCACTCACGTCAACCTTCCATTCATCCACCACTTATTCACCCACCTATTCATTCCTTTACTTACCCACCGTTCTCTTCATCCAGCCAGTCAGCTGGCCATTAAACTATATTCATCACTCACTCATTCTGTTTCCAATTTTCTCTCTCCCCCTCCCTTTTCCCCTCCCTCCCTCCCTCCCTTCCCTCCACTAACTCACTCACCCACCTATCTGTCCATCCACTCCTTCATCCCTCCATTTGTACACCCGGCCCCGCCTCCCCGCAGGAAGCAGCCGCAGAGCCCCAAAGCTCCCGCGCCCCAGCCGCCCCCCGTCCTCAGAGTCTTCAACCGGCCCATCCTCTTCGACATCGTGTCCCGGGGCTCCACGGCCGACCTGGACGGGCTGCTCCCCTACCTGCTGACCCACAAGAAGCGCCTGACGGACGAGGAGTTCCGGGGTGAGCCTCCAGGTGGGGTGCGGGCCGGCCAGCCGGGGGTGGCGGAGGCATTGGGGCTGCTGCCCCCTCCCTCCTCGCGGTCCGTGGGCTGCGCTGGCTGAGGGAGCACTGGGCAGGGAGTCTGCTCCTGGGTGTCTTTCGCCGCGTTGCTTAGCCTCTCTGGGCCTCCGCTAGCTCCGCCCGTTCATCGCTCGGCCTTTCCTGAGACGAGGGCAGGGCAGCCGGTCAGCGGAGTCCACCTCCCGGTGCAAACGGCCCTCCGCCGCTGAGCGGTGCGTGGCCCCTGGGGCCAGCGTTCTCACCTGTGGGCCGGGTCCTGGCCCCGGCAGAGAGAGCGGCATCGTGCTGGCTCAGGGCCGCCGGGACTCTGCGAGTCCTGCCCGCTGGGCCGGGGCAGGGCATCGGGTCTGGCCCCCTTGTGCTCCCAGACTGTCCCCCCGCCTCCCCCCTCGCCCCCCAGCTTCCCAGCGCCCCTCCCCAGGCTGCGGGCCGTCTCCACTGCCCCAGGCCCCCAGCCCGGGGAGCTCGCCCCCAGCCGCGTCCAGGCTCCAGCCACCCGGGGCCCAGCCGCCTCCGCTGCGGCCTTCCCGGAATCCAGGCAGGTGGCCTGTGAGCCCCGCCACCCAGGCAGCCGCCTGCTGTGTGTTCGTCAACGAGACCCCAGGTGCTGAGCCTCCGGCCACCAAGCCCGGGGCGCCCGCCCTGCGAGCTTTTCCAGCCGGAGGCCATGAGGTCCCCTGTGACCGCCGCCTCTGGCCTCCCACCGCAGCCGGTGGGCATCACTTCGCCACCTGGTGGTCACGTCCTGGAACCGCGTTTCTGGGAGGGCACTGTTCTTGGCACCTTACCCCAGGCCCCCGGCTGGCAGCCCCCAGCCCAGGTGTGGGGGCGTGGAAGCCCAAATCCAGGGCCCAGTTCCGTGCCCCACACTTGGGGTCGCCTGTGGTTTGGAATCACCTGTGACGCCCAGCTCACCTGCCGTGGAATGCTCGCTGCCTGGCCGGTCACCTACCACGTGTAAGGTGCAGCGTGGCCCGGGGTGAACCGTGAGGGGCGAAGCAGACGTGACTCTGCCCTCAAGTTGCTCGGTCTTCCTGGGCGAGACCAACATTGGCCAAACAAGCACAGAAATGAACGCACATTACGAACCGTGACGCGTGCCCACGGGAGGCTGTGCTGGGGGATCTGACCTAGTCAGGAAAACCCGGGAGAGCTTCCTGGAGGAGGTGGCCCCTGCGCCGAGTCTGAGTGAGCTGCAGTTAGCCAGGTGGAACGAGGAGGGGGGACTGGGGAGGGCCTGCGGAGACAGCACGTGCAAAGGCCCCGGGGCTCACTGTGGTAAAAACGCCAGCTGATGTGGCCACTCCAACTGCTGTGTGGGAAGTGGACCAAAGGAAGTCGGAGCGGCTGGTCGAAACCAGGCAGGTGCCCTGGGCTGCAGAGAGAGGATGGCTGGGCCAAGGGGGGGCACGGAGATGGAGGCTGGTGGAGAGACTGGAGAAATGGGGGTGAAATCAGCAATCCCTGCGGGGCGGGGGCGGGGAAGAAGGGAGGACAAGGACAGAGTGATGCAGAGGGGGCCGGTGCTCTGAGGCAGGACTGTGCAGGCTGGGGGGGTGGGGGGTGGGAATGGTGATAGGTCGGCACGGAGAGCCGCGAACGGCCTGGCAGCGGGGAAACAAGGGGCAGGCTGCCATGTGCCGGACGGAGCTCCCTGGGCCCGGCCCGCAGGGGACAGACAGCCCCTCCCACCTGCGAAGACGGGACTGGGGCCCGTCCCTCGTTCCAGAAGCAGGTCCGGTGTGCGCTCGGGCTGGTCCCGGAGCCTCCCGCCGGCGCTGGGCAGGGTCCGGCCGCCACAGGAAGGCGCTGTCGGGGCGAGGTTCCGGCAGCCCCTCCCCAAATAGTAGCAGTGGCCACCGGGGCAGTTCCTGAGGCCTCCCGCCTGCGCCGCCCGGCCCCCCCGGCCCCCCGGCCCCCCGGCCCCCCCCGGCCGACCGCTGGGGCCACTGCCCCCGTGTGGCCTCGCGTTGGCTGGGAAGGAAAGGGCGCAGAGGAAAGTTTGCACGGAAATTGGGACAGAGGTCCCGGGTTCCAGAGCCGGAGCCCAGCGCGGTTCGCAGGGACGTCTGTGTTCACCGACTCGGTCTTTAAAGGGTGAACCAGCTCACAGCCACGAAAACCCCCTGGGGAAAGCAGATGCAGAGGCGTCAGCAGGTGTCAGAGGCAGGTTGCCAAGGACCCTTTGGCACCAGGGCCTGACTTCTGATTGATTTGACAAGGAAACATGGCAGCGGGGTAGTTAGGGCTGTTCCTGTGGCCCCAGCCCCCCCCCCCCCTGCGGCCAGCCACGCCCACCGGGCAGCCCGCACTCCGGGGGAGCCTGCCCCTCCTCTGCCCCTCCGGGCGCTGGTGCAGGATTCCCGGGTGTCCCAGGCGCTGGGCCAGGCTTTGGGGGCTCCCGGCCTCGTCAGCAGGGACAGGCTCTGGGGAGTCCGGAACCCGCACCCCCACCTGGTTGATTTGTAAAGCCCCCCCCCCATCTGCTTTCTGAACAGCAGTCTCCCCAAAGGCTGCAGCGTCCCACGTTTTCGGGTTACTGACCCCTCGGCTCCGGGGGGAGTGGAGTAGGGGGGATGGGGGGGAGGGAGCAGGCTCAGAGAGGAGGCGCCCGGGCCGCGGGGAGCCCTCATTCCATGCCCGCCCCCAGAGCCTTCCACGGGGAAGACCTGCCTGCCCAAGGCCCTGCTGAACCTCAGCAACGGCCGCAACGACACCATCCCGCTGCTGCTGGACATCGCCGAGCGCACCGGCAACATGCGCGAGTTCGTCAACTCGCCCTTCCGCGACATCTACTACCGAGGTGGGCGCGGCGGGCGGGGCGGCGGGCGCATCCTCACCTCTCACCTCCCAGAGCTCCGGACGGGGCCGTGCCAGCGTGTACCTAGAAACCTACTGACTGCCGAATGGATGAGTGAATGGATGAGTGGGTGAATGGATGAGTGGATGAATGAACCCGGATTTCCTGCATTTCACTATCGGGATTCTGAGGGGCATGGAGCCTTGTGGCCCAGGAGTTTGGAATCCCCACCTCACTGCCCCCCCCTCCCCCCCCGCACAGGCGCGCTGGGTCCGGGCACACAGGATGCCCTGGGATGGTGGCTCCGTGAGCCACAGCGCCAAGGGGCAGAGGCGCCTGAGTCCCAGCTTCTGGGCCTAAATCCCAAGTCTGTGCCTCAGGCTTGGGCTCACGTTCTGTGGGTTCACAACTGAGCCCAGAACTCTGAGACTTGGAGGCGGGGTTCCTCTGGGGGCGGGGGGGAGGGGGTGAGGGCTGTGGGATGGGAAGGAGGCGTCTGAAAGTTCCCACGAATGGGACCCTGCAAGCGGGATGCGGGTTGAGCCTCAGATCCTGGTGCCGGCGGCCTGGGTGTGCGTCAGAGGCCACGTCTGGGAGCCTCTGTCTGGAGGTCCGTTGCTGCCCTCGGGCGCAGCCGCCACGCTCTGGCCCACAGCCCCCCCCCCCCATTTCCACATGGTGCCCCCCCCCACTGCTCTGTCTGCCCGGGGGGTGGGGGCGGAGCCGGGGTGACCGCGCCCCTGTCCCCCCAGGCCAGACGGCGCTGCACATCGCCATCGAGCGCCGCTGCAAGCACTACGTGGAGCTGCTGGTGGCGCAGGGCGCCGACGTGCACGCCCAGGCGCGCGGCCGCTTCTTCCAGCCCAAGGACGAGGGCGGCTACTTCTACTTCGGTGAGGGCCGGCCCACCGCCTGGGGCCACTGCGCCGGTCACTGAGGCCGGGCGGGGGGGGGGTCCCCGGGCCTCAGCTGCCCGTCTGCACATGTCAGCACCCACCGGCCATGGCACCGCTGCCCAGTGCTCCCTGGACCAGCGGTCGGGTTGGGGGGCCCGGCTCAGCCCCCCACGCCCCTGGTGGACCAGGGAGAGTCTGCGGTCACGCCTGTTACAGGCACGTGTCACGTGTCAGCGCCTCCCGGGCTCCACATGGCGTGGCCAGCCCCAAACAGCCGCACCCCTAACCCTAACCCCAAATGCCCGCAGGCGAGGTCCCCCCGGCCCCTCACTGCCCACCCCCTTACTCACTGCCCCCCTGGCCCCTCACTGCCCCCCCTTTCCTCACTGCTCCCCCGTCCCTCACTGCCCCCACCCCGCGCAGGCGAGCTGCCCCTGTCGCTGGCCGCCTGCACCAACCAGCCGCACATGGTGCACTACCTGACGGAGAACCCGCACAAGAAGGCGGACATGCGGCGCCAGGACTCGCGCGGCAACACGGTGCTGCACGCGCTGGTGGCCATCGCCGACAACACCCGCGAGAACACCAAGTTCGTCACCAAGATGTACGACCTGCTGCTGCTCAAGTGCGCCCGGCTCTTCCCCGACAGCAACCTGGAGGCCGTGCTCAACAACGACGGCCTCTCGCCCCTCATGATGGCCGCCAAGACCGGCAAGATCGGGGTGCGTGCGCGTGGGTGCTCCTGCCTCCCGCCGACCCCCCCCCCCCACATCACACACAGAACACACACATACACTCCCGCCTCCCGCCGACACACACCGCACACCCCACACATAGAGCACACACACACACACACACACAGACACTCCTGCCTCCCACCAACACTACCCCCCCATACACACACACACACCACACATACACACACATCACACACCACACATACATGCACACACACAGAGCATGTACACACACATACACATACTCCTGTTCTATACACACAGCACACACATACACACACTCGTCTCCCACTGACACCACGCACAGCACACACACACAAATACCACACACACACACCACACATACATACACACACAGACACACACACATATCACGTGCCCACACACACAGCACACACAGACGCACACACACACACAGAGCAGGCGCTGCTGCTGGCCTCATTGTGGCGAATACCCACCACACCCCCTCGGTGTGCAGACATTCCAGCCCAGGCGCTGCCGTGGCTCCCTGGTGTCCGCCAGGCTGCTCAGCTCCGGCCGGAGCCTCTGGATGCCCCCCCCCTCCCGCCCTCCCAGCCAGGACCAGCCCAGACATGCCTGAGTCCCGGACCCACTGCTGGCCAGTCCCCCCTCACAGTGGCCAGTCCCCCCCCCCCCCTCACAGCGCAGGCCTAGTCAGGAGTTCTGGGCCTCAGCGCGGCTGCCATTTGGCTGAGCGGCTCTGGGCGCGGGGCTGTCCCTGCAGGTAGGACGCCGAGCGGTCCCTGGCCTTAGCCTCTGGATGCCAGCAGCAGCCGCCACACTGTGTGACATGGCTGCCCTGTGTGCCGGAGACACTGCGCCCGGGGTCACTGCACCTGGGGTCACTGCGCCCTGGGGGGATACTGCGCCCCGGACACTGTGCCCCAGGGTCACTGCGCCCAGGGGTCACTGCGCCCTGGGGGGATACTGCGCCCCTGGTCACTGTGCCCTGGGGGTCACTGCGCCCAGGGATCACTGCGCCCTGGGGGATACTGCGCCCCTGACACTGCGCCCCGGGATCACTGCGCCCCGGGTCACTGCGACCTGGTGGAGAGGCAAACCAGAGCGCTCTGCCGTCAGGAGGGCTCTGCCTCGTCTCCTCAGGGGTCTCCCCTCCCCTGTCTGTGCCTCAGTTTCTCCTCTGTACGTGGGGGTCGTGGCAGTGCCTGGCGGCAGAGTGCTCTGTCGGCTAGATGTGGTGTCTCAGGACAGCTGGGGTGTGGTACGAGGTCAGTGAAGGGCAGGGCGCTCACCACCCTGTGGGGAACGTGGCAGCTGCGGCTCAGGGTGCACAGCGCCCTGGGCGCGGGAGCGGCCGGCCGACACGGGCTCCGGCCCCTGCGCCGTGGGCCTGGCGACCCCGCCCTCGGTCCCCAGTCTCTGTGTGAAAGCCCGGGAGCAGGGACAGGAGCACTGCGTGGGGCGCAGCACAGGATTCACAGTAACAAGACGAGTTAAGGGGTGTTTAATGCCAAAAGGATGACACTCACTGCACTCAGGCCGTTAGGGCGAGCCTGGGTGCCGTCTGGCCTCAGTGGGACCACCAGGGGTGCCGGTGTGGCCTGGGGGCTCCCCTCTTCCTCCGAGTCTGCCTTTGCTGGTCGGAAGCCCGGATGGGAAGGGGCGCTGGGAGGACAGGCCCGCACACAGCGCCTGCCGGTGAATGCTCCTCCCCGCCGGCTCTCCGGGGGAGCCGTGAGGTGGCTGCGCAGCCCGGTCCCCCGGGACGCCCCTCTCCGCGGCCCCCCGACCTTCCCTCTCCCTCCCGCTCAGATCTTCCAGCACATCATCCGCCGGGAGGTGACGGACGAGGACACCAGGCACCTGTCCCGCAAGTTCAAGGACTGGGCCTACGGCCCCGTGTACTCCTCGCTCTACGACCTCTCCTCCCTGGACACGTGCGGGGAGGAGGCCTCGGTGCTGGAGATCCTGGTGTACAACAGCAAGATCGAGGTGGGCGCGGGCGGGCGGGTGGGCGGCGGGGCTGAGAGCGGGGGGGGGGGTGCCTGAGTGCAAAAGAAGGTGCCACCTGAATGCGGAATGGCGCCTGCACTGGGGGATGCGGGGACTGGGGGGCGGCAGGCTGGGCGGGGAGCTGGCTCTGTGTCTGACGCGCTGTGACCCAGAACAGCGGCTCGGCCGCTCGGACTGAGGGGAGGGCAGTGCGTCCTCGGGGCCACGGGGAGGACGGCGTGGCCAGCTTCAGAGCAGACGAGTCAGCCGCCTCCATTAGCAGATGGGACAGGAGGTCCTGAGAAGACATGTGCCAGGAGCCATTAGCAGATGTGACAGGAGGTCCTGAGAAGACATGTGCCAGGAGCCATTAGCAGATGCGACAGGCGGTCCCGAGAGCTCTTTTCACCCAGCAGTCCTGTGAACAGCGTTCGCACCGTTAAACGTTCTCGTGCGGCATCATTGCTGTGTGTCCGTGCACACGTGCTAACGAACCATCCTCCGTCCCCGGCCACCGGGTCTGCCTGCCTCCCACGCTCAGGAGAGACACTGCGGCCGCCTCTGCGCTGCTGCCCAGACCACGGCCACAAAGACACGCGGCCCCCGAGGGACCGGATGCGTGCACAGGGGCAGGGCGCGGGGCCTGCGGGGGGCAGGGTGCTGCGGACGGCCCCCTGCCCGCCCCGCCCGCCTGGCATGGCCACTGTCTCCTGCTTCCCCACATGGACACTACTTTTCTTTTTTTCCTTTAAAAAATTTTAAAATTATTTTTTATTTAAAAAAAAATATATTTTGTTGATTTTTTACAGAGAGGAAGGGAGAGAGATAGAGAGCTAGAAACATCGATGAGAGAGAAACATCGACCAGCTGCCTCTTGCACACCCCCTACTGGGGATGTGCCCACAACCAAGGTACATGCCCTTGACAGGAATCGAACCTGGGACCTTTCAATCCGCAGGCCGATGCTCTATCCACCGAGCCAAACCGGTTTTGGCTCTTTCTTTATTTAAACATATATTTTATTGATTTTAGAGAAGGAGGGAGAGGGAGGGATAGAAACATCAATGGTGAGAGAGAATCGTTGATTGGCTGCCTCCTGCATGCCCTCTACGGTTGTGGGTTCTGAGCCCACAACCCGGGCACGTGCCTGAACCGGATTTGAACCCGGGACCCTCAGTCCGCAGGCTGATGCTCTCTATCCACCGGCGAAACCGGCCAGGGCAGGTTTTGGTGGGGTGGCGGGAGGGTTAGCGTCTCTGGTGCAGACTGGCCCCTGGTTTCTGCTCGGGGAGCTGTGTCAGGACTCCATCACCGACGTCCGGCCCGGGTTTGTCGTGGGACGTTGGGGTGGGTCAGTATTGAGGGTCCTTGGGCTGGACCTCCCGGTCCTGCTTCCGGAGTTAGAACCCGGAGGGGGAAGCGCAGGGACTTCTGTTTGCCGGCAGCTCGGTACCGTCCAGCTCGGTACCGCCCAGCTCGGTACCGTCCAGCTCGGTACCGCCCAGCTCGGTACCATCCAGCTCGGTACCATCCAGCTCAGCTCGGTACCATCCAGCTCAGTACCGTCCAGCTCGGTACCGTCCAGCTCGGTACCGCCCAGCTCGGTACTGCCCAGCTCGGAGCTCGGGGACATGAGCGCACTCCCACCGGGCGTCTGAGTCTGGAACGGGCTGCACAGCCAGTGGGGCGGCCCTGGAGCCGAGCCCAGGAGTTAGGGCCGAGCCTTCCTCCCCCCCCCCCCGGGGGGGGGGGCCTTGAGGAAGCCGGGGGTGGGGTGGGGGAGAAGGTGGTCGGGGCGGGTCGGAGTCAGCCCGCCGCCCGCCCGTCGCCCGCAGAACCGCCACGAGATGCTGGCCGTGGAGCCCATCAACGAGCTGCTGCGGGACAAGTGGCGCAAGTTCGGGGCCGTGTCCTTCTACATCAACGTGGCCTCCTACCTGTGCGCCATGGTCATCTTCACCCTCACCGCCTACCACCAGCCGCTCGAGGGCACCGTGCGTCTGCCGCCCGCCCACCCGCCCGCCTGGGGGACGGAGGGAGGGGAGGGGAGGGGAGGGGACGGGAGGGAAGAGAAAGGGAGGGGAGGGGAGGGGAGGGGAGGGAAGAGAAAGGGAGGGAAGGGGAGGGGAGGGGAGGCTCCCTGGGGTCGGAGGCTCCCTGGGGTCGGAGGTCGGGCGTTGAGGGAGCGGCGGGTGAGGACCTGTGTCCCCGCAGCCGCCGTACCCGTACCGCACCTCCGCGGACTACCTGCGGCTGGCCGGCGAGGTCATCACGCTCTTCACCGGCGTCCTGTTCTTCCTCACCAACGTGAGTGCGTGGCCCCCCCCGCCCCGCCTGCCCGTCCGTCCCCCCCCCCTCCCTCCTCTCCTCCTCCCCCTGCTCTTCTCCCCCCCTCTCCAGCCCCGTCCCCCCTCTGCTCTCCCTCCTTCCCCCACAGATCCCGCCCTGTCTTCTCTCCGCACACCGTCTGCCTCGCTTCCTTCCTCTGCCCCCCTCCCCTCCCTCCCCTCCCTCTGCACTCCTGCAGGCCCCGCCCTCACCGCCTCCCCCGCCTCCAGATCAAGGACCTGTTCATGAAGAAATGCCCCGGCGTGAACTCCCTCTTCATCGACGGCTCCTTCCAGCTGCTCTAGTGAGTGGAGGCCCCGGGCTGGGCCAGGAAGGGGCTGGGCTGGGCGTCGTCCGGTGGGGTGTGGGGCGAGGCTCCCAGCAGTAGCGAGCAGCCCGCCCGGCCGCCTGAGCCCGAAGTCAGGACAAGGCCGTCGATGCCGAGCAGCAGGGTCTCCTGCCTGCAGCAGGCCTGGCTGCGGAGTCCGCGGACCCGCAGTGCCCTCTGGGAAGGCTTTGGGGCTGTGTCGGTCTGGGGGTGCCGTGATGGACTGTTGCTGTCTGCCTCGGCACAGCTGTTACTGCAGGTGGCTAGTCTTTCCTCCCTTGAGCTGGAGAGCGGGCCGTGACCTCCATGCGGCCGCACATCCCCCCCTCGCACCTCGCCTCCCCTCGCGGTCCCAAGGGGGTCACTTTGGGAGCTGGCAGGGCTCAGGCCATTGCCCGCAGGAATTGCCAATCAGTGGCGCTTCTGGTTAACAGAATGTGGGAGCCCAGAACCCACCTTCTGGGTTTCCAGAGTCTATGGGGTGTCTTGGTGCCTGGAGGGTTCGGGGTGTGTGTCCCCTCAGGGCCTCATTGCCCCCCCCCCCCCCCCGCCCCCGCGGTCTGTGCCGCCGGCAGCTTCATCTACTCGGTGCTGGTGATCGTCTCGGCGGCCCTCTACCTGGCCGGGGTGGAGGCGTACCTGGCGGTCATGGTGTTCGCCCTGGTGCTGGGCTGGATGAACGCGCTCTACTTCACACGCGGGCTGAAGCTCACGGGGACCTACAGCATCATGATCCAGAAGGTACGGGAGGGGCCGCCGCGCCGCATGCCCGTCTTACCCGTGCAGCCGGGGCCGCGGGCACCGATGGGCAGGCCTGGGCCCCGGGAGGGCCGGGGCGTGGGGAGGGGTTTGGGACGGAGGCGTGGGGAGAGCGGGGAGCCGCGTGTCTCACCGTGGCCTCCGTCGTCGTCCCGTGGCGTCTGCAGATCCTCTTCAAAGACCTGTTCCGCTTCCTGCTGGTCTACCTGCTCTTCATGATCGGCTACGCGTCCGGTGAGCTCGGGCGCCGGGGGGCTGCGGGGTGTGTGTGTGTGTGTGTGTGTGTGTGTGTGGACCAGAGGGCAGTGACGCGGGGGGGGGGGCCGCCAGGGGGCTGCAGGGTGTGTGTGTGTGTGTGGACCAGAGGGCAGTGATGTGGGGAGTACACACAGCGTGTGCGGGGTTCTCACGGCGCGCCTTGGCCGGGCTCCGGCCTTCCCCACCCGCCTCTTAGCTCTCCCGACAAGCCTGTGAGAGGACAGCCTCGCTGTCTCCTCCCACAGACGAGGACACGGGCTTAGGACCGTGGCGTGACTTGCCGGACGAGAGAGCCTGGCATGTCAGCTGTTACTGCAGAGAAGCCATGAGCCGCCACGGACGTACTGTTGGGGAGACCGGCCCGCTCGGTGGGGTGGCCGGGGCCCTCCGGCTGGGCTCGCGGGCCGTGTCGGCTCAGCGGGCGGGCGGCCTGGGCTGGCAGGTGGCTCCGGGGGCGACTTCGCTGTCCCCTGTGGTCACTCCTCCAGCCGGCTGGACGGGGCTGGGCGCAGGGTGGTCTAGGGGGCCTCAGACGCGAGCGGAAGTGTCCAGGGTCACCTCCTGGCATGGCCTCACGTCCGCCCCCTCCATTGGCCAAAGCAGGACTCCGCGGCCTTGGTCAGAGGTCAGAGGTGGGGAACACACTAGACCAGCCGTGGGCAAACTGCAGCCCGCAGGCCAGATCCGGCCCGTTTGGCTATTCTACCCGGCCCGCGGAGCCGAAAGAGCAGAGGGTTCTCTTGCTCTCCCCTCCGCTCCTTCACCAGCAGCCCAAGATGATTGTGCCAGCATGGTCAGGCTGCTTTTGTTCCGGCCCTCCGGTCCAGTTTAAGAATCCATTGTGGCCAAAACCGGTTTGGCTCAGTGGATAGAGCGTCGGTTTGCGGACTGAAGGGTCCTGGGTTCGATTCCGGTCAAGGGTATGTACCTTGGTTGCGGGCACATCCCCAGTGGGGGTGTGCAGAAGGCGGCTGGTCAATGACTCTCTCATCGGTGTTTCTAACTCTATTTCTCTCCCTTCCTCTCTGTAAAAAAATCAAATATATATATATATATATATATATATATATATATATATATATATATATATAAAAGAACCCATTGTGGCCCTCGAGTCAAAAAGTTTGCCCACCCCTGGATGAGACGGCTCCGCGAAGGCGCTGCAGAGCCACACGAGGGGGCGTAGCCACAGGGGAGAGGGAGTTTACATAAGGGTCTATCAGCTCAGGACTTTTTGTTTGTTTGTGTGTTTATTATGATCTCAGAGAGGAAGGGAGAGGGAGAGAGAGAAACATCCATGATGAGAGAGTCATTGATCAGCTGCCTCCTGCACGCCCCCCTCCTGGGGATTGTCACCACAATCCAGGCATGCGCCCTAACTGGGAATCGAACCTGGACCCCAGGTTCAGAGGTCATTGCTCACCACTGAGCCACACCATTGGGCAGCCCAGGTCCTTTTTATTTACTTTTATTTTTTAAAATATATTTTATTGATTTTTTACAGAGAAGGATAGAGAGTTAGAAACATCGATGAGAGAGTCATCGATCAGCTGCCTCCTGCACACCCGCCACCGGGGATGTGCCCGCAACCAAGATACATGCCCTTGATCGGAATTGAACCCGGGACCTTTCAGTCCACAGGCCGACTCTATCCACTGAGCCAAACTGGTTTCAGCTCAGGTCCTTTTTAAAGTTCAATACTGGCTCCCTCAAACACGGCTTCTCCGTGATGTCACGGTGCAGCGGGACCTGGCGGGCAGGCTGGGAGGGACAGGCTGGGGAGGGACAGGAGGGGGAAGGGACAGGCTGGGGAGGGACAGGCTGGGGAGGGACAGGAGTGGGGATACGGACCACGCCCTTGGGCTGGTCCCAAGGGGGCGGCTGACCGCCCGTTCAGTGCCCAGCACCCAAAAGGGAGTGGCCGACCTCGCTCACATCGGAGGAGGTTGGCGGAGTGTGATGGTGGCGCCGCTTTAACCCAGATGGCGGTTGGTGGGGAACCAGAGCTGTAACCTTGGCTGGGGAGAGGGACCGGGTGCAGGACGGGACCGAGAGAACTAGACAGGGTGTCGGGTTCCGTGGTGGTTTGGGATTCGGGTCAAATCCAGCCCCACGGCAGCCTCGTCGTAGACACGGAGGCAGAAGCTCCGTGGTCACGTGGCAGCTCTCGGTCGGCGTGGCCCCGGGCGCCTGCTGAGGGACACCAGCCCCCCAGCCCGAGGCCGACCGGGACAGGTGGGACACGTGCCAGGACAGACATTGGCCGGGGATCACGGAGCCCTTTTTCTGACGAGTCCAGACGAGGTTTCAGAGTCCTCCTCGACACACGTTCCAGCGGCCACTGGGCACCTCCGTGGCGCCGGCACGAGCTGTAGCCCAGGCGGAAGGCACGACGGCACTCGATGCCCCCTGAGCGCAGGGCTCGGCCCGTGCCCGCTGCCGGGGTCGGGCAGTGGCTGCTGCCGCGTGGGGAGGCTCGGAGCTGCCGGCTGGGCTGGGCGGGGCAGCGCTGGCAGCCGAGGAGTCTGCGGGGGCGAGGGCCTCGGCGAGCCGGCTTCTGGGGCGGTCGGACGGGCGCCGGTTCCGGCCCCTCCTCTGAGCTGGTGCGAGCAGAGTCTGCCCGGACTCGGCACCCGGCTCCCGGGACCTTCGAGGACGCGGGGCTAACGGGGCTTCTCAGCCTCGGCGCTTGTGGGGCCGGGAGACTCTCCTGGGCCTGTCCTGTGGGGAGGGTTTGCCAGCGCCCCGGCCTCCGCCGAGCACACGCCAGCGGCACCCCCTCCAGCCCTGGCAGCCAGGCACGCCTCGGGACGATGCCCCGGGGAGGGGGGGTCACCCCGCTGCAGGGCCTCCTCGTTGCAGGGGTTCTGGAAGGAGCAATGGCTTTGGACCTGGGAAGGCCTGGCCTGGCTGTCCTGCTGGGGAGCCCTGGGCCTGACCTCCCTCACCAGCCTCAGGTCTCCCCTCCCCCAGCGGGAGTGACGCGCCCCCCCCCCCCCCCCGTGCGTCTCACTGGGCGCGTGTCTCCCCCCCCCACCCCCCCGTCCCTCCGCAGCCCTGGTGTCCCTGCTGAACCCCTGCGCCAACATGAAGGCGTGCGGCGAGGGCCACACCAACTGCACGGCGCCCACGTACCCCTCGTGCCGCGACAGCGACACCTTTAGCACCTTCCTGCTGGACCTCTTCAAGCTGACCATCGGCATGGGCGACCTGGAGATGCTGAGCAGCACCAAGTACCCGGCCGTGTTCATCGTGCTGCTGGTCACCTACATCATCCTCACCTTCGTGCTGCTGCTCAACATGCTCATCGCCCTCATGGGCGAGACCGTGGGCCAGGTCTCCAAGGAGAGCAAGCACATCTGGAAGCTGCAGGTGAGCCGGCTTCGCCGCCTCCCCCGGCACCCCGCCTCCCCCCCTCCCCCTGCCTCCACCTCCCTGGGCCGGCTGCCTCCCCTCTGGGTCGCCACACCCCTCCTGCCTCCGCTCCCTGCCTGAAGACGGGGTCCACGCGGCGCCTGCCCCCCAGAGCCCCCCGCTGCGGTGCCAGCGCTTCCGGCCTGACCACCAGCGATGGTCTCCACCCACTGGGGGGTCCGGTCACAGGACAAGGTCGCCCGGGCACCGCGGGAGCTCAGAGGCGCAGGGAATGTCAGGGAGCGGGGCAGACGGCCCGGGTTCGAGCCGAGGCCAGGGCGGCTGCCAGCCCCACCCCCCCGGCTTGTTGAGCGGGAGGCCGTGGACTGGGCCCCAGTGGCCTGGGCGGGTGGAATGGGCTGCTTTGCCTCCGGGGGTTCCGGCACTCCCGGGAGGCACAGGCCTGGGCCACGCAGTTCCCGAACCCGGGTTCCGCAGTCACCGCCTCCCCCAGGCCCGGCAGCGGCACCGCAGGCCACGAGATGGCGGGGAGAGAGGGGACCCCGAGGCCGCCCCCCCACGCCGGCCTCAAGGCACCTCAGAGTTTGGAAGCTAAGAGATTTCACGTGAAAATCCAGGCCTGGCCGTTCTTGGCAGAGGGGGCCGGAGGCGGCTGCCCCGGGACATGGCTGTGCTCGCTGTTGGCCTGGTCCCCACCCCTCCCCGGTCCCCACCCCTCCCCGGTGCTCCCCACGCCCGGTGGAGTGGCGGCTTTCTGCCTCGGTCCCACCTCGCCCATTTGCCCTGCAGTTCGGGGGGGTTCGGGTCGGGGTTCGGGCCAGCAGCTGTCCCAGGTCGGTGGGAGCTGGGGAGCCTGCGTCTCAGCCCCCGCCCTCCCCGCCTTCCGTCACCCTGCCCTCAGGGCGTGGGGGGCTGGGCGGGGCTCACCGACCGGCCTGGCCCTCCCCCCGCAGTGGGCGACCACCATCCTGGACATCGAGCGCTCCTTCCCCGTGTTCCTGAGGAAGGCCTTCCGCTCCGGCGAGATGGTGACCGTGGGCAAGGCCTCCGACGGCACCCCCGACCGCAGGTGGTGCTTCAGGTGAGGCGGGTGGACGGGCGGACTGGGGGACAGGGGGACAGGGGGAGGGGGGATGGGGGGATGGGGGGACAGGGGGAAGGGGTAGGACCAAAAGATCGGGCCTCCGTCCGCCCCCGTGGCAGCTTCTCGAGCCACAGGCCCCGAAGGGCCAGCCCGACATCTGTTCCACCGGCCGAGGCTGGGCGGCGGCTCACGTCCAGCCTCGGTGTCCTCCTCTGTGCGGTGGGCACAGGGCTCACGCCACCCGGCCAGCCCTGCGGTTGGATGGTCTCTGCCCGTGCACGGGGCACCCGCACCCGAGCCTTGCGGCTCCTCTGTCCCTCCCGGCCTCAGGGCGTCACCCCACTGACCAACAGCAGGTGCCTCGGCCTCAGGGCGTCACCCCACTGACAAACGGGGTGCCTCAGCCTCAGGGCGTCACCCCACTGACCAGCAGCGGGTGCCTCGGCCGAGAGGAGAGAGGACCCGGCAGCCTCCAGGCTCGCGCTATTCCCCAGGCCCTGCGAGTGCCCGCTTCTCGGGGGACCCCTGATCCTCAGAAGCTGGGGGGGCAGCCGGGAGAGCAGTCACGTGCGGGGCCCTCAGCTGGGAGGGGGGCGTGGTCATAGGCCAGGCGGTCTGTCCTGTTCAATTTGAACCCCAAACCCAAACCCGGACCCGTGTATCAGCACTGGGACCTGGGGCAGAGTGACCCCGCTTCCTTGTCTGGGAGCTGGGAGCGGTGCTGGATCTTCCTGGCTCGCCCTAACCCGTGGCACTTCCTCAAGAAATGGGGTTCGAGTAAAAGTAACAAAAATAGTCTCCAAAAGGGAATGTCACGCTGAGCCGGTTTGGGCTCCAGAGGCTGTGACCTGCCTTCCCGGGTGAGGGGGGTTAGGAAGGGGGTGCCCTGCTCTGAGGGGTGGGGTAAGAAGGGGGTGCCCCGTGCGGAGGGGGTGGTTAGGAAGGGGGTGCCCCGTGCAGAGGGGGTGGGGTAGGAAGGGGGTGCCCCGCGCGGAGGGGTGGGCTAAGAAGGGGGTGTCCAGGCGGGTGTGAGGTTGAGCCTGTGGAGCCACATGCGTGAACCTCAAGCCCGTGTTGCCGAGTGGAACCAGCCGCCCCGGAGGCCGTGTTCCCCCCCTCACACGACACTCGGTCATGGAGCGGAAAGGAGAACCGGCAGCCGAGGGGTGCGGGGGCGGCGGGGATGGGGCCCCCATTTCCGTTTGGGGGATAGAACAGTTTGGGGATTTACTTGACGCCCTGAATTGTGCACTTAGAAAGGGTCCGAGTGAGGAGGAGGAGGGTGGGGGGGCTCCTCCCGACCTTTCCCTGCCCCGACCTTCCCTGCCGTGGCCCCGCCAGGGTGGACGAGGTGAACTGGTCGCACTGGAACCAGAACTTGGGCATCATCAACGAGGACCCGGGCCGCAACGAGAGCTACCAGTACTACGGCTTCTCGCACACCGTGGGCCGCCTCCGGAGGGGTGAGCGAGGCAGGCTGGGCCGCCCCGTCCCTCCCGGAGACCCGGAGCCCCGGGCTCACGCGGAGGGCGGGAGGGGGACGAGCTGACCGGGGGCCTGTGCGCCGGGGCCTCCCTCCCGCCGAGCCGAGGGGCCGGAGGGTGCGGCAGCGCCTCCCCTGCGGGCTCTGGCGGGGCCGTGTGCTGGGCGCGCTGGGCCAGCACCTGCACCCGAGCGCCTCCACCCGCGAGAGAGTCCATCAGAGCCCCCGGAGCGCTGGGGGGCCGGGCGCACAGTAGGCGCTCCTCGGGCACGTGCGCCGCACCGGCTCTCACCGCCGCCCCCCCCCCCCCCCAGATCGCTGGTCCTCGGTGGTGCCCCGCGTGGTGGAGCTGAACAAGAACTCGAACCCGGACGAGGTGGTGGTGCCTCTGGACAACGTGGGGAACCCCAGCTGTGACGGCCCCCGGCAGAGCTACCCCCCCAGATGGAGGACTGATGACGCCCCCCTCTAGGGGCTGGGCAGGGCCATGTCCCCGGCCTGCAGCCCCCCGCCCCCCATTTCACGTCCACCTGCATTTCAGCCACACGTTCTGGGGGCCCAGAGGCGAGGGCCCGGTGGACACGGAGGCCCTGGGACCCCCTGGCCCCCGCTCCCGCCCCCGCTCCCGCCCCCGCACCCCTCCGCCCCTGCCCCCGCACCCAGGCACCGGGCTCCTGGCCCCGTCTCGCTCCCATGGAGTCACGAGGCCAGAGCCGGGCCTCGCCAGCCCCTGCATTATTTCATTATTTATTTGTTCTGCTCTCAGGAAAGCAGCCCCCCCTCGCCCCCCCCGAACCTGGCAGAGGCCCGGACCCTGTTCCAGGCCCGCCGGGCCTCGGGGAGGCTGGCCGGGGTTGCTGGTGCTCAGTAAACGTCCGTGCTCTGAAGGCGGGGCTGGTGGGGCGGTGGGGGCGGTGAGATCCGGGGGCAGGGGAGGGGGGCGAGGGCAGCCCCAATGGCCACGGTGGGGGCTCGGTGAGGGCTGGGGCGGACAGGAGGCGGAGGTGTGGTCTGAGAGGCGGTGATTGGAGTGGGGATGGGCGAGCGGAGGCGGGGAGAGCTCTGGCCAGGGGAGGCCTCGGGTCGGGGCAGGAGAGGAGGCAGCGGCCGGATGGCCTGGGGAGCGTGCCGGGCCAGCGGGGGGTGCGCCTGCTTCTCCCGCGGCCATCCCAGCAGGCGTGATGGGGTCACTGCTGACCCTCTGGGGTCCCTGCTGCTCAGGCCTTGCCCGGGGGGCGCCAGCTCCGGCGCAAGGGGGCCCTGCACTGCCCCCCACGTTCAGGCTCAGACCCTCCAGCCGCCCCCAGAGGAGGAGGGCAGGGGCCTGTGTCTCCTTTATGCGGAGGAAGCTCCCCCAGACCCCCCCCCCGCCGACCCCCTCCTGTGTCACTGGCCAGTTTGTGTCACGCGGCCCACGCTCCAGCCAGCCAGCAGGCCGGGAGCAGCAGGCGGCTACCGAAGCAGGGGAAGCCCTAGCCAGTGTGGCTCAGTGGATAGCGCGTCGGCCTGCAGACCGAAGGGCCCAGGTTCTATTCTGGTCCAAGGCACGTACCTTGGTGGCGGGCACAGCCCCAGTAGGGGGTGTGCAAGAGGCAGCTGGTCGATGTTTCTCTCTCATCGACGTTTCTGTGTAGCCCTCTCCCTTCCTCTCTGTAAAAAGTCAATAAAATATGCTTAAAAACAAGAAGCCAGGGAAGGAGGGAGGAAGGCAGTGTCCCCAGCAGGTGGGTCTGCGGGAAGGGAGAATGGAAGAGTCTGCGTTACCTAGGCAACCAGGAGCGTCTGCTACAGCTGTCCACCCTGCGCCCCAGCTCCGCCGTGGGCAGCGGGCCATGTGGGCAGCAGGAATGGCTGTGGGGCTTCTGGGAGGCTCTGGGGTGGGCCTGCCCCCAAATCACAACACCCTCTCAACTTCCCGAGGTGGATGCTGAATTCATTCATTAAAAACCCTGCAGCGGCGCCCTGAGGACTGCAGGGTGCCGGGTTCGATTCTGGCCAGAAGCACATGCCTGGATTGTGGGCTTGATCCCCAGTAGGCAGCCGATCAGTGATTCTCTCATTGATATTTCTCCCTCTCCCTTCCTCTTTGAAATCAATAAAGAAGTATATATTTTTAAACATTTGTAGGCTATGAATTTTCCTCTGAGTACGTGTTTGTCTGAACACAGAAACTTGTGTGCTGGCCGGCTAGCTGAGCTGGTTAGAGTCTGCCGACACGCCGAGGCTGTGGGTGTGGCCCCCGTCAGGGCACCCGACACCGGAGTCACCCAGGAGTGCATACGTGAGCGGAGCTACAAATAGAAGCTTCTCTCTCCGTGAATAAACCCTTTTAAACATGCAGTAACTTTCCCAACTGCCTTCGTTAGTATGTGCTGGTTTGGCTGTTGAGTTTTGTAACTCAGAGCTGATGAGGGGCGATTTAAAGGGTTTTCAGCTCCCCAGGAAGATCTTAGCGTGACTTCCCCATGTCCTTCGGTGTGGGACACGCGGTGGTGAGCCGCGGTGTCCACAGGGGCCACGTTGGCTACGGGATCCCTTAGAGCAAAACCTATGCCCCCGGCCTCACCAGTGTGGCTCAGTGGATAGTACATCGACCTGCAGACTGAAAGGTCCCGGGTTCGATTCTGGTCAACGGCATGTACCTTGGGTTGCGGGCACATTCTCAGTAGGGGGTGTGCAGGATACAGCTGATTGATATTTCTCTCTCGTTGATGTTTCTAACTCTCTATCCCTCTCTCAAAAAATAGCCGAAACCGGTGTGGCTCAGTGGATAGAGCGTTGGCCTGCGGACTGAAGGGTCCCGGGTTCGATTCCGATCAAAGGCATGTACCTTGGTTGTGGGCACATCCCCTGTGGGGGGTGTGCAGGGGGGCAGCTGATTGATTGCCGGGAGCCATAAAAACAAGAGTTCAGTTTCACTTCCTGGTCAGCCCCTTTTCCTAGAAAGCGGGCCAAGAATTCCTGCGGGCGGCAAGATTGCCCGCCAAGATAACCAGCATACCAAACAAAGCCCCCGGGCCCGCCAAAGGCTAGAAGAACCTCCCACATCAGAATAACCAATCAACTGAAGACATACCCAGTCCCCAACCAATCACCCCATGACAATCCCTTACCCTGTCCCTCCCCTTACGAGCCTTTATAAACAGTTACACTTCAATAAAATGTGAGGGTTTGATCGGACTTCTAAGACTTACCCTCCTTCCTTGCGCCCCTCTCTTGTCTCATTCTCTTAGGATTCCTGAGGGCCCACGTTGTTGCCCCGCAGGCCGGGGCAATTGATGATTCTCTCTCAATGATTCTAGCTCTCTATCTCCCTTACTCTCTGTAAAAAATCAATAAAATATATATATTTTAAAAAATCAATAAAATATATATTTTTAAAAAGCCCGAGGCTCAGCACCTCAGAGAGGCGGTTAGAGCCAGGGGTGGCGTCCGCTTCCCCGAAACCGCAGCGCACGGGAGGGCAGCTCCCGAGGGAGTTGGGGTGCTGACACCGGTGCCAGGCCCAGGGCCCGCCTCGTCCCTTTACCCAAGCCTTCGCAGCACGGCTCTGTGGCGCCCGCCCACGGGGCAAAGCATAGTGCCACCCCGTCACGTGACCTGTTTTACCCGAGGGGGTGCTAGCACACACCGGGCCGGCCGTGCCCCTGGAGGAGCCGGGAGCTCAGAACGGGCTGTGAGGCAGGCCGCCTGGGGTCAGAGGCCCCGCAGACGGAGCAGACACAGGAGCTGGGCGGGGGCCACTGAGGGTTGTGACTTTTCCTCGCTGCAGGCGGCAGGCTCTGGCGGTAACAGACGCAGACCACAAAGAAACAGGAGGAGCCGGCAGGGCAGCAACGGGAAGTCCGCTGCGCTCCGTGCCAGAGAGGCTCAGAGAGGGGACTTTCTCCCCGGACTCCGCTGGCAGGTGCGGGAGAATTTGATCCCGGCCTCTGTCCCAGGGTCCCTCCGGGGAGAAAACCGACCGGGCCACCGTCAGGGCGGTCGCCTGTGGCTCCTGCGGAGCCGAGGCCTCGGCTCACTCCAGCCTCTTCCTCTGAGCCTGCCCGGCGGGTCCCACAAGCTCTCCGTGATGTGCGTGTGCGTGTGCGTGTGCGTGTGCGTGTTTCGCCGTGAGGGAGCACTCCTGTGTCACATCTGACGGCGGGCTTTCATCCCGCGTGGAAGCGCGGTGGGAAAATGATTGGGGCTCCCGGACCCGCACCCGGTGGGCCCTCAGAAAAGACGTCTCCGGAGCTCTCGGCTCCGTTACCTCTCCCGCCTGTGAGTCGTTCGTTATCACGCGCCCTGTTGGTATTAGCTGTGGTTATTGTTTTAGAGCAGTGTTTCCCAAAGTGTGGTCCGCGCACCCCCAGTGGGACGGGAAGAGTCTGGTGGGGGGTACGCGTTGCACCGGAGTTTGGTGGGGATATGCACTGCACCGTGCTGAGCTGCTCCTAATTCTACGTTCTCATGAGTCAAGTCAAGACAGTCTTGTGAGGCATGAGATGGTCCGGGGTGCAAATAAATGTTATTTATAATACAACTTTTATTTACATTTTATTATGAATAATTTTATTTTTCCTTTATTATTATTTTGTGTATGTACCAAAAAAAATAAATAAATATATTTTCGTTGTTATTAAAATACATCTATTTTTTTTTTTTTTTTGACGAGGGGTACTCAGTGTTACGAAAATTACAGAAGGGGTGCACGTATGTCAGAAGTTTGGGAAACACTGTGATGAATGCTGGGGATTTTTAAAGATCAGAAGCCGTTCTCAACCACAGTGTTCGTCTCTGACAGCCCCGAAGGCCCGTCGGCAGCCTCGTGGCAGCGGGCGGGTTTCTGTATCCTGCCGCCCAGCTGTGTGGTCAGGGACTAACTAACCCATCCTGGCGCCCGGCTGTGTGGTCAGGGACTAACTAACCCATCCTGGCCGCCCAGCTGTGCGGTCAGGGCCATAACTAACCCATCCTGGCCGCCCGGCGGTGTGGTCAGGGCCTAACTAACCCATCCTGGCCGCCCGGCTGTGCGGTCAGGGCCGTAACTAACCCATCCTGGCCGCCGGCTGTGCGGTCAGGGCCTAACTAACCCATCCTGGCCGCCCGGCTGTGTGGTCAGGGCCGTAACTAACCCATCCTGGCCGCCGGCTGTGCGGTCAGGGCCTAACTAACCCATCCTGGCCGCCCGGCTGTGCGGTCAGGGCCGTAACTAACCCATCCTGGCCGCCCGGCTGTGTGGTCAGGGCCGTAACTAACCCATCCTGGCCGCCCAGCTGTGTGGTCAGGGCCGTAACTAACCCATCCTGGCCGCCCGGCTGTGCGGTCAGGGCCTAACTAACCCATCCTGGCCGCCCGGCTGTGCGGTCAGGGCTGTAACTAACCCATCCTGGCCGCCCGGCTGTGTGGTCAGGGCCGTAACTAACCCATCCTGGCCGTTCGGCTGTGTGGTCAGGGCCTAACTAACCCATCCTGGCCGCCTGGCGGTGTGGTCAGGGCCATAACTAAGCCATCCTGGCCGCCCGGCTGTGTGGTCAGGGCGTAACTAACCCATCCTGGCCGCCCGGCTGTGTGGTCAGGGCGTAACTAACCCATCCTGGCCGCCCGGCTGTGCGGTCAGGGCCGTAACTAACCCATCCTGGCCGCCCGGCTGTGTGGTCAGGGCCTAACTAACACATACTGCTGCCCGGCTGTGTGGTCAGGGCTGTAACTAACCCATCCTGGCCGCCCGGCTGTGTGGTCAGGGCCGTAACTAACCCATCCTGGCCGTTCGGCTGTGTGGTCAGGGCCTAACTAACCCATCCTGGCCGCCTGGCGGTGTGGTCAGGGCCATAACTAAGCCATCCTGCCGCCCGGCTATGTGGTCAGGGCCATAACTAACCCATCCTGGCCGCCCGGCTGTGCGGTCAGGGCCGTAACTAACCCAGACCTTCGTTCCTGGTCGCTGCACCTGGCCGCCGGGGAAATGTTTGCATGATAGGTCCCCTGCCTTCACGTTTTAGACTCCAGAATCTCGGGGGATCTTTGCTCATCCCGAGCGGAGGGCCCGAGACGGGGTGGCGGCCCTGGGGCCAGAGGACAGGGGGGTCACAGTCAGACCCGCCCTGGAGGGAGGGCACCGCTGGGTCGGGGGCCAGGCTGTGGGGCTCGTGTTTCTGAGGAACCACACGCAGACGCAGACGGACGTGGACGAGGCCCGACCACTGTCACCGCGTCCCCGGAGCCGTGAGCAGGCGCGTGGACTGGCACTGCTGTCCCCGCGGCCACGTCCTCTTCCTTAACGACAGCAGCGCTGTTCGGAGCTCCCCCTGGCTGCCTCCTTCCCAGGCTGACCGCAGGGCCAGCGCTGACCTGTGAGCACGAGGGCGCGCCGAGGGGCGGGGCGGGGGTGAGGGTGAGAGGAGAGCCCTGCCTTCTTGGCTGGCACCGCCGGCCGGATGGGACGGCCGTTCTGTGACCAGGAAGGGCCTGGGGGAGCGAAGACGAGAGGGCACGGCGCCTGGATGACACCGTCGAGCGGCCGAGGCAACCAGCGCCGGCCCTCCTGGGAGTGTCGGGGATGATTCTCCTTCTTATTTAAAGGCCACCATTTCCTCTTACTCTGCCAGCTCATGCAGACGCAAGAACAGGTTTTCAAAGTGAGGCCCAGGGAAGTGGAGTTGGCTGAGGACACACGGCCAGGACGTGGCGGAGCCGGATCTGACCGCTGTCTCGGGAGGAGAAACTCTGTGGAGGGGCAGGAGTGCCTTTCTAACGGAGCGCGTGGCCTTCTGGAAGCGTGCACACAGTCCGTCTCCACAGCCACGGGCTGCCGTGGCCCCAGTGTGAGGCCTCTAACAGCCCCAGGTCCACGCCCCGAGCCTCCTCGGCCTCAGGTGCTCAGTGACATCAGACAGCCCCCTTGCTTTTAGCCACCCCATCCACGGGATCCATCCGAGGGATCCATCCACGGGATCCCACGGGTTTGCCTTTGGCCTCAGCGGGGCGGGGCAGCTAGTCCTGGAGAGCCGCCACCAGGGGTCACTGTAGTCATACCCGGGCGGAATCCGAGGCGGCCGGAGGAACGCTGGGAACAGCCGACACCGTGGGCAGGAGCCCCTGCTGACCTTCCTCCCCTCCACGTGTGCTGAGGCTGTAAGACTCACCCCCCCCCCCCACCCCGCCCCACTCACTCCTGTCCTCCCCAACCCTCTCACTCAGAGAGGAGCTGCCTAGTTCTGCCTCTGGTCGCTGCTGTGTGCCCGAGGCGAGTTGCCATCCCTCTCTGAACCTCACTTTTCTTTTTCAAAATAGGGGTGTTCATTCCCAATTCTCCAACGAGGGCTCCCTTTCTCTCCTGGGGGGTCTTCCCCCTCCTTTGGGCCTAGGCTGACCGGCATATAAAGACCATTTAGGGTGCGGTGGCCCCAGCATTGAGACCCCACAGGTCAGGGCCTCTGCTGCAAACTCGTTAGGAGTCTTTGGGGTGCAATGGGGGAAACGGAGACCCCGATAGGAGCAGGGGCGTATACAAGAGGTCGGACTTGGCATGCCCCGAGGCCCGGTTTATCCCTCGGGAAATTACAGACCAAAGCAAACCGGTAGGCGGTCAGCGGTGGGGAGGTGTGGGCTGCAGCGGAAGGCGTCTAGCCTGCAGGCCTTTCCAGAGCCTCCCCTGCGAAGGCAGCCGGCGCCGCTCCAAGGGGGGAGGGGGCTCTGACTCTAGCTCCCAAACGTGTCTGACTTGGCACTCGCCTTCCAACGTGGACATCAGCGGGACCAGGTGCTGACAGACACTGGCTCTGGGGCATCTTCCACGGACAGGCTCTGAGGGGCTGACCACCCGTTCCCCACGAGGAACCCACGTGGTGCGTGCCGTGTGCCTCACTTCACCTCACAGAGGGCGGCCACAGCTGCGAGGGGCAGTGTCGGGGGCGGCCCTCTCAGGACGCGTTTCCATCATCCTGGTCCCGTGTCACCCAGGGCCCCTGGCAGGCGTCACCACGCCCTTTGGACAAACCACGAATTGGCTCCGTGGCTGAGGTCAGAATTCGATTCCTGGTCAGGGCACATGTCCCGGTTGTGGGCTTGATCCCTTGTAGGGGGTGTGGAGGCAGCCGATCCATGGCTCTTCCTCATCATGGGTGTTTCTCTCTCTCTCCCTCTCCCTTCCTCTCTGTAATAAAAATAATGATAATTGAGGCTCAGTGTGATCTCCTGGCCACACGGAGGCCAGGTTTTTGCCTCCTCTTCCTCCCGCCACTCCCCAGCGAGCTGGTGATGATGGTGATTGAAACAGAAAACCTTTTATGCACCGGGTTTGCCCACCGCACTGGGCAGGCTCCATCTCCCAGGGCCAGGACGGGGCGGGGGCCGCCTGGGCCCTTTAAGACAGCCGGACCCACAGGCGCAGTGCAGCTGTGGGGTGTGAGGCGTGGGGCGTGGGCCTGGCTGTGGGGCGCGGGGCGTGGGGTGTGGCTGTGGGGCGCGGGGTGTGGGGTCTCAGTGGCCCCTGGGAGCTGAGTTCACAGTCGCTGAGGGCAGGGGCCAAGCTGGTCTGAGCTCCCCTCCCAGAGCGGGGAGCACTCCCAGGCTGGGATGGAGCCAAGAAGACCAGGAGCGCCACAAAGGTGGGTGCCCTGTGTGGGTGCCTCGGGAGGTTCCAGAGCCTCTGGCAGCCCCGAGGTCTCACCGGACACTAAGTGGTGATCGGGGAGGTCACGTGCCAGCCACAGGCCCGGGGGCCAGCTCGGCCCAGGCGTGTGGAGGGAGCAGAGGAGACAGAGGCGGGGTGTGTGTGGGGGGATGGCGGCTGGGCTGGGGGCTGACGGGGTGCAGGTCCCCCTCTGCTCCTTCAGCACGAAGTCCGCAGCCCGGACCCGGGTTCTGGGGCCACTTGTGGCCGCAGCAGGGCAGCCAGGAGCTCAGCCCCGAGCCGGAGGCCTGCGCTCCCAGCCGCCCTCGCCCTCCGGCCCCCTCCCCGGCTGTCCCTCGCCCTCGTCCTCCGTGCGGCTGGCACCTGGAAAAGCGAGCGCCGTGCCCGGCCCTCCGCGGCGTGGTCCGGGTCAGGGACGTGCCCGCTGAACGGTGAGGCAGGAACGGAGCGTTTGCACAGTGGGCCCGTGACAGTGGGCTCCTGACACCGGGGCTCAGGGGGGACTCAGTGCGCTTGGCGGTGCCCCTGCCCCAGAGGCGGGCTGCTGGCAGCGGGGGGGGCAGCATGCTCACAGCCGCGCCTCCGTGTCGTAGTCCGAGGGACGGACTGTGTGGAGGTGGGGAGGGGGGGATGCGGGGGCCCCTTTGGACCGGCTGGCTGGGTCCCAGGGAGGAGGAGCCCTGCCCGCCAAGCACCCAGACCTCTGTGCACCCAGGTCTCTGTGCACCCAGGCCTCTGTGCACCCAGGCCTCTGTGCACCCAGGCCTCTGTGCACCCAGGTCTCTGTGCACCCAGGCCTCCTCTGTGCACCCAGGCCTCTGCACCCAGGCCTCTGTGCACCCAGGCCTCTGTGCACCCAGGTCTCTGCACCCAGGCCTCTGAGCCAGGGTGGCAGAACCCCAGCTGGGCCCGAGGACGAGGTTTCCCAGGATCGGAAGCGGTCCTCGGCCCACCTGCCTGGAGGCAGTTCCATCCCTCCTCCCCCATACCCAGTGTGGGTGGGCCACCCTGAGGCCCTGTGTGTGCTGAGGTGGCCCCAGGGCTGCTTTTGTCCTGGGATCCCGTCTGGTCTGGCTGGAGGGGTCGGCCCAGAGCCACAGAGCAGCAGACCCAGCCTCACTGCAGAGGCCGGAGGGGGGGCTCACCCCTCCGGGCCCCCAGCCTGTGACGGCCAGCGGCTCCGGCCACGTCTGAAGACGGAGGCAGCCTGATGGGGTGTGGGGTTGATGGCAGAGCTGTGCCCCCTTCTCTGTGTCCTAATGGGGGGTGGTGGCTTTAGTTCACACCTGGGAGGGGTGTTGTGAGGTCAGAAAGCAGCGAAGGCTTTATCCCTCCTGTGGCCTCCACCCCGGCCCCGCCAGCCCAGCCCCGCCCCGCCCAGCACTCTGCGGACCCCAATCCAGGGCTGGGTCCCCCCGAACGTGGCCCCTCCCTCTTGGAGCCTCCATTTCCCCTCCATGTGCTGCCAGGCTCAGGGGCCTGGGCCCTGCCCCCACCTCTGCCAGGGCCTCACATGCCAGGCACCCAGCGGAGCTCCGTGGGCCGAGGGGCGGACGGGTGCAGCCTCAGGGAGGGGAGGCTCCCCTCTGCCCGGATGCTGGGCTGCAGGCCGCTGGCCGAGGCAGCGTGGACGTGAGGAGGATCCTTGCTGTGGGTCCGAATCCCCTTTCTGCGGACCTACTGTGTGACCTCAGGCAGGCCGCTTCCCACCTCTGGGCCTGCTTCCTCCGCTGGGATACCGCCACCTTGCCAGGGGTCTTGGGGCCCCAGTGGGACCTGCGTATGAAATGCCCAGCACAGGAAGTGCTGGAAAAGGCTGAGCCCTCGGGTGGGGGGTCGCCAGGCACCAGGGTGCGGGGTGGGTGTGCTGGGCTGCCCGGGGAGGTGCCACGGCCCAGCCACACGTGGCCCCATGGAAGCTGGGACCACGTAGGACACACAGAAGATCTGGGAAGGGACTTAGTGACGTGGGGTCGCCACCCAGACCCCTCCACACGGTCCCGGGAAGGAGCCTCAGCCCCGGGGGGCTGTCTCGGCCGCTCTGCAGAGGGACCTGGGCCGGACCACGTGGCTGACGTGGACAAGGCGGCCGCGTCCACCTGGGAGCCGGGGGCGGGGGACACACAGGGACGGCCTGGCAGCCGGGGCAGGGTCCTGGCCTGCTTCGGGGGGCGGGGAGGGGGGCACGCTGCACTCCCAGGGGGAGGAGAAAGCGCGGAACAATCCACAGCAGACGCCACCTTTTCCTTTTTTTCCTTCCTCTTCGTTTTTAAAACAATACAGTGCAGACGGCACTTCTCACAGTAGAATATAATGGTCAATTTCCGTATAAAAAACATTCTCAGAGATTTGTAAATGCACTTAGTGCTCGAACAGGCCTTGGAGAGATACAGTACCGCTTCCGGGCGCCGAGGGGCCGGCAGGGGGTGCCTCCCCCACCCCGATGGACGGTGTGGGCGGCCCTGGCAGGAAGGGAGCTGCTCCGGGTCTCCCAGTTAGAACCAGCAGCCCCCGCCCTGGCTCCGGGAGAGAACCCCTTGTGCGAATGGGGGAGGCACCCCGCCTCAGGCTCCGGGAGGCCGCCTCAGACACACGTCTGGGGGCGAGGCGCGTCTCTCCAGCCGAGGTGCCCTGTGCGGTGCCCACGCTGTGCCAGCAGCCCCGGGGGACGCGGAGAGCAGGGAGGGGGCGGGAGCCGGGGGTGGGGACGGGGGTTGGGGTGCGGTTTCTCTGTGTGGGGAAGGAGTGGGGGAGCGGGGGGAGCCTAGGGAGGGGCAGGGGGGCCGGTGGTCCCTGGAGCCCCCGTGAGTGGCATTCACCTGGGCTGGCTGGTGGGGGGCCCTGCGGGACCGCCGACTCCTCTGCCGCTTTCCCAGGTGCCTGGGGCTGGGGGGGGGGGCGCCGTCTGACCCCTGGGGGCTGCTGAGCCCCCCGACCTAAGCCCCACGTCTTCCCGCTCCCGCCCTGGCCTGAGCGCCTCTCCGGAGAGCCAGAGGAACAGGGCGGGGAAGGTGGGGCTCTCCCCCCGCCCCCCCCCCCGCCCTCTGCCAGCGTGGACACGGGGGGGCCTCCCCGTGTTGGGGGGGCCGCTGATGTGGGGGGCGGGGCCTCGGCGAGCCAGGTCACCTGCCAGACCTCCACGGACCCGGCGGCGGCCGGCCCGGCTTCCCGGCGGCACCAGTGGCCCCTGCGCGCCGCCCCCTGTCCCCGCCGGGCGCCCGCCCTGCCCACCGCCGCGCGTCCGGCCGCCTTATCTGTAGACGGGCAGGCGGATGTGGGCGTGCTGGTGGTCGAGCAGCCGGGGCACGGCCACGGTCTCGTAGCCCTTGCCCAGCATCTGCTCCTTGATGCAGGGCGGCCGCAGGTCGTTGATGAGATACTCCAGCGACTGCAGGCTGCTGCTGAGGGCGGCCGAGCCGCAGGCGCCCCTGCTGGGCGGCCCCCCCAGCTCCCGGGCGGCCCCGGGGCCCAGCTCCGCCGCCGCCGCGGCCCCCGCGGCCCCCGCCGCCGCCGCCGGGTTGTAGCCGTCGCTGGTGGGCGTCACGAGCACGCTGTTCCAGGGGGCCGCCGCGAAGTACTGGCCCACGGCGAGGCCGGCGGGCAGCCCCGCGCTGCAGGTGAGGGGGGACCCGCCGGCCCGCTCGAACGCCCGCCCCCCGCAGGCCTCGGGGGACTTGCTGGCCGCCCTGCCGCCGCTGTAGGCCCGCAGGGGCTGGGGCGGCGGCGGCGGGGGCGGCGGCTTCTGCGGCCACAGCAGGTAGTCCAGGCCGCCGTCCACGTACCCGGCCGGCTTGGCGGCTCCGGCCAAGGTCAAGGCGGCGCTCCCCGCGCCCAGCTCGGCGCCCCGGCGGCAGTCGGGCAGGCCGGCGGCCGGGTAGGCCAGGCTGGGGAAGCCGGGCACCGGGCCGTGCTTGGCCGGGCTGGGCTGGGGCACCGCCACGCCCGGGCAGGCGGCGGCGGCGGCGGGGGCCGCGCCGGGGGCCTGGCACTGCTGGTTGAGCTGGTAGAGGATGCTGTGGATGGAGGGCAGGTTGGAGGGCGGCAGGGCCAGGCCGCGGCCGGGCAGGGGGATGACGGGGGCGGCCGTGGCGGCGGCCGTGGCGGCGGCCGTGGGCAGGCCGGGCGGCGGGGCGGGCGCCTCGGGGGGCTTGGCGTAGGCCAGGGGCCCCAGCGTGCCGGGCGCGGGGTAGGGCGCGATGCCCACCGGCGCGGCGGCCGGCGACAGCTTGGTCCGCTTGCCCTCGGCGCTCTTGAGCACGCCCTTGGCGGGCGCGGCGGGCGCGGCGGGCGCGGCGGCGGCGGCGCCGGAGGAGACGGCAGCCCGCACCACGGCCAGCAGGCCCTGGTAGCCGGCGGCGTGCGGCGGGTACGGGCTGTAGCGCTGGCCGCCCGTGTCGTAGCCGTTGACCGTGCGGCCCAGGAGCTTGTGCTGCGGCACGCGGACGGTGGTGGGGAAGATCTTGATGGACAGCGGGCTGTTGGCCACCTTCTCAGCGTAGGCGTCCAGCTCGGCCGGGCTGGGGTAGCGGGAGGAATGCATGGAGCTGGCCGCCGTCTCGCCTGCGGGCAGGGAGGACAGGGAGCACAGGTGAGCACGAGCCGGTGACACGTGTGAAAGAAAAGAGCCACATGCTAACCTGACAGGCTCAGGGGAGGCCTGCGTGGCGGTCTTGCAAACTCAGAGACCTCAAGTCACCACAAAGATGGTTTGAAAAATCACTACCAACAGGTTATAGTGGGCAGTGATTTTCTAGGCCGATATTTTCCCAGACAAAGATCAACTTTGATCTTTACTGAGCCCATTTGCCTTTTTGCCTCTAAGATAACACATCTATGAGATGTCTGGGTAACCTGTAACTTCCCTTTTTCTGGAGGCTCTGGGGCACAACCAATTGTGGTGGGCGCCAGGACAGATGCCTCAAATTCCTTCGTTAACATGAACTCACCTAAGTACGAGTCCATCGTTTTACTTTTTATCCGATCCCAGGGGTTTCCCACCGCCTTGCTTTCTCCCGCCTCCTTACTCCATCACCAATGGGTTTCATGTAACCCGCCTATGTCCCTCCTTTGATTGCAATATATAAATAGGAATTCAACCCGCCATTCTTCGGAGCATTATCTCAATCCAGTGAGGTTCTGCTTCCCGGCATATGTCGACAGTTTGGCTCAAATAAACTCACTAAGATTCTTTACAGGTTTCAATGTGTTTTCTTTGTTAGCACACGGGAGGCCCGGAGCCGCCCCCATGGCCACTGACCTTCCCTCCCGCCTCCTCCCTTCACGCCCGCTCCTCCTCCCTCTGCTTCCTTAAGCCCGCGGACCAGTAAGGGAGGGGGTCAGACTCCTCCTGTGACGATGCCTGGGCCAGGGGTCGGGCGTGGCCAGTGTCCGAGGGCCCGAGGTCTGCGGCCCTCCTGCCTGCTCACTGAGGACCAGGTCCCGGTGAGGTGGCGCGGGCGGCACTGGCATTGCCTCCGCCGGTCGGGGCTGTCTCAGTGGCCCTCGGGCCGGCGTGTGTGTTCAGCGAGTTCCGTAGGGAACATGCCCGTGACAGAGCCGCTGGGACACAGGGAGGCAAATGCTCAGCTTTGGGAGAAAAGGCCCCACAGTTTGCCCAGGAGACCGCCAGGCACATGCCGCCGGCAGAGCCCGGGAGCGCCCAGCTCCTCGCCCATGTGCTCGGTGCTCTTGGCTACGGTGCCCGTGGGTGCGCACGCCTGCCCCTCCCTCTCCTCACCCCGAAAACAGGGGCTCGGGGCGTCGGTCTGCGAGCGGGCCTGGCCGGAGGGGGCCGCTGCGGGCCGCACCTGGCGCTGTGTCCTGTCCAGTCAGTGGGCGTGAGGGTCAGCGCCCCGGCCGCCCGGCCCTGCCCGAGTCGCCGGTCGCCTTGTGTGTGAGCTGCGCTGTGCGCCGTGGGCACAACCGGCCCCGCCACGGGGAGCTGGGCCGACCCCTTCTCCCACCAGAGCCTCTCCCAGGCCCAGGACACACTCAGGGCTGCCCGGGGCCCTGTGCACGTCGCCTGCAGAGCCGAGCCTCAGTTTCCCCACCTGTGGAACGGGGGTAACGATCGAGCCAGGTCTGCAGGGTGCCCGGGACTGTGGCGAGGGGCCAGCAGCTGGTGGGCGCACAGTAGGTGCTGGGAGATGGGGACCTGTCCGGGCCCTGGGGGGGGGGCCTACAGGGTTTCAGAGGCAAACTGCCTTCCTGTCCTGTGGGCACCCCAGGACCACCAGTGCCTCCAGGGGGCCTCAGGGGGGACCTTCACACCTGGCACCTCAATTTCCACATCTGTAAAATGGGGGTGCTGCCAGCACCGCCTCCCAGAGGCTGTGAGGTTAGCAGAAGCGGGTGCTCTCCGAGTCTGTGCCCTTCCTTCCCGCGCCTGCGCCAGGCCTCCCGGGGGAGGAGGGGAGGGCCTGTGGCACGTGGGCCTGTGGCACGTGGGCTTGGTGTGGTGGCTGCAGAGTTCCTCCCACAGCCTCACCCACGGCCCCACCCACAGCCAATGTGGGCAAACACACGCGGGGGGGGGGGGGGGGGGAAGCAGGCAGTGGGAGGCGCTGGGGAGCCAACCCAGCCCGGCTCCAGAGATGGCTTTTCTTTTTTTAAAATATATTTATTTTATTAATTTTTTTACAGAGAGGAAGGGAGAGGGATAGAGAGTTAGAAACATCGATGAGAGAGAAACATCAACCAGCTGCCTCCTGCACACCCCCCACTGGAGATGTGCCTGCAACCAAGGTCCATGCCCCTGACAGGAACCGAACCCGGGACCCCTCAGTCCGCAGGCCGACGCTCTATCCACTGAGCCACACCGGTTAGGGCCAGAGATGGCTTTTTGGAAGAACGGGCACCCAGGTAAGGCTGTGGTGAAGGGGAGCCGAGGGAGGAAGATGCCGGTGGGATCTGGGAGTAACTGGGAGGCAGCAGCCCAGAGCAGCGAGCGGAGGCCGGAGCCCGGAGGCCGTGCTGGGCTGGACCGCCCCGAGGCAGCGGCTCGCGTGGCGTCCTGCCCCAGGCTCGCTGCTGAGGTCTAGAGCCGCGTCCGATGTCACACCGTGAGGGGAGCTACTGGTGTCTAGTGGGCAGAGGGGCTCTGAACCCCCATGATGCACTGCACAGCCCCCCTGAGGGTCACAGTGCGGGGAGAGGCCGGACCCAGGCCTGGGCAGCCAGGGAGGGTAAGCAGGGAGCGCTGGGCAGGCAGCACGTTAGGAAGGCGTCCACTCTGCCCCCTCGGTGCAAGGATGGGCCCACTGGGCCGGGCCGCAGGGAGGGGAGAGGCGGGCAGCAGGGAGGGGAAGGGCGGGCCGCAGGGAGGGGAGGGGCGGGCAGCAGGGAGGGGAGAGACGGGCAGCAGGGAGGGGAGAGGAGGGCAGCAGAGAGGAGATGGCCAGGCAGCAGGGAGGGGAGAGGAGGGCAACAGGGAGGGGGAAGCAGGCAGCAGGGAGGGCATGGCCAGGCAGCAGGGAGGGGAGAGACGGGCAGCAGGGAGGGGAGAGGAGGGCAGCAGAGAGGAGATGGCCAGCAGCAGGGAGGGGAGAGGTGGGCTGCAGGGAGGGGAGAGGCGGGCAGCAGGGAGGGGAGAGGCGGGCTGCAGGGAGGGGAGAGGCAGGCAGCAGGGAGGGCATGGCCAGGCCGCAGAGAGGGGAGAGGCGGGCTGCAGGGAGGGGAGAGACGGGCAGCAGGGAGGGGAGAGGAGGGCAGCAGAGAGGAGATGGCCGGCAGCAGGGAGGGGAGAGGCGGGCAGCAGGGAGGGGAGAGGCGGGCAGCAGGGAGGGCATGGCCAGGCAGCAGGGAGGGGAGAGGCGGGCAGCAGGGAGGGGAGAGGAGGGCAGCAGAGAGGAGATGGCCGGCAGCAGGGAGGGGAGAGGCGGGCAGCAGGGAGGGGAGAGGCGGGCAGCAGGGAGGGCATGGCCAGGCAGCAGGGAGGGGAGAGGCGGGCAGCAGGGAGGGGAGAGACGGGCAGCAGGGAGGGGAGAGACGGGCAGCAGGGAGGGGAGAGGCGGGCAGCAGAGAGGGCATGGCCAGGCAGCAGGGAGGGGAGAGGCGGGCAGCAGGGAGGGGAGAGACGGGCAGCAGGGAGGGGAGAGGCGGGCTGCAGGGAGGGGAGCGGCGGGCAGGGTGCTCGGCCCTCTGGCCTGACCGGCCGGGCAGGTGGAGGGGCCCGCCCCGCCCTGCCCCTGCCCGGGGCAGCCCCCACCTCAGTGCCTAAAATGAACTTGGTGTGGAGAATGGAAATGTCACTTTGGCCGGCGGGGAATCTTTCTCTGGGATTGGATTTAAACTACATTATACAAGCAATTTCATGGGCACTTAGCGCCGCGCGGAGAGGCCCGAGAAAAGGGACCAGCTCTTCATTTTCCAGCCATAAATCAGCAGTTGCTATAATGAGCACAAAAATGTCACTTTTATGCAATTTTACAGATGAACAAAACTGGTGAAATTAACTGTGGTAACCTACTATAGTCAGCAAAAGCAGCTGCCGGGGAAAAAAATTATATCTGTATGTATTTTTGTGCCTCTTAAACTCTCTTCCCAAGCAAGTTTCTGCCATTGTGGTGTGAAAACTCATTTGTCCGCACCATTATACTTTCATTTGGAGTTTATCTTGAGTATCCAATGAGCCACCAGCTGTGAAAATGATTAAATCTACAAAATCTATCTAATGGATGGAATAAATTAGGTGTTTAAACCTTAAGCAGAGGGGGCGGGGGCAATGCCCGCTACAGTCCCCGC
This sequence comes from Vespertilio murinus, assembly GCA_963924515.1. Lineage (NCBI taxonomy): Eukaryota > Metazoa > Chordata > Mammalia > Chiroptera > Vespertilionidae > Vespertilio > Vespertilio murinus. The sequence continues at coordinate 2,826,975 of OZ004720.1, read as the reverse complement.
TCATTGAAGGAAGGGCCGGCCGCAGGCTTCTGGGTGGGCTGTCTCTCCAGCTCTTCCTGAGCCCATGGGGGGGGGGGGCACGTGGAGGCTGCCCGCGGGGCAGTGTGTGGCTCGTGCTGGGCCACTCTGGTCCGGAGCCCCTGGCAGCTCTGAGCGGGGAGGGTCCCGTTCCACAGACGAGGAAGCAGACAAGGGGTGGCCTTGGGAGGGCCGTCTCCGAGATCTTCATGTCCTCTGGCCCCTTCCCACTCCAAACGCGGCCGCCTGGACACCCTGCAAGGGGAGGGGTGTGGGGCCCGGGGGCGGGGCTTGGAGGGCGCTGGGCCTCCTCTGGCCATTCTCTCTTGGGTCACTCACTGGGGGAGGCCGCGGAGCCGCCCATGGGAGGCCGCCCCGCCGGCACAAGCCCGGGAGCCATGTTGGGAGTGGCCCGCCAGCCCTGGTCAAGCCTTCGGATGACGGCGCTGCGCCCGACCTGGGAGTGGCCTTGCGGGAGGCGAGGAGCAGGGCCCCCAGCTCAGCCACGCCTGGGCTCCTGGTGCGCAGAAGCCGTGGGAGCCGCTGCCATGGCTGACGCTTTAAGCCTCGAAGGTTTGGAGCGACCTGCTGCCCAGCAATAGATAACAAATACGCCCCCCTTTCACGGAGGAGGGAAGGAAGCCCAGAGGCTCCCGGACCACCGCTGGCAAGGGGCAGAGCTGCTCTGCTTCCCAGGTCCCCTCCTCCCGGGTCTGCCGCCTCTCCCTCAGCACCCAAGGCAGCCCTCCCCACCCCCCCCAGCAGAAGACTCAGCTCTCCCTCTCCTCCCGCAGCCTGAGGAGGAAGGACCTCGGTGTGGTTGTTAATCCTCCCCGAGGGCCTTTTCCCATTGACTGTCAGGTGGGAGGGAGGGGGAGAGAGAGAAGCATCGATTGGCTGCCTCCCGCCTGTGCCCTGACCGGGAGCCTGTGACCCAGGTACAGGCCCTTGACGGGAACCGAACTCACAACCCTTCAGTCTGCAGCCCGGCGTCCTCTCCACTGAGCCAGAGGAGGACGATCTCAATCAGCCTGAGGCCCAGAGAGACAGGTGGCCCCCCAGAGGGCACGTGGGCGGCAGCTGTCGGCCTGGCTTTGCCCGTGGCACCCGAGCCCGTCTGCCCGGCCTGCGCATGCTCTCCGGGGCCCTGGGAGTGAGATGCGGGGGCCCCCCAGGGCACGGGTCCCTGCGCACAGCGTGCTCCCGAGGCCCCGGCGGGCGGGTGGCTCACACGGCCTTTCCCACCAGGGCCCGCGGCCGTGGCTGGGTCCCGGAGCTGGGCCCGGCCCCGTGTTCGGTGTCACGGTGCAGCCTGTTTGGCAAATGCAGCGGCACAGGGAAAGGCCTCGGTGAGGGTGCCGCACAGCCAGCTGGCCGCAGCCGCTCCCAAGCAGTGGTGAGAAGGGGCAGCGCTCGTGGGGTGACTGCGGGGCGGGGAGGGGCCCCATGGCGAGGGGCCCCCCGAGTTCCAGGGCCTGGGCTTCGTCACCGCAGGCCCTGGATCTGACTGCGTGGACTGCCCCCCCCCCCGCCCCCCGTGGGCTCCCTGGGCTGCTCGCTGCTGCTGTGTCCGCGCCAACATGTGGCAGGCGCTCAGGGACGCGTGAATGGACAGAGGCTGTGGCACCGGGAGAGCCAGCCCTGGGAGGTCCCCGGAGAGCTGCCTTCCGAAGCCCCCCTCCCCCACGCCCGCCAGGCTCCCTGCCTCCTGGGCAGCGCCGTCCCGGGCCAGGCAGCCTCTTACCCCACCTCAGGCTCCCTCTGCCCCCTTCCCAGGAGCTGGTCTGAGTGAACTCGGAGCTGCTCAGGGTGCATTCACGCCCCAGCCACCTAGCTCGGCCCTCCCTCTGCGCCCTCGTGCCTCCTCCTCCCCTGCCCACGGCTCCCTCTGCGTGTCTTTCTGCAGTCTCTGTGGCACCCTTGGGAGGTGGGCCCTGGGTGTCAGGAGGAGGTTGGACATTCAAGGAAGGCATTCAATGTTGGACATATCAAGCAGGGGCTGCCACTGCAAGTTCCAGGGTTTTGCTGCCCCCTGGAGGACAGATTGGGCGGGGACAGAGCCAGAAGGCGCGCGGGAGAGGGACTGGGGGCTGAGAGCTGACTTGTGAGATGGTGTGTAGCTGGAGCGGGATGGATGCATGAAGGGCGGTGCGGAATCCCGTGGACGCCCTGTTCCAAGGCCTCCCAGCGGGTCCCCTGGGCTCCGCGTGCAGAAACGCAGGCGCCCACCCTGGGCACCCTGCCCCATCTGCCCACTGGCCCCCACCTAAGCCCGGAGGGATATGGGAGAGCCTGGCAGGAGCGGCCACGGCCTTCCTCCCGCAGGGCGTCCAGCGGGCGGTCACTGACGAGGGAGTGAAGCCAGTAAGGAGCGGCCTCGGAGAGAGCTGAGCTGCCGCTGCCGCAGGGAGACGTGAGCGCGGGCCGGCTCCCCGCCTCTGGGAGGCCGAGGGGGGCGGCGGGTGTGGGGGCGCTCTGCTGTGGAGCCCAGAGGGGAGCAGCTGGGGCCCGGGGCTGTGGGGGACCTGGCGGTGGGGTAAGGGGACCCGCCTCCCGTCTGTAAGGGGAGGGGGTGGAGGCTCTGCTCTGTGAGGCCCGTGGTTCCTGCTCATCGGGGCGGTGGAGGTGGTGGGTGGGGCAGGGGCCCAACGCCAGCCCAGAATTCCTGGTCCCCACACGGCTCTGTGGGAACCCAGGCATCGGCTATGGGTGTACCTCATCCCCCAGTTACTGTGCTGCCAAACGAGGTCCCCCTGACCCGCTGGGCACCCCCTGGTCCCCCCTGACCCGCTGGGCACCCTCCTGGTCCCTCCTGACTCGCTGGGCACCCTCCTGACACGCTGGCACCCTCCTGACCCGCTGGACACCCTCCTGATCCCTCCTGACCCGCTGGCACCCACTGGTCCCTCCTGACCCGCTGGCACCCTCCTGGTCCCCCCTGACCCGCTGGCACCCCCTGGTCCCTCCTGACCCCCTGGTCCCCCCTGACCCACTGGCACCCCCTGGTCCCTCCTGACCCCCTGGTCCCTCCTGACCCCCTGGTCCCCCCTGACCCGCTGGCACCCCCTGGTCCCCCCTGACCCGCTGGCACCCCCTGGTCCCCCCTGACCCGCTGGCACCCCCTGGTCCCCCCTGACCCGCTGGCACCCCCTGGTCCCTCCTGACCCCCTGGTCCCCCCTGACCCACTGGCACCCCCTGGTCCCTCCTGACCCCCTGGTCCCTCCTGACCCCCTGGTCCCCCCTGACCCGCTGGCACCCCCTGGTCCCCCCTGACCCGCTGGCACCCCCTGGTCCCCCCTGACCCGCTGGCACCTCCTGGTCCCCCCTGACCCGCTGGCACCCCCAGGAGAGGCTGCTCCGGCAGCGACTGCACAGTCGGGCTGTGAGGGGTGAAGGCAGCCCGCCGCAGGAATGGGGGAAGGGAAGTGTGCGGCACAGAGCGGGCGTTCAGCAGATGCCATTGGTCCTGCCGCCGCAGCCTTACCTCCTGCCTCCTTTTTTAAAAAAATGTATTTTTATTGATTTCAGAGAGGAAGGGAGAAGGAGAAAGAGAAACATCAGTGATGAGAAGGAATCATTGATTGCCTCCTGCATGCTCCCTACTGGGGACCGAGCCCACAACTCAGGCCCGTGCCCTTGACGAAGATCTAACCCAGGATCCTGAGTCCACAGGCTGATGCTCTATCCACTGAGCCAAACCAGCTAGGGCCGCCTCCTCCTCTAAGGCTCAGGAAGTCACAGTGGGGGTGGCCTGTGTGGAGGGGGAGGGGGAAGGGTCCCAGGGGGTGTTTCTCCCCCCCCCACACACAGGGCCTGGCCCGCCCCCCCCCCCCCAGCAGAGGCCTGGCCCGCCCACAGGGGGGAGCTGCCTGGCAGCTGGCCTCAGAGGTGGCAGCCTACTGTGCGCTCTGTTAACGGGACACTAATTAGCTGTGGTGCCCGGAGAATCCCCACGGAGGCCGCCCAGGTGCTGGGCCGGGCGCTGCGGCTGCTCCCGGCCTCCCTCCGGGGAGGACAAGGGGTGGAGGCTGCCCCACTTGATCTGCCCCAGCCCCGGCCCACCGGCCCGGAGGCAGCCGAGGGTCTTGGGTGTCAGAGTCGGGTGTGGACCCAGGAACCCCAGTTCCCAGCTGGGGCCCCGGGGAAGGGACCCAGCTCCGGCCTCGGTTTCCCCTCAGGGAGAGCTGGGAGGCCGGGTCCGTAACGGGTGCAGGAAGACAGTTCAGCACGTACGTGGATCTGATCTTTTCAATCTTGCTGAATTCTTATTCTCTTGGGGGTTTCTACGCAGCTAGTTTTACTTCTTGCTGATCCTTGTGACTTGGTATTTCTGCTCCCTGCCTTGCTGAGCCGGCCAGGACCCTGCAGGGCGGATGGAGGCAGTGACGGGGTCTCTGCCACCCTCGGATGCCACCACCCCTCGGGGCCTGCGGCGGGCTGAGGCTGGACGCCGCCGAGGTGGGTGAGGGAGTCGCCTCCTGGTTTGCTAAGCGCCCATTTGTATGTCAGTGGGGGGGGCTGACGCCCCCGCCCTGCCCTGCGTTTCCACCCTCAGTCCCCTCCCCTGTCCCCTCCCTATACTCCTCTGGCGTCCACCCCCCCCCCCCAGGGGCCTGGGCCTGCCCTCACCCCTGCCGCCTAATTGTATCTGCTGCCTGACCAGAGGTTTGTTGTTAATGCTGCTGGGCTTTAAATTGCTTTGTTCCTTCCGTATTCGATTAGTGCGAGCGGAGCTGCCGCACCTGCGGGAGTGCTCACGGGCCGCCGCGGCAGCCTGTCAGGGTCAAGGGCGGGGTCAGGGCCGCCGTGGAGGGCGGCAGGCCGGCCGCTGTGGAGAGGAGCGGGGGTTAGCAAGCCCTTCGAAGCTGCTTGGGGAGAGAGGTCGGGAGCTCTTGTCCCCTTGTGGGTGTGGGAGTGGGTGTGGGTGTGGGTGTGGGTGTGGGGAGGGGTCTCCCACCATCTGGGGGTGGGGGCAAAGAGTCCGAGTCGACACCAGGCCCGAGATGGCCAGTTACCCACTTGCCTGAGACCGTGCCCATGACCCATGCAGGGCACAGCCAGAATTTGATCCCCAGACCACTGTGATCTCAAAGCCTGTGCCCTGCGGGCTCATGGGGGGAGGGAGGCAGAAGGGGCACCCTACCCTCACCCACAGAGGCACAGCCTGCGTGCAGAGGTGGCGTGGCTCACACGAGGCGTGGCACTGACCTGGGGTCGTGGCCTCGGCTCCCCGGCTGGGACGGCAGGTCCCTGAGTGTCACCCTGCCCCCACCGCCTCTCTGGAGCTCTCAGCCCGTACTTGTAGCAGCTCATGACAAGTTTGAGGATCAGCACCACGATGAGAAAGTCAAGTATTTATTAGTGGGTCCTGAGCAGCTGTCCGGTGAGCAGGGCCGTGTGGAGCCCTGGGACGCCGAGGCCTGAGATGGGAGGTGGGGCGGGGGGGGAACGTCTTCCCTCCCCCAATATCTCTCCTGCTTCCCCAGGTCCCTTTCTCCCACCACCCGGGACAGGCCACGGCCCACACTCCAGCCTCAGAGCTGCCGGGCCCTGCGGCCCCTCCGCCCGCCCGGCCTCAGGTCCCGGGAGCTGCGGCCACTTCCGGTCTGCGCGTGGCGCCCAGGGCTCTGGTGGCCATCCAGTGCGGCCCGAGGCGTTAGGCTGCTCTGCCCGTCTCACAGGAAGTGGGGAGGCGGGCCTCGGGCGGGCCACGTCTTCCCGGCCCGGCTCCTGACATTGTCACACAGGCCGTCAGAGCTGGGCGGCCTCTTCGTCCGTCTGGCCTGACCCTTGACCTTCAGCGGGAGGCACCCAGGCCCAGCACCCTGGCCGCCTGGCCCAGCCCAGACCCGGGCCTGCCCGCCAGGGGGAAGGCAGGGACCTCCGGCAGCGGTGCCGGCTGGCCTGGCGCAGGGCGCCGGTTCAGTGCTCCGCCCTCCCCGCCGCCCTCCGGTGCGCCCCCCGCGCCGTCAGTGCCGTGGCCGAGGGCAGAGGCGGCGGGGAAGCAGCGCCCTGCTGGCCTCCCTCGTCTGGCTGCCGGGTGAGCATGCCAGTCCTGCCACCAGCCCAGGGCCAGGCAGGACGCCTGGCAGCGGGCAGCAGCATCAAGGGTCCAAGTGCACAGATCCTGTGAGCCAGCAGTCCGTCCTGACACACACACACATACACACACACACACACACACACACACACACACACACACACACAACGTGTTCATTACAACACGGTCCGCACAGCGAGGGACACACTGCCTCGGTGTCCACCGACCGAGAGGGGGCGGCACAGCTGTTCCCGCTCTGCCTGTCGTACCAGAATACACGTCAATGGGCTAAGCCCTCAAACAATGTCACAGGCACTCAGATGGGATCACTCCCAGAGCGTAACCCAACTCCACAGTGCGTGAGTCACAGCGAAGCAAAGTAAGTCAGAAAGGTTGACATAAAAGGACCGGCCAAGGTTTCGAGGAAAATGTGAATTAAAAGAGCAGAGGCTCCTATCCGAACAGAAGAAACTGGACCTGCCCCCAGGGCATTAAACACAGTAAAGGAAGACGCAGGTCACTGTGGAGGTGTAAGGTATTAACACCCACGTGCTAACTAACACTGCCATTCATCAGGCCAGAGCTGTGGGTGCCACAAGAAGAAACAGACTGGAACACATCAGCAGTGGGCATCTAATTCGTGTCTTTCTCCGTGGCAGGGAAGGAAGGGCACAGAAGACCTAACTAACACTAGTAACGGGGTGGATGTAATTGGTACACACCGGACTCTGAATCCCGAGAACAGACATCTTCTTTTCCCCATAAAGTGTCAAAACTCACGAAAAATGACCAGAGCGTATATTGCAAAGAAAACTTTGATCATCCTATACGATAATCCTATAAAATAAAGGGTAATATGCAAATTGACCCTAATGGTGGAACAACCAGGAACCACTGGTCATTATTTTTTTAAAAATTTTATTTTATTAAGGTATTATCTGTGTACATAGCTTACCATTGCCCCCCCCCCCACCTCCCATTTATGCCCTCCCTCCCCAGAGTTCTGTGTTCGTTGGTTGTACTTATGTTCATGCATACCAGTCCCTCGGTTGTTCTCCTATCTCCCCCCAGGTCTCCTTCCCCTCCCCGCTGTCTTTTGACAATTTGCTTGTTTTATGGTGACCATCTCAGGACCCCATGAATAGAATCCGCTCCTCATTTGGCAGTCTGCTTGTTTTATGGTGACTATCTGAGGACCATATGAATAAAGTCCGCTCCTCCTCTGGTTTTCACCGCCCCTTCCCCTGGGTCCCACTGCTTCCCTGGGACACTCGGCTCACCCGGGGCACTCGGCCCCCTGGGACACACGGCTCACCCGGGACACCCTTCCCCTTTGGAGGTTACGGCTTACCCAGGGCACACGGCCCCCTGAGACACTCGGCTCACCCGGGGCACTCGGCCCCCTGGGACACTCGGCTCACCCGGGGCACTCGGCCCCCTGGGACACTCGGCTCACCCGGGGCACTCGGCCCCCTGGGACACTCGGCTCACCCGGGGCACTCGGCCCCCTGGGACACTCGGCCCCCTGGGACACACGGCTCACCCGGGACACCCTTCCCCTTTGGGGGGTACGGCTTACCCGGGGCACACGGCCCCCTGAGACACTCGGCTCACCCGGGGCACTCGGCTCACCCGGGGCACTCAGACCCCTGGGACACTCGGCTCACCCGGGGCACTTGGACCCCTGGGAGACACGGCTCACCCAGGACACCCTTCCCCTTTGGGGGGTACGGCTTACCCGGGGCACACGGCCCCCTGGGACACTCGGCTCACCCGGGGCACTCGGCCCCCTGGGACACTCGGCTCACCCGGGGCACACGGCCCCCTGGGACACTCGGCTCACCCGGGACACCCTTCCCCTTTGGAGGGTACGGCTTACCCGGGGCACACGGCCCCCTGGGACACTCGGCTCACCCGGGGCACTCGGCCCCCTGGGACACTCGGCCCCCTGGGACACACGGCTCACCCGGGACACCCTTCCCCTTTGGGGGGTACGGCTTACCCGGGGCACACGGCCCCCTGAGACACTCGGCTCACCCGGGGCACTCGGCTCACCCGGGGCACTCAGACCCCTGGGACACTCGGCTCACCCGGGGCACTTGGACCCCTGGGAGACACGGCTCACCCAGGACACCCTTCCCCTTTGGGGGGTACGGCTTACCCGGGGCACACGGCCCCCTGGGACACTCGGCTCACCCGGGGCACTCGGCCCCCTGGGACACTCGGCTCACCCGGGGCACACGGCCCCCTGGGACACTCGGCTCACCCGGGGCACTCGGCCCCCTGGGACACTCGGCTCACCTGGGGCACTCGGCCCCACTAGGGTGTTGGGGTCGCATATTGGAGGCGCCGCGCCAGCTCCTTGCTAGCATGGCGGGCAGGCTGGGATAGCTGCAGTTGGGCTGAGATGGTTGCAGGCGGGGGGACCACCTTCAAAGGTGTCTCGTTTGGTGTGGGAGCGGAGCAGCTGCAGACATGGAGGCTAAGTTCTGAGGTCGCCCACTCCCTGAGCCCAAGGCGTGGTGAGCTCTGTTCTCGGTGGATTTCCTTTATTCGCGGCGGCAGTGGTGGGTGGTGGTGCCAGGTGCAGCAGTGATGGTCGCTCCTGTGGTTCAATTACCACTGTCGTTTTAAAGTTCACATGGCGGTGGTGGCGAGAGCTTCGGCTCGATCATGCGGCATCGGAGGAAGGGCTCGCCTGGGCGGCTAATGGAAGGCGCCGTGCCATTTCCTCACCAGCGCACTCCATCTCCCTCCCAGCATGGTGGGTGTGCTGGGAAGATTGTGGGCGGGCTGTGATGGCTGCATGGGGAGAGTCCGCCCTCAATGGTGTCCTCTTTGGTGCGGATGTGGAGCTGCTGTGGATGCAGAGGCTAATTTCTGAAGCCACAATCTCTATGAGCCCGGTGTGTAGTGAGCTCTGATTTCGGTGGATTCCCATTCTTGCGGGTGGCGGCGGGTGCAGCAGTGATGGTAGCTCCTGTGGCTCAATTTCCCCTGTAGTTTTAAAATCCGCATGGCGGTAGTGTCTGATGCTTTGACCTGGCCATGCGGCAGCGGAGAGAGGATTCTCCGGGTCTGCCAATGGAAGGCGCAGCGCCAGCACAGCGCGCATGAAGGCCTGGCAGAGCAGGCCGCGGGCGGTGGCAGCGGTGGAGGCCACGGGATCCGTGGGTGTGGCGCAAAGGCAGGGCCGAGCTGGTCGCTGGCGGTGGCGGAGAGTCCCGCTGGCGCGTGCTAAGGCAGGGCCAAGCCGGTCGTGGGCGGCGGCAGAGAGTCGCTGCGATGTCTTAGTCATTCAGACTTAGTGGAATGCTTCCCCTGAGCCAGGACAAGCAGCACCACCACAAATATTGGCCAGCTCAGTGCTGCCCCTCTATAGGTGACAGTAGGGGCATCCTCTCCTCGGTAGGCCTTTGCTCTTGGAGGTCTTAACCATGGAAGGCAGCACGGTACAGAACTGCTCCACCTTCTCAGTCCTCCGCTCCACTGGTCATTATGATGCGCCCTGACCACCAGGGGGCAGACGCTCAATGCAGGAGCTGCCCCCTGTGGTCAGGGCGCTCCCACAGGGGCAGCTCTGCTCAGCCACAGCTGGGCTGACAGCTGTGAGTGCAGGGGTGGCGGCGGCGGGAGCCTCTCCTGCCCCCTCGGCAGTGCTAGGGATGTCCTAAGCGGAGCGAGCCTAAACCAGCAGGTGGACATCTCCTGGGGTCTCCCAGGCTGCCAGGGGGATGTCCGACTGCCAGCTTAGGCCCAATCCCCTGGGGAGCGGGCCAAAAGTCGGCAGGCGGACATCCCCCAAGGAGTCCCCGACTGCGAAAGGGGGCAGGCGGGGCTGGGGACTCCCCCGAGTGCACGAATTTTCATGCACCGGGCTCTAGTAATGCAATAAAACTAGAAAAAACAAAACAAAACACAAAAGCACCTACTATCTGGGTGGAAAAGTGGAACTCAACTGAGCCTTAGGTCAAAGAAGAAATCAAGCCCAAATTATAAAATGCCCAGAGAAAAGACTACACGTTAGAACCTGTAGAAGACAGCTAAAGCAGCGTGCAGAGCATTCAGAGCCTTAGTTTTTCCTCGTTACCAGTATAAAGATTTAAGCTTCTAAATAAATTAAAAAGCAAGGAAAGTAGGAAGGTTTTAATAAAGATAAATGCATAAATTAATGAGTTGGAAACCAGAAAGGGGTGATTACTAATAAATCCTAAATATGGCTCTTTGGGACAAGGAGGCAAATAACCCCATTTGCTAACTAACCTAATCAGAAAAAAGAAAAGAAAAAAAAAAGGGCACAAAATACACAAGTTAAGAAATAAGGGTGAGTTAATCGTTTTAAAGGAATTGTAAATTATTTTGTCCAGCTTCATGCAAATAAATTTGAAGACCTAGGTAAAACGAAGACTTTTCTAGAGGAATATAATTTATCAAACTCATTCAATAAGCAGAACAATTAAAACATAAATTATTACAGAGGAACCAGAGAACATTACCACAGAGCTATCCACCCACTGAGATAGATGCACGAGCCACGACTGTTTAGTGGGAGAGCAGCGATCTTTTAAGAACAGAGCTTCCATCTCTAGCAGAACGGTTACAAAACATAAAGAAGGGAAGGCTTCATTCTCTTTACGAACCTTCATTCTCTTAACACTGACAGCAAAGCCCAACCAAATCTGCTCCAACTGAAGACCACTCTCACTGATGACGTTGAGGCAAAACTCCTACGCAGGAGAGCTAGTCCAAGCCCTGAGCAGTATATTAAGAAGAAATATGCACCATAAACAAGTGGGATTCAGCTAGAATGCAAGGATGGCTCGACATGGAGAAATCCGTATCGTTATACACATTGATGGACCACAGGAAATACCCATGCGATCATCTTCATAGATTTGGTAAACTTCAACTTCCATTCTTGACTTTTAACATTCTTAATAAAATAAGAACAGACGGACACGTATCGAACGTGGTATCTGCCCAGCCCAGCACTGTCCGAGTGGAGAAATCTTAGAAGCTTCTCATTTTTTTAACGAGAAATGGAACTAAGCAAGAACGTGCTATGACCATTTCTGTTTTTCATTGTTCTAGGGATGGTAGCCAACCCTACTATACAAGACAAAGAAATTGAGGTATAAGACTCCCAAAGCAGGAAGTAAAATCACCATTTGCGAATGATAACTAGGATCCCGGGAAAACCTGAGACTGAATTAAAGCCCATGAAGAGCAAAAGGTTTCCGTACGGCGGCAGGAGTCAACAGCTCTAGACAAGTAACCCGTGTTTATGAAAGAAACAACGTGACAAAAAGGTTATCTGTCCAGAAATAAACTAAGAAAACGCGTGGGATTTAAAGGAAGCAAAGATTAAAGCATGCCCGAGGGAGGGGCACACAGGAAGTGGGAACACACCGAAAGGTACAGGCCGTGCTCTGGGAGGGGGAGACGCCGCCATTTCATATATATATATATATATATATATATTTTTTTTTTTTTAATTGTTTTTTTACAGAGAGGAAGAGAGAGGGATAGAGAGTTAGAAACATCAATGAGAGAGAATCATCGACCAGCTGCCTCTTGCACACTCCTTACTGGGGATGTGCCCGCAACCAAGGTATGTACCTTGACCGGAATGGAACCTGGGACCTTTCAGTCCGCAGGCCGACGCTCTATCCACTGAGCCATCTCTGCCGGCACTGATTTACAAACGTAACGCAGTCCCAGGAAGAGCACAGATGGGATTACTGTTCTCGCCTGGATAACCTGCCTCCGTAGTTCAGACAGAAACACGAGGAGAGCAGCCCCGGAGCCCCGTGTGGGGGAGGGAGAGGCACGAGGAACAGCTGGCATCGGCGAGCGTGGGAGTGCGTTACACGCCAGCCACGCCGTGGCTGCCCCTCGCCATGCTTTTCTCAACGAAAGAAGCCAGTCTCCAAAGGCCGCCTAGCGTGGATCCCCTCCTCGCGAAAGCCCAGACGGGTGTGTGTTGTGTGTGTGTGGGGGGGGTGTCCAGAGAGGGGAGGGTGGAGGGGCAGGCAGTGACTGCTCATGGCCGAGAAGGGGTTTCCTGGTGAAGTGACAAACTCTCTAAAATGGACGGTGGGGATGGTTGCAAACTTCTGTAACATCCTAAAACCCCTACTGTGCGCCCTGCAGATGGGGGTGGAGGTGGGATTGTGTGGTATGTGAATTACATCCCAATAGAGATGTTAAAACATTTGAAACGTGAGGTAACATACAATAACTAAAATAGTGCCGCACCGACGCAGACTGACTTCGGATCCACATCTCGAACTTTCCACCAGAGGAATGACAAAACAATCAGACACCATCTATTTAAAAAATTAAACCATGAAAAAACTAGAAGAAACTCTCCAATGCCACACGAGGAGGACGTTCTAAGTACGACACGACCTCCAACGGCCGTGGGGACAAAGGAGAGCAGGACAAATTTCCTCCCGAAGATCATCCCTCTGCGGCGGGATCAAAGGCAAATGACAAATGGGGGAAACGCTGCGATTCGCAGGACAGACATGCCCACAGCAATGACCGCAGGACAACCCGACTGGGAAAATGGACCAGAAACACACCGATGAGACAGACGGCCAAGTCACCAACCACACGCCTCTGACCCAGCACCGCCACCTCTGGAAATGGGTCCTGTAGCCACACTCCGCGGCCCACACGCCATTCTGCATCGCTGCACGCTTACGGGCGTTGCCGGGCCTCGCTCTACGAGGCGTCGGGTCAGGTGACGTGGGACCATCCTCACCGTGGCAAGGGGAAGAGGAAGCTCTAATGCTGACGTGCAGGCTGTGTTGCTGAATGGAAAAGCGAGGGGCAGGTCTGTGTGACGTATGCGTGTGCACACGCGTGTGCTGGGACGCGCACAGCACAGCTCTCGGAGGGACACACGGGAAGCTGACAGCTCTGGGTGCCTCTGGCAGGGTGGCGGGTGCTGTGGGGGGAAGGGAGGTTTTGGTCTGTGGACCCCTGCATCCCTTTTGAATGCTGGACCCCAAGAATGGATGCGCCAAAGACAAACACGTCCTAGACAAGGAGAGAGCAGCGGTGTGCGCACAGTGACAGCTGGAACTGACCCTGTGCTGCCGGAGCGACAGGGAGGGGAGGGGCTGTGGCGAACCGGAGACGTGTCCCCTTTAAGAGGCAACGGTTCATTCTAGCCCACAGCTCTGTCCGGGACACAGGCCTCTGACTCTGGATCCTCGGCTGTTTTTTCCCCCCGAGAGACACCGGAAGTCCATATTTTTATTCAAACCTCCCTGTTTTTAAATGTTTCCAAATACTTCAAACTTAAAACACCCAACCCTGGGGTGGCCAGAATAACCGATCCTGTCCCAGGAGTCACGAGGACAGATGCCCAGTCCAGGCCCTGACCGGCCACCCCTCCGGGCCACAGCGGCCAGGCGGCTGGCCGGCCCAGGACCGCTAGCTCCCATTACCCCGGGGTCTGCGGAGCAGGAATGGACGGTGGCCACAGACATGCACACGGCAGCGTCACAGGAGGGGCCTGGGTTCGGGCCGTGGCGCTGGCAGTGGTGGGAGAAGGCTGTGGGAGTGGCCACACCCGGTGGGAGTTGGCCAGACAGGAGGAGAGGTGCCACTGCCAGGGAGGGGCGCCAGGGGGCAGCACAGCCCGGGCAAAGGCCTCTGGGGACACGGAGAGTTCAAGACAGGGTCGGGGCGGGGGCAGGCTGGGCTGTGGGCGGCATTCCCGCCCGCCCGGCAGCTCCTGCACAGGCCTGAGGCGGGAAAGCTGAGTCCACACAGAAAGGAAGCCGTGGACTCGGTGGGCGGAGGGGGAGAGGCGGGGGGCAGGGCGTGGGGGGACGTGCAGGGCGCGGTGCCCACTCACACTTGCGCAGCTCCAGGCTCTTGCTCGGACAGGCCAGGTGCTGGCCCGGGGGGTTCTGGGTCCTCTGCAGACAGGCCAGCATGGCTGAGCTGGGGCCCGGCGGCGCTCTCCGTGGCAGGGTCCCTGCGAGAAGGGAGGGGAGGTGCTGGTCACTCACTGCTCCGTGCCCGCAGCCTCCCCCATGCGCTGGGGGTCGCTGCCCGCAGCCTCCCCGCCCCCCGGCCCCCGCAGACCACCAGACACAGCAGACCGCTCCTCCCGACAGCTGGAGCTGGAGCGAGGCCCCGCAGGGGCTCCTGGCTCACGGGAAAAGAAGGGCCAGTCCCTGAGGGATGGAGCTCCACCGAGAGGAACTGGAGCAGACCTGCCCAGGCCCTGCCCAGAGCGCAACCCCTCCTCCAGGGATGCCCCAGCCCTGCCCAGAGCGCACCCCTCCTCCAGGACCTGCCCAGAGCGCACCCCTCCTCCAGGGCTCCCTGGCGCCCTCGGGCCTCTGGGTCCTTCCCCTCGCTCCCCCCCTCTGCAGGCTGTCCTTCCAACCACCCCCAGCCCGGAGCGCACGGGGCGGGCACCATCTGCCGTCCTTGCCCCGCGGGGAGGGGCCCAGAGCGGGTTCCAGCTGACGAGGGTGCCTGCCTGGTCTGGGCTCCCCGAGCCCGCCTGAGGGCGATGGGCGATGTCTAGGGCGCGTCCCCGGGAGGCTGAGGGAGGCTCCGGGCCTGACCTCGCTGGGCCCGGCCTCGGTCTCAGACCCCCCCCCCCCCCGGGAGCCCTGAGCGGCGCCCCCACACGGACAGGGCAGCTCCGAGGGCGGCCACGTGGAAACATCTCTTCTCCACAAACCCGGTCCTGGGAACCCAGGCCCTGCCGGGCGCTGAGGGCAGGGTGGGGTTCCCCCACAGGCTCCACCCTTCCCCCCTTCCCCATGGGAGCCGAACCCTGGGCCCCGGATGTCCACCAGCCCTGGCCCCCGTCCCCACCAGCTCCTATCCCACCAACACACACACCACACACACACACCATACACACACCACACACATACCACATACACACACACACCACACACACACACACACCACATACACACACACACCACACACACCACACACACACACACACACCATACACACACACACACACACACCACATACACCACACACACATACACACACACACCACACACACACACACACCCCACACATACACATACACAGAGTCCCAGGCTCAATCCTCATGCTGGCTTTTAGAGAGGAGGGAGAGAGAGAGAGAGTGTGTCTGTGTGTGTATGTGTGTGTGTGTGTGGGGGGGTATTTGAGGGAAGAACAGAAGTTACTTAATACTAAACAGGTGTCTGAGCCGCATTCTGCCGCTTCCCCAATAATGAAGCATTCATGAGGACGCCTCTTCCCCGGCTTCTGAGGATCCTCATTTCACAACAAGCTCCTTGTTAGGGCGCAATTATCCCCCCCCCTCCCCCGGCGGCCCGGCCGCGCAAATGAGAGACAATCAGCCACCACCTTTCATTACGCTCCATTTTACCCGCCAAGGTGCCCTCAAAGAGATGATTCACACTGAAAGGGGCTTTTATTCAGTTTCAAAACCAATTTTCTCCTATTACTGTCTAAAATGAGAGAGAGAGAGAGAGAGAGAGAGAGAGAGAGAGAGAGAGAGATGGGATGGGGGAGGGGAGGTGGCTCTCCCCCTCCCCCCTCCCCTGCCTCTCCCCCTGCCCCCCTCGCCCCTCGCCAGCTTTATAAAAAAAAAAAAAAAGCCGAGCGTCCACCCCCGTTGGTGTCGGTGACGGTAAGTAAGCGCGCCGTCACCCCCAGCGGAGCCACAGGGTAAAAGGGAAGGAGGGGACCATCGCAGGATAAAGCCCTTCCCTGCGGGACGGGGCCGCCTGGGGCCTTGGGACGTGAGTGGGGGAGGGGGGCAGCCTGATGGGCCCTCAGGGCACCCTGCCACCCGGGCACACTCTGCCCGGCTCAGACACCAGGACGTCCAGACACGCCTCCCCATCCCACCGCGTGCCTCCCCTCCCTGTCCCACCACACTCCTTCCCTCCCCGTCCCACCGCGCGCCTCCCCATGTCACTGAGTACGTTTTCTGTAGACAGCACACCGCTGTCCCGCCCTCAGCCACACCACGTGACATGCCCTCCTGTGCCTCTCACGTACACACTTGCAGTCCACGGACACACACCCTCTCTCGCACACACATGTAGTCCACAGACACACACCTTCTCGCACACACACATGCAGTCCACGGACACAGCCGTGTGCACCCCTGGGGGGTAAGAGGCCTGTGCATCACCCCCCCCCCCCCCACACACACACACGTGCACACAGCCTGCCTCTGCCCACTCCAGGCCAGAGCAGGGTCCACGTCTTGCCACCTGACGCAGGGCCGGGGCAGACGGAGACCTGGGCAGGCCAGCTGGCCGCAGGGCCCAGCCTGGCCCTGCACAGACAGGGAGAGCCGAGCCAGAGCCGCAGCAGCCTGCCGGCCGCCTCCCACCGCGGGAGGCAGGCCTGGGCCAGAGAAGAGGGGGCCGCGACCCCGTGCCCGAGAGAGCCAGCTGGAGTCCCCAGCCGGTGCCACTGTGACCCCAGGGAACGGCTGCCCTCTGACACACGTCCCAGCATGCTTTGCAGCTGACACCCAGGCTGGGCACTTCAGTTGTTGGCAGGGAGGGCAGCGAGGCTCTGTCTCCAGGGGGCGCTTACGGCGATGCCCAGGCCGTCTGGGAGCCGGAGGGTCACCTGCCCCCACGGGGGGCCACAGGATTCCCCTGGAGGCCTCAGCTAGCCCTGTCCAGAGCAGCTGCCTGGACTCACCCCTAACTTCTGGAGTCCCAGATCCCTACCTCCCCTTGAACCCTCCCGTGCCCGAGGGCCCACCACGTGCTTCCATCCCACCATCAGCTACACACAAGACGGAGGTCCCTCCTCGGCCTCACCCTCTCTGGCCTTGGACTAGAGCCGACCCCCTCGGCTGGCCTTCTGCCCCCAGGCTGCCTCTCCTCCCTCCGAAGCCTCCCTCCACCCTGGCTGCCTCACCCCTCCACCCGCTGCCTGTACCGGCCCCTCAGCCCCAGCACAGCCCCCACCCCCACGTGAGCTCCCTCTCCGCCCCCCCCCCCCCCGTGTCCTCCCTCACAGCCCGTCACGCGGAGCTGAAACGGCCAATTTTCACGTCTCTCTCTCTCCACCGGATTCTGAGTTTCTCAGGGGCAAGGACCAAGTCTGACTTGTTTCTTTCTTCCCAGGGCTTGGCAGAGAGTAACCATTTAATAAACAGGCGCGGACGGAAAGGCTGAGCCATGAATCGGTTATTGTCGGAGGACGCCCCGAGGCCCGGCGGAGCCAAGTGCTCGCACAGCGAGCGGCGGACAGAGCCGGGAGGAGCCTGAGACACTCACGGCCCTCGGACCCCACCCTGCTATCCAGCACCCACCGTCCACAGCACCGACTGCCCACCACAGAAAGCCAGAGCCCCCACCCAAACCAGTGCCCCCAGCACAAGGTCTTCTGTGACTTTAATAATAAAGATGGGAGGGAGGGGGTATGTGAAAGCCTCCATGATCAGCGTGCTTTGGCACCAGCCCCGTGTGGGGCAGATAAGACTCCTTATCTCAGAGGCACCCCGGGAAGAGGTCCCTCCACCAGATAGCGCCCCCGCTGTGGATGGGCCCTTCCCAGCCGAGGCTGTAGATAAAGGAAGTGTGGGGGGCGGGGCGGGAGGGGAGGAACTTTCCCCGTCCGAGGAGGAAGTGAGTCTGTGTGCTCCCCGCAGACAAAGGCTGTCTCCGTGTTTTATTAAAAGGATGGGGAGCTGGGGCCTTTGGCCCTGGCTGTCTTTGTCATCTGCCCTGCCGGCCTGGCTCAGGGGACTTTAGGGAGCCGCCCCCCCCCCCCCCCCCGCCAGTGGGAGGGGGCAACTCCAAACAGCAACGCTCACATGAGGACTAAGAACAGCGGTGGGCAGGTCCCCGAGCCGCCTGGCGCCTCCAGTCACACCTCACGTCCTCCTGGCAGCCCTTCGGGGCTCTGTTTCCAGCCCGGGTACAGATTGGGGTGGTCACAAAGAGGGGACGTGACCTGCAGGGGGTCCCACAGCTGTTAGGTGGCAGAGATGAGGTGTCAATTCCCCCAGAGGGCGCCCCCCCCCCCCGCTGGGCGGGAAGGAGCAGAAGGAAGGCCTGCTGCTCCCCAGCGCCCACATCTGCCCCAGGAGGGCTAGAGCCAGAGAGAGGGAGGGGGGAGGGAGGGAGAGGCCACTCACCCATAGGCGCTCAGAGAACGGCTGTGGGGCTGGCACCGGGCAGAGCCATACTGAGGTGAGAAAGCGCCAGCCCCGCCTCATTCCCTCCTTCAGGCAGCAAACCCTCCCTGAGCATCTTTTGGGGGCCAGCCCTGGGCCATGCACACAAAAGGGGTTCTAGATGCAGTCCCCTTGAGGGAGGTCGAACCTTGCGTGGGGATGAGACGGAAAGCCAGGAGAAGGAAACCTGCGGATATCCCGCCAAATGGGAGCATCCAGCCCGAACGAGCCTCCCTCCCACGTCCAGCCGCTCACACGGGTCCGGCCTCTCCGCGGCTCCGGCATTCCCGGAGGCGGCAGGCGGGCACCTGCCCGGGCACCCCACAGACCAGCTGTCGCCCCTGGCCGGGCTGGGCCGGCCCCGGAGCTGCAGCGTGTGCGTCTGTGGGCTCCACAGCAGGTGAGGCTGACCCCAGCCTTCTCCTTCCAGCCTCACCCCCTCCACCCCCCCGCCCGGGTGCTGTCCACTGTGGACTCGGTGGCTCCACTCAAGGCCCGAGACTGGCTGTGGCTGGGAGGGGAGGTCATGCCTCCTGGGGACTCAACGCTGAGAGAGGAGGGCTGACCCCAGAGGCCTCGGAGCAGCACCTGCCAGGCAGCGGCCAACTCCGGGGTCTGCGCGGCGGAGTGACCTGGGGGACCACTGTCTGGCCCTCTGGGCCCCGCCTCCCGCCCTGAATCTCACTGCGGAGTGGGCCGGCGGGTGGTAAGAGGGCCTCCGGCGTGGATATGGGCGTGTTACCGTTTGGGTTTCACACACAATCCAGTGCACTGGCTTCCATGCAAAACACAGGGCTCGGTCCTCGGTCCCTCGGCACACAAAGGAGGTCCTAGATGCAGACCGTCCTAGAGGGATTCCGAATCCTGGGTGGGGCGGGACAGGAGCTGGAGAAGCCCAGCCAGTCACCTAAAGTGCTGGGTAGACAGGGCTCTGCGTTCCCTAAAAATATAGCCCCAGAGCTTTACAACCTTTAAAAAAAATATATATATATATATATATTTTGATCTCAGGGGGGGAAGGGAGAGGGAGAGATAGAAACATCAATGATGGGAGAGAATCATTGATCGGCACGCCCCCTACTGGAGATCAAGCCCGCAATCCGGGCCTGTGACCTGACTGGGAATCGAACTGTGGCCTCTGGTTCACAGGTCAATGCTCAACCACTGGGCCTCACACCCTTCATGGAAAGGGGACAGGACACTCCACAGTTCCCACCTCCGGCCCCTTGCGGCACCTGAAGCCTCATTCTCCTCCACGCTGGCGTGGCACACACCTGCCCACACGCAGGGAAGGGTCTGAAGTGGTGGCAGGAGGCGAGGCCCAGGTGGTGAGTAAGGCTGGGAGCTGGGCGGCTGGGGTCAGAGTCGGGCTACGCGGCCCTCAGTGGGCCCCAGGCCCTGAGCCAGGCCAGCATTAGCCTCAAGGCAGCGAGCGAGGGGCGGGGCTGGCTGCCCGTGGCTGGGACAGACGGCGGAGGGACCCCGGCCCAGGAGGCCACAGGGACACGCGTGAAGAGCCAGTCCCTCCCCCAAACAGGAAGCTGCACGGTCTGCCTCTTCCTCTCCTGCCTCCGTCCCGCCCCTCCCTCCACCTGCCTCCCGTCCTCCTCCTCCTCCTCTCCTGCTGTCGCCTTTCTCGCTCCCTTCCTGACCCCACCTGCTCCTGTCCCCACCCCCACTCTGTCTCAGCGAGGCGGCGAGGAGAAGCCCTCCCCCATGCCTGCTCCAAGCCCAAGGCCTTCCAGGGGACCCTGTTAATAATTAAATGTTAATCTAAAAAGCAATTTGAGCTGCAGCTAGGCAGATCTGGTTAGAGATTACATTAGCATGGAGGAGGCGCGGGTAATTTTCTGTAACCCTTCTCCTGATCTCCCGGCCCGGAACCTCCCAGGCCCACCGGCTCTGCTGATTAGACTGGCGTGGGCTGGGCCGTGGATAAGGGGCCTGTGAAAAGTGATTATTTCGCACTGCCTTTCGGGCGACAGGACCAGAAGGGGCTTTTCGCTCTTTTTTAAAGGCTGGGGTGGAGGGGGGGCAGTGCCCTCTTCAACTGGAGGCCGCATCTACTGCCAGGATTCCTGCTGCCCTCACCCCGGCGGCCGGAGGCCTCTCTCAAAGGCCAGTCTGGCCCCGGAGCATCCCCGGCTCCCTCCGGTCCAGGGCAGAAACGCCGGTCTCTGGCCCAGGAGACACCCTCCGTTTGGTGCTCACTCCCTGGCCCAGCCCTGGGCGGGCACTGGAGCCACACGTGCTGGTCGTTATGGGCTGCGGGGGAGACCAAACCTCGAACCGACAATCGGGAACTCTGGGCAGCGGGTGGCAGAGCCCGGAGGCGGCGTCCCTGGGGACGCACCTCACCACCACCTGCCGGCCTCGGCTCTCACAGTCCCTTCCGCCTGCAGGCCCTCCCCACGTCCCTTCCCCTGGAAATTGTACTCTCCTTTCCAGTGAGGTCCAGGCCCCCCGAGGGCGTCTCCGAGACACACTGGGTGCTTAATAAACCTCTCATGAGCCAAAACCGGTGTGGCTCAGTGGTAGAGTGTCGGTCTGCGGACTGAAAGGTCCCAGGCTCAATTCCGGTCAAGGGCATGTACCTTGGCTGCGGGCACATCCCCGGTAGGGGGTGTTCAAGAGGCAGCTGGTTGATGTTTCTCTCTCATTGACGTTTCTAGCTATCTCTCTCCTTTCCTCTCTTTAAAATATCAATAAAAATATTAAAAAAAAATAAATCTCTCATGAATAATGGAAGGAATGGGGCTCCCCGTGTGGCTCTCCCAGTCCTCCTCCGTGGGTTCACGGTGCTCTGACCAGTGCCGGTGCACAGTAGGCCCTCAGGAAACCGGTTCGCCAAGGGAAGGGAAGGGAAGGCGGGAGGCTGGCCTGGGAGGCAGAGCAGGCCGGGCTCCGGAAGTGTCCAGGGGAGCACAGAGCGCCACCTGGGGTGGCAGTTTGCTCAGGCCCGTCAGCACCTCGGCCAGCGCCCAGCGCTCAGCGCCCAGCGCTGGAGAAAGGGGCGGGGCCGAGCCCGGGAGGGTAGTGACGTCAGTCGCCATGGGAACTAACCTGGCATAGCCGCCCTGGGCAGCACTCCAACCTCTGGCGAGGGACATGACAAATTGAGCAACTACTGTGTGCTGGGTGTGCCAGAGGCCGAGGCGGCGTCAGACCTGACGGGGAAGGGAGGGTCACAGGGGCACTTACTTACAAGGCGGGACAACAAGCCGTAACGGGAACACCCGACCTCCCCGGGGTGTCAGGACGAAAGCACAGCCCTGCTGCCTCGTGAGGGTGCCGTGCTGTGTCTGGGCTTTGGAGCCAGGCGCCTGAACCTCATCTCCTCACCGAACCGCAGCTGTATCCCTGAACCCTGAGACCCGAGCAAACCGCCTCTCTCTCCGGCCCCAGTTTCCTCACCGCCGCGAATCAGTGCAGATGAAGCCCAGGGTCACAGTAGCTGCCCCCTCAGTGGCAGCCATTGCTGAGGTTTGGGATTCTCATCTGCAGGCAGGTAGGACGGAAACAGCGTGAGAAGACGGCTGGGGAGGGGGTCCCGAGATGTGAAAGGCACTGTGTGAGGGCAGGACTTGAGGCAGCCGCTGGAGAAGATACCTCTCAGTGGGCAGCTGGCAGCACGCCCTCTGAGCGAGGCCGGGCCGAGGGGACCCCCGCCTCAAGGTGAGAGGCACACCACTTCCTGTGGGCCAGTGCTGGCCCAGGCAGGGAGAGGCTCAGAGCTGGTGTTGGTGTAGGGCGGGTGGGCAAGGAGGTGGGGGTGGGGTGGAGGCGGGGGAGGAAGGCACGAGGACAAGAAGACCCAGAGGCTCTGAAATCCAGGGGCTGAGGGAAGCAGGGAGCTGTTTTGGGGTTTGGGTCGGATCGGTCTAGCCAGCCCGCCAGCAGGTCATGTCGGTGACTCTCCCGACCATGAGCTCTGTCACCTCCCCGCTCCCGTGGCCCCTGCACACGCCACCCGCCGAGCCCAGGCTGAGCTTTTCCACGTGGAGTGGACTGCCTTGTCCACTCAGCGCTCCCGCACTGGCTTCTGTGTCATGTCTAGCAATGCCCTGCGTGACCCTCTCCGACCCCGCCCGCACTGCCCTCCCCGGGCGCCCTGCTCTGCGCCCGGTCTCCTCTGCCTCCAGCGGCCCCTGACCAGGCTCTGTGGTCTTAGCCCAGGGCCTTTGCTTCTGCGCAAAACATTATTTCCACCTAAACACTCTACCACAGAGCTCTCCAGCGAAAACTAATACATTTTCCAGGGCCCACAGAGAAATTACTTTTGATCTGCTTTACTTAACCCAGGATATCCAAGATAGTGTCACTTCAACATGTAATCAATACTAAAAAAGTACAAATACCATATTTTTCACTTTCTTTTCTCCTACCATATCTTCGAGGTCTGGAGTGGATTTCCCACAGACAGGGCACCTCGGTCCAGACCGGCGGCTCTCACACCTGTGTCAGCGCCTTCTCCTCGTTCATGCCTCGGGCCAACGCCACCTCCCCCGGCCGCTGTCCCCTCACTGCTGTGGCTCCTTCCCGGCCATCGCCACGTGAAACTGTCTCGTTGCTGAACGATTTAGCTTGTCTCTCCTGCACACACTCTCCTGTGTTTGGACACGGGCACACAGTGGGTGCTCAGGGTGGGCAGCTGGCAGGGGATGGGGACAGAGGTGGCCGCCCAGGGCCCTTGTCAACCTGCCGCATTCCAAATCCTGCTCTTGGTAATGCGACGCAGAGACCAGTGTGTGTGTGTGTGTGTGTGTGTGTGTGTGTGTGTACACACGTGTGTGGGGACGACACACACAGAGACGCATGCATCCACACAAAGATCCCCACCCGCCCCCATTTACGAAAGCGGGTCCGGAGGACGGGCCTCTTTTCGAAACCGGCCTGGCGCAAAAAACCGGCCGTGGCAGCACAAAGCCGCGATGGGACCGGCGACGGCCCCACGGCCCGGTGACGGTTACAGATGATCTGACGTGGAAAAGACGGGTCAGATGTGTGCAGAGCGGCGGCTGCCGAGCCCCCGCAGGCCAGACCACGGGCCTGGGCTGGCAGGCGGCTCCCGGCAGCTCGGGCCAGAACATGCCGACGGGCGCAGGGCCGCGGACGGGCTCAGCTCGGAGCGGGCCTTCCCCGGGGTCAGGCCCAGGCCAGGCCGTGTCCACGCAGCAACACACGGACACACGTGCGCCTCCGTGATCAGGAGGGCCACGTATGCAAGGAGAAACCAGACGCTCCCTGATGGCCGACCCCTGGGAAGCATGTCCCCGTCATGAGACCCCGTCCGTGCTCAGCTCTGGGCAGTGGGTGAGGCTTAGTTTTCCCGCATCGGACTGGTCACTTCCAAAAGCCAAGAGGAGACTGTTACTTTTGAAAAGGGAGGGGGGACCTCCTCCCTCCTTCTAGTACCCCCAGCCCTGTGGTCTCGGGGCCTCAGGAGGGCGGGCAGGAGGGAGCCACGGCCCCTGCCGTCCACAGCTCAGGAACTGGAACTGGCTCCTCCCCTCCCCCCAAAGGTGGAGCGGGGTTTGAACCTCTGAGTGTGCAATTCCCAGGCTCTCAACAGCTGAATGTCACCGTGCGTGCGACCCTGTGCACAGCGCTGCTGGAGGAGGGAGTCCGGAGACGCAGCTTGCCCAGGGGGACGCAGCAGCGAGGGGCCCGTGGGGCCCACAGACCCACCTCTCGTCTCTTTCTGCTCCGAGGCCACGCACACAGTATCTGCTCAACAAGGCCCACCTGTGGCGGGCTCCTCTCCTCTCTGGTCATCTGCCGTGGGGTCTCTTCCCCCCCCCCGTCACTGCACAGTTTACCACCTCAACCCAACCAACCCCTCTACACATCGGGAACACCTGGGCCCCAGGGAGCCACGTGAGTGCCGGTCAGCACAGAGGTGAATGGGCAGAGGGACAGGGCCTGGGGGCGAGGGGAGCCGGCCGCCCACCCCTCGTGTCTGAAGCTCCAGGGCTGGGAAGCTCCTGGGGGAGGAAGGCCCCCGGAGGCCTGGGCGGCTTCACCGCAGCGACTGCGTCCTGCACACTGAGCCCCAGCCGGAGCGCCGAGAGGGCGGGCAGGAGGCTCCCGAGGCGTGGCCTGCCCACGGCCACGTGCTGGGCCGGTGCAGAGCCGGGTCTGTGGGACGCACGCCTGGGGCAGGCCATGCCAGGGGAGGCTGGGGTTCCCAGGGGCACCCCATGCCCTAAAGGACTGGCCGGCCCTGGGTGGGCACTGGGTCAGCTTCCCCAGGCGCCACCCTGGTCCCAAGGGATCCGCATGACCGTAGACCAAGAGGCTGGTGCCAAAGGGGACGTCCTGGGGCCAAAATTAGCCTCTGCCAGCAGCACCAGCACCAGCACCAGCACCAGCACGGCATGTGGTGCCGGTCCTCACTCTGCAGCCCCTCGCACACCGCCCGCCTCAGCCTCTGGCCGGCAGCATCCAGAAAGGGCTTGTCTGAGGCCACGGTGAAAGCACAGGCTCTGCCACTTGCCAGCAGGACTCTCTTAAGTCACCAAGTCCCTCGGGGCCTCAGTTTCTCCATCTGAAGAACGGGGCTAGAAACCACCCCTTCCTCCGCAGCCCCGGCGAGGAATGCACACAGTGTGACCCCTGCTCAGCGGCAGCGGCTGCTCTGCTGCCCCCTCAGCTCCTTCAAACCCCCCGTCCGCTGGGCCAGCCGGGCCCCATCAGCTGTCCCCAGCACCGATGAGAAGCTAAGGTGGTAAGTGTGCAGTGAGGTGAGGTGGTGAAGGTGCAGTGAGATGAGGTGGTAAAGGTGCAGTGAGATGAGGTGGTAAAGGTGCAGTGAGATGAGGTGGTAAGTGTGCAGTGAGATGAGGTGGTAAGTGTGCAGTGAGATGAGGTGGTAAGTGTGCAGTGAGATGAGGTGGTAAGTGTGCAGTGAGATGAGGTGGTAAGTGTGCAGTGAGATGAGGTGGTAAGTGTGCAGTGAGATGAGGTGGTGAAGGTGCAGTGAGATGAGGTGGTAAGTGTGCAGTGAGGTGAGGTGGTGAAGGTGCAGTGAGGTGAGGTGGTGAAGGTGCAGTGAGATGAGGTGGTAAAGGTGCAGTGAGATGAGGTGGTGAAGGTGCAGTGAGGTGAGGTGGTGAAGGTGCAGTGAGATGAGGTGGTAAAGGTGCAGTGAGATGAGGTGGTGAAGGTGCAGTGAGGTGAGGTGGTAAAGGTGCAGTGAGATGAGGTGGTGAAGGTGCAGTGAGGTGAGGTGGTAAAGGTGCAGTGAGGTGAGGTGGTAAAGGTGCAGTGAGATGAGGTGGTAAAGGTGCAGTGAGGTGAGGTGGTAAAGGTGCAGTGAGATGAGGTGGTAAAGGTGCAGTGAGGTGAGGTGGTAAAGGTGCAGTGAGATGAGGTGGTAAAGGTGCAGTGAGGTGAGGTGGTAAAGGTGCAGTGAGATGAGGTGGTAAAGGTGCAGTGAGGTGAGGTGGTAAAGGTGCAGTGAGGTGAGGTGGTAAAGGTGCAGTGAGATGAGGTGGTAAAGGTGCAGTGAGGTGAGGTGGTAAAGGTGCAGTGAGGTGAGGTGGTAAAGGTGCAGTGAGATGAGGTGGTGAAGGTGCAGTGAGATGAGGTGGTGAAGGTGCAGTGAGATGAGGTGGTGAAGGTGCAGTGAGGTGAGGTGGTGAAGGTGCAGTGAGGTGAGGTGGTAAAGGTGCAGTGAGATGAGGTGGTAAAGGTGCAGTGAGATGAGGTGGTAAAGGTGCAGTGAGGTGAGGTGGTAAAGGTGCAGTGAGGTGAGGTGGTAAAGGTGCAGTGAGGTGAGGTGGTAAAGGTGCAGTGAGGTGAGGTGGTAAAGGTGCAGTGAGGTGAGGTGGTAAAGGTGCAGTGAGGTGAGGTGGTAAAGGTGCAGTGAGGTGAGGTGGTAAAGGTGCAGTGAGGTGAGGTGGTGAAGGTGCAGTGAGGTGAGGTGGTAAAGGTGGAGTGAGGTGAGGTGGTGAAGGTGCAGTGAGCTGAGGTGGTAAAGGTGCAGTGAGATGAGGTGGTAAAGGTGCAGTGAGATGAGGGGGGAGAGACCCCGAGGCTGACGGGCCAGAGATGACAGCATGCCATTGGGAGAGGAGAAGGGATGTGGCAGTGGCCGCTCAGAGGAGGAGGAAGGGGCCAGGACATGTCTGCAGCCCTGGCCGGAGGACCCTCGAGTTCCAAGGACTAAAACCGAACTCGTAGCACAGTTTGTCCCACACCCCCCAGGGGCGAGCCCCAAAACACCAGGTGAGAGGGGATGGAGGGACAGACAGCTCCATCGCCAGACCTGGGCCCAGAGTAGGCTCAGACTAACAGGGGTGACCAGGCACACGCTGCCTTCAGCCCGGCCCGGGGCCACACGGAGCCTCGAAGAAGCCCGAGGAGAGGGTCACCCCAGGAGCAGTGCCCCAGCAGAGGGAGACTCTGAGCCCGTGGCCGCTCGCTCCGGGGCCACGGCACTGCCGACACCCCGAGGGATCAGGGAATCTGTGAGCGCGCCTTCTGGGGCCAACCGATCCGTGGGGAGGGGGGAGGGCGGCCCACTGGAGGGACCTCACCCCTGCACAGCCACCGCATGTGGACACTGCAGCGGCTCACCCCTGAATTCTCCTACCTCCCTGAGGCGGGGCTGGCCCCTCCCTCCCGGGGGGGCACTGAGGCACAGAGCAGCAGCCACCTGCCCACGGCCGCCCAGGGAGGGACTGGAGGGTCAGGCCACTGGGCTCCGTGGTCAGCGGCACCCACCGAGGCCTCCGTGGGCGTGCGGGCGGGCGGGGTGGGAGAGAAGGACCGGCACAGGCTGGAACCCCAGCTCCCCCGCCGCCCGCCGTGCAGCCGTGGGCAGCCCGTTACCTCCCTGAGCTCCAGCTTCCCCTCGAAGAAGGGATTCAGGTCGACGAGGTTAAATTCCGGCACACGATGAAGTATATGTTTCTTAAATCAAAACACCAAACAGACCCCTGGAAGCTGGTGGGCCGGGACGAGGCCCCGCCAGGTTTGGGGTGACCCAGTCATGATTGGCCCAGGGCGGTGGGCACGGCGGGCCCTGCCAGGTGGGCGCGAGGCGCGGGGAGGGCGGCAGCCATGCCTGGAGCCGCCCGGGGCACGTGCCAGCGTGTGCGTGCTCACGGCTGTGTGTGTGGCTGCGGCAGCTTCTGTGCAAACATGTTAATTTGTTTTCATTTTGTGTGTTTTTCCCTCACGGGATAATTGGGTGAGTTTGAAGTCTTGGCGAGGCTGCTGATTATAGCTGTTTGGGTGGTGCCCTTGTGGGGCGCGCGCAGGCCCTGCCTCCTGCCTCTGGCGGCGAGGGCGGCATCTGGGGGTGTCCTGAGGGGCGCATGGAGCTGCCTCGGGGTTCTGGGGGCGCTTTGCCCGCTGGAGGCGGGGAAGGTGAGATGTCCTGGGACTCCATCGTGCCCCCCACGAGACAGCCCCACACCGCTGAAGGGTGTGAACCCCACAGACACCTCCTCTGTGTGCCCTTTGCTGCAGTAACATAAAAATAAAAAGATTGTGCCATGGTTGCCAATACTGAAAAGAAAAAAAGGAAAAGAAAAAATTCCACCTGAAATTCCCACCGTCTGATCTCTCTTGAAAACAGACTAAGACTGGCCGCTCTGGAACCACGGAGTCCACGTTCCCACGAGCACAGCGGCACCTGAGGTTTCTGCCCCGGAGAGGGGCACTGCTTTGGGGTCAGATGGGCTCCGCCCTCAGCAGCTGTGTGGCTCAGCCAGCGTCTGCCTCCCTGAGCCTCTGTCCTCCCTGAGCCTCTGTCCTCCCTGAGCCTCTGTCCTCCCCCTGTCCCCCGGCCTCCCTGAGCCTCTGTCCTCCCTGTCCCCCGGCCTCCTTGAGCCTGGTCCCCCCGTCCCCCGGCTTCCCTGAGCCTCTGTCCTCCCTGTCCCCCAGCCTCCCTGAGCCTCTGTCCCCCCCCCGTCCCCCGGCCTCCCTGAGCCTCTGTCCCCCCTGTCCCCCGGCCTCCCTGAGCCTCTGTCCTCCCCTGTCCCCCGGCCTTGCCTCAGGAGGGCGAGATGGCCGTGGTCAGGACACAGCCGGCTTGGGGGTGCTCCCCAGAGCAGGAGAGCATGGTGGGAGCCTCCTGCTCCTCGGCCATCCTGCACGTGACCCCGTGACCCCACTCCGGGACGCGCAGCCGGGTCAATGGTCTGTTTGTGCCTCATTCTCCCACTAGGTGGAGACTAGGCCCCTGAAGGCCAGGGCTGCATCTGTTTCAGACTTTATTGCAGGCCTACTGTGTGTCACACTAAAGAGCCGGGAGAGAGAGGCAAGGATTGGGGCCTGGAGGCAGTGAGCAGGGTGCAGACTCCAAGCCTTAAGGAGAGGGGGGGGAGGGGCGTAGGAAGAGGCAGGTCGGAGTAGGTGGAGAGAAGGGGTGCGGGCAGGCATGAGGTGGGGGCGGGGGTTAGGGCTCCTGTGGGTGCCCCACCCGAGCAAAGGCCCAGCGGAGGGCACGGCCTGGTGACAGCGAGCTGGTCCCAGGAGGCCGGAAGCTGCTGTGGGAAGCCCAGCAGCCTGTGGGGGGTTTCCGGGAGGGTCCTGGCCTCCCCCGGAGCTGGGGTCCACGGGGTGTGGTCCTGG
The DNA here is from genome assembly GCA_963924515.1 of Vespertilio murinus. Lineage (NCBI taxonomy): Eukaryota > Metazoa > Chordata > Mammalia > Chiroptera > Vespertilionidae > Vespertilio > Vespertilio murinus. Next base: position 2,798,136 of record OZ004720.1, on the reverse strand, counting down.
CCTCCCCCGGAGCTGGGGTCCACGGGGTGTGGTCCTGGCCTCCCCCGGAGCTGGGGTCCGGGCCTCCCCCGGAGCTGGGGTCCACAGGGGTGTGTGTGGTCCTGGCCTTCCCCGGAGCTGGGGTCCACGGGGTGTGGTCCTGGCCTCCCCCGGAGCTGGGGCCCACGGGGTGTGGTCCTGGCCTCCCCGGAGCTGGGGTCCACGGGGTGTGGTCCTGGCCTCCCCTGGAGCTGGGGTCCACGGGGTGTGGTCAGGGTCTGCAGTGGGGCGCTGCCCCGTGGGCCTGGAGGGAACCAGGAGAAGGCCCACAGTGGGGCGGGCTCCCAGGAAGCTGCCTCTCCCAGTCTGTGGCTCCACGACCCCGGGATCCGAGCCTCAGTCTGTAAAATGGGGCTGGAGGAGGGACCCAGAGAGACAGTCCCTGCCACATGCTGAGGCTCCTAAGAGTTACCCCACATCCCTGTCACCGCCCACGGCTGGCCCCCTCTCCCCTCCCAGGACATACTAGGAACGCGGGAAACCCAGGTCACGCTTGTGCAGGCTGACTGCGAGTAGCAGGCACTGTGCTCAGCGCTCCCACATCCCCCAAGCCGGATTCTGTTTCACCTCAGTGTTCTCTGAGCCTCAGCGTCTCCGTCTGTCCCGTGTGACCACTGCCCTTTCCCTGCAGGGTTGGTGGAGTGTCTGGCCCAGTGGTGGCACATAGTATGCCCACAACCAACGTGATAGATGGCTGCCAGAGGCCCCAGGACGAGGGAGGAAGGCAGGTAATGGAGGGAGGAGGCGCAGGGAGGCCTCTGTGGAGGCTCAGGTTGCCGTCGCGGGCGGCAGCTGGCAGCGCCCCCCCCACCCCACCCCCCGGAGCACCGCACAAAGGGGCCTGTATTCCCGGCTCCGGCATTCAGCGCCGCCGCCGGGCTGCTCTGCCCTCTCCCCCCTGGGCTGCGCCTGGCCCTCGCCACACAAAGGCCGCTGTGTCCCCCAGAGCCAGCCTGGCCCCGGAGCCAGGGAGCTCGGAGGTCTCGGGAGGGTGGCAGCGTGGAAGGCCACGCCAGGCCACGGGGAGGGCTGGGAGGCCCGGGGACGGGGTCAGAGCAGGTGGACGTGGACGTGAATCTGACCCCAGCGCCCCCCCCCCCCCTTCTAGCGGTGTAACCTCAGGCCGGTCTGGACCTCAGCTTTCCCCTCCGTGCGACGGGGACAACAGTACCGGCCCGGCGGCCTGGGTGCTGAGGGTTCCGTCCGTGTGGCTTACAGTCAGCACCCAGCACCCAGCACCTGGCGGCGGGCTGGCGGGCAGGGGGGTCCGAGGGTTTGGCTAGGCACGCTCTCAGTCAGCCTCCCCTCCTCAGCCCCACCCCGAGACGTGGGGGGGCACAGCCCCTTGGGGAGGGAGGGGAAGGGCACCCCTTGCAGAGCCCTCCACCCAGCAGCGTCCATGTGTGCTGGCGCTGCCCCTGGCCTGTCTGCTGGCAGTGGGATGACAACAGCTACTGTTCACGAAACACCTACTGTGTGCTGCGACATTTAGCTCCCTCACCTCCTTTTGACCCTATGGCGACCCCGCCTGGGAGGAGGGAGGGCAGGGAGACAGACTGGCCATGGGCTCTGGCGTCCAGCAACTCGGGCCCAATCCCAGCGGGACTGCAGCCCCCCCCCCCCCCCCCCCGCCTTTCGGTCGGCCCTCGAGGAGTCTGTGCAACAGCCACGTGAGAAAAGGCTTGATGCCCAGCCCAGAGCCCGGGCCCAGCGTGTTTCAGAGACGTCCTCAGCTCCGGGGCCGCGTGGCCGGGGAGGGGGGGCGGAGGGGGGGCGGGGGAGGTAGGAGACTCAGCCCTGGAGGCTGACCCATCTCCCTGGCCGCCCCCCCGAGAACTGTACCCCGCCACACAGAGCCCCCCTCCCTCCCTCCCTCCCACGGGCTCGGGCAGCCAAGTGAGCAGCGGAAGACCAAGTAATTAAGTCCGCGCGCACCATCCGGCGCCGGGAACGCTGCGGATTTCCCTTTTATGTTTATAGCAATTGTATGAAAATGTGCAACATGAAGCGGCACCAGCTGACAAACGAGACGAAACAGACAGGATTCCAGGCCGGCGTCTTTCCGGGCCTGATTGGCATTAATTGTGAGCGTTTACAAAGCACAGCTCGGCGCCTGACATTTGCTTCAAGCGAACGTTTCCTTCTAATAGTTTTAATGATTACAACGGGAGCGGGCGATCGCTGGCAGGCGGGTGGCTGCCTGGGGCCGGCCTGGGCTCCTGCCAGCGGCCTGGCCAGCCTGTGGAGCCGGGCCCAGGGCTCCCCCTCCTGCCACCTGTGGGGGGGGCTGTGCCGAGGGCCGGGCCGGGGGCCGGGGGCACGGGCCCCCCGCAAAGGGCCTGGCTGCTGGCACACGCCTAGCTGCCGGCTCCTATCGTGACAGGGAAACCCACAGGCAGTGACCCCAGGCCAGCTCTGGGGCTGACGGAGGGAGAGAAGGAGGGAGGGAGGGAGGGAGGGAGAGCAGCGGAGGCAGCTGGCCTGGTCCCAGGCTGGAGGGCCTGTTTCTTATGGTTTAATTGGGATAGGAAGGAGCACAAACCACAATGCCGGCGACTATCTCCTTCTGTGTGACCTTGGCCAAATCCCTTCCTCACGCGGGGCCTCACCTTCCTCACCCGTAAGGACAGGGGCAGGGACTCGGTCAGCTGGAGGCACAGGGACTGGGGTTCCAGTCCCAGCTCGACCGCGTCCCAGCTGCATGACCTTGGGAGAGTCCCTTGGTCTCTGAGAGCCTCAGTTTTCCTCATCCGGAGAATGGGCTCCATAATCCCCCGGCTGCCCGGCGGGTTAGACTCCAACAGAAAGGGGGTGAAACCCTGCATTTCCGGCTAGCCCAGAGCCCGTGTCTCCCTCCCTCCCCGGAGTCCTCCCAATGCCGCCCTCTGCATGTGTTCCCTCATTCCTTCGGTAAACACCACGGGTCCTGATTAGGGTGTGGGAAGACATCAGAGAGCAGAGCACAGACCCTCTCTGGGGCAGAGAAATGAGACCTTCACACGCGGTGTCCTATCGACTTATCCCCATTTTAAAAAATGTTTTTTATTGACTTTTTACAGAGAAGAAGAAAAAGGGATAGAGAGTTAGAAACATCGATGAGAGAGAATCATCGACCAGCTGCCTCCTACACACCCCCCTGGGGATGCGCCCGCAACCAAGGTACATGACCTTGACCGGAATCGAACCCGGGACCTTTCAGTCCGCAGGCTGACGCTCTACCCACTGAGCCAACCCTGTTTCGGCAACTCATCCCCCTTTTACAGAAGAAGAAACGGGGCACAGAGAGGGAGCACATCCGTCTGAAGTTGTGGGAGGAGGTGCGGGGCGATCAGACCCTGGCGCGCTGCCTCAGGGGCGATCCCTCAGGACGCTGCCGGCCGGCCCCTCAGGCTCGGGTGCGAGCCCCTCTGAGGGCCTGAGGGGGGCGGACCCTTGGGTGAGGCTCGTCTTTGGAGCCAGGCACCCTGGCAGCAGGGACCACTGGGGCCAGGGAGTCCGTGAGCTTGGGCAGCTCCGGGGGGCTGACCGGCCTCCTGTGCCTCTGGAAGCAGGCAGGGAAACGAGGCAGTCCCCGACTGTCCAAACCCGCCTGGGCCACCTCCTGGGCCAGAAATGGTGGGGCAAGTGCCTCGTCTGTGGGCCCCAGAACACTCTCAAGTTTCCATCAGCACTGTGTGCTGCTGCCCTAACCGGTGTGGCTCAGTGGAGAGAGCGCCGGCCTGTGGACTGAAAGGTCCCGGGTTCGATTCCGGTCACGAGCATGTACCTCGGTTGCAGGCCCCTCCCTGGCCTGGGCCCTGGTTGGGGTACGTGCAGGGGGCAACCCATCGATGTGTTCCTCTCACATCGATGTTTCTCTCTGCCCTTCTCTCTCCCTTCCACACTCCCTAAAAATCAGTGGGAAAATATCCTCGGGTGAGGATTAACACAACAACAACAACAACACAACCTTGTGTGGTGCCCACGCCCTGCCGAGCTCTGCTCTAGAGGACACACACACACACACGTACACACACGCGGCATTGGCGAGGGCGAGGCAAGGACAGCAATCGCTCGAGCCGCTGCAGCAGGTGCCAAGGCCGGGAGCCGAGAGCCCGGTGGGTGCGGCACCGCTGGCCTCGCGCCCTGCCCACCGGGGCCCTGAGTGGCCGGCCCCCTGCGGGAAGCCCCGGCAGACCCCGCGCTGTGCGTGGCTACAGCCAGAAAACCCTGGCGACTGTTTCTTCTGGAATCAGTGTTGGGGGGTGGGGCATGGAGAGAGAAAATTTTCATGCGGATTTTTTTCCCCCTTTTGCATATGGTGGCACAGATGGGCCCATGATCCATAAAAACTGTTTGCAATTAAACTCCCACTTTGCATGGCTGGGTTTGTCAGTTGTCTGAACCGCGAGCGAGTGAGCGAGCGAGGGGCCCGCGCTGACGGAGCCGGGACTGGAGGCGGGGCGGGGCCGACGCCGCGGGACGGGCCGAGGCCCAGGAGCCTGCTCTGGGCTCGGGGCCCAGCTGATGGGGTGCCATGCCAGCCGTGCCAGCTACCTCTCTGGGCATCCCCTCGCCCTCGCCAGGAGTCGGAGTGTGGCCAGGCAGCGGGTGGGGCTTGGCAGGGCTGCCCTGGCCAGCAGAGATTGGCCGGTGCCGGCGCCCTGGCTGGGCGGTAACGAGGGTGGACAGAGGGCACTCCTCACCACTCAGCCCCTCAGAGCCTGGGTCTGGGTCTGGGACCCGGATGCAGGAGGGGGGTCGGGCCGTGCCAGCCGTATCGGGGCCGCAGACGGAGTGCCGGGGCAGGTTCAAGGCGGAGGGACCAGGGCCTCGGGCCCAGGCGGCGGAGAGGATCCGGGGAGTGCCGAGAAGAGCTGCCCAGGGCTGGCTCCTTGCTGTCCCGGGGGTGGCCCTCGCCTCCGTGAGGCAGGCAGGGGTGGGGGCGGTTACCGAGGGCAGCGCCAGGCCTGGGCTCCCCGGGCCGGCCGAGGGCCGCACCCGGCCGCTGTCCCGGACTCAGGCTCAGCCGGCCAGCCGGGGCGCCTGCCTGGTTGGGTTCGCAGATACATCGTGTGCCTTTGGGAAACCCCACCTGTAATTGCTCCCTGATGGAGAGAAGCAGGGCCCGGTGCGCCCTCCCCGCCCCTCCGAGCCGGGAAAGAAAGTCGTAAAAATAGCTTGTTATCTCACTATTGAGCTCCGGCTGGATGTTACTGCTAATTGGGGATAACATCCTTGTCTTGTTCTCTCAGAAGCTAAATCAAGAAAGCGCCACTGCTACGAACTAATTATATCTCCAGCCTGCAGCCTGCAGCTTGTCTCTCCCTTTATTGAGTTAAAAAATGGTCATGAACCTTCATCTTTTATCCCCCAAAGCTCCGGTCCCGGCTGCCTACCAGGCGAGGCGCAGCGCGGGGCGCTCCTCGGGGTCTGGGGGGGGGGGTGCTGGGACCGGCGGCAGACACGGGAGTGCTGGGAGGCCCCCGCACCTGCCTGGCCCCCTTCTCCGGCCCGACCCCCACCCCGATGCCCGACTTCTCCTGGAAAGAGGGACGCTGGGCCCCAGGGAGGTCAGGCGCACGCCAGCCCAGCGAGCACCGCCTTCTTCACTCAGCAAACATCGCCGGATGCCCACTGCGGGGTGCCAGGCACGCTCTAGGCTAACGCTCCCGGCTGGCCCGCCCTGGGCGGATGGAGACCTGGATAAACACTCTTAGACAGACCGGTCGTTGGTCTGCTCTCGGGGCTGCCAGCTCCCCACCAACGCCAAACCAGCCCTGGCTCCCTCTCTGCCGCAACCAGTCCCTCCGCCGAAACCCTCCTGCCCGCCTCTGAGCTGCTCCTCATGCTGTTCCCTCCACTTTCCCCGAAGGCCCAGCTCTGCCTGCCAGAAGCCACGGGTCGTGGAGGAAACCTCCTCCAGAAAGGCTGCCATTGTCAGCCCTGCTCCAGGCTGTGGGGCTGGGGATCTGGGCGCCAACGCCAGCCCCGGCTCTCAGCCAGGGCCCGGCTCCTCTTCATAGCCACTCAGACTCAGCTTCCGCACCTCCAAAATGGGGTGGGCGTTCTTCCCGGGGGGCTGCGGTTGTTCTGCAGAATGATGGGTGAGAGGGGGCCACGGAGGACCTTGCTCTCCGGAAGAAAGAGCTCCATTATCCTCCAGACGGAGAGCCCGGAACCCGCCGGAGCACTCACGCTGAGCGGAGCCGGGCTGCGTGCGGGGACACAGGCTCTGGGGGACGAACAGAGGTGACAGACCCTCACCCCCCGCACGGCTCCTGTGGCCGGAGAACAACCATGTCCTCGGGGAAGGCCTGCCAGCAGCCTGCGCTCTGGAACCCTGGCCCTCGGAGCTGCGGGGGCAGGCCAGGGGACCCCGAGCTCCTCCAGGCCAGGCAGGCAGCGGCTTCAGCGCGGCGGAGGTTTGTGCTGCCGCCCGGAGCCCGGAAAGAGCCCTGCTGATTGATTCATGCTGCCTGCCCGGGGCCCTGGAAGGAGCCCAAGGTCAGGGGGAGAACTCAGCGGGGGGAGAGGGCAGCGATTGATTGGCGATGTCTGCCAAGGGCACAGCGCTGCAAAGCGAGCCCGGCCTGCCAGGGTCTGCCATCCTGACATTTTGGAGGACGCAGCTGAGGCCTGGCGGGCGGGGGGTGACCCGCTGAAGGTCGTGCAGCTCATAGAGGCAGCAGCTGGCCCAGGACTGATCCTCTCAGCCACTGCCCGCGGGTCCCTGAGTGGCAGCCCACCCGCCCCGGGCCCTCGCAGGCCGAGGGCAGCCCCGGGCCTGGGGGGACGAGAAGGGGGACTCTGCTGGCCTGCCCCCGGCCCCAAGCACTTCACCGGGCCTCCGGCTCTTCATCCGTACGGCAGGAATGAAAACGCCCTTCCCCAGACCAGAAAGAATCCCATGGGAGAACAAAGTGCCGAAGCCAGTGACGGGCACAGGTGTTTGGACTGAGCCCCAAAGCCAGCGAGTGAGAGCGCCTCCACCACCAGGGAGCCCCCCCTGGCTACCTCCGCTGGCAGCAATAACGCTCACCCCTGATTTCCTAGCATACTCTGAGACGGGCCCCAAAGGGCCATATCTGCTGCCCCCCGATTCCTGGTCCGGAGCCTGCACCGTATCTGCTGCCCCCCGATTCCTGGTCCGGAGCCTGCACCGTATCTGCTGCCCCCGATTCCTGGTCCGGAATCGTGACCTGCAGACGTGACCCCCTGCACGTGGGCTGACTCTGCACCGTGAGGCTGCGCTGGAGGCCTTTCCAGCTCTCAAGGCAACTGGCTTATTCATCTTTGCATCCCGGCACCTGGCGGGGAGCCTGGCCCGGAGCGCTGGATCTCTCTGAATGATCGGATGAATAAAGAGCAAAAGCAGCAGTTCCTGTTTACTGCCCACGGCTCTCGCCGGCTGCCAAGCCTCACAGCTGCCCTCCACAGTGGACCCTGGCTCATGTGACAAACAATGAGGCCGAGGCTGCTCAGATGCCAGGGGAGGGCCAGGCGCCCGAACGCAGGCCTGGGGGGGCCCTGCCCCCTCTGCCTCCCCCGCGCCACGCTCGGCCCTGGGCCCTGGGCAGCTGACCCCGCCGTGGCAGCTAATCTGCGGAGCCGACAGCTGGTGCGGGACCCCCTCCCCCTCCGGAAGGCCCTCCCCACAGACTCGGTCATTAAGTGCTGCATCATTAAGCCCGTCCCCGGGCGCCGGTTCACAGCCAGCCCCGCCTTACCCCCTGACCCCCCAGCCTTTGTCCCCCTGCCCCCCGCACAATGGCGGGGGCTCCCAGGGCCCCAAGCAGCTGCTGTGGCCGGGATGCCGGCTCGCTGTGGCCTGCGCTGCCCACCCAGCTCTGAGGGGCCCAGCCAAGCTCACCGAGCGGTGCACACACTCAAACTCCCCCCCCCCCCCCCCCCCCCCCCGGCCTGTGAGAAACGGGCGCCTGGAACAGGCGGGAACCTGAGGCCCGGTGACTCGCTGGGGGACACAGAGCCGCATTCCACCTCCATCTATCCCAGCCCCTGCACACCGGCTTACCTCCGGCCTCCTGTCGCCGTCCCCGCTCTTCCTGACCGTCCCCTTGTTCTCACCCCCCGCTGCAGTGACATCCCCTCACTCCCCGCTGGGCACACCAGCCAGTCCTCAGGGTACAGAGCAAAGGGAAGCCCTCTGTGACCAGCTGTGCTGCCCCCGCCCCCAGCCTCTCCCCAGCCTCTCCCCAGCCTCTCCCCCAGCCTCTCCTCAGCCTCTCCTCCAGCCTCTCCTCAGCCTCTCCTCAGCCTCTCCTCCAGCCTCTCCCCCAGCCTCTCCTCAGCCTCTCCTCCAGCCTCTCCCCAGCCTCTCCTCAGCCTCTCCCCCAGCCTCTTCTCAGCCTCTCCCCCAGCCTCGCCTCCAGCCTCTCCCCCAGCCTCTCCTCCAGCCTCGCCTCAGCCTCTCCCCAGCCTCTCCCCCAGCCTCTCCTCCAGCCTCTCCCCCAGCCTCTCCTCCAGCCTCGCCTCAGCCTCTCCCCCAGCCTCTCCTCAGCCTCTCCCCCAGCCTCTCCCCCAGCCTCTCCTCCAGCCTCTCCTCAGCCTCTCCCCCAGCCTCGCCTCAGCCTCTCCCCAGCCTCTCCTCAGCCTCTCCCCCAGCCTCTCCTCCAGCCTCTCCTCCAGCCTCTCCCCCAGCCTCTCCCCCAACCTCTCCTCCAGCCTCGCCTCAGCCTCTCCCCCAGCCTCTCCTCCAGCCTCTCCCCCAGCCTCTCCCCCAGCCTCTCCTCCAGCCTCTCCCCCAGCCTCTCCCCCAGCCTCTCCTCCAGCCTCGCCTCAGCCTCTCCCCCAGCCTCTCCTCAGCCTCTCCCCCAGCCTCTCCCCCAGCCTCTCCTCCAGCCTCTCCTCAGCCTCTCCCCCAGCCTCGCCTCAGCCTCTCCCCAGCCTCTCCTCAGCCTCTCCCCCAGCCTCTCCTCCAGCCTCTCCTCCAGCCTCTCCCCCAGCCTCTCCCCCAACCTCTCCTCCAGCCTCGCCTCAGCCTCTCCCCAGCCTCTCCTCCAGCCTCTCCCCCAGCCTCTCCTCCAGCCTCTCCTCAGCCTCTCCTCCAGCCTCTCCCCCAGCCTCTCCTCCAGCCTCTCCTCAGCCTCTCCCCAGCCTCTCCTCAGCCTCTCCCCCAGCCTCTCCCCCAGCCTCTCCTCCAGCCTCTCCTCAGCCTCTCCCCCAGCCTCGCCTCAGCCTCTCCCCAGCCTCTCCTCAGCCTCTCCCCCAGCCTCTCCTCCAGCCTCTCCTCCAGCCTCTCCCCCAGCCTCTCCCCCAACCTCTCCTCCAGCCTCGCCTCAGCCTCTCCCCAGCCTCTCCCCCAGCCTCTCCTCCAGCCTCTCCCCCAGCCTCTCCTCCAGCCTCTCCTCAGCCTCTCCTCCAGCCTCTCCTCAGCCTCTCCTCCAGCCTCGCCTCAGCCTCTCCCCCAGCCTCTCCCCAGCCTCTCCAGCCTCTCCTCAGCCCTGCTCGCTTGGGCTGAGCTGGTCACGGACTCATCTTACTCCCCATGGAGTCTGTCTGCTTCGCGCTTTGCCCCCCAGAGCGCGGCCAGCAGGGCCCTAGCCCAGGCCGATGGCAGGTGCTTACAGAATGGGGCTACGAGGGGTGCTGGAACCCCACTGCTGGCCACAACAGACCTCACCCTCTGCCCCTCCCTGGCCGTGGGGCCTTGGGCGGTGACCTAGTTTCTGAGCCCTGCACCTCGCTGGGGCGGCACGGGGTGGGGACCTCTGTCCGGGAGTGACCCCATTATTGTTTCTGTCTAGGCCCCACTCCTGGCCGACACAGGGATGTGGGGACCGGACAGCCCCAGCTTCCAGCCACGGACTGGGGGTGTGATCCTTTCCCAGCGCCTCTATTTCCCCATCTCTGAAATGGCGCCGCCGCCCCGGCCAGCAGGATCCAGCACCCTCCCCACAGTCTTTGTTCGGGGCGCGCAGTGGGCACTCGGACGTTTCTAAACTAAGCAGCTGACGGTGCGGGTCCAAGAGACCCAGCCACCTTCCTGCCGCCCTCCCCCCCCACCCCTGCACCCCAGCCCCCAGAGCCCCCCCCCCACCCCCCGCCCCCCAGGGCGGACTAAAATAGTCATTAGGCAGATTTCAAAAGATGTCAGCAGCTTATAATTACAGCCGACATCCTTCTGAGATAAAAGTGATTACCTTGGATGCAAATCACTTAGCAACCAATGAGGGCGGTGGGCGGCGCCGCGGAGGTGCCCGCAGCCTCTCCCGCAGCCGGCGGCAGGCGGAGCGGAGGCCCGGGGAGCACAATAGCTCTTGACACGCAAGCGGGTTAACACAATAAAGGTGGCTCCGGCCGCCAGGACCGCGCCGACGGCCCGGGAGGCGATAAAGCGGCCCTTTTGTGCGCGCCTCCCCCTCCTCGCCCGCCCGCCCGCCCGGCCCGGGAACCGCCGCTGATTGAATTATGATTCATGAATATGAGCGACTCCGCCGGCCGGCCGGCCTCCTCGGTCGGCGCGGGAGTGGAGGTGGAGGTGGAGGGCGGGAGGGAGATGGGGGGCCCAGGCGGGGAGCCACCTCTGTGGGGTGCCCGGCAGGTGGGCAGGAGACCCGGCGGAGGCCACTGGGAGGGCGGAGTCCCCGGTCTGCCCGGCGGCCGTGGATCCCGGGCACCGAGGGGCACGGGAAAGCCTCCCAAATGCCCGTTCTGAGGCCGAGGCGGACAGCGGCCACCTTGGGAGGACATGCGCTTATGGAGCGCTTACTGTATGCCGTATGTCGACGGTGCCGAACCCTCACTGCCCGGCTCAGAGGGGGCAGGGGGCGGGTAAGCTGCCGGGGATTAGGTGCGTGATAAGGATTACTGAGGTGGAGGCGGACGGGTAACCTTGAGAGTGAGGACTGCCCGGAGAGCAGAGGAGGCCTCCCCCCCTGACCGGAGGGCTCGGCGAGGGTGTAGGGTGTCTGACCAGGGAGCCCTACCGGATCCTCTCCACTGGCTAAGCCTCGGGGACACAGACGCCCCAGGGCCACCTCCCACCCCATAGTCACAGGCTGGCTTAGGGCCACACCCACTGCCCAGAACACCTTCCCACTCCGCCTGGCCACCCGTCTGTCCTTTCTGGCTCCCCTCCTCAGGCCCTCCCCCCCCCTCAGGCGGACCTGGAAGCCATAGGTGCTCTTCCCCATCTATGTCCCTGCCTTCTGCTGGGTGCCTCCCAGAGGGTCCCTGGGGTAGCTGGGGGCAGCCTCACACCCCACCCAGGGGAGCCCCGGGGACGGATGGCCAGGAGCCGAGGGCCAGCTCTCCCATCCCTGCCTGGCAGGCAGGGCTCAAGCCAGACCTTCCTCCTCCGTGCTGGAAGGGAAGTGGGGGGCGAGGGGCAGGCTGCCCGCAGCCCGGGCAGGCATAGCTGCCCCGCCCCGTCTGCCCTGCTGGTACCGGGAGCAGGACCCCGCCGGGGCTTCCTGTGGCCGGACACCGGGGAGGCCGGACTGCCTCCATAGCCAGCAGCCCGGAGCCCCGGAGGGACCCTGTCCAGCAGGTGGGGTGCCCCCGTGCACTCACGGAAGAGGGTGAGGGGACAGCTGAGAGCACCCATCAGAGGAGGTCTGGCTGAGCGCCTGAGCTCCTCGCTTCCCCTCTGCAGCTCGGTCTCCTCATCCGTGTGACGGGCCACAGCGCGGCGTCACTGCGGGAAGCCCGTGACGTGCCCGCACGGGGACGCCGGGCCGCTGGCACTCCCTCCTCGCGGCCCGGGTGCTGTTGCCAAGCCCGGGGAAGCGAACAGAAGGAATCGCCCGATTCCGACAGCCTCCCCCTCCGTCTTGGCTGAGGGAGTGTAAACACTCCGTGGAGGGCCTCCAACGGCCGTGCCGGTGCCACCGGCGCCGCCGCGTTTGTTTCTAAACCGGGAGGCCCCGAGCGAGCGGCAGCGCACACAGCCTCTGCCCGCCGCGCCCGCCCGCCGGCCGCTGCTCTGTCCTTGGAGCCGGCCTCCCCGCCACTGCAGCTGGAAGGCGTCTCTCCCTCCCTCCGCAGAGCCCCGAGCGGCTCACTGATATTTATTGACCTGCTCATCTGGCCAGCGCCGCCGGAACAGGAATAAATGCCTGCTGCAGAGCCGGCCTGGCTTCTCGTCATGACCTCACCTACACGCCCCCCGCTCTCGCCCGCCCCACGCGCCGAAGCAACGACAGTTCTCTAACCTTTTCCTAGAAATGCGGTCACAGCAGCTGCCCCCACAACTGACGGCGGACGGGGACTGAGCAGAGGCATCAGGCGGCGGCAGGCCCGGGGGCTCTCTGTGCCAGGGTGCCCGACCCCATCGGAGCTGGCCCTGGGCACAGACTCGCTTTACTCTGACCTTGGCACCGATGGGCCTCATGTGCCCTCCCTTCACGTAATGAGCACCACATGGAGCTTGTCAAAATCACCTAGACACCGAAGGAGCGGGCAGGCCGGAGTTCAAGCCGGGCCAAGGCTCTCACCTCGGCCTTAGCAGCGAGCGGCCGCTCTGCGCCTTCCCTGGCGGGGGACCGGCACCCCGTCTTCCTGACCAGAGCAGCCTTTGCGGGCAGAGGCCCGCAGCCCTCTGGGGCCGGAGCTTCGGCCTGCTGCTGGTGTGTGGCTCGGGGGTGGGAGTGTGTGTGTGGGGGTGTGTGTGTCTCTGGAACATCTTTTTTGAAAGAAAGTTGCTATCTGGGAGTCCTAAGCCCCCAGGCTCCGCCAGCCTCTGTGCCGAACACCTGTCTTGGGGGAGGAGCATCATCAGAGACAGCTGGTGCTCCCCTCCCCCTCCCGCCTCACCAGGGCACCGGGATTTGGGTCAGAGGACTGAAGCTAGGGTGGGGAGCCTGCCTTCACCCTCCACTGCCAAAGGCTTCCAGCCGGGCCCCGGGTCACCACGCCCCGCCCCCTCCCGCCTGGGGGGGTCAAGCCAAGTCACGTGGCTACCGCAAGCCCAGTGACATCAGGGGCCTGGCAGTGATGTCACACCACGATGCACTGGGCACCGTGTCCCTGTGAGTCTCTGTAGGAATCGGGCCGTAAGGGAACCCTGTTACAGTCTACACAGACACAGCGATCCTCCATCCTCATAGCGGAGGCTCCACACCCCCCTGAAGACTCGGAGGTTCTGGGAGCAGCACCCCAAGCTGTCCCCTCCTGGTGCCCCCTCCTCGAACACTCCCAGGCCGGGGGTTCTCTGGGATTTTCGGAAGACGGGGCGCTCCCCCTGCCACTGTGCTGGCTGTGGGGCCCGGTGACCTCTGGCGTAGGGACACCGGCCCGGGGCCCAGCAGAGTCCGCCTAACGGGCTCCAACCCCCACCAGGCCGGGCAGGAGCCCAGACAAGTTGTGCGGGAAGGAGGGGGGGGGTCAGGAGCCACCTGCTTCGGGATCCCCAACATCCAGGACCCCTTCATTTCCCACACGGCTGCCCGGTCCGGCCCGGAACCGCCTCGCGGGACTCACCGGATGGATCAGCAGGTCTCAGCGGCGACGCTCCGCTCGCGGGGGGCGGCCATGCAGCGGTGACAGGAGCAGCCGAGGGGCCCCCGGGGGCGACGCCTCTCTCCGGGGGGAAGGGACGCCGTCAGCGGGGCCCGCGCCTTCCGAGGCCGGCGGGGCCGGGGTCTCCACTCAGCGGGGGTCGCGCCCGCCGGGGGCCCGGGCCGCGCGGGCGCTCCAGCGGCGCATCGTGGCGGGGCCGGTGCTCTCCGCGGCCCGCGGGGGGCGCTGCGCCTGCCCCCGGGCCCCGCTCAGCCGCGCCGCTCCCGGGGCGCCCTCTCGGCCCGCGCCCGAGCCCGGCGGCCGCGGCCCCCTCGCCGGCCCCGCCGCAGCCTGTCTTTGTTGCTTCCTCTGGCTCCACCGCCCGCCCGGGGCCGGGAGTCCTCTCCTCCGGGGCGGCACGCACCTGCAGCGGCCCGGGCGCCCCGCCGGGCGTGCACCAGCCTCCGCAGGTTGCAAAGAGCGGCGGCGAGGAGGACCGGCCCCTCCTCCTCCGGCTCCGAGCCCGGCGTAGGGGGAGGGGAAGCCGGAGAGCAGCGCAGCCCAGGCGGCGGCGGCGGCGGAGGGAGGCTCGGATGCAGCCCAGGGGGCCTCGGCGCCTAGAAATAACCGGCCCGGGAGCAGCAGGGAGCAGGGCGGACGGCCCGAAGGACGGTGCACCCGGACTGCGAGCTCGCGAGGTGCAGCAGGGGCGGGCGCACCGGGCTCCCCCGCGCCCCGGCCCGGGGCGGCGCACCGGGGCTCCCGGGACCTCGGCCTCGCGCCGCCGGGGCGCGCGCCGGCGTCTCGCCCCGCTTCGGGTCCGAGGGCCGTGCGTCTGGGCCCCGCGGGCGGCGGGCCCGGCTCTCCGCCTCCCCCGGCTGGTGAGCGCAGCCTCTCGGCGGAGCGGCCGCCCGGCTGCCCTGCCCGCGGCTCCGCTCCGGCCCGACTGACAGGCGCGGGCGCCCGCCGCGGCCGCCGCGGCCCGCTCCCGCCCGCCCCCCGCGGCCAGGCCCAATCAGCGGCGGCCGGGAGGCGGTTACCAGGGTGACGCGGCTCCGCGTCCTGCGGGGGGCGTGGCCCAGGGGCCGCCACGCGCGCTTTTCGCGGCAAAATTCAAAGGCCGTCCGGGGTGGCTCTCCAACCTCCTCCCCAAAGTTGGGGCGAGGCGGCACCGACCTCGGAAGGACTGCAACTCCCAGTGTGCAGCGCGCAGGCACCGAGCGGAGGGGCCCCAACTGGGGGTGCAGGGCATGTTGGTACTTGTAGTCCCTTTGTCGGGGGACGGGGGAGGGTGGAGGGGGCGGGCGGACAAACCAGTATCATTGTTGGGCACACATTTGGTAGCTATCTGTTAAAAATAATGAAAACAAGAAAAGAAGCTAACACATGTAACAAAGTACCTAGTCTTCACACACAACCCTGTGAGTTAAGTATTGTTATCACCCCCATTTCGCCAAGAGGAAAACGGATATGGTAGGTATGATGATTACACGCCCCACTTACAGAGGAGATGGAGGTGAGGGATGTGAGGGGACACTTTGTCTGGAGTGCTTTGCCCGGGGCATGTTTCGTTAGTGGAGGAGTGTTGGCAGCACACTTGAGATCTTTAACTATATGACCAGAAGCCATAGCGAGCTCTTTCTTTTTCTTTTTTAAAAAAATATATTTTATTGATATTTTACAGAGAGGAAGGGAGAGAGATAGAGAGCTAGAAACATCAATGAGAGAGAAACATTGACCAGCCGCCTCCTGCACACCCCCTACTGGGGATGCGCCCACAACCAATGTACATGCCCTTGACCAGAATCGAACCTGGAACCTTTCAGTCCGCAGACCGACGCTCTACCACTGAGCCAAACCGGTTTTGGCCATAGCGAGCTCTTTCTAAACTCCGTCTCCTGGAATCCTCACCACATCCGGGTAGGCAGGCACTGCCCCACTTAACAGATGGAGACAATGAGGCGCAGGACCCCCTGGGTTCAAATTGTGGATCCATCAAACTATACAGAACCTTGCCTTTTACTTTCTAAGCAGCCTCACGGGTTCTCATTCGTTCTATCCGAGAGCCCATGAATGGCATAGTGAACAGTCCCATTTGACAGCTGGCAAAAGTGAGTCCTGGGAGGAACAGTTGCCTCAGTTGCCATGTGTCCCTCACCCAGCAAGCTGGGGAGCCAGCTTTCCAGGAAAGACCTCAGGATCCCGACCGAAAGGCAGAGCCGGAGCCAGAACTCTCCCCCTGCCCTCAGGCTAAGTCCACGTGACCCCCTAGAATCCCACAGGACCTGGGTGAGTTCCTGCCCTGTTGGCCTTTAGCATTTATTTTCATGAGCCCGCGCCTCAGCCTCAGTCGCTATATCCTAATTCCCACTATGCGGGGTTGTTATGAGGGCAAAGGGAGTTACTGGGCGGAAAGGACTCGGGACACAGTACGTGCTCAGTAAACGCCGGCCGTGGCCATCCAGACGCAAGGGCTTTGGAGGCCCCGCAGACGTACCGGGCGGGATGAGCTGCTTGTAGTCGGCCCTGGCCTACTTCCGGAGCCCAGCCACCCTGCCGAGCCCCGGGGAGAGGTGCCTGCCGGGCGCTCAGGCCCAGCCCAAGTAGGCCACCTACCTAGCGCCTTATCTGGGGCAGGAGCTGGCCCTGCTTCAGCTGCCGAGCAGCCGCCACCCAGCTCCCAGCGCTCACATGCTGGCCGCCTTCTCCTCTTTAGCTCTCTACGGAGGCCCCCCCCCCGCCCCCCCTTCCAGCCCCGGGAGGTGAGTGGGGTGGCGATTTACCTGGGAACGTGATACGGGGCCAGCTGCTTCCACGCTGGGGCCCTCGGCCTGAACGGGCAGTGACGTTGGGGCCTGTTGCCCGGGCAACGTGCTAGGTGGACTGGGGTGTGGACAGGTGTGGAGAACGCCAGGTGCGGGGCGAGGGACCATGGCAACAGGAACCGGGGAAGGAGGGGGGCAGGAAGGGGAGGAGCAGGCGGCGGCCACAGCGCAGCCGTCCCCACCTTTGGGATTTTTTCCCATTGTGGTAACCATGCCCTGACACCAACGACGGGCCGGGCAGGGCTCACTGCTATTTATATCACGCATTTCCATCTCCTTTCGCCCTCACGGCAGCCCTGTGACGTCCGTTTGATTATCACCCACATCTTAGAGCCAGGAAAGCCATGTGACCAGCACAAGGTCACACAATGACAGCACCGGATCCCACACTCCAGGCCCCCCAGACCTTGACTCACTGCACGAAGTGCCAGCCACTAATTCACTGGCTGTGACCTTAAGGGCGAGTTTCTTCCCCTCTCTGGGCCTCAGTTTCCTCTGCTGGGAAGTGGAGGGTGAGGCTCACGACCTCACCTGCCTGCCAATCAGACTCTGGAGCTGGCACCCCCTCCTCACCCCAGCAGCTCCCAGAGGCCCCGGAGATTACAGTGTACAGCCAGGGTTAGAAGATCTCAAAGGCCCCCCATCTCTGAAGCCTGTGACCCCAGGATGTGCTAATGGTGGGATCTCAGGCACTAGCGGGCTCAAAGGGAGCTGTGTAGGTGGAGGGGTGTCTTCTAGGTTCCTCTCACACCCTCCAGGCAACGAATGCCGCCCTCCTGCCCCCCAACTGATGCTCAGTCTTGGACCTTCACTATGTCCCACACTCACAGTGCCTACCACGCATGCCACGCTATCCATGCTCACCTCCCTGAGGTCTGGCCCTCACGCCCCGCCCCTCCCCAACTCCCAGCCTCGATCCAGCCTCCCCTTGCTCCTGGCTATGTGCAGTAGCTCTGCATGATGGGACTGGAGACAGTCAAGGTGGTCCACAGAAACACCAGGCAGACAAGCCCCAAACGCTGGCTCCGGCCAAGGGTCCGAGAGGCCCTGAGGGGACACGGGACAGATGGCACTTCTTTCCTCTGACCGTGTACGCTCTCTACAGACCAGCCTGGCTACACACCCGCACATCCTCCCACGTGCCTCTTGGACTTCCAAGCCCATGCTGTCCCTCTCCACCTAGAACACCCTCCCTCCGGGCAGCTGGTTCTTGCTCCGCCTTCAGATTTCGGCTAGGGTGCCGCCCACTCTGGGAAGTCTTCCCGGACTGCCACCCTCCAGGCCAGAGCGCTGCCCCCTCGAAAGCTGCCCCCAGCCTGTGATAACGGCCCCGCTGTTTGCCAGTCTTCCCCACCACACGTGGGTCTCTGAGAGGGAGGGGGCTGCCCACAGACTGTTCATCCCCAGCACAGGCCTGGCATACAGTCAGTGCTCAATAAAGATTTGTTGAATGACTCTCCGAATCACCGAGTGAACGTGCCCATTCATGCAGTTTGGTTTTGTTTTCTTGTAGGGAGGAAGAGCAGGGAGAGGGGGAGGGGGAGAAGCAGACGTACCGAAATGAGCCCTGGCTCTTCCGGTTACTAGCCATGTGCCTCGTCTGTGTGCCTCAGTTTCCCCCATCTGTGAAGCAAGGTTAAGTGCCACCTAGGCTCTGCTCAAGGGGCCCGGAGCCTGGGACTTTGCTCCCACATATGCAAGGTTAGTTATGCCCCCACTCGCCGAGTCACCCCTCCTTTAATTCTGCTCATTCATTCATTCATCCATTCACTCATCGTTTCCTAAGGGCCGGTCCTGCGCCAGTCCCCGGGATTCAACAGTGACCCAGACACAGGCTCTGGCTTCACGGGGACAGAGAAGGCCACGAGCAGCTCTCATCCGGGGTCACGGGGAAGAGGACATCCGGGGTCACGGGGAAGAGGACATCCGGGGTCACGGGAAGAGGACATCTGGGGTCACGGGGAAGCGGACATCCGGGGTCACGGGGAAGAGGACAGCCAGGGTCACGGGGAAGAGGACATCCGGGGTTACGGGAAGAGGACATCTGGGGTCACGGGGAAGCGGACATCCGGGGTCACGGGGAAGAGGACAGCCAGGGTCACGGGGAAGAGGACATCCGGGGTCACGGGGAAGAGGACATCCGGGGTCACGGGGAAGAGGACATCCGGGGTCACGGGAAGAGGACAGCCCTGGCCGGCAGGCGGGCTGCTGGTGGTGGAAGGCCGATCAGTTCCCGGGAAACACGAGGAGGTGCCTGAGGGGAGGAGGGAGAGGACGCTCCTGGCAGAGAAACTGCCTCTGCAGAGGCCCACGACCGGTGAGGGCGCTGGGACGGTCCCACCACGGAGGTGGCGGGGGGCTGAGCCGGAGCTGGGCGGAGGCAGACACTGCGCCTTTCCCCGGGCGAGCGGGCCGGCCCGCCTCCCTCCCAGCCCCCCGCCTTCCTCACCTGCCCTCATTGCTGCAATCTAGGCCAGAGCCCGGAGGGAGCCGAGCCCCCATTGGTGCACACCACGTAGCTTTCTCAGAGATAATTTAATCAGAGCTATTAATAAGCAGAAAAGAAAGAGCTCTTTATGCTCCTCCCGGAGAAAAGGGGAAGGAAGCAGCGCGTGCAACCTCGTTACTCACCCGGCCCTGCCCCCCGGTACCTGCAGCCTCTCCGGGGCGGCCTAGGGGACGGGGCGAGGAGGCCAAAGGGGGGCTGCGGGCGTCTCAGGGACTGGCCCTGCCAGGCTCCGGGCCCACTCCGCCCTCACACTCCTCTGGCCGCGTTGGCCTTTCGGTTGCTTGAAGGTGCCAAACTGTTTCCTACCTCGAGGTCTTTGCACAGCTGTCCCCCTGCCCAGCCCCCATCCTCTGCCCTTCGCACGGATGCTCAGTACGCCCCGCAGGCCCCGGCCCGATGTCACCTCCCCCGGGAAGCCCTCTCTGACTGCCCCCTGAGTTGCCCTCCCTCCCGGAGCACCCCTCCCTCCCGGAGCACCCTCCACTGCTGCGGGCAGTCCTCAGCTCGGGGGCTGGCGTTCATTCCGCCTAGACTGCCAGCCCGGGAGGAGGGGCTTTGTCGTGCCTGCACTGCTGTGTGTCCCCCCCCCCCCCCCCCCCCGGGGCATCGTCAGGACACGGAGAGGCTGCGTCAGTCTTGCTAACAGGGCTGGGAAGAGCTCTGGGGGCCTTGCTGTTGGGACAGGAACCAGGAAGTGGTGGGGTTCCTTCCGCCAACAGAGCCCTCCGAGAACCGGGAACCACTGCATGCGCCCCTGGATTCACCACTGGGGGCCGGAGGTCTGGGGGGTGGGGGGGCACGGACTTGCCCAAATCCACGTGACAAGCTGGTGGCAGAGCTGGGACTTGGCCCCAGAGCCCTTTGGGGGTACAGCTTCGCACGAACCTCAAGCCGACACCAGCTGTGTTGTGGGGGATTCGGAGGCCGCCGCTGGCCTCTGAGGGACGGACGTCTGTGCTGCTGCCGGCGTGACATCTGCATGTGACCCCCAGACGAGCCAGCCCACGTCCCTGGCACCAGTTTCCTCCTCTGACATTGGGACTCTCCGCCCTCTGCCTGCCTGTCTCAAGGGCGGTGAGGAGAAGACAACACAGCATTTCCCGCGGCCCGATGGCTCTGCAAATGGAACGGTGGTTGTGCCTGTGAGATACGGCAGCCAGGACAAGAGCGCCCATCCCGTGGGCCGCACCGGGCAGGCTCCCCTGGCGAGTCTCCTTCAGGCCCTGCCTCTGCCTCCGCCACGCGGGGGCCAGGGGGCTCTGTGCGGGGCCCCGGCCTTGTCCAAGGCGGCACAGCTCCCTGGGAGTGGGAGCGTGTGCCCACGGTCTGAGCCCTGGTGGGGTCTCTTTCCACAGAGAGTTTCTGACTGACTGTCAGCCCGAACCCGCAGGAAACCGTGATTGGAGGTGGGGGGGTTCCCTCGGCCCCCCCAGGCCGCCTCTGCACCCCAGCCAGCGGGCCGCCCCCGGGCTCTGCGTGGCAGGGGGGTTTCTGGGGTGAACCCAGCCCGCCCGCCTCCCCTCCGGCAGGAGAGGGGGCAGGCCCGCCCTCCGGAGCGCGCCGGGCACATCTGCTTTTGCACAGAAGTTATTGACTCATCGAGGTTAAAACGCACCGCGCAGGCCGGTGACACAGACCCCGCGGCCTCCGCTGTCAGGTGCCGCCGTTTTCATGGCAACAGGCCCTCTTCTGCACGTGGAACGGTTCAGTTGTGCAAAGTTCAGGCGTTACACAAACAGGAGCTCACGGCGGCGCAGAAATCAATGTCTGGCCGGCGTGGCCGGGGAGATAGCATTGATCGGGCCCCTCGCCATCGACAGCCGGTCCCTGCCTCCTGCCCGCCCTTGGCTCAGCGTCAGGGGGCTCAGGAAGGTCCTCTGCCCTTGCCCGCCCCTCTGGCAGGGGTCTGGTGGTGGTGGGGGCGGGAAGAAGGGGTCACGGCAAGGCGACCAGATTTAACATTGGTAAAGCGGGACGCCATTGACCGGGGTGGGAGATGGGAGGTGGTTCTTAATTAAAAATTTGGTCTATAGGGAGCAACAAAAATTTTCATAGAACGCAAAAATAGTATTGTAATATATATTTTTAAATGTCAACATAAGTACAATTCACAAATATAATAAATAAAAAAATTATGTATAGTCAGTCATAAGTGTCACTTTCAAGGCCGGTGCTAGATTTTTTGCCGCCACTATAAAATATAAATAATACGAGTACTGTCTGCTAAATTCAAGAAAATCTATGTATTTATGAAATAAATAAATAAATTATTTATCTAAGTTATCTGAACAGCTGATTTGTAATGACATCCCCTGTGTAACTAGCTTACTAGCACGCAGTATGATATGTATCGTCTGAGAGACAGTTACAAAATGTTTTCGTCGTTGCCAATCCCAAAAAATGCCATTGTTTATTAAGTCCAAACAATGGTGGTCGAATTCTAATAACTGATCAGCAATGCGAAGTTTGATAAGCAGTTCTCGATAATCAGTTCTCAACAATTATTTATTATTATTAAAGTTTAACATCAGCCGAAACCGGTTTGGCTCAGTGGATAGAGCTTTGGTCTTCGGACTGAAAGGTCCCAGTTCGATTCCGGTCAAGGGCATGTGCCTTGGTTGCGGGCACATCCCCGGTGGGGGGTGTGCAGGAGGCAGCTGGTCGATGTTTCTCTCTCATCGACGTTTCTAGCTCTCTAGCTCTCTCCCTTCCTCTCTGTGGAAAATCAATAAAATATATATTTTAAAGTTTAACATCATAAAATTAACAAAAATAATATAAAACCCATATCCTGGCTAAATAGCCACATGGCTGCCGAAAACCGTATAGTCCCTTCCCGTTCTCCCCCCCCGTTCCTAGCTTGTCATGCATTCTTTCCAAAACTCGGGACTTTTTAATTAAATTTTTACAGAGAGAAAGAGAGAGGGATAGAGAGTTAGAAACATCGATGAGAGAGAATCATCGATCAGCTGCCTTTTGCACACCCCCTACTGGGGATGTACCCACAACCACAGTACATGCCCTTGACCCGGATTGAACCTGGGACCTTTCAGTCCGCAGGCTGACGCTGTATCCACTGAGCCACACCGGTTTCAGCAAAACTCGGGACGTTTTAAAAAACTTCGTGGGACAAATTGTTAAAAATTGGGACTGTCTCATGAAAAGCGGGACATCTGGTCACCTCAGGGTCCGGGGCGACCTCCTCAGCTGTCGGCAGCCGCTTTGTGAGCCATTCCTGCTCAGAGACCATCGCTTACAGTGTGTTGTGCCGTTGTTGGCGGAGGGAGCAGCCTTGGCCCCGAAAGCCATTCCCCCGACGAGGAGCAACCCCCCGCCTCTAGGTTTGGCCATAAAACCTCTCGTCCTAGTCACAGGTGCCACACGAGTCAGACGGACCGGGACAGGACACCGAGTGGGGAGTCAGACGGACCGGGACAGGACACCGAGTGGGGAGTCAGACGGCCCGGGACAGGACACCGAGTGGGCTGTGTGGCTTTGGGCAAGTCACTTCCCTCTCTGAGGCCCGGCTTCCTGTCTCCTAAAGCGCCAGGACAACAGCACCCACACCGGGGTGCGGGGACGAGGGGGACGCTGCCGGTGGGGCCTGTGTCTCTCCTCTCCCGTGGATTCCAGCAGATGCCCTCGGGGAACGGAACGGGCAGGCAACTAGAAAGCCATCATCTGGGTTCACAGCCCAGCCCCCGCTGCTGTGTGACTGAGGCACGTCGCTGCACCACGCTGAGCCCTGGCACTCACCCCCTCGGGTAAGACGGGAAGGGGCCTTCGCAAGAGCGAAGGGAGGGTGGGATAAGCTCAGCCAACCGCGGCTGTTCTGGGCGCACGGAAGGTGCCAGAAAGATTGGTCAGCCAGACCCTTCCTCCAGGATTCCAGCGTCAGACCCCCTCTCCCCCCCTAAAAAAATGGGAAAACCTCCTGGGCTTTTCCTCAGAAAAGGGGGTTCAAGATGGGAGCGTGGTCTGCCCCACTGGGCGGAAGGTTCTCCACAGGGGCCTGTGTCGTTCGTCTTTGCACGGTCAAGGCGTGGTGTGGAGCCCAGTATACAGTAAGAGCTTAATCCATGTTTACAGAGGGGCGCTAAACTCCTCCGGAGAGCTGGCGAGGGCCCTCCGACCTGGCAGGGGCGGCCTGGAGAGAGGGGGTGCTCAGGATAACTGAGGCCAGCTTGGGATGGCGCGGGCAGCAAACGCCACTGAAACGCACCCGTCCACGGGGTGCATGGCGGCAGCGGTGGAGCCGGCTCGGCTCGGTATGCAGCCGGGGACTGGTCTCCAGGCAGGGCTGAGGGCGCAGCTCTGCCAATGAGATGCGAGCAGCACGCTGTAGGAAGTGGATGTGCCTCTTCTCTGGGCGGTCTCTTCTGCCTCCCGGCAGACCGATCGGCCCTTCTAGATCGAGCCAGGCCAAGAACGAAGGGAGCCCGGGTCCCTGCGCCACAGTCGCCCACCTGTTGACCAACCACAGGCTCAGGTGAGCAGTGACCTTCTGTAGAGTTACGCCGCTGAAATGCCAGGGTCTATTTGTTACAGCAGCCGACGCTGCCATCACGGATTCACAGGGCTTCCCGCTATGGACTCAGACCCCGCACGGCCCTCTCTGAGTCAGGAAACTCTGCAGAACTGAGAGGCTGCCCTTATTTGGTAAAGCACGTGAATATGAAGAGTAGAGAGAGCCCTGGCCGGTTTGGCTCAGTGGCTAGAGCTTCAGCCTGTAGACCACAGGGTTCTGGGTTCGGTTCCGGGTTCGGTTCCGGTCAAGGGCACGCCTCATTTGCAAGCTCCTCCCTGGCAGGAGGCAACCAATCGATGTGTTTCTCTCACATCGACATTTTTCTCTGTCTTTCCCTCTCTCTTCCACTCTCTCTGAAAACCAATGGAAAAATATCCTCAGGTGAGGATTAAAAAAAGAAGGAAAGAAAGAAAAAGAAACAATATCGAGTAGCACCCATGTAGTGGAAATTGGGGTGTTCACTGTAAATGCCTCCAACTTCGTTGCGTATTTGAAATGTTTCACAAGAAAGTAAGTTTTAAAAGTCTCCATTCCCGTATTTTCAAAAAACGTGTAGAGACCTCGGGGTTTTAGGATTGGGGCGGTGGACAGGGGGCGCTGAAAAAGAGGGCTCCGGCGCCCACCCCCACCCCCACCCCCACCTCCCCAGCTGCAACGCGCAGTTTCACCTCTTCTTCACCCTGGAGTTCAGCGTGTGGTTTGTTTGAAAAAAGGTTTCCACTTTTCCAACAGTGAGGGTTAGAAAACCACGGACTCCGTTCTCTGGTGCGGCAGAGGGGAACCGTGCCGAGGCCGGCAGCTCCAGCCCGGGCTCCTGGCCCCAGGGCAGGGCTGGGCGCTGTGGTTTCCTAAAGCTTCTCTGGGTCTCATGCTGGGGCTGCGGGGGCGGCAGGAGGAGCCCTCTGCCTTGGGTTGTCTGGTGTGTTGGATTCCAAGGTATTTGACCACAGGGTCGGCAGGTCGGGAATGACCATTCAGGGGGTGGTGGGGCGGACACTGAGAGGATTCAGAGGGACCAGAGTTTCCTGGAGTGGAGCCTCCTCCGTCGTCGCAGACACACCTTCTCTCCAGCGGAGGCAGGAAGATGGGCGAGAGCGGCAGGGCGGGGACAGATCACTGGGCAATGATGGATTTGGGCCCTGACCAGAAGCCTTCGGGGTCATCTGGGGCTGCGACCAGAGGTGAAAGGTCGCCCAGCTGGGGCAGGTGGGCCATCGAGGGGCAGGGAGTTAGTTTAGGGGCCAGAGGGCAGGAGATAGAAGGGGCAGAGGAGTACCCAAGTGCACCCACTCATCCATCCATCCATCCATCCATCCATCCATCCATCCATCCTTCCATCATCCATCCCTCCCTCCCTCCCTCCCACGACTCCACTGGGCCAGGCCCTGGGCTGGGCCTGGAGATTTCAGAGCAGATGGCAGGAGAGGCAGCTGGGAAACTCGCAGTGCCACTCACGCCGCCCGCCGCCCCGCCCCGTCACCGCTGGGCGTCAGGTTCGCCGTCTGGAAGATGAGGTGCGGCACGCGGCCGAGCGCGGCGTGGGGAGGCGGGTGCCTCCGGCAGGCGTCCAGGGAGAAGGGAAGGGAAGGGCCGTGCTGACCCCTCTGGGTTCAGGTCCCGAGGGACCAGCTCAAACCTGAGCCCACTTACAGCTGCCTGACCTTGGGCCAACCACTTCCCTCTCTGGATTTTGATCTTCTCCTCTGCAAAATAATAATAATAATAATAATAATAATAATAATAGCAGTGACTACTGTATCTGGTAGTTATGTTTTTTTTTTAAATTTATTCTTTTTAGAGTGAGAGGAAGGGAGAGAGAGAGAGAGAGAAACGTTGATTTGTTTGTTTCACCTATTTATGCATTCATGGGTTGATTCCTCTATGTGCCCTGACTGGGGATGGAGCCCACAATCTTGGTGTATCCGGCTGATGCTGCAACTGACCTACCTGGGTAGGGCCTGAGGTTTTTTTGTTGTTTTTTAAATGTATTTACTTATTTATTTGGTAATACATTTTTATCGATTTCAGAGAGGAAGGGAGCGGGAGAGAGAGAGAGAAACATCAATGATGAGAGAGAATCATTAACCGGCTGCCTTCTGCATGCCCCCTACTGGGGATGGAGCCCACAACCTGGGCATGTGCCCTTGACCAGAACCAAACCCGGGACCCTTCAGTCCTCAGGCTGACGCTCTATCCACGGAGCCAGACCATCGAGGGTGGACCTGAGGTTTTAATGAACAGTTCCTGGCCCACAGCGGACACTCACATGGATGTTAACCTTTGTGTAAGTGCACGATGGACTCTGAGGCTATCGGAGTAGTAACAACACGGCTGGGGAATGTTGACCTTGGGCTGGAGGAGGACTGGAAGGCCACTCAAACCCAGCCCGAGGGAATGCCCAGAGCTCTGACTGTGATTGGTTTTGCTGTCCCCTCTGGGCTCAGTGAGTACAGCGCTGCAATCGATTAGCCACGCCTGCATGGGCAAGGGAGCTGAGAGTCACAGGACGCATGCCATCTACTAGCCATTCTTTTTTTTCTTTTTTCTTTTTAATTGATTTTTTACAGAGGAAGAGAGAGGGATAGACAGTTAGAAATATTGATGAGAGAGAATCATCAATCGCCTCCTGCACACCCTCCACTGGGGATGTGCCCGAAACCAAGGTACATGCCCTTGACTGGAATCAAACCTGAGACCCCTCAGTCTGTAGATCGACGCTCTATCCACTGAGCCAAACCGGTGTTGGCTACTAGCCATTCTTTTTTTTTTTTTTAAATATTTTATTGATATTTTACAGAGAGGAAGGGAGAGAGATAGAGAGCTAGGAACGTCGATGAGAGAGAAACATCAACCAGCTGCCTCCTGCACACCACCCACCGGGGATGTGCCTGCAACCAATGTACATGCCCTTTGACCGGAATCGAACCCAGGACCCTTCAGTCCACAGACCTACGCTCTACCACTGAGCCAAACCAGTTTTGGCGACTACTAGCCATTCTTAATACTGACCTGAGCCTTCCCCTTGTGCAGGTGGGGAAGCTCCGGCTCAGGAGAGGGAACAGGACTTCTGGGAGGCCGTGCAGACCTCGGAGCTTCCTCCCTGGGCCTGGCCGTGGCCATTCTATCCCGAGGAGAAACGCCATCCCTTTGCCATTACATTTCCCGGCGGCTTTCTGGCAGGGAGTCCGCTGGCTTAAACTTTTCCGGGATGATGCTCCGTCCTCCTCCCCCGGCCGTGCCTCTCAGGGCTCTGCCGCCGGGAAGGAGTCGGTGGCACCTGTGAGGACAGGCAGGCCTCCACGGGGGTGGCGTGGCCTTCCCGGATCCCCACACGGAAGGGCCACGCCGGCCAGGGCCCAGGTGCCCGGGCTGAGGGGTGATCGGGTACCCCGTTGGGTGGATGGGGAACCGGAGGCCATGAGGTGGGCGTGACCGACCTGGGCCATCTAGCCAGGGGGCCAACGCTCTGCCCTCCGCACCCACAGGGCGGAGGGACGGGAGAGGCTGGAGCAGAGCCGGCCACCACCGTCCTCCTGGCCCGGTCAGCTTCCGAGCTGACATCTCTATTGCGCCCCTGCGTCGGGAGAGGCCGGGACCAGCAGCAGACCTGTGCCTCCTGCGGCGGTGTTACTGATCCCAGGTTCTGGCGGCCCCACCCGGGCTGCGTGGGCACTGGGCCGGGCCTCCGTCAGAGGGCAGGCGGGGCACTCCCTGGGCCCCCCCCCCCTCCACCCCCGTGGCAGCGGCGGCAGCGCCCGCTCCACACCAGGCAGGGCAGGGGTGGGGAGGGCGGTGTTCTCACCAACCCCAGGGTCCTGTCCGCCAGGCCCTCACCTCCCCGTGCCAGACCAGAGGCAGGCACCCTGACGCCAGGAGGAAACAGACAGGGGGGTGGCCCTGGCAGGCCCCTCGGCGGCGGCGGCGGCAGCGGCAGCAGCTGTGGCGGCGGTTGCGGCTTTGCTTCTGGAAGCCTCCGGGGCAGGAACTGGAAGGGGTGCCGGCCCTGTCTCGGTCCCGGACAGGTTTCCATCTCGGCCTCTCAGCCTGGACCAGGGAGACCACCCCACCGACGAGCCTCTGTGCTGTCTGGAAGGGCGTGGCAGGGATGGTTCCTGGGATGCTGGAGGGGGTGGAGCAGAAATAAAAGCTAACTTCTATTTCCTTAATCCTCACCCGAGGATATTTTTCCATTGATTTTTATTTTATTACCAATGGCCCAGTGCATGAAATTCCTGCACATTAAAAGGGGATTAGAGGAAATATTTTAATATTACTATTTGCCCTTTCTCTGTAATGGAAGTGTCAGAGATGAAAGGAAACTAGTAAAATGTATATGAAAATCTCCCTCCGGTCAGAGTCTGGGTTGTACCGCGGGACCCAGAGTCAAGTCCCCACCCACCGCGTGCACCTTGAAATTTTGAGACCCAGACCCAGCTGGCCCCACCCTGCCAAGCCCCACTGGGCGGGGGCACAGCCTCAGACCCCCCAGCGCATGGCCTGGGTTCCCCTGGCCGGGCACTGGGGCACGTCTTGAGGTCCCCGCCAACCCCTGCTGGGAGGGATGTGTGGCCTAAGGTCCCCGCCAACCCCTGCTGGGAGGGATGTGTGGCCCCAGTTCCCCCATCAAGCCCTGCTGGGCAGGGGGTGAGGCCTGAGGTCCCTCATTAAGCCCTGCTGGGCGGGCAGGTGGGCGCAGACTCAGGTCCCCGCCCCGCCCGGCACCACACAGCCTCAGGTCCTTGCTGATCCCTCGTTACAGGAACCCCACCTCCGCTGTGGGCGCAGCCATACTGTGTTATGGGAACCCCCTCCGCTGTGGGTGCAGCCATACTGTGTTATGGGCACCCCTCTGCTGTGGGTGCAGCCATACTGTGTTATAAGCACCCCCTTCTGCTGTGGGCGCAGCCATACTGTGTTATGGGCACCCCTCTGCTGTGGGTGCAGCCATACTGTGTTATAAGCACCCCCTTCTGCTGTGGGCGCAGCCATACTGTGTTATGGGAACCCCCTCTGCTGTGGGTGCAGCCATACTGTGTTACGGGCACCCCCCCTCCGCTGTGGGTGCAGCCATACTGTGTTATGGGACCCCCTCTGCTGTGGGTGCAGCCATCTTGTGTTATGGGCACCCCCTCTGCTGTGGGTGCAGCCATACTGTGTTATGGGCACCCCCCTCTGCTGTGGGCGCAGCCATACTGTGTTATGGGCACCCCCCTCTGCTGTGGGTGCAGCCATCTTGTGCTATGGGCACCCAGCCTCCCTTGTAATGGTGTTACGGCCTGAGTGTCAATTTGCATATTACCTCTTTATCATATAGGATTATTTTTAAAAATATATTTTTATTGATTTCAGAGAGAAAGGGAGAGGGAGGGAGAGAGAAAGAAACATCAATGTTGCGGTACACACCTGCACGCCCCACTGGGGATGGAGCCCGCAACCCAGGCATGTGCCCTGACCGGGAATCCAGCTGTGACCTCCAGTTCAACCATTGAGCCACACCGGCCGGCATGGTGGCTGACGGTTATGCTCACCTGGTGAGTCCGATGCACAGGTGACAGACGAAGAAGCTGAGGGCAGTGTCTTGTCCACGAACTGGGCCCCATGTCCCCCCTCTTCTAGACGAGGGACCAGGGGCTGGCCGCCGCCCCAGCCCCTCCAGTGGACGGCGGGACCCACGTACTGGCCTCTCCCTGTGCTTTGGGAATCAGGTGACGGCATCTACGGCAGGACCAGCCTCCTCTGGCCGCAGGTGCGGGTCCTGGACCAGCTCCGAGGGCCCAGGCGAGTGGTTCGGCCAAGCTGGCCCAGCTCCAGGGTCTGCTGCCAACGAGGCCAGGTGCCCAAGGGGGACCCGCTGTCCCTGGCCTGGTTGGGACGGGCTTGGGCCTGAGCCTTCCCCAGGGACTGTGCTTCCAGGCCAGCTCCCCACGGAGGTCAGTGAGAGGCGTGGCTGCACAGACGGGCGGGGGGGGGGGTGAGGGGCTCTCTCTCCTTCTGCAGATGACCGAAGTGAGACCCGGCAAGGAGAGGTGAGGCCGGGGGCACAGGCTGCAGACCCCGGGGGCGCTGGGAGGCCCTGATGAGCAGCTCCCCAGCGCCCGCCTCCACCCGCTGCTCCCACCCTCGCTGGTGCTGTGTGGCCTCGGGGGAGTTACTCAGCTTCTCTGAGTCTCCCCGGCCTCGGGTGCCACAGTGGGAACAATGGGGTGGGGCGGGGGCGTGGTGGATGTGAGGGTCTCAGGATGCTGGACACACCTGCCACTCAGGATTCTCACCCCCCACCTCCACCCCAGAGGATTCTGATCTTGAAATAGGTCCTGTTATCTAAGCCAAGTTTGGGAACCACTGAAACAGGACAAGAGAGAGTGGGGAGGCCCCTTCTGTGGCTACCGCCGCGTCTTCCCGCTTCCGCTGCCAGGAACACCGCCCTGGCCCTGCCCTGGCCCGGCCGCCTGGCACTCCTTGTGTGGAGCCAGCTCAGCTATCCTCACCCACAGCTCCTGCCGACCCTCCACGCCCTCTGCACTCCCACCCCACCCTGTCCCGGCTCTGTGAGATCCACAGGCCGGGGGCCGGCTCTCCGGCGTGGCTGCAGCTCTGGCAATCAGTGTGGGGCCTGGCCGTGGCAGGTGCTAATGGAGCCATTCAACCACGGCCTGCCCACCGAAGGAGTGAGGGATGAAACCAACCGGCGGAATTCGCCGGCGGCTGCTGTGGTCGGAACGTTTGTTCCTCCCGAACACGCATGCCGGAGACCCGCTGCCAGAGCGATGGGGAGGGCCTTCGGAGAGCGAGCTCCTAACGGCTGGTGTCCTTGTAAGAGGGCCTGAGCTCCCTGGGCCCGAGGACACGGGAGAGGCTGTGGCCATGGAGGCCCGAGGACACGGGGAGAGGCTGTGGCTGTGGAGGCCCGAGGACACGGGAGAGGCTGCAGCGTGGAGGCCCGAGGACACGGGAGAGGCTGCAGCGTGGAGGCCCGAGGACACGGGGAGAGGCTGTGGCCGTGGAGGCCCGAGGACACGGGAGAGGCTGCAGCATGGAGGCCCAAGGACACGGGGAGAGGCTGTGGCCCTGGAGGCCCGAGGACACGGGGAGAGGCTGCAGTGTGGAGGCCCGAGGACACGGGGAGAGGCTGCAGCGTGGAGGCCCGAGGACACGGGGAGAGGCTGTGGCCGTGGAGGCCCGAGGACACGGGGAGAGGCAGTGGCTGTGGAGGCCCGAGGACACGGGGAGAGGCTATAGCGTGGAGGCCCGAGGACACAGGGAGAGGCTGTAGTGTGGAGGCCCGAGGACAAGGGGAGAGGCTGCGGCCTCGGAGACCCTCCCACCCACGCTGGCAGCTGACCTTGGACTTCCAGCTTCCGGACGGGGCTCAGGACCTTTCCGTGCTCACACGCCGCTCTGTCCTGGAGCCACGGCAGCAGACGCATTAAGGAGGACACACACACACACACACACACACACACACACACACGCCGCCTCTCCTGCCCCCTCAGTCCTCTCCGCGGGGAGCCGGGGAGCTGGCCGCTGGGGTGGCAGCAGCGCATTGGGATCCTGTTACCGGGAGCTGCACGGGGTGGGGTGGGGGGCGCGCCGGGAGAAACCAGCTTTGGGCTGCCGCCCCTGTACCTACAGGAGCAGCAGGGAAGGCTCCTCAGCCAGGCCTGGGCTCGAACCCGGCCTTGACACAACCTGGCCGGTGGCCACGGGCAGAGGCCTTTGCAGCGCCGGCAGTTTTCTCACCTGTGGGAGGGACTCGCCCCTCCCGAGGGGCCGTGCACTTAGGGAGGCCTTGGCGGGGGCAGAGTATGCTCTGCCCACATCCTGACTCCGCCCTAAAGGAGGCCCGGGCCCAGCGCCCAGTGTGCCGGGTTTGGGGGACCCGTCCCCGGCCAGCCCCCCCCCTCCTCCGTCCGCACCCGTCCTGAGCTCTCCCTCCGGAACTCCCACCCGGGGAGAGCCAGCGGCATCCGCAGCCGCTCACTGAGCACCTGTCCCTGGGTCTTCCTGCCCTCGCGGCATCCTCCCCACTGCCCCCATTTCACAGGCGAGGAAACTGAGGCTCAGAGCGCAGAGCTGGGGAGCGCTGGACGCAGGACTGGCACTCACATCTCCCCCGGCCCCTCCGGCCCCTGGCTCCTGGGGTGGTGGCTCAGGGTCCCCGTGACTTCGCAGAAAGTATAACCCAAAACCCACTCCCCAGTGGCGCCCGCAGACGTGGGCGGAAGGGGAGCGGGAGCCAGGCCGACAGGAAGCCCTGTGGAGACCGCTGGCTCCGGTTTGCTGTCCGGCTAATAGTAACAATGACCCCCGTCTGACCTTTAACCACGTGCCACGCCCACGGAGGCCTCCCACTAGCGCCCTTAGGCCAGGCGCCACGTGCGCCCCCATTACACAGACGAGGAAACTGAGTCTCAGAGACGCGGGTGACTCTCCAGGCGTCGCCCGCTGGGACGTGGCAGAGCTGTGACTCCACGCTGTGATGTCGAGGCTGTTTCCTGGCCGGAAGCCCCGCACATGGGTGGCATCAGGAAAGGCTTGTGGATTGACAGGCAGACAGACTGTAAGAATGAACCATTTAATGAATGAAAGGCCAGCTCTGAGGCCGGTGAGGAACCTTCAGATGCAAGCCAGGCCTCCGCCGCCCTGACCTCCCACACGGCCTGCCCTCCTCAGCCCCATGGGGGCGGGGCAGGTGGCCATCTGGTGGGCAGAGTAGGGGCGGGAGCCGGATCCCCCTCCCCCCCATCTCTTGCCCCCGAAAGCTCACACTCTCTGTGACTTATTGTTTAACTTCACGGACCCTTGGCTTTTATGAGGGCTATTTATAAAGCCCCGGGCTTTGATCCGCAGCACAGAAAAGCAAACTCCTGCGCCTGGAAATGTCACCGGGGATTAGGGAGCCTTTGAAGTCCCTCCTCGCAGGCAGCGCCCGCCCAGCCCCCCCCACCCCCAAAGCATCTGCAGCCCGAGCCGCAGGCCCGGCCTCCGCGGGCAGAGCGCCGTCCAGATGAGTGACAGGTAGGGCTCCCTCCCCCGGCAGCCCTCGTCCCAGCTGGGCACTCGTCCTAGTTCCCGGCAGCGCACCCCCCCCCCCCCCCCGGTCTCCAGATGTCGGCAGCATCTGTCTCTCCTGTTGGTGCACAGCCACAGGCTGCTAGCGCGAGTCCCTGAGCCCAGCAGAGGGGACTGTGGGGCTTTAGCAACGGACGGACTGTGATCACTGGGAGGGAGGGGCAGGGAGGGCAGAGAGAACAGCTCTAATGAGGTGTGTGTGTGTGTGCATGTGTGTGTGTGTGTGTGTGTGTGAGAAGTGGGGGGCTCTTCCCATCTTCCTAATCCGGGGCCTAACCTCCCACCGGCCTGCTAGGGCCCTTCACTTGCTTGTTCCCCTCTGTCAGTCCCAGGAACAGGCGCAGCTGGAGGGCCCGGCGAGCTCGCAGGGGGGGGGGGGGAGGGAGAGCAGCGGGCTTCCTGCTCCCGCTGGTCCGGGCCGCCTGAGGCCGGAGGGAAGGGCAGGTGGCTGTCCCCTCCATTCCAACAGTCCCTGTGGCCCGGGCCTTCTCTGGACGTGCTCCCTCTCCCTCGCCCCGATCTTGCGGGAACTCTGTGCCTCTCAGTTGCCGAGAGCAGGTGAGGAGGTGAAGTCCCTGCCGGCCCCTCTGAGCTGCGTGATCTTGGGCAAGCCCTCGCCCTCTCTGAGCACCCCTCCCTCCTCCTCCCAAATAGCAAGGTCGTCTGTGTGTGTGTGTGTGGGGGGGGAGTATCGGGGTCACTCCAGGGAGCAGGTGGGATGCTCGGGAGCCCTCGAAGGAGCAGTGGGTGCCGCCTGCCTCCTGTTCCAGACCCAGCGTCCCTTGCCAAGGCGGTGGAGGCGCCGTGCCACCTCGGAAGCCGGCGGAGCTCCTTTGGAAGTGTGTTCCACTAGGGCTGCAGGGGGGCATCTGCGGGCGTGGCGGGAACGAGGAAACGGCAGCCCCTCCGGACAGGCAATCGGAGAAGCCACCCCTCGGGCGCAGTAACTCCCGGGCCTCACTTTCTTCAGGCCCCCGAGGCTCTTGGCCCAGGCTCCACTGGCGGCCCTGAAGCCGATGTCTGATGCATTTCAGCCCCAATTACCCCCCTCCGCCAGGCGCCTGGGCAGGGCACACCTGACACCCTATCCTCAGTCTTCTTCCCGTCTGCGGGCCCCGAGGCGCCCTCGGGCCGGAGGAGAACCTGGGCTCCAGAATCAGCCTGGGGCCAAGCCCAGCACTGCCCAGCTGTGTGTGCCCTCCCCCCCCTCCTGGGCCTCAGTGTTCCCATCTCTAGAATGGGGATGACGGCGTTCCCATCCCAGGACTCGGGCTGCAATAGAGGGTCTGTGCAGCCAGGTGGGCCCTCATTATACTTGGGGCCTTTGTCCCCCGGCACCAGCCCGGAGCCAGGCCGCCCCTCCTAAGAACCAGGGCTGCCCGGTCCTTCCTTCCTCCCTCCCTCCCTCTCTTCCTCCCTCCCTTCCTTCCTTCCTTCAACCTACCAATCCTTCCATCCATCCATATCTCCACCAACAAGTCCTTGCGCCTTTATCTGCTGGGGTTCTTGTCCCAGTGTTATGAAGGGTTCAACAATCTGGAGGAAGGAGCTGATGCGTAGATTAAGAAGGAGTCCAAAGGCGAAAGACAGTTTTGAAAGGCATTGGGGGTCAGAGGAGCTTCAGCTAAAGGAACTAAAGACTACCCCTTGACTAAGGACCCCATGCTATTTATTCACACAATTGTCCTAAGGCAAGGTGGAGATAATACACTTCAAAGGGCAGGGTTTACAGAGGCATCATTAAGTTGGGGAACAGACTACAGCTGTTCAGGTGTTTGGCCAACAGGAGGCAATATCGTGCAGATTTAAGATGCTCTGAGCTGTCTGGCAGCAAACGATGATCCTCTTCAGGTTTGGGGGAGATGCTTTCTAGCCGTCACAGATGATTCAGCCCTGCTGACATGCTGGGATTGGCTTCCGGCATTTATCTATCCATGTGCCATCTTATCCATCCATCCATCCATCCATCCATCCTTTCATCATCCATTCTCCCACCTGTCCAACCGCTTTTCCTTAGCACCGTCTCAGTGCCAATTTCTAGAGACAAAGTGGAGAATAGAGCAGAACCTTTGCTCTAAGAGCTTTTGGTCTCCAGGGAAGATGGGACACACACATCATTTCCTCATGTGTCTTCCGGCCCCGGACAGGCTGCAGGGAAAGAAATGGGGCACGTGGTGCCTCTGTGACCCCTCCCTGCACATCATGATCACATCCGGAGATCTGACAGGTCCAGCAGTCAAGATCTCTTTTCGATCCTTTTCAACCACTTACCAAGCGACATGCCTCTGGAACCTGTTTTAAGAAGATTGCCTGTTAAAGTCCCAGGGAGTGAGGTCGTCTCAGAAGAGGTTTTGGGGGATCAAGGAAGAAAGAACCAAGTGTGTCATTTAAATATCACAGAGTAGCCAAAACTGGTTTGGCTCAGTGGACAGAGCATCGGTCTGTGGACTGAAAGGTCCCAGGTTCGATTCCGGTCAAGGGCATGTACCTTGGTTGTGGGCACATCCCCAGTAGGAGGTGTGCAAGAGGCAGCTGATCGATGATTCTCTCTCATCGATGTTTCTAACTCTCTATCCCTCTCTCTTCCTCTCTGTAAGAAATCAATAAAATATATTAAAAAAATAAAAAGCACAGAGTAGCCCTGGATTATAAGCCAAAGTATAGAATCCATACCCATGAGTCCACACTGACATGGATAAATGACGGAGTGAGTGAGAAGGAGGAGCATACAAATCTCTGTGCAGAAGAACCTTAATAATTTTTGTAGCTACTCTGCCCCACGGGGGGTGCGCATCACTCCCGCTCCTCGAGAGTGGGCTGTGCGTGTGACTTCCCGGTAACGCGGACGGGACGGAGCGAGGGAGGAAGTGGCTTTACAGGGAGGAGCCAGGCAGACGGTCCCCAGCCCCGGGATCCAGGGAAGATGAACACGGATGTGCCAAGCAGCACGAGTGCCTGATGGAAATGGCACTTCCCTCTGTGGTCTTCTTCCCCAACACACAGCCTCAGCTCAGAGAGAAAGATATCAGTCGAACCTCAGCCAAAGGAGGTTCTTCTCACACGCCTCCCGAGCACCTCACAACGGCCAGGCCGTGGGAGACAGGAGTCAGAGGAACTGTCCCAGACAAGAGGAGCCCCAGAAGTGGTGACTACATGTAATCTGGGATCCTAAAACCGAAAAGAGACATTAGCCAAAAAGAGAAATCTTAATAAAGTATAGGCTTTCGCCCTCGCTGGTTTGGCCCAGTGGGTCGGCCTGTGGACTGAAGGATCCCAGGTTTGATTTCGGTCAAGGGCACATGCCTGGGTTGTGGGCTTGATGCCCAGTAGGGGGCATGCAGGAGGCAACCATTCAATGATTCTCATCATTGATGTTTCTGTCTCTCACTCCCTCCCTGTCTGAAATAAATAAAAATATATTTTAAAAAAGATTTTAACTGACTGGGCATGAGCCTTCAGCAGCTTCTAGGTCATGGAAAATAATAATAATAACAATAACAATAAAGACTTTAGTTAACAATAATGTATCAATATTGGTTCATTTATTGTGATAAATGTACCACATATGTATTTTTTTTTTCTGTAAGTCTAAGATTGCTCTGAGATTTTAAATTATTTTAAATTGGGAGGCTGATACACAAATTGAGCTAAGTGCTGCTCTAATTGTCACCATTCCTCCCTAATAAACTGTTATTTTTATTGATTTCAGAGAGGAAGAGAGAGCGACAGAGAGATAGAAACATCAGTGATGACAGAGAATCATCAATTGGCTGCCTCCTGCACGCCCCCTACTGGGGGGGGGGGGATTGAGCCTGCAACCCAGGCATGTGCCTTTGGCCGGAATCAAACCCCGGACCCTTCAGTCCTCAGGCTAACACTCTACCCACTGAGCCAAACCAGCTAGGGCTAAACTGTCGTTTGATGACCAGGGTAAATAAAGTGAAATCATAACGGGCAGAAAAAAAAAAAAGAAAATAAGTAAAAAAGTAAGTAAATAAATAAAAGAGTAAATAAGACTTGAGGCAAGCAAAGGAGCAGCCTGGGGACACACACGCCGGTTCGGAGAGGGTTTCCAACCCTGAGCCAGCTGCTTTCTGGGCTTCAGTTTCCTCATCGGTAAAATGGGGGTTTTAAAGTGCCAGCTACCAGTTGATGCGGACGAAACGAGGCGATGTGTGGGGTCCTTAGGCACCGGGCCACCCTCTGGGCTGTTCCTGTTCTGTCACTGTTTGTGGGGGGCTGCGGGGGGGACAGGGGATGGGGGCCGAGCCCATGAGAACTGGTGGGAGATAAAGGGGTTGGGGTGGAAAGTCAGCTACCCCCAAAGCAGAGAGGTCCCTCCTTCTACCCCTAATCCCTCCTCTGGGCTCCGGGGCGCGGGGCCGGGAGGAGACAGAGACCTCACAGAGAGGCCCTGGGTCCCCACCCGCGGTGGCCGCCGGCTCTGTCTGATCCCATCGGCTAATCCCTTCCCGACGAAGCACCTGTATCTGTAAGCAAATGAGCTGGCAGGTGGCGCCGGATAAAATATGACCTGCTCAGCGGGGGATTTGCTCACCGGTCGGGAGGCAGCCCGTCCTGCTGCCGGGAGCCTGCAGGCCTCCCGGACGGAGCATAAATCAGCCGCGGTGCCCACGGGCGGTGGGGGGCAGAGGGAGGGCGGGAGGCGCCCGGAAGAGGGAATGCCCGCTCAGTCCCCTTGCGGCCGGCCTGTGCACGCTTCCTCCGTGGCTCCTGGACAAGAACCCGGACTGGGGGTGAGACAGACTGGGAGTGAGACAGACTGGGAGTGAGGCAGACTGGGAGTGAGACAGATTGGGAGTGAGACAGACTGGGAGTGAGACAGATTGGGAGTGAATCTGGGAGTGGGCAGGCTGCATCCCCCTCTGGGCCTTAGTTCTCACCTGTATCCAGTAAGACTGAGTCTTCCTCTTTCCCTCATCGGTTTGCCACCAGGATCACGGAGGAATGGCATGGAAACACACAATAGTTGTTATAATGTTTATTATTACTGTGCTGAAAGTCCCGCTATGCAGAGCTCGGGGACGTAACTTCGGTGGGCCGGTAGGTGGGGGAATTACCTTCAGGGCTACACATCTATGGGCAGAAACGGGCCAGACCCTTCCAGAAGGCAACGTGGCAGACAGACCACGGCAGGACGTGGTTTGAGTCCTACAGCTGCCTCTCGTGGGCTGAAGGGCCCGGGCCAAGCCCCCTTCCCCTCTGAGCCACGTCGGCGCACCCCGGGCCGTGAGGGTGGTGGTCGGGGGGAAGGGACCGCCTGGCGTGGAGGCCGCTGCCCGCCGAAGCGAGCTCTCTGAGGCTGACCCGTACAAATCAGGTCCGCCCACTGCCACCCGCTCCCGGCGGAGACGGGGCGACTCAGAAAGCCGGGGGCTTCCAGGCCTGAGCCGAGCCCCTGCCCACGCCCTCCCGGCGGGGGTTCCGCAGCCTGGCCCGGGGAGACCCCTGGGAGGGCTGAGCGGGGCCGCGGGGCGGCGTGATGAAGACAGAGCCGCCTGCTAATGCCGTGCGGCTGCTGGGACAGCCTGCTAATGCCACTTACAGCGCGACGACGTCTCCACGGGCGGGAGCCGGAGCGTCCTGGGAGGGGCCGGGGAGCTTCCGCTCCGGGAGGGGGGCTGGCTCTCCTGGAGGGGGGGAAGCCATGGGCGAGGGGGTAGAATCCCTCCCTCAGACAGCCCTGGCTGCCCCGGACGCCTGGGAGACTCGCCCTGCCTGGGTGGCGGCTCCGGGTGCGAGCTGCGGTGCACCTCCAGCGCGTCCTGCTCTCTCCGGCCCGTGTCCCCTCTGCACACCGTGTGGGGAAGCCGAGAGGAGCCGAGCACTCTCAGCCTTTCCCGTGGCGTCTCCATCACAATGTCCCCAAACCTCAGGGGCTCACGGGCCCCGGACCCCGTCCTACATCCTCTCTCCCTGCAGGCGGCTCCCGGACCCCTGCCCCACGGGGGCCAGCCTGTCCTCGCCCGCGCTCCCGGTGGCCGTGGGCCAGGCCGGCGGCGGTGCTGAGGGAGGAGGCGGGCGGGACACGGCGCGCGTGACAAGCCGCTGCTCGCGCTGGACCCGGCTGCTCAGCAGGAAGCGCCGGCCTGTCCCTCGAGGCGTTTTGCCCTGAACTTAGCGGACCCGCCCTCGACACCTGCCCGCACCGACACGCGAGGGTCCCTGACCTTGAGGTTGGGGTCGTGCTTTCTCCCAAGGCTCGGCTCTGCGGCCGGACAGGCGTGCGTTAGGATCTCGCCACGCCCCTGGCTGGCCAGCCACGGCCCCCCTCAGCCCCAGTCTCCCCGCCCAGGAAGCGGCTGCCCCGGGGGTGAAGGCGTCCACGCCCTCCGGTGCCGCGCACAGAGGAAGCACCCACACGTGCTGTTTTCTGTCCCCCCCCAAGCCCCCTGCGCCCCCCCAGTCCCCCTCTCCTCTTCCCGGGGGGGTGAGGAGTCGCGGGAGGAGCTCCGGGGACGGAGAAGCTGTTCAGTCATCGGTCCCCCCGCGCCAGGCTGCCGGATGGATTTTGATCACGAGTGGGGTGACATTTGGCAAAAGTTGCTGATGAGGGATTGAATGATTAATCGTCATGACAACCGGGCTGGAGTAATGACAGGGATGGGATGGCGCCCGAGTTAGACACAAAGGGCCCCGAGAGCCGGGGCGGTAAATTACTAGGCATGTCACCGCGGCGCTTTTGGAGAGCGCGGCCGTGCGTTCCTAATGAGAGGTTAACTGTGTCCCCAAAGTAATTACCGCGATGGAAGAGGTGGCTGGCAATTAGGGGATTAGCAGTGAGAGGCTCACCTGCGCGGTTGCCATGGCGACGGGGTGGGTGGGGTGGGGAGTGGAGGAAGATCCAGACGCCCCCCCCCCCCAGGCAGGCGCTGGCCACGGTGCCCACCGCCAGGACAGGCCCGGGGAACAGCGGGAACGCCCCACGCTCGGCCTCAGTCTCCCCATCCGGGAAACAGGGGTCTGAACCCATTCACCCACATGGACTCTGAGAGCTCACATTCCGGAAGGTGCTGGCTGAGCGACAACTCTTTCAGAACCCAAAGAGTCTTTAACTTGCCCACCCCACTCCCCCAAGGCTAGCATTGCAGGGACCCAGAAAATCACACACAAACTCCACTTCCCGGCGCCTGACCCCGGCCCAGGGTCCGAGTACCAGCCTCAGCTCCTCACCTCTGCAGCGGGAGGAGTGCTGACGGTTCCTTCCCACGTTCCTTCCCACGAGGTGGCCCGCGGGCGAGAGGGAATTGTAGCTGCAGGAAACGCTGGAGGCCACGGCCACGTTCTCATCCCCCCTCCCCCGGCTGGAGGCAGCTGGCGCCAGCGCCGACGGGCCTCAGGGTTTGGTGGGGAATGGGCTGGGGGCTGGGGGCTGGGGGCTGGGCCCACCCCCACCCACACTCACAAATGACAGGGGATCCGGGGAGGGCGTGGATGCTCCCTCTGCTCACCTGCTGTGCCTCTTGGCCAGGCCCCTTCCCTCTCTGGGCCTCTGGCGGGAGGAAGGAACGGCACGCCGGGTTTGGGGGCACTCACCAGAAGCCAGACCCTGACTCCGTACGTAGTAGTTGTTTAATTTTATCCACCAGATAACCCATAAAACATAGCACTTTGCCCCCTTTTAAGAGGAGAAAACCAAGGCTCAGAGAGGTGCAGCGACTAGATCAGAAGCTCACAGCTACAGTCTGAAAGCCGAGATTCAAACCCAAGTTAATCCCAAGTTCTCACACTTCCTGCTTTAGGAGGGGCCTGTTTGCACCCCAAGAGAAGGCAGGCCCACACTCCATCGAGGGGCCGGCACCCCTCAGGGCAGCCCGTAGAGGGTGGTCTCACCGGGCGGGCGGGGTGGGCCCTGCAGTCGCTGCTCCCACGGGGCTGGTTGGAGAGGCTGGGGTGGGGGTGAAGGCGAAGACCCCACACGGTCCCCGGCCCAGCGGCAGCGGCACCCGGTGTGGGGTGCCGGCCTCAGTGCAGCGCCGAGCGCAGGGGCTTGATGGCTCCATCCATAAATGCCAGGCCTTCATGACAAATTCATGGCCTTTTGGAATGCGCCCGCCCGCCTTCCAGCATCGCAGCGGGCGGGGCCCTCACCGAGGCAGCGGCAGGTGCTCCTCGCTGCAGAGCCCTAGGGCCACCGGGCCCTCTGTCCTCTCCGTCCCCTCTGTCCCCTGTTCCCTCCATCCCCTCCGGAGGAATCGTGGTCTCCGCCCACAGGCCTGGCCCTGGTGCCTTTCGCAAACCCATTTTCTCACTTTGCTTTTTTGGGAGGAGGAAGGGGAGGGGGGTGATCGAGCTTACGCTAAGGGCAGGGGCTGTGCAGTGAGTTCAAGACCCAGCTCTGCTACTGTTGAGCCAAACGACCTTAAGCATGTGTGCGTCCCTGCCTCCTGGTTAGGAAGTGAAACGAGATAAAGCAGATGCTTAGTGTGCAGTGAACACTCAATATAGGCTAGTGGTCATCGCTGCTGTAGGGTTTTACATACAATATAACATATATTTTTATTGATTTTTAGAGGGGAAGGGAGAAGGAGGGAGGGAGAGAGAGAGAGATACATCAATAGTGAGAGAGAACCATTGACCGGCTGCCTCCTGCACACCCCCTCCTGGGGATCGAGCCCGCAACCTGGCATGTGCTCTTGACCAGAATTGAACCTGGGACCCTTCAGTCGGCAGGCTGACGCTCTATCCACTGAGCAACACCGGCTCAGGCTTATGTACAATTTTATTGTTTTTGGGCACCACTGCCTGAGATCCTGGTGACACAGGAATGGGCCACATCTTGTTTGTTTGTTGTGAATCCTCACCTGAGGACATTTTTCCATTGGTTTTTAGAGAGAGTGGAAGGGAGGAGGGGAGAGAGAGAGAGATCAATCAGTTGCCTCCCGCACGTTGATTGGTTGCCAGGGACCGAACCTGCTATCCAGGTACGTGCACTTGCCTGGGAATCAAACCCGTGACCCTTTGGTGGGTGGGCCTATGCTCTAACCACTGTGCTACAGCCAGGGCTGGGCCACCTGGGCTCATCTCCCAAGACCGGCTCTGCTCTGTGCAGAGAGGCCGAGCCTCGCACTGAGCCCTAGGAGCCGGGGCTTCCCCACCAGTCTCACCTCTGACCCTGGGCCGGCCTCGGTCACGTCCATCCCTCAGCTTCCCCGTTTGTCACGGGGCCTGCCAGCATAGCACTCACAGCTGCCGCAGGCAGGAATTCCAGGCGGTGAGGGATGGTAGGACATTGCTGTCGGCTAATTTCTGGACCGCACACGGGCCCTCCGGCCTGGGTGGGTGCACGTGCCCGGGCTGTGGGCTCGGCTCCCAGCGGGAGCCATGCAGGAGGCGGCAGATCGATGTCTCTCATTGATGTTTCTGTCTCTCTGTACCCTCTCCCTCTCTCTTTAAAAAGACAATAAAAAACATATTAAAAATAAATAAACTTAGATTGTTCAGAAACTAACAAATAAAACACCAGAAATGTATTTTCTCAGTTCCTCCGAACTGGGAAGTCCAGTTCATGGCGCTAAGCCAACTCGTGGTGAGAGCTCTCTGCTTGGCTGGAAGTCAGCTGCCCTTGCTGTGTGCTCACTCACTGTTTCCTCAGTCCAGGCGCACAGAAAGATCTCTCTCCCTGGTGTTTCTTCTACTAAGGGCACTAACCCCAGCGTGAGGGCCCCACCCTCATGACCTCACCTAACCCTAATCACTTCCCAAAGGCACCATCTCCAAATACCATCGCACTGGGGACTAGAGCTTCAATGTATGGATTTTTTTTTGTGGGGGACACAAACATTCAGTTCATAGCAATATGTATGCTATTGAATAGGTATGCACATGCATGAGTGTGCATGTACACCTGGTGTACTTGTATGTCTGTGCATGCATTTCATGTACATTTGTGTGAAGGTGCCCACGGGTAAAAAAGGACGTGGATGTACATATATGTGCAAGCGTGTGCATGTAGGCACATGCTGTGCCTGTGCATCTGTACCTCTAAGCATGTGCTCACGCGTCTAAAAGAGGCTAGGGAACCCCATCCCAGGCCAGCCTCTCTGCCAATTGATCCAAGAACCCCGTGAAAGCCAGGGGCTCACAAAGCAGAGTGGGGTGGGGCTTTGGGTAGCAAGAACCTAAGAGCGGATGCTCCTGGACTGGGGGAGGGGACTCCCGAGCTGCTCATGCCTGTCGCGTTGGCCTCCAGGAAACATTAATAATAGATCAGCAAATTCCAAATGCAAATAGGGCAATCAGGCCCGAAAACACAGACATTCATCACCCAGGTACAAATTACGCTGCTGGCCCTGATGTAATTACTGGAGCTCAGCTCAGTGCATCGAGCCACCCCCACCCTGTACCTTTGCACGTGGCTTTGTGCTGGGGCTCTTTCCTGAGGGGGGCATCACACATGCCCCAGGGTCTCTCTGGCCACAGCCCAGGTCTCTGGCTGCCTTCGGCAGCTCTGAAGAGAGAAGATCCACGAGATCCTTGAGCTTTCGTGGCACAGCTGCGAAGGTCACGGGCAGACCCGAGATCTGCTCCGGTGCTGGCTCCAGCTCTGCGATGACTGGCTGTGTGACCCTGGGCAAGTCCCTCGTCCTTTCTGAGTCTCAGCTTCCTCCTCTGTCCGAAGGAGTTAACAGCACTGCATGGCGTTAGAGCTTTGGGCTTGGCAGTTAGAGGGGCCTGGCTCTGTAACCCCAACCTTATCATTTTTAAGTTGAGAGACTTTGGTAAGTTTCCCCCCACGTTGAACCTCAACTCCTTCATCTGAAAGTGGGTATAATAATGCCTATCTCATGGGAGTCTGAGTAAAGAATAAAATATTTTTTCTTTTAATTGGTGAATTTAACTCATTCACATTTATTGGGATTATAATATTATACATAAAACATACTGTCATTATATAAGAATATATATATATCCATATATAGAGAAATTATATAATTAGTAGGGGCTCAGTGCACAAAATTCGTGTGTGTGTGTGTGTGTGTGTGTGTGTGTGTGTGTGAGTATATCCCAGCCTGCACCCTCTCCAATCTGGGACCCCTCGAGGGATGTCCGACTGCCCGTTTAGGCATTGGGCCCTAAACGGGCAGTTGGACAGCCCTCTCACAATCCAGGACTGCTGGTTCTCAACCACTCCCCTGCCTGCCAGCCTGATCACCCCCTAACCACTCCCCTGCCAGCCTAATCGATATCTAACTGCTCTCCTGCTGGCCTGATTGCCTCTAACTGTCCTCTCCCTATAGGCCTGGTCCCCCCTAACTGCCCTCCCCTGCAGGCCTGGTCCCCCCTAACTGCCCTCCCCTGCAGGCCTGGTCCCCCCTAACTGCCTTCCCCTGCAGGCCTGGTCCCCCCTAACTGCCCTCCCCTGCAGGCCTGGTACCCCCTAAGTACCCTCCCCTGCCAGCCAACTTGTGGCAGCCATCTTGTGTCCACATGGGGGCAGCTATCTTTGACCACAGAGGGTGTTGGAGTGATGGTCAATTAGCATATTACCTCTTTATTAGC
The DNA here is from genome assembly GCA_963924515.1 of Vespertilio murinus. Classification (NCBI taxonomy): domain Eukaryota; kingdom Metazoa; phylum Chordata; class Mammalia; order Chiroptera; family Vespertilionidae; genus Vespertilio; species Vespertilio murinus. Next base: position 2,754,200 of record OZ004720.1, on the reverse strand, counting down.
TAGGATGTGATTATACAGCTTGACTCTTTCTTGCCACGTCGGTTTATATTTTCCATTTATTGAGATTTCTTATGTTTCCTTCTTTCCCGTGGCTCAGTGGCTTACCACCCGGTATCTCAGATGCTGTGGGTCAAGAAGCTGGGAGTGGCTTCGCTGCATGATTCTGCTCAGTGTCTCTCATGAGGTTGCAGCCATGATGGCGGCCAGGGCTGCAGTCTCATCTGAATGGACTGGAGGTTCCACTCCCCCAGGCGGCTCCCGGTCCCTCCCGGGGTAGGACTGCTGGAGCCTCCTGACCCAGCAGCCGGCTCCCGGCACAGCTGGTGGCTGAGGAGAGCAGGGCGGGCGCGGCCGTGTCTGAGTGGCGCCCGGGGGAGTCGCCGTGCCCTCTGCCACGCTGGGCACCCAGGCCGTGTCTCCACGTGGCGGGGACGGGGCAGCGGTGAACAGCAGGAGGCAGGGCCCCGGGGCCAGCGTGGAGCTGCAGCCACACCGTCTCCTTCTGGACTGAGTGATAATGGGCATGCAGCTCTCCGCTCAGCCACTGGGGGGAGCCACTGAGCCCGAGACCCAGAGCAGCGGGCGCCTGGCACAGAGTGGGCACCAACAGCAATGGGGCGGCCACAGTCCGGCCTCCTTGCCCCAAAGCCCCTTCCTGGAGGCCAGTGGCCCAGCCGCTGCTTGTAAGCCCACGGCCTCCTCCCGGCTGTGGCTCCGGATGGCTGAGCCGGGGGACCGGGAGCCCCGGCCTCTCTGACGCCGAGAGGAGCCTAAAGCAGCTCCCGGGCTGCCGGACTTGGCGTGGGTCAGTAATCAACGCAGCCTCCAACCACCGAGCTCACCTGAGGCCTGGCCGCAAACATGTGCCTCATAAGCTGCCCCTCGGTGCAGGGCACCCGCGGGGTCCTGGGGTTGGAGAGAGACATCCAGGAGCCGGGGAAGGAGGGGTTGAGGGAGGAGAGACAGAAGGAGAGAGGACGGGGAGGGAGGAGGAGAGGGGGGGAGCGGCTGTCTTTCCTGCGCCCGCCCCGCCGCTCAGCCGGAGCCGGGACTTAACCGCGAGCCGGGATCCCTGTCCCCGGAGGTTTTTGTCAAGTGCCACACACGTCTCTAATGCAAATCACTTTTCTGTTGCTTTTTATTTTCCAAAACCTGTAACATCCCACTCGCCTGCCATTTACGCTTAGAGGGAGAAACTTAGCGATGTGTGTGCTGTGCCAGCAGCCTGTCGGGGAGCCTTCGCGTGGGCCGCCGCGGGGAGGGCCGCCGCGGGGAGGGCCGCGGTCCCCCCGCCGTCCCCCCGCCGTCCCCGGCCGGAAAGGGCCCAGGCACTCCACCTGCCGCTCAGGGCTGGCTCACACAGGCCGCGGGGCACGGGGACCAGAATCGGAGTCTGATGTCACTGGCCGAGGTCCGGCTCCGGTCCCGGTGAGCTGGTGCCGGGAAGTCATCTCAGGGCGTTCGTCCGGAAACGTGCCATTCCCACGCACTGCGCCGGGCAGCACGGTGCCCCGAGGAGCCGACGGGCAGGAGGCCGGCTCCCCCGGCAGGCACTGGCACTCTGGATGCTTCACAGGCAGCCGCTCACCTCGAGCGGGTGCCGGGGGCGGAGACTGAGGAGGTCCCGCCGCTGCCTGCCGCGGGTTAGGCCGGGTCCTACGCCGGGCTCTGGCTCCAGAGTCTGGGCACTGGATGCAGTGACCCACGACCACACTCACCTGTGAGTCCGGAGCTTCTCGGTCCGGGCAGCCACAACCAAACCTGATGTGAGACTGCCCGTCACCCCTCACCCTGATGTCAGAGGGTTCAGGTTCTGGTCAGGGTCAGGGTCAGGGTCAGGGTCAGGGTCAGGGTTCGGGTCAGGGTCAGGGTTAAGGTTAAGGTCAGGGTCAGGGCCAGGGTCAGGGTCGGCTCCCTGCTCCTGCTGACTGGCTTCCTGGATGACGCGTTCCACCCGTGAGCGCGCCTTTTGGCTGCCAGTGGAAGAGGGCAGACCCTCCGGGGGCTCGGGCTCAGGCACAGTGTGACCCAGGGGCTCTGGGTGTCACCGGGACTCGGGCTTTTTGCATCCCTCAGCTCTGCCTGTCACAGTGCTAGCTCCGCTCTGGAGGCTCCAGGGCGAGCGCTGGGAGCTGGGCCTGCCCGCCCACCCCGCTCCCGGCAGAGAGGAGCCGCCGCTCCCTCTGCAGCTGGCACGGAGGCCGCCAGCCTGCGGGCCACACGTCCCATCCGGTCCCGGGGCCTTCCCTGGCGGCTTTGGCGTGGAGCCACCTCGGAATCGGGGGGAGGGCCGAGGGAGACTCAGAGTGAGGGAAGGACACCCCTCCCGGAAGGAAGGTCGGGTGCTGGCGGCCCGCAGGCTGCGGACACCGCTGGGTGTAAAGGCCACCCTGAACGCTGCTGAGAGGTTTCTTCCCCGTCGCACACACGCCGGTTTCCCCGGATTCCTAAACCGGAGCACGGCCTAGGCGGTTTGTTTGTTTGTTTTTGTTAATCCTCACCCAGGCTATTTCTCCTTGCTTTTCGGAGAAAGTGGAAAGAGGAAGGGAGGGGAAGAGAGACCCAGAGGGAGAAATATCGACGTGAGAGAGACACGTCGATTGGCTGCCTCCGGCACGCCTCCCGACTGGGACGGGGATGGAGCCTGCAGCCCCGGTGTGTGGCCTTGACCGGAATCAAACCTGTGACCCTTTGGTGCTCAGGCCAACGCTCTGACCACTGAGCCACGCCGGCCGGAGCACTGTAACATTTTGGCAGCTGCAGAGTCTCGCACAGGGATGGGTCCTGGACCGCTGGCTGGGATCCGAGCCCGGGAGGGACCCACCTCTCCACAGGATGGTGATGGTACGAAGGTAAAGCTGCTCTCACAGCGTGCTGCTCTCGGCACACGATTCACATTCAGCAGTGAAGCTGACGCACAGAGAGCTTCGGCCACTTGCCTAGCGCCACTCAGCTGTCAAGGGGGGGGAGTGAGGACCAGCACCAGGCCACTCGAACCCGAGCCAATGTTCTCTCGTTTAAAAACCTTGCGTTATATTTTTTTATGTTTACAGCTGTCACAGTTGTTGGGGGGGAAAGCCTCAAATAGTACAGAAGGTATAAAGGGAAAAATTACAGTATCCCCTTCAGCTGAGCATTTTGAAGGATTTTAGACTTTTAAATCACAAGAAAAGATCGGCTAAACCAGCACAAAATCAAGTAAAATGAAAACCCAGAGCTGGCCCCACTCCGTTTTTCAGCCTAACTTCCCGGAGAGAACCACTGTGAGCAGGTGTTTGTAACTATTTTTAATTTAATATATTTTATTGATTTTACACAGAGAGGAAGGGAGAGGGATAGAGAGCTAGAAACATCGATGAGAGAGAAACATGGGCCAGCTGCCTCCTGCACACCCCCTACTGGGGATGTGCCCACAACCAATGTACATGCCCTTGACCAAAATAGAACCCGGGACCCTTCAGTCCGCAGACTGACGCTCTATCCACTGAGCCACACCGGTTTTGGCTGTTTGTAACTCTTTCCGCACACGTTTCACACACACCAAGCACATATATGCTTTCTCTTACGTAATCGGTAGCGTGCTGCCAACCCCGGCTCCTCGCTCCTCCCGTCGGCAGTGGCTCACGCGCACCCTTCCCCGTGGGCCCAGCACTGCGCCTCTCCGGCCGCACGGCGCCCCGCTCACGCCGCCGCGGTGCCGTGACGGCCCCTCAGCCCCTGCTCACGGCACGCAGGCTGTTTGCAGGCTGTGCGCCTCTGTACCATTGCCACGGACATCCCTGGGTCTTCTCCAAAGGCACCCTCGCCCACTGCTGTGCAGACTGGTGCCGCCATTAGGAAAACAGTGTGGCCTTTCCTACAATATTAAATATGAAATTGTCATCTGACCCAGTGACCCCACTTCTAGGAACATATCCTAGGAAACCCGAAACACCCATCAGAAAGAACGTATGCACCCTATGCTCACAGCAGCACCATTTACAATAGCTGAGATCTGGAAACAGCCCGGTGCCCATCAGCAGGCGAGTGGTTAAAACGCTGTGGTACATCTACACCAGGGAATACTATGCAGCAGTGAAAAAGGATCTCTTATCTTTGCGTTTTTTAAAAAAAATATATTTTATTGATATTTTACAGAGAGGAAGGGAGAGAGATAGAGAGCTAGAAACGTCGATGAGAGAGAAACATCGACCAGCTGCCTCTTGCACACCCCCTACTGGGGATGTGCCCACAACCAAGGTACATGCCCTTGACCAGAATCAAACCCAGGACCTTTCAGTCTGCAGACCGATGCTCTACCGCTGAGCCAAACCGGTTTCGGCGGATCTCTTACCCTTTGAGACAGCATGGAGGAACCCGGAGAGCATCATGATACGTGAAATAAGCCAGTCAGAGAAAGACAAGTGTCACATGATCGCATGCATATGTGGAATCTAATGAACAAAATAAACTGATGAACAGAGTGGATCCAGAGTCACGGAGGCAGGGAACAGTGCGGAATCTTGGAGGGAAGGGTAGAGGTAATCAACCAAGGACTTGTGTGCACATATGCACACCCCCTGGACGCAGAGGGGGGTGGAGAGGGCCTGGGGCGGGGCGGGTGGGGGGGGGGACTGGAGAGGGCCGGTGGGGGAAAGAGGACGTGGGTAACTAATGCTTTCAGCAATAAAGACTTTAATGAAATAAAATGAAACGATAAAACTGAAAACAAACAGACATCCCTGCACTTTCCTCTCTCCCATTGGTGCACACAACCCGCCTTTATACCCGCCCGCCCTGCTGCCCGGCGGCCCGGCCGCCCCTCTGCCCAGCGTGGGTCTCCCCCAGCGCGGCTCCCCCAGCGCGGCTCCGGCTCCGGGAAGGCTCCCGGTCAGCGTGGCCCGAAGGGAGGCACGGACGGAGGCCCTCCCCTCCTCACCCCCGGCCAGGCTCTGCCCGTCTGCTCTGAAGGTCCAGCTCGGAGCGCTCAGCATCGCCCCGTGAGACAGTTTACATTCTCTGGTGTTTTTCTTTTCCAGCAAAACGGGGCGCTCACAGTGAGTGCCTCTGGCCGCGCTGTTAACAAGGATCCATAAGCGTGAACCGTGCGCCCTGTCTGTCAGCGGCGGTTATGAAAAATCAATGGCGCACAGCGAGGCCTGCTCCTCCCGCCTCCGGTGCTCGGGGTGCGGGTGGGGGCGGAGCGGCCGGCCGCCTCGCACGTGCCACTGTGGGTCTGCCGCACGTGACCCTGGCCCAGGGGACAGCCCAGGTCCAAGGCCACTGCCCACGGCCCGCTAGCGGGGCCGGAAGAAGCTGCCTGGCCCAGCACCGCCTGCTTCCTTCCCTTACCCGGGAGACAAGCGGGAGCGCCACCTCGAGGAATGCGCTCCCTCATCCACTCCCCACGCGGAGCGGAGCCCTGCGAGGCGGCAGCGGTGCTGGGCCCGACCCAGCCTAAGGCAGGGTGCTCCCCAGAGGCCTGGTCCGCCGGAGCCCGGGGCACAGAGGGTCAGCCAGAGGAACAGCAGGAGGAAGGCCGTGCCGAGCAGAGGAACCGCGGGGGCGCCGCCCAGAGGCAGCCTGGGGCGTCGGCAGTTTGTCCAGCTGCGGCACCTGGTCAGAGAGGAGCCAGGGTGGGCGGGGGGCAGTGGGTGGCCATGGGGGGCCCTGCAGACCCCACGGAGGAATGGGCACCTGGTGGAGACCGATACCTCTGAATGGAGGTATTTGAGGGTAAGTTTTAATTTGTCTTTGAAATTATCTCTAATTTCTTAATTCCTCCGTGATGAGCGTGTATCACCTTTTAAATGACAATAACAAGTACTGCAGAGGGGAAAAAAGAAGGCAGAGAAGTAGTAACATGATGGTTGTGGAAGAGTAAGGGTAATAGTACGACAGTGGCAGCAATGGCAGTGACACTGACGTAGTAATCGTGTAGGAGGACTAGTAGTAATGGCGGGGCAGAGTGGGGCAGTAACAGCAGCAGCAGTCATCGTGGTGGTAGTAGAAACAGCAGTAGTTGTAGTGGAGATCATAGTCATCGTGGTAGCAACATGGTGGCGGTAACCGTGGTGATGACACCAGGGAGATGGTAACAGTAACAGCAGCACTAGTAGTAGTAACAGTGGTCACAGGGCAGCACCAGCAATAGTGGTAATAGTACAGTACTAGCAGTGAGAGTAGCAGTAACAGTGGTAATAGTACAGCATTAGCAGTGAGAGCAGCAGTAACAGTGGTAATAGTATAGTATTAGCAGTGAGGGTAGCAGTAACAGTGGTAATAGTACAGTATTAGCAGTGAGAGCAGCAGTAACAGTGGTAATAGTACAGTAATAGTACAGTACTAGCAGTGAGAGTGGCAGTAACAGTGGTAATAGTACAGCATTAGCAGTGAGAGTGGCAGTAACAGTGGTAATAGTACAGCATTAGCAGTGAGAGTGGCAGTAACAGTGGTAATAGTACAGCATTAGCAGTGAGAGTAGCAGTAACAGTGGTAATAGTACAGCATTAGCAGTGAGAGCAGCAGTAACAGTGGTAATAGTATAGTATTAGCAGTGAGGGTAGCAGTAACAGTGGTAATAGTACAGTATTAGCAGGAGAGTACCAGTAATAGTGGTAATAGTACAGTATTAGCAGTGAGAGTAGCAGTAATAGTGGTAAAAGTACAGTATTAGCAGGATAGTGGCAGTAACAGTGGTGATAGTACAGTAATAGTACAGTATTAGCAGTGAGAGTAGCAGTAACAGTGGTAATAGTACAGCATTAGCAGTGAGAGCAGCAGTAACAGTGGTAATAGTATAGTATTAGCAGTGAGGGTAGCAGTAACAGTGGTAATAGTACAGCATTAGCAGTGAGAGTAGCAGTAACAGTGGTAATAGTACAGTACTAGCAGTGAGAGTAGCAGTAACAGTGGTAATAGTACAGTACTAGCAGTGAGAGTAGCAGTAATAGTGGTAATAGTACAGCATTAGCAGTGAGAGCAGCAGTAACAGTGGTAATAGTACAGCATTAGCAGTGAGAGCAGCAGTAACAGTGGTAATAGTATAGTATTAGCAGTGAGGGTAGCAGTAACAGTGGTAATAGTACAGTATTAGCAGTGAGAGCAGCAGTAATAGTGGTAATAGTACAGTATTAGCAGTGAGAGCAGCAGTAACAGTGGTAATAGTACAGTAATAGTACAGTACTAGCAGTGAGAGTGGCAGTAACAGTGGTAATAGTACAGCATTAGCAGTGAGAGTGGCAGTAACAGTGGTAATAGTACAGCATTAGCAGTGAGAGTGGCAGTAACAGTGGTAATAGTACAGCATTAGCAGTGAGAGTAGCAGTAACAGTGGTAATAGTACAGTACTAGCAGTGAGAGCAGCAGTAACAGTGGTAATAGTATAGTATTAGCAGTGAGGGTAGCAGTAACAGTGGTAATAGTACAGCATTAGCAGTGAGAGTAGCAGTAACAGTGGTAATAGTACAGTACTAGCAGTGAGAGTGGCAGTAATAGTGGTAATAGTACAGTATTAGCAGTGAGAGTGGCAGTAACAGTGGTAATAGTACAGTATTAGCAGTGAGGGTAGCAGTAATAGCGATGGTCGTAGTAAGAGAGGTGCGAGTTTGGACTCCACCTTGTAGGCGAGGGAGTGCCGAAGGGCAGGGCAGGTGGTCTGAGTCAGGAGGCCCAGGAAGGCCGTTGGTGCGGAGGCAGTGATGGTAGGAGGCAGTGATGGGCGGACCCGTCCTCGCTCCGGGACGTGGGGCCAGCTCCTCGGAGAGCTCTCACCTGAGTACGTGTCTGCTTCCAGAACCCCAGCAGTCCCCGGCGGGCCCCTGCGGCCGGTTCGTCAGCCCCTGCTGCCGGCAGGGCAGAGGGGTGGGGGCACGGGCCTCCACGGTCCCTCCAAACTCAGGACCTCCGTCCGCATCAGGACTCCTTCCTCTCTCGCCCTCTGTTTGCTCCACCCCTCACCCACCCCATCAGCCCTCTACCCACCCGAATCATTCACTCATCCACTCATCACCCATCCACACATTCTTCTGTCTTCATTTTTTGTTGCAGGAAAATTCCTTGAGATTCACCAAACATTAATTTCTAAAGACAGTGGAGCTTTGAGCGTTTTCCTCTAATCTCTGCACTTATCCGTATTGTTTGACTTTTCACATCACTCCCGCTCCATTTGCGTTTATACGACACAAACAAGCCTTCCTTCCAGAAGAAAGCAGCACACCGGGACTTCGAAATGCTTGCTCTGATGGAGGTCAGCAGCCTGACCCCCCTCACTCCCCTGAGCCCCAGACCCAGGGGTGGGCAAACTTTTTGACTCGAGGGCCACCATGGGTTCTTAAACTGGACCGGAGGGCCGGCACAAAAGCAACCTGACCACACTGGCACTCTCCTCTTGGGCTGCTGGTGAAGGAGCGGAGGGGAGAGCAAGAGAACCCTCCGCTCTTTCGGCTCCGCGGGCTGGAGAGAAGAGCCGAACGGGCCGGATCCGGCCCGCGGGCCGTAGTTTGCCCACGGCTGCCCTGACCACCCTGAGACGGCCATGCTGTGAGGAAGCCCCAGTGGAGAGCTGCGGCTCCGGAGGAGGGGATGGGGGTGAGGGGGGATCCGCCGCTCCAGCTGCCGTGGAGCAGGCTCAGGTGCGTGAGTGAAAGGCCATCTTGACCGTCTCAGCCCCACCGTACGCAACTGGGGGACCGAGGTCCGCATCTGACGGGGAACCGAGACACCCCCCCCCCCCCCCGTGTCTCCAGTCATTCACCCTCCCCAAATTCGGACCCGGCCACCAGTGAGCAAACACGAAACACGCTGTCCCTGTAACGCCCTGCGTAGTCAACATGCTAAATAAGTTGTTGTTGCTTACACACACACACACACACACACACACACACACACACACACACTTCCTGGGTGATATTTATTGTATGTAATTCAGAAACGGAACTGGGAAGAGAAGTGTCACCTCTCCATCAGACGGCATGAGGACCAGCTGGGAAAAGAAGAACCGGATTCCGGCGCCACATCCCCTGGAAAGGAGGCGCCAGACCCGTGTCTGGTTCACCGACTCTGGAAGCCACGGAGACCGTCTGCCGGCCAGGCCAGCCGGGCCCGCTGCCCCGGCAGGGGATCTGCCTGCTGCAGGGGCGGGACCGCCCCGGGGTGTGTGTGTGTGTGTGTGTGTGTGTGGATGTGTGTGTATGTGGTGTGTGTGTGTGTGTGGTGTGTGTGCGTGCAGGAGGGCCAGGGGGATGTGTGTGTGTGTGTGTATGTGGTATGTGCGGTGTGTGTGCAGGAGGGCCAAGTGTGTGTGTGTGTGTGTGTGTGTGCACGCAGGAGGGTCAGGATGCACAGTCCCTGCTGCTGTCAGGCCGGGCGAGGCCGCAGGCAGACCTGGTCACGTGCGGGGCCCACTGCTCCCAGTGGCGCGGCCTGACCAAGACCCGCTGCTCTGGGGCCATTTCTCCTTCTGGGCAGTGATCACAATCCTAGTTTCTGTCTCTGAGAAGGCGAGGGCCTGTGTGGAGCACTCAGTGAACAGAGCGTCAGCCTGAGGATGAAGAGTCCCGGGTTCGATTCCAGGCAAGGGCACGTGCCTCGTTGCAGGTCGATCCCCAGCCCTGGTCAGGGTGTGTGTGGAGGCCACCCACCCTGTGTCTCCCACATCGATGTTCCTCTCTGTCTCTCCCCTCCCTTCCCCTCTCTAAAACCAATGGAAACATGCCCTCGGGCGGGATGACATACATACACATACATATGTACCAGGGGCGCACACGGAGCTTGTGCAGGGGCTCGGTCCCTGAGCCTGGCCTGGATAGGGCGTCTTCCCCCAGCGGCCAGCCCGCCTCCAGCCCGCCCACTCCCCGCCATCGGCCACTGCAGCTGCTGGGGTGGGGGGCGGGGGGGGCTGTTCCAGCTCACGCGCTGCCCTGCCCCCCGACACTGGCTGCCCTCTGTGGGGGGCGACAGGCGGGCGGGGCCTCTGCCGCCACCCACTCCCCACCCGCCCGGGTCCCATCTGCCATAGTTGGGCGTGTTGAGTGTCTGCCCCCTGGTGGTCCGTGTGCATTGTAGCGATCGGTTGTTATACTGCTCAGTCGATTTGCGTATTAGCCTTTTATTATATAGGAGGACATCAGGGCCCTGGGGGTCACCACAGACTCTTCTCTCATCCCACCCGCCATTCTGCTTCTAAAGGTTTCCGGAGGTGAGCTCTGCCGGTGCCTCTGAGCGGCTGACAGATGCTGCCCCTTCAGCCGTGCTGAGTCCCACTGCCTCCCAGACTGACCACCTCCTCCGTCGGCTCCTCACCCTCCAGAGCAGAGAGCACTCCTTCTAATGTCAAAACCCCAGGCCACGGTGCTTCCTGTCACAAGCCCGCCATGGCTCCTCACCCCTGCAGACAAACCCACCCTCCTCCCTGGGGCCCTACCACCACCCACCCTCCTCCCTGTGCCCCTCCCCCAACCCACCCTCCTCCCTGTGCCCCTCTCCCACCCCACCCTCCTCCCTCTGCCCCTCCCCCAACCCACCCTCCTCCCCGTGCCCCTCCCCCAACCCACCCTCCTCCCTCTGCCCCTCCCCCAACCCACCCTCCTCCCTGTGCCCCTCTCCCACCCTACCCTCCTCCCTCTGCCCCTCCCCCAACCCACCCTCCTCCCTCTGCCCCTCTCCCAACCCACCCTCCTCCCTGTGCCCCTCCCCCAACCCACCCTCCTCCCTGTGCCCCTCTCCCACCCCACCCTCCTCCCTCTGCCCCTCCCCCAACCCACCCTCCTCCCCGTGCCCCTCCCCCAACCCACCCTCCTCCCTCTGCCCCTCCCCCAACCCACCCTCCTCCCTGTGCCCCTCTCCCACCCACCCTCCTCCCTCTGCCCCTCCCCCAACCCACCCTCCTCCCCGTGCCCCGTGTCCCCAGGGCCCGGGCAGCCACCGCACAGCCTCCTGGGGCCTGGCTCACCCGCTCCCGCCTCCGGGTCCCGCTCGGGTCCTTACATGTGCCCGCTGGTCCCTGCGGGCCTTTGCCCCGTGGACCCTTCGTCTGGGACCTTCTGCCCGGCTCCTTCTCCAAGAGGCCACTGAACGTCACCTCCCAGGGACGCCGCTCCATCTACGTCCGGCCCCCGCGGCTGTCCGACCTTCTGGGAACCTTGTCGGCTTCCTCCCGTCACGGGCCACCATTTGTCATCGTCATTACCGGGGGAGGGTCCCTCCAGCAGCCGGCTTCATGGAGGCCCTTTGGGGGGCGGGGCGGGGGACAGGGGGCAGAGGGGCGCTCTGGGCCAGGCTGTGTGCCCGGGGGGGGGGGGGAGAGGGCCTTGCCAACCCCAGGGCCCCAGGACGCTTCCTGCCTTTCTCCAAGGGCCTGACACGCAGGCCGGGGGTGAGCTCCCTCTGAGAGGAGAGGCAGAGCGAACATCTGGCGGCTAATTAATAAGGCAGCGGCTGGCGGGCCGCAGCTTGCTGACGCCGCACTCTCCCCACCTGCCCCGGAGGTGCTGACGCAGTGCGCGGCGGGGCGATCGATGTGGAGCGGCCTGGCTGACAGGCCCCGGGGGCAGGGCACCCCCTTTCCCCTCTTCGGGGGGCTGATCGCAGCCCCTCACTGAAGGAGCCTGGTTTAACGGGCACCTGTTATGCGCCAGACCAGCCGTGGGCAAACGACGGCCCGCGGGCTGGATCCGGCCCGTTCGGCTGTTCTCTCCGGCCCGCGGAGCCGAAAGAGCGGAGGGTTCTCTTGCTCTCCCCTCCGCTCCTTCACCAGCAGCCCAAGAGGAGAGTGCCAGCACGGTCAGGCTGCTTTTGTTCCGGCCCTCCGGTCCAGTGTAAGAACCCGTGGTGGCCCTCGAGTCAAAAAGTTTGCCCACCCCTGTGCCAGACCCTTCGTCCACTCACTCCTCCCAGCGAGGTGAGCGTCTGCCCTTTACCGACAAGGGAGCCGAGGCTCACTGCCCGCCCGCCCGCCCGCCCGGCCCCGCGAGGAAGCGGAGGTGCCGGCGGTGCCAGCTGGGAGCCACCGGGAGCCACACGAGAGCCTCCGGGCCCGGCCTCAGCCCTGCGGGCCAGGCGGGCCCAGAAGCCAGTAGCCCATGGGATTCAGGAGCCGGTGGCATGGGATCCTCACCTTGGAAAACATTCACTGTGAACACCATCAAGCCATTATTGAGCGCCGACTGCTAGCACACGCCCACCCCGGGCTGGCCCCAGCGGCACCGGAGGCGGGAAGGATTGTCTCCGATGAACCGCGAGGCCCGGCGAGGGGGGAGCGGTGACTGAAGGCCGCTCCCCTGACTGTTCGGCTGGCTCCACCGGGAGGAGGGAGGACCGGGCCTCCCGGGAGCGGGGCTGCCGCCACGGCCGCTGAGAAATGAACAGCTGACGTTTCAGCGCCCGTCCCGGCCACCTCGCAGCCTGGCCAACCTCAGCCGAGAGAGTACGGGGAGCCCTAAGCAAGCAGGCGGGTCACCCGGGAGCCTGCGGCTGGTTCCCCAGGCTCTGGAGCCAGGGAGTGGCCCTCGGTAGCTTCCCGAAGGGATGGGGAAGGTGGCATCTGAGCGGCCCTCTGGGGGACCAGGAGGCCACGCAGGCGGCGGGCGGGCAGGGCGGAGGGTGGTGGGCAAGGTGGGCTGAGGGGGCGGGGCCGGCAGAGGGAGCCGGAGTCTGGCAGGAGACCCGCTGTCTGGGTCCTGCTCCTTCTCCAGCCCTCGGTGCGTCTGGGCGGGTCGGCCGGAACCAGGGCACCCCAGGGGCCGCCCGGAGCCGCAGTGGGGAGCAGGCCAGGCGTGGCTGCACAGAGGAGTGGGTGCAGCCCGGTTCACCCCCGACCTGCCAGCGTTTGGGCCACGTGAGCTAGTCTCTGCCGGCGCCCCACCGCCCCGGCCACCGTTCTCGTGACAGTGAACGCAGGAAATGCTCCGCGCAGGCCCGGCCAGAATAAAAGCCGCAGACACTCGTGCGCCCACTTGTCGCAGCGTCTTCCTGCTGCGGCTCTGTTAGGCTGAGAACCAAACGAGAGCAAATGAGAGCGTGTGGCTCTCGTGTTTGGGGGTTTCCGGTCCCGGCTCCGCCCGCCAGCACCCCCGCCTCCGGCTCCAGGATACTCACTGGTCTGTGTCTGCGGGCGCCAGCCGGCCGGAGCCCTGCAGCGTAATCCGATTGTTACCGACCTGCCCTGATCTGTCCGCAGACACGACAACGCGCCCAGGGCCTCGGAGACCGCGGGGCACCCGGGGGTGACGGTCGGTCTGGGAGGAGGGGGCCCATGGCCATTGTAGGGTCCCTGGCTCTGCCACGGACGAGCCATGTCATCTTGGCCAAATCCTCACCTGCCTGGGGCCTGGTACCACTTCTCCAGCCAGCTCCTGGTCTGCGATGGGGCGCCGGAGGGGGCTCACTGAGGCTTTCCTCCCCCCGCCCCCGCTTCCTTTCCTGACCCATCTCAGTCCTGCCTCCCGGGACCCTTCCCTAATCACACTCAGTGCTTGAAAGCAGATGTGGGCATTAACCCCACTTTCAGCTGGGCAAACCGAGGCTCCGTTAAGGTGACCAGCTCAGGGCCCCTGGCCAGGAAGCATTAGATCCTGTGCTCGAACCCAGGTCTGCCTGACTTTTGAGCACAGGCTCCTACCTTTCCTACTGCCCTGCCTCCTTCCACCCCGCCTTCCCCTTGGCCTGGACCAGAAGTTGGGGAGCCCCCCACCCCGATATTTCCCGCTTCCCCAGCTGCCTCTCTCCTCGGCAGCCCCTCCCCAGTCCTGCCCCGGGCAATCAGTTTCTCCAGCTCTGATTTGGGATTCTAATGAACGGAATGATTTGGCATTTAAATAATTATCCACTCTCTAACTGTTCGCGCTGCTGAGTCGGGAGAAATTTCCGCATCTTATTTGTGAAATATGGTTTTCCCCTCATCGGTGGAGGTTTCCCACCCACCCGCCCAGCCTCCCGCTCAAATGGCTTTTCAGCTCGCCTCTCCCGCGGCCCCCCGCCCCCAGAACCCCTAAGTGCCCATTAACAACTTTCCCTTCCGCCACGAGCACCCGCTCACGCCCCTTTACCTTTACATTCCAATATCATTACAAATCCTGGTGTTATTCAAATGGCATCAATTATTCAATTTCTCCTCCTGGAGAGGAGGCACCGGTTCCCAGCGGCTGGGCAGGAGAAAGCAAAGGTCTTCCAAGGAGGGTCTGAAACTCTCGGGCCTCCGTCGTGTCCCATTAACCGGCTCTGCCTCCCACACGCCGTGGGGCTGGTTAGCGCGCAGGCAGTTGCAGGTTGGCTGGGAGAAAGGAAGCTGCTGCCGGGAAGGCCGAGGAGGGGCTGGGAGGTGAGGTGCCCTCTCACCCTGGGCGCGCACGCTCTGTGCTCGGTGTCAGGAGGGCAGCGCCGGGTAGTGAGCGCTTACCGTGTGCCAGACCGAAGAGAGAGACCTCCTCACTCCTCAGGACAAGCTGGTGAGGTGGTCACCGTGACCACGCCTTCCCCCCTCCCCCCCATTTTACAGACGAGGAAACTGAGGCTCGGGAAGGGGAGGGCTCTAGCCCAAGTCTGCACGGGCTGGGCCTGGTTTTGCTCTAGGGCTGGCCTCTTACCCATCCTCCCGTCAGCCACGTGGGAGGGTTTGGGTGACTCCAACGAGTAGCCGGCCACGGGCTGAGGGAGTGGAAAGGGAAAAGAACTAACATTTCTTCCCACGAGGCCCATTGTTGTAAAAAATCCTGTGGGAAATTGCTTGGTCTCATAACCAAGAAAAGCTTTCTTTGCGAGGATGTCCTTAAGAAACGAGGGGCGTCTCAGCCACGGCCGCCAGCAGTCGGGGAGGCCACGGTCCCCTCTTGGCCCGGCGGCCTCTCTGGCCAGCGGAGCAGCAGCTGCCTGGCCGTCCGAGGCCCCCTCCCCGCGTCCGGCCTCCCAGCTGGCTTCCCGCGTTGGCACTGCGAGCTTCCCGTGGCCACTTGGAAGCCTTTTTGAAATGAGTCCACATAAAAGTACCCTTTCAAAGACAGTTAAGCATCTGTTATGAACGGGCCATTTCACACAGGTTCTCATCTCATCTTGGCAAAGGGTCATTCCCACGTCACAGACACAAAACTGAGGCCCAGGGAGGCTACGGGACGTGGTCAGGGAGACGCAGGAAGTGGCAAAGCCAGGCTGGGAGCACCGAGGGGGGGCAGGACCACCCTCTCCTCATGAGCCGGGGTAAGGCAGCCGCCTGTGCCCCTGCCCCGTGCAGCCCAGGTGCATCCTGTTCCTCCACCTCTGACACCCACCGGAGGCGGTCAGGCCGAGCACTGTGGGTCCCACCACCTTGCTGTGTGACCTTCTCCCCGCGGGACCTCAGTTTCCCCACTGGACACTGCTGGGCAGCTGCCCTCTCAGGCCCCCGCAGCTCTGACCTGTGGCCACTCCGTCCTGCCTGCTTTACCAGGGCATCCGCCGGCATCGGGCCTGGTGGCACCCGAGTCCCCGCTGCCCCTCCCTGGGCAGGGCAGACCGCAGGGCGTGGCGCTGCTGGTTCTCAGAGTCTCTGGACTCTCCAGCCGCGGAGACAGGGCTGCTCCTGACCAGCCAGCTGGGAGCTTCATGTCCTGGGTCGTTAGGTAGCCCCTCCTGACAGGAAGGGCCCCAAGTTCGGGCGCAGAGGAGCGGTGAGCGTGGCCAGAGGCGTGGATCGGGTAAGGCGCAGTGCCATCCTGAACTCGAGGGCCCGGGTCTTGGGTCCCAGTCCCCAGACTGTCCAGGGAGGTCTGGTCTCAAAGTAGACAAGGGGCTGCGGAGAGACAGGCGAGGAGAGGCTTGGGAGACGGGCAGAGAACCGCTCCCCCCTCCACCTGCCCCCCACCCCCCACTGTGGCTGGTGGGGTTCAGCACCGCGGACAGCGCAGCGCACCTCAGGGGTTGCCTCCCTCCTCCCAGCCAAGTCTGGGGCCCTGGACTGGCCTCTGGGACATTCCCCAGGAGACCCCCGCCCCCCTCCTGGGTCCCCTCCTTCCTCACCACCCTCCCCCTCGCCAGTTTACTGCCAATGACATCCAGATAAATGGCTGCTGTCAGCCGGCCCGGCCCCTCGGAAAGGCGTGTCGGGTGATGTATGACACCATCTTCCAGAGCCACAGGACTCGCTGCTCGGGAGCTCCGAGGGGGCGCTCCCCCACCCCGCCAGCCTCCGACCCCGGGCCACATCTGGGCTTTGGGGTCCCCCTCCTTTCCAGCCTGGGGATGAGGCCCCGTCAGACAGGATTACGGGGGTCTTTAATCACACGCGGCTGGCCCGGCCCCCTCCCCGGCCCCCTGGGCTGCTGTGCGGCTCTGCTGAGCTCCGGACGACCCGGAGGCAGGGCCTCGCGGCGGTGGCCCGGGCTCGTGGCTTTAACACGGGATGGATGGCAGGCCCAGCTAGCTTGCCACGGCGAGTGCAGGTGTCACGTGCAGTGAAGCCGGGCCAGCACAGGGAAGCGGGGTCCGTGTCCCCTGCACGCGGCCCGGGCACACGAAGCGCAGCCCAGTGACCGGCGCCAGCAGCCGGAGCAGAGGCTGTGGTCGTTCACCACCCGGCTTCCCGTGTGGTCCTTGCAAAACCACCAGAGGCGTCACCATGACCCCTTCCACAGGCAGGCAGGCTGAGGCCAGAGCGTTTCCCACACTTGCCCACAGACGCCCAGCAGGGCTGGGGTTGGGATCCGGGAGACAGAAAGTGAGCCCCTGCTCCCGCCTCCGCCCAGGCTGCCCGCTGCCTGCCCAGTGCAGGGGAACTCGCAGGCACGGGGTCTCTGCCTTCTCGGCCTGGGCGCCTATACCAGCAGCCCTCTTAGGGGCGTCAGCGGGTCCCGGGGGCCTCCCGCCGGCTCCTCGCCCTCCGGCTCCGCTGGTGGAGTCCAGGCCTTCCGTACTTCCTGGTCCCGAGCTGAGGAGGGGTCTGCTCCCCCCCCTCAGGCACGCCACCCTTCCTAGAGGGGGTGGGAAAGAGCACCAGCACCGCTTTCAGCGCCGGGGTGAAAACAAGGACCCCACCCGCCTTGTTTTCAAATGCCCCCCAGGCTTCATCCTCCTTCGTGGGCCCCGTGTGCCCGCGCCGGGCCGAAGGGAAGGAGGAGACGCAAACGCTTCGGGAGCTCTCGGAGCGCACTGCGCATCAGTCAGCGCGGCCGCCAACAAAACGCCAGGAGCCAAGGCCACTCCTGGCTCAAACAGCAGACGTTCATCTCCTCCCTCTCTGGAGGCCAGCGGCCCAAGGCCCAGGGCCGCATGGCCAGGCGCGGGCGGAGACCTCTTTCTGACTCGCAGACGGCCTCTTCCTCGCTGCATCCTCACGGGTGGAGAGAGCACGTTTGGGGTCTCTTCTTTTTTAAAAGCGTGTGTGTGTGTGTGTGTGTGTGTGTGTGTGTGTGTGATTTCAAAAAGGAAAGGGAGGGAGAGAAAGGCAAACATCAATGCTGAGAGAGCATCATCCATTGGCTCCCTCCCACCTGCCCCACATGACTGCCTCCTGCCCACCCCGCAGCACCGGGGATCGAGCCTGGAACCTGGGCGTGTGGCCTGACAGGGAATCGAACCCTGACCGCCTGGTTCATAGGTCCATGCTCAACCACCGAGCCACGCCGGCCGGACCGGTGTCTCTTCTTATAAGAGCATTAGTCACACCACGAGGGCTCCGTCCTCAAATGGCCTCACAGGGGGAGCCAGGCTTCCTTCCACACAGGCACCGGCCGGGAGGGGCGATCCTGGGAGACAGCAGTTCGCGAGGGGGACTGGGTGGCTGGCGGCCACCCGGCTCAGGCTGACGCAGCAAAGCGGTGCGTGCGGAGCCCAGATGGGGATGTGGCACCTCTGGGCACCGAGGCGGCAGCAGAGAGCCGAGAACCGCCCTCAGTGGACGGAGAGGACGTGGCGGCCGGTGCGGGCCCAGAGGAGGGCGCTGACTGGCTGGGTGGCAGCTCCCGTGGCTCACGCTCCCCAACAGAACACCAGGCCGGGGTCGACATAGTACCAGATCCTTGCGCAGCCCGGGAGCCGGACGGTCACGGAGGTGTGTTCCGGGCCTCGCTCTTTGGCGTGTGGATGGCGGGGTCACCCTGTGCCTGCACACGGCCCCCCTGGGCGTCCCGTGCCCTCAGTCACTCCGCAAGGACCCGCCGTGTGGAGCCGGTCCCACCACCCAGCTCACTGCCCCACGACCTCCAAACAGCCCGTTCCGAGGTCCGGGCGAGGGCGTCACACACGGGTCTGACGGGAGCACGCAGTTCAGCCCATAACGGTGCCACCCGTGGCCTCGCACCCTCACGGCTGGCACACCGCTAGCTGCCAGCACCCAACGCTCCTCTGCCCGCGGGCCTCCTCTGACGCCCCGGTGCCCTGCAGGCCCAGCTGGGGTGCCGAGGAGCCGGCCCCACTGCACCCCCAGCAGGAGCGGGGTTCGGAGCTGCCATTCCTGCATCTGGAGCCGCTGGGCTCCGTTTGCGGCCTCATCCCCCTCCCCCTGGTGTGAGCGGCTCCAAAACCAGCGCCGCTGAGCCCGATGCCTCAGGGCCGCCCCTGGGAAACCAGGCCTGGGCGCGGAGGCGATTGGAGTCCCCCGTGGGTGCGGCGGGAGATGATGAGGATGGAAGCCGTCCCGAAGAGCAGGCCTCTCGAACGGGCTGGTCGTGCAGCCGCAGCGGAGTCCCACCCACCAGGGTTCCCTCTTCCCGGGCATCGGGCATCGCGCCCAGCACTCTGCGGTTCCCTTCCCAGCAGCCCCTGGGGAGCTGCACTCCCAGCTGGCGCCCACAGAGGGGAGTGAGGCCCAGAGGGGCCGAGTCACTCCCCTGAGGACGCGGAGCCAGGCCCTCCACCGTCCTCCCGCTGCGCCGTGCCCTCAGATGCCCTGTGTCCCACCTTCCCTGCGTGGCAGCTGCGGGCCCCCGGGTGCTCCCTGCACCCGCTTCCCGCACGCCGAGACCCGTTATCTGTTTGCACACGGCCCGCGCCCGTCAGGGTAATGGACTGTGCTTGTCCTAGCGGAGGTGGCCTCTGGCGGGGATGATGTATGAGCGCTATTGTTTGATGTGAATGCATTAGGCGGCCGTCCCGATGAAGACTTCACCAGCAGAGCTCACTCTGGCAGCAGCCGCTGCGGGAAGGGGATGGGGCGGAGGCGGGTCCCCCCGGAGCCCGGAGGCACGACAGCCCCTTCCAGGGAGGCCCGGACCCAGTCGCTCCTGCCTCAGACTTCCGGGTCCTGGGCCCACGCCCCGCAGCCTCCCGAGCAGAGCAGCGGGTGCGGACCGGGCGCTCACACCTCGGGAGGCACCGGGAACGGCTCGGGAGCTGACCCCGCAGAGTTGGGGTCCCAACCCGATTCATTAACACGGACTCTCCGGGGGCAGCCTGGGATCCTGCCTTTTCGCACCAGGTCCCTCCCGCCGGCCAGCAGGCAGCCACAGCCTGGGCCCCGACTCCCGCGTCTTCCCCGTGTGCTGAGCTCGAGCGCCATTTCTGGTCTCTTCCAACCAGAACGGCAAACGCTGTGCGTGTGGAGTCGGATGAGGGGCTCATGGGAGTTCATGAGTCTAGTCCTTCCACGTGCGAACGTTTCCATTCTGAGAAGGAAAACGTCCTCCAAACATGACCGCCCTGGAGAGGAGCGGAGAACCAGGGCGGGACCGCCCGGACGCCCGGGCCTCTCCGAGCCGCAGGGCCCTGCGTTCTCCCGCCGAGCGGCCTCCGAAGCCACCGCCTGGACGCCTCGGCGCTCCCCCCGCCAGGCCTCGGGGTCCTCGGCCCACGGGACCGTCCACTTGCCCTGCCGCCTTCCCATCACGTCCTTCGTCAACGGCAGCGTGCACGGCACCCTGTGAGCGGGCGTCAGCAGGAAGCAGTCAGTCTCTGCTCAGGGAACAACTTCCCCAACGCCGCCTCCCCGAAGCCCGCCTCCCAGGAGGCCGCCCCCAGTCCCCCCAAATCTCTGAGGACGCCCACCACGCCGGCGCCCAGGGTGCTGTCCTCACCCACCTCCCACCGCATGTGAGCGCCTGTGTCTCCCTGCCTCCCCGCCCCGGGCCAGATGTGGGCACACGGAGGAGCTCAGGCACTGGCCCGCTGAGCTGAAGGGCTGCATGGGTGAGGGTACAGTAGGTACACCGGCCCTGGTACAGTAGGTGCTCAACGCTGGGTGGCCCTGCTGATGGGCCAGGAGCTGGAGAGGAGTCCTGATTCCTGCATTTGGGTCCTTACATGCTCACACACACACACACACTCTCTCTCTCTCTCTCTCTCTCTCTCTCTCTCTCACACACACACACACACACACACACACACACACACTCACACACACACGCACTTGTGCACTGACACACTTATTCACGCATAATGCTCACACACATTTACATATGTGTGCACACACATGCAACACCCTTTCTTGATCAGCTGAAGGGTGAAACAAGGAGGCAGAAGGGGAGTCAGGGTACCTGGTTGGGTCCTGGCTCAAATATCTCAGTTTCTCCACCTGTAAATTGGGGGTGATACGAGCCACCCTCACAACGACGTAGTCACGATGAGGTGAAATGCAACGAGATAATTTGTGGCCCTTGCTTCCTCTCCCCGCCCCGCCGGCTCTGGGCCTCCCAGCCTGGTGTGAGGGAGGAGGAAGCACGGAGACGCGTGTGAAGCTGGTTCTGGGGCCACAGCCTCTGGCTCGGGCCTCTCCCCCAGGTCCTCTTAGCCACGTGGTCCTGTCCTCACTTTCCTTCACCCCAGGAGGTGCCCACCCCCACTCCTCCAGCTTGCAAAGCTTTCCTTCCCAGGCCCACGTCGCTTAACGCCCGACCCCGCCACCCCGGAAAAGAACCCTGTGTCCCGCGTCTCAGGACCACACCTTTCGCAGAGGCTCCTAAGCGCAGCGGCGCGGCTGCAGGGCGGTGGGCCTGGCTGGACCAGCTCTGCCTCTCGCCCGCCCCAAGCCCCTCGTGAATCGCGGGAAACAGCCTGCATCGTGGCGTTCCAGATGTGGTTGTTAGGGCTAATTTATGCTCCGTTTACACAGGCTCCAGATGTCCCGGCTCCTCTGTGGGTGCATCCAGGGGAGGCCGGGGAAGGGCTGGGGCCGAGGCTGCAGCGCCCCCCCCCCCCCTGCCTGTCTCCTTTTCCTAGCCCAGCTCTGAGGACATCATTCCGGTATGTTCCCCCGCCCCCAACTCCTAAAACCCTCACCTGCCCTGTTGAGCTCAGTCCTGTGCCCCAAGGCTTCTGCCTCGGGTTCTGGCACACACTGCCAGGTCCGTGCCGCCAGGAGCCCGCGCTGCGCCAGCTCCTCGGACAGCGGGGTGCTGCGTAGAGTAATGGCGGGCAGGCGTGTGATTGGCTGCAGGGGGTGGAACTGCCCCTCCAAAAGGCAGGTGAAGTCCTAACCGCAGGCCTGTGCGTGCAATGGTGCTTGGAAAAGGGGTCTTTCATGTTAACAGGAGACCGTGCTGGGTCAGAAAGGGCCTGAGCCAGCGCCTGGTGTCCTGTAAGTGGAGGGACATTTGGACACAGACAGGGAGAGGAGGCACGCGTGACGACCGGCAGAGGGAGAGATGCAGCTCCCCACGGGGGACCCGAGCCCGGAGCAGCCAGCAGACAGGCAGGAAGGCGAGCAATGGCTTTGGCTCAGGACCTCCCAACGGCACCAGTGATGTCGCCCATGGGTCTGACTCTGGCCTCGGGGCCGGAGACAATCCACCCACTTGTTCATCAGCCACCCGCTGCGGGTGCATCGCGATGGCAGCCCTCGAGACTTCTTCCTTTGAGACCCCAGGCCCTCTTCCCCAGGCCTCTGCCCCAGGTGGCCCCCCGTCCTCAACCCAGAGGGCTCCCCAGTCCCCCCCAGTCCCCTCCGTCCGTTCTCCAGCAGCGACCAGGGAAACCTCTCAGCTCCGCTCGGTGCCCTCCCTCCACTCCACCCCCATCTGGCCTCAGCCCCACTGCCCAGGCCTCTCTGGGGCCTCAGACGCTGTCCCGACTTCCTCCCCTTGAGACTGGGCTGCCCTCTCTTCTCCGCCCGCCCCCCGCCCCCCCCCCCCCCCAAAATGTGCTCCGTTCCCTGCGTGTGCGGCCTCTTGGAGGCAGGTGCTCCCCAGGGCTCCGGCCTCCTCCGGCCTCGCCACCCCTCCCTCCCCGCCAGACAGAGGTCATGAGGGTGATGGTGGTAGGGATGACGGTGAGTAGTGATGGGAATGGTGGTTGTGGGAATGATGGGGTTCCCGAGGGTGATGGAGTGGGGGCTGATGATGGTAATAATGGTGTTGATATAGTGTGAGTGACAGTGGTGATGGTGATGATGGTGGTGGTGGCGATGGAGGGAATGATGGTGGTTATGATGGGAATGATGGTGGTTATGGATGTGATGATGATGGTGGTGGTGATGGTGGTGGTGCTGGTGGTGATGGTGGTGGTGATGGTGGTGGTGATGGTGGTGGTGATAGTGGTGGTGATGGTGGTGATGGTGGTGGTGATGGTAGTGGTGATGGTGGTGATGGTGGTGGTGATGGTGGTGGTGATGGTGGTGGTGATGGTGGTGATATGGTGATGATAGGGGGAATGATAGTGGTTTGATAGGAATGATGATGGTTATGATGGAATAATGGTGGTTATGGATGTGATGATGGTGGTGGTGGTGGTGGTGATATGGTGATGATGGAGGGAATGAAAGTGGTTATGATAGGAATGATGGTGGTTATGGAAGGTGATGATGGTGTGGTGGTGATGGTGATGGTGGTGGTGATGTGGTGATGATGGATGTGATAATGGTGGTGATGGTGGTGGTGATAGTGGTGATGGTGATGGTGTTAGTGGTGATGATGGTGGAGCTGATGGTGGTGATATGGTGATGATGGAGGGAATGAAGGTGGTTATGATGGGAATGAAGGTGGTTATGGATGTGATGATGGTGGTGATGGTGGTGGTGGTGGTGATGATATGGTAGTGATGGAGGGAATGAAAGTGGTTATGATAGGAATGATGGTGGTTATGGATTTGATGATGGTGGTTAATGTGGTGATGGTGGTGGTGGTGGTGATATGGTGATGATGGAGGGAATGAAGTGGTTATGATGGGAATGAAGGTGGTTATGGAAGGTGATGATGGTGTGGTGGTGATGGTGGTGGTGGTAGTGGTGATGATGGTGGAGCTGATGGTGGTGTATGGCGATGATGGAGGGAATGAAGGTGGTTATGGAAGGTGATGATGGTGTGGTGGTGATGGTTATGGAGCTATTTGCTGCTGTTAAGAGATCATCTCAATAGGAAGTGTGCGAGGCCAGGCTCCGCTGCAGCCGCAGATGTCCCCATTCCTTGTGCTGCACCCAATGTGTTTCCAGTTCTCCTTCCTCACCTCTCCACTCTCTCTTTCTCACACCCCCATGTGTATAGACACTATCAAGTTTTCTAGGTCTCATATAAAGTACCACAAACCCAGAGGCTTAAAACAAACAACAGAAACCCATTCTTCACGTCCTGGAGGCCAGAAGTCCAACACCGTGAAGTCAGCAGAGCCAGCCTCCTTCTGAGACACGGGGTCCCTCCATGCTTCTGGCTTCTGCTGGCAGCCGGCAATCATGGCAGCCGCCCTCCACACCTGCCGCTGTTCTCACAGGGCGTTCCCCTGCGTGTCCATGTGTCTTCTTTCCTTTTCTTAAAAGGACACATAGGGTGGGTTAGGACCCCCCTCCC
The DNA here is from genome assembly GCA_963924515.1 of Vespertilio murinus. NCBI lineage: Eukaryota > Metazoa > Chordata > Mammalia > Chiroptera > Vespertilionidae > Vespertilio > Vespertilio murinus. The sequence continues at coordinate 2,730,546 of OZ004720.1, read as the reverse complement.
CCGCCCCCACCCCGGGCTCCCACCCTAATGGCCCCATCTTACCTTGGCTACGTCTGCAAAGACTCTATTTCCAAACAGATCACATTAACAGGCACCAGGGGTTAGGACTTCTCATATCTTCTTTGAGAGGCAGGGTGGGGGAGGAGACATGATTCAACCTAACACACACACACACACACACACACACACACACACACACACAACACACACCTTGCTCTAACACACAGACACACACACACAGACACACACACCTTGCTCTGAGGCTTCTATCATTCTCATACCCCATTCCTTGTACCATGAGGCTTTTGCCTCTGGTTACCTGTTTCTCTCTGCATTCTTTCCTTCTTGCACCTTAAGGCATGTATCTGTACTAATGAAAAGGTAATATGCAAATTGTTGGGACTCCCTCATAGTAATGACGGAACAGCAGGCTGCATGGGGTGAGCAGGCAGGCAGGCAGGTGAGCAGTGAGGAGCCAGTGGACTCGGATTGTGAGAGGGCAGTTGGACATCCCCTAAGGGGTCCCAGATTGGAGAGGGTGCAGGCTGGGCTGGGTGCCCCCCCCCCAACCCCGTGCACAAATTTCATGCACCGGGCCTCTAGTTTGTGAATAAGCTTTACTCTCTGCCAGGCTCTGACCTGGGGAACTGGAGACACAGCAGCTCAGGTGCCACCCACAGTCCCTGCCTTCAAGGAGCTCGCCGCCCAGAAGAGACTGAGGCTGCGCCCAAGCACCTCCTGTGGCTTGGACGGGGCTCCCAGGGGCAGCAGGCGCACTGGGCACGGCCAAGCCGGCTGTCCTGTCCTCGGTGTGGGACACTGAGCCGGCTGTCCTGCCCTCGGTGTGGGACACTGAGCCGGCTGTCCTGTCCTCGGTGTGGGGACACCGAGCCGGCTGTCCTGCCCTCGGTGTGGGGACACCGAGCCGGCTGCCCTGCCCTCGGTGTGGGGACACTGAGCCGGCTGTCCTGCCCTCGGTGCGGGGACACTGAGCCGGCTGCCCTGTCCTCGGTGTGGGGACACTGAGCCGGCTGTCCTGCTCTCGGTGTGGGGACACTGAGCCGGCTGCCCTGTCCTCGGTGTGGGGACACTGAGCCGGCTGTCCTGTCCTTGGTGGGGGACACTGAGCCGGCTGTCCTGTCCTCGGTGTGGGGACACTGAGCCGGCTGTCGTGTCGTCGGTGCCTCTTGACCACCAGGACATCTCTCCTGCCCGCCTCCACGCCTCGGTGCCCCGCTGGGGGGGGGGGTCTGTCCCCCGGGGCCAGCGAGGCCCCTGCAGCTTCGCCTCCCACACAGGCACACCCCCCTGTACGCACCCCCACCCCTCCCGCCCTGCATCTCTCGTTAAAGGCTGAAGATTCCCCAGCCTGCTCGGCTCCGCTCGGAGAGGCCTAAATGATATGCTGACACCTTAATTAAGGCCATTGTCAGGGCTCGGGACTGTCTGAGTGATCCGGGGAGAACGGCGCTAACAGGCCGTCAGGGCCTCCCATTCCTGCCGCGGATCAGACAGACACAAGGTGTCCCCGCAGCTCCTGGTGACGGGGTGCCCCCACGGATACCTGCGTGGCTGCCACAGGCCGGCCCAGCCTCCCTGACCTCAGGCGTCTGCTGTGGTGCCGCTCACCCCCCTGCCCCCCCCCCCAAGAGGCCTCAGGCTGAAGTAAAGGCTTGCTGATATTCACTGAGTCCCACCCAGAGGTGACCCTGACACAGAGCCTCAGCGCCACCACAGGGACCCCCCAATCTGCCCCCCATCTGCCCCCCAATCTGCCCCCCATCTGCCCCCCATCTGCCCTCCATCTGCCCCCCCATCTACCCCCCATCTGCCCCCCCATCTGTCCTCCCATCGCCCCCCCATCTGCCCCCCAATCTGCCCCGTAGCAGAGGAGGACACGCAGGCTCTGAGAGGTAAGCCACCTGCCTGTGACGGAGCAGGTAGGCGACTCCCAGCCCGGACCTGCCGCTGTGCCGATGGCGGTTCGAGACCCAGAGGTCTCAGCAGTGCAGCGCGGGGCATTCTGACGCGCCCCCAGGCAGCGGTGTGCCTCGTGCACGTGTGTGTGTGTGTGTGGGGGGGGGTGTGCTGACAATAACAGTAACGATAACGGCCGTGACCAGCCACCGAAGCCGATAGAGCCCGGGCTCCGGGCCTGCAGCCGCCGGACTTCAGCTCCAGTCGCCGCGAGCTGGCCAGCCAAAGGCAGGCGGCGGGGAGGGGAGACCGCGCACCTTCGGCTGATGAAATGCGGAAGGTGAAGGACAGAGGGACTAAGGCAGCGGGAGAAAAGGCAGTTAGCTCCTGGCAAGGGAGCTCGCACAGACTGTCAGCCGATCTCTCAACCGGGGCCACATCAAAGGGCACAATGGACGGAGCCCCAGACCTTGGGGGTCACACCCCAAGACGGGCTCCGGCCTCCGGGCAGCCTCACATGCAGCCTGACGCTCCCGCCGGCCTCAGGCAGGAGCAGAGGAGCCGACAGCGGACACAGCGTCCCGGAGACGGAGAGTGAGTCCGGGGCGCCTCCTCCCGCCGTCATCTCAGGAGGCCCTCGCGGCCCGGAGGGGCCGGGCTGTGCCCGTTTGGAAGCGGGGAGGCCCAGGTCAGAGATGGAGCCGCTCACGCAGGGGCCAGGCAGCTCAGAACCGCTCTCCGTCCCTCCCTCCCCCCTCCCCCCCCCCACACCTCTCAGCATAGGCCCCGCGCCATCCAGGAAGCTGTCCACGTGCCTCACCAAACCCATGCCCTGGACCCGGCGCCCTCTCCTCGCTCTCTGCCCCCAGAACCGAACCCCGTCAGCACCCGCATCACCTGGAACAGCCCCAAAGGGGAAGCGGCCAAATGCCCATCCCCCAAACCAAATGCGGTCCCTCCTCCACGGGAGCGTGTCCAGCCGAGGAAGAGCGAGCGCGGATGTGCCGGGAGGGCCGGTGTGACAGCAGACACGGGAGGCCCAGGGTGACGCCATCAGGGAAAAGGCTCCGAGGAGAGAATCCACGCCACAGGGCCTGGGCGCGCGTGTGCTGAGGAGGAGAGCTTCCTTTTTGGGAAAAAAGACGGAAATGTCACACCCTGTGGTGCTGGTTCGGAAACTCCGTGAATATGCTGAACACCGCCTGAAAGGTTCTCCCCCTCCCAAACTGGTGGGTGGAGCTAACACATGACTGGCACCTGCCACAGGGACGTCTCCAAGACACTGAACCACCAATTAGCACGGGCCAGAGTGCCCTTGGGGCCCATGCCTTCCTGTTCCACCCTGGGCCCAACCCCCTCCCTTTCCGTCCTTTAAGAAGGACCCCAAGCGAGACACGTGCCGCTTTTGTTTTTTTTTTTTTTTTTTTTTAATATTTTATTGATTTTTTTACAGAGAAGAAGAGTGAGGGATAGAGAGTTAGAAACATCGATGAGAGAGGATCATCGATCAGCTGCCTCCTGCACACCCCCTTACTGGGGATGTGCCCACAACCAAGGTACATGCCCTTGACCGGAATCGAACCCGGGACCTTTCAGTCCGAAAGCCGACGCCCTATCCACTGAGCCAAACCGGTCCCGGCGCACGTGCCGCTTTTGGAGGTGGGCCGCCATCAGCCCGGACTGGGTCCGATATCCTGTCCCCTCTCCCCCCAATTCTGATCTTTACCTCGGTGATGGCTTCCACCCATTACCGGGGAATAAACTTTCTTTAAAACTCCCTGTTGTTCTGTTTCCTGTTTCCTTTCAAACCTAACACGGCCGAAGGACGCACTTCCGATGCGCACTGGGTGGGGGTGAGCTGTACCCACCAACGTTGTGGCAGAGCCCAGACCAGTGTGCCCTGGGAGGAAGCCTCCGAGACCCACCGCCCCTGTGCTGAGGGCCCGGCCCGGCTGTCAGAGGCCCCGAGGCCGGGCAGGTCTGCAGCTCCGACCAGGCAGCCGCCCCACGTCGCCTGCCCGTGGCGCCTCCACCAGGACGGAGGACGGGCGACCTCACTGGCCACGGGAAGGGCCAGGCGAGGACAGAACCCCCGGGCCTGGGCCAGCGTGGACCTGGGGCCGGGGAAGGGGGGTCTCTGGGCGCCTGCTCTGTGGGCCCAGGGGGGTGGGGTTCAGAGCTGAGAGGCACCTGCCTGCCGCGGAGCACGCCGCACCCACTGCCTAGCAGCTCGCGCCTCCGGAGCCTCCCGCTGCCCGGCCACCAGGCCCCTTCCGTCTGCATCCTCCCCCACTGCCCTGCCCTTCCTTCCAGCCACCCCCTCCGCTCACCGCTGCCCACCACCCGGTGCCACCCGGTGCCCACCACCCGCTGCCCACCACCCGCTGCCCACCACCTACTGCCCACCACCCCCTCCGCTCACCGCTGCCCACCACCCAGTGCCCACCACCCGCTGCCCACCACCTACTGCCCACCACCCCCTCCGCTCACCGCTGCCCATCACCCGGTGCCCACCACCCGCTGCCCACCACCTACTGCCCACCACCCCCTCCGCTCACCGCTGCCCACCACCCGCTGCCCACCACCCGCTGCCCACCACCCGGTGCCCACCTCCCACTGCCCACCACCCGCTGCCCACCACCCGCTGCCCACCACCCGGTGCCACCACCCGCTGCCCACCACCCGCTGCCCACCACCCAGTGCCCACCACCCAGTGCCCACCACCCGCTGCCCACCACCCGGTGCCCACCACCCGGTGCCCACCACCCGCTGCCCACCACCCAGTGCCCACCACCCGCTGCCCACCACCCAGTGCCCACCACCCGGTGCCCACCACCCGGTGCCCACCTCCCGGTGCCCACCACCCGCTGCCCACCACCCGCTGCTCACCACCCGCTGCCCACCACCCACTGCCCACCACCCAGTGCCCACCACCCGCTGCCCACCACCCGCTGCCCACCACCCGCTGTCCACCACCCGCTGCCCACCACCCGCTGCCCACCACCCGCTGCCCACCACCCGGTGCCCACCACCCACTGCCCACCACCCGCTGCCCACCACCCGCTGCCCACCACCCGCTGCCCACCTCCCGCTGCCCACCACCCGCTGCCCACCACCCACTGCCCACTGCGTCGCCACCACGTGTCACCGGCACGTCTCCCTGAGGGCTCCTCGGGGCATCTCTGCCATCGCAGGCGGGGCGCTGGGCTCGGCCGTGGTTTGAGGGCTCGCCCCCGGGCAGGGACGGACCAGCTGCGGAGACGGTCAGGCTGGTGAAGGCCGCGGTGGCCGAGAGATCACCAAACCCGCCCGCCGTGCGGGGTCCCCTTCTCCCTCCCGCCTCCGCATGTGCACCCACCGGCGCTCTCCCTGCTGCTCTGGTCCCCACGGCGTCCGGGGGGGGGGGGGCCCACAGGGTGCCCTTGTGCCCCCAGGGTGCCCTTGTGCCGAGCACAGCCCCATTGTCGGAGCTGCAGGCGGGCCCCTCGCTGCCCCGGAGCCCGGAGCCCGGAGCCCGGCAGGGGCTGGGCCGGCGCCGTGTCACCACGGCAGCCCTCTGCCTCCACCGGCTCTTCCTCTCTGCCCTCCCCCACCCGGCCCAGTCCCTCCACGCAGGACGGGAGGGAGCCTGGGCGAGTGGAGAGAACTCTGGCTAGTGAGTCCAGACACCCCAACCATCTCCCGCCGAGCCTCAGTTTCCCCATCTGTAAAAGGGAGGATTGCCCCTGACATGCCTCTCCTGTCCTGGAGGCTGTGTAGGGACAGATTTGGTCCTCGCTGTGTGGTCCTGGCAGGCCCTGGCCCTCTCTGAACCTGTTCCCACATCTGCAATCAGAACAAAAGAACGTAAAAGCCTCCTCCGAGGAGATGCGGCCACAAAGTGCGTGACTCAGGCGGTGCGGAGACGAGCCCGTCCCCATCCTCCCCGAGGCGACAGCAGCCTCCCTCCGAACACTCAGGGCCGCTCGGCTCCTGCTGCTCCTGCCGCCTTCCGAGTCCTCAAGCCCCTCCCAGCTCACCGCAGGCCTCAGCCCAGGGCACTGAAGACACAGCTCCGAGGGCATCAGTCGTCTCACAGACCCTGTCCCTCGTCCCTTCTCCTCCACACAGCCCGCTCAGGGGGAGCCGCGGGACCTGCAGTCACCCAGCAGGTCGTGGGTATGGTGTCACCCAGACACCCACAGCCACCCAGACGGTGACACAGGACACAGACAGCATCACACAGACATACACAGGACACAGATAGTGACACAGGACACAGACAGTGTCACACAGACACACACAGTCACCCAGGAGGTGACACAGGACACAGACAGTGTCACACAGACACACACAGGCCACCCAGACAGTGACACAGGACACAGACAGTGTCACACAGACACGTACAGTCACCCAGACAGTGACACAGGACACAGACAGTGTCACACAGACACGTACAGTCACCCAGACAGTGACACAGGACACAGACAGCGTCACACAGACACACACAGTCACCCAGATGGTGACACAGGACACAGACAGCATCACACAGACATGCACAGTCACCCAGACGGTGACACAGGACACAGACAGTGTCACACAGACACACACAGTCACCCAGTGACACAGGACACAGACAGTGTCACACAGACACACACAGTCACCCAGATGGTGACACAGGTCACAGACAGTGTCACACAGACATACACAGGCCACCCAGACAGTGACACAGGACACAGACAGTGTCACACAGACACGTACAGTCACCCAGACAGTGACACAGGACACAGACAGTGTCACACAGACACGTACAGTCACCCAGACAGTGACACAGGACACAGACAGTGTCACACAGACACACACAGTCACCCAGACGGTGACACAGGACACAGACAGCGTCACACAGACACGCACAGTCACCTAGGCGGTGACACAGGACATAGACAGTGTCACACAGACACACAAAGTCACACAGAAAATATCATGAGACACAGGTAGGTGGTTTCACACAAACAACTCGGAGTCACACAGCCGTGTCCTAGAGTCATGGGTAAACACAGTGTGACTGGGGTCACATCACCCCAACAGACACCGTGACCATGGCATTGGCGGCATATCATGTCCCTCCCCGCGGGGAGGCCCCACCCAGGCCAGGGCCCGCCTCCGGGGCGCCAGCCTGGCCTCACAGCCTGGAGGGACGCCGAGGCCCTCCTCCCACCGCCGTGGCCCCTCCGAGCCTGGCGCCCCCACGCCCCTGAGTCCCTCCTCCCCGGAGAAGCTGCACCCACGGGAGCACCCGGGCCCAGGGGTGCCGCGCGGTGGCCACAGGGGGCTGGTGTGGACTGAGCGTGGCCGGCGGGCTGGTGTCCAGTGTGTCCGTCTGGTCCCGGGAAGCCCCTGTGGAGAGGAGAAGCCCGGGCAGGGCGTGGGGGAGTGACCCCCCGGCCTCCAGTGCCACCAGCCCCACGCTGCCCCACGCTGCCCCACGCTGCCCCACGCTGCCCCAGGCCCGCAGGACCGACCGCGCTGGGAGAGCCGGACACTGCCAGCCAGAGTGGCCGCGGCCCCGGCTCCCACATCCGGTCACCGGCCACAACGGGCACCTCGGAGCTCGGTCAGGCTGGTGCAGACCCCGCCCGTGACACCAGCTGTGTGACATCCGGAAAGCTGCCGAGACTCTGGGCCTCAGTTTCCACTGTTTGAGGACGAGACGAACTGCTTCCCGGGATCAGATCCATCCTGCCCGAGACTCTGTCCCCCCTCGCCCAGAGGTCCCCGATGCCAGTGACTCCGCCCCCCGCGCCCAGAGGCCCCCCATGCCCGAGACTCCGTCCCCCCGGGCCCAGAGGTCCCCGATGCCCGAGACTCCGTCCCCCCGGGCCCAGAGGTCCCCGATGCCCGAGACTCCGTCCCCCCGGGCCCAGAGGTCCCCGATGCCCGAGACTCCGTCCCCCCGGGCCCAGAGGTCCCCGATGCCCGAGACTCCGTCCCCCCGGACCCAGAGGTCCCCGATGCCCGAGACTCCGTCCCCCCGGGCCCAGAGGTCCCCGATGCCCGAGACTCCGTCCCCCCGGACCCAGAGGTCCCCGATGGCCCTGACTCCGTCCCCCCAGGCCCAGAGGTCCCCGATGCCCGAGACTCCCTCCTCCCTGCACCCAGAGGTCCCCGATGCCCGAGACTCCGTCCCCCCGGGCCCAGAGGTCCCCGATGCCCGAGACTCCGTCCCCCCGGACCCAGAGGTCCCCGATGCCCGAGACTCCGTCCCCCCGGGCCCAGAGGTCCCCGATGCCCGAGACTCCGTCCCCCCGGACCCAGAGGTCCCCGATGCCCGAGACTCCGTCCCCCCGGACCCAGAGGTCCCCGATGCCCGAGACTCCGTCCCCCCGGGCCCAGAGGTCCCCGATGCCCGAGACTCCGTCCCCCCGCGCCCAGAGGTCCCCGATGCCAGTGACTCCCTCCTCCCTGCACCCAGAGGTCCCCGATGCCCGAGACTCCGACCCCCCGCGCCCAGAGGTCCCCGATGCCAGTGACTCCGTCCCCCCGCGCCCAGAGGCCCCCGATGCCTCGGCTCGTCCTGGGAAGAGTTCCCCGAGTGATTTTAACACCACCCAGAAAGTGGGACCGAAGGAAGCCAGGCGTCTCAGCGGCTCCCAGCTCCCGCCCTCCCTCCCTCCCTCCTCCCAGCCTCAGCCCCTCCTGGGCGGCCCCGCTCCGAGCCTCCCCACGCCACGGGGGGCCAGACACATGTTCCGAGGGGGCATTATCTGTGCTCAGTTGACTGTAAACGTTTAAGCGGAATTGACTGTGTACTCAGCCACTTTCAAACACAACTAATCTTCATCGGGCGACGGGAAGTGAAATATGTTATTGTCGGCGGCAGTAAATTACCCGTGCCAGAGCCGGCTCCTGAGGCATCGCAGGCCGCGGCCGGCGCACTCCTTCACCGGGCCGCCGCCCGCCCGCCATCCATTACAGCAAACAGCCCGGTCCCCTCCTCACAGCCCCGGGGACTGACCAGCGGCCAGCTGCCCAGGCCTGGCCCCGCCCGACGGCAGCGGGAGGAGAGGCGGAGGAGGGGGCAGGGCTGGCTTTGTCCCCGCCCCGCCTCCCAGGTGCCCGGGCAAGAGGCATGGGAAGACCCTGGCCCAGTGGGTTCTGGGAGGTGGACGACCGGAGGTCGAGGTCTAGCCAGGGAACGGGATTTGGCTCAAGGCCTCTGAGCCTCAGTTTCTGCATCTGTAAAATGGGTTTCGTTCACTGTTTTCCGTTTTTGCAAATCTCTTTAACGTCTGGCTTAAGAGAAGACAGCTAGAGTCTCACACCTGCTTCTGCATTCAGTCTGCTGCCACACGTTTTGGTGGAAGCAGAGGCAGAGTGACGGCCTCACACAAACATATGTACCTAAAAAAGGGAGAGGAGGCTAATCGCCTGCTCAGATCGCCACAGACACTCCTGAGCGACACAGACCCGCCCGTGGCCCTGCACCCGCCCCTCGGCTCTCACACTCTGCTCCTCTGAAACCCGCCCGTCTCGCCCCGCGGAAGGGCCCCACCGGGTGGCGTGCTGGCTGCACCGGAAGCTTGCCAGTTGCTAGTTCACTTCCTGGTCAGGGCACATACTGGGTTGCGAGTTCGATCCTCGTTGGGGCACGTATGGAAGGCAACTGATAGAAGTTTCTCTCTCTCTCTTCCCCTCCCCCTCGCCGTCTCTGAGCCGGTCCTCAGTGAGGGTAATAGACAAACAAATCACCCGTCTATTTTGCACTTTTACTCATTTTGTGACGTCGCCCATTGGCCATTGGGAAGATACTGATGGACGGAGTTCCGCGGCCCTCCCAAACGCCGACATTTTCCATTACGCGACACAAAGGGGGAGCCACACTCGCCAGCGCGGCCCGACCTCCTCAGGAAGGTCTGTGAGCGGGATGCTGTCAAACCCACAGTGGAGGCTCACGCTCTCCAACATTCCGATTTTTTCCTGGAAAATCCAAGTTGATCATTGGCAGCGAATACAGCCAACTGTGTTCATTTTCCAGAAAACATCTGCTGGTAGCCAAGGCTGCAAGGCCACGGGCGGGCCGCCGGTTCTGTTTCGGTGAAAAGGCGGCTAGTGCAGCCGGCAACTCACACAGCAAAGGCGCTTTCTGACGCAACGCATGGCACAGCCGAGGCCCTCTGCCCGCACTTCCTAGTCTTCACCCAGAACGTTTGAGATTTTTAAGAATTAATAACTTTTACTTTTCATCAAGGACTCTCTTGAGTGAAACTGGCTTTTAGATTTTTTTAAATGTATTTTTTATTGATTTCAGAGAGGAAGGGAGAGGGAGAGAGAATCATTGATCAGCTGCCTCCCGCCAGCCCCCCTCTGGGGACGGAGCCCTCCTGGCTCCTAGGTGGACGCTCCATGATGGACGGAGTAACGGGGCCGCGGTGTTTAGGTTGGCCTCTGGGAGCGTGTTTACGGAGAAGAACGCACCGTCTCTGTGCCAGCGCGGTGCCGCTGCGGCGATTCCTGCAACGCGGCCAGCAGTTACCCGCCCGTTCCTGCTACACCAGCAGCGCCACGGCGAGGAAGGCAAGCCTGTCTTAGTGTCGCTGTGACGTGGTTTTAACCTCACAGACACCCCGGAAGGGTCCTGGGGCCCCCGGAGGTGTGTGGGCCCAGTTTGGCCCAGGGTGATCGTCCCGGGGCCGCCGGGGTGTCGAAGCCGTGGGTGGAATCTGGTGGGTGAAAGGACCGAGATGAACTGTTCTCCCCCCACCCACCCTGGGCCTCCCCCCGTCCGGACACCAGTGTCCATGCCCAGGCCCAGCTCCTCCTGGTCCAACGCAGCCGAGGGTGCGATGGAGACCGTGGGCTCCTTCAACACTCGCTTCTTCCCGAATGCTTCTGCGGGGAGCTCTGGGCGGGCCCGCCGCCTCCTCTGGACCGAGGCCCTCGGCGCCCGCCTGCCCGCCGCCAGCCTCCCTTCGTCCTTATCGCCTGCTCAGCCGAGTCTGACTGGCCAGGTGACCGGAGGAATGAGAGGGAAAGTGTGGCCTGGCCCGGGCTGGGGCTGGTGAGTGGCACTGGCTAAGTGGTCAGCAGACCAGAGGATTCTGGGAGATCCTGCTACGAATCCCAGAACACGGACAGAACCCCGGAGGTGAGCACCCCAGGGGGACGGGCACAGGCGGGCCTGCCAGATGGAAACCGGTTACAAGTTCTCTGAACGTGGCTCTCCAGTGAAGTGTGACCTTGATGAAACCTACCCTCAGGGTGCTCTCGCTGTGTTGCCTTTGGCAAATCACTTAACCTCGCTGGGCCTCAGTTTCCTCGTCCATCAGCTGACGAGTCTGAGATGCTGACACGCCACCCCCTGCGAGACGGACAGTCAGCCTCCCGGCCCACGGCGTTTGGACGCAGCCTGACGGTGGCCTTCAAAGGCCCCCTGACGTCAGCGAGGGCCCTGACCTCAGTCTGTACGCGAACGCATGGGACACCCACCCTGCTGACATTCAAACGCGCTGCTGCCACCACTGCCACCCTCTGACGTCAGCGCCAACTGAGTGCCAGCTACGGGCGGGCCTCGCCAAAGCCCGGGGACCCGGGACTCCCTCCGCTGCCCCCTCAGAGCCGTCCTTCCTGGGAACCTGGCCCTGTGGTGGCATGAAGGGTGGTGACGACCTTCCCTGCCCCATCCCTCAACGTGGCTCACGTGAGGACTGTGTGGCCTCAACGTAAGTGTCGTTCTACAGCAGTCCTCTGATCCTTCTTCCAACCAGACGCTGCCCCCTCCCCCAAGTCCAGAGCATAACGCTGCACCCCGGGTCCCCAAGACCTCCCTGCTCCCCGATTTCCGCCGAGGGCCGGGCCGGCGGGAACACGCTGGTGGGGGAAGGGCATGGAGGGGAAATCGGGGCTCGGGGCAGGACCACGGAGGGCCACGGGAGGTATGTCCTGGGGTTGGGGCTCAGCCCCCCACCCGCCCCCGGTCCCTCTGGCTGTGGCTGTGGTTCCTGGGGGGGCCTCCAGAGGGAAGGGAGCAGTCACCATGGTGATAGCTGCTCCCCTCAACCCCGGAGTGCTGCCCAGACAGAGATTCCAAGCCCCGGATTGGCTTTGCCTCTCTTGAAAAAAAAAAAGAAAAAGAAAGAAAAGGAATTCCTGCGAGTTGAACAATCCTTGTGTTGGATGTGGGAGCTGTTATTCCTAGTGACAGACAAGGGCAATTATCTGCAATCCGCCAGCAGTTTTAGCCTAATTTCATTACTGCTGTGCAACGCTCCCAGAGCTGCTAGTCTATCACTGTCTTGCAGAACGGATTAGCGGGCACTTTCTTCATCTTCAGATGAATTTCAGCTGTCGTGCCCTTGATGAATGGAGCAGGGCCAGCAGCTGACCTGCGCCGGGGGAGTGGCCGGGGGTGGCAGGCAGGTGGCCGGGGGCCTGGCGGGAGGTGAGGCAGCCGGGGAGACCAGGAGGTGAGAGGATGGAGAGGCGCCTGGGCGATCCAGCCTTCCCGGCCCCCCGTGTCCGAGGCGGGGGGGCTGCTTGGACCCACCTCCGGGGTCCCCCTTCCCGGGGCAGCTCCCAGGTCCTGAGCTGAGCATACAGGAGGGGCCTTTTCACCCTGTGGCCCTCTGGTCACCCTGCATGGCACCCACACCTGTGGAAACTCAGCTTCCAACCTGCCCCCGAGGCCCCGTGCTCCTCACAAGAGCCAGTCCAGCGCTGTCGCCGCCGCGGCGTCCCCGAGCCCGCTCGGAGGAGACGCTGCCAGAGTTCCTCGTGGGACAAATGGCTGCTTCCCTGCAGCGGGGCCGGCACGGCAGGAGCCGTCACCGGGAGATGAGTGGGTGAAGCCACGGTGGCTTATTAGGAAGAGGGAGGGGAGGGGAGGAAGCACCCACTCTGTGTCCAGCACCTCCGCTGTGGCCTGCTTTGTTCTCAGGGTGCAGCCACTCACCCAGGACCGGGGAGCTGGCACTGGCGAGTGCAGGCCTGTCCGCAGCTCCCGGGGAGCACTGCTCGGGGAGCGAAATGAGGGTCTTCCTGGCAGGGAGAGGCCGTGGAGAAGGAAGGGAGAGGCCCGTGACCTGAGTCCTGGGAGAGGGGCTGGATGGGCTTGTCCCGTCCTTACTTCCCAGCCCGCGCTGGGCCCCGGGCGCTGACCTCACAGCTGCCCAGCCGCGGGCCTCGGGAATGATCGTTCGGGGGAGGCTGGGGCGGGGGCGGGGGCGGGCGGTGCCCTGCCCTGCTCGCCGGCTGCAGAGTGCGTGTCTGGCAGCAGCCAGCGGCCCGTCGAGTCCACAGCGGCCGCCTGGAGACGCTCCTTCCGGGGCTCCGGGCCACGGGGCTCTCCTGGCCCCACTCCTGCCCCTCCCAGGCCAGGGGGCCGGCGGGGCCTCACCGCCCGGCTCACACTGTCAGTCCCCTGAGGGCACTCTGCCTCGCCCTCCCGGGGGTGCTGCCCGCAGGCGCCGGCCCGGGCGGTGGCGTGGCTGTCACGGTCCGGAGTGGGAGGTCGGTGACAGCGGCTGCCGGCCCGCCTGCTCCGGGCAGGGCGCTGGGCGGGCCCCGGGCCCCCTGGAGACTCCGACCGCTCAGCGGGGAGGACACAGCTTCCAGGGGCCGATCGGAGCCGGGCACCCAGCGGGAGGAGGGGTGTGGGAGCTGAGCCTGTGTTCGCCTGACCTCAGCCTGTGTCTTATCTCCACGCTGCGACTGCCGCAGGAAACCGGAGCCGCGGGAGGCGGAGGCTGTGCGCTGACGCTGAGAGACCAGATGTTCTTCTCTGCCCTTGAGAGGCTGCCAGGGCGGGTCCTCCCGCTGCCGGGCCCCAGGCCGCGTGTCAGGAGGGACGCCAGCCTCCACAGCGGCCCCCACGGCGCCCCCACCTGCTCTCCGCTCAGAACTAACGGGAGCCGAAGGCAGACCCCTGGCCCAGGGCAGCCCGGGAAACTGAGGCTCGGAGAGGCAAAGGGACCTGCGCCATGCCAACAGGGTGCCACCCAGAGCTGGCCCTTCCCCGGGAGCTGTCCGCGGGGCTGGACAGTGCGGCTCTGACCAGCCAGCGCGGGGCCCCCCCACCCCCACGCTCGGCCCTCCCTGCAGGCGCCGGGAGGCTCTCCCAAGGGTATCGATCGCAGGGCGGCCTCAAGTCAATACGGTGCACTTTGCTAATTAATCTTTCCCAGATAATTGCAGGAAGTTATTGGTGGGTGTGAAGTGGGGATGGAGAAGCAGCCTCGTCCCCTCGCCAGCCCGGAGTGGCTCCTGGCACAGCCTTTGCCGGCCTCCCGCCTCCCTCTTCCTGGCATCCCCTTCCTCCTCTCCTCGCCCCTGCCCGCCCCTTTCCCGTGTCCTCAGGCCAGGACTCCCCCCTGCCAGCTCCCTGGGACTCAGGGGAGGACACACTGGTCCCAGGTTCAAATCCCACCCCTGCAAGCACTGGCTGTGCAGCCTTGGATGAGGTGCTTAACTTCTCTGAGCCCCAGGAGAAAAACAAAATCTCCGCATCCCTGGCTGCCTCTGAGGACAATACAAAGGCCCTGAAAGGCCCAGGCCTGTGACCTCCGATTCATGGCGGTAGCTCCGCCCCCAGCGGGCGTGGCCACAGTGTAGGCACTGTCCGGTCTGGTAGGTGCTGCTATGACTCCCGTTTATAGAAAGGGAAATGGAGGCGCTGAACTCAAGTTGCACCTTCAGTGAGAGGTGGAGACTGTATCCCTGCTCAGAACCGGATGCCAACCTCCGCCTCGGCGGCGGCACAGCCCAGCATGTGCCTGCACAGGCCCATCTCAGAGGCCGGGGCACACAGCACTGGGGAGGCGGTGGGGTGACGGGGTGGGGTGCCAGGGAGGGCACAGGCCCAGGGGCGCCCATGGCTCCCCCCTCCAAGCCCCTCGCCCACACCTGGGCCCACCCCAACGTCCAGGGGCAGAAGGAAGAGCCCCGGCCCCGGGCACCAGGCCCGTCCCCCCCGTGGGAACCGGGGCGTCGGGCCGCGGGCCCGGCTCCCACAATAACAGGCCGGGCGCGGTGGACGGAGCTCCCCTGGGCGCCTCCCCCTCCAGGTCCGCTCTCGCTCCCCTCGCGGCGGCGGTACCTGCTCCCGGGAACCTCGAGGACTCTAATGAACTAAATAGCAAATTACTTTTTTATTCAAGAATGAAATTTCATCATATTCATAATTCATATTTTATTTCAGACATCTGCTGCTGATTACATTACATTTAACTAAAATTAGATGATGCTCAGAATGCAATTAAGGCTCTGCCAAATCCTCCGGCCCGCCAATGCCAGCGCGGCTCAGCGGGGGCCGCCAGGAACCTAATATGTAATTAGGAGCTATTTTCTAGCTGTTTTTAAAGTCTGAAAATTAGCTGCCTTTATTAATCACACAGACAAATATAAAGTGGAACCAACGCGCGCTGGAATTTCTAAGAGGGGCTTTTTGTTTAATTGCACACCACGCGCACGGGCCTCGCTCTGCATGTTGATTTGTTGTGCGCTGACATTTTGACAACTGGTTCTCCATTTGTCTGTCGTGGTTAGGCAACAACAAAGCCCACGGTAATACTTTCACTTTCAAAACCTCCCGTGTGCCAGCCAGAGGGAGAAGGGCATCCTCGTCGTGGGCCGGGGCTCGGGCTCTCCCAGCCACGGGGCTGAGACGCAGGGCGCGGGGCGAGGGCAGGCGAGGGACGAGGGGCGGCGGGAGGCAGCGGCGGGGCAGGGGGCACTGGGCCAGGGGTCCAGAGCTGGGGATCGAGCCCCGCCTGCAGGGTGGCTAAGAGGGGACCCCCCCCCGCCGGCCTGGCTTCCCCCTGCGCCCCTGGAGGCGATGTCCCCTGGCTCCTGAGATGGACAACGCGCCGTGTCCTCAGAAGAACAGGAAATGCCACGTGAAGGAAGAGTCGGCGGAGAGAAGGAGGCGGGGGTCTGGGGTCCTGAAGAGCTCTCCTGTGCTACAACCGTCCTCCCTCTGCCTGCCTCACCGGCTCCAGGCCCCTCACATAGCCTCTCACACAGTCCGGCCCTCCGAGGGGATCTTTAAAAACTATATACATGCAGCGTGTGTTTTTTATATTGATGTTAAAGAGGAAGGGAGTGGGAGGGAGAGAGAGAAACATCAATGATGAGAGAGAATCATTGATCGGCCGCCTCCTGCGTGCCCCACACTGGGGATGGAGCCTGCAGCCTGGGCACGTGCCCCGACCTGGAATTGAACCGCATCCTCCTGGCTCATAGGCTGATGCTCAACCACGGAGCCACGCCGGCCGGGTGTGGGGCATCTTTTATCGCCTCAATAAACAGAGGACGGATGGAGGCTCAGAGAGATTCCACAACTCGTCAGCGGCCAGCTGGCGGTCGCACTCACACTCAGAGATCTCCTGACTCAGGATCGCTGGGCTCGCTGCCCGCAGCGGCTGGCTCGGCGGCCCCGGCAGCGTGGCTCCTGGGCCTCACTTCCCATCGGCGCGGCCTGGACAGGCTGAAGCGCCTCGGCCAGGCCTCAGTCCGACGCTGCAACCAGACGGCCTGCCTTTGCCCGTTTGGTCACGGAGCGCCACCCGCAGCCGGGCCGGGCCGGGGCAGGGTGTGCAGAGGAGGCTGGGCATGGAGCAGAGGAGGGTCCCCGAGCCCGCTCCGTGCCCTCGAGGCCTGTGATGTCCAGAGTTCCTGGGCCGGGGGCAGGCTGCCGAGCTCAGTTCCACAGCAACGCCGCCGCCGCCGCAGACAGCTCCCCGTGCCAGCGGTGTGACCTCTGCCCTCTGTCCCCCCCACCAGTCTCACGCAGCGGCTCGGCCAGGCTGGGGTGTTAAGCCTGGGTCCAAACCGCTCCTGCCCCTCTCCGGCCGTGGGGCCGCAGCCAGGCTGCCTCCCTGCCTGAGCCTCGGGCTCCCGTCACCAATGTGCGGGCCCTGGCAGCGCCCAGGTCTCCGGGGTCTGAGGAGGTGGGTGCTCGGCCCAGACAAAGCCACGACGCCGGCAGCTCCTGTGACCACCCCCTTTGACAGATGGGGTCACTGAGGCTCCGAGGGCAAAGCATGTGTCCTGAGGTGCACATTGCTGAGCTGAGGACGCCGCCCTGGTGCCCTCACCCTGATGCCCACCGGGAGGCAGGAGGGAGGAGGCTGGAGGACCAGGTGGAGCCTGGGATGCTCCATCTGGCCCCCCTCCTCTCCGGCCTCCGGGGGGAGTGCTGGGCAGGCGGGAGCCACGGCCAGGCCCGGGGCAGCCCACCGCGGGCCTCTGCCCCGCCCATCCCAGGCCCGCCACCTGCCCAAACTGTCCTCAGGAGCCAGCCCTGCACCCCCTCCTGCCCCCAGACTTGCCTGACAGAACTGCCGGGGAGAAAGGGAGGCGTTCGGGTGACAATGAAACTGTCAATGAAATCTCCAGCACAAGGAGAGATTCTCCGGGAGGAGGCGGCGGGGTCTGCCATCAGCCCCCTCTCCCGGGGAAGAGCCTGCTTGCCGGTGGCCCCCGGCCAGCGGCTGCCGTCAGAGGCCACGGGGTCACCATGGCGGAGAGGCTGGACTCTATCCCCCATTTGTTCACCCCACGACTCCCCTCCAGCGCGGACACAGGCCGGGCTGTGTGCCGGGGCCACGGGCAGAGCGGAACAGGAAAGCTGTGCCCTTAAGGGTGTTATGGGCCCGGCTGTGTCCCCGCGGAAGAGATGCCGAAGTCCCAACCCGGTGCCTCTTAGGTCAGACGAGGCCATTAGGGTGGGCCTGACCCAGCGTGACCAGGGTCCTCAGAAGGGCAGGGCGTCACGTGACGGGACATGTGGGGGCGAGACGGCTGCGTGACGACAGGCGGATGAGGGGCACCCGGGGCTGCCGGCCGCCGCCGAGGCCCGAGGGCAGGAAGGGCTCACCGGCCCGCTGGCACCTGCCCCCAGGCCTCAGCGCCCAGAACTGCGAGGGCACGTGTCTGCTGCTCTGAGCCGCCCCACGGCTGGCACTGAGGCCCGGCCGCCGGGATCGGAGGCGATACAAGAGATTCCATGCCAACTGGGGAGTCAGCCAGGAGGCCCTGCCCATGGCCGGGGATGACTTCCGGGTCCCCTCCAGACACCTACATAATCGTCCCTGATGTAAGGTGACCAGACGTCCGGCTTTTGGCGGGACTGTCCCAATTTTTAACAATTTGTCCCGCAATGGGACTGTCCCACCAAAAGCCGGACGTCTGGGCCTAATGCCACGTCCCATTCCAGCCATCGCCACCTCTCACCTCCCTGTCCGTCCGCCATGCCGCAGCCAGAGGACTTTCTCTCGCACAGCTGAGCTGCCCTCACGTGCCTAGCACCCACTCTGGCTCCCCAGGGCCCCCAGGATAAACCTTGTCTCCTGTCAGCACAGGCCCTGACTCATTCAATAGGCGCCACCTGAATACCGAACATCTGTGGCTCCCCTGCACCTGCTCCAGCCCTGCTCCCCTAGTGCCTTTGCTGCCCAGGACGCCCGCGCTTACCTCCCAGCTCCGCCAAAATTCTACCCAGGCACCTCCTCCTCTGGGGAGCCTTCCCCGATTACCTCGCCACACTCCGAGCTGGGACACGCACCACCTCTTCCCCAGGTTCCCATGGAAACCCAGAACCAGCGGTTGGTTCTCACTGTCGTTGTCAGTGCGCCCGGAGACAGATGTAGGTTTTGCTCACCCACAGCAGAATTTGAACTCAGACTGTATGCTCACTACCTCCGCCCGGGCGAACACGAGCCTTGGCCAAGAAGCTGCCCCTGAAATCAAACGCTGGCTCAGCCATCTAGACCTGGGCCGTCTGTCTCCTGCTGTGACACTCTGGGATGCTGCCCAGGGCCAGGGAAGAGAAACTGGCTTTGGGGGGGTCAAAGGATCTGGACGAGTCCCACTCACCGGCTGGTTGGCCTTGACACATCCCTGCATCTCTCTGAGCCTCAGCATGCTCATTTGTGAAATGGGGACAGCAAAACCTACAACATGGGGTCGAAATGTAGCCATTCTGACTGGCTTTTATCACTGTAATGATGATCCACTCATTGTAATAATAATAATGGCTAGCATGTGGATTTGTTTCCAAAATCCACGTGTCCCTCAAGGCCAGCTTCCCTGACCAATTCCTCAGAATCGTGGACCATTCGAGTACCTTGCAATGGTGCCCAAAGTTTCCACTTGTCATTAATTTTTGTAACTCTTTACATATTAATATGCCACCCTCACAGCCGGATGACACCTCCCTTACCAGCAGGGACCGCGTCACATTCAGGGGCTCTCGAGGGACTCAGCAGTGCGGGTTGGGTGCTCTGACCCTCGCCGCCCACCCCTGGCCTGATACAAACCTGAAACGATCTGAGCGCTGCGTTGGGGACTAGGGTCCTCAAGGGAGCACAGCCCGCGGACACCCTGCTTCCAGGTTCTAGCGCCCAGCCCTGCGAGAGGACACGTGCTTGCCAGCTGGATGTGGGTGGGCAGACCTGGCTCTGCCTCCAGCAGGCTGAGGCTGAGGGCTGGCCGTTTCGCCTCTCCGAGTCTCGGTTTCCTCTTCTGCCAACGGGGGACGGGAGCCCCCTGTGCAGGCGTCTGGCCCCGAGCACGTGTTGGATGAATGACCGAGTTCAACCCGAGTCCTGGGCGCGTCCCAGCCCCACCCCTTCCTGGTAGGGAACGCCGGGCACGCCCACGGCATGTGGCGGCTGCTACTTCCCAACGGTCCAGGCTTGCACTCCTCCAGACGAGCCCCCAGGCCTGTCAATGGCCCGAGAGAGGGGTGCGGAGGGATCACCCCCTGCCAGCAGTGAGGACAGTCCCTGCACCTGGAGCTCTCCGGCCATCACTTCCAAAGACTCAGAGCCCCAGCCGGTTTGACTCAGTGGCTAGAGCGTCGGCCAATGGACTGAAGGGCCCCGGGTTCGATTCCCGTCCAGGGCACATACCTTGGTTGCAGGTTCCCAGTCCTGGTCGGGATGTGGGCAGGAGGCAATCAATTGATGCGTCCCTCTCACATCGATGTTGTTCCTGTCTCTCCCTCTCCCTCTCTCTAAAATCAATGGGAAAACATCCCGGGTGAGGATGAACAACAACAAAGACTTTAGAACTGCTGGTTGTCTCTGCCCGCTGGCTGCGGGAGGGAGGCCTGTGGAGGCCCTTCTTTCCCAGGGAGGGAGGGCAGGACTGACTTCTGGGTCAATCTTCTGCCTCAGTCCCCGACCCCACCCCACCCATTCCTCCACCCAGCAACCCCGCTGGAGGAGGGGAGCCAGGGTTCCTGGCTGAGCAGGCGAGAGGGGCCACTTCCTCTTCCTTCCCTCACCGTTCATTCAGGAAGCCTGCCACGCGCCCGGCCCTGGGCCGGACGTCAGGTGCCTGTCCTCAGGGAGCTGGCCATCAGCTGGGAGGCAACGGAAGCGACCCCCAGCTGGGAAGTGAGAGCGCCGGGAGGAGGCCTGAGGCCGAGGGGGCGGACACGGAGGCCCTTCGTGGAGCGCAGGCGCCCCTCTCCCTCATCGCCCTGCGCCCGTGGGAGCGCGCGCGGCTCCGGCGGGCCATGGTCATTGGCTGCCCCTGCCCTGGGGTTAGCTTCCTGAATGAGGCGGCCACGGAGGCTGCTCGGCCCGCCATTCCTTCCTGGGGCCTGAGCCGGAGCCGGCACCGCTGTCACCAGCCATCTTTGCCGAGTGAATATGGCACACGAACTCCCGGGCGCTGTGCTCTCGCCCTGCATCTGCTACTCGCTGAACCCGGCACCTTGTTCCACTGAGCTCCATGGAAACACTGAGCTCAGAGAGGTGGAGGCTCTCCCCAAGGCCACACAGCCGCCGGCGGCAGGCCTGGGGTTCACGCAGCACTGCCCGGCTCTCTGCTCCGTGCCCAGGCGGGAAGGGGCTGGGAGGGGAGGGTGCAGCGGACAGTGGGCCGCCCAGGGAATTGGGTCTGGAGGCGCAGACTGCGGGCTCCATCAGGACCGTGGTCCCCGCCCTGCCGGCGGCTCAGCAGCCTGAGCGTGTGCAACACAAACAGCTCTAATCCCCTGTCAGTCACGCCGCCATCCGAGGAGGCGAGCTTCCGAGCGCGGGGCCTAATTGAATCGAATTGAAAAGGCGGCCGGGCGGCCTGGCCGCGGAGGCGGGCGCGGGCGAGCAGGTGCCGAGGGGCAGCTGCGGGCTCCCCGCCCCGGACCAGGGCCACGCCAGCCCCTGCCGCCGGGAGCCGGGCGCGGGGGCACCCGAGCCAGGGCCCTCCGCCCCCGTCCGCCTCCCCTTTATCTGCTGGCTCTGCCATTTTCTCTCCGCGCTGACCCTTTTTCTGTTCTCTGTTATCTCGAATAATGTCACTGCCTCTTTAGAATCTATTCATCAGAGCAGAAAGCAGCCCGTGCTGACACTGATAAAAAAAAAATGCCATCTGTGCCTCGGGGAGAGCGCTCAGCCCCACCTCTGGCGCCGCCCCCGCCCGCCAGCGCCCGCCTGCCGTTTCAAGGGGTGCCCAGGGGTAATCAGATTCCACGGGGCGGGGCGCCCTCCCACAGGTGGTGCCCCCACTCCCGCTCGCTCTCCGGAGCGGGAGGCGGCTCTGAAAGAGGTCTCACCCTGGGCGGGCTCTGTCTGCCGGGGAGCTTGATGTGGCCATTTTCCCCTTGTCTAATGGATTTTCCTTTATTGGTTGACAGCATGAAAAAGCCATGGTGTCTTACCAAGACGTGGGTTTTTAAATCCTCTTTCAAACCAGAGGGAAGGCTGGGCACAGTAGGCCTGCAGGCAGCAGCTGGCCAGAGCTTTAAGGGGAGGGGAGGGGGGGCGCTGCCCCCCCCCCCCCGGCCTGGGAGCAAGCCTGCAGCAGAGGTGCCTGCCCTTGACCAGAACTGAACCTGAGCCCTTCAGCCTGCAGGTTGATGCTCTATCCACTGAGCAGACTGGCCAGGGCCCCATTCTTTC
The DNA here is from genome assembly GCA_963924515.1 of Vespertilio murinus. Lineage (NCBI taxonomy): Eukaryota > Metazoa > Chordata > Mammalia > Chiroptera > Vespertilionidae > Vespertilio > Vespertilio murinus. Next base: position 2,708,746 of record OZ004720.1, on the reverse strand, counting down.
TATGAGTGGGGGAACCAAGGCCCACAGGGGCCTGGCCTGCCCAGGTCCCGCCGTAAGCTGCCTTCGGTTCTCCTGGCGGGGCCACAGGAGGGCCGGTGGGGCCGCAGAGGCCAGCTCAGGGCTGAGCTCTGACCGGTGGCCAGAGCAGGGGCTGCCTGCCTCTGGCCTGTTTCCTTACCTGTCAGTGGGGCTCGCCCTGCGCCCACAGCCTGTGTGGGTGTGTGCAGGTGGTGAGAAACATGGACGCGCACCCCGAGCACAGGCCAGTGGGCCCGTCAGTCCCCCCGTGTCTGGCCTGTAGCTGCTCAGTGATTGGTCCAAGGCAGCAGCTGAGGGAGTGAGCAGGCGCCGAGGAGCCAGGGCCTGCCCCGGCCGTGGCCGTCACGGAATGAGCAGCTCCTCTCTGGGCAGGAGGCCCCAGGAGGCCCCAGGAGGCCGCGGGCACCCCAGCCAAGCTGCGCCTGGCAGCATTCAGGGGGGACCTTGGCCTCAGCCAGTACGTTACACACATGCCTGGAAAGGGATGCTTTCCTTATCAGATTTCAACCGTGTGAGAACAGACCCAGCTAATCTCCCAAGCAGGGGGGCGGGTGCACCCTGTGAAAGAGGCCCGATCAGGCTCTTCTCCTGTGTGTGTGTGTGCGTGTGTGTGGTGTGTGTGGTGTGTGTATATATGTGTGTAATCAGGAGGCCGCCCCTCTGTCAGCCCATGAACATGGTGTGTATACATGTATTGGTGTGTATGCACACGTGCGTGGTATGCATGTGTTGGTGTGTGTACACACATGTATGTAATCAGGAGGCCACCCCTCCCCCCGTCAGCCCATGAACATGGTGTGTATGTATGTATTGGGGTGTGCACGCACATGTGTGGGGTATGTATTGATGGGTGTGTGCACGCACGTGTGTGGTGTGTATATGTGTGTAATCAGGAGGCCACCCCCCGTCAGCTCATGAACATGGTGAAAGTGACGCATCAGGGCCTCAGCACCCAGCCTGGCTGCCTGGAGGGATGGCCCTTCTCTCTCTCAGGCTGTGCCTCTCCCCTCCTCCCCACCCCGCCGCCCCATTCCTGCCCGTTTTCAGAAAAAAGCTGATCCCCAAGAGGGTCCATAGCTGGGTCATTTCCCTACAGTCCTGTCACATTATGGTTAGAAAAAAATAAATATGACAGCTGCTTCTGATTTGACTTACCAGTTTGAGCCCGTGCACTGAGGGCCCGGAGCCCCTGCCTGCAGCCTGCGCCATGTGGGGCTGGCGCAGAGCCTTCCCACCCTGACGGGCAGGCAGGCCCCGGTCAGACCCCACAGCGTGGGAGGCCGTGTCCAGCCTGGCCCCACCCCTCTAGCCCCGTGGCCTTGGACCAACCACTGAGCTTCCAGGCGCAGCATCTCTGCTTCTCTGCAAAACAGGAGACCCGCTCCGGCCCTGGTCTAGGACGCTGACACCCAGAAGTCTGGCATCCAACCCATTTGGCAGATGCAACACAGGCTGACATCCTATGTGCAGTCTTTGCTCTTTACACCTTCCGCTGCAGAGTCCGGGGTGGTGCTGCCCCAGACGCCAGGAGGGACGGACATAGGCTGCCTGTCCCTAAACCCGAACCTTCTGGATTCCGAGTCACAGCTGGCCCCGTTTCAGACCCGGGCTGCGGTTCTGTCCTTCCTGTGCCAGTTATCCCGGGAGTAAACGTGATGACGCTGAAGTGGTTAGCAGCCTGCCTGGCCTTTTACGCTCGAGGAAACGGAGGCCCAGAGGGAATTCCTGCTCCGGCCAGCCGGCGGGTGCAGAAGCCAAGCCCTCGACAGGCCTCTGAGCAGTGCCTTCTGTGCCAGGTGGCGCTGCGTGACCTTAGGCAGGTGTCTTGCCCTCTCTGGGCCTGTTTCTAGACTCTGGGCAGTGCTTTCTGTGACAGCTGTCTTCCCCAGCAGCAGATGAGACGTGGGACTGTGTGATCTGAGGGCCCTCCGACCTGATGCTTTTGGGTTCTGATTATAAGCAGCTGAAACACCGTCTGGCTCACTTGGGAGACTTTGCTCTTGTCCGTTTCAGTTTTGAGAAGACACGGAGCGTGGTGCTTGTTCGACCCAGCACCCAGGTTTTCCTCCGAAGTGGGGAGACGATGGCTAGGGCAGTTTGTGACCTTTATTGTTATTGTTGATTTATTTAGCTTGTCTGTTTTGCTTTACTTTTTTTCAGTTAGTGATCGTCAGCAGTCTGTCAGTTTTCCCTTGTGTTGTGTGGGCAGAGCCACGGGCCCGATGTGTGGGCGGCACTGAGGGCGAGGGCAGGAGGGTGAGCAGGCAGGAGCCGCTGGGGTGGTGTGACAACCGATGATGGCCGTAGGCAGGGCTGGGAAGGGGACTTGGAGGTCGCTGTCATCTCCCAGGCAGTACACAACAGTGACTGAGAGCCGGCTCTGAGGCCACACAGACCTGGGCTCAAACCCCACTCTGCCACTTACTGCCTTGTGACCGTAGGCAAGCCCCTTCCTTTCCCTGGGCCTCTGTTTGCCGATCAACAGAATGGGCACCAGAATGATGCTCCTGTCGCTGACTGAGAAGGCACGGGGACGAGGCATTGGGCGCCACGGCGGCAGGGGAGCAGGCGCTCAGGAGGGTTGGCTGTTAGCCCCGCAGGAGCTGACAAAGCCACAGGGGGGTCTGACCGAACGTCCTGCGGGCCCGGCCAGGTCTCCGGCGGAAGCCACGCGGCGGAGGGAAGTGTGCGGGATGTGCGTGCCGGCGGGGGCTGCTGTGCTGGATGAAAAGGCAATTTAGGGCCAAACCACCAGATACTGGGTTCTGGACATTCTGGGGGCAGTTACAGGGAAATGTGACGATGGCCTAGCCATTACACATCAAAACATCTAACAGGCATGTTGCTAACATCTCTGTTTCCTCGTCTAAGACAACGAGTGGGCCTGGCACAGAGCAGGTGCTGAGACAGCCCAGGAGCTGGTCCACAGCGAGCTGGATGCCTGCTCACCCGCCACCCGTCGCCAACCTGAACCGGCCGCCAGCGGCCCTTGGGGGCGTTCTCGGAGAAGAAGCCCTCCCAGACAGACAGAGCATCGCGGAACTACGGCAGCTCACCGTTGGTATGAGTCAGATATTTGCTCCGTGTCCTGACCCGAGACCTCTGCCAGACCGGGGCTCTCTCCGAGAGCCAGGTGCGAGGGTGGGCGTTAAGTCCACGGCTGGCTGCAGAGGCTGAGCTGAGGACGGCTGTCCCCAGCTGGCGAAGAGGGCCCGGGGGCTGTGTGCTCGCCTCTTGGGGTAGGAAGCGGCAGGCTGGGAAGCCAGGGGCAGGCGGGCGCTGTGCTGGCCCCGGCGAGCAGGTGGCTGCTTTATGGGCCAGGGCAGAGCCGGCCTCCGCCCAGGAGTGACTCCCGGTCCCGAGTCAGGACGAGGGTCTCAGTGAGCAGGTGGGCTCTGGGGCCTGTGGACTCCTCCCCTAGACCCTACCCCTGCTGTGGGCGGCTCCGGGGCCCGGGAGCCTCCCTGACCCACCGCCTCCAGGCTGGAAACAGTCAACCGGCATCACCCAAGAAAGCACCGGCCAGCGGGCTGCTCTCTCCACTCCGAGTGCGTCAGCGCCCGAGGAAACCGGGAGCCGAGTACAGAAAGCAGCAGGAATCCAACAAACCTGCACCCAGGCAGCACAGGGGCTGAGGCAGGTGAGGGGTCAAAATGTCTGAGCTGGAATCTTGCCTCTGATGCTGATTAGCTGGCCTTGGATGAGCTACTCAACCTCCCTGAGCTTCAGTGTCCTGGTCTGCAAAATGGGGCTGAGAGGAGCAATCTAACCCCAGCACACGAGAAGGCTCAGTATGGACACTGGTTCACGCACTCCTAGCAGTGACCTCGGGCCATTTTTACAAGTTAAGCCGGGGCAGGCAAGCCCAAACTCCCCCCACCTCTTCAAGGCCAGCTCCCATTACCCTTTAGACGCTGGGAAAGGCGCCAGCTGCCCCCTAGTGGCCAATGGCAGAAGTGCACCAAGCCAGTTTAACCAAATCCTGACCTAGCCCAGGGGTGGGCAAACTTTTTGACTCGAGGGCCACATGGGTTCTTAAACTGGACCGGAGGGCCGGAACAAAAGCAACCTGACCATGCTGGCACTCTCATCTTGGGCTGCTGGTGAAGGAGCGGAGGGGAGAGCAAGAGAACCCTCCGCTCTTTCGGCTCCGCGGGTGGGATAAAACAGCCGAATGGGCCGGATCCGGCCCGTGGGCCGTAGTTTGCCCACGGCTGCCTAGACCCACCTTCCTGCCTTGAGTCCACGTCTCAGGCCTGGGACTCCTGGAGCTTCTGTGGCAATTGCTAGCTACACAGGGTTTCCACTCCAGAAAGAGCCTGACTGGCAATACACAATTCCAATCTGGCCAGGTAAGCCCATCCATACACATATCTTCAGAAAGAAAGGAATATTCCAGACCCACAGCAGCCTACAGAAGTCTGTGATTTGCGGGTGCTCATGACCCTAGGAGTGAGGAAGCTAAACTCCCCCTTTTGGAAAAGCGGGCGGAGCTGTGAGGTGGACAGAGCCTACTGTCCTGTCCATCCCTGTCCGACCAGGGCCATCTGAGACCCCCTCCCCCGCCAATCCCCAAGGCACCCAGCCAAAGAACTGGGTGCCCTTCTTCCTGAACTCCCGGAGACGCCCCGGGGAAGCGGTGGAGAAGGAACCGGCGGGAAGCAGGTGCAGGGGTGGGGGGCTGGCGTCACCCTGTCTTTGGACGCAGAGGGAAGCGCTGTTACTCAAGACCTTTTTATTCCCCCTTGCTGTCTTTTCTGCAAACCCTCGGGCACAGACTGGAAGAAATTGGGCACCGACCCTGCCTTGGGTCAGCTCTTGGGCCACAGGAAAGAAGCCAAAGACCACCACCGGACACTGCCCAGGAGAGCCCACCATCGAGCTGGAGAGGAGAGCCACGCAAAGTGCTGGCGGTTTAAAAAGCCTGAAGGTGTGAAGGGCGGGTCACTGGCCAGGGGTCTGGGAAGGCTTCCTGGAGGAGGTGGGCGGGCCCTGAGCCACAGGAGGAAGTGCAGAGGGGAAGGAGGGAGAAGGCACAGACCCTGCACCCGAGCTTCCCGCCAGGGAGTTTGCGGGAAAGCAGGGGGTCCGGGAGCCTCAGGGAGGACAAAGAGCACCTCACTCTCAGCTCGGCAGCCCCAGGGGAGCGTGCCAGCCCTCTGCCCAGCCGCTGGGGAGCGAGGCTCGCAGACCAGGTCCCCGCCCAGGGAGGCTGCAGGCCCCGCGGTGGGTCTGCAGACACGGCCAGCGGAAGAGACGTCCGGGCCTGGTCCCGGGCCTGCCGGCGTCAGGAGCGGGGCGCCCTCTGGCCGGCAGAGGCCAGTCCAGCCCCAGGACAATCGGCGGGGGCTTGGCAGGCGGCGACAGGCGGCTTCCTCTCAGAGGCCGTCCAGGGCGTGCCGGATGGGGGCGTCCAGGGAGGCGGCCGCGTGGATGGAGATGCCGGGGGCCCCGACGCTGGTTTCCCAGCAGTCAAACCCACAGTCGGTCAGCGCCTGCTTCGTGGCCTCCACCTCTGGGCCCTCCAGATCTGAGGGGAGGGAAGAGGCAGGTCACCTCTGACCTGGAGAACGTCTGCCCCATCAAGACAGCGGCGGACTTTCGAGTCAGGTTTGCTGGTGGGACTGACCACCCGGAGCCCCAGCATTCACAATGTGAGGCCAGCCCTGTGCCAGGCTCTCTAAGCGCACCCCTCCTCCCCCGCCATCTTATTAACTAGATATTAGCATCCTTAGTTGACCAATGTGGCAACCAAGGCCCAGAGAGGTTAATCAATCTGCTCAGGGCCACACAGCAGAGGTGACACTGTGTGCAGGCTCCTTCCTCCTCCCAAGGGGATGCCCAGGCAGAGCTCTGTATGAGCGCCACCCCCCCCCCCCCCCGTACCTGGCCTGAGGAGAGTGATGCCACATCCACCGCCACCGGCGCCAGTGAGTTTGCTGTGCAGCCCACGGGCCATGGTCACCCGGCAGAGCTGGTCCAGGGAGGCGTGGCCCACGCCGAGGGCATTCAGGTGGTGCTGGTTCATGTCGATCAGCTCCTGGGGGCGAAGATTCAGTCCATTCCGTTTTGGCTGCCTGAGGCCCGGGTCCTGGCCCGCCCCGTCCGTCGGACAGAACCCCGGGCTGGGACAGCAAATGGCGTGGGCTGCCCAGCACAAGCCCCTCTCTGCCGGCAAGAAGGGCCTCTCCTTCCTGTGGGACTGACTGCCAGGGGCTGGGATGGAGCTGGCAGTGGGCGTGGTGATGGCCAGGCACGTGGGCCAGCCGCCCTCTCCAGGTTTCCTCGCTCTCTCCACTGGGCCTGCTCAGACTGGCCGACTTCGGAGGGAGGCCACCTACCCCCTGCACACGGTCAGGGGGTGCACGGAAGACAGACGTCAGGGGAGGTTGTTTAGCCCCTGGATCCCGCTGTGCCTGAAGCTGCGCCCTCTGGTGCTGTTCTGAGCCAATCAATTCCTTCTCTGCTAAAGCCGGCTTGCGCTGGGGCTGCCATTTAGAGCAGTCCCAAGAAAGATCACACACAGTGGGGGGACAGTTCGGTTTTCTTTGGCTACACATGGTATGTTCCTTCCTCCTGAGGATCCACTGAGATGCAAGTTGAGGAAGTAACAAAACTAACAGTGGCCACTGCCCGGCGTCTCATTTACTCCGTGAGGGCGGACAGCCCCCGTGGGCGGCGCCGTGCCGGGCTGTGGCAGCGAGCGCCAGCTGTGTGCTCGCCTGGGAGGCCAGGCTGTGCGAGCCGGAGCCAGCGGGCTGGGGTTGAGAGTCAGCGCTCTGCCGCTTCAGGGAGGAGGGCCCTGGGCCGAGGTCTCTCCCGGAGCCTCAGCCTGCCTTCCGTAACAGCATGTGCCTCATGCGTGAGGATAAAATGAGGGGTCTCCCGCACCCCTGGCCTGAGGCTCAGCAAGCATCAGCAGTGCTTCTGTTGTTACAGGACCGCCACCCGTTTTACGAAGGGCAAACTGAGGCTCAGGGAGGAAAGTGCCTTGCCTGAGGTCACTGAGCTAGTCAGGCACCGAGCCGGCACCGGGAGCCAGGACTGCCTGACGGAGCTCATGCCCATCGACCCCGCGTGGGCACTCCTGTGCGCCCCCTCGCGGCGTGTGGCTCGAGTCCTAGGGCAGCCCGCCTCGCCCCCGCACTGTGACAGAGGTGGACAGCTGTGAGGGCTGCTGGCAGGCTCATGGCTGGCTGTGAGGGAAGACTCACGGGGCCTCTCTGAGCCTGAGCACCGGACGTCATGTTGCTGAGGCAGGTTCCAGGCACCTGCCACATTCTGATCCAAAATCTGTCAAGGACCGGATGACAGGCTGTGACACAGGCTGTGACACGGGAGAACAGCTCGCTGGTTTGAGTGCAAAGCTGCCCGGGAGCCGGCTACACATTTCAGCGCTGCCACAGCCAAAAATACCCCGGCATCTGATGAGGCGTGCTCGGGCGCTCTCCAGGGCCCCGGGGTGTCTGAGGCAGGCTCTGTCGCTCCTAATTTCCGGCTCGGGGGGCCGCTCCCCCCTTTCTCCGCGAGAGGGACTGAGCCAGCCGGGCACAGGCTGGGATGAGGGCAAAAGCACAGCCATCAGCGTGTTCCTGTGCCTGGCCCACAGAAGGTGCTCAGTAAACATCTGTTGGCCAGCCCTGGCCGGTTTGGCTCAGTGGATAGAGCGTCTGCCTGCGGACTGAGGGGTCCTGGGCTCAGGTCCAGCCAGGGGCACATGCCTGGGTTACGGGCTCGATTCCCAGCAGGGGGCGTGCGGGAGGCAGCCAATGATTCTCTCTCATCACTGATGTTTCTACCTCTCTCCCTCTCCCTTCCTCTCTGAAATCAATAAAATATATTAAAACAAAAACAAAAAAGCAAAAAACACCTGTTGGCTAAAGAAATAAATCCGTTTGACCCCGGGCTCAGCCACTCGCTAGCGGAAAACCTTGTTTTTCTATCTGTAAACTGGGGCACACGCCGTCTCCACAGGTAGGTGCTGCAGGGAGCCAGTGAGAAGCCATTTCTGAGAAGACGCACAGGGAGCAGCTCCATTCACTGTAGGGCAGACGCCATGCCGACAGCGGGACAGCAGCTATGGTGGCTGTGGTGGCTGTGGTGGCTGTGGGCGAGACCTAGGGAGCGCTGGGGACTGCGGAGGAGCGGACACCAGGCCCTCCTGCACCTGTGGCTGCTGCTGCTGCGCAGCCACGCCGGCCGGGGAGGCCGGGCTGGTGGTTCTTCCAGGGAAGCCAGATGGCGTTTTAACGCCAGCCCACAGGCACCAGGCCAGATGGGCCCTCTGGCTGACTGAGCCGGAGCCTCGTCAGGCCTTGTCCTGCGGGCGCACCGCCCAGGAGACCTCCCTGCATTCCTAAGACCCTGCAGGGGTGGGGCCCGGACTCTGACAGGGTCTGAGTAAGTCCCGGGCGTGAGGGCCCAGCCTCTGCTCTGGAATTATGCGAAGGGTGGCGGCGGCGGGACAATGACGACGAGAGGACAGCAGCAGACTGCCTGATCCAAGGGCCCGGGCCTGGCTCCCGAGTGAACAGATGAGTTAACAAAGCAGCAGGCGCGGCGCCAAGGGAGAGCTCTCCTGGCCCGGGAGCCGGTCGGACACATCGGGCTCCTGCGTGACCCGTGTGCCCCTCACTTCCTCCCCCCTTCACAGGCAGGCTGCTCACATGTGCCCACCCAGGACCCTGAGCGCAGGCCCGGCCCCTGGGGGTTCGGAGCTGTCCGGTGGGGAGCCCCTGCCTTCAGCAGGGGGGGGGGGGGGGAGGGTGTAGGGGGTGTGACCCGGCCCTGCAGACAGGCTCTTACTTCCAGCACCAGGTAGTGCTCCGGGGCTGGGCCCGCGGCCGCCATCTCTCCCAGGACCCGCTCGCACTCCAGGGAAATGGCGTCCATGGAGGTCAGGAGGGGGGCCACGATCTCTGGGAACTGGAGGCAAAGGAAGCAAAGGCCGGTGAGGCCTATGGGGGGCAACAGGGGGAGGGGAGGGGTCCCACCGCCCTCCTCTGAGGAGGCCTCCTCTCCTCCGCCATGCCCAATGCCCACCACAGGCAGGAGATTGTAGCTGCAAAGCCACTGACGGAGGATCCGCCCGCTCCCAGCCGGGGCGGAGCAGACAGCACCTCCTCTCCTGCCCCGACTCCATCCCGCCCTCTCACCATCGGCAGAGGGGAACTCCACCCATGGTGCACCGGGCGGGCCAGACGCACCTTGAGCAGCCGGTTCCTGACGCCGAGCACCAGGGCCTTGGTGCTGCGAGGCACCTTGGTGTTGGTCAGGAGGATCTTCAGAGCCGGCGGCCTGCGGGCAGAGGTCCACGTGAGCCCAGGAGCGGGGCCAGGCCGGGGCAACCTGGGGCTCCACCCGCCCACTCAGAGGAGGCGGAGGCCCAGAGAGTGGCATGAGTTCGGGAAGCACGGGCTCCTGCTGCCCAGGCCCCGGGACCAACCACAGCTGCCCTTCACGCCGCCCGGGCAGGCTCCTCACGCACGCGCGCACTCTGGGCACCGCTATGTGCCAGTCAGCACGGTGAACTCGTGCGGTCAGAAGCTCAGTCTCTCCGGGGAAGAGCGCCGGAAGGAAGGGGCACCCGGGAGCTGGGGGCAGGGTGCGGGGCCTGGGAAGGAAAGCGGGTCCCGGGGTGGGCTGCTCTGCTCAGAGGGGCTGCAGGGAGGGCAGAGGCCCCTTCAGCTGGCAGTCTCCACAGGAACCGGAGGGCGGGCAGGCTGTGGGGAGCCGGGTTCTTGCCGCTCCAACACCAGACGTGTTGGGAGGGAGTCAGCGGCCTCCACCTGCCGCCCGGGGTCGGGGAGGCCCCAGGAAGCTGGCTCTCCAGTGTGACCCTGTCGCCGCCTGCCCTCTGAGCTTTGTAACCCTCCTAAAGCCACAAGCCCGGCTGTCCTGTGGCGAGCTGTCTTTGGGGACTCAAGCCCTCGCCTCGCCATCCCGCCCCTTCGGGAGCACCGCTGGCGGGACGGAGGTGGAGGGTCTGGGTGGCCCCGCAGCTGCCCAGTAACTTGTGGAACAAACAGGAAAACTGGTCAGCGAAGGGCTGAGGAGTTTGGTAGATGCTGCTCAGGGGCCACTGCACAAACCAGGAGAGGAAGGCCTCCGAAGGCGACTCAGCCCAGGGCATCTGGCCAGCAAGTGGCAGGGCGGGGCCACACCCAGGCCCCGGGGCCGAGCCTCTGTCCCCCACACCACCACCAACGGCCCCGGAGCCGCCTCGGGCCTCCCTCTGCCCCCTCCTGCATTAGAAACTCCCATCCCTCACCTCCTGATCCCCCAGGAGACGGCGCAGGCCCAGTCTCCATGGGGTCGCTCTCCCCGGGGCCAGGACCTGGGCTTAGGATGTACCTGGCTCTAGGAAACACCGAGTGGATGAGATGGCGCTGCCTCCGTGCAGGACCCCGCACCTGCAGCCTGGCTCACATTCCCCCTGCTGTCACCCAAAAGCCTCTGGACGCCTTTGCTCTGAGATCACCGTCGTGACTGCCTCCTCCCTAGACCGTGAGGTGAGCCCGAGGGTGGGCCCAGGCCCAGCCATCCCAGAATCCTCCGACTGCTCTCGCTCTCACTGCCCACGGGTTAGTGCGCCCGGCAGACCCGGCCCGCCTCGGCCCTCGGCTCACTGCCATGATTCCCCAGGCAGCCACCGAAGCTGCCCCCGCTCCTCAGCGCCCTGCCTCCTCCCCCGTGTGCAGCAGAGGCGGTCAGTCACCCAGGGGCGGCTCCACAGGGCACATGTGCCATGGCAGGAACTATGGTGGGTGGTCACCCCAGAGACACTGCTGGGGTGGGGAGAGCCAGGTTGCTGCTCGGCTCCGCTAAGAACTGGCCGCACAGGCCCAAGTGGGAGGCTCAGAAACCCACGACGAGCCTCAGGAAGGCAGGCGTGGCTCCTGGAAGCCCGCACGGCTGCGACAGGAAGATCCCAGAGGTGCAGGAGAGCAGCCCATGTCCCTCCAGGCCACTGAGCCACGAATGAAGTGGCCCAGCAGGCGAGGGCAGGCGTCCGGGGCCAGCTGCCCATCCACAAAGGAGACAGCCCTGGGTCAGAGGCTGAGAGCCGGCCCCGCACCCTCACAGCGTGAACAGGCCACGGAGGCAGCAAAGCATCCCGGGACCCACACCATCACCCGACTTGACCGGACTGGAGGGAGGGCAGCGGCTCGGGCTGCCCCACACCACCCTCCCCGCTCCTGACTCCCCACTGCGTGCTCACGAACCGAGGCGGCGAGGGTAACACACACTGTCACTCCCGTCACTCCAGAGGGATGGCGTAAAGAAGCAGCGGAACGGGCTGCAGGCTGCCCGCGCCACCTCTGCATGTTACACAGACACAGAGCTCTGTGGGAGGGCCCTGCCGGGGGCGCTCTCCACCGGACGTACCTCTGGAGGGGGGAGATCTTTCCTTGTTGGTATCGGAGCGCTCCTCCTGGAGAGAGAAGCCAGAGGGTCAGAAACCTGACCTTCTCTTGGGAGAGACGTCAGGTTCTGGGGGTGGGTCTGAGTTTGCCCATCCCGGAAACACTCAATCCCATGGCCAGCATCTCAGCTTCCGCTCCAAAGGCCAGGAGGGCACGACGGCTCCCTGCTCTGCCAGGCGGCTCCCGCAGGCCGTGGGCTCCCGGCCGCTCCCTCCCCCGGGCTGCCAGCCCCCTGCCAGCCCTGGTGAGTGATGGAGGGCCAGCCATGGTTCTGCGGCTCTAACTCCGGGCACCCCTGGGACTTCACTGGAGCCGCCCCTGTGATCCACATTCAGAAGGTGTGAGGCTGAGGTTCCTCCTTTTCCCTTCTAACAGGAAAGTGCTACTTTTCTCAGAACCAAATGACTCTGTCCATCCCAAACCAGCACACCCAGGCACCCACAAGTGCCACGGGACTGAACAAAGCCGGCCCCAGGCAGCACCTACCCCAGGTGCTGACCGCGTTGTCCACGCCGGAGGGGTTCCCGTGAATCACCCTCTCCCCCTGGAAGGCCCACTGGTTAATGAGTTCCAGGTCCTCCGCTGTCCACCTGAAGACCGAAGCTCACGGTTAGCGCATTGCGGGGCGGGGCCGGGTCCTGGGGCAGGGAGGCAGGGCCACAGCTGGGTGGGGTGGACACCAAAGGCAAAGGCGTTTGGGCCCTCGAGCTCAGGAAGAAGAGAAACATGCTCGGAACCTCCCCAGCCGAGGCATGTGCTCCCTCCCCCTCCCCCAAAACCCTCCCGCTGGCCCGGAGAGCCGGCTTTGGGTCCTCACGGTCCTACTTGGCCTCCAGCCAGCTGAGTGACTCCGGACCGTGAGCTAACCTCGCTCCTCTGCGGCTCGGTCCCCACCCCCTCCTCAAAGGCGAGCCGCAAGTGTACTGAGTGCCGGCAGCGGTGACTGTAACAGGCCTTCCCAAAGCACCCGCTCCTGAACCCCCCTGCCTGGAGAAGAGGGGGCAGAGGGGGGCTCTCCCAGCAGAGGGCATGGAGGGAACTGCTCTGGGTGGAGTGCAGCTGTGCCCGTCCTGTTAGCAGCACCGTCTGCCAGCCTGCTCTTCCGCCGCTGCTGCCCGAGCTGGGCTCCACGTGGCTGTTGGGGGTGGGGTGGGGGTGTGTGTGCATGTGAGGAGTGGGGGCCCCCTCAAGTCCCCTCGGTTCCAGGACAAGCCCCGACCAGAGGCTGCCAAGCGGCCTTCTGGGGTCGTATCCACAGCTCCCGGGGCGAGGCCAGGGCTCACTGCAGCATCTGTGCTGAGCAAATCGGTCAGGGCAGAGGTGGCTTCCCAGGTCACAGTGGCTCCAGCAGCGCTGACACCCTCACTGACGCCCAGGGACGGAGGACGCCTCTGCGGAGAGCAGGTCCAGGGCCTGCCGGCGGGCAGATGCCCTAATCCAACGGGCACACCACCTGTGCTTACTTCCTGGCACATCATCGTCTTGTTCCTAACCGTCTGTCACCACCGGCAACCCCAGCCTCCCCACTGGCAGAGGAGGACACTGAGTGTCGATGGGGCGTGCAGCAGCCTGGCCACAGGCCCACAGCGAGTGGACGGCGGAGCGGCCCAAAGCCTCACCTACCCTGCTGCCCTCTGCGTCTGGCTCAGGTTCTTCCTGGGCACTGGAGCCCCAAAGAGGAAGTGGGGTGAGAGGTAGGGTTGGAGAATTGAAGTGTTGAGTGCGGGGCTCAGGGCTCAGGCTCTGGGTTCAAATCCCACTCTGCCACCACCACCTGTTCGGCCTCACTGCCCTCGTTTCTTCTGTAAAGTGGCAGTGATACCCTCCCAGGGGGTGGCGAGCTCTGGGCAAGAGAACCAGGTCATGGCCCACAGGAAGGACAGCGAGCAGGGCGCGGGCCGGTACCTGCTGGCGGGCTCCCCGCCCGTCCGCGGGTTTGGGATCTCCTCGCACAAGGTCAGGAGGGCAGCTGCCAGGCACACGGAGTAGGCGGCACTGGAGCCCAAGCCGGCCCCGGTGGGCAGCTCCGACCACACGGCGACGTCCAGGCTGGGCAGGGCGCTGGAACACATGGGACCACTCACTCAGACGCCGGACGTCCAGCCCGGCGCTCCCTCCGTGTCCCGTCATGCCGCCTGCTCCCCCCTCATCGAGCTCCGCGTGCCCCGCCGCTGGCACAGGCCGGGCCCCCCAGGACAGCTCTGCTCTGCGCCCTTCCCCACCCAGGGGCTCCTGCCCGCCCTCCACGACCTTCTCCGGTCTCCTCCCCCTGGGAGCGCTCCCGGACACCTACCCGAGGTCACACTCAGCCTGCCCTTCCGAGGTCACCCTCGGCCTGCCCTTCCGAGGTCACACTCAGCCTGCCCTTCCGAGGTCACACTCGGCCTGCCCTTCCGAGGTCACACTCAGCCTGCCCTTCCGAGGTCACACTCAGCCTGTCCTTCCGAGGTCACACTCGGCTTGCCCTTCCATTAGCACCTGGCTGCCCCACCCCCCGCCCCTCGGGCTGGGAGATGCACCTTCCCCCTCTGGACAGGACACGCCCCTTCCAGTTGAAAACCCGGCAGGCATCCACCTGCTAGCGCCGGGACACTGGAGTGAATGTGTTCTCAGCAGGCGCCGGCGCCCAGAGCCCACGGACGCTGCCCCCGAGGCTTTCCCTGTGGGTTCTGGGCCCCCAAATCATCGTGATAACCATGTGGTTTGTTTGGAGAACAACTGGTAACCGTGTGCCAGACACCACTTCATCCACAGCTGGCCCCTGGACTGTGAGGGTTAGGGGCCCGTAAGTCTGCCTCCGTATCCGCGAATGTGAAACCCGAGGCCGACTGTCTATTTATGGGAAAAAGGTCCACGTAGAGGTGGACCCACATATGGATGGACCCACGTAGTTCAAACCCAGGTTGTTCGAGGGTCAACAGTACTATATTTCTAATCCTCCAATAGTTTTCTGAGGAAAACAATAATGATTATTATTTAACGGCTAACGCTTACCAAGAAACATGCCAGCTCTCTGTGAAGCCCTTTAGACAAATGAACTCATTTAACCTCACGAAAAACCTAAGAGGCAGGTACTATCACTGCCCCGTTTACGGACGAGGGACACGGAGGCTCAGAGAGGGGGAACTTCAAGCAAGCCACGCAGTGCTGTGCTGGGGTTTGAACCGACGAGGCCTCCCTCTCCATCACCACAGGACACCCCCCACAGGACTGTCACCCTCTGGGAGGGGGCTTATCCTCCTAGGGCTTCCCCGGAGCCCGGAGGCTGTGGAACAAGGTGCCCCTATGGGCTTGGCGTGGGAGAAGCCGCACAGTGAATCCAAGAATAGAATCCGCTCGGCCTCCTGAATTGCGGAGGGCACGGGAGGCAGTACAGGGTAAGGTCAGTGTGGCCCTGGCTGGTTTTGCTCAGCGGTTAGCGCCGGCCCACAGACCAAAGGGTCACAGGTTCAATTTCCAGCCAAGGGCACGCACCTCAGTTGCGGAAGGCAATCAATTGATGTGTCTCTCTCATGCTGATGTTCTCTCTCTCCCCCCCCCTCCTCTCCCTCTCTAAAAGATAAATGGAAAAAATATCCCCAGGTGAGGATTAAAGAAAACAAAGGTCAGCGTTAGGATTCACGTGAACTGTCTTAATGCCCAGCTCTACCACTTACTACTAGCTGCGCGGCCTTGGTGACCGACCTCTCTGAGCCTCAGTTTCTCTCCGCGGGCTGCTGTTAACTGCACCCACAAAGGCCCAGTAACGGTTACTGTGGCAGGAAAAGAGACCATAAAGAAGTGTCTGGCACGGTGCCGGGCACATGGGGGTGGGGGCAGCTGCTGTTGACACGGGCGGGGAGCGTGAGCACTGTCCGGCCGCCCACACCAGCGAAGCCCTCTCCCGTTTGGGGAAGCCGCCAGGCTCCTTCCCGCAGGCACACACCTCTGCTTCCGGCAGATGGACAGGTACAGGAAGAGGAAGGCCAGCACGGCCAGGCGCTCGCGGTCGGCACAGTCCTCAGGGAGGCCTGCCACCTCCTTCAGCTTCTCCACTTTCTCTGAGACGTCACCGTGCTCTGTCACACAAGCAAACAGGACACACGGATGGTGAGACTCAGACGCCCTTACAGACAACAGGACACAGCGACCGGGACCTGGATGAACACGGCTCACGTCCGTCGGTGGCTCCGGGCTTCGGAGGCGGGGGCTGGGGCTGGGGCCTGGTCCTGACTGGGAGACTCACTGGCTTCCTGGCCTGGAGCCTGCGCTTTAGCCCTCTGACCTGGTCCTCCTTGGTAAACGGGGATAACACGCCTCCTCACAAGTGTCATGCAGTAAAGTGCAATGGGGCCCCCTTCACACAGCTCCTGGCGCGTCGGAAGTGCCTCATCAATAGTTTCAAACATACACGTGCACAAGAGAAATGAATGCTAGCTCAGTGTCAGAGGCCCAGGTTTGACCTCCAAAGACTGTCACATGACTCCTCAAACCCTCCCCTCTCCTGGAACACAATTAGGAGAACAGGACTCAACTTGGAACGCGGAGAGCTGCGTGGCAGGAGGACGGCCGGGGGCAGTTTCTCTTCCAGGGCACGTGAGGGCGACACGCCCACCGGGAGGCTGAGCAGCGAGCGAGTCGGGCGAGCTCACCTCTGCACACGGCTGCCTGGGCTTGCAATGAGCTGGCTGTGCAGGTTGGACACGCCAGGTGGGCACTAAGTGCCACGTGTTGACTGGGTTAATGATGCCTCAAAGGCAGCGGGGCCCGGGACAGTCACTGAGAGCCCAGGCACCGCAGAGCTCCGAGGGAGACGGAATGGATCGTGGAGAGCCGGCTTTGACTTTGGGAAGAGCCGAGCCTGAGTCCTTTCTGTATCCCCAGCGAGCAGCAGGACCGGCGCCACTTGGCCCCTGCACCTCAATGTTCTCATCCACAAAATGGGGGTGAGTGACACCACCTACTTCCAGGACTCTAGGAGCACCGCGCGCATAGTTCCGTGCCTGGCGCCCACAAAGGCTGGTAGCCGTCACTGTGGTGCCAGGAGGGAGCCAAAGAGCGCGGAGAGAGAGAGTAATGGCGGCTCCTGCAGCCGAACAGAAAACACCGTGTCCCACAGGCTGGTCCCGTCTCCGTGGGGACAACGAAACAAGCCCTCGGGTGTGCACACCGCACTCTGTGTCACAGCCCGAGGCCCAACTCCGACGCTGACTGCCTAATTATAATTAATCACCCAATTAATATTAATTGCTGGATCCTCACGACAACCTCCCGGTAACAGAGCCCTGCTCAGGGTGTTAAGTGACCCGCCCAGGCTCACACCGGGAGCCGGAAGTGGCCCGAGACGTGTCCCAGCCCCCCTGGCTGCTTCCCCCCGCGCCGATGACACCCAGAAGCAGCGGCCAGTTCTGGGGGGCAGTGCCAGCTGGCTGGGCCGCCCTGTGCACCATGAAAAGCAAGGTCTGGTTGCTCTGGATCCCTAGTTTCTGAGGCAAGATCCAAAGCAGCGGCTCCTCACTGAGGTGTCCCTGCGATCACCCCATGGAGCCCCTTTTCAAAACACACACATCCAGTCCCCTCCCACCTCACCTGCCGCTGCTGAGTCTCCATCCGAACTGCTACAAACAACAATTACCCCCCCCCCCCCAACCAGGGCATCTCAGAGCAGCACTGAGGTTAAAACGACACCCCTTTCTCTGTCTCCCTCCAGGATTCGAGTGGCTGACCCTCCTGGGGACAGGAGTGGCGTGGAGAGCCCCCCTGGCTGAGAACCACTGTCCCCAGCAACAGGCGGCAGCCAGAGAGGAGACTGAGACCAGGACGCACGCTCTCGCTCCGACCCAAGAAAGTGGTGGCTCCGCCAGTGCAGGGGGCTGGCTGGGCAGGGTGCACCCGGCATTCCCACGACTCGCAGACATTAGCACGGGGCCTCGTTTACTGGAACACAGTCCTGATACACGGGAGGACAAAGGAGCTCATGTGCCCTGAGCCAATTTTAGTTAAAAAACAAGGTATCTGCCTATCTCAGTCAGACCGTCAGCACAAAACAACCCCGAGGTTAGCACCAAGAGGCTTCAGAGTGTCCTGAGGGCTGGTGATGATACGTGATTTTATTTTACTTGCAATCTTCCAGCATTGACTGTATTTCCCAATAATAGGCATGTTATTTTAAGTGATTTTTATTATTCAAAATGTCAACACGTTCTCCTTGTTGAAAGAACATTACAACAGCATCTGTCCACCCCTGGACCTTCGGACCCTCCCAGAGGTAACTACCCACCATGTCCGTCGGGTAGAAATCTCCCCAGCCTTTCTTTTTTAAAAAAAAATATATTTTTATTGATTTTTCACAGAGAGGAAGGGAAAGAGATAGAGAGCTAGAAACATCAATGAGAGAGATACATCGACCAGCTGCCTCCTGCACATCCCCCACTGGAAATGTGCCCAAAACCAAGGTACATGCCCTTGACCTGAATCGAACCTGGGACCTTTCGGTCCTCAGGCAGACGCTCTATCCATTGAGCCAAACCGGCTTGGCCTCCCCAGCCTTTCTTATGCATTTGCATACAGACTGATACCTAATTACCTAATCTGCGTCCACATCTGCTGTTGTGTAACCTGTTTTTCCACTCAACAGTAGCTCCCATTATCTGCCCACAGCAGCCCACACAGATCTATCTGGTGCATCTTTTATGCTTTTGAATCTTAAAAAAAACAATTAACAAGTGAAGCTAATTACGTGAGGTCTAGAGAGAAAGCGTCTCAGAGCGGTGGGCTCTGCTTCCTCGGAACAGCTTAGAATACCTGCCCAGCCTGTCTTTCCCCTCCCTCAGGGCCCAGCTCCGCCCCACCTGGTGCCTCCTCCCTGCACTTACCTAGAAAGCTCGTGTCCAGCAGCTGGAGCCTGGCCACATCCCAGGCCCTCTTGATGCCAATGTTTGGTAAGTTGAGGCTCACCTTCCCATTGCTGTGGGGTTGGAGCCGGAGAAATGTTCTCAAGTTCAAGGCCACAGCCAGAGCTACCTGTAGGGCAAAAGCAATTAGCCTGCGGGTGGGCAGCAACAGGCATGACTCCTGTTTCGGGAAGAAGGGGGCAATCTCAACAACACTGTGCTGGTTCACAGGCCGTTGCCAGGGCGCGGCAGACACTGCTGACCAGCCGTGGCATGCCCTCCTACTGAGGCAGCACAACCAATGCTGACAAGTAGGAGTAAACCGTACTTATGTCTGCCTCCCCCATCAAAGCTGCGGAGGTTAGCAGCACCAAGGAATGGCTGTCCCCTAATGACCACGCTTCCGAGGGTAAGAACGTAAAGACCAAGTGGAGGAGTGGGAAAAGCATGAGCTTTGGGTTCAGATGGACTTCGGTTCACTCCCAGCTCTTCAGTCCTCTCCCGGCCTCAGCCTCCACTCTGGTAGAACAGGGTAATAAAGTGCAGCCCTGGCGGCTGTGAGAGTTAAGTTAGGTGGCGCATGTTTAGACTCCCACTTCTAAATGGTGAGGTACCCCAGAAGTCAATCCTCAAACCTCCTTTCTCCTCCACCCAAGCTCACTGCTTAGCCACAGGACTCCACTCCCAGGCTGCCATGTCTGCGACCTCAGAGTGGGCCAGAGCCGCGCTGCAGAGCGCACAGACCCGACTGTTCCTTGCTTGGCTGGGGAAGCTGACCTCCTCGCTGACTTCCTATCAGGCTGTGCCCAAGGCTTCCTCTTAGCTCCTTCTGAGATCAGTGTCGGGGACGGACGGTGCCAATCCTGCAGGCTGGGGGCCTTTACCTTGCCATGGACCACGGCATGCTCTCCGTGAAGGATGACCTTCCCCGGCGCGGACACCAGCAGGCCTTCTGACAACATGGCTCCCGGGAGGCCAGAGGATGGATGGGCCCCAGATCTAGAACTTTTATAAAATGCCTAGTTCAAGCTCGTCCTTAAAAAAATAAAAAATAAAATAAAAAGGCAGCTGCTGGGCAGCAGTCAACCAGACACAGAGAAAGACCTGGGTTCAGACCCCCGCTCTTTTACTCCCGGAGTGATGCCATCTCAGCTAACTCATGTCAACGGCTTTGGACCAGTTTCCTCACATGCACTCACTTCAGTAAGCTGGGGGAAGGTAAAATTAAATAATGCAAGGGAAGCACTTGGCAGGGTCAGGCAATTCGTCCCCACTCCATCACCGAGAGCTGCGTGCAATGGCTCTGTTCTTGGCTCCCGACTTTATTACCACTGCTACCGAGGCACAGATTTAAGTGAAACCAAGGACCCGGAAGAACCCTTCCCTGGACACGCAGGCTGTTCGCGACGCACCAGAGCTGCTCCAGAGCCAGGATCTGCGGAGTGTGCGCATTTAATTTTTATAAACAGTGCAAAGTTACCCTCCACTCGAGGCTTTACGTGCACTAATTACGTCGGTAGAACAAGACGTGGACCTCACTGTGCACTAAGTACTGCCGTGACCCCCGTTTCTAGCGGGGGAAACTGAGGCTCGGAGGGGGAAACCTACTGCTTCACCGATGCTGAAAAGCTCGTCTGTCAGGCTCGAGGTCCCGGCGCTCTGGACGGTCCTCAGAGTTGGAGAAACAGCCGGAAAAGCCGGGAGCTTATCATCTGATCCCCTGAGCTTATCGTCATCGTCCTGAGACTCAGCTCGCGCCCCCACCCCCGGCCCGGACATCCCCCCTCCCGGCCCCGCATCACAGCCGCTCACTCACCTGCCGCCCCGCCAGGTTCTGTTCCCGAGCGCACCAGCCGCCCCTTCCGCTCAGCCAATCGGAGCGCGCGAGCACTGGCCAATAGGCGGCTGTCAGCCGAGACGTCAGGGTTTCCCCGCCCAGCTCCTCAGCGAACCAATAGGAAACGAGGCCCTGGGAGTGTCCCGCCCTGGGCCGAGCGCCACGGACCAATGGAGACAGAGGTTGAGCGGTGGCGCGGCGGGCGGTGGGTGGAGTAACCCCGGGACCTGGACGGGAGCCTGGCGGGGTCAACCCCGACGAGCGGCTGGCGCATGGCTGTGTGGGCTTCGGGGGGCCGCCTTGGCCTTCGCGGGTGCCTCGCGGCCGGCAGGCTACTTTGTCCCCGTTTCCAGAGCCGCGGTTCCCCGGGCGTAGAAGACGGGGACAGGTAAGTGCCTGGCTGGGAAGGTGACTGACACCTAGAACTGTCGTCGCCGTAGTTACGTCACACTGCTGTGACGTCCTGCCAGGTGAGTCCTCTGTCCTGACGTCACCATGGCTATGTAGGCGCCGTGTCCTGACGTCACCATGGCTATGTAGGCGCCGTGGGAGCCAGAGAACAAGGTTTCTTGGCACCAGCAAAGTCCGAACGAAGCTCAGGGCAGGGCTTACCCCTTGTGGGCCGAGAGGCCGGCCCGCCTGGCTTCACGGTCAGGAGGGCCTCCGGTCAGCTTTGCACCGCTCCCCAAAACAGCTTAGACCTCAGACACAGACACGCTGCGTGATCCAAAGGTGGCTGTCATCGTAGACCTGGAAACCTGCACCCCCTCCCCGGCCTCAGAACCTATAGAGTGCCAGGAATTAATAATGCAGCCAGATATTCCTAGATCCAGTATCTTAACCTTTGAAAAACCTTGTAATGTCATATTTTAACGTGGAAGTCTGTAATTAAAGGTGTTATGTTGCTATTCGAAAATGCCAGCTTTTAAAATTGTTTGGCAATTCTTTATTTCTGAGGATCCTGAAGTTTCATAGGAAGGATGTGGCCCATGTTTCTTTCCCCCCAAGAGGCCCTGACTTGGGGGAGGGTAAGAGTCTGGGGTGTGGAGTAAGATGGTCTTGGGCATGAGTCCCAGCCCTGTTCCTCCCTGGTGACCTGGGCAGGAGCAGCTCGTCTTGTGAGCTACAGTTAACTGTAAAATGGTCCCAGGTAGTGCCAACCTTTGGAGCTGTGGGAAGACGCCAGGGGCAATTTTGGGATATAATGCTGGCAATCCCGTCAGCACAGTGCAGGGACTGCGGAAAAGTGGTTGATGAGCTATCTCAGTGAGTATTTATTGAGCTTCTGCATTGAAAAATGCACTACATCAGCTACTCAAATCCTCTACCACTGCCGACATGGATGTGGGCAAGACAGAACCTGCCCACAAGGGGCTTTCAACTAAGAGGGATGCGGAGAGGAACAATGTCCACGAGAGCTAAGCATGAGGGGCGAGTGCTGCCTCGGAGGCCATGAGCAGCCAGCCGGAAGCCACCTCCCACCCCTCACCACCTCTTGATGTCTGTTTTTTCCTTAGGCCACAGCCTCCCTCGAAGACACCCAAGATCCCCAAGATTTACACCAAAACAGGAGACAAAGGTAGGGTGGGACAGGTGAAAACTGCAGAGACACGCAGGCTCCATTTTAAAGTTCCCCAAATTCGCCGAAACCGGTTTGGCTCAGTGGATAGAGCGTCGGTCTGCGGACTGAAGGGTCCCAGGTTCGATTCCGGTCAAGGGCATGTACCTTGGTGTGGGCACATCCCCAGTAGGGGGTGTGCAGGAGGCAGCTGGTCGATGTTTCTCTCTCATCGATGTTTCTAGCTCTCTATCCCTCTCCCTTCCTCTCTGTAAAAAAATCAATAAAATATATTTTAAAAAAGGAAAAAAGAAATGAAGATTGTTAAGGCTGCATTAATTTAAAAAAAAAATAAAGTTCTCCAAATTCTTTGCAGCCATTGAATAGTGTGTGGCAGCCCCGGCTCAGTTATTACACATGAAATAGACATTTTTTAAAGAAGTTGCATATCAAGGAAAAAAATCTCACTTTGGGCAGATTTGGGCAGCTGAGCCTTTTTTTCCACAGGGTTTTCTAGCACCTTCACTGGAGAAAGGAGACCCAAAGACGACCAGGTGTTCGAAGCCTTGGGGACTACGGATGAATTAAGCTCAGCCATTGGGTAAGGGAGAGGGACTGGGTCGGGGGCGGAGCTTGCATTGGGCCTCCGTAAAGGTAATTAACATGACGCCTTGGCGACTGCCGGCTAGTCTCGGGGGTTGCCAAACCTTGATGACCCTGCCTTGGCCTGGAAGCACAGGAGCATCTGGTCAGCGCCACGGGCTGCCGGGCTGCAGCGCTTCCCCCTGGCACTGCTGCTCCCGTGCTGGCATCTGTCCCACGCACGGGAAGCTGCCCTGCCCACTGCCCCTGGCTCCCTCACTCTTCAGGTGAGTACATGTGTGCCCTTGAGGTGCACGTGTTAAGTGAAAGCAGTGAGCTGAGCCCAGTATACAGTGCCTCAGATGTGGTCCCTTTTGGGAGTCTTGTTTTTTAAGTAAGCACATACACAGCCAGCGTTTAGAAGGTGGACTCGGAGAGTTAGTCAGGATTAGCCAGGTCTTGCTGTGATAACAAGCAACCCCAAACCTCGTGGTTTACAACAACAAAGGTATTCCGGGCTCTCACATCAAGCCCATCACAGGTTGGGCGTGTTTCTGTTCCACAAGATGTCACTCTGGGACCTGGGCTGGCGGGACAGCCTCGTTCCAGGGCAGCACCAGGCCTCGTGGCAGAGGGAGCAGTGATCATGCTAAAGCCAGTGATCACACTGGCTCGGAAGTGACACATCACTTCTGTTCCCGTTTCTCTGGTCAGAGCCAGAGACCGCTGGACGGCGGTGCAGGGGGAGGGGCAGCACATGTTTGGTAACAGTTGTCCAGCCCACCAAGCCCAGCCAGCAGCCAGCTGTGGACAGTGTGAGGGGCACGTATCTCACGTGCTGGTTCAGAAGCTCTGTGGGTGAAGGTCGTGGGCATCAGACGGGCCTGGCTTCAAATTCTCTACCTCTGCTGACTGGCTGTGCAGCTTCAGGCAAATCATCTGGCCTCTCTGAGCCCCGGTCTCCTGTTTTGTCAAATGATCACAGTAATGGCACCCATCTCATTAGGTTCTAGTCGGGATTGAATAAGGTAATTCCATGCTCACCCTTAAGACAGTGCCTAGTGCAAATAATGATACTGCCAGCGATTATGATTATTAAAACTTACCTGTTTGTGGCTTCCATTTCTCAGGGATGGGCTGACCAGATGAGACCTCCAGGACAGCTAACGGGAGGTATAGGTGGACTTTCAGGAGCGTAGAGAAGGCAGACCCTTTGGTGTGGGGGCTGGTGGGGGGCGGGCAGACACAAGGTGCTGTGGGCAGAGGGGAGGGAAGGCGAATCCCAGCATCGGTTACTTAGAATCAGCAAAGCACAAGCCACCGCTTCCAGGTGATGTGGGGCGGGGCCTGGCGGAGCCTCAGCTGTGGAAGCTTCCTTGGTCAGATATTGATGGAGCGTCTGTGTGCCAGGCTCTGCTCTGCAGGGAGCCTCGGCCCTGCTTCGTGGAGCTCTCAGTCTGGTGGGGCAGGGGTGGGGCAAGCACAGTGGTGGGGCAGGGGTGGGGCAAGCACCGGGGAGGGGCGTACAACTGGCCGACATGAGAGCGTGCTCAGAGAGGCGTGCTGCTGTGAGGGACAATGTGTCCCAGCACAGATGGCCCTTCTGCGCACCCAGAGAGACCACACAGGACTGCCACGCACACGTGTGCTCAGTTCTAATAGGAAGCGGGCAGGGAGAGGCCCTGGTGGTCCTGCCCGCCCTCCCCGCGCTGTTCTCTTTGCCGCTGCCCGGCGAGGCGGGCCCTGACCCCCTGGGGGATTTCATGCTGGTTCCTTTGTCCCCCGGCCAGGGGGGCCCCCGCGGGAGCTGTGACAGTGGGCAGAGCAGTGCCGAGCTGTCACCCTGCTCCCCAGCGGCAGCTGGCCCCGCCTACTCCCGCTGGGTGGCTCCTGGTGGCGGCCCCCGAGGGCGCTCTCTCCAGCCTCCAGGGCACCTGGCTTCGGCTTTTGCCGATCTTGGCCTCGTTAGCAGTTTCCATAACTCTGCCCCTGCTCTGTTAGCCGGCCCTTTGCACAGCTTTTCTCTGGGAACCCTTCACAAGCACCCCAGTCCCTGCCGGGACCTGACGACACAGGAGTGGAGCGCAGAGTCCCAGGAGGCCGGTGACCAACCTGCCCTGGTCACCTTCCTCCCGCCCCCTCCTTCCCAGGAAACTCCTGTTCGGCCTTTAAAGTCCCGCCTGCAGCATCGCTTCCTCCAGGAAGCCCTCCCTGAGCCCTCGCCACGGCCAGGTTTTCCAGGAATCAAGCCCTTTGCTCCATAGCACCGACCTCGGTTTGCAGCTTCACCCTCAGTCACGTGACAGTCCAGGTCTTCCCCTCCTGCTGCATAGAGCTGGCCACGGAGCCACCGGGACTTGGCCGGAGTAGGCACTGAGCAGGAACCGGTGGCGGGATGAGTGTAAGAAAAGGCACTTTGAGAAACAACTACCCTTAGCCTAGTGGGAGTTTAGGATGTTCTTACTGTCAGCAAGAAATAGCACCGAGACCATTCCGGCCAAGTTAGCGGATGGCCCGTCACCGAGAATCCCTGCCGCCAGCCAGGCAGGGCCGGGCGTTATGTCAGAGCAGATCCTTCCTTTTCCCTCACAGGTTTGCTATGGAGTTAATTGCGGAAAAGGGCCACCCATTTGCTGAAGAGCTTGAGAAAGTGAGTAACGTTGTTTGTTGAGCCCTGAGGCCTGGTGACCGTAACTGGATCTGGCATTTGATCACCGCTTCCTCCCTGTGTCACCTGGGACTAGTCACTCTTCCTCCGAGCCTCAGTTTCTCCACCTGTAAAGTGGGGACACACAGATAACACTCCCTCGGAGGCAGGTGGTGAGGAGTGCTCCCAGAGAAGGAAACGTAGAGGTGGCCAGTGGTCCCTGCCCCCAGGGGACCTCTGACAATGTCTGGAGACATTCTCGGTTGTCACAGTGGAGGTGGAGGCCCGTGATGCTGTGGTGACTGACAGCCCGCAGATAACGCTCCAGGAGCGGGGCGAGGGATTCCTCTGGGCCGTCACTGGGCGCTGACGCCCACTGTCCGCATAGCCCAGCTGGCCCCAGGGGAGCCAGGGCTCTCCACAGGGCAGGTGTCCAGCGTGCTGGAACTTCAGACAGTTTTCTAATTAGCTTTTAAATGCCAAACTAGTTAAGTTCTGGCAGCCCCCCCAGGCCAGCCCGTGTGCCTTGCTGCCAGGTGGCGCCTGTGCGCGGGGAACCAGGAGCCGCACAGATCTTCACCCCGCCTTCTGCTGCTCCCCAGATCCAGTGCTCCCTGCAGGACGTCGGCTCTGCCCTGGCCACACCCCGCTCCTCCGCCCGGGAGGCTCACTTAAGTAATTTTCTCTCCGTCTCCGTGTGCGCTCCGAGGACCCTGCGGGGTCGGACCCGAGCGGGGGGCTCTCCCCGCTGTCACCTGGGACACCCAGACACTGGGAGGGTCCTGGAGGGCTCGGAGGGCACCGGGCAGAGGGAACCAGCTGGGTGGTCTCCTCGTGCTCGGGGCGAGGGGCTCACGGCCGCGTCCTCTTGGCTCCCCAGGACGCACGGCATTTGAGTCGGGGCGCATCCTGGAGCTGGAGCAGTGGATCGACAAGTACTCCAGCCAGCTACCCCCTCTCACAGCCTTCATTCTGCCTGTGGGTACCGGGCAGCCTTCCCCTGGGGGGTGGGGAGATTTGCAGGCCACACCCCTCTTCAGTATTGTACAGTGACAGAGCTGCCCTCCACGTCCCCTGCCCTCCCAGCCCTGTCCACTCTGAAAGGGGTGCCCAGGGGGTGTGCCCCGGCGGGGCCCTCTGCATGCAGAACACTGCGTGCTGGGGGCAGGGTCGCACCCCCCCACCCCCCGTGTGAGGAGCTCTCTGCCTGCACTGGGCACATCCGCCCACCCCCCTCCACCAACGCCCGCTTTCTCTTTCCAGTCGGGAGGCAAGAGCAGCGCTGCCCTGCACTTCTGCCGGGCCGTGTGCCGCCGGGCCGAGAGACGGTGAGGGCCCGGGGAGAGGGAGCACGAGGCAGGCGGGTGGGGGGTCACCTCCGTGTCATCCGGGCACCACAGCAGACCTCCTGGCTGCTCGTCGCTGGTGGTAGCAGACAGTAGCCCGCTGTCTAGATGTCCACGTAGACCGCCAGGACCCCAGGTCACCTGCAGTGGCTGTGACTGCTGGCTGGGCGGACCCTGGGCCCTGCAGCGTGCTGATCCTGGAATGTGGATCCCGTGTGATGCTGTGACTCCCCCCTTTCCAGCGTGGCGCCTCTTGTCCAGATGGGTGAGACGGATGCAAACGTGGGCAAGTTCTTAAACAGGTACTTAGGGGGAATTTGGAGATCTCCCTCGGAAAAGCGAGGCACGATGGGAAGTAACCACGGCGGGTGGGGCCGCACTCACTCACTCCATGTTCACTGAGGATGTGCCGTGCGCCAGGCGCTGTGCCGGCACGGGGTGCGGCGGGGAGCAAGGCGGTACACCCCTGTCCCCTGTGTCACCCGGGACAGGGGTGCACTCCTGCTCTGAGGAAGACCTGACCGGGCTGTGGTGGGGCCAGGCGGGAGAGGGAGGCCCCTGGCAGCGGGAGCTGAGGACACGGCCAGGCAGAGTGAGCTCAGGACCGTCCCGGCTTAGGGCCCGGCCCAGGGCCCGGGAGCCCTGCCCTCAGCCTGGCATCCTGGCCGCCGCTGCCCAGGCCTTCTCCATGGGTTCTGCTCCAGCATTGGCTCGTGTGGGCGAGGCCAGGTCCAGGGCAGGCCAAGAGCTGGGGGCCCTGGGGCCGTTCTGAGTGGCCGGGAGGTGGCCGCAGCCAGGATGGAGCGGCCCCTTACTGTGGCCCACTCCTTGCACGGGGACAGGGCCCGGGCTTTGCTGGGTTCTGACCAGCTCGTTCCTCCTCTGAGGGGAGAGGAATGTGGCAGTCAGGGTCACCGCGGTGATTCCTTGGGGGCGCTCTTGTCACTGGAAAGGGACCAGGAACGAGGGGGTCTGCCCTGCACGCCCTGGAAATGTGGGTTCTTGACTTCGTGCAGGTCCTCAGACCAGCAGAGTCTGCGTCCCCTGCGTGGGCTGGACCTGCGGAACCCAGGCCTGGCCCAGCTCTCTAACGAGAACCTGCAGGCTGCCCGGCTCCCAAGGACTCGGTGCATGCTAGCTTAAAGGCAGCGGTCCTGCCCGCTGGGAGGTGCGGAGGGCAGTGAGAGCGCCCGGCCGGCGGCACCAGCTCAGGTTGTCCCGTAGGAACCACCAGCCGGGCGCAGAGCGGGCGTGCTCTCACGGACACCGGCTCCCAGTGCCACCTGCCAGGCCCGGGTTGGCCGCCGCTCTTCCTGTCCCCCGTCCCCCCCACGCCGCGGGCCCGGGACAGACTTCCTTCTTGAAGGCCATTATGGGAAGGACCAGAAAGCACCGATTGCCCCTTCGGATCATTCCATCTGCTTCTCTGCCCCTCCAGACTCAGCGACTATCTCTTCACGCTGGCCAGGTTCGCAGCCATGCAGGAGGGCAATCAGGAGAAAATATACAGGAGAAGCGGCCCGTCGGACTGAACCCTTGGGACAACCGAAAGGGGAGCCTTGTGAACCTTGGTGGTGGCCCAGCAGGGAGAGGGGAGTCTGCCCTGGTCCTGACTCCCGAAGGACTCCCCCAGGGCTGGACTCGGGTCCTTGCCTGCACCCAGCTGCCTCCAGACCCCCCACTTCCCTCGGGCAGCGGCTGCGGAGAACTCTGCCCGCCGGCTCCCCCGGTCTCTGGGAGGGGCTCATCTGCGGGAAGGAAGGCGACGTGATTGCTGTGGTGAGGAGGACACACAGGAACAGAATAAAAGTGGGAAAAGCGTGTCCGAGTGTGTGTGTGAGAGAGAGGGAGGGAGAGAGACTTTGGGTTTAGGGTCAGGTATAAAGGGGAGGCAGACGGTGTGGAAGCGGAGTCGCCTGGGAGCCACCCAGCTGCAGGTGGACAGACAGGGGAGGCCACGTGTGCACGGCAGGCGCAGCCTGCAGGGGGCTCTCAGAGGGGACCTTCCCCACCCAGGGGTGAGGACGGGAGAAACGCCACCCCTTAAAGGAAGGGAAGTCCCACGGGCAGATGGTGTCAGGGCTGAGGGGGGACATCCTCAGCTCGAGGCAGGCAGCTCTTCCGTTCTCAGCGAGGCCGACACAGATGGACGGAGCCCCGAGGTCGCTTGCTGGCCTGTGCTCAGATCCAGGCCGCGGCTGCTTTATCTCACCGTCACCACCGCGCCCTCCCCCCCGTGAGCCAGGCCGCCTGTGCCAGCGTGTCCTTGGGAAGGAAGGGATATTGATGGAGGGCAAGGAGGCCGCCCCGGACCCTGAAGACTCCATGTGCCAACGCAGGAAATGACAAGGGCAGGCCGCTGATGTCGCCGATGTGCCGTGTGCTCCAGCCGCGATCACGGGCTGAGCCCTGCGTAGCCTGAGGCACAGGAGGCTCCGGCTGGCAGGCAAGCCCGCTTTCCTTCCCGCCCCCTCGCTGGGAGTTTTGCTGGAGGAACAGCCACATGTCCCTCCTGAGACCTTGGTTCCCAGCAGCGTCAGGGCTCTTAGGCTGGCAGAGCTGCTGGGCAGCCAGAGGCCAGAGGGACAGCCCAGGCTGGAGCGCGGGTGCCGGTGGTGGACAGACAGCGGGGGCAGCGGGGGCAGCGGCAGCGGCAGCCTTTCTGGAGCCGGCACCAGGCTGCCCTCGGAGGGCTTTTCTCAGAGAGCTACAGCAACCAGCTCCACATGCTCAGTTCCGCCGGCTCCTCAGTCTCCCCGGAAGGAGCAGGATGGAGTAAAACAGTCCCCACCGAGCTCCCAGCCACGGTGAAACAGCCCCCAAAGGTGGAGCTCTTCCGAACACGGCATGTGCCTGTCTCAGACCCGTCCCCAGCCCATGCTGGGAGGGACTGTCACAGGCCACATGGGAGCCCAGGTTGCAGGCCCCTCTGCAGCTGCCCTCCCCATCCCCCCACCCCCCACCCACAGACGTCCCGAGAGACAGCCAGGCACAGGGCAGACTTGGCATCTTGAGGGTGTGCCCCGTGCCACCCACCTGGCAAACAGGAGCCTGCTGTCCTCCGCAGCGCCCGACAGCCTGGAGCCAGGCGAGAGGCACACGGCACCCGTGCACGCTTGTCCAGGTGGCCCCCTTGCCTTGAACCCAGGCGGACAAGTTGGCAAACTCCGCAGATAAAACACATGCCCCTCCCTCTGAAGCCCGCGTCACCTGCCTGCACACCCCTGTCCCCCTCACGTGCTGCCCAGCGCCCGGCCAAGCCGGTGGAAAGGAATGCAGACTTCAGCTGTACCTTGTGGATCAGAGGTTTTTGTTTTTTAATTGTGATTTTTAAAAAGATTGAAAATAATAATTTAAAAAGACCTTTGGAAAACATTACCTCAATTACTGGCGTTTGGGGCGCTCCCATACATTCTCCACCCAAGAAAGCGCCCGGCCTGCCCGCCCAGCTCAGGTCCAGCTCCCGGACGCCAGCGATGAGCTGGTGGTGGGGCATCCCATGGGGCGAACCCCCGAGCGCCACGGACTTCATCTCCACGCCCCACAGCAGCCCCCACGGAGCACTGTCGTGTGCTCTTGCTTTGCAGGTGAGGAAACGGGCTCACAGGAACCCACTGGTCTCAAGGATTCAGCACCGAAATGTGGGCCAGGCTGTGCCTGTGACTCCCAGGCCCGGGCTGTCCGCCCAGCCGCCGCTTGACAGTCATTTTCATCACGGCCGGGCCCCTGGAAGTGTCAGGCCTGATAGATTCTGCTGTCTCATTTCTCAACCTACTTCCCCTGGGCTGATATCTCATGGCTATTGTTAATGTGCATTTTTACCGAGTAATTCCCGGCCCGAACTAGTAACACACCCCCACGACAAACGTCCCCTCGGCAGCAATGTCACCCTCGCCTCCTCCCCAGCCCTTCCTCAGCAGCCCATGCTGGTGTGTGGTTGCTAGTCCCATTGTTCACCTCGGAGCCTTTAAGAATCCAGACGCATTTCAAGTTTAATGGCATGAAATTCTTGGTGTAATAAATTCTGCATGGATGCTCCATAGGTCCGTGCCTGGGGGAGGGGTTCGTGGCCCACCCCTCCCGTCAGGCCCGGCCGGGAATCTCCTGGCAATATGGCCCCCTCGGGTCTGACCTTCACCGAGGACCACGTCCACCTTCGCAGCCCGGCGGGGCGCAGCTTCCCTCCGCCTCGGCCTGCTGCTCTCTCCTCTGGAGCCCCTCACGGAAGACGGTCTTGAGCCCAGAGGCAGAGGCAGGGAATGGGCAGGTTGGAGACACCCAGGAACTTTGGGGGTGTCCTGAGACGGCACAGGATCTCATCATGCTACTCAGAATGATGCACAATTTAAAGTATGAATTATACCTGGAATTTTCCATTTACTATTTTTGGACCATGGGAAGCAAACCATGGGAAGCAAAATCGCGGATAGGGGGATGTGGGGAGATGTGGGGGGGCTGCTGTAACATCTACCTGGCAGGACCACTGGAGGGTTTAAGGAGGTGACGCCTAACGGGACTGAGCACCCGGCACATGTGAGCTGCCATCGCTACACTGTTGGGATTCGAGTTCTGGCCTGCCGATCTTTACTGGGTCACCCTGAGCAAACTTCAACCACTGCCCGTCCTCACCTGCGGTGACCGGAGGACTCCGGCTTCCGGTGCAGGGAGAAGTCCATAGGCCTGGCACACGGAGCAGCTGGAAAAGAAAAGTATTAACGTTGAGTCACATTTTGTCCTTTCCGACAGCCCCGGGGGCCGTGAGCCGCGGCTCTGTGTGGTTAGACCTGCTGAGGGCAGGGCGTCAGGAGGCCTCCAGCGGGTCTGGTCCCGCCAGACAGGGCACTGGCTCTGGAAACACCAGGCAAAGTGAAAGGGAGAGGGGATGGTCACAGCAGTGACAGCCGAAGGGATTTCAGAGACCATTTTACAGGTGAGGGGGCTGAGGCCGGGAGAGGAGGATCTAGTAAGTAAACATTAATAACGGCCACAGTTTGACCCCTGCTTGTGTCCGGGCGTGTTGCTAGGCAGCTTACAGGCCACAGCAGTTCATTTACTCTTTCAGGAACCCATGAAGGCGGTACTGTCATTATCACGCCTAGCTTACAGATGAGGAAACAGGCCCAGAGAAGCTCAATGACTTTCTCAAGTCACACATCGCGGGAGGGGGGGCTCTACGCCCCCAAACCTCGTGACTAGCATTTACTCAACACTTAGCTCAACTGCACCCAGTGCTGGGCTTTTATGTCCTCTTAGTTCTCAGGACCCCGTGCAGTACGTGTGGCTACTCCCCCATTTCACAGGTGAAGAAACAGGTTCGGAGGGGTGAAGCCACACGCGGTGCCCTCTGGGACGGTGACGAAGATGATGCCTATAATGGTGTATATAACAAACAGCCGGCATGTTTGAACTCTTCTATGTGCAGAGCTCTTTACACTATCACCATGGCGACACGAGGGCAGCCTCCATGTGCTCTTAGCATTGATCCCGCAGCGGCCCCCTCCGGTGGGAATTAGAATCTTTGTTTCAGATACAGAAACGGTTGTTCAGGGAGACAGCACCTTGGCCAGTGTCACACAGCAGGTAAGAGGCCAACCTAGGATTTGAACTTGGATCTGTCTGCCTCCGGCACGCTCTCCGCAGTGACGCGGACTGCTCGGGGCCTGCCCGTGGGCAGCAGCAGAGCCGGGACCAGGACCCCAGTCCCCTGGGGCATCTTGGGATGGTGGTGATGAGGACGTGACAGACAATCAGGTGGGGCGGGGGGGAGAAGAGAGTATCATGAGCTACAAGCGGCCTCTCAGGAAGGGGAGCAGCAGGCACCAGCTGAGGGGACACGGGGCAGGCAGCCTGGGGACTGGTTAAGTGACAGGAAGGCATGCGGAGGACCCAGGACCGGGAGTGGCTGGGCCCCTCCCCACACCGGGTGCTCCTGAGCCCGAATCCTGGGCGAGCTGGTGCCTCTACTTACGATCACCTTGGAAGGGTCGAGCAGACATCGGAGACATATGTCGCTGAGGGTCGTCTATTCTTGTTTATAAAATTTATGGCTTCACCTCGATCACACACTGTCAAACCCGGAAGGATCGGCCCCAGAGTCTCTTGCCGCATGACTGCTCAGACGTGTGTACATCTGTTAACTCGACGGGAGCTGTAGCGGGAAATGAGGCTGACGATAACTCACACGCTCGCAGCCCCGCACCGGGGCGGGCGCCGGGCCTCAGGAACAGATGCCTACGTGGGGCGGTTGGGGTCCGGCCGTGGCCGCGCCTGGCGGCATCGGTGTCCTGCCCCCGCCTGCGAGCGGCCGGCCCGGCCCAGGCCAGGGAGGGGGAGGGGGGCTTGACTCTGATGGCCCCGCAGGACGGGCCGCTGGAGGGACGCCAGCCGCAGCTGTCCACTGTGGGGGCTGGACACAGGTACGACTTTCAGGACAACTCGCAATGCCGACAAAAGTCCTAGAATGCGCACCCGGGGCCCACAGTTCCGCGCTGAGGCTGTCTTGGAGGAAACAGGTCGGGGAGCCATCAGGACTTTTCCCCCCAGTTCAGAGCTGCTCACGGCAGTGAACACGGGGAGGCTAACGCCCACAATAGGGGCTAATTGTTCAGAATTTGAAATGTCTAACAAGGGGATTTACAAAATGTCATAAAGCTGTAAATCTATTAAATGATGGCGCATACAGATCGATTCCTATGGAAGATGGTTCACAATATAGGAAGTAAAAAAACAAACACCAAGTTATATAATGGTACACACTGGATCCAAATCCTACAAACAGTGTGTGTGTGTGTGTGTGTGTGTGTGTGTGCGCGCGCGCGCGCGCGCGCGTGTGCGTGCAGCAGCAGCTGTTCTGTGTGTTAATGTCTCTGTGTCATGGGATTCGGGGTGTTTAGCTTTCATTTTTGTTTGGGCTTTCCTTTCTTTTTTTTTTTTTAAACAGGTTTGGGCTGGGTTGACAAAGGCTCACTTAGGTCACAAACACACACGGCACAGAGCAGGACCCGGCGGCTGGCACTGCACTCGGCGTCTCCGGGGCTGTCTCTTGCTTCAACCGAGTTTGGACCGACCAGACCCAGGGACACCCCTTCTCCAGCCTCTGAGCACCTCCAACCTCTTTTCCCGTCACCTCCTTGGAACCGCCTCGCCACCTTCAGCTCCGAGACCAGCCAGCTCTGCTCGGTTTTTTCACCTTACTTCCTTATTGTGGACAGCCAGCAGCTCCAGACCCAGCGGGACCATTCCTCCCGGAGGAGGCTGACCACCCGGCCAGCCCGCCTCCGCACCGCCTCCCGCACCCACCGCCTCGCTCCGGCTTCTGCGTGGACCGCAGCCCGGGCTCCTCCCCAGGCTGAGTGGGCCACACTCGGCGCCACGGAAGCCGCCTGGCCCTGGAGAGGAAGCTGAGCAGGCCTGTTGGGGCTGCAGCCCTCAGCTCCGTGCTTCCTGCAGACACGCTCCGGGTGAGGAGGTGGAGCTCTGGGCTGCAGGCACGCTCTCCTGCAGGGAAAGCCCCCGGGCTGGGGCCTACACGTCACACAGCCCCTGACCACGCTTTCACCTGCACGTCACCTGTGAACACAGAAGACCACACCGTTTCCTTTCATTGTCTACGTACTCACCTGTGTCTCTTTAAAACCCTCAAACGCGGGGGCAGCGGAGATGACTGCTCAGCTGTGAGCCCAGCGGTGTCCGCAGCCCCCACCCGCTGGAGGCAGGCGCTCACTGCTCCCGCCTCCCCTCCACCCAGCCGAGGCACCCCGACAGTCCTCCTCACAGCCCGCATTTCCGTGGCACCTTTGTGTTTAGTTTTTATTTTATTTTTATTTTTTTATTTTATTTTTATTTTTTTTTAAATCTTTTTTTTTTAAATATATTTTATTGATATTTTACAGAGAGGAAGGGAGAGAGATAGAGAGCTAGAAACGTCAATGAGAGAGAAACATCGACCAGCTGCCTCCTGCACAGTCCCCACTGGGGATGCGCCCGCAACCAATGTACATGCCCTTGACCAGAATCGAACCCGGGACCCTTCAGTCCGCAGACCGACGCTCTACCACTGAGCCAAACCGGTTTTGGCTTATTTTTATTTTTTAAAATATATTTTATTGATATTTTACAGAGAGGAAGGGAGAGAGATAGAGAGCTAGAAACGTCGATGAGAGAGAAACATCGAGCAGCTGCCTCCTGCACACCCCCCACCGGGGATGTGCCCGCAACCAATGTACATGCCCTTGACCGGAATCGAACCCGGGACCTTTCAGTCTGCAGACCGACGCTCTACCACTGAGCCAAACCAGTTTCGGCTGTGTTTAGTTTTTAAATGTCCACATCCGTGGCCCCATGCCATGCCCTTCTGTGAGGTGGTCAGGAACTCGGCTGTCAGGAGAGCTGAGAAACTCGAGGCTGCGCGGAGCCACGTGGATATGATGGACACGTCAGGTCACGGCTGTGACAATCGGCTCTGAAATACAAATTGTGTTCGCTGTCATCGGGGACCACGCCAACACCCGCGGGCCCTCCTGCCGGGGGGTGTGCAGGGCCTGAGCCCCCGCAGCTCCGGCCTCGTGGGGTGAGGCCTGCCCTCCCGGGAGCCACGGGGGAGGAAAAGCCTCAGGCCCGGTCCGGGGGCTTACTTTTCCTAAGGAAGGGGAGGAACACGTGGGCGTTCACCCTGACCGGTTTTGTTTTCAGGTAAATCCTCGGTGTAAGTCATATGTGGGTCCTGGATTAATGAGAATTTATTTTTATCTCCGAACCTTCTAGCTGAAGCTTGGAGCAAGCACTGTTCTTTTCCTGCTGGGTGAGGTTGCCATAGCAACCCCTTCTGGGGCGGCTGCTCGCTCCTCTCTCTCTAAGGTGGCTGCACACAGGGGCTGAAGTGGGCCGGCCCCCGCAGAGCAGAGAGGACTCGCCCGCCCACCCCCCTCCTCCGCGGGCCCCGCGATGGGCAGCGCCTCCCAGCAGCTCGGTCCAAGCCCCTAAAGAGAGCGTCCTGGCCGCTGGCCCCGGCCTTGCTCAGCCTCCCGGGAGGACGCGGCCGGGTTAGAATCGGAGCAGGCACACCCGCTGCAGCGCTTCCCGCCCCGGCTCGGAGGGTCCCAGCGGAGCTTAAAATGAGGCTGAGGGGGTTCGCTCTCCGGCAGCAGCGAATCCCCCGAGGGGGCCTCTCAGTGTCTCACCAGCTCGCTGCTGGGAAGCATCTCCCACAGGCGCTCCGAGGAGGTTAACTACCCGCCCGCTTCCCCTCCCTCTCCGTGTAAACGTTACAAGTATGGGATGCTGTGTGAAGTGCTAAACAGGACATCCGTTTATAAAAATGCTAATATATTAGGGGTAGTTTTACTAACAGGTGTTAAGAAAAAAGCGAGAAGCATTTACCAGATCAAAGCTGCCTCCCGGGTCCCTGATGACACGCTCATTTGCTCCAGGAAGGAGAGAGGCTCATCTGAAGCAGCAGCTGCAGCCGAACTCCCGGCTGGTCAGGTTTCCGGCCACGGCCATCCCGTGTCCCCGGCTCCAGGCAGGTTAGAGAGCCAACCACTGAGCTGACACGCCAGCTGCATCCTCTCTGGTTAGTGCGCCAAGTCAATAAACTCACCCGATGGGCCAGTCTCACATGTACTCATCAGGTTTGGCTTTTGTGTTTCCTTTTCAATAAAAATCGTCAAAATCCTGTGACTTTGGGGTATTGGGCCACACCCTGGTGCCTGCCAGGAGCCGTGTTTAGATTTCTAAACACAGAGATCAGCAGCATGAGGGGGTTAAAGCGTGTCTTCGGGGTCGGGCCTCCCCTGGAGGAGTAGCTTCCTTCGCACCGTGAGTGGGTGAGTCCCGTTTCCCCTTAGGGGGAGGGAGGGCTGCTTCTGAGCTTTCTTCCCTCCCATCAAACCTGCCCACCTGCTCCCTCACCTGACCCGGGGTCCCTCCCAAGGCCCTGACTTTCCCACGGGGCGCTGCTACCCTGTGACTCCAGCCTGCTTTGTAGTTAGCCTTTGAAGAACTGAATTTTCCGTGTGACTTTCAGAGACCTCAACCTTTAGGCTACAGGAGGCGAAGGTTACCCCAGGGAGGCTGCGGGAGGTCTCTGGGTTTTGTCTTCCTGGAGCTGAACGTTTAAGCCCCGGTCTGGTTTTCTTTCCCCACGTTCTCCAAACACCGTTACTGACACTCACTAGCTGTACCGGTTAATAATACGGATTTTTTTCCCAATAGATGGAGTTACACGTATGCTGATATGTATGCAATATGCTGTTTTGTGGCATTGACAGCAAGCTTCAAAACTGCACGTGCCACATTTGCTGACGGCGTTAACATCTTCGTCACCGAGAAGCGTGCTTCTCGGCTGTCCTGCTCCCCGTGGCTCCGCCGGGCGTCCACCCAAAGGAGAACTGGGGTGAGGTGCGGAAGGTCAGAGGGCAGAAGTTTGTACCCGGCAGACAGACAGTGTCTGCGGGTCCCGGTTGTTCTTGCTCTCCTCAGCTCGTGTCCAGCTGTCGTCCAGGCGTCCGGCCCTGGTTCCAGCCGCAGCCCGGCTGGCCGCGACCCGCCCCGGCAGTGCCAGCTCCCGGCAGGCCTCTCCGCTGGCCGTGGGTATAGAATCCCATGGTTCTCTTTATGGGAAAGAATGTTCAGTACTGAGAGATCTTCTTGCCCTGGATGGTTTGGCTCAGTGGATGGAGTGCTGGCCTGCAGAGTGAAGGGTCCCAGGTTCGATTCTGGTCAGCGCACACGCCCAGACCGTGGGCTCCATCCCCAGTAGGGGGCGTGCAGGAGGCTGCTGATTAACGATTCTCAACATTGATGTTTCTACCTGCCCCTCTCCCTTCCTCTCGGAAATCAATAAAAATATTTTTTTTACATAGTTTATTGACATGCTGTCCAGGGCTTCCTTTCTGAGCTGACTTCAGTAAATCTTCCTGGAGTTATGGAAGTTGGTCAATGAGCTAAATTATCTGTCATTGATCCTTCCTTCCCTCATTGTATAATTCTAAGCACACCCTGAAACTCTGTTATTGACATTAACGGCATTTCCTAATACGTGCATCAGGGCGATTTTGGGTGACACCTGGAAAGACAGAACAGGCTGGAACAATGAGGGTGTAGAAGGAATCGGGAAATTTGTCAGGTACTTTCAATGTCTTCACATTTGAGTCTCTAAAGGATCCAGTGAAGGGAGCAGGGCAGGGGTCGGGTCGCCACGTGGGTAGAGGTGGAAAGGCGGCTGTTAAACAACTTGCTGGTCCCAGAGCCTTTCAGCCCCTCGCTGCTGGTGTGACACAGGCTGGGTCAGGCACGCCCCCCTCCCCCCCAGGGACAGAGGCTCCCCGCACCCGGGTGGGTGTCACCACCGGAAGTGGGCTGACACCCACTGCGAGGGAGCGCGGGAGCGAGGGAGCGCTGAGAGGAGGATGTGCTTGGGTTGAGAAGAGAGGAAACCTGGCTGGTAGCTTTGTGGCGCTGGGCAGCTTCTTAGCTCCTCTGAGCTCCCCTTTAAAAACTGGAACGATTCCTGCAAGTTTGTAACAGTTACACTCGGTAATGGCACAGCTACATCGGCACAAGGCCAGGCCCGTGCAGGCGCCCTCGCTGGCACTGACGGCTCTGTGCGGTCTCACCCTTCGCCTGAATATCAAGTCTTTTCCTCCGAGTTAACTCTTTAAGCCTGCTGATGAGACCTTCCCCGAGCACCTCCTCATCCCAAGGTCTCCTCTCATCACGCTCCTACCCCATTCTTCCACTAGCACAAGCTGCGGAAGTGTAATCAAGCCCATCACACCCGCTGGTTTTGCACCAACACTTCTTAACCGTCTCCATTTCGGCATGCCTCCTCCCTTCCCTCCGCCGAAACTCCTCTTCCGGCCAGTAATGATCGCCTGATCGATCACCAGGTCCCCGAGCCAGCTGTCACCCAGGGCACGCCGCTCCCGCGGGTGCTGGCCTGGGCGTTCCACATAAACGAATAAAATAATGTGGGCAGTAAGAGCTATGAAGAACAAGAAACAGGTAATGAGAGAGAGTGGCCCCAGGTGGGCAAAGTGGGCGGGAAACTAGTGAAAAGAGAACCGGGCAGGGCCACTCTGAGGAGGCGTTGGAGGCAAGCCCAAATGCAAGGAACCAGCCAGGGACCGGGAGTGCTCTGGGCAGGTACTTCTATAATGGGGAAAAACAATGAGTTTGAGGGGCATTTTAAAAAGTAAGCATAACTGGACCATTCTGAACGAGACGAAATGGTAGACCCGAGTGCGAAGAGAGGCCGGGCTCAGGGCGCCTCGCGAGGCGATGGGGAGGAGTCTGGGTCTTAGTTAAGTGCGATGAAATGCCACTGAAGGGCTTTACATGAGAAATAGACGTGATTTTATGGAACAGAGAGAGCGCTGCTGCTGCGAGACTAAAATGATGGTTTCACCATCAACAGTAAGGGAAGATGAACCTCAAACTGGAAAAAGTTAAAAAAAAAGAAGAAAGAAAGAAAGAAAGAAAGAAAGAAAGGAAGAAAGAAAGAAGAAAGAAAGAAAGAAAGAAAGAAAGAAAGAAAGAAAGGAAGAAAGAAAGAAAGAAAGAAAGGAAGGAAGAAAGGAAGAAAGGAATAACAGCTCTATCCCATTTGGCTCAGTGGGAATGAAGGGTCCCGGGTTCGATTCCTGGTCAGGGGCATGTACCTTGTTCGTGGACACTCATGGATGTTTCTCTCTCATTGATGTTTCTAACTTTCTATCCCTCTTCTTTCCTTTCTGTAAAAAAAAAACAAAAAAAACCCCAAAACATATATATGGAATAACAAAGAATTTAAATGAGTTAAAAACTCTCAGACCACGGCCAAATGTATTTCAAGGAACTTAAGGTATTTGACTGAGAGTCACTGCCAAAACTCAATAGGAATGTCAGAAACAGAGAACACCAAATTTGTTTTCAAAGAAGAGAGAAAATTGCATTGTTCCTAAATCCTCATGTGAAGTCCTCAAAGTGGGGTTGGTCCATATTTATAAAAGATCACGGTCATCATTAGGAATAAGCACAGAAAGAAGTGAGAATAAATCATGTAAAACCAAGCCAGCTCTCCTGGTGGCGGCGGTGGTGGAGGTGGTGGTGGTGATGATGGTGTTAGTGATGATGGCAGTGATGGTTGTGGGGTGGTGATGGTGGTGGTGGTGGTAGTGGTGATGGTGTTAGTGATGATGGCAGTGATGGTTGTGGTGGTGGTGATGGTGGTGGTGGTGGTAGTGGTGATGGTGTTAGTGATGATGGCAGTGATGGTTGTGGTGGTGGTGATGGTGGTGGTGGTGGTAGTGGTGATGGTGTTAGTGATGATGGCAGTGATGGTTGTGGTGGTGGTGATGGTGGTGGTGGTGGTAGTGGTGATGGTGTTAGTGATGATGGCAGAGATGGTGGTCTTGAGGATGGTGATGGTGGTAGTGATGGTGGTGGTGGCAGTGATGGTGGTGGTGGTAGTGATAATGGTGGTGGTGGTGGTGGTGGTGGTAGTGATGATGGCAGTGATGGTGTGGTGGTGGTGGTGGTAGTGGTGATGGTGTTAGTGATGATGGCAGTGATGGTGGTGGTGATGATGGTGATGGTGGTGGTGGTGGTGATAGTGGTGATGGTAGTGGTGGTGATGGTGTTAGTGATGATGGCAGTGATGGTGGTGGTGTGGTGGTGGTGGTGGTGGTAGTTGTGATGGTGTTAGTAATGATGGTGGTGGTGATGGTGGTGGTGGTGGTGGTAGTTGTGATGGTGTTAGTAATGATGGCAGTGATGGTGGTGGTGATGATGGTGGTGGTGGTGATGGTGGTGGTGGTGGTGGTGATAGTGGTGGTGGAGGTGGTGATGGTGGTGGTGGAGATGGTGGTGGTAGTGATGGTGGAGGTGGTGATGGAGGTGGTGATGGAGGTGGTAATGGTGGTGGTGGAAGTGGTGGTGGTAGTGATGGTGGAGGTGGTGATGGTGGTGGTGGAGTTGGTGATGGTGGTGGTGGAAGTGGTGGTGATAGTGATGGTGGAGGTGGTGGTGGTGGTTTACTGGTATAGAATCCTCAGACTGACAATCTCTCTACGCCACTCTGTGTATTTGGGTAAGCCTTTCAATTACAGAATCTCAAAGATGATTGGAACTTTATCTATTTCAAATTTATAACCTATAGAAGCTTTTTTGATTTCCACAATGTCCCAGCTGGGTAACAGCTGCTAGAACATAACAACAGGAAATTCTCTTCATTTTGGAAGTGGTTGGAATACATTGCTGAAAATCAATTTACATGTAAATGCAAACCATTAATCCCACTTCTTTTCTCTGGGCTATGATAAGACTAATGCTCTCACATACACGCCTTGTTGGACATTTTCTGAATGTGTCAAACGAGGCAGACATGCTTGGGTTTTATCCTCGATTGGGCAACCTCAGAAAAGAAGCCAGCACCGCTCCTGGCCCAGCTGGAGCGGGTCTCTAACATCAGGCCAAAGAGCTCCTACTTTTCTCCTACATGTTTTTAAAAATCTATGTCTGGATCCGTGATGGTCAAATCTAGAGATGAAACAAAGTTAACAAATAGAGACATGTTAGATTTAATCTAGGTTCAATAAAAGTATTAATAGGATGTGATAATTGGCTGAAACTCATAAATTTTAACAGCAGCCAGTACAGAATTTCACATTAATTTTTCCAAAATTCCCCATGTAGGTACAAAATGACTGCAACAGGTTGAAAAATATTTAGGGGGCCCTAGCCAATGTGGCTCAGTCGATAGAGCATTGGCCTGCAGACTGAGGGGTCTCAGGTTCGATTCTGGTCAAGGCCACATGCCCAAATTGCAGGCTCCATCCCCAGTGTGGGGCATGCAGGAGGCAGCCAATCAATGATTCTCTCTCATCATTGATGTTTCTATCCCTCTCTCCCTCTACCTTCCTCTCTGAAATTAATAAGAATATTAAAAAAATACTTGAGGATTGTGAAACAAGATGGCGGCCTAGGTAGTCTCCTAAGCTGCCGCTTCATCAACAATTTGGAAAAAAAACAACAGCTAAAATCGAAAGGGATCACATCAGATCCACAGGAGAGCTGGCGGAATGGGATGGCTACAACTAGAGGGCAGGAAAAGCACTGCTGCTGCCATGTGGAGTTTAAAGCCGAAATGGAACTGGAGCCCCAACCGCTGCCGCCGCCCCAGCTGCCGCCAGTGAGGGAGGCCCACCGGGAGCAGAGCTCGCCCCGCCCTGGCCTCTGCGCACGCAGCTTTCCAGGCCTGCTCGCGGTGGGAGTGAGGGAACCTGCACCGATCCACGGCCGCACCTTCTGCTCCCGCCTGGAGCGAGCCGCCTTGGAGCCCGGCCTCCGAGCCCGCAGCCTTCCCAGCCCGCCTGCCGTGCTAGCGAGGGAGCCTGGCGCAGGGCCATGGCCCCACCTTCCGCTCTCGGCCCCAGCGAGCCCTCCACCGGGCCGGCCCACTTGCTTGTGGAGCGTAACGGAGGACCAAGAGGTTGTGCCCAGAGCACTCTTTGCGGCCTGGGACTCTGGACACCTAAACCCGGGGGACTCTGAAAGCCAGAACGTGTGAAGTGTGGGCAGCGGAGGACTCTGTGGCCGGAGCCTCCCCATTCTTCCCCCTTGCTGTCCTCCTGTTCGCCCAGCAGCAGCGGACCAGGGCCCCGGAGGAGAATCAAAAAGGATCCTATCTGAATCACGGGAGAGCTGGCGGAGGGGGAAATCTATAACTGAAAGAAGGAGAGGTGCCGCTGCTGCCATGTGGAGTTTAAAGCTGCAGCCGCCGCCACCACCAGTGAGGAAGGCCCACTGAGAGCGGAGCCTGCCCCGCCCCGGGCCCAGGGAGCAGGCCACCTCAGAGCCTGGCCTCTGTGCCCACAGACGTCCCGGCCCACCCGCCTTGCTGGCCAGGGAGCCAGCGCAGTGCCTTCCGCTCGTGGCCGGAGCAATGCCTTCTCCCATCTGTCCCCCCAACTCCAGGCCTGGCCGGAGCCTCTGCGGAGCCCCCGAGAGCCAGCGCCTCGGCGGAGCATACTCATGGAGCGTGACGGAGGACCGAGAGGTAGTACCCAAAACACTCTGCGGCCTGGGACTCTAAACACCTAACCCCGGGGGACTGAAAGCCTGAACGTGTGAAATCAGAGCTGCTGAGGTTTGTAGGGTAGAGTCGGCCGGAGCCTCCCATTCTTCCCCCTTGTCGTCCTCCTGCTCACCTGCAACTCGGGCCCCGGGGGATCCAGGATAGGAGGGCATCAATCGACGGTCCCAGAGGGGCTGTGTGGCCCGGGGGAGCCTTGTTCCCTGGGGGAGCGGTGGGACCAGGGGGAGCTGTGAGACCTGGGGGGGGGGGCGGTGGGATCTGGGGGAGCCGTGTGCCCCAGGGAAGCTGTGGGACCCAGGGGAGCTGTGTGACCTGGGGGAATGGTGGGATCCGGGGAGCCCCTATGTTCATAGCAGCACAATTTACAATAGTAGGATTAGGAAACAGGCTAGGTGCCCGTCAGCAGATGATTGTAGCAGAAAACTATGGTACATCGACACAATGGAATACTATGCTGCCATAAAAAAGAAGGAATTCTCATCATTAGCAGCAACCTGGATGGAATTGGAGAGCATCATGCTGAGTGAAATGAGCCAGTCAATGAAAGAGACACACCACATGTTCTCACTCATTTATGGATAATAAAGAACATTATAAACTAATGAACAGAAAGATATAGTGACAGTAAAGCAACAAGCTGACTGTCAAATGACAGCGGGGAGGGTAGGGTGATCTGGGGGAGATAAGAGATCAACTGAAGGACTGGTATGCATGCATATAAGTACAACCAATGGACACAAAACTCTGGGGAGGGAGGGCGTGTATGGGAGGTAGGGGGAGGGGCAATGGTAAGCAATGTACACATTGGGGGGGAAAAAACCCTCAAAAAAATATGGCCAGTGGTGATAAAAAAAATACTTGGGGGGTTTAATTGACCTTAATCTCCTTATGAGTGAGATGTGGTGGTAAACACACTAGAAGAGACATACCTTCTGCAGCAAATGTGCCCTAACCCCCTGGGTTTATGCTGGTCACCACACAGACAGCGCTCAGCTCCTGGCCTGGATGTCCCGTTGAGAATTATGCTGACAAACGGAAACTCTCCCGGGAAAAGGCCGGGGTGGGTGCGGTGGGAAACCACTAGGAAGTACCTGGGAAGACTCTTACCAAGTTCGGCCCCAAACAAAGAAGCGTGGGGCGGGCGTGGGGAGGTTAGCTCTTTTAAGGAAAACAGGTTGAGGACC
The DNA here is from genome assembly GCA_963924515.1 of Vespertilio murinus. Taxonomy (NCBI): domain Eukaryota; kingdom Metazoa; phylum Chordata; class Mammalia; order Chiroptera; family Vespertilionidae; genus Vespertilio; species Vespertilio murinus. The sequence goes on along the minus strand of OZ004720.1, from coordinate 2,665,180 downwards.
TGGAGAGACGGTGTACAGAACTTAACTGAATAGAAAGAAGGACTTCCTTAAACAAAGGGACTGACTGACAGCAGAAAGCGCTCACCGCTGAGCAAGGTCCAGCTTGTTCATTAAGAATGTTTGGGGATCCCTGAATTGGGGGGGGGGGGGGAGGCTGAATTAAATCAACCAGAACTGGCCTGCTGGCTCCGCCCGCCCGGGAGCGGATTCCATCCTGGGCACAGGCTGCCTCCCAGACAGTGAGGCAGGCGGGAGGTCCCTGTCGGCTCGCTCACGGGCAGCTGTTGCTCTTTTTTTGGAACATCAGCGTGTGGACAGGGAGGGGAGGGAGGGGGAGAGGTTCTTGAATTAACCTTCCTCTTCAGTGCCAGGCATTCCTAACCCGCTGCGGCCACTCGGGTTTGTAACTGAGGGGGAGGCTCAGGTTTTCCTCCCCGGGAAGAGGCGCCCAGACAGCTGCGAGGACAAGGGCGTGGCTGGCTCACAGTTGGGAGAAGCCAAACCACAGCCTGTCCACTTTTTAAACTGAATGAATGATGGGTGAATGAATGAATGGATGAATGAATGATGGATGGATGGATGGATGGATGAATGGATGGATGAATGAATGGATGGATGAATGAATGAATGAATGAATGATGGATGGATGGATGGATGGATAGATGGAAGGATGGATGGATGGATGAATGAATTAATGAATGGATGGATGGATGAATGGATGGATGGATGGATGAATGAATGAAAAGTGACTCAGCACGGGGAGCTGCCCAGCCTCATAACCACTGTCACCAACACTGGACCACCTCACCAGGTGGGAGGGGATGGGGACGGGGACCGGTGGCTCATATCCACCCACCCCTAAGCGGCATTACCTCGCTGCGCCCAGTGCCCCCGACCTGAGAATCCGGCTCCACAGAGCGTAGAAGGGAAGGACCAGAGCGGGAGGGTAGGGGTGGGGGTAGGGGGGTCGGAGGGAGGAGCAGGGCGCTGTGTAAGGTGTGCTGGCCGGTGACGTCATTGCCCGAGGGGGGGGGGGAGAGAGAGAGAGAGAGAGCGCGAGAGCGAGCGCGCGCCGGCCCTCCCCCTCCAGGCGCCGCAGGCGGACGTCCGTGGGGGCAGGAGTGGGGTTGCCTGAGGGTGTGAACTGGGAGGAGCGTGGGGTGTGCACGGGAGACCTGGAGACGGCGGCGGGAGAAGCCGGGGGCTGGACGGTTTGCGCCGCCCTGGCTCCGCCCCCGTCGCGCGGCCTCGGCGGGGACGGCACGCCTGCGCGGGGTGGGAGTGTGCTCCGGGGGTGGGTCCTGGGCGGCGGGGGGAGTGTGCTCCGGGGGTGGGTCCGCGGCGGCGGGGTGGGAGCCTGTGCTCCGGGGGTGGGTCCGCGGCGGCGGGGTGGGGAGTGTGCTCCGGGGGTGGGTCCGCGGCGGCGGGGTGGGGAGTGTGCTCCGGGGGTGGGTCCGCGGCGGCGGGGTGGGAGCGTGCTCCGGGGGTGGGTCCTCGGCGGCGGGGTGGGGAGTGTGCTCCGGGGGTGGGTCCTCGGCGGCGGGGGGGGTGGGGAGTGTGCTCCGGGGGTGGGTCCGCGCTCCGGGGGTGGGTCCGCGGCGGCGGGGTGGGAGTGTGCTCCGGGGGTGGGTCCTCGGCGGCGGGGGGGGGGGGGGAGCCGCCTGCGCATGTCAGACTGAGCGCACACGGCCGGGGGCCCGGAGAAGGGGAGCTGGTCGCCGCCGCCGGGTCCGGCCCGGCAGATCGGGCGAGCTTGGGAAGGGGCCGCCTCCCCCGCCCCCTCCCCTCCCTGAGGTCGCCGGCGAACCGCAGCTGCCGCCTCCCCCGCGCTCCCGGGCCTCCCGGAGAGCCAGGGCGGGCGGGGGGCGCGGACGAGGGGCGGGTTTTGCAGCGCGGACGGCCTGGCGGCTGCGGGCGCGGGGCACGCCCAGCGGGAGGAGCGGGGCCGGGCGGGCGAGGCTGGAGACCCCGGTCTCGGCGGACCCCGCGCCGAGCGGAGCTGCTCCGAAGGGAGGTGAGAGGAGGCTCGGCGCGGCCCCCTCGGACAGCCCGGCCGCCTAGACCGGCGCGGGGTCCCCTCCGCCGGCCGCGCTCCCTCCGGGGCGGACCCCAGTCCGGGCGCGGGCGCTGTCCGCGGTGCTGGGCGCGCTCCGGGCGCGGAGCCGGACCCCCAGCCGGACCCCCAGCCGGACCCCCAGCCGGAGAGGAGGCGCCGCGAGGGCCGTTCCCGCGGGGCCTCCGCGCGGCCGCCTGGACCTCGCCCAGCCCGAAAGTCGCCCTCTGGGGGCAGCTCGTCCCAAAGGGTTTCCTCGAAAGTGTCTGCGAGGGCGCAGAGGCCGACAGGGAGTCGCCGCCGCTGGGCCTGGAGCGACCCCCTGGGAAGATGCCTGCCCTCAGAGGCGCGCTCCCCCTGGCCGCCTTCGCGCTCGCCTTCTGGGGTGAGTACCGGCGCCCCGCCGCGCGGAACGGGGGGGCAGTAATCATGCCACAGACAGGGGCCCCGCGGCCTCCCTCCGGGATGTCTGCCAACGCGGCCCAGGAGGGCTGCACGGGAGCCTGATGGGAGAGTGGTGGAAAAACGCCTCCCAACGCCCTGTTGCTTTATTCCGAACCAGCCTTGGTTCCTCCACCCGCCTCCCATTCGCTATTATTCCGAGGCATGCTTCCCGGCTGCTAAAAGGGAACAGTCATGCACATTTCAGCTGCAGTTAATGGTTCCCAGTGAATTTCTGCACATTAAAAATAGCTGGGCGGCGCATGCATTTTGAGACAGAAAATACTTTAGTTGTTGACCCACCTTGCTAAATCTTATCAGGAATGGGAGGAAAACAGGCTCAGTCATTTGCACCTGAGAATTGCACCTTTTTCATTTTTCATAAACAGGGGAGCTAAGGTGGTGTGTGGGGAGGGGGTTTTGCCTTCAAAGGCTCGTACACTCTCGCTTTGGCTTGTCATTGTGACGGACGAGGGGACTTTCTCCCTCCAAATCAGGAGGCCCTGCCCTGCAGCGGTGAGGCTGAGCAGTGATGTCAGAGAGGGACTCGGGGTGGGGGCCTGCGTGCGTGCAGAGGGAGTTAGTGAGACTGAACATGCAGTTGAGAGCGTGCTTTACTGTGTATCAGTGAGCCTCGGTGGGTGGATGTGTGCACCAGTGTGTGTCTGAGCTCTTAGCCTGGCTATCTGAATGGCGTGGTGAGGACGGAGTGGGTGCACAGGTGTGTCTGTGTGAGGTAGTTGTACAGTGCTGGGTATCTCTGCCTTGGTTCTCTAATTAGATCCTGAGGGGAAAATAGATGTTTTCAGATGCCATATTGCTGTTCATGATCTTAGCTACCTTCTTCATGCTAAAAGTTAATAACCAGTATAATTAGAAGGGATTGTGCCCATCTGCCGTAGTGAAACTAGGCACCTGGAGCTCTAGCCAGTTTGGCTCCGTGGATAGAGGGTCGGCTTGTGGACTGAAGGGTCCTGGGTTCAATTCCGGTCCAGGGCACATGCCCAGGTTATGGGTTTGATCTCCAGTGGGGGACGTGCAGGAGGCAGCCAATCAATGATTCTTTCTTATCATTGATGTTTCTATCTCTTGCTCTCTCTCCCTTTCTCTCTGAAATCAATAAAAACATATTTTAAAAGATATGAACACAAAGAATCTTTCCATTCTTTTATATTCTGCATATTTTGGAAAAAGTTCCCTTATTTTTTAAATAATGAATATAACAACAACAACAACAACCCTACACTTGTCTGGGACTTTATAGTTTACAAAGCACCAATTCTTTAAAAAATTTGTTTTTATTGATTCCAGAGATGAAGGGAGAGAGAGAGAGAAGGATGAAGGGGGAGAGAGAGAGAGAGAGAGGGAGAGAGATAAAAACATCAGTGATGAGAGAGAATCATTGATTGGCCGCTTCCTTCGAGCCCCACACTGGAGATGGAGCCTGCACCCAGGCATGGGCCCTGACCTGGAATCGAACCGTGACCTCCTGGTTCATAGGTCGGTGCTCAACCACTGAGCCACGCCAGCAGGGCTACCATTACAGTTCAGTCCATTCCTTCTTTTGGCCCCACATCAACCCTAAGGGGTAGTGTCACTTCCAATGTGGAGACGAGGGAAGGAGTCCAGAGGGGAAGACTCGCAGAGACTCTGGCCTCCAGGTCGGAGCTCCCAGTGCTTGTCCTAGCGCTTCCGCCAACAAGGCTGCTGCGCAGGTGCCTCCGAGCCACCCCTTCTTCCTTCCCTCCCCATGCCATGGCATTGCCTTTAAAAAAATTATTGAATTTTAGAGAGAGAAAGGAAGGGGAGAGAGAGGGGGGGGGAGAGAGAGAAACATTGATGCATTTATGCATTCATTGGCTGATTCTTGTAAGTGCCCTGACTGGAGATCGAACCCACAATCTTGGCACATTGGGATGATGCTCCAACTAACTGAGCTACCTGGCCAGGATGCCATTGCCTTTTGCAGAGCTTTACTCATCCTCAGCTTCTGGTGCCCTCTGTACTCTTCCTCTGCAGTCTGCTCTCCAGATGTCCACTCTTGGGGAGCGTTTTCCTCTCTTCCCTTACTAGCCCTTCTTGCATCTTTTCCTTCCAAGGCTCCGCTAAGTGACTGGCCAATCTGACAGACCAAGTCATTACAGGGAACTAATACCCGCAAGTGACTCCGCTTATTACTCTTTGGGGGAAGTACTTCCATTCCAACCAAAGCATTTATCATCTTACTAGAGGCCTGATGCACGGAACCCTGCAAGAGTAGGCCTTCCTTCCCCCGGCTGCCGGCACTGGCTTCCCTCTGGCCCCTGGGACCCGGGCTTCCCTCCAGCCCCCAGCAGGCGCCCGGGACCCTGCCTTCCCTCACAGCCCCACCTTCATCCGAAAGGTTGTCTGGTCTAATTAGCATATTATGCTTTTGTTATTATGGATTGCAAAGGAAAACCGTCTAGAACAAGCTCTGGAAGAGCAATATAGTGATGCCCAAAGATTTGGGTGCATTAGAGGAGTTTGCACATTAGCACCCACCTCATAATGCATTGATACTATTCCTTAGAGAAATACGATCATCATTAATGTCAGGTTCTTCCTTCTCATACGCTATTGCCATGACGATTGAAAAGGAGGCGCAGGTGAGGTGGTTTATGCAGAGCATCCCAGGATCGCTGCATGCAGCCAGCGACACGGCTGTGCACGGCCGTCCCTGCGCTGTTCCACGTGAGCCTGTTCCTGGATATTGAGAGCGTTTCAGAGGCAGCGGTGCTCTGGCTGGGCAGACAGACGTCCCCTCTGAGGTCACCGTGCGAAGGGCAAGCAGATGGGACGCAGAGGGGACGCAGAGGCACTGTCCACGCCCTCAGGCCTGTCTCCCTGCCTTCAGCGGGACGTTGACTAGAGAAGGGGATCGGGGGGGGGGGGCTGCTCTCTGAAGTCACCCGGGTCACTGTCATCCCAGGGGCAGCGTAGGAAACAGAGGCTGCCACCCCATATTCACCAGCCCGACTGCACACATATCTGCCCTTCCTCCTCCAACTATAAACAAGAGCATGGGCGGTGCTCCTGTCTAAGCCATCTGACCTGCTTCTTCATTAGAGCACCTCGCCTTTCACCTGTTCCAGAAGAGTCATCCAGCAGGTCCTCCCCCGTCGCACTGCACAGCTCCCTGCCCCTCGCCCAGCAAACCGATGGCAGCTAGCCTGATCACTCTACCAGTGCTCACTGTTACCTTCGCTCCCACCGTGCCTCCCTCACCTCTTCAGTTTATTCTCAACATAGCGGTCACATCGCGCAGCTTCATAAGGTCAGCTCATGTCATTCCTCCACGCAGAAGCCCATGGCACTCTAAGCACAGGCCGAGGTTCCAATCACGGACTTGGAGACCAGCCACGACCTCGCCCTGGCTTCCCTCCCGCCCGTCTCCTGTCCTCACGTTCTCCCTGGGTTTGTTGTGCTCTTTGCTTTTGACAAACACTCCCACCCCCTCTCTTCCCTCTGGCGCTTTCACACAATTCTCGCCCTCCTCCCTCCTTCAGCGCCTCCTTCTCGGGGGCTGTCCCCAGTGAGCACACGCACTGTCTCCTCTGTCTCTCGTATTCTGCCTCATCGCACTCGTGGCAATTTAAGCTGCTTATTTTCTCTCTCCCCGCCCTAACGCCGGCGCCGTGAGGGCAGAGATGGCTTCTGGGAGTTCCCTGCTGCACTCTCAATGCCGGGCACCCAGCAAGCAGAAAAGCGAACCCTTAGACGAAGCACAGAAGGACATTAGCAAGTGACGTTTGTACAAAGCACACGTGTGTCCATTATTCCAGAGGATTGTCATGGAAAATATATCGGATATATATTAATTTCAGCACTTTTATTGATGCATAAATGGGTCTCGGAGAGGTTAATTAGTAAATCAAACACCAGCAGCTGCCAGACACCATCTTCATCCTCCTCTGCCATGGAGATGCCCAGTACGCTTTCTGTGCTGCTTCTGAAGTGTCCGAGCTGCACTAACTTACCCTCACCACATCTCGCTAAATATGAGTGCACACTCTCCACACTCCACATCTCCTCCTTCCTTTCTGTTCTCACCAGGCCTGTAATCAAGACGCCAAACCCATCGCAGACCGGGTCTCCTAAACGTGCACCCGCTGGTGTGGCCACGCAGAAGCAGGTCGCCCCCTGCAGGCCCGACAGGACCAGCCCAGCTCGCTTGCTTGAGTTTAAAACTAATTACATTTATTGCCCCTAAATATTTTAGACTTCACTCAGCGCCTCTAGGATTGAGGCTGCGTTTAAAATGAAAGGCGTTGCCTTCCAAGACAGTCAAATATAAAATTTCATTTTTTACTCAAAATTAATTGGCCAGCCTGACCTCCAGCTCTAAAAAAAGCTCCCCTCTGCTTCTGGACACGACTGTCTGCAGTGCAGGAGCAGACTGGTCCTTCAGAGGACTAGTCATCCATGTGCAGTGCTTTATATTTTTCTGGGTCTGATTTTATTATTAATTCATCAAAAGGTAGCATCAGCCCTGGCCGGTTTTGCTCAGTGGATAGAGCGTTTGCCAGCGGACAGAAAGGTCCCGGGTTTGATTCCGGTCCAGGGCACATGCCCAGGTTGGGGGCTGGATCCCCAGTACTGGGTGTGCAGGAGGCAGCCGATCAGTGATTCTCATCATTGATGTTTCTATCTCTCTCCCTCTCCCTTTCTCTTTGAAATCAGTCTATAAAGAGGAAAGCCTAAGCGACCGGCCGACCGGCTGATGGGTGGCTATGATGCACATTGACCAATAGGGGGCAGACGCTCAACACAGGAGCTGCTGACTTGGCAGCTGAGGTTCTCCGGGGAATCCAGCACTAGAGAGGAGGGAGCCCGATTCCGGGGTGCGTCATCCGAGAACCGCCCTCTTGCAATCTGGGACCCGTTGGGGCATGTCGGGGAGCCCCCAGGCCAGGCCGAGGGACCCAGAGGTGCACGAATCCGTGCACTGGGCCAGGCCTCTAGCCCGTTACTCCCCACTTTGGGTCTGGCTCCTGGCCTCTAGCCCATTGCAGAGGTTGTGGGTCTGGTCCTTACAGAAACTTTCGACTCGATTAGCTAAATCCGTGGATAGCAAACTTCGTCTCACGAGCCACATGCGGCTCTTTGGCCTCTTGAGTGTGGCTCTTCCACAAAATACCACAGCCTGGGCGAGTCTATTTTGAAGAAGTGGCGTTAGAAGAAGTTTAAGTTTAAAAAATTTGGCTCTCAAAGGAAATTTCAGTCGTTGTACTGTTGGTATTTGGCTCTGTGGACTGATGAGCTGGCCGACCACTGAGCTCAATGAAGAGACATGCAGGACCTCCTGGCCGTGGCCCTGACTTCTGGCTCCCTCTGCTGTCTCCACTGGAAACCACTCAGTGTTGGTTTCCAGTGGAGACAGCAGATTTCCCGCTACCACTCTGGGCTGGGAACCGCCAGCTTCCCTCCTCCTGGGCGGACAGGAGCCCCAGCGGGCAGCCGCCGGGAGGGAAGGAGCGAAGGAGCACTCAGTGGGAGGAAGGACGTTCCCGCGGGGGGGTGGGGGGGGAGGGCCGGGGCGGAGCCTGGCACGGAGCAGGTCCTGCCTTGGGCCGTCCAGGTTCCGGGCTCAGTAAATCCCGTTTGCTAAGTAATTGCACTTTGCAGCCAAATGCCCACGAGTCCGTCAGCTACTGCCAACTTAGGGTGGAATGGGATGAATGAAGCGAGACAGATACAGAGAGAAGGTGACACAGTGTTGGGAGAAGAGGGGAGGGAGCCAGGTTCTGGGGCGCCTCACCGAGAACCGCCCTCTTGCAACCCAGGACCCCTGGGGGGATCAGAGAGGAGTTTCGGCCCGTGTCCGCAGGCCAGGAGAGGGGACCCCCCCCCCTCCATGCACTAAACCTCTAGTATGGATATATATTTTTTAAAAGCGGCATCAGGATTCCTGACACACGAGTCCCCCTGTGTGACAACGTGCAGGCTCTCTTGCCAAACACTGTTCTGCGTTTGTGAGCAGCTGCCGCGCCAGAAAAATTATTTTTAAAACATTGAGCTGAACTCAATTCCTTGTAACTTTAGGGCAGAATCTGTTTTGCCTTTCACAGACCAGCCTTCAGACACTGGAGGACAGATAGGTGCTGTGTTTGCCTCCGTGTGTCCCTCACAGAATCCGCCCCCCCCCCCCCCCCCCGATCCCTCTGGGCTCCGCTCACGGAACATGCTCTTTTTGTGGACTCGGACCCCTGACCCGGTGACCGCGGCCCGGCTCCTTCTGCGGGGCCGAGGGGCTGTGCCCCGCTTCCCGCGCATTGACGTCGGTTACCGCCGCCCGCGTGTTCCCGTTGGCAGCCACCGCCCCCTTGGACGCGTTCTAATTTGCAGTCAGACACGCTTGCCTTTGCCACGGGCCACGCATGATCAGAGGGCGGGCTGTAAGAACCCCACAGTCTGGCCGCTCCTCGCTCTGCTTCTCCCGTAAAGCACTGCTGAGCCTCCTGGGTGTCGCCCACTCTCCCCTCCTCGCTGCTCCCGCCGCCACCGTGCATCCGCTTTACCTGCCCTCTTCCTAGAGCACAGACACGACCCTCTCAGGGCCGGAAACCTCTGACCCTCACAGCGTGCAGGACACCGGTCTTCACCAGGCGGGTCCTGTCTGTCTGTCTGTCTGTCTCACGGCTCCACCCCTGGCGCTCTCCCAGCCGCCGACGGACCCTCGCTGGGAGCAGAGCGGCCTGGCCTGTGCTCCCCGGCCTGGGTCGGGGTGTGGGAGGGTGTGCTCCCTGCGGCATGCGTCCTCAGGGGTTCTCCACCTCCCCACCTCAGCCTCGTGTGGGCCTGGCCTCGGCGATGTGGCTGAGTGAGGGTGCTGGGTGTGCGGGGGGGCCCCCCCTCCCCCCGCCTCCCCTGGACCAGAGCTCTGGGGGCCGGGCTCAGGCTGTGCTGCCTCCTCCACTGCCACATCCGGGGCTCGCTCAGGGCTTCTGGGTCTCCACGCCTCCTCCTTGCCCCTCCGTACCTGCTGGAGCATGCATGCTCCGGAGCCCAGGTGCAGTGTACATACACGCACGTGGTATTTTCAAACCTAGCTCACGATCCTTCCTTCTCTGTGTCTCTCCCTCCCTCCTGGCCTCCCCCCCCCTCCCCCGCCCCGCCTCCAGGCGCCTGCTCCCCGGTGTGCGTGGAGGTGCCCTCGGAGACGGAGGCCGTGCAGGGCGACGCCATGAAGCTGCGCTGCATCTCCTGCATGAAGAGGGAGGAGGTGGAGGCCACCACCGTGGTGGAGTGGTTCTACCGGCCCGAGGGCGGCAAAGACTTCCTGGTACGTGGCTGCTGACTCCGCCTCCCCCGTGGGCCCCTGTGCTGGGCGCGGGCCCCTGGGGGTGGGGAGGAGGATCTGACAGACCCTGACTCCTTCTCTCCCAAGCGCTGCCGGCTCCTCCGCAGAGACCGCCAGCCTCAGTTTACCCAGCCTCTGGGCAGGAGGGGCCCCGGGCCAGCCACAGGCCTTCCTGGTCACAGCAGAAGGAGTTGAAAGCCTACTGAGTGCTAGTCACCTGGCGGCACTTTGTAGGTGTTTGCATTTACCGTCTACACCCTCCAGCAGGTGGACTGAATTAGTGGGACAGCTGAATCCCGGGCCCCTCCTGCGGGCGGGCCATGTCCGCTCAGAGGGGAGCAGCTCAGAGTGTCGGGCCTGAGCCCGGGCTTTGCGATGCCTCCACACTAACAAAACTCCCTTTCGTGGTCTCTGCACCAAGCACCGTATGTAAGACGAGAGGCCTGGTGCATGGCACGTGTGCACTCGGCGGGGGTCCTTCAGCCCGGCCGATGCCCATCCCTCGGGGGGTGTCCCACTGACAGCTTAGGGGAGAGCAAGAGAGCCCCCTCCCGCAGATCTGTGAGTGCCGCTCAGGCCGCCCCCTGCGTCTCTCTCCCCGCAGATCTACGAGTACCGGAACGGCCACCAGGAGGTGGAGAGCCCCTTCCAGGGGCGCCTGCAGTGGGACGGCAGCAAGGACCTGCAGGACGTGTCCATCACGGTGCTCAACGTGACCCTCAACGACTCCGGCCTCTACACCTGCAACGTGTCCCGGGAGTTCGAGTTCGAGGCCCACCGCCCCTTCGTGAAGACCACGCGGCTGATCCCCCTGCGCGTCACCGAGGAGGGTGAGGCCGGCCCCGGGCTCCGGGCCCTCTCCCGCCGGGGGAGGAGGTGGGCTTGGCACACAGGTGCTGTGGAGGGCGACAGTGACAGACAGTGTCACCCCGCCTCCTGCGCCCGCACAGCCAGCTCACCTCCGCCTTTCCTCGGCAGAGGGTGTGGAGGTGGGAGTGGAGGGTGGAGGGTGGAGGGTGGAGGTGAGGGTGGAAGGTGGAGGTGAGAGTAGACAGTCATCTTCCTAGTCCCTGACTCATCTCTGGGAAAGGAGACGGCCTCTGAGAGGCACTCGCTGCCCACTGAGCCGCACCCCCTGTGCTGGACCTGCCTCAGTGGCTCGAGAAAGTTGCCCTCCAGACCAGTAGCGCTCAGCCCCGTGAGCCCAGCACCCCTGCAGGACCCGCAGCCCAGCTTTGGGGGGAGGGGTGCGCTGCGCTCTCTGAGGCTCACACCGGATGGAGGCTGCTGGGACAGGGCTCTGAGGCCGAGGCCCTGACAGCCTGGCGCCTTGTCTTCCGTCTCTGGCACCAGCCACCAGGCACCCCCCCCCCTCTCCCTGCAGAGCCCTCCCCGCTGGGAGGGGGGGAACGGGGAGAGCTCTGAGTTTTTATGTAAAACCTTCCGATTCCCACAGCCGGCTGCGGTAGGGCGGGAGCCCTTTAGCCAGTCTGACTTGACGTCTGTTGCAATCTGTCCGTCCTGGTCCGGATCAGTCTCTCCTGCTGTTTGCAGCCTGCAGTGGGCCCGCCCCGCCCATCCTGCCCGAGGAGGGCGGGGTGCCTTCTCCGCAGCCTCGCTCAGCCTCGCAGCCTCTCCCGCCGCCTCCCAGCACCCCCAGCCCGCGGGCCGCGGTCCCAGCAGAGGACGGCGGGGGCGGAAGGGGAGGTCAGAGGAGACCGGCCTCTCCGGACAGGCCGGCTCCCGGCGCCAAGCGCACACGGAACGCTGTCCTTTCGGGATAAAACGTGCGAACAAACTTGTGGAAGGACACACACCATCGTTCGGACCGGTGAACAATCAGGGGTCCGCGGACCACCGGCCGGCGGGCGGGACCGCTGGTCTAGACAATGTGAGCACAACGCACGGCAGTCAGTGCTGCAGTGCGGAGGGGCCTCGGCCACTGGATCTGGACGGGGGACCCCGCGCCCCCCCAGCCGGCGCCCCCCAGCCGGTGGTGCGCCCCCAGCCAGCGCCCCAGTGGGAATGAGGTTGGGGGGAGCTCTGGGAGGAGGTGCTCTGTCGTTACCCTCTGCGGCACACACGGGTCCTCCCTGGGCGGCCTGGCGCCCTCACCGCCACCCCTGGGACTGTTGCCTGGTGACCGCGGGACCCGGGCCTCTGCCTCCTCCTCCCGCCCTGGGCTCTGGCCTCCGGGGACCCTGGCAGCCCATGGGAAGCTGGGCCGGTGCCTGCCAGGCCCAGAGCAAGGCCTGGGCAGGAACAGGAGGAGACAAGTTTGCTGTCGGAGCCAGGGGCCTCCCGCGATGCCAGCCCCCCCCCCCCCAACCCCTGCCCAGGGGCGGCGGCGGCCTCCGGGACGGAGGGGAGGCTGGGAGGACGGGCTCGGCCGATTCGCACCCGGAGCAGGCGCAGGCAGCTGCCCGGACCCTGCTGGCAGCCGCTCCGTTTCCAGGGCATTCCCCCCCCCCACCTCCTGCCACTGCTTCTTTCTTCTCCTCGGCCACCCCGTGGCCCGCAGCCTCCTCCCCCTCGGCACACGCTCTCCCCGATTGCCCAGAGCCCCTCACCCTGCCCCGGGCACCCCACTTCTCCATCCTGGGCCCCAGAGACACTCCTCTTGCTCTGTTCACTCTGGACTTCCTCTGGCGCCACCTCTGGGTGCGGGGACAGGCCCGAGGCCTTCGAGGACGGAAACACGGGACGGAAACACGGGACAGAAACATGGAATGGAAATTGGGGACAGAAACATGGAATGGAAACATGGGACAGAAACACGGAACGGAAACATGGGACAGCTGAGTGCTGCTTCTGGGCAGCATGTAAAGGACATGCGTGCTTTAGGCCGTGCACTGCAAACAGGCACAGCGAGCCTCTGAGGAGACCCCGGCAGCTCCTGGCCTCGGCTGCACCCGGCAGGACGGGGTGACGGAGCCGGCCTGCACCCGGCAGGACGGGGTGACGGAGCCGGCAGGACAGGGTGGCGGAGCCGGCCTGCTCCTCGGAGCTCAGGCCTCGGTGGCTCTGCGATGAGCAGGCTGGAGGGTGACGGGGCCGCAGGAGCCGGGGGAGCCGGCGAGGAAACGCTGCGACCTCCTTCCCGCCAGCTAGGAATGTGTGTCAGGACATTTGCCTCTCATTGTTCTGGTCACGAAGCAAAGAAGACCAATGTTTACATTCATTCATTTGTTCAACAAACACTGCGGAGTGCTTTGAATGTTCTGGGATTGGAGAGCAGCTGCTGGTGGGGAAGTAACCAGGACGGGTTTGCAGTGAGCAGAGCGGAGACGAGGCACCGCGTCCCAGGGGGAGAGCGACGAGGACGGGCGGAGGGGCAGCCGAGCCCGCCGGGGGGGGGGGGGGGGGAAGCCTGGAGAAGCGGAGGCTCTCGGAGGGCTCCCACCGAGTGCGGGGGGCTGACCGGAGGGATGACAGGAGCCGCAGTGGGACGTGAGACACAGTCCAGGAGGCGGGAAGAGGAAGAAGGACTGTCCGCAGACCCCAAAGGCCCGCGTGTGTTGGAGAGGAGCTTCCGTGAGAGAAGCCGGGCTGGGCATGGCCTTGTGAGCACTATGAGTAGGAACGGCGCCATTCCGGGGCGGCATGGGGCGCGGGAAGGGCTTACACGGAGAAGCCGGGCTCCGGTCTGCGCCCAAGAAGCAGAGCGTGGAGGCCGTGTGGCTCCTACACGGAGCCTCCACCACTCACTCTGAGAGCCGGAGCCCACAGAGCACACGTGTCCCCGCGGCTCTCTCCCTAGAGCCCCCCCCCCCCCCTCCGAGGCCGGAGGCTGAGCTCAGACGTGTCGCCACACCGGCAGACAGTTAAATGTCACACATGTGCTGAAAGGCGTCGGTGAAGCCATCCAACATGTGGTCATGGCCATCACGTTGCAGATTAAGAAACTGAGTCTCAAATGCGGGAGGTGACTGTTCACACGGCAGCAAGTAGCGAAGCCAGGGCCTCACCACGTGTATGCCGCTCGGTCCCAGGACTCCCCCCTCTCCTCCTTCTGCCTCTTCCTTCCTCCCTCCCCCCACCCCTTCTACCTCCCCCTCCTCCCTCCTCCTCCCTCCCCCTCCTCCTCCTCCCTACCCCCTCCTCCTTCTGCCTCCCCCTCCTCCCTGCCCCCTCCCTCTCTTCCCTGCCCCCTCCCTCCCCCTCCTCCTTCTGCCTCCCCCTCCCTCCCCCCTCCTCCCTCCTCCCTCCCTCAGACATCTGGTGAAAGCCGGTCAGGAAGCAGACAGACCGGGCAGACCTCTGACATCTCGCTGAGTTCCTTGAGCCCCCCCCTACCCCCCCCAGGCTGCTAAGCCGTACCCACCAGGCCGCTGCAGGGTGGGTTTGCGCTCTGAGCCTTGCTCTCCTCTTGCAGCCGGAGAGGACTTCACCTCCGTCGTCTCAGAGATCATGATGTACATCCTCCTGGTGTTCCTCACCCTGTGGCTGCTCATCGAGATGATCTACTGCTACCGGAAGGTCTCCAAGGCCGAGGAGGCCGCCCAGGAGAACGCGTAAGCCGTAAGCCCCGCCCCAGAGCCCCGTGGCGCCGCGGCACCTGCAGGGCGGCTGCCCCCCCAGGGGAAACGCGGAGCCAGCGGCAGCCGCCTGCCCCTCTCGCGGCAGCCCCTGAGGTGTCAGCACCAGCGTGTCCACTTTACAGATGAGAACACTGAGGCCGGGAGAGTTTGCCCGAGGGAAAGCAAGGCTTGGGTTCCGGCCTGCTACCCCTTGGCCTGCACTCTCCGCCGCTGATGGGAAGCTCACCGCTGCCCCCAGGCCCAGGTTAGCATCCCACGCCCGCTTCTCAGGGGCTGGAGCAGGCGCACGGAGGTAAGCGGCTCGCGGGGCAACACGGACAGCGGAGGGGAGCCTGGGTTCGAGCCCGAGCCTCTCCCTTCCTGACGGCCAGGCTCCCCGGCCAGCCGTGTGCTCACCGGGGTGCTCAGCGGGCGCCTGGGCACGAGCAGCACGCGCTCCCCGCCGCGGAGCGGTTAGGACCCCACAGGCCGTTCTCCGGCCAGCCCTGCCCGGGGTCATGTCTGCCCAGCGCCCAGGAGTGAGCACCAGTGAGCAGTGCTGGGCGAAGGGCGGAGAGACCGTGCTGGCCTGTTATCTGGGGCTGGCAATGCCGAGGCCACTGAACAATGAGGCATCCTCTGCACGATAGCTGTGACCTTAGGTGGGGGGGGATGACCCCTGACCAGACGTGGGGCAGACAGGCCGGCGTGCGGGAGGCCGGCCCGCAGTCCGTGCTGGCACAGGCAGTGCCGGCCCCGGGCAGGAAGTCCCTGCTGGGCAGAAGGCCCCCAGGGGGCCCCGGGAGAGCCGGAGCCGCGGGGAGCCCGCGCTGCACACACGCAGCCCGAGACCATCAGGCCCTGCCCCAGGAGCCCGCCAAACACACCCTCCCGGCCTGACGCCAGGGGGAAGACATCAAAGATTCCTGAGAATCCGGAGCCACAAGCCTGCCTCACAGTGCACGGAGTTAAACTCACACTCCCCACACGATGCAGGACCGATACGCCGGGAGATCCCATAATGAACAACCCAAAGCACCCGCCAGCGAGGACCGAGCCTGAGACCTTTCCCAGGGAGCCCTGGCTGCGGCTTATCCGCTTTCCGCGTTCCCCGAGAGGGCCCAGCCGTGGAGGGAGGGCAGGCACGGGGAGGCCTGGGAGAATAGGGACATGGTGTGTTTAAAAGAGCGGAAGTGATAGAAGAAGGAACAGGCAGATTGAAGAGGAATTTTAAATATATTTTATTGATTTACTACAGAGAGGAAGAGAGAGGGATAGAGAGTCAGAAACATCGATGAGAGAGAAACATCAATCAGCTGCCTCCTGCACACCCCCCCTGGGGATGCACCTACAACCAATGTACATGCCCTTGACTGGAATCGAACCTGGGACCCTTCAGTCCATAGGCCGACACTCTATCCACTGAGCCAAACCAGTCTCGGCTGAAGAGGAATTTTAAAAGTTGGAAACGAAAACCAGGTCCGAGTTGCAAGGTGATGTGAGGATGTGGAGAAAGGGGCCCTGTGTGCAGCTGGGATTGTGGAGTATTGTGGCCACAATAGAGATGCTTCAGAAAAGTTAAAAATTAGACGGAGAGCAGTGCTTCGGGGAGATTTATTATTTTATTTTTATTTTTAAAATGTATTTTATTTATTTAAAAAATATATATATTTTTACAGAGAGAAAGGGAGAGAGACATAGAGCTAGAAACGTCAATGAAAGAGAAACATCGACCAGCTGCCTCTTGCACACCCCCTACCAGGGATGTGCCCGCAACCAATGTACATGCCCTTGACCGGAATCGAACCTGGGACCTTTCAGTCCGCAGGCCGATGCTCTATCCACTGAGCCAAACCGGTTCTGGCTATTTTATTGATTTTTTTAAGTGAGGAAGGGAGAAGGATAGAGAGCTAGAAACATTGATGAGAGAGAAACATTGACCAGCTGCCTCCTGCACACTCCCCACCGGGGATGTGCCCGTAACCAAGGTTCATGCCCTTGCCCGGAATCGAACCTGGGACCCTTCAGTTCGCAGGCCGACCCTCTATCCACTGAGCCACACCGGTTTTGGCGGGAAGGTTTATTTTTGAGTGCCGAGAGCCCAGCGGTGGCCCTGTGCGTTACGCTCCTGTCATACATGTGGGTGAGCACTTTGCTTCGTGTGCTGCTTCTCTAAGAGAAGTTGGAGCCCACTAATGTGTGGGTTCTGTAACTAAGAGCTTTCCTTTCCTGTGTAGGAAAAAGGTCCATTTCTGGGATGGCATGTGGTAATTTATTGGGGAAATAATTTTTTTCCCATTGCCCACTACTTCTTTTTTTTCATCAAAATAAAATAAGTTGTTTTTAAAAAATTAAAACTCAGAGGTGCCGGACAATCCAGCAATTCCACGTCTGGGTATTTTCAAACACAGAACAAACACTGGTTCTACGAGATCAATGCCCCCATGCTCGTTGCAGTATTACTAGCAATAGCCAAGCTATGGAGGTGACCTAAACACCCATCCGTAGATGCATGGACAAAGACAATGTGGTGTACATATGTACAATGAAATCCTGTTCGGCAATAAAACAGAATTAAATCTTGCCATTTGTGAGGACATGGGTGGACTGAGAGAGTATTATATTAAGTGAAATAAATCAGACAATGAAGAAACAGAACAGAAAAGATCTATAGATATAGAGATACATAGATATATAGATTGCCAAAGGGAAGGGGGGAGATAAAAAGCCTCTATAATGAAAGTGTAGTATGAAAATTGTCTCTACTGGGAGTTTGAGGGTGGGGGAGGGGAGTGGGGGGCAAGAGGGGGGCTGGCCAGGGGAAGGGAGGGAGGCCCAGGCCAGCAGCTGGTAGCATCTAGGGACCCTACCAGTGCACGGATTTTGTGCACTGGGCCTCTAGTGAATATATAAAAGCCCTGGCTGGTTGGCTCAGCATTACAGTATCAGCCTGCAGACTGAAAAGTTGCAGGTTCCCATCAAGGGCATGTACCTTGGTTGCAGGTTCCGTTCCCAGCCAAGGTAGGGGCTCATGTGGGAGGCAGCCAATCAATGTGTCTCTCTCCCCCTCCTCCCTCCCTTCTATTCTTTCTAAAAATAAATGGGGAAAAATCCTCAGGTGAAGATTAAAACAAACAAACAAACAAACAAACAAACAAATTTAAAATAAATAGTGACAACATCAAATGCTGGCAAAGATAGCAAAGGAGAGGAGAGGAGAGGAGAGAGAGGTTGAAGTGGGTAAGGGTAAATGACATCGCCAAGGTCACAGTGAACGGCAGGGTCCACCTCCTGGCCAGGCTCTTCTGGCTCCACCTGGCCCTCCCGGGGATTTAAAGCCACTGTTCCTGGGTAACATTAATTTATGTCGGCCGAAACCAGTTTGGCTCAGTGGTAGAGCATGGGTCTGCGGACTGGAAGGTCCCGGGTTCGATTCCGGTCAAGGGCATGTACATTGGTTGCGGGCACGTCCCTGGTAGGGGGTATGCAAGGGGCAGCTGGTTGATGTTTCTCTCTCATCGATGTTTCTAGCTCTCTTTCTCTCTCCCTTCCTCTCTGTAAAATATCAATAAAAAAATATTAATTTATGTCGGTGGCTCATTAGCATATGAAACCGTTAGACCTGACCTTTCCTGTCCTTCCTCTAAACCAAACCCAGCCCTGGAGCCTCTTCTAACCTCTTTCCCACTTCACCTGCTCTCACTTATCAAGCTACCTGGAATCCCCAACCTTTAAAAAAAAGAAGCACTCATTTTGTTTGAATCACCTCAGAAGTCTACTTTAAAAAAATTATTTACACAAAGTTCTCCGGAGATTGGAAGGCGCTGTCTCATTGCTCCCCCAGTGACTGCACAGCGATGCTCAGTAAGGGTTCGTGTTGGGAGGATGGAGGGGAAGGTGGAAGCCAGACGCTATGCAGCCTGGGAACCAGGAGCATGGTGAGTTTTGTTTGTGAGTCTTCTCAGTAAAGCCTTGGACCTCATGATGTGGCAAAAAGTACAGAAAGAAAAGGAGCAGGGGGAAGGAAAACACAGTCAATACAATTTAAGACCCCATGGATTGGCGCCTCATACTGGTAACCAGAAGACAAGTATAACGATGTTACACAGAATGGAGATATAAGATGAAATATCACAAAGAAACATGAAGAAAAAAATGAGAAGATCCATTAAAACAGAAAAAGGGGAGAAGAAACAATGAAACCAGTTGGTTGACAAAACTAAAAGACTTGAGAAAAGGCTTACATGGAGAATTCAGATACAGCGGGTAAGGAAGGCAGGACTCTTCAGATTGAGGAAGCACAATATATCCTGAGCAAGACAAATCCGTGTAAATCTACACCCACACAGCAAGCATCTCTGAACTGATCAATGGCAGCTACTAAGATAACCTACAGCAAACGTCACCTAGGGGTCCCAACTTTAGAAGAATTGTCTATACTAGTAATGTTAAAAGCATGTCAAGAATATGACCTCTTCCTGCTTCTCTTCAATATTATATTGGAGATCCTAGATAGTGGACGAAGCAAATACAAAGAAAAAAAGAGTAAGGCTTGGAAAGAAACAAACTAAATTATACCTTTTCATACCCACTATGATTACCTGCATAGAAAAATCTAAGGGAATCTAGAGGGAGCAAGTAGAACTAGTAGGAGCATTCAGAGGTTTGTTGCTATAAGTAAAAAATATAAAAATACAGAAATCACTATATTCCAGCCACTAAAATTTAGAAAAGCATGGAAATACTTTAAATTATAATAGCAACAAATACTCTCCGGTACCCAGAAATAAATCTGATAGAAACGTACAAGACCTTTAAGGACAAAATTACAAAGCTATGGAAAGACTTCAGAAAGACTTAACTGGAGAATAAAACCTTACTGTTACAAACATGGCAGTTCTCCCCAAAAGTAATGTGCACATTTAATTACACTCCAAACAAAATATTTATTGGATTGTTCAAGGAACTAAATAAGCTGATCTTAACAGTCACCTGGAAGGACCCAAACTAGCTAAACGGACGGGCAGATGTTTTAGGCTTTGCAGGCTACACGGAGTCTCTCCCAGGAGTTGTTTTTGTTTAGTTTCTTTGCTTACAGCCCTTCAAACAAGTAGCCACCTCTCTTAGCCCCTGGGCCACAGTCTGCTGATTTCCAAGGAAGAACAGTAGGCTGGGGGAGGCCGCTGGTAGGACGTCTGCTGCCAGAGTGAGGCTTGCTGAGAACGCTGTCAGAGCAAAGGGTCTGACACTGCCCTAGGCGCCCCGAGGACAAGCAGAGCCCAGGGAGAGCCCCGAAGGTTGCTCTGTACACAAACCGGCACGTGGCGGAGGCCATGCAGCCACCGAGGGAGGAGCGGGCTGTCCAGCCGGTGGATGGGGACAATTCCTTGTTCATACAGAGAAAACAAGAGAGATTCTCCATCTCTCACATTAACCAACAATAAACTGTGAGTGGACTTAAAGACAAGGTAAAATGCAAAGCTTGAAAATTCTATTAAGGGCATTAAAAAAAATATCTTTATGCCCTGGCTGGTTTGGCTCAGTGGATAGAGCGTCAGTCTGCAGACTGAAGGGTTCCAGGTTCAATTCCAGTCACGGGCACATGCCCAGGTTGTGGACTCGATCCTCAGTGGGGGGCATGCAGGAGGAAGCCAATCAATGATTCTCTCTCATCATTGATGTTTCTCTCTCTCCCTCTGCCTTCCTCTCTGAAATCAATAAAAATATATAAAAAATACCTTTATTACCTTGGAAGAGGATTTCTTTACACACAAAGGAAAATGATAATTGTGATTATATTATATACAGAGGAGGGCAAAAGTAGGTTAATGATAATAAAATATACAATAATAAATAATACAAGAATGAACTCTGATTTGCATACTCACAACTGTAAGCCTACTTTTGCCCATCCCTGTATGTCAACATTAATTTTTCATTATAAGAATCTAAAAGCAAATTTTAGAGACAAACAGGCTGGAAGAAACTAATTTCAAAATATGAAATCAATGAGAAAATGACAAATATCTCAGAAGAAAAACGAGCAAAAACAAATGAACAAATTACAAAGGTAAAAACCAAAAGCACCTATAATGATGAAAAGCCTAGAAGCCTGGTGCATGAAAATTCGTGCAATGGAGGGGGGTGTCCCTCAGCCCAGCCTGTGCCCCCTTGCAGTCCAGGAGCCCTTGGGGATGTCCAACTGATGGTTTAGGCCCGCTCCCCACGCCAGCGGGCTGATCTGGGGAGGGGATGGCGTTGGCCGGTGAACAGCTGGCTCCACCCCCGATTGCCCCTCCGCTGCTGCTGTCCTGGCTGCCTCTGGATCACTGTCCTCTCCCTCTGCCCACTGGCACCACCCGCTTGCCGGTCCTTCCCACTCCCCCACCCCCCCAACAGTCGTTCTGCTGTTCAGTTGATTTGCATATTAGGCTTTTATTATATAGGACCCTCCACTTTGCCAGTGATTAAGAAAGTGAAAATTAAAGCAACTCTAAGATAACGTCACACCCATCAGTTCAGCCAACATTTTAATCTAACAATACTAAGTCCTGAGAGCAGGGGGTAAATGAGAAGATTGCCGGGAGACCAGAGGGCAAACAAACAAACAAACAAACAAACACTGCTGCTGCTCCAGCCCGCTGGGAGGAGACGCAGCCGGAGGACCTGCAGAGCTCTGTGCAGGCACCCGTGCTCCTTCCCTTTTCTTGCTTTCTCACCTCTGGGTACAAACGTACTGACTCTCTTCCCCCGTTTGTCCTCCTACAGGTCCGACTACCTTGCCATCCCATCAGAGAACAAGGAGAACTCGGTGGTGCCAGTGGAGGAATAGAAGGGCCGTGGCTCGAGGTGATGTGTAGGAAGTGGGAGGGGACGGCGGATGAGGATGGCAGGCTGTACGGTGACTTTACACTTGGGCCCTTGGATTAGTTTGTGCCCTACCCAAGCCCCGCCCTCAGGATACTGCTCTCAGTTGATGCCCAGCTCACAAAGCTCTGTGTGATGTCACACCTTCAGAAGGAGATTGCTTTGGCTGGGTGCTGGGGCAACGTGAGCTCCTTCCCCAAAGTGACGAAGGCATAGTAATCCTCCCATGCCCTCCTCGTAAGGATTGTGCACTTGGTCAGAGTCTGTGCTTGGCTGGCGTGAGTTGTGCTGCCGTTGACAGGTGACCTGAACACTGAGGGACTGGTAGCCCCGGTTCAGTGATGTCACAGCATCAGGAGGGTGCCCCGGGGGCCACACCGCTCCCCTCCCCTGTGGCCTCCTAACTCCACCCGACCTCTACTCACCATCAGACTTTGCCAGAGCTGAGGAGCCAACATCTTGACACAGATTCAACCTCACCCCGGCCTAGCGTTCACGCAGCAGTATCCATGCCAACTGCATTCCTCCTCTGTGCGCCCAGCGACTTTGAACAAGTGCTGGAGGCAGCACCGCCCTCCGCCCGTGAGCGTGGAACTGGCTCACGAGTGAAGGCTGTCTTAGTGGAAGGAAGCGAGATGACCAGCTGAGGAAAGCAGACGAGTGTGACGAGGCGGAATTTTCCGTTTTCCAAGGTGTTGGCCCCCTTGCCCAGAGCATCAGAGCAAAGTGTGCTCTTCTGGGTTCTCCAGCGACAGGAAGCTCCTTAGCGAGGACGAGGAGGCCCCCTGGGGCTCCGAACTGCAGGGCTAGAACCCTTAGGTGTCCAAGGCCTGGCTTGGCCTCAGTCCTTCAAGAAGCCAAGGACAAGAGACTTGGGAGAGACTCAGCAATTCAAATGGCTTTTAAAAGTCACACAAAACGTTCAAGATCCTATTGGTATGTATGCCCTGACCTCATGCTGCCACGCCCCACACCCCTTTTTGCCCCCTCCCCCCGCCTCCACGCCCAGCGAGTACACGCCAGAGGCAGCTGGAGAGCATCGTTTTCCTGTGGTCATTGGAACTGAAACCCCGAAGTCCTTCCTCTCCAAACGGTCCTGGACCAGTATTCCTCGCCCTATGGAGGCAGCTGAGGCTCAGACAGGGCTCAGCCATTGGATCCAGAGGACACTGGGCGGAGTCAGCTTCGGCCCTGCCCCGGCCCAGCTTCCCTGGATGGGCACCTCGTCCTCGAGAAGACTGACACTGAGATTGGCCTCGACCGTGTCCCTCTCTCTCACAAGCACCCACCGGGGGCTGCTTGGCGGGGGTAACTGATCTGGCAGCTGGAAGTTGGCGGAGAAGCAGAGGGAAAGGCAGGAACAGATGCGCAGAATCTCCTCCTGGAAGGGGAGGGAGTGGGAGTCTGAGCCTCGGGCAGCAGAATGCCTCCTGGGATGATCCCAGAGAAGCAGCGAAGGGACAGGCGGGGTGGGGGGCTGGGCGGCTCCCAATGTCTCACCTGGGGATCTAAGAACGTCCAGGATTCCCCATAGATTTTGGGAGCGCTGATGAGCACTGGCTGCGTTTTAGTCAAAACCTCATGTTGCATTTTAGTGGAGGGCTTGGTCCCAGTGTGAAGCCCTCCGCACCCAGCGGGGAGCAGGAGGCGCTCTGTGAAACAGGATGAGCGTGGCGGGGGCGGGATGAGTGAGATGGCTCTGGGATCCGGAGGGACTTACGGGGGCGGAGATCAGACTCCATTGGCTTTGGGCCTCACCTGGCAAACTCATTTTTTTCATTTCTCCCACCCGGGGGAAGTGCTGGCCATAAGTCCTCGCTCACACCCTGAAGAAAACACGTTCAATCAATTCAAGGCGCTTCTCCCTGGCAGTTGCCCACAGTCTCTCTGGGACGTAGATTCTTCCCAGCGAGGAGAGCGGGCGGGGGACAGGCCGTGGCGGCCGCGGCGGGCGGGCAGCCGGCTGCTCACAGCCACACGGCCTTCCGCCTGGTCCCAGCAGCCCCGCCCCTGACGTCAGGCCACGGAGTGCGCGTGGCTGCCACTCTTTCCTTTAGAAAACAAACCCCGTGTTCCCGGGCGGTTTTTCGTGGAGCTGAACGCCACCTGTGGTGTTTGTTCCTAGGTCCCCTTTGTAAGTAATCCTCTTGGTTTTGTTTTCCAACCCCTCAACTTTCATCAGAGCACTTTCATTTCCATTATCCTATTCCCTCTCCACAACGAGCCCTGCGAGGCCAATGTTACTGACGCGCCTGTTGTAAGGGAGGAAACTGAGGCAGACGCCGAGGCGCCACCACCCTAGCTCACGCAGCTGGTGAGGGAGGGGGCCTGGAACCCGGTTCTCTCCACTGAGCTCAAAGCTGCCCCCCGCCCCATTGGTTAACTTCTGGCTCCTCCTGGCTGCTCCTGCTGTCCCCCCACCCGCAACCCCGACGGCTCCTCCTCCCCAACCCCCGGCAGAGGCTAGACGTGCGCGAAGGGCCCCTCGCTTGGCTTTTACCTTTCCAGTCAGTGTGCGAGCCACTGTTTCTCCCGAGTTCGCCTCCACCCCGGAGACCGGAGCTGACTACAACCCTGCGGGCACTGTGATCACCAGCCTCACCCGCCGCCGCCCCTCCCCACGTCCCCGCAGGGCCCGGCGGAGTGGCGTCGCTCTGTCCCTGTGCCGTGGGCTCCTGCCAAGGGCTCGGAGGCTGTCAAGGGCTATTACCCCCCAGGAGCCCGGCCGGCGGCCTTGGTGCTGGGCACCTCCCACGACCCGTCCTCAACAACTCACTCGGGGCCGGCTCCCATGTCCCCTCTCCGCTGCTGAGCAGCCATGGACTCGACTGCTCAACTCATTTGGCCTCCTAAGCACCTTGACCTTTACCGTTGGCTCTGTCCTGTGCATCGCAGCCCGGCTCCCGGGGGAAGGACTTCCCAGCGGTGCCCGTCCCCACACGGCCTTCACGTCCAGTCTGCTTAACAGCATCATTCTGTCTCCTCTTTCCTCCCCTAAGCACTCACACACCCGACTTCTGATTCTCTGACTTCCTGGATTCCTTATATGCAAACTAGAAATGTTAGTAGGAAATGAATTTTTCTTTAAAAATTTTTAAAAAATTGATTTCAGAGAGGAGGGACGAGGGAGACAGAAACATCAATGATGAAAATCATTGATCGGTTGCCTCCTGCATGCCCCACAGTGGGCATGTGCCCTGCAACCTGGGCATGTGCCCTGACTGGGAATCGAACCGTGACCTCCTGGTTGATAGGTCAAACGCTCAACCACTGAGCCATGCCGGCCGGGCAGAAAGGGATTTTTCAAAGCAGGAATATGCTGGAAATACGTTCAGAGCAGTGAATGGCTATGAGACATAGTTCCTCCCCCAACGCTACTAGACCAAAAGGGAAGATCCAACCATCTCGCGACCTGTGAGCCCACCTGAGTGACGCAGAGGGCAAGGCGAGGTCACTGCTACTTTGCAGAAACAGCAGCAAGAGCTAGACCCATTTCAGATTCTCTATCTCGTTCCCCCTTCCTCAAGTTCACACAGAAACTGAAAGAGAAAACCAAACAAGCCTCCTTTCCCACCTTTTGTAAAGGAAAGATCCCGAACGGAGTGAGTTCAGCTGGTCACCCCAGACCTATGGGAACAGCAGTCGGTGCGCTCATTGCTCCGATCATCCATCCATTCTACACGGTGGCGCCCACCGTGTCTGGCACCGATCTAGACCTCCATGGTCTTAGGTCCGAGAAAGTTCTCATCCAAGACTTCGCTAATCTCTCACACTCCACTGTGGCAGGAACACGTGCTCAGCTCCCCCTTACCTGAGTGCATAGTAGGGCCCCGTAGACAAGCACCTGAGCAATCTGCCTTGTCGTGAGACCCAGTCCCTACCACAGGCCAGCGAAGCCTGAGCCAGCAATACTCTCGTCCTCCCGACCACCGCTGGGCAGTGCGCACACAGGGGAGCTGCAGGACGGTGCTCGGTTCGTGAACCACCACCCCACATCGTTAGCAAGCCACGTCTTACAACGGACGGAACTCTGCACACTGCCACCTTCTCGTTGCCTCTTCTCGATTTCCCACAGCCACCTTTTCCTGAACTCCAGGAACGTTGTTCCTGACCACCACGCCTTCCTTCCACAGCTCGTGGCTGTTCTGTAGCGTGTCCCGGTGAACTCCTGTTCATGTCAATAAAGTGGCGGTGGACACTGCCGGCTGGTCTTACTCTGTGAGTGAGTGCGACAGATGTGCGTGTGACGCATCCCTGGGTTTGCATCCCCTCCCCCCAGCCCATGCCCATTCCTTACCTCACCACGTAGCCATGTGCCCACGGAACCGGAAGAGCAGCGGGCCAGAATTAGACGCACGGTGGTGTGGACCCAGCCTATCTGCTCCCTCCTTCCCACCCAGATGCAAAGGAATCCGAGCCACGCG
Organism: Vespertilio murinus; assembly: GCA_963924515.1. Taxonomy (NCBI): domain Eukaryota; kingdom Metazoa; phylum Chordata; class Mammalia; order Chiroptera; family Vespertilionidae; genus Vespertilio; species Vespertilio murinus. Next base: position 2,639,554 of record OZ004720.1, on the reverse strand, counting down.
TGCGTCAAATAGGTCTCCCACCAGGTGGCAAAGGGCTACGGGCAAGGAGGACCCCGTGAGGCAGCGAGGCCGCAGCGGCCCGCCGCCTCCCAGCGCCCATCTTCCCGGAAGCGCCAGGACATTCTCTGACAATCTCAAAAGCACGGAGTAACAGGGAAATGTCCTTGTGTGGCACCAGCCCCTACACACACACACACACACACACACACACACACACACACACACACAGTGTATTCTCTCTAAAACCCGAGGCTCAGGGTCACACAGCTGGCAAGCAGGGAGAACGCCATTTGCACTCAGGTCTGACTCCCAACCTTCCTGCCGATTCCACTTTGCCAGGCGCCTCCCGACGCGGGGAGGGCTCCCAGGCGCCCGGGGGAGGGCTGCCTGTGTCAGTGTGACATGTGTGTCAGTGTGACATGTGTGTCAGTGTGACATGTGTGTCAGTGTGACATGTGTGTGTGATATGCGTGTCTGTGTGACATGTGTGTGTGCCCACACCGGTGCCTGACCGCCGCTGGGAAGACCAAACCCACGTGGGACGCCGAGCCCGATGAAGCGGGCAATAACCACACACGGCCGTGCTCGGGATTTGCAGCTCGGTGTTTTAATCCATACAGACCTCCGTGGCTCCAGCTACTTTACAGTGAGGTTTGGCCGGAAGCCTCGTACGGTTCCAGGTACGAGCCGCGTTTTCAGACCTTGCGCACAGCGCCAGGCCAAGTGCAGTCACAGACCCCAGCAGGCGGCCAGACAGTCGCTGCGCCCCGGCCTCCCCGCCGGGCCCAGCGCGGCGCTGGCTCCCCCTCTGCCTCCCCCTCCCCCCCACACACGCTCCAGGGCCGCTCTGCCCTGCCTCCCTTGGAATCTAGGCGGAGTGGGGTCCTGGAAGCTGGGGGCGGGGTGGGGCGGGGGGAGCACCATGGGTTTGGGAAGATGACCGGTCCATGCAGAACAGCTGGCCCTGGAGGTGGGAGGGAAACGTGGGGCCTCACACCACTGTTGGCAAAAACAGTTGCTCCTGCTCACACCTTCAGCACGTGGCGCCACACCGGCCAGCCGCAGGCGCTGTCCTGCCTGGAGCAGTGGCCGCCGGCTGGCTTCTGCAGGGTCTCGTCATGCTGGGAGGCGAGGAGGGCCCAGGGCAGAGCCAGCCACGCTCCCCGTGCCGCCACGTGTCGGCCATCGTCTGGCATCAGCTCTTCTCGGCAGGCAAGGCGCTTCTCACCGGCAGCCATCGCTCCTTCCGCCCCCCAGGCCTGCTGAGGCCTCGGGTCACACAGAAAGCAGCGCCCACACCGAGCTGTCCCACAGAACACCAACCGGGAGCCAGCAGGCCCTCAGCCACGGCGGGCAGCAGTGAGGCATCAGGCTGGGCAGGGCGGAGGGGAGCGAGCTACCCCCGTGCAGCGCCTGCTCCTCCAGGAGAGCAGCGGGGAGATGGCGCATCTTCCGGAGGAAAACCAGAGTGGGGCGTGGGCCAGCCCGTGGCAGGTTGGCAATGAGGTCAGAGATGTCACGTGGTGGATGGCATGATGGTCTCACAGGCTAGAGGCAGGGGCGGGAGGAGCGCTGGGGAGAGAGTTCTGAGCTGGCGCGGGCAGGGAGGGCAGAGGGCGAGGAGAGCCAGAGGGGCTATTTCTGCAGGGAGGGGGGCGGGAGGAGGACGGGCCGTTTGCTAAGCAGCAGCCTGGCATGGCCCAGGAAGAATCCACAGACTTCCCCTCGTCTTCCTCTGAGGTTTCAGCCTGGGCTGCCAGCGAGTGCACCAGACCTGGTCTAAGCTTGGCCGGACCGGACTGGAGAGATCCGCTCTGGCAAAGCTCTGCTCCGGGCCCTCGCACCCCCTCCCATCCTTCCCCCTCCTCCCCCCCAGCTGGCTCCCAGTGCCCTGTGCCAGGACCTAGGGCAGCCCACACTCAATCTGCCTGCAGGGCTTGGGAGGAGCCAAGGGAAGTCTAGAACCAGGAGTGGCTTCTCCGCTGCGGCTCTGGAGGAGAGGAAGGTGTCGGACAAAGGAGGCTCCACCTCTTCCGTGACAGCACACGCAGCCTCTGGCTCTGCCTCTCCCTTCTCCCCGCCCCCCAGTCTCCCTGACCCTCTTCGCTCGCCAGGGAGGAGGCTCAGCCAGCCCGCATTTCCCAGGACCGGACTGCCTGCCGGTCACCTGCACCAGCTCTACCCAGGGGCACCTTCCAAGTCAAGAACGCGGCCTCGCCTCACCGGCCTCCCACGGCCCTGCAGAGGCCAAGCTGCAGATGAGGGCGCGGAAGCTCAGAGAGGCGGACGGAGCGGCTTGTCCGAGAGCCGAGCCAGGACCCAGGTGGCTTCCAGCTCTCAGCTCCGCGCTGCCATCTCGCGGCCCCGGAGGGCGACCTTCCCCAGGCGCAGGCGGGGCAAGGGCAAGCACTGCAGACAGGACGGGTGTCTCCCAGGCGATCGATCGGGGAGGGAGGTGCAGACTCTGCCAGCGTCACAAAACCCCCGACAATGAGCGCAGCCTCGATGGTCGCCGCGTGGACCGGAGCAGGACGGTGGAGCAGGGGGCCGGCGTGGCGGGAGGAGCTGGTTCCGCTGAGCCTGTCAGGCTCCCTGTGGGCTGCAGGAGCCTCTGCGTTTCTCGCCCAGATGCTGCCAGGTGGCGCCCTCTCTTCCCCGGGCAGAGCCGTTGGCTTCCTCATTAGATCAGAGCGCACCCACGAGATCGGTGACGTGTGCGCGCTTCCTGCTGGTCCCAATCCTCAGCAAGCCTCCCTCCGCCCCCGCCCCGCCCTGGGATGGCCGAACTGGGAGTGCACAGCGCTGGGAGCCAGGCCTTGCCTGCACTGGTCCAGTGACCCTGCCATGTCCCATGCAATGGCCCCAGGAACGCTCACGACAGCACGGTTCACAGACAGCCGAACGCGTGTGAACACACCAGAGATTTACCGGCTTCGCTTCTACGTGTCTGATGACCGGCCCGGCCACCCCCCCCCCCCCCAGGCAGGTCCCCGCAGTCGCTCGGCTCAGAGCCGGAGCCGCTGGCACAGGCCCCCGTTCAGTCCTGGGCCAGAGCAGCCTGTGGCCTCTGGCTGTGACCCTCACTGATGCCCGAGGGGGGTGGGTCCCACGCCGCCTTCTCCAGCTCCGCTGGGTGCGGGGGGAGGGGGGGTGACCTGGGCACGCACAGCTCCATCTTCTCATCCTGCCGTGCGTGACGGCAGGCTCTGGTCTCGGGCCGCAACGCCAACAGCCTCTGGTTGTCAGGCACCTCGAGGTGCTCAGGCCTCCTGGGCGGACGGGTCTTCCTTCCCCGGCTGCACGTGGGGCGCCCGCAGAGCCCCGGCGAGCCCTCCTTGCCTCCCTGGGCAGGCGGGCCTCGTCGGGCGGAGCAGCAGTTAGTGCCTGACGGGCCACAGGGGGCCCAGGGGGGCCCCGCAGTCAGACAGGTGCACGGTCCTGGCAGCCGACCGGAGAGGCCCGGAGCACGGACAGTCCTGGCCCGCGGCCTCCTCTCCACTCCGGGGGCCACAGCCCCTCTGGACAGTCACCAGGAAGGAGAGCCGGGCCCGTGGGGCGGCCGTGGGCAGAGCGAGACTCCACCGGGCATTCCATGCCCAGATGCACGCGCCTCTGCCGAACCCAGACCCCCCGGGCCGGCTGTTCCAGCGCAAGGCTGCTGGGCGCTGTCTCCCCGAGCGAGCGGCGGGTGTCCGGCAGCTGATGCCGCTGGCAGTGCTCCCGTCAGTCACAGGTCCTCCCGGGAGCCTGCCGCCGGCACTGCCCGCTCGTCCCTCACACCCCGGAGGCCCCACAGCACCAGCCTCTCCGGACAGAACACGGACAGCGCGAAGGGCAGGACCAGAGCCACGGGCCCGCCGTGCTGGAGCCACGAACACAGACTTCACAGGATCAGGCAGTCCGCCCGGCCGGGGCGGCGTGCGGGGAGAAAACGAGGGTTTTAGGCACTGAAGGGGCCTCGGCCAGGCCCAGCCTGGGAGAGGCAGGAGGACGGTGGCGGGTGGGGCGTTCCCAGCCCTTGTGGGGTGCACTCCCTGCAGCTGGAGGGGTGCGGGTGGAGGAGGAGCGTCCTTCCGAACACGCCGGAGCCCGCGGGCCGCCCAGCAGCCCTCTCCGACGCGACGCGGCCTGCAGTCTGGGAGCTGGGGTGGCGCCGCCATCCGATGCTTCCTCGTCCCGGGAGAACGCCTGCGGAGGCCGGGCAGGGAGGGGAGCCCCTTTCCTTGTGGAGACAAGTCGAGGGGGAGGGGATGAAGCACCGAAAGCCAGGCCCTGGGCTGCTCTGCACGGGCTTCCCTGTGGCTCACGCTTCCCTCCTGGGCCCCCGCCGGCGAGGGCACGGGGCTGGAGGACGGAGCGCCGGGGCGGAGGTGGCCCCTGCCCCGCGGCCCCGCCGGCCACGCTGGGGACGCGCCGGCTCCTCCCTGGTACGTAGGCGGTGTCTCTTTAAAATCTGTATATAATATATATTTATACTCTGTATGTATATATGTATATATGTATATATGTATAGGTCTATGTACACGTATTGCACACGCCTCCGGCAGCCCTGCTCCTGCCTGGTCAGTGGTAGCGGCTCCTCTTCTCTTCGCCCTCGGGGGAGTGGTCTCGGGACCGGATGCCGTTCTGGAGGTTGACCAGGGAGTCCTTCATCTGCAAGACAGCGGCCCCACCGGGTGTGCCCTCAGCGGTGCCTGCCGCGCCCGCCACACCCGGGAGCCACGGGGAGCTGGGCTCCGACGTCAGGGGCAGCCTCAGGCAGGCAGGGCGCAGCCGATGGGCTCGGGGATCGGCACGGGGACCCCCACCCACCCTCCGCCACCCGTGTCTTCCTGACCTGAGGTCTGCGTCCCTGAATTTTAAGAACTCGCTCAAAGCATTCAAGTGCCCTCAGGAGCCCCTCCCTGAGCCGCCACTTCTGTGGCCGCTGACTCCTCCCACTCGTCATCCCCGCTGGCCCTGACTGTGTCCCCACTGGCCCTGACTGTGTGTCCCCACTGGCCCTGACTGTGTGTCCCCGCTCGTCCTGACTGTGTCCCCACTGGCCCTGACTGTGTGTCTCCGCTCGTCCTGACTGTGTGTCCCCACTGTTCCTGACTGTGTGTCCCCACTGGTCCTGACTGTGCATCCCCACTGGTCCTGACTGTGTGTACCCACTGGTCCTGACTGTGTGTCCCCACTGGTCCTGACTGTGTGTCCCCGCTGGCCGTGACTGTGTCCCCACTGGTCCTGACTGTGTGTCCCCACTGGTCCTGACTGTGCGTCCCCACTGGTCCTGACTGTGTCCCCACTGGCCCTGACTGTGCGTCCCCGCTCGTCCTGACTGTGCGTCCCCACTGGTCCTGACTGTGTCCCCACTTGTCCTGACTGTGTCCCCACTGTCCTGACTGTGTCCCCACTGTCCTGTGTCCCCACTGGTCCTGACTGTGTCCCCACTGGTCCTGACTGTGTCCCCACTGACCCTGACTGTGTCCCCACTGGCCCTGACTGTGTCCCCACTGGTCCTGACTGTGCATCCCCGCTGGCCGTGACTGTGTGTCCCCAGTGGTCCTGACTGTGCAGCACCCCGCAGCGTGCATCCTGCCAGCGTCCCCCATCCAGCACTCTCCCTTCTCGCCCGTCCCAGTGGCTCCTATGGGCCCAGAGCACACTCAGCCCTCCTCTGGCTCACAGTCCTTCCCGGGCCTCACCCGCTCACTAGCCAGCGCTGCCACCTGGTTTCCTGGGTGCTGAGTGCCACGTCCCTGATCCTTATCCCGGCCACAGAGCAGGGGTGGTTCTGGGCTGTACCCACGCCGCTCACCTGACTTCACGGAACCCGCAGCCCCCTCAGGACACGGCCACGGACACAGACACGGACACACTAACGTTTCGGGCTGTGACACACTAAAGGTGGCCCCGGCGGCAGAGCCGGACAGCGGCCCTCACGCCGCCCTCGCTCACGCTCTCCTCTGCAAGCTGCTCCTGCCTCTCACGGCGCGTGGCTCTGGAGCGTGGGACCCGTGGCCTCTCTCGGACCCTGTCCTTCTCTGGGTCTCTGGTCCTCCGCCCCACAGAACCGAGGGCCGGCACTGCTCTGAGTTACTGTGACAGGTGATGAAACAAACACCTACCCTAACCGTCCGCTGTGCTATGACTGCTCCGCGCTCCAACTTACGGGGGCCCACCCTGAATCGGAACGGGGTCACGCCCCATATCTATAATAATAAAAGCATAATATGCCAACTGACCAAGTGGCAGACAGAACGGCCATCCGGCGGCCCACGCTATGACACGCACTGGTGCCAGCCAGCCAAGGCGGTGCGAGGCGATTGGTCGGGGCCCGCCATCGCCCCATGACCGCCCGCAGAGGGAGGTCCAGGCCTCCCGGCCACCTGCCTGCAGCAGGCGGGAGGGGCCCCCTCTGCGGGCGGGCGGTCGCGGGGCTCCCAGACAGGCCGCCCTGAGTGCACTGGGCCCCTAGCGGTCCCTAAGGTCCTCACCCAGCACCCGTCCCCCCCGCAGCCCCTCCAGGTGGAGGGAGTCCGGCTAGGCAGCCGTTCCCCGGCCGAGCAGCTCTAGCCACGAGCAGCGGGTCTCTGCAGCTCAGAAGGCCAGTGACCTCCGACCTCCGGCCCGGGCAGGCCGGGAGCGCCCAGCAGGCCTCCGCCGGCCTGACCCAGAGGACCGGCCTGCTCTCACCGTCGCCCCTGGTCCTGAGCGGGCCTTCAGCCCCTCAGCCCTTCCTGACACGGGGCTGGGGTGGGGCGGGGGGCGCTCCTGGACGCCCCTGCGCTGTCTACTCTCTTCTGGCTAGAAAAGGTCCCCCTACACATGGCTCCAGAGCGGACCGCGGCCCTCCGAACATACAAATGCAGCCCCAGGTGAGAAGGAACTCTGCAGCTGCACTGGAAGACGTGTGGAGAGAAGACAGACAGCCCTCTTCCCCGCCGGTCAGAGCCGCCTCGGCAGGCGCCCTGGGAGTGAGGGGAGCACCCCTCAAGGAGAGCTTGGAAGACACGCTCGCCAGGAAGGCACCCTGTGCAGGGGTTCTCAGAGGGCAACGGTGGCCAGGAGCCAGGTCTCCTCTCGCCTGCCCTCAGCTTTCCCGCGGAAAACCCATTGTCGGGGACACCGGCTTCGCCGGCTCACGCAGGGATGGCGGCGGAGATGTGACTTCCTCCGGACACAGGAAGGGGCTGTCTCCGGAGACGCGGGAGGGAGGGACGGGCGGGGTCTCACCTGGTCGAGGAGCATCACCGAGGACTTGATGATCTCCCTCCACCGCTGGAGCTCGGTGTCGTGGTACTTTTGCTGGGACTCTAAGAGCTGGGCCCACTCTGTCTGAGACTGGGGTAACCTGTGGGGTGCAAGAAGGGGTCCCCCAGCAGCTGGAGTTATGCTCAGCGGACTGTCCTGTGCTCCCAGACCCCTAAAGGACAGAGAGTCACATCAGAGCGCCCTGCCCTCCGCTCCTCGCCCCGGCCTGTACCCTGCCCGAATCAGAGCAGACGCTGCGGACGCCCGGGGCCAAGGGCAGGGCGGCTCCCAGGGGGCGGAGGGAGGAGCGGGGCCAGGCCGGGGCAGGCGGGGGCGGCACGGGGAGGGTTACCTTTCCTGGAGCCGCAGGCCCTGCCAGGCTGTGAGGGTCTGGGTGGTGTACTCCAGCGTCCAGAGCTTGTAGAAAAGCATCACGTTAAGGAGGACCAGCAGCACCAGGCTAGGGCAGAGACAGGAGCCATGAGCGGTAACCTGAGGGAGACATTCCCCGCCCCCCGAGAGCGGGGACCCCACCGGAGGCTGCGGTCCTGAAACCCCGCAGCGAGAGAGCGAGCAGTGGAGGGGTGCAGCAGGGTCGGAGGGGGGACGAGGGGGACGCGTTCTAATCTGGAAAGGAATGGGGTGAGGGCACTGGGAGCAGAGGGGGTCAGATGGGGAGGAGGGAGAGAGATGAGGGGGTGAAGGAAGCCGCCAGAGCCAGCACCTGAAGCGGATCCTAATGGGAGCAGGGAGGGGAGTGGGGAGCAGGCGGCTAAGGGACCCGTGTGGGAGGAGGGACTGCGCTTACGCGGAGCAGGGGGCCTGCGGGAGGAGCCTGGGAGGAGGGTGCAGGGAGCACCTGAACACAGCCTTGGGTTTCCAGGGCGGTGAGGGGGCTGAGACCCCGTCAGCAGCCACGTCAGCACCCGGAGGCGAAGGCGAGCCGCAGGAGGAACTTGGGGGACCCTGGCTCTGCCCTGGGGCCCCCTGCCCCCTGCACCTGCCACAGGCCCGAGGGGCCCCAGGGCCTTGTGGGGTCCCCGGAGGGGGCGTGCCGGGCTGAGGGAGAGGCGTGGCCGGAGGGTGAGCTCCGCCTGGGCCTCAGGGGCTGCCTGGAGGCCTCTGAGCCGCTCCCGGGACGAGGGGACGAAGACTCGGCTGCAGAAGCGGCTGCACCCCCTGGATCCCCCCTCACAGGTCAACGCTGACCAGGCCTGCCGCCGCTCAGAGAGCCAGCCTGCTCCTGGGACGAGGACGCCTGCGCCGCCGGCTGCCGCGTGGACCTGAGGGCGGCGGGAGCGCCTGTACCCGGGACCCCTACAGGCGTGGTCTGCTTTGGAGGAGGAGGCGCGGTGCCCGCAGGGAAGAGGTGGGCGGTGGGGAGACAAAGGAACAGACGGACAAGACCTCAACGAAAGAGAGCCCGTGCCGTGCCTCCGACCTCACGAACTACGAGTGTGTATGCGTGTGCATGTGTGTGTCCATTCGGACACGCGTGTGCGTGTCAGTTGCTGAACTCACTCGTGCTTCCCACTGGCACCTGCCAACCCCCGAGGCCACTCGGTGGAGTTCTGAGGCTCCCAGTCCCCACAGACCCGGGTCCTGCCGGCGGCCAGCGGCCGGTCTGCACCCCCTTCTGGGGAGCTGCACCCCGGCTGGGCAGCTGCCGGGTCTGTGCTCAGCGAGGCCACAGGCGCAGGTCTGGGCGCAGGCTCAGAAGTGCTCTCAGCACAGGAGGCGGACGGGCAGGCGTGCGGGCGCGGCTGGCCAGACGCAGGCCAGCAGTCTGTCCGCACGCACGCTGCCCGCAGACCCTGGGCCTGCCGGCGCCGCCCAGGGGGGAAGCCGGCGCTGCCCAGGAGGAGGGGAAGCCGGCGCTGCCCAGGGGGGAAGCCGGCGCTGCCCAGGAGGCCGATGGCTGTGCAGCGGCGAAGCCCGGGCCCCGACCAGCCACGCAGTCTGCACGGCGAGCGGCCGTGTCCATCACACAGCGCCCCGTGCAGACCGGGGTCGGTGTCGGAGCCTCAGTTTGCACAGCGGCGCGGTGGCTTTAGAGCGCTGACGCTGAGTCCATCTTACTGGCTTCCAGCTGCCTTAGTGTTCACTGTGGTGCACACATCTTGGCTCCGCTCTGAGGCCCCCTCCAGAAGAATTCCCCATCTACATTCTCGTCACACAGGGTGTTCTTATGGGGAAAGTGCAGGCTACGAATGTTAGAGTAACTTCTCTAACTCAGACTGGCCCGGCCGGTCCTCACCCCTCTCGCTCTCTGTGCGGTGATCCCAGCCACACCACAGGGGCTGCCCGGGCGTCCGGACGAATGGACAGACGGACGCCTTCCACTGGCTCCAGATTCGTTAGTGACACCCCATCCACAGACGGGGAGCCACAGTCCCTCCCTCCCTCCAGGTCACCGGCCACCAGCCCCCTGCCTGCCCCCGCGGCCGCCCCCCCCTAGCCTCTTGCCCCCAGGCCTCTCCTCTGGGTCAGGCATCCCAGTGCCACCGAGGGGCCAGCTTTTCCAAGCCCAATCCTGCCCGATACTGGGCTTCTTCCCGCGCTTCCTGAGGGCGGGACGGGTCCTAGTGCCTGCTGAGCGCCAGTGGAATGGGCGTCTGCCCCCCCCCCCCCCTCACCGCGCCTCACATCCTCTCAGCACTGCAGCAGGAAGGGAACAGCACAGGCAGCTGCCATGGAAGAGCTGCCCGCTCTCACCGCCCAAGGCCCGGCTGCTCCTGCCCCAGCCGGTTCGGAGGCCTGGCCTTGGCATCCAATAGCGTGCTCGCCCCTCCGGCTTCCCTGCCGTCCGCTGACGGCTCCCAGCCCAGCGCCCTCCGGTGCCAACTACGGAGCCACCGTTTCAGGGCGTACGGCAGTCACTACAGACTGCTCACAGGAAGTCAGCATGCCCCTTCCTGGGCTGCCATTGGTGTACAGGAAGTCAGCATGCCCCTTCCTGGCTGCCATTGGTGTACAGGAAGTCAGCATGCCTCTTCCTGGCTGCCATTGGTGTACAGGAAGTCAGCATGCCCCTTCCTGGGCTGCCATTGGTGTACAGGAAGTCAGCCTGCCCCTTCCTGGCAGCCATTGGTGGGCCCCCGGGCCCCGGGTCTAACTCCTGGCACAGAGCAGACCCGGGTGTCCCCCAGCAGTGAGGGGCTCCTAACGCTCAGGGACAGTCCGGCGAGTCTCGGCCGGGCTGTGGCAGCTGAGTTTCCTCTCTGCAGCACCTGCCGAGACTGAGTCCCAGAGCCCGCGGTGCCTCCTGGAGGCCTAGCTCAGAGTCCCCCACCGGAGAAGCAGCAAAGCCAGAGACGACAGAGAGACTGATCCGGAGAGAGGGGAGAGGACAAAGCCTCAGGACATAGGGGGGAGAGGGTGTAGGGGGGAGAGGGGATGGAGGAGGGGCGGCCGGGGCAGGGAGGCTGGGGAGGGGCGGCCGTGGGCAGGGGCGGGAGCCGGGAGCCTTACACACAGCTGATAACCAGCAGCAGCTTGGACACGCTCTGCAGGTGGAGAGCGCTGGGGGTGTCCTCGGGGATGTACCGTGTCTGCGTGGAACCTGCGGGAAGACAGAGGCCGTCACCATCACGCCCGCCGTCCCCGGCGCCGAGCGGAACCGGCCGCGCACAGAACCGGGCGTGGCAGACAGAGCCCATGTGCTGTCTGGAGCCGGCTGTCCTGTCCCCAGAGGGTCATGGCGGGCCAGGCAACCTGAGTATTCAAGTTGAGAGTAAAAAAGAAACTCCATCACGTGCACCGGGAGGACCTGCAGCGAGGACAGGGGACAGGGGACCCGCAGCGAGGACAGAGGACCTACAGCGAGGACAGGGGTCACACAGCGAGGACAGGGGTCACACAGAGAGGAGAGGGGACAGGGGACCCGCAGCGAGGACAGGGGACACACAGCGAGGACAGAGGACAGAGGACACACAGCGAGGACAGGGGACAGGGGACACACAGCGAGGACAGAGGACAGGGGACACACAGCGAGGACAGGGGACACACAGCGAGGACAGGGGACACACAGCGAGGACAGGGGACAGGGGACACACAGAGAGGACAGAGGACAGGGGACACACAGCGAGGACAGGGGACACACAGCGAGGACAGGGGACACACAGAGAGGACAGAGGACAGGGGACACACAGCGAGGACAGGGGACACACAGCGAGGACAGGGGACACACAGCGAGGACAGAGGACAGGGGACATACAGCGAGGACAGGGGACACACAGCGAGGACAGGGGACACACAGGGAGGACAGGGGACACACAGCGAGGACAGGGGACACACAGGGAGGACAGAGGACACACAGTGAGGACAGGGGACAGAGGACACACAGCGAGGACAGGGGACACACAGCGAGGACAGGGGACACACAGCGAGGACAGGGGACACACAGGGAGGACAGGGGACACAGGACACACAGGGAGGACAGGGGACACACAGCGAGGACAGGGGACACACAGCGAGGACAGGGGACACACAGCGAGGACAGGGGACAGAGGACACACAGGAAGGACAGAGAACACACAGGAAGGACAGGGGACACAGGACACACAGGGAGGACAAGGGACACACAGCGAGGACAGGGGACAGAGGACACACAGGAAGGACAGGGGACACACAGCGAGGACGGGACAGAGGACACACAGGAAGGACAGGGGACACACAGCGAGGACAGGGGACAGAGGACACACAGGAAGGACAGGGGACACACAGCGAGGACAGGGGACACACAGGGAGGACAGGTGACACACAGGGAGGACAGGGGACACACAGGAAGGACAGAGAACACACAGGGAGGACAGGGGACACAGGACACACAGGGAGGACAGGGGACCCACAGCGAGGATAGGGGACAGAGGACACACAGGAAGGACAGGGGACACACAGCGAGGACAGGGGACACACAGGGAGGACAGGGGACACACAGCGAGGACAGGGAACAGGGGACACACAGGGAGGACAGGGGACACACAGCGAGGACAGGGGACAGAGGACACACAGGAAGGACAGGGGACACACAGTGAGGACAGGGGACAGAGGACACACAGGAAGGACAGGGGACACACAGCGAGGACAGGGGACACACAGGGAGGACAGGGGACACACAGGAAGGACAGAGAACACACAGGGAGGACAGGGGACACAGGACACACAGGGAGGACAGGGGACCCACAGCGAGGACAGGGGACAGAGGACACACAGGAAGGACAGGGGACACACAGCGAGGACAGGGGACCCACAGCGAGGACAGGGGACAGAGGACACACAGGGAGGACAGGGGACACACAGCGAGGACAGGGGACACACAGGGAGGACAGGGGACACACAGCGAGGACAGGGGACAGGGGACACACAGGGAGGACAGGGGACACACAGCGAGGACAGGGGACACACAGGGAGGACAGGGGACACACAGGGAGGACAGAGGACACACAGGGAGGACAGGGGACACACAGGGAGGACAGAGGACACACAGTGAGGACAGGGGACAGAGGACACACAGCGAGGACAGGGGACACACAGCGAGGACAGGGGACACACAGGGAGGACAGGGGACACAGGACACACAGGGAGGACAGGGGACACACAGCGAGGACAGGGGACACACAGCGAGGACAGGGGACAGAGGACACACAGGAAGGACAGAGAACACACAGGAAGGACAGGGGACACAGGACACACAGGGAGGACAAGGGACACACAGCGAGGACAGGGGACAGAGGACACACAGGAAGGACAGGGGACACACAGCGAGGACAGGGGACAGAGGACACACAGGAAGGACAGGGGACACACAGCGAGGACAGGGGACACACAGGGAGGACAGGGGACACACAGCGAGGACAGGGGACAGGGGACACACAGGGAGGACAGAGGACACACAGTGAGGACAGGGGACAGAGGACACACAGGAAGGACAGGGGACACACAGCGAGGACAGGGGACAGAGGACACACAGGAAGGACAGGGGACACACAGCGAGGACAGGGGACACACAGCGAGGACAGGGGACACACAGGAAGGACAGAGAACACACAGGGAGGACAGGGGACACAGGACACACAGGGAGGACAGGGGACCCACAGCGAGGACAGGGGACAGAGGACACACAGGAAGGACAGGGGACACACAGCGAGGACAGGGGACAGAGGACACACAGGAAGGACAGGGGACACACAGCGAGGACAGGGGACACACAGGGAGGACAGGGGACACACAGCGAGGACAGGGGACAGGGGACACACAGGGAGGACAGGGGACACACAGCGAGGATAGGGGACACACAGGGAGGACAGGGGACAGAGGACACACAGGAAGAACAGAGAACACACAGGGAGGACAGGGACACAGGACACACAGGGAGGACAGGGGACACACAGCGAGGACAGGGGACACACAGCGAGGACAGGGGACACACAGGGAGGACAGAGGACACACAGGGAGGACAGGGGACACACAGGGAGGACAGAGGACACACAGTGAGGACAGGGGACAGAGGACACACAGCGAGGACAGGGGACACACAGCGAGGACAGGGGACACACAGGGAGGACAGGGGACACAGGACACACAGGGAGGACAGGGGACACACAGGAAGGACAGGGGACACACAGCGAGGACAGGGGACAGAGGACACACAGGAAGGACAGAGAACACACAGCGAGGACAGGGGACACAGGACACACAGGGAGGACAAGGGACACACAGCGAGGACAGGGGACAGAGGACACACAGGAAGGACAGGGGACACACAGCGAGGACAGGGGACAGAGGACACACAGGAAGGACAGGGGACACACAGCGAGGACAGGGGACACACAGCGAGGACAGGGGACACACAGCGAGGACAGGGGACAGAGGACACACAGGAAGGACAGAGAACACACAGCGAGGACAGGGGACACAGGACACACAGGGAGGACAAGGGACACACAGCGAGGACAGGGGACAGAGGACACACAGGAAGGACAGGGGACACACAGCGAGGACACGGGACAGAGGACACACAGGAAGGACAGGGGACACACAGCGAGGACAGGGGACACACAGTGAGGACAGGGGACACACAGCGAGGACAGAGGACACACAGTGAGGACTGGGGACACACAGCGAGGACAGGGGACACACAGCGAGGACAGAGGACACACAGTGAGGACTGGGGACACACAGCGAGGACAGGGGACACACAGCGAGGACAGGGGACAGGGGACACACAGCGAGGACAGAGGACACACAGTGAGGACAGGGGACAGGGGACACACAGCGAGGACAGAGGACACACAGTGAGGACAGGGGACACACAGCGAGGACAGGGGACACACAGCGAGGACAGGGGACAGGGGACATACAGCGAGGACAGAGGACACACAGTGAGGACAGGGGACACACAGCGAGGACAGAGGACACACAGTGAGGACTGGGGACACACAGCGAGGACAGGGGACACACAGCGAGGACAGGGGACACACAGCGAGGACAGGGGACAGGGGACACACAGCGAGGACAGAGGACACACAGTGAGGACTGGGGACACACAGCGAGGACAGGGGACAGGGGACCCACAGTGAGCACCAGGCAGTGTCCGTGCTGGGAAGACAGGCAGTGGGAGAGGAGAGGCATCAGGGGCGCTGCCACCCGGTGGGGGTCCTCGGGGCCCGGCAGCTGCGTGGGGGCGGCCTGGACCCTGGACCCTGGCCGGGAGGTGGTTTCTCTCTGGGCTGAGCTCCGGCTGCCCCGGCTTTTCCCAACCACGTGGGAACCGCACACACGTGTCTGTAGGTGCGTGTGGCGCTCAGGCAGGGGAGGCACCGCAGAAGGCAGCTCTGTCAGCAATGCACATGCGTGGGCCAGGGGGCCGGGAACTGCCAGGGCAACGGCGACAGGAGGGCACAGAGCCTTAGATCCAACGGCTCCATGCAAATGACACACACAGGCACACACATACAGGTACACACAGGTGCACGCACAGACACACACATTCAGGCACACACAGGCACATGCATAGGCATATGCAGGCACACACATACATAGGCACACGTGATCACATACAGGCACATGCAGAGACACACAGGCACACATGTGCTCACACATATATAGGCATACACACAAAGGCACACATACATATGCACACACGTGCACACACATATAGGCACACAGGTGCACACACAGGCACACACATATACAGGCACATGCAGGCACATACACATACATAGGCACACACATGCTCACACAGATGCATGCACACACACATATACAGGCATACATATAGGCACGCACACACACGTGCACACACATACATAGGCACACACATGCTCACACACATACATAGGCACACACATGCTCACACATATATACAGGCATACACACAGGCACAGACACACACATACTCACACACATGTACATGCACACATACATAGGCACACACATACATAGGCACACACATGCTCACACACAGGCCGCCGCACCCACCTGCCACGTGCTTGGCGCGGCGGCCCACGTCCTCGTCGGTGGGCGTGGTGACGGGGCTCAGCACCTCCTCCAGGTGCGGCCCCCGCAGGTGGGCGTGGGGGCGCTTCCTCCGCCGCACGGCCGGGGCCTTGCCCGCCTTCTCTTTGGGGGGCTGTCTGTGCATCTCGGCCAGGGAGGTGCTCTCCATCTTGGTCAGCTCGCTCTCTGCCAGGAGGAGCCGTCAGCGGGCCCTGACCGCTGCCCCATCCCCGCCCCCGCCCCCGCCTCAGCAGCCGCTGTGCGCCCAGCTTCCCATCCTGTCCCCTGGGCTGTGGACGGAGGGGCCGGCGGGACCCAGCCCAGACCCGCCCTCTCTGGCTCGCCCAGCGACGCCCGCACCCTCGGGGGCACAGCGAGGGCATTCCCCTCCCCCCCCAGGCCCGCACAGCGCTTCCTGTGCCAGCACCCTCCCTGCCGTCACAGCCCGGACCACGCGGGAGAGGCGGTGGTGGAAGTGCTCGTGCTCACACCGTAGCCACGCCGACGTGCACTTCCCGGGCCGGCTCAGGGCCCGGCCTCCCCCGGCCTCTCCCCCGGCCTCCCCCAGCCGGAGCCGGCGCTCACCCAGGTGCCGGAAGTAGTCCTCCAGGCCGCTCCAGAAGTTCTTCTCGATGAACGTCTTCACCAGCCCCCAGGGCTGCTTGCGGTAGCGGAGCTCCGTGGAGACCCTGCGACAGGCGGACCGGTCAGGCTGCCCGGAAGGTCCTCCAGCCCAGGTCCCAGCGGCGCCCGCACCATCACCCGGCCACCCTCCGAGGTCACACACCATCACCCAGCCACCCTCCGAGGTCACACACCATCACCCGGCCGCCCTCCGAGGTCACACACCATCACCCGGCCACCCTCCGAGGTCACACACCATCACCCGGCCACCCTCCGGGCCACACACCATCACCCGGCCACCCTCTGAGGTCACACTCCATCACCCGGCCACCCTCCGAGGTTATACACCATCACCCGGCCGCCCTCCGAGGTCACACACCATCACCCGGCCACCCTCCGAGGTCACACACCATCACCCGGCCACCCTCCGAGGTCACACACCATCACCCGGCCACCCTCCGAGGTCACTCACCATCACCCGGCCGCCCTCCGAGGTCACACTCCATCACCCCGGCTACCCTCTGAGGTCACACTCCATCACCCGGCCACCCTCCAGGTCACACACCATCACCTGGCCACCCTCCAGGTCACACACCATCACCTGGTCACCCTCCAGGTCACACACCATCACCCGGTCACCCTCCGAGGTCACACACCATCACCCGGCCACCCTCCGAGGTCACACACCATCACCCGGCCACCCTCCGAGGTCACACACCATCACCCGGCCACCCTCCAGGTCACACACCATCACCCGGCCACCCTCCGAGGTCAGGCACCATCACCCGGCCACCCTCCAGGTCAGGGGCGCCAGGGTGCAGCCTCGCCTTCACAGGAGCCACACTGAGTGTCAGGGGTTGGCAGACCGAGGCTCCAACCCGGGCCCAGAGGGCTCTCATGCCGCCACGGCCTCCAGGCACCCGAGGGTGCCCAGCAGCCCCCATCCCTGCCGCCTCCCTCCACGGGCTCTGCGTCCTCACTTCTCCCGGGAGCACCATCCCGGCTGCCTCCCTCCACGGGGCTCTGCGTCCTCAGTTCTCCTAGGGGAGCACCATCCTGGCCGCCCCCTCCATGGGGCTCTGTGTCCTCACTGCTCCCAGGGAACCATCCCGGCCGCCTCCCTCCACGGGCTCTGCATCCTCACTTCTCCCGGGAGCACCAGCCCGGCCGTGCCGCCCCCTCCGCCTCCTCCCGCCCCCAGGCAGCCTCTCGCAGGCCGGCCTGCACCTCCCAGCTCACCCTCATCTGCCACCTCTCCCTGCCAGCTGTGCCTGCTCCAGCTGGCTGCCTGCCCGCTGGCCCCTCAGGGAGCCGCAGTGAGGGGCTGCATGCAGCCCTGCTCACTGGGCTGGGGCCTCTGGAATGTTCTTTGGGGAACATGCTACCACGGCAAGAACCGCATAGAAAGAACAGCCATTCAGAAGCTTCTCTGAGGAGGCCGGAGTGGAGACCCAGACACTGTGGGGAGGGGGGCAATAGAGCGAAGGGAGGAGGGAGGCAAAGAGGAGGAGGGGGGAGAGGGAGGGGGAGGGAGGGGGAGGGAGGGGGAGGAAAAGGGAGGTGGAGAGGAAGGAGGAGGAAGGTGAAGGGGGAGGAGGAGGGAGGGGGAGGAGGAGGGAGATGGAGGGGGAGGGGAAGGAGGCTGAGGGAGAGAGAGGCGGAGGGGGAAGAGGAGGGGGAGGAGGAGGGAGGGGGAGAGGAGGAGGAAGAGGGGAGGGGGAGGAAGAGGGAGGCGGAGGTGGGAGGGAGGGAGGGGAGGGAGGCCACGGGGGGAGGGGGGAAGGGGGAAGAGGAGCGATGCCCAGAGCTGCACAGAGCAAAGGGACCATCTGGTCGGAGGCGGGAGGAGGCGCAGCTGTCAGGTGTGGTGGTCAGAGGATCCTGGTCTGGCACCTGAGCGCCTCACTGAGCAGCCATTGTATTCCAACGACACGAGTGAGGCCCCTCCGTGCAGCCCCGGTGTGTAACCTCATTATGGGGCGTCTGGCTGGCCCGTTAGTGCCCCCTCCACGAGGGAAACCGGATGTCGGAGGCTCTTTCTTCTGCGCGGGCATGTGTGCGAATTTAAGTCACGAACCCACAGATGCCAGCAACAAGGCTGGTTTAACAATAGTTGACGTGCGTGGTGCAGGGGACAGGGGCTCTGGAGGGGGGACAGAGGCTCTGGGGTGGGGACAGGGGCTCTGGAGGGGGGACAGAGGCTCTGGGGGGGACAGGGGCTCTGGAGGGGGGGACAGGGGCTCTGGAGGGAGGGACAGGGGCTCTGGAAGGGGGACAGGGGCTCTGGAGGGGGACAGGGGCTCTGGAGGGGGGACAGAGGCTCTGGGGTGGGGACAGGGGCTCTGGAGGGGGGACAGAGGCTCTGGGGGGGACAGGGCTCTGGAGGGGGGACAGGGGCTCTGGAAGGGGGACAGGGCTCTGGAGGGGTGACAGGGGCTCTGGAGGGGGACAGGGGCTCTGGAGGGGGGACAGGGGCTCTGGAGGGGGGACAGGGCTCTGGAGGGGGGACAGGGGCTATGGAGGGGACACAGGGGCTCTGGAGGGGGGACAGGGGCTGTGGAGGGGGGACAGGGGCTGTGGAGGGGGGACAGGGGCTCTGGAGGGGGGAGAGGGGCTCTGGAGGGGGACAGGGGATCTGGAGGGGGGACAGAGGCTCTGGAGGGGGGACAGGGGCTCTGGAGGGGGGACAGGGGCTCTGGAGGGGGGATACGGGCTCTGGAGGGGGCACAGGGGCTGTGGAGGGGGGACAGGGGCTCTGGAGGGGGGACAGGGGCTCTGGAGGGGGACAGGGGCTCTGGAGGGGGACAGGGGCTCTGGAGGGGGGACAGCGGCTCTGGAGGGGGACAGGGGCTCTGGAGGGGGGACAGGGGCTCTGGAGGGGGGACAGGGCTCTGGAGGGGGGACAGGGGCTCTGGAGGGGACACAGGGGCTCTGGAGGGGGGACAGGGGCTCTGGAGGGTGACAGGGGCTCTGGAGGGGGGACAGGGGCTCTGGAGGGGGGAGAGGGGCTCTGGAGGGGGGACAGGGGCTCTGGAGGGGGGACAGGGTCTCTGGAGGGGACACAGGGGCTCTGGAGGGGACACAGGGGCTCTGGAGGGGGGACAGGGGTTCTGGGGTGGGGACAGGGGCTCTGGAGGGGGGACAGAGGCTCTGGGGGGGGACAGGGGCTCTGGAGGGGGGGACAGGGGCTCTGGAGGGAGGGACAGGGGCTCTGGAAGGGGGACAGGGGCTCTGGAGGGGGAGAGGGGCTCTGGAGGGGGGACAGGGGCTCTGGAGGGGGGACAGGGGCTCTGGAGGGGGGAGAGGGGCTCTGGAGGGGGGACAGGGGCTCTGGAGGGGGACAGGGGCTCTGGAGGGTGACAGGGGCTCTGGAGGGGGGACAGGGGCTCTGGAGGGGGGCAGGGGCTCTGGAGGGGGACAGGGGATCTGGAGGGGGGACAGAGGCTCTGGAGGGGGGACAGGGGCTCTGGAGGGGGGACAGGGGCTCTGGAGGGGGGATACGGGCTCTGGAGGGGGCACAGGGGCTGTGGAGGGGGGACAGGGGCTCTGGAGGGGGGACAGGGGCTCTGGAGGGGGGACAGGGGCTCTGGAGGGGGACAGGGGCTCTGGAGGGGGGACAGCGGCTCTGGAGGGGGACAGGGGCTCTGGAGGGGGGACAGGGGCTCTGGAGGGGGGACAGGGCTCTGGAGGGGGGACAGGGGCTCTGGAGGGGACACAGGGGCTCTGGAGGGGGGACAGGGGCTCTGGAGGGTGACAGGGGCTCTGGAGGGGGGACAGGGGCTCTGGAGGGGGGAGAGGGGCTCTGGAGGGGGGACAGGGGCTCTGGAGGGGGGACAGGGGCTCTGGAGGGGACACAGGGGCTCTGGAGGGGACACAGGGGCTCTGGAGGGGGGACAGGGGTTCTGGGGTGGGGACAGGGGCTCTGGAGGGGGGACAGAGGCTCTGGGGGGGGACAGGGGCTCTGGAGGGGGGGACAGGGGCTCTGGAGGGAGGGACAGGGGCTCTGGAAGGGGGACAGGGGCTCTGGAGGGGGAGAGGGGCTCTGGAGGGGGGACAGGGGCTCTGGAGGGGGGACAGGGGCTCTGGAGGGGGGACAGGGGCTCTGGAGGGGGACAGGGGCTCTGGAGGGTGACAGGGGCTCTGGAGGGGGGACAGGGGCTCTGGAGGGGGGCAGGGGCTCTGGAGGGGGACAGGGGATCTGGAGGGGGGACAGAGGCTCTGGAGGGGGGACAGGGGCTCTGGAGGGGGGACAGGGGCTCTGGAGGGGGGATACGGGCTCTGGAGGGGGCACAGGGGCTGTGGAGGGGGGACAGGGGCTCTGGAGGGGGGACAGGGGCTCTGGAGGGGGGCAGGGGCTCTGGAGGGGGACAGGGGCTCTGGAGGGGGGACAGGGGCTCTGGAGGGGGACAGGGGATCTGGAGGGGGGACAGGGGCTCTGGAGGGGGGACAGGGGCTCTGGAGGGGGGACAGGGGATCTGGAGGGGGGACAGGGGATCTGGAGGGGGGACAGGGGCTCTGGAGGGGGACAGGGGATCTGGAGGGGGGACAGGGGATCTGGAGGGGGGACAGGGGATCTGGAGGGGGGACAGGGGCTCTGGAGGGGGGACAGGGGCTCTGGAGGGGGACAGGGGATCTGGAGGGGGGACAGGGGATCTGGAGGGGGGACAGGGGATCTGGAGGGGGGACAGGGGATCTGGAGGGGGGACAGGGGCTCTGGAGGGGGGAGAGGGGCTCTGGTGCGGGAAGGGCCGGACTTCCCGGGACGGCTTGCCAACATCGGGGTCCAAGCGCCTCCCCCCCTGGATGCACACCGGGGCCAGGCCGTGTGCCCCGGGCAGCGGCTCCCGCACTCGGTGGCGCAGGCTCTGCCCGCTGCGGCTGGCCTGGGCCCGGCTGGAGCAGAGGCCGGCCCGGGGCGCCCCTGGAAGGGGCCAGGCTGTGTTCCTAGACCTGGTCTCGGGCCCCGGGGTCTGGCTCCTGGCAAAGCCATTTCACTTACAACCCTTGTTTCTAGTCTGAACGGGGAAAGAGCCACCTCCTCGGCTGTCCTAAAGAAAGCCTTTAGAGCAACCACCGCCCCAGCAGCTCCGTGAGCACCGTGAGCTCCGTGAGCACCGTGAGCACCGTGAGCACTGACTGCGCTGGAGACACCACCGCACCGGAGCGAGCAGGCGTGGGGGTGAGCACGGCCCTCCAGACAGAGGGCTGGGAGGGACCAGGAAGGTGGGAACAGGACCCCAGCAGGTCCATCTCCTCCCTCTCCTCCCCTCCTCCTCCCCCTTCTCCACTCTCCCCCTCCTTCCTCTCTCCCCCCTCCTCTTCCCGCCTCGGGAGCCAATGAATCCCCCAGCGTAAGGGCCTCGTGAGCGTCCCTCCAGAAGCCTCCTCCGAGCCCAGCGCACCTGAGCCGGCTCTTGTTGCGGGCCACGCGGGTGAGCGTGTAGCGGTTGAGGGTGTAGAAGTAGTCGTGGTAGGGCACGTCGTGGGTCAGCACCTCGGCGTCCACCACGTAGCACTCGCTCTCCTGGCTGGCCTGGTACAGGGTCTGCGGGGAGGGGACAGCTGCCGAGGAGCAGCACGGCGAGGGAGCGGCCCTCGGCTCCCCGACCTCTCTGTCCCCCCCGACCCCACCCCTGAGTCCCCACGAGGACCCCCCCCCCCCGACCCCTGCATCCGCCCGAGGACCCGAGCCGCTGACGCGGTGTCCAGTGTCCAAGCGGTGACAGCAGAAGCGCCTGCACCCTGGCTGCCCCTCCCCCAGGGCCGGCCCGCCGCCCGCCGCCCGCCGCCCGCACCTGGGTCTCCCGGACGGTGGCCGTCTTGGGCGCCAGGGGGTTGGTGAGGTTGATGGTGTAAAGGATCAGGCGGCTCTGGTCCCCGTTCTCTTCCTTCTTCCAGGGATGGAAGACGATGTCTGGGGAGCGAGAGCCTGGGGTGAGGAGGGAAGGGGTGCCTCCCCAGTGGTTCTCCCTCCGGGGACTCCTCTTGACCCGCTGACCACTGGCCTCCGCGAGGAAGCACGGGAGCCGGGGCCGGGGGCCGGGGGCCGGGGGCCAGGGGCCGGGAGCCGGGCAGAAAGAGGCTCACTGTGGCATCGCCAAGGTTCTGCCCGGCCCGCACACGCCTCCGGACGGACGGGCGGGAGGTCCTGGGCCGCCCACGGGGAGGCTGGCAACACTGGCCGCCCGACGAGGGCCTGGCACCCTGGAAGGAGCTCTCCTCTGGCCACGTCTGCCGTGCCCCCCCCTTTCAGACGCGGGTGGCTGGCACCTCTGGGCCAGGCCGGGTGCAGGGAGGAGACAGGAGCTTGGCCCGGGATTCCTGGGCTCGAGGCCTGGCTGCATGGCCCTGGGCAAAGTCCTACCAGCCCGAGTCCGTGTCCGAGGGCACCGTGTGAGCATTGGAGGTGCCCTGGGTGGCCCTGACCTCTGCGAGCCCAGGCTGCAGCCCTGGGGCGGGGGGAGCAGAGCCCTGCGGGGGTTGGCCGGGAGGAGGGGCTTGGGAAGAGGGGAGATGGGGTGGGGGAGGAGGAGGGGATAGGGGTGAGGGGTGGGGGGTGGAGGCTGCCACCCGGCCCCCAGGGGGCACCTGAGAAGCGCCGCTGCTCCATGAATTCCCGCTGGAAGGGCGAGTCGGTGAACAGGAGGGCGTGCAGCTTGTCCACACTGAAGTTGAAGATCTCGTTCACGTACTGCCGGCCGCTCAGGTCCTCGAAGAAGGCCTGGACCTCCCCTGCAGAGCGAGGGCGGGCCGTGAGGGCGGGGCCGCGGCGAGGAGCCGTGGAGGGGCGCCGGCGCTCCGTCCTGGCACACACACACCGTCACTCCGATGCCAGTCCCTTCGCTCAGCCCTCAGGAGAGTCCGCAACGTGCCCTCGCTGTTACCCTTCCCGCTCCCTCACCAAGGCCATCTCTGACCAAACCTGACACATGGCTCCCGCCCGCTGGCAGGGCCCGGAGGACCAGCCATCGCGCCTGCACGCTGGCCAATGGCACGGCCACAGAAAGGCACGGCCACGGAATGGCATGGCCACGGAATGGCACGGCCACGGAATGGCACGGCCACGGAATGGCACGGCCACGGCAGAGGTGCCCAGAGAGCCGACCCCCCTGGAGCCATCGGTTCCTGTAGGTTTCCGAGGTGGCTCTGCAGGCCGTGATGGCTAGCTCCTCTCCTTCCATCAGCAGCAAGTCTCCACGATTTCAATCACATTCATTCATTCATTCCTCCCTTCATTCATTTTTAAGAGAGGAAGGGAGAGGGAGAGATGGAAACGTCAATGATGAGGGAGATCCTTGATCCGCTGCCTCCTGCACCCCCCACCCCTACTGGGGATGGAGCCTGCACCCCGGGCATGTGCGCCACCAGGGATCGAACTGTGACCTCCTGGCCCCTAGGCTGATGCTCAGCTCCGAGCCCCGCAGGCGGGCGGGAACTTCCAAACGCCTGGTGTTTCCGTCCGCTCCCGGAGACGTGCTGAGGCCCAGGCGAGCGGCTGGAGCCCCGTGCCTCCCCAAGGCCGGGCGCCCGCAGCCGTGCCTGCGCCCGCCGGGCTGACGTACGGCTCCAGCGCCCCGAGACCCCGAGGGCAGGAGGGGCTCAGGGCAGCCTGCAGGGTCCGGGCTCAGGGCGGTCCAGGAGAGAGCACCTACTGGTCAGTTTACACCAACGGCCCGTCACGGTGCAGAGGCCACCGGACAGGCATTCACTGGGCCCGCCCGGGACAGGTGCCAGGAACCAGGCACCAGTGAGAAGACCACGGTGGTGAGGAACCAGGCACCGGGGAGAAGGCCACGGGGGTGGTCCCGGCAGACACCACTGCCTGCGGTGAATGCACACTTTCTCTAGCTGCTCACGAGGTCAGCACTGGCCACTACTCCACCAGGCACACAAACTCCCAGCCATGCCCCTGCAGACTGCCTGGCTCCGCCCAGACCGCAAGCAGCAACCAGCAGGGGGCAGCCAGCAGGAGGCAGCCAGCAGGGGGCAGCCAGCAGGAGGCAGCCAGCAGGGGGCAGCCAGCAGGAGGAACCAGCAGGGGGCAGCCAGCAGGGGCAGCCAGCAGGGGGAGCCAGCAGGGGGCAGCCAGCAGGAGGCAGCCAGCAGGGGGCAGCCAGCAGGAGGCAGCCAGCAGGGGGGAGGGGGGGCAGCCAGCAGGAGGCAGCCAGCAGGAGGCAGCCAGCAGGAGGCAGCCAGCGGGGGAAGTGAGGGCTATTCTCTGAGGACCTTAGAGGCGGGCAGGGTCGGAGTCTCAGACCCGCCACGGAGCCCACAGCACGTTCCCTGACAAGCTCCTGCCTTCTGGTGCAGCGCGCTGACTACTGTGCTTCCCGTGGCCGCAGACCCTGCTGCTGGGAGGGAGGCACTGAGGGCCCGCCGGCGCCCACAGGGGGGGAAGTGAGCGACCGGACTGGGCAGCAGGACAAGGCACCGCGGGAACAACACAGTTCCTGCAGGCAAGTCCCCGAGGAGGGTCCGCGCTGATGACCACTGCGCCTTTAAACGGCTCTGCTGCCCCAGCCTTCGGCCAGGAGCGGCGACCCGGGCCTGCCCCTGGGGACCCCTGTTCGGCCCTCAGCACGGGGCAGGGAGCACGGGGCACGGGGCACGGAGCACGGAGCACGGAGCAGGGGGCACGGGGCAGGGGGCACGGGGCACGGGGCACGGGGCACGGGGCACGGAGCAGGGGGCACGGGGCACGGGGCACGGGGCACGGGGCACGGAGCACGGGGCACGGGGCACGGGGCACGGGGCACGGGGCACGGGGCACGGGGCACGGAGCAGGGGGCACGGGGCAGGGGGCACGGGGCAGGGAGCACGGGGCACGGGGCACGGAGCACGGGGCACGGGGCACGGGGCACGGGGCACGGGGCACGGAGCACGGGGCACGGGGCACGGGGCACGGGGCACGGGGCACGGAGCACGGGGCACGGGGCACCGAGCACGGGGCACGGGGCACGGGGCACGGAGCAGGGGGCACGGGGCAGGGGGCACGGGGCATGGAGCACGGGACACGGGGCACGGAGCAGGGGGCACGGAGCACGGGGCACTGAGCACAGGGCACGGAGCAGGGGGCACGGGGCACGGGGCACGGAGCAGGGGGCACGGGACACGGAGCACGGGGCACGGAGCAGGGGGCACGGGGCACGGAGCAGGGAGCACGGAACACGGAGCATGGGGCACGGGGCACGGGGCACGGAGCGGGAAGGCCCGCGCCCGCCCTGCCCACCTTCGTCGTGGGTGTCGGAGGAGTCGCTGAGCTCGGTGGGGAGGTCCTCGTTGTCGTTGAGGTCCAGCGAAGGGGAGCTCACGGGCGCCAGCATTCCCATCTTCTCTGCGAGGACGCTGTCCATGGCCAGCTCCTTCTCCAGCGGCCCCTCCCCGTCCAGCGCCTCCTCCTCCAGGGGCAGCCCATCGAACTGGGGGAGGAGAGAGAGAGTCACCGCCGGAAGCTGGCCCTGCCCCTTCGCAGCAGCAGCCGCAGCCGCCAGGCTGGCATCGGCCCCGGGTCTGCCCCGCCCGCGTGGAGCGAGGACATGGCAAGACTCTGCCCGCGCTGGCCACCACCCGACACAGCCAGCGGGAGGGGCAGCGTGGCTCCTTCTGCCACCGAGGGGGGCCCCCCAACCCAAGCACAGGCTGCAACAGGACAGCGGGGCCTGCTTCTGCCTGGGCCTGTTTGCCAAGAGGCTCAGAGCCTCCAAAGCATTTTAAACCCTTGCACAAGGAGTGAGGAGATTTTCCCACTGATTTTTTTTCTCTCAGAGAGAGTAGAAGGGAGAGGGGAGGGAGAGAGAAACTTCGATGTGAGAGAGACACATCGGCTGGTTGCCTCCCGCACACTCCCCAAAACAGGACGGGGATCAAACCTGCAACCCAGGGACATGCTCTGGACCGGGAAATCGAACCCACAACACTCTGGGGTGCAGCCAATACTCTAACCACTGGGAAACCTGACCAGGCTTCACAGCATTTTTTATTCATCTTCCCACCAGCCCTGGGCGGGAACAGATCAGCCCCAGAGGAAACTGGAGACTCGGCAGGAAAGGCATGAGGCTCTCGCACGCACACACGTGGCTCCTATCCTGGCTCTTTCACAGGACCCTCTATCCTATCTAAGAAAAGTAATGTGGACACAAGATGGCTGCCCCCATGTGGACACAAGGTGGCCACCACAAGATGGCCGGCAGGGGAGGGCAGCTGGGAGGGACCAGGTTTGCAAGGGAGAGCAGTTGGGGGAGATCAAGCCTGCAGGGGAGGGCAGTTAGGGGCAAACAGGCTGGCAGGGGAGCAGTTGGGCATCAATCAGGCTGGCAGGGCAGTGGTTAGGGGGTGATCAAGCTGACAAAGTGGCTAGGGGGCGATTAGGACAGCAGGCAGGCGAGCAGTTGGGAGCCAACAGTCCTGGATTGTGAGAGAGATGTCCCAGATTAGAGAGGGTGCAGGCTCGGCTGAGGGACACCCCCCCCCATCCTCCCCGTGCACGAATTTTGTGCACCGGGCCTCTAGTAGTCTTATATTCATGTACAACTTCGCTTTCAGATCAAGGCGGTGAAAACAAGCCCGCACAGCTCTCCTGGGAGGGGCTGGGTGGGGTGTCCACCGAGCGAAGCTCACACGGTGGACGTGGGTGGTTTTCCTCTGCCCAGAAGCCAGACAAACTCGTGGCCTGAGATGCCGAGAACCCGGCACCAATGCCGGCCACCCCGTCGGGCGGAGCGCCCGTCTCTCCGGCCTCCTCGAACAGCTGCTGGCAGTGTGGCCCCTGCCCCTGCCCCCTCCCCAGGCCGCCGCTGGGCCGGCGGGGCTGGGCCCGGGCGGAGGGGGGGCGGAGGGGGGCTGGACCCGGCCGGAGGGGGCAGCGCTCGCGTACCGAGACGGGGGCCTCGCTGCTCACGGTGGAGGTCAGCGTGCTGTTGGTGACGGACCGCTTGGGCGGCTGCGGGCTGGCGTCCGGCTTGGTCTCTATGCTGCTCTTGGACGAGCTGTCGTTGGCCTCGTTCTCCTCCACGGGGATCTCCTCGCAGTAGCTGGAAGACACCGTGGCCGTGCCGACCTCAGGGACACGCTACTCTGAGACCCAGACCCGCCCGCCCGCCCCCAGAACGGGCTCTCCTGCTCTCCGCTTTGCACCTGACCCTCCTCCAACGACCCCGCCCCACCAAGACCCCCAAACCTCCTTCCCCCCTTATACCCAACCACCACGCCAACCTTCTGGCTCCGAATCACCTTTTCCATGCCCCCTCCACAGGCTGACCCCTACTGAAGGAGGACCGACGTTTGTCTTGAACTATCCCTCCCCCTGTCCCCCTTCTCTTCCCCCCCCCCCGCCCCGTATCCCATCCCAACCCGACTGGCCATCTGCATCAAACCCTGGCTCTGCGTACACGCTCTTCCCCACACAGCGGCGGGGCGGAGCTCAGGGTGAGTGCCTTGGGCACACGGACCGCACCTGGCCCACTTCCTGGCCCTGGGC
Source organism: Vespertilio murinus (assembly GCA_963924515.1). Taxonomy (NCBI): domain Eukaryota; kingdom Metazoa; phylum Chordata; class Mammalia; order Chiroptera; family Vespertilionidae; genus Vespertilio; species Vespertilio murinus. The sequence continues at coordinate 2,611,716 of OZ004720.1, read as the reverse complement.
TCCTGTGGGGACCCCCTGAGCTAAAGGTGGGCGCCCTGCAGGGTCACCACGGACGTGCCACATGCCTCGAAGAAGGGAGAAACCGTGTCGTAGGCACGACACGGGACCCACACTTCACCCGTCCCTCCTCGGGGCGCGTCGGAGTGAGTGCCCAGGTGCACTCAGAGACAGCCAAGGGGCGCCCCGAAGTCCAGGGTCAGCACGCCCAGGCCCCAGGCCCCGCCCCGAGCCCGGCCTCGGCCTCACACCCAGCCTGGCCGTCCATTCCGGCGCCTCCGCCCACCTCACCCCTCAAGCACGTGAGCCCTCCGCAGCCCCGCCTCCCTCCACCGCGGGGGACAGCGACACCCCTGCTCCTCACAAGCCCCTCCCCTCGGCTCCCAGGACACGAAGCTCCGAGCCCCTCCCGCCTCACTGAGCCTCCCCCACCTTGTCTGCAGCGGCTCCTTCCTCGGCGGGCGAGTCTCCCCGGCCCGGGCCTCGAACTCCTCCCGCACCCACACGGCCGCGGGGCTCCCGCTGAGCCCAGGGTGCCCTCGCCCGACGCCCGGGGATCCGCCTCTCACAGACGCCGCGTGCCGCCCCTGGGAAACGGTCAGCTCACACTCGGTGGCCTGACACCGAGCCCCGCTCCCCCCGAGGTGTACGGCCCACCCCCTGCCCCCGCTCCCCCCGAGGTGTGCGGCCCACCCTGTGCCCCCGCTCCCCCCCTCCCCCGAGGTGTGCGGCCCCCCCCTGCCCCCGCCAGGAGCAGCCTCTCGTCCGGCGGTAAGTCCGCGGGAAACGCCAAGGCCCCTGCGGCTCCCTCTCGGCCCTTCGGCTCGTCCTTCAGCAGCCTCTGCTTCTACCCTCAGCACACACCGAGCACCCTCTCCTCCCACTGCACCTCCTGGTCCGAACCCCATCACCCCGTCTGCGATCCCAGGCCCACAGCCTCTGAGCCGCTGCTGGCCGCCTTGGCTCCATGCTCACCCTGGGAGCGAGGGTCCTGCTGGGAGGCGAAGCCGGGTGTACCCACCAGCCACTGCGGCCTCCCCCGCTGACCACGGCCGGCAGCGCGCTGGCCCAGAGGCCCGAGAGCCTGCCTGCTGACCCTGCCCGGCCTCTCCCCTCGCCATGCCCACCTGCCCGGCCTCTCCCCTCGCCATGTCCACCGCCCAGAGCTGCTCCTCTCCTCGGCCCGGGAGGGAGGCGGTCGGTTCACCCCTCACTCCCTCCGGCCCCCCCCCCCCCCCCGGCCCTCCCCGCCCTCCCCGCGACCTCGCCCTCGCGGAGAGGCCCTGGCCGCCGCCGCTCACCCCATCGTGTTGAAGTCGTCGTCCGGGGGCACGTAGTCCTCGTCGTCGCTGGTCAGGCCCAGCTCGCTGCCGTAGCACTGGTGCACGAAGTGCCAGAGCTCCTTGGGGCACAGCGGCTGTGGGGACACGGAGCTGCCCTGCCTTCCTGGCCCTCCGCACAGCACTGCTCCCCCGGCCCCGCCTCCCACCGGCCCTGTGCTTTCCCCACGGCCCTGCGTGGCCGGCGCGCTCCCGCTCGGGGCAGACGTGTACGAGTCAGTGTAACACTCCTGCGCCTCCCCACACCGGCACGAACAAATCCCGGCGCGCTCCCACAGGCTGGAGGCGCCGAGGGCCCTGGCCAGCAGCGGGCGGCGACCCCGGACTCAGGCGCTCCCCCGTGAGAACGTCTGGAGGATTCCCGGGCCACGAGGAGACCGGCCTCAGGAGCTGCCAGCGGCCCATAAGGAGCACCCTCCATGGGACCCACGCGGAGGGGGAGGACATGCCGGTCGGACCCACGCGGAGGGGGAGGGGGAAGGACAGCTGGACGGACCCACTTGGAGAGGGAGGACATGCCGGTCGGACCCACACAGAGGGGGGAGGACAGCTGGTCGGACCCACACGGACGGGGAGGACAGCTGGTTGGACCCACACGGAGGGGAGGACAGCTGGTCAGACCCACACGGAGGGGAGGACATGCCGGTCGGACCCACACAGAGGGGAGGACATGCCGGTCGGACCCACACAGAGGGGAGGACAGCTGGTCGGACCCACGCGGAGGGGAGGACAGCTGGTCGGACCCACGTGGATGGGAGGACATGCTGGTCGGCTGGCTCCTCCCCGGCTCGGGAGGGTGGGGCTGGGCAGGGCTCACCTTCTCGAGGAGCGCGTTCTGCCACAGCCGGAACATCATCATGTACGTCCTGTCCCGGGCCCCGAACGAAGTGAAAAAGTGCTGATGGGAGACAAGGCAGACGTGTCCGTTCAGACTGAGCATGACGGGGACGCACAGGCTCCTCCTCCTTGTCCCGGAGCCGCCATCAGCCCAACCACGGCTCGCAGGCCCGCACGTGGTCCCGGCAAGATGCTCCGGACTCGGAACACCGGCCCCACCACCACTGAGGCCTTCCGGCCCCCGCTCCCTTCAGCTCCCCGTCCTGTGCGAAGCTCTCATCCCCGTGGAGAACGCGCCTCCCTCACCGGCTGGAGCTGGTGAGGGGGAGCTGTGAACTGGCCTGCAGGGGAGAAGACAGCCCCCACCCCCTCTCACCCGGGGAACGAACAGGGCCCTGAGGGTTAGCGTGTGCCCGGCACCATCCCACAGGCGTGGGGAACCACAGCAAAGAAAACAGAGGAGACCCCTTCTCTCGTGGAGCTCACGCACCAGCAGGACCCTCTATAGCCTGCAGGAAGCCAGACAGAACCAGGTGTGTCTGAACACGTTCTAGGTGCCTCACAGATGTTGCTTTGCTTATAGCATACAAAAGCCTTGGGAAATAAACATAAGTGCTAGTCCATATATATATAAAAGGCTAAGGAACCATTCGACCGCTAGCTATGATGCACAATGGCCACCAGGTGGCAGATCTCCAATGGGTAGCTATGATGCGCACTGACCAGCAGGGCCAGACGCTCCACACAGGAGCTGCGGGCTGCGGTGACGTGGCAGTGGTGGTTCTCAGGTGACGCACCGGAACCAGTGAGGAGGGAGCTCCGTTCTGGGGTACGTAACCCAAGAACTGCCCTCTCACAATCGGGGACCCCTTGGGGGATGTCGGAGAGCCAGTCTCAGCCTGACCCCCACAGGCCAGGCCGAGGGACCCCCATCTGCCCGAGGGACCTGCTCACTCCGCAGACTGCCTTCGAGCTGTGCACCTCCCCAGGTGCGGCCGGGCAGGGACGGGGGGAGGTTGGCTCCAGGGCGTGTCCGGCCCTCCTCACCCAGCCCTGCCCCGCCGGCCACCTTCTAATTAATGTCTTTTCACCGGGCGCGAATCTGTGCACCGGGGGACGGCACCTAACCGCTGTGAAGCCGGGTGACCGCTACCATCACAAGACTGACTTGGGCCAGGAACATACCTAACTCACACCAACAACTCCGGACCCTGGCGTTCCTGCCACCCAGCTGCCAGAGTCCCAGGGCACAGTCAGCCTCGTGATGGGCAGGACCCGAGCCCACCCCCGCCCCGAGGGCAGGAGTCACGGTCCCAGTACCTCTCTGCCCTAAGCTTTCCCTTCCTCATTTCCCCAAACCACAGCGACAGCTCACCCCTGCAGACTCCTCGCCCTCTCCGTGAGCTCTGCTGCTGCACAGCGACAGCTTACGTTTGCAATATGCTTTCCAGTTCAGTGTTTTCAAATGGGTGGTCCCCTTTCAAGACTCTCTCTCTAAAATGGTCCCGCCGGCCCCATTTACGCCTGAGAAAACCGAGCCTAGAGGGTTACATCATCCGTCTGCCTACGGTCGCAGCTCTCAGAGCCAGGCTTCCCGGCTCCCAGGCCAGTGTTCTGGCCCCCCTTCCTCAGCCCCCCAAACGCCCGCCCCCCATGGAGGCAGTTCTGCAACCTGCATCACTCTCCCGTCTCACGCCCCAACCCTGCAGCCCCCCCACAATGCAACGGGAGGGCAGACGTACAGAAGCTGGAGCGCTGGGCTTAGGGGAGGGGGGGTCAAGTCCAGTGTGAGGCCCCACTCACCTTTTCTGAGTCAGTGCAAACTTGGATGGCGTTGGGGATGAGGCGAGCTGTCTTTTCCTTAGTCATGGAGCAGATGTCTTTCAAACGGACAGTCAGCTGGCATTCCCACAGGGACAGACAATGGATGACAAGCAGAGAGGCATTAGACAGCCAGAGGGTGTTCACCCGGCACCAGTGCAGACAGAAGACACGATCCATCTACCGCTACTGACCCTCCCTCTACCACTCCTGACCCCCCGACCTGCTCCTGACCCACCGTCCACCGCTCCTGACCCTCCGACCTGCTCCTGACCCTCCATCTACCACTCCTGACCCCCCGACCTGCTCCTGACCCTCCATCTACTGCTCCTGACCCTCCCTCTACCACTCCTGACCCCCCGACCTGCTCCTGACCCACCGTCCACCACTCCTGACCCTCCGACCTGCTCCTGACCCTCCCTCTACCACTCCTGACCCCCCGACCTGCTCCTGACCCTCCATCTACTGCTCCTGACCCTCCCTCTACCACTCCTGACCCCCCGACCTGCTCCTGACCCTCCATCTACCGCTACTGACCCTCCCTCTACCACTCCTGACCCCCCGACCTGCTCCTGACCCACCGTCTACTGCTCCTGACCCCCCGACCTGCTCCTGACCCTCCAACCTGCTCCTGACCCTCAGTGTATAGCTCCTGACCCGCTGTCCACCGCTCCTGACCCTCCGTCTAACACTCCTGACCCTCCGACCTGCTCCAGACCCTCGTCTATCTGCTCCTGACCCTCCTAAGAGGCCATCTGTGTCCACAGAGGCCGAGTAGAAAGGGGGGCCATGCCTTTCCCAGAGCCCCAGGGGCCTGGACTCTCGGTCCAGGAGCTCCCCTTCAGCTCACCGCCTGGCACGTGGGCCGGTGCCAGCACGGTGCCACTCACAGCCACAGAGCGGTGGCACCACGGAGACCATACAAGTCAGCTAGTTCAGTGGTCGGCAAACCGCGGCTCAAGAGCCACATGCGGCTCTTTGACTCCTTGAGTGTGGCTCTTCCACAAAATACCACGGCCTGGGTGAGTCTGTTTTGAAGAAGTGGCGTTAGAAGAAGTTTTAAGTTTAAAAACTTTGGCTCTCAGAAGAAATTTCAATCATTGTGCTGTTGACACTTGGCTCTGTTGACTAATGAGTTTGCCGACCACTGAGCCAGTTGACCTTTTCCCATGTTACTCTATAAGGTGTGTGTGTGGGGGGTGGTGGTGGGGGTGGGGGTTAGAGGAAGAGCAGAGGGCTCGCCTAAAGCCGCAGCTAATTAGTAGTGGAATCTGAAAAAGAGCACAAGCCAGTCTGGGCCCCGAGGCCGAAGCCCCTTTTACTCCATCGTCTGCCTTTGCAGCGAAGACTGCCCAATGTCTGCTTTTGGCGAGTCCTCTCAAGAGGGCAGCGTGCCGGGCCGGCCACGGGCCCGCCCTGCGAGAGGCCGGTCTTTACCAGCGTTTCCCAGCGGAAGATGTTGCTGTAGAAGCAGATCCAGTTTTCGGAGAGGTAGAGTCGGCCCTGAAGGAGAATGTCTCTTTGGAGCGCACAGGAGTAATCTGCGGAGGGAGGGAGGCGGGCTCAGAGGGGAAGCACTTCCTACAGCCAGCGGGAGCCGCCATGCCTGCCCCCCTCACCCCCGGGCCCGCCTGGGGCGAGGCCGCCTGCCTACCACTGGCTGGGCTTGGACTAGTGCCAAGGAGTCCCTAGCGTCTCATCCTCGGGCAGACGGAGGAAGAGAAACACCACTGCCCGCAGCAGAGGGGGGCTGACAGGAGGCGGCAGAGGCCAATAACGCCACCCATGCCCGCTCCCACCCATGGTTACCCCCTTCGCCGCCCACCCGTCTGCGGAGGGGCGGGTGGGGTGACCCCCAGGTCGGCTCTCTGAGGCACCACGCACGCCGGGCCTGGCCGGGGCCTGCTCTGGACAGCCTCCGCCCGCTCCCAGGCAGATTTTCTCACGGCAGTTGGCTCTCACTTGGGAATCTCCAGACAGAAGCAGCCCATGTGAGGTCCCAGAGCTCTCACAGACTTCCTCCCTGCACCCCCCGCGCCCACCAGGCACCCGCTCACCCACAATGAGGCGCTCCGAGTCTGGAAGCTGTTTAAAGAGCTTTCTGAAGTCTTCATTTCTCTGCTTGTAAGTGGGGCTTAACACCTGCACGACAACGGCCGAGGTCAGGGGGTGCTCCCAGCTCTGTGGGGTGGGGAGGAAGGGGCGGGAGGAGCACCTGCTGGCGTGTTCTAACGGCACAGCGGGCTCGCTGCCCGCGGGCCGGCGGCCAGGGCGCAGAGGGCGTGGCGTGGCGTGGCGTGGGGACGTCGCGGTGAGAGCACGTGCTGTGAGAGGCTGTGTCCAGTGTCCGTCCACGAAGACACGTCAGAGTCCTGAGCGGCCCACGTCACAGCAAACCCAGGAGGAGGGCCAGCCCGCTCTTGCGGCTCCGCCTCCGCCAGCAGGAAGCAAGAGCCGGGCTCCGGCCCCAGGCGCCCAGCACCCGCCTCAGCAGAAGTTGGCACGACTCACAGTGGGCACTTGCTGTGTGTGACGCTCATAAAACGTAAACCCGCACAGTGTCATGTGCCGACGTCACCTCAGGGGGCGTCGCCCCCTACAGACTATTAACCAACCCCCCCGCCCCCCCAGAACCAGTAGCTGGAATGAGCACACGGCAGAGACTTCAGAAGTAATCAGAAGCCGCTGGCGGCACCCAGCTCACCCCGCACCGTCCTTCCCAAGATCACGGTCCCCCGATGTCACCACCAGGAAGCTGAGGCCAGAGAGCGGCCCCCGCCCGCCCGCCCGAGGCCCCACCGGTCCGTGCCGAGCTCTCCATTCCGGGCCAGCCTCAGCGCCTCCCACCCCCCGTGCCGCCAGCTGCCCGTGCCCACCCTGCTTCTCGGTGCCCGGTGCAGACGCGTCCCCGTACACTGGCCTAGCAAACTCTCCCTGGAAATAGCACGAGCCCACGGAACACACGAAAACCTGCTCCAAGGTCATGGTCTTGAACTTGAAAAAGAAATGTTCACTGCGGATGCGAGACACCAGCAGTCAGCGCCCGGGCAGGCAGCCAGGCCCGGCAGCGGGAGGGAGGCACGCCGCGGGGCACGCTGCGCCCGACCGCAGTCAGAGGCTCCCAGCCCCGAGCCGGGCGGAGCGGCTCCCGTGCCGACAGACACACACACACACACACACACACACACACACACACACACACATACATGGATGCACGGCCGCAGCTCAGAGAGGCTCTCCAGGACGCAGGGGTTTTAAGCTGCTGTTTGTCTTGCTCGGCACACGAGCTGCCCTGGTCCAGGCGGACACCTGCTCCCTGCCGCTCGGCAGAGCTCTGCCGTCGAGTCCCAAACGGAAAGCCACCTCCCGGGGCTGGAACCAGGTGCCGGGGCCGGGGAGTGAGTGCTGGAAGCAGCTCTCCGAGCCTTCGCGGCCAGCGAGACCCCGGCTCACACACGCCTCGAGGGGCCAGACGTGACTCCGAACAGAGGCCGAGGCATCCCGTCCCGCACCGGCAGAGCCCACCGGACACCGTGCTGGCTACTCCCAGGCCCTCGTTACGTGCTCGTGACTCCAGAGCCAGCGAGCTACCGCGTGCTGAGCTGTGTCCGCACGCCACGCGCTGCGGAGAACCGCCGCCTACAGCACTCTGCCTGCCCACGGGCTTTTATTTTATTTTGATTTTTTTAAAACAAAAATAGACATTTACTACCAAATTAAAATACAGGCTGCCTGTCCTAAGCAGAAGTCAAGGCGATGGCACGTGTCAGGCTCTGAGCAGCTCCGGGCGTTTAAGGGAAATTAAGCTGCGGGCAGGAGCTTACCCATGACCGGCGGCACGGAGCGTGTCCCGTCCCCGCAGACAGCCTGAGCACCTCCGTCCGTGCGCTCTTATTTTATGTGACAGGTTTGTGATCGTTTGGCTTCCACGTGCCACTTTTTGGCCCTCACGTGCTCAGGGCCACGCGCCGTGAGGAGCTTCCTCTAAGAGCGAGGAAGGGGACAGGGCCGGCCTCGGCTCGCTGTGCGGCCCTGTGGCCTCCGCGGGGCTTTCATTGCCCGTGGTACACACGAGGACGCTGAGGCACAGGAAGCGAAGCCACCGGCCCGAAGAATGGTGGCCCCGAGGGGGCTGTGGCCTGAGTGGACAGCCTGGCCCACGCCGCCACCGGAGCCCTCCCCCCGGCCCCCCCCCCCCGGCCTCGGGGTCTGTGCCGCGGGGAGCAGCAGAGACGCCCTCAGAACTTACTGGTGGGGATGGGATGGCCCCCTCCTCTGTGCTGCCCAACAGCCTCTGTGCCCGCAAGCGGGTCGTCTTAGGGGTGGTGGGGTGGGGTGGGGGAGGGTAGATGACCTAACACAGTGGTCGGCAAACTCATTAGTCAACAGAGCCAAATACCAATAGTACAATGATTGGAATTTCTTTTGAGAGCCACATTTTTTAAACCTAAACTTCTTCTAACGCCACTTCCTCAAAACAGACTCGCCCAAGGCCGTGGTATTTTGCGGAAGAGCCAACACTCAAGGGGCCAAAGAGCCACATGTGGCTTGGGAGCCGCAGTTTGCCGACCACGGGGCTAACCCAACCCTCCTGTTACCGCTGAGGAAACCAAGACCCGGACTGGCCTCCTGCTCTCCCCTCAGCTCTGCACCAGCAGCAACCTCACAGGCGAGAGGGGTCAGCACCGTCGCTGGGCGGGCGGGCGAGTGGGTGGGTAGACAGGCGGACGGGCGGACAGGCGGACGGGCGGGCGGGCCAGCCTCCCGGCTGAGCTCCATTTCAGCGGCTCGGCTCCCTCCGTGTGGCCAGCTCCTGGTGCAGGGTGACCCGGGGCCGATGGTTTTGCAGGACGAAAAGCTTTGGAAGTTGGTCGCACAACAACGTGGACGTCTTTAACACCCTGAACCGAGCTCAGCAGCACAAGGTGGAGTCCGGCCAGCATATCGTAACGGCCCCGACGTCAGCCCGAGCACGACCTCAGGTGGGACGGACACAGGCGTCCGGAGCCGCCGGTCCTCCTGATGCTCCTCACCCAGACCTGCCATCCTGGCCGCTCCCGAGCCCGTGGGAGCTCTGCCGGAGGGTGCTGGAGGCCTCCCCGCTCCTCGCCTCGGGGCAGAGCTGGGCAGGAGGCCTCCCAGCCTGACCCTCCGGCCCGGGCCCCAAGGGCCGCTCACCCACGAGCTCCCTCGCCAGGCCTGCAAGTAACGTCCCAATTCTACTGATTCTACCGCCGCCGGCTGTGTGGGGGCCAGCCCTCGTGCCTCGAGCCGCAAGCGCAGGAGCATCCTGCCGGCCGGGCTGCTGGCCGCCAAGGCCCTTCGCAGACCACGCCCCTCCCCAGCCCTTGCTTGGAAAGCCAGCTCCTCCGGGGCAGGCTCACCTATCTTAACGGCCCAGTTTGGTCCCCACTGTCAGGTCTGCAGCCCGTGGGGGGAGGGCTGAGTGGGAGTGCTGGCGCGGCAGAACCCCACAGACAGGGAGGAAGGGGGTTGCACTCACGGCCGGGATTTCCTCGGATCCACGCCAGCCCCAGGGTTCCGCGTCGGCCGGCCCCTCGGTCACCATCAGCAGGAGCCTCCGAGAGGGCCGGCGGCCCTGCTCCAGCAGGGGGCTCCAGAGGACCCCCGGCTCCGGCAGAGACTCCATAGCTCCCCAGGTGCCCTCAGCGTGGAGCCCGCGGCTCCGCGCCCCTGACTGGCCTCCTGGCCCCCGGCTCCGTGCCTGGCACAGACTTCACCAGGAGGGTGTGGTCAGCACGCTCCAGGACAGGCCTGCGGGCCAGTGCCCACGGCCGGTGGCCAGAGGGGGCGCCGTGGAGCCCCGCGCCTAGCCCGTAGGCGGCAGCGGCCGCCAACACGGCAGGTGCACGCGCAGCCACGGACTGCACGCGGCCCCGGGAGACAGCCAACCGCACGGGCAGAGGGGCCGCTGGGCGCAGAGGCCAGCCCGGCCCTCAGACAGCAGTGGCTCTCGCCGCTCTGCGCCGGGGCAGGCGGTGACACCCCTGCTCGCCCGCCCGCCTGCCCGCCCACCGTCTGCCCCGCGCACGGCACAGCCCGCAGGTGCCCTCTGCTCCGGTGACTCACGCCCCCACCGGGCGGAGCGGCCGCCGAGGGCTGTGGCCACAGCACCGCCCTCACCCACCCCTCCCTCTGCCGACAGCAAGACAGCAAACAACTTCTTTGTTAGCCTCGCTGGGGGCCGGGGGTGGGGGTGGGGGAGGCAGGACGGAGGGGGGCAGGGCCGGAGCCCACACAGCGTCAGGCCCGGGGACGGCACCGTGACCCACGCCTGGCCGGCCCGCGGAAATTTCCTGGATGGAAAGCCGCCGCCAGACGCCCCGTGGGGCAGGGCTGTGGCGATGACACGGAGACTCAGACCAGGGACTGCTTGGAGGCACCGCTCCCCCCCCCCCCCATGCATCACCGTGTCCTCTGCCCCCTGCAGCGGCACCGGTGTGGGAGGGGAGCTCGCTGCCCACGCGGACGGGAGAAGCTGGGCAGCTGGCAGAGAGGCTGCGTCACAGCGCGGTGTCTGAGGCGTCTGCTTCCCCCCCAGGACCCTGCCCTGCGCCCCAAGGCCAGATTTCCCAGGCAGCCTTGCCGTGGGCCCAGGACAGACACGGTGGCCAGGTCGGAGGAGCCGGCCCGGCGCGGGGACGCCGAGTCCCCGGAGGACGGAGCCATGCGAGGAGGCACGGCTCGGGGGGCAGCAGGCAGCGAAGATGTGGTGCCCAGGAGGGCGGCGCCGGCTGAGCCCACCCTGAGGAGGTGGGGTCTCATGGCGATGGGTGCTGTGCCCGGGCGCCCGGCCACGCGGGGACAGCACGACGGCAGTGCCAGTGACCCAGTGCCCTGAAAGGGCCGAGTCTCAACTCTGGACCCCAGCGATCTGACCAGAGGACTCGGGCCTCCGGCAAAAAGTGTTGGAGAAGGTGGAGGGAGAGCGGATCGTTCCCGACCCCTCAGCACACGCTGGGTGCAGCCTCCGGCTGCACCTCCCCCATGGGGGGCAGTCACCCCGCCACCCACACCCGCCGCCAGGGAGGACTGCTCTACAGCACCCACACGCCGGCTTCACTCAGCTGCCCAACCCTCACCGAGGGAGCCATTCCCTCCTCGCCTGAAAGCCACTCCCACTCACAGGGCATGGCGCCCACGCGCCCACACAGCCGCCATTCTACATGGTGTGCGGGCTCAGCCCCCCATGTCCTCCCAGCCCCGCGTCAGCTGGGCCTCAGCAGTCACAGGGCTCGGCAGGCCCGTGTCCTCGCCTGAGCACCCCCCGCCCCGCCCCCAGAGCCAGCCCCCGGGCCGGTGCTAGGGGACCCCCTGCAAGCACTTGGCTGGCGCCGAGGGCCTGCGTGGAGGCGGCGTGAGCCTGCGTGGGGAGGAGCAGGTGTGGCCGCGCAGAAGACTGGGGCGAGGTGCGTCCCGTGTGGGCCCGGCTCCCACACCCAGCAGCCCGCCGGCCGCCCGCCCGCAGGGGAAGCAGAGCTCCGGCCCCGAGCTAAACATTAACTCCAGGGCAAACACTGGGCGCTGGGACCGAGTGGTACGCCCTCCGGGGGGCAGCTCTCCGGGGAACAGCCCTCCGCCCTCGGGGGACAGTTCTCCGGGGGACAGCTGGGGGGAAGGCGGGAGGAGCACAGCAGAGCGGGTGGACTTGGGGGAGGACTGGCCTTGTCTAGGAAGAAACTGGACCCTCACCCTCAAGGAAAGCTGGCCCCCAGCTCAATCCTGGCGGGGCAGGGGCCGAGGAGCCAGGCCAGACAGGGAGGTGGGCCTGATGATGAGGAATAAAAGCGGGTGAGGTGCGGGCGGAGGGAGGGGGTCTCTGGGTGCGGGCGGAGGGAGGCGGGCTGAGGAACCAGAGGGACGGTGAGCAGTCAGCCCCGGGGGGACCAGCGCTGCCTTCCTGTGCCCCACCTGCCTGCCTCCCCAGCCCCAGCACGCTCCATCCTGCAGAGCTTTGCCGTCTCCTACCTGCCGGCGTGCCTGGCTTCCCTGGGTGGGCTCTGTCCCCTCTCACCACCGTAGAGACAGCTGTGACCCCAGCCAGAGTGCCCGACAGGGCTCTGAGCCTGGGGGCTCTCTGGCCCAAATGCCCCTTCGGTGGGTGGTGGGCTGCCGGGAGAGGACTGGCCCAGGAGAGGCAAGGCAGCGAGGACAGCACCCTGCCACCTGAGGCCCAGACCCGTCACCCTCCACGCACCCCCTGCACCAGCCGGGCCGCCCGGGGCAGCCGCCGGCTCTACCCCCCGCCCCGCTGAGCACACGCCTGCTTCTGCCCACGACTCCGGCCCACACAGGTTGCGCCCCCACGCTGGGCCTCGGGTGGGGGGTTAGATGTCAGCGGCCCCGGAGGGACCTGGGACAGTCGTGGACGGACGACCTTCCACCCGAACAGCCCGCTGTCACGCCTCAGCCTTCCCACGGGCCCTGGGCCCGGCCACTTGCCCTCGGGGTCCACCCTGTAGGCCGAGGGGCCTAGTCATCGTGGCCAAATAGACAAAGCAAAATGCAGAAGACGGACAGACGAGGGAGGCGCTGAGGGGTGGGCAGGGGTGCCGGGCGCGTCTCGCATCAGACCCACATCTCAGGACGGTCAGCAGCCTGCGTGACGCCCATTGTCCTGGACCCGGCCAGCCTGTCTGTCTGTCCTGGACCCGGCCAGCCTGTCTGTCTGTCTGTCCTGGACCCGGCCAGCCTATCTGTCTGTCCTGGACCCGGCCGAGCAGACCAGGGGGAAACAGGACCAGGTCAACGCCACGGGCAGGGCAAGGGCCTGCCACACCGACTGGACGACGGGGGGCGCTGCAGGGGGCGCGGGCTGACTGGAGCGTCCGGTGGGGTGGCAAACGGCACACAGACACGTGCTGCACCGCACAAGCTCGGGGTGGAGCGCAGGGGCGCGGGGAGTGGGCACGCAGAGGCAGGGATGCGGTGGCTCTGGAAACGGCCCACCAGGCAGCCACGGCAGGGAGCAGCCACGGCACTGGTGCTGCCCCAGGCGTGTGGGTGACACCCGCTCTGCGCCCCACACCCCGAAGTGGGCGAGCCCAGCCAGAGCCTTGTCTCGCGTTAGGAAGGGGCAGGGCTTTCACGGCGGGAGGCGGGGGGGTCCTGGGTTACTTGAAGCCGGCCTCTGGGGCTCTCCCCTCGGAGGGAGGCCGCTGCAGTCACTCTTCAGATGTAAAACGTGGAAAACAAAGCTACGCTGGACACAGCTCCTGGCGCCTGAGGCTGGGCCAGCGGCCAGACGGTCAGCGTCTCCCAGCTTCTGCCTGCTTCCCAGGTCTCCCTGCTACCACGCCTCCCTCCACCACCCCCTCCACCACCCCCTCCACCACCTCCTCCTCCACCACCTCCTCCACCCCCTCCTCCACCAGCCCCTCCACCACCACCTCCCTCCACCACCCCCTCCACCGCCTCCTCCACCAGGCCCTCCCCTGGGCTGCAGCTCCAGCCTGCTGGGAGTTCAGCAGCCCAGGGCACATCTGCCTGGCGCCCTCCAGGGGCCAGAGGAAGAGCAGCAGCAGGACATCTGCCCACTGAGAACGGGAAGGACCTCCTGGGGCAGCCTGAGCCCGGGGGAGGGGAGGCAGGAGCCGGCAGCTGCCCCGCCAGCGTCCCCGTGCACGTGGCCTCCGGGCAGACCATCGGTGATGGATGGAGATCCACCCTGAGCCTGTCATTCACTGGGGCAGGGCGGGGCGGGTGGGAGGCAGGGGTGGAGGGTTAACAGGGGGAGAGGCCCGGGAACCAGTACGGACGGTTCTATACACCGAGGGCGACGCCAGGGAGAAGCTTTGGGATGCAGGCTCCAGCCGCCCCTGCCGCCTCTCACCCTCTGCCACCAGGCCCCCAGCCCCGAGGGCCGGCACTCAGCTGCCCTGCGGGGCTCCACGCGGCCTCAGGGTGGGCTGGGGAGAAAGAGGCGAGGACAGAGGGCAGGGACCAGAGAGGTCAGGGCCGCCGGGAGGTGGGGAAGGGGGGGTGTAGGACAGGTAGGGGAGGGGGTCAGGGGAAAAGGGAGGGTCAAAAGCTGACTGAAATGCGAGGCGAGGAGAGGGGAGGGGAGGGGAGAGCAGAGCGGCAGGAGGACCTGCAGGGCCAGGTCTGCAGCCACCGGCCGTTCCTGTTCCTTGGGAGGCAACATGGCTCAGGGGAGGGAGGATGCTGACGTCCACTCAGCCCAGCGAGCGCCCCCCTGCGGGGGCCTGATGTGGCGGGGTCTTCCTTTTCCGAGTCCCGCACGGAAAGAGAGATGAACGAACCGGTTCTAAGGGGAGGCGGCCAGGGATTGAGAAATATTAGAAATAAAGAGAGAAGACACAGAGATAGATTTTAAGCTGGGAGCTGGGAGGGCCTCTGACCTCCTCTGCTGGAGAGGCAGACTGACGACCCCTGAGCCATGCAGCACCTGTTTATTCTCAAATACACAAAAGGGGGGGTTTTCACAGGAAAATACAAGGAGCCTGGGAGGGACCAGGGCCCACCCACTCCTTCCTGCCTGACAAACACAAGCCAGGAACTAAGAACATCTCCGCACTCCCAGGGTGGGCGTGCAACTGACATGATTCTGCCAATATCCCGGCCCAGTCAGCAACAATCTAAACAATGTCCAGCTATCTTCCCATTTGGCCCTCCACACCCTCCCCTCCCCCACCTCTCTGCGCTCACAGGAGCCGAGCAGGGAGGGTGCGGGTCCGAGGCGCAGGGTGGGGATGAAGGGATCAAGCTGCTTGTCCCACCGCCCGGCCCCCATCTGCCCCTCTGCGCCGGGCGGGTGAGCGGGGCCGGGACCACTCCGTGCAGCCGCCCCGGACAGGCGGGCCCGCGGCCCAGGCTCCCGACGCGCCTGCCGTGGGGTCACCGAGCTGTGAGAACACCTCCCTCCCAGTGGGGTCACCGAGCTGTGAGAACACCTCCCTCCCCGTGGGGTCACCGAGCTGTGAGGACACCTCCCTCCCAGTGGGGTCACCGAGCTGTGAGAACACCTCCCTCCCCTGCACACAAGTCCCTACCTTAACCCCACGCCCCTGCTCCATCCGCCCTCCCCACCCCCTCGCAGCGAGCCCTCGCTTCTGGCATCCGCAGCCACTGGCCCCACACCTTCTCCGGCCCCTCAATTGGGGTGGGAACCAGGGAGGGACAGGGCCGGGTGGGGACGGGGAGGGACAGGGCCGGGTGGGGACGGGGAGGGACAGGGCCGGGTGGGGACGGGGAGGGACAGGGCCGGTGGGGACGGGGAGGGACAGGGCCGCATGGGGGACGGGTAGGGCCGGCAGGACAGGTGTGGGAACGGCAGGGTCGGTGACAGAGACGACTGAGCCGGGCCGTGGTCACAGGCCGTGGTCGCAGGCCGTGGTCACAGGCCGCAGTCACAGGCCGCCGTGCTGCCGGGCAGCACAGGGGCGGGCACAGCCCGCGGGCCCGCTGAGACCAGCCGGGGCCCCTCAGCCCGTCCACGTGCCGTCCACGTGCCGGGGGCCGTGGCCTTTGCAGGGCACGCGTGCTCCCAGCTTCTGGGCGTGAGCAGCTGGTGAGCGCCCACGGACACCCAGGCGGCACCTGCACCCCAGCCCCAGCAGGGTGGATGCCTCCCGGAAGGGCACACCCTTGGGCTTCGGGGGAATGCCCAGAGGGGGCGGGGGGGCAGTAAACCCCTTCATGCCACAGCCTCTCGCCCACCGGGGGCCTGTTCTGGATGCATTTCTCCCAACCCCATGGCCCCACGTTCCGACCCCAGCAGTCCGCTCGTCTCCCGGCTGGTCTCCCCCGTAAGTCCCGGGGAAGGACCGGGGGTCCACGCTCCGTGGTCTCCCTCGCACACCCTCCCCTCCCAACAGCCCTGCCCGGCCCGACCCCGAGGCCTCTGCCGCTGGGCTGGTGGGGCTGCTCCGGGGGAGGCTCACCCTCCCTGCCCCTCAGCGTGCTGCAGGCCTCAGGCCCCCGGCTGCTGGCTACCCCATCTCCATCCCCGGCCACGGCCACGTCCACGCCCACGCCCACGCCCACGGCCCCCCGCCCCACGTGCACCGGTAAGAGGGAAGCAGGGTACTTACATTATACCAGCTCTGGCTTTTCTGAAAGGACAAAACAGAAGAGAAGGGCGTTAGCGGGGGAGGAGGTGGGCACAGAGAGGGCAGGCTACACAGACAGCAGCGTGGCGGGTGGGGCGGGGCCCAGTCTAGCTGCAGGCCAGGCTGCAGAGGGGCCTCCGGCGCAGCCCATGCCAGCGGCTCCGCGGGGCAGGCAGGGCAGCACCAGCCAGCGCCCCGGGGGGCGGGGGGGGGGGGTCGGGCCCCATCACAGGCTCTGATGGGGGGGATGCGCGGGCATCCGGACCGTCCCCAGGGCCTGACCAGAAGCAGAGTGCAGGTGGAGCCAGCGCCTGCGGCCCAGGCCAGCCCTCGGGCAGGCGGGTGCTTCCGTGCAAGGGACAGGGCCGCCCAGGAACTCCCTCCCATCCCTCTGGGCTCCGGCTCCGGCTCCGGCTCCGCCGCGGGCGGGGCCTCAGTGGTGCGGGAGGAGCAAGGTCAGAGCACCCCCACCCCGCCCCCAGCCTGGTGGGCCACCACTGGACACCCACAAGCCCAGGCCCGCGCCCGCTCCGGACTCAGGCGCTCTCCGTCCGGCCCAGCCGGGCCAGGGGGCAGTCCTCGGGCAGCGGGCAGTCCTCCGGGGAGGAGGAGGGCCGGCTATGCCCTGTCTGCCCCAGCTCGAGGCCTGGGCTCGCCACGCACACCCACTGGCAGACGGCGGAGACGCGTACTCGCCTGCCCAGCGGCCGTCCCCGGGCGGAGGGGCTGGACCCGCCTGGCTTCCAGGGGTGGGAAGCTCGCTCAGGGGGGCCGGGGCGGAGCCCGCAGGCGGCATCTGAGCAACCCACCCCCTCCTGGTCTAAGGGGCCGCTTCCTCAGAGCGGCGAGTGGGAGGGAAGCAGGTCAGCGGCCTCCTGCGGCCTCCGGCTCTCCTACCGGAGTCTGCGGGGACTCGGCCTCCACGCCGATGGGGAGGGGGACAGAGGGGTGCTGGCGGTGCTGCCTGACGCCGTGGTGCAGCCTCACACCTGACCCCGCGGCGGGGCGGCCAGAGCACAGAGGGCAAGGCCAGCCCCCCCCCCCCCCCCTCAGCGGACGCCTGTCCCCACGACCCTTCGGGAAGCCAGACTCCTCCTCCAGTCCTGAGGCCCGGCAGGTACAGGAGCCAAACCCTCACGGAGGGACTTGCTGCCACGTGGGGCCCTGGCGCTGGGGCTGGACGTCAGCCCTCAGCGTGCCAGCACTGACTGGCCCCAGCAGGAGGCGGGCAGATCTGCAGGGAAATGCCTGTCCCAGCCGTGGAGGCCCACACCCCGACGGCCCGATGGTTTGCCGGCATTTCATCATGCCGAGGCCAGGTCCCCAGACTCCTGCCCCGCAGCCAAGGGCACCGTCACGGCCCCCAGCTCGCCCGGCCCGGCCTGCGTGTGAGACCTGGGCGGGGCATCGGGGATGCGGCTGGGTGCGGCCCAGCACCCCTTCTGGTCGCTGCTGTGCCTTCCTCCTCCTCAGGGGGCAGGACCGCCTCCCCTTCCTGTCCTCCGCCCAACCACGTCCCTTCTGAGCCTTTACGCCCAAGTCGCCCAAGTTGCCGAGGGCCGTGGCCCAGCAGGGACCGGCCTGGGTGCTGCCCACGTGGCCCCGGGCAGGGCGTCTGCTCTGTGGAGGGAGTGAGGGATCTGAGCCTCCCCACAGAGCCCGGGAGCACCCCTGGGCAGGCGCCCCGGACTCCGAACGGCCTCTGACCCCGAGCTCTGCTCCCCGGGACGGAGCCCTGAGGGGGGCCCAGCCCGAGGCGCAGGGAAGCGAGGGGCCGCGGGCAGGAGGCGGCCGCCACCCGGGGCTCAGGGATGCCCGTCTTGGGCAGAGGCTGGAGGCCGGGCCACGCCGTGTGGGGGGCTTTGTGGCGGGTTCGCCGTGGGGTTGGCAGAGGGGAGGAGGTCAGGAAAGGTGCCCGAGACAGAGCTGCCGGGAGCTGAGGGCCACTGGGGGTCCCCGGCCCTGCAGACAGCCGGTCTGAGACGCTCCCTGGGGCGGGGGTGGGGGTGGGGGCGGGACGGGGCCTGGCGGGGGTGGGAGGGGGCGCAAGGGCAGCAGTGGCCAGGGCTTTCCTCTAACGGGAGCCAGAGCTGACCAGGTTAAGTCTGTCCCACTGCAGAGGAACCCACAGCACGAGGAGTGAAAAGCCGGAGAGGAGACCAGAGACAGGGCTGCTGACAGGCCCCGCAGGGAGGGCCACCCAGGCCAGGAAGCCCGAGGGCGGAATGCTGCAGGCGCCTCCTAGTGGCCGGAGCCAGCACGACAGCGCCGACACTGGAGGCCGCAAGAGCTCAGCCTCCCATGGGGCAGACCCGGAGGGCAGTGGAGGCGCGAGGAGGGAGGCCCGGTCCCCACGAGGCCCGGCTCCTGGGGCTCTCCGGCCTGCCCGAGCGTGGGGTCACCTCCTCCAGGGCTGAGGGCGGCCGTGGGGCGGGCTGGGAGGCAGCGGCAATAGCTCTGGCTGCCGGGTCCCTGGCCGTGGCCACATCTGTCCCCCCGAGAGCCGGCCCCCGAGAGGCCTGCCCACTGCTCCCCGCCTCCCCTGCAGCTCCTCCTCACTCTGCTCCACACACCGCCTGTGCAGAACCGGGCTCCCACCCAGACCACGGGCATGTCCCCGAGCGCCCGGCTGCTGCCCTGTGTGGTGGGCACGCCCGCCGCGAGCCAGCCTGGTTCTACCCGCACCAGAGGCTCGTGGCGCTGGTGGCGCTGGTGGTGCTGGTGGCGAAGGTGAGAGAGGCCGCTGGGGAGGCGGCTGTAAAAGCCGGAATCCGAGTGCCCAGGGGCCAGGTGCTGCCGCGGCCCGGCTCTGCATCCGTCCCGTCCCCTCCCTCGGTGGCTCGGCTGGAGGGCCTGGGCTAGCACTCCGTTCACGCCCCAGCTCAGGGTGGGGCCTGCTCAGGCCGGGCCCCTCGCACACAGCGTCTCCTGCCTCTGATTCGGGGAGCTCACTCCCCCCGGCCACCTCGGGCGAGGCTGCGGGCGGTCGGTGGTGCCTGACCTCCCCCTCAGACTGTGCTCTGCCCGGGCCGGAGCCTGGCGCCCACTCCTCCTCCCGGCCCTCTCAGGACAACCCTCGCCCGCCAGGTGGCGGAAGGGGTCACCGAGGTCGCTGGCAGGTGCCCCGCTGGGTGCAGGGCCAGAGGGCCGGGACGCGGAGAGCTGCACCCGGGTGGGGACGGGTGCCAAGGCCGAGGGCGCACAGGGAAGGAGCCCCTGATGTGCACGCGGGCAACCGCCTCCCCAACCCCTACAGAGCTCCTGACCACTGGTTTCTGTTCCTCAGGCTCCACCCACCCCTTCCCCACGGGGTGCACCCAGCCCCGCCATTCTAACCCGCCACTCCCGCCCCTGCGCCATGGTACTCGGCCTCGGGGGTCCAGGCCTGAGCGGACACGAGCGCCACCTCCGGCCTGCAGAGCGTCCAGCGGCCCCGGGCGGCCCAGGTGTCGGGGGGAGGAGTTCCCCTCTGACCCCCCTCCCTCTGGAACGTGAGCTGCGGAGGTGGGTGGCGAGGGTGCTCAGGCGGAGCGCTCCCCGAGGGAGGCGGAGGGGGGCAGTCACTCTCCAGCCCCCCAACTCATCTGTGGGACCCGGGACGCTCAGCTGACGCCCCAGGGACCAGGAATCACCCAGCAAAGCAGGCCCAGGGGTCGGACCGAGGCCTGGGGGACAGCTCGGCCTCCCCAAGGGCTCTGCTTCCAGGCCTCCCGCCAGGCAGTGCTGGGGAGCAGGCAGAGACATGGGGGCGGCCCCTCACCCGGGGCAGCCTCGGGCCTCTGGGGAAGGGACAAGCAAACGCAGGGAGCGGGTGCAGAGCACTACAGACGGGGCGGGGAGCCACACGGATGGACGGACGGATGGGAGCCTTACTTTTGAGAGGCGCCTGTGAGACTGAGGCCGTGCGTGCGTGCGGAGAAGGGGTGCGCGAGGGGAGAGGAAGAACGAGAAGTCAAAAGGCAGATTCCGGTCGAGGCAGCTCCCCTGCCTCCCGGACCCCGGCCGCCCGGCCCACACGCACCTCCTCTCCTGGGGCAGGGACGCGGCTGCCCACGCCGACCTCGGGCACAGGCGGTGCCCACGCCACGCCGGGAGGGGGCGGGCCCTGCCCTCTTCCCGGACAGACCAGCATCGCCCGATGCCACCAAAGGGAGGCCGCGCGAGGCCTGGCGGGCTGGAAGCAGCATGAGCGTCGACCCACGAACCAGGAGGTCAGGGTTCAAGTCCTGCCCGGCTGCAGCTCGATCCCCAGTGTGGGCCTGCAGGAGGCAGCCGATCCGTGATTCTCTCTCTTCGTGGATGTTTCTCTCTCTCTCTCTCTCTCTCTCTCTCTCTCTCTCTCTCTCTCTCTCTCTCCCATCCTCCCCTCTGAAATTTAAAAAGGAAACACAGACCCTCCAAGCCCCCGGCCCTCCCTGGCGCTCAGGGGGGGGACGTCAGGAGCCCCCCTCCCCTCACTGAGCAGGACCCCCGGGTCACCAGCCTGCCGCCGCCGGCCCCTCGGGAAGCCCGGCCGCCTCCCCGCCCTGGCACAGACCACAGACGGCTCACCTTGGAGTTCTTGCCGCCTCCGCTGCGGCCGGACTGCGAGGAGCAGCTGCGCTGCACGCCCTGCTCGGGCGTGGACGGGGACTTGTCGGAGGAGTGGTCCGAGCCCTTCTCCACCATGGCGTCCGCCTCGGGGCTCTGCGGGGCCGGCGAGCGGGGCCGCTTCCGCAGGACAGGGGAGCAGGCCGGCGAGCTGCGGTTCGAGTTACTGGCCGTGCTGCAGGGGCGGGGGGGGGGGGGGGGAGAGGAGGGAGACAGCCCTGAGTGACCAGTGCCAAGGCAGGTCCCCAAGGCTGGGGTTGGGAGAGAGAGGGAGAAAAGGGCCCCGCTACACTCACCACACCGCAATCCTGCTGCTGGCCAGCAGAGGGCGGTGGTGTCAGCTTGAAATGAAACGGGACTAGGACGGGGTGAGCAGACCAAAGGGACACTTAGTAGATACCTCTCCACATCCCTCCACCCACCACCCCTCCACCCACCCACCATCCCTCCATCCACCACCCACCCACCCACCATCCCTCCATCCACCCACCACCCCTAAACCCACCCACCACCCCTCCATCCACCACCCACCACCCACTCACCACCCCTCCATCCACCACCCACCATCCTTCCATCCACTAACCATCACCCACCCACCATCCCTCCATCCACCACCCACCCACCATCCCTTCACCTACCCACCCCTCCACCCACTCACTCACCACCCACCATCCCTCCACTCACCATCCCTCCACACACCCACTCACCACCCCACCATCCCACCACCCATCATCTTTCCACCCACCTAAATAATGTCAGAGCCCCGACTGTATGCCAAGAACTGTCCAGGAGAAAACAGAGTTAAGGATGCGAGACTCATTAGAGGCCATGCAATACTACGAGCCCATTCACACACGCTGCCAATCCAGTTTTACATTTCGGTTGGGAGGTAGTTACCCATATAAAGAATCCTACTTTTGCCAAAACCGGTTTGGCTCAGTGGATAGAGCGTCAGCCTGTGGACTGAAGGGTCCCAGGTTCGATACCAGTCAAGGGCATGTACCTTGGCTGCGGGCACATCCCCAGTAGGGGGTGTGCAAGAGGCAACTGATTGATGACTCTCTCTCATCAATGTTTCTAACTCTCTATCCCTCTCCCTTCCTCTCTGTAAAAAATCAATAAAATATATATTTTTAAAAAGAATCCTACTTTTTAAATCATTCACAAATGCATTATTTCACTGGCTCTTACATCATTCCGCGGGGGAGTAGTGAGGAATGCCATCAACCCCATTTCATTTTACTTATTTAAAATATATAGGGAGAAAACCAAGATGGCGGCGTAGGTGAGCAACTAGTCTGCCGCCTCCCACAATTTCAAAACTACAACTAAAAGACAAGACGTCTGTCACCCAGAACCACGGGAAAGAGAAAGGAGCACAAGCGCCGGGAAGCTGAGAAGCCTGGGTGTGGAGGCACACTAATCGGGCTGGTGGCCGGCGACTGGGCGCACGGCTTTTTTCAACCCGAAGGGAAACGAGCTCCCGATCACTTTGAAATCCAGTTTCTGGGGTCACTCGGAGGACCCAGACACCTACGGGGAGAAGCTGGTCTGTCGGCCATCGGGTCCGAAAGTGAGGGTGACTTTTTGCAGAGGAGTGCGCAGCAGTCATTGTTTACTGCGCTGGAGCGCGGGGACTTGGGAACGCTAAAAGGCAGAGACGGCTGAGGGCAGCCATTGCTGTTTGCCACGCCCCAGCCTAGTGACGCCCCGAGGCCCCGCCCTGGCTCCACACAGCTGCTTTTGCATAAGCAGCAAAAATGCCGAGGAAAGGAAGGAGATCTCAAACAAAAGAAATGGAGGAGAACAAAAGACTGGATAAAGAGTTCAAAACAATGGTTATAAGGTTTTTAAAAAATTTCCTAGAAAAGACCGATAAATTTATCGAGACCCTCGAGGATACGAAAAAGAAATTAAGCCAACTAGAAATTAAACATACACTGACTGAAATTAAAAAAAATATTATACAGAGACCCAACAGCAGACTAGAGGAACACAAGAATCAAGTCAAAGATTTGGAATACAAAGAGGCAAAGGACACTCTTCCGGAGAAGCAAGAAGAGAAGAGAATCCAGAAAGTTGAAGATAGTGTAAGAAGCCTCTGGGACAACTTCAAGCATACCAGCATCAGAATTATGGGAGTGCCAGAAGAAGAGAGAGAGAGCAAGACACTGAAAACCTATTTGAAGAAATAATGACCGAAAACTCCCCCCACCTGGTGAAAGAAATAGACTTACAAGTACAGGAAGTGCACAGAACCCCAAACAAAAGAAATCCAAAGAGGACCACACAAAGACACATTATAATTAAAATGCCAAGGGCACCAAAACCGGTTTGGCTCAGTGGATAGAGCGCCAGCCTGCGGACTGAAGGGTCTGGGTTCGATTCCCATCAAGGGCATGTACCTGGGTTGTGGGCACATCCCTGGTAGGGGGTGAGCAGGAGGAGGCGGCTGATAGATGATTCTCTCTCATCAATGTTTCTAACTCTCTATCCCTTTCCTTTCCTCTCTGTAAAGAATCAATAAAATATATTTTAAAAAATAAAATGCCAAGGGCAAAAGACAAAGAGAGAATCTTAAAAAGCAGCAAGAAAAAACAGTTACCGTATTTGCCGGCGTATAAGACGATTTTTTGGCCCTGAAAATACCGTATTTGCCGGCGTATAAGACGACTGGGCGTAGAAGACGACCCCCTAACATTTCCACTCAAAATACAGAGTTTGTTATATACTCGCCGTATAAGACTACCCCCCACTTGGAGGCATATTTTTCAGGGCCAAAAAATCGTCTTATACGCCGGAAAATACGGTAGTTACCTACAAGGGAGTATCCATACGATTATCAGCTGATTTCTCAACAGAAACTATGAAGGCCAGATAGGAGTGGCAAGAAATATTCAAAGTGATGAATAACAAGAACCTACAACCAAGATTACTCTACCCAGCAAAGTTATCATTCAGAATTGAAGGGCAGATAAAAAGCTTCATGGATCAGAAAAAGCTAAAGGAGTACATCACCACCAAACCAGTATTATATGGAATGCTAAAAGGTATTCTTTAAAAAGAGGACGAAGAAGGAAAAAGTAAAGATAAAAATTATGAACAACGAATACATATCTATCAACAAGTGAAGCTAAAAGTCAAGTGAATTAAAAATCTGAGGAACAGAATAAACTGGTGAATATAATAGAATCAGGGGCATAGAATGGGAGGGGATTGATAATTCTCAGGGGGAAAGGGGTGTCTGTGTGGGGGTACGGGAAGAGACTGGACAAAATCATACACCTATGGATGAGGACAGCGGGGGCAGGGGTAAGGTCAGAGGGTGGGGTGGGGACCAGGTGGAGGGGAGCTTTGTGGGGGGGATAAAAAATTGTAATAATGTAAATGATATTTATTTTTAAAAATACACATACACACACACACATTATTGATTTCAGAGAGAAAGGGAGAGGGAGAGAAACATCAATGATGACAGAGAATCATTGACTGGCTGCCTTCTGCACGCCCCCTACTGGGGATTGAGCCTACAATCCCGGGCATGAGACCCTGACCGGAATCGAACCTGGGACCCTAGGCCAACCCTCTATCCACCGAGCCAAACCAGCCAGGGCTTTAATCCCTGTTTTGAAAGTTAAGTCCAATGTGTGGCAAAGAGAAGCCAAACTCTGGGTCTGCGGACTTGTAGCTCACCCGCCACGCTGTCTCCTTGTGAGCCCCTCGGTGCGCTCCCAGCCCCGAGAGACAAACACAGCGCCGCTCTCACGGGCCGTGCTACCTCCGCCCGCCCGGCCCGTTCCCAACCGGCACCGGCACCGCACGTCCCAGGCCCACGTTCGCGGACAGCACCCTCACGAGCAGTGTCACATGGACCATCGGCCACCAGCGTGTTTCTTAACGGAACAGAAGAAAAGACATGAAGGAGGAAGAGGAGACGAAATCAAACGCTATCCAGCTCTCCTCAGTCAGTGTTTGCTCTGCTCTGAGAGGAGGAAGAGGCGGGACAGGGAAGCGGAGGGCAGCGTGAGACCGGAATGCCAGAGCCGCACAGCAGGGAGGGGGTGCCGAGGCCCCTGGCCCCCTGGGCGGGCGGTGGCAGCCAAGAGCAGGGTCGGCCCTGGGTGCCTCCCAGGACCCCGAGGCCAGGCAGGTGCAGGGGGGCCCTGTCATTCGCGTGGAGACCCGCTGCCCCCTCAGGTGCCCCGTCGGACCCGTTTGCAATGAAAGGCGGGCCGCTCTCCGCAGAAACCCCACCCGGGGCCCCGCGAAGAGAGTGGGAAGGAAGCCCAAGGCCCACGTTAGCGGGCGGCAGGAGGGGCGTGGACCGGGGCCGGGGCAGGGGTGGGCACGGAGCGGGGGCAGCGGCTAACTTCTGGGGAGGACGCGTGGAGGCCGGGAAGAGACCAGGGAGGAAGGGGAGAGGCAGATGTGACCGGAGGCAGGAAGACAGCCTGTGTAGCTCCACCTGAGACAGAGCTCACATGTGGGAACTCACTTGCTAGACCGACATTGCCTGGGACTTAAAAATGAGGCTCTTCCGGTCTCGCCCATCCTCCGACTCCGACCTGCTTCATGACCACAGACCTACCCTGAGAAGCCCGCTCCTTTCCCGGGGAAGGCAGAGCTCCACACCCGGCCCGAGCGCCCCGGGCGGACCGGTGCCCCCTCCCGGCGGCTCCTCGCTCTGGGCCACGGGCACCGCAGCGGAGTTCTCCGGATTTTAAACCGGCTCCAGGGATCACTGTGCCCAGGGCGGGACCGGCCCGGAACTCCGCCCAATCCGGCTCTGCTGAGAAGCGAGACCCTCCGTGTGGCTGGCACCGAGCACGCCCGCCCCTGGCCCTGGCCTGCCCTCCACGGGCGCAGCTCCGCGGATGCCAGGCTCAGGAACGGGCGGCCCCTGTCCTCAGGGCTGAGGAGGAGGATGCAGGCAAGGGCTGGGCAGCGCGTCCTAACTCAGGAAACACCCCAACCTCCAACCTCCAAACCACAGGGGCACCAGCCCTCCAGCCGAGTCCCAGGTCTTCCTCATCCCTGGGGCCCTCAGCCGCCCACGGTGCCCGAAACGCTTCCAACAGGTCAACACGCACGTAGGGGTCACCTGTCACTTTAATCTACCGTATTTGCCGGCGTATAAGACAACTTTTTGGCCCTGAAAAATATGCCTCCAAGTGGGGGGTAGTCTTATACGGCAAGTATATAACAAACTCTGTATTTTTTAGTGGAAATGTTAGGGGGTCGTCATATATGCCCAGTCTCTTATACGCCGGCAAATACGTATTTTTCAGGGCCAAAAAAATCGTCTTATACGCCGGCAAATACGGTAGATGCTTGTAAGACATCTCTCCTCCCCCTGGTGACGCGGGCCTCCCCTGTGGTCCTGGCTCCTCTGTTACCCGAGAAGAAATGCAGACCTTCCCCAAAGATGTCCCTCGCCTCCTGCGCCTGGGCCTCCAACTCTGCCCCCAAGCAAGGACCCGACGCCGAGCTCCGCCCGCGCCCAGCTCCCGGCACTGCCCGAGGCCAGGACATTCCCTCCACAAGGTCCCCGGTGTCCCCGCAGCACCTCCCACTGAAGACACCCTCCCTCCCCCGTTCTCACTTCCTGGTCTCAGGCTGCACGCCCACCTCTGCCGTCTCACCCGCCAACAGGAGCCACTGAGCCGGTCAGTGGCACTTCAGGGACGCTCCCCACCCCTGTTGTCCACCCCCTGCCCCGGGGGGGCAGCAAGGCAGGTCACTGCCTCTGGCTAACCACCCCAATAGCCTTTGAAGTGGCCTCCTCCATCTCCTCCTCTTCCACACCCACTCAAAACCTGTCCTTGAATCTGTCCGAATATAAGCCCATAGTACCTCCCCGCCCCCTGCCGGCATCCATTAAAGTCTAAAATCCTCAGAATGGAGCTCCACGTTCTCTCCTGAAAGAACGGGACACTCACCTGTGTTTAGACACTATTTCCTGCCTCGGAGCGTCCTGTGTTTAGACTTATCTCCTGCTGTTTCCTTTCGACTCCGTGCCATTCATCCGCTCACTCCCCTTCCTCCTCTTCCTCCCCCTCCTCCCCCTCCTGGGCATCCAGTTCGTCCTTTAAGGTCCTTCCCAACCCCCACCTTCTCCAGAAAGTTCTCCAAATCCCTGCCTCTGGACAGATTAAGCCTTGAACACACCCTGCCCCTCCCAGGGGCTGTGCGCTCGGGTCTGCTGTTTGACTCCGGCTGGCTGGCGAAGGCCTTCCAACCCATGGTGTTAACCACGCCAGCACCACCACCTCTCCCAGACCTAATCCCGGCTGCTCATACAACAAAAGAGCAAATCCTTTAGGGAAGGCTGAGAATCCCCGGCACAGCACCAAGCATCCATCACGTGTTATCTTACTTAAGCGGTTTCCGAGGCGTTAATGTCTTCTTTCTCAGTTGATAACATTGAATGTTTGATTGACTAATTCACCCCAGTCCCACAGACGGGCAGGGGCCGGACCCGAGGAGAAACGTGGGCCTATCTGATTACCGAGTTTCTCAGAGCCACGTGTTCACAAACAGGTGTGCGGGTGGCTGGGGAGCTGGGGAAGAGAGGAAAGCAGCAGCTGGCCTGCCTTGTCTCCCCTCTGCCCTTTATGCTGTTTCTGAATGTAAACTCCTCACTTCGGACCGCCCTCTTCCATGGCTACGTCTCCACGGTTCCTCCCCCACGTTTCCCCGCGCCCTGCACCACACAGAAGCTTCAGAGCTGAGTTCCAACTCGGCAAATTCACTGCTAGACTCGCTCGAGTCGGAACCTCGTTTTACAGGCAGCCCATTATCCTACTAGAGGCCTGGTGCACAAAATTCGTGCACAGGGGTAGAGGGGGGTTGTCCCTCAGCCCAGCCTGCACCCTCTCCGATCTGGGAACCCTTGAGGGATGTCCAACCACCTGTTTAGGCCTGGCTCCAAACCGCTCACCTGCCTCTGCAGGATTGCCCCTAACCACTTCTGCCTGCCAGCCTGATCACCCCCTAAACACTCCCCTGCCAGCCCGATTGACACCTGACTGCTCCCCAGCTGGCCCGATTGTCCCTAACTTCCTTCCCCTGCAGGCCTGATCATCCCTAACTGCCCTCTCCTGCCAGTATGGTTGCCCCTAACTGTCCTCCCCTGCAGTCCTGGTCATCCCTAACTGCCCTCTCCTGCTGGCCTGGTCACTCCTAACTGCCCTCCCCTGCTGGCCTGCCCCCCCCCAACAGTCTTCCCCTGCAGGCCTGGGTCCCCTCCAACTGCCCTCCTCTGCTGGCCCAGTCACCCCTAACTGCCCTCCCTGCTGGCCTGATTGGCCACAACTGCCCTCCCCTGGAGGCCATCTTGTGGCAGTCATCTTGTGTTCACATGGGGACAGCCATCTTTGACCACATGGGAGCAGCCATTTTATGTCTTGGCTCAACAGTCAATTTGCATATTACTCCTTTTTTAAAAAAATATACTTTATTGATTTTTTTACAGAGAGGAAGAGAGAGGGATAGAGAGTTAGAAACATCGCTGAGAGAGAATCATCCATCAGCTGCCTCTTGCACACCCCCCACTGGGTACATGCAACCAAGGTACAAGCCCTTGACCGGAATCAAACCCAGGACCTGTCAGTCTGCAGGCTGACGTTCTATCCACTGAGCCACACCGGTCTCGGCTGCATATTACTCTTTTATTAGATAGGATGGCTTTGGATCCTGCTGAGCAAATAAAACCAATTCCAGCCCTGGGTAGCTGGCTCAGTTGGTTGGAGCATCCCACATGCCAGAAGGTTACAGGCTCAATTCCCAGGCAGGACACATACCTAGATTTCAGTTTGATCCACAGTAGGGGCATGTATGGGAGGCAATGGGTCAAGGTTTCTCTCTCTCTCTCTCTCTCTCTCTCTCTCTCTCTCTCTCTTTCTCTCAAAATCAGTAAATATATCCTCGGTGAGGATTAAAAAAGGTTCCTGTGTCTCTCACAACCTACAGTACTGTGTCTTTCACACAAACGCGAATCTGACCCTGCCACCGTGACCGATAGCACTCAGAATCTCGGGGTTTATTTTCACTTTCACTAGATTCACTTTATGCCCTGTAGGTTCTACGCCGCATCTCGCATCACCGGAACGTGCTCGATGACCAGAGTCTACACCTAACCCCGAGTTCAGCTTCGCTGTCTGGCTGGCAAGCGTGTGCAGCTCACAGCAGCACCTCTGGGCCACGCCCGTGTCCAGCCACTGCCCGCCGGCGCCGCCCGACGCCACCTGTAACGGGGTGGTGCTGCTGCTTCTTTAGAGGGACCGCCTTCAGACACGCGGCGGCTTTTCCAATCTGCATGCCCGTGACGGCCCGGGCAGTTTCACGCGTGTTCTTAAAGCAAACACAAAGACTTGAGCCTCTTGATTTGCATGATTCCGTGGGGTTTTCTCGGTCTAGTGAATAGCGAACCATTTTCAGAGGCCACCTCTGGCCGCTTTGGGGCCAAAAGCTTGGGATTTTAAAGCCAACCCTGATGGCAGATTTAATCGCCACTGAAAGGGAAGGAAGACCGGTAACGAAGGGGCTGGCGGACAAAGACCCCCTTCCGGAGCTTAGAATTAAAACACCCAACTCGCGCCGTCACTTATGGGAAACCTGGGGAACTGGGCGGCGAAGGCCCGGCCCAGGAGACGTGACATCACGCCTGAGCTTCCCTCCACAGCGTCTGCTGAGCCCGTGCCAGAGCCTGCCACGTTCACGCGGGGTGGCGAGGACCCGAGTGGGTGCTCCCGTCAGGGCGTGCCAGGCCCCTGCTCCCGGCATTTCAACGTCAGCGATGAGTGGCGACAGGAGAGAGCGAGGGAGTCCTGGCCGGGCTGGAGGGACCCAGAAAGGCCTCCATAAGGAGACGGCCCTTGCCCGGCCGGTGGCCTCAGCTGAGCGTGAACCCATGAGCCAGGAGGTCACGGTTCAATTCCCAGCCAGGGCACAGGCCCGGGTTGTGGGCTCGATCCCCAGTGGGGGGCGTGCAGGAGGCAGCCGATCAATGATTCTCTCATCATTGATGTTTCTATCTCCCTCGCCTTCTTCCTTCCTCTCTGAAACCAATAAAAATATTGTTGTAAAAGAATATGGCACTGAGACTTAGCCAGATTCAGAAAAACGTGTCAGCGTTAGGAGTGAAGGGCATGAGAGGAGAGAGAAGAGGAGAGGAGAGGAGAGGAGAGGAGAGGCCAGGCCGGTCCGGACAGGATGGAGCCTGGACTCACAGAGCATCACCAGACATGGCAAGTGACAAGCAAAACACGTGAAGGAGATTCCTGTGGTCAACTCTCCCCACAAAGGCCCCTGGGACCCCGGCCGCCTGCAGCCCCCCCGGGGGGGCAGGGGTCCCTCCCTCCCATCCCTCTTATTCTTGAGATCCCCAACCAAGCCTGCTCTCCTGCTCCCGTTACCTTGCTAGCAAATAGAGCTTCTTAAGCCTGACCACGGCACCCGCGCCAACCTGACCCACTCCCTGGAGCAACGCTGGGCGGAGGCCTCGGGAAACCGGGGCACGTGGAGGAGGACAAAGGCCAAAGGCTCCCAGGCCTTCTGCAGCGACGGCAGCACCCCCCCACACACGGGCTTGGCTTTCCCTCCCACCCTCCGCCCCGCAGACACAGGCAGGTCTTGTGGTCAGGCCGGCTCCGGCCAGCCGCCCCTGCACGGCTCAGAGCAGAGCCGGAGCAGACGGCGTAGGTCGGTAATGTCCTCATCACGCTAACTCGTCTTCAAAGAAACCTGTTCTTTCTGCCCCAGAGATCACAGAACACTGCCTGCTGCCCACACCCTGCCCCTCCACCTGGCCACGGCGGCAGCGCCCCCCCGCTCCTCCGGGCTCCCTCCCAGCCGGCCTCCTCCCGTCCTGGCACCTCCAGCTCACGCCAGCTCCCCCACCTCGGGAGCCCAGCCCTGCGATGAGCTGGGTGACCAGGCAGAGCTGGACTCGCGCCGCCCCCCCCCCCCGGGCACTGCTCACGCGTGAAGCCGCCCGAGGCCCCCGCACACGGACCCATGAGAGGCCCCTCAAGCAGGCAGGAAGCCAGCTGGTGACCTTGGCCTCTAAGCTCCCGTTTCTTCTCAGATGAATGACAGAGGCTAATACCGACCTCCCAGGACTGTGGTTGAGTGCGATAACCTCAGCACGACATGTGCAGTGCTTGGTACGCAAGAGCCCAGTACCATCACAGACGCCTGTGCTCCTCTCGGTGACGTGTGGAACACGGAGCCGGGCCCCCTCCCCTCCAAGCAGCACCCCTCAGCGGGGACCAGGCACGCTGGGTGGCTCCTGAAAGCACAGAACCCCAGCGCCCCCCCCCCCCCTCCACTCGGCAACCATTCCGGGGATGGCCGGCGGGCCTGGGTGCGAAAGCAGCACCAGAGCTGCGGCTGCCGCGAGAACGAGGGTCACGGTCCCAAGGATGGGGAGTCAGTGCTGTGTCCCCCCGAGGGCAGGAGCGGGCACACGGCTCCCACAGTGTGCGGGCTGCTTGGCGTCTACCACCGGGGGGACTCGCCGAGCAGAAAGCCAGCAGACGGCACACCTGCCCGGCACAGAGCCCGGAGCCGCTGCGGCTGAGCCGGGGGTGCGGTCTCAGGGTCTGGCCGCCTCTCAGCGCCCGGGGGATGACGTCACCTCCCGTCCCGAGCCAACTCCGAAGACGCATCCACTCTCCCCAGCCCTCCCCAACATCCCTGCAAACACCACGCAAACGTGCCGGCTCCACACGAATGCTCCCACAGCGCATGCTCCAGTGTCGGAGACAGAGAGGCCGCAGGTGTGTGTGCGTGACACTTGCATGGCGTTTACACGCTCCTGCGGATGCCTTGTGCCGCCGTCTACCTGCACAGGTTCTTGGTTCGCTTAGGCCACCAGGACAACCCCAGCCACGGGCCTCCGCTCCTGTCCACGTTCCTGCCTGCCGCCCGCCGGTCCGTGCCGCACAGAGCCCAGCACGCCGGGGGCAGACAGGCCCCGCACTCGGCACCGTGCAGGGGGAACTGGCCCAAACCCCCAATCGCAGCGGGGCCCCCACCTCCCATCCCCCTCCTCAGCAAGCACACCACCAAGCCGCCTGACAGACGCCTGCCAGGCCCGCTCCCTGCCTGCCGGAGCGTCCTGGGCCTTTACCCACGGCAGTCAAACTGCCGTTGCAGGAACCCGGGGACCCGGTGCCGAGGGCGTGGGGGGCCGTCCACGGGCAGCTGCACAGGCAGCACCCAGTGCTCCCCGCTTTTTAGGGTGTTGGGTGGGGCTGGGTTCGAAAAGGTGAGCCCTGGACTGTTCCCCAAAGAGGAGCTCCCGGGACACACGCTGTGGCTGCAGCCTTTGGTAATGGCGCAGAGCTGCCACATCGCCTCTCCCCTCTCCTGGCACATCGCCGTGACTGAAGCCCCGTGGCACCAACACAGACTCCTGGTCCACCCGACCGCCTGACCCAGCGGCGTGTTTGGGATTCCCTCACATCGGGCGGCAGCGGCGGCTGCCACGTTTCCCCCCCCCCCCCCCCACAATCGAGGGGGAAGAGGCGGGCCCTGACTGCGTCCCACTGCGTGCTTTAACGGGGCGTGGGCTGGTGGGGACCGCGGAGCGGGGTGCCCTCTGTGCTGCACCCATGGCCAGCTCGGCGCCCGGTCAGATCCGCAGCCGGAGCTTTTCCGCCGGGCAGGCCTCCCGAGACCACCCTCTCCTGCCGCAGCTCACAGCGTGCCTCACAGAGCCGGGCACCGCACGGCTCCGGCAACTGCCCCGAGCACCCCGGAGCGGGCGTCCTGCACTCGGGCGGGAACTTGCGGACACTTGGGGCTCTCCCAGGGCCTCTGGGTAAAGTGCACACGGTTCAGGGGCCGGCGCCTCTGCCCTGGACTGTGGAACAAGAAGGTGGGACCAGGACTCACTCTGGCTCTGCCCCGGGCAGCTCGCCAGCTCACTAAGCAGCCACCGGCCACAGGCCCACCAGCCACCAGACATCAGCCACAGTCCCACTGGACATCGGCCACAGGCCCACCGGCCATCGGCCACAGGCCCACCGGACATTGGCCACAGGCCCACCGGACATCGGCCACAGGCCCACCGGACATCGGCCACAGGCCCACCGGCCACTGGACATCGGCCACAGGCCCACCGGCCACCGGCCATTGACCACAGGCCCACCGGCCAGGCCGTTCGCCCACAGGCTCGGTCCCTGGCCGGCATCGTCTCTGTCAACACGGAGACGATGAAGGGCGCTGCCCGTGGGCAGCGAGCTCCTCACCCGCCCCCTTCCCGTCCATCCACCTCCCGATGCCAGGGCTGGACAACTCCTCTCCGCCTCGCAGGGCCGGGAGGTGGCAGAGCCACCGAAGCCGCGTCCAGCTGATGGAACCCAGACACTCTCACCAGAGACCCACTGACCCGGGAATGAGCTCCGGGCTGTGGGGGAGCCCGGCGTGGCTTGGGGGGTGAACTGATGACCAGTTACCACGGGGCAAGGCCCGCAGAAGAGCGAGGAGGGCAGAACTCCCACCCCCGGTGCGGGCGCGGTGCGGGCAGCGCCCTTGGCCATGCCCACTCACCCCGAGAAGAGCTCTCCCTCCCCGTGCGGGGCCCGCCATCCCGCCCCCCGGCCTCCCTGCTTGGCATTCAGTCCAGGAGCAGGCGTGGCAAGCACTCGCTTCCATTTCCATGGAGACCAGGCTGCCGGGGAACCAGGACTCCATGCCTGAAATGCCAAACAGCCTGACCCACTTCCCCTTCCGCAAAACAGGCCGCCTGGCGGGGTGCTGCCGGCCCCGTCCTCCCTGTGGGCACTGGGAAGGGGGAGCATGAGGGCCACCTTGGCAGCGGGGTGATGCTAGAGCCCGGGTCAGAGGTCACGCAGTGGCGCCTCACCCACAGGGCGCACGGGGGGCTCCAAGGCCACTGCACTGTCCTAGCCTCCTGCAGGGGGCGCTCACTCCGCTTAGACACACTCACCGCCCCAGCCCTGATGCAGACTGGGGGCCATCTCCCCAGCTCCATCCGTCCCCCCTTATCTCTGTCCCCAGCTCCACCTGTCCCCCCCTCTATCCCCCCTCCCCTCTGTCCCCCCAGCTCCCCCCTCCCCTCTATCCCCCTTCCCCTCTGTCCCCCCAGATCCACCCGTCCCCCCTCCTCTCACTCTGGCTCCGTGGACCTATCTGCCCCTTGACCACCCGCACCCCCTGCCCCGGAGCGCTGCCCATGGCCCCTCTGCCTGGGTCTCTGGTTCCTTTTCACCCTCAGGTCAGAGGCCGCTCCCCAGAGCGCGTCCTGAGGCCACCCCCGCCCCTGAGCGCCTGCTGTCCCGGGGTGGCCCTCCGCGTGGCCGTATCGCCAGCGCGTGGCCCAGGGCTACAGGCCGCGCTGCGTGAGGCAGGAGCGCACGTTTTAAAAAATATATATTTTATTGATATTTTACAGAGAGGAAGAGAGAGAGAGATAGAGAGCTAGAAACGTCGATGAGAGAGAAACATCGACCAGCTGCCTCTTGCACACCCCCTACTGGGGATGTGCCCGCAACCAAGGTGCCCTTGGCTGTAATCGAACCCGGGACCTTTCAGTCCGCACACCGACGCTCTACCACTGAGCCAAACCGGTTTCGGTGGGAGCGCGCTTTTTAAAGCTGTCCATCCCACTGTGGCACAGTCCCAGATATTCATTTGTTTATCTTTCAAAATATATTTTATTGATCTCAGAGAGGCAGGAGAGAAACATCAATGAGAGAGAATCATTGATCGGCTGCATCCTCCACACCCTCTCCTGGGATCGAGCCCACAACCCGGGCAGGTGCCCCTGACGGGAATGGGATCTGCCCTTTAGTCTGTAGGGTGACTCTATCCAGTGAGCCAAACCAGCTAGCGCTCAGGTACTTATTTCTGAGGCCAATCCCACATCTGTTTATATGTGTGTCTGTGTGTGTGTGTGTATGTATATATATATATATATATATATATATATATATATATATATATATATAATTGATTTCAGAAAGGAAGGGAGAGAAA
This sequence comes from Vespertilio murinus, assembly GCA_963924515.1. Taxonomy (NCBI): domain Eukaryota; kingdom Metazoa; phylum Chordata; class Mammalia; order Chiroptera; family Vespertilionidae; genus Vespertilio; species Vespertilio murinus. The sequence continues at coordinate 2,577,032 of OZ004720.1, read as the reverse complement.
GAGAAAGAAAGGGAAATACAGAAACATCAATGATGAGGGAGAATCATTGATCGGCTGCCTCCTGCACGCCCCCTACTGGGGATCAAACCCACAACGCGGGCATGTGTCCTTGACTGGAACCAAACTAGGACCCTTCAGTCCACAGACCATGCTCTATCCACTGAGCTGAACCAGCCAGGGCCCGTCTGCCTTTTTGTAACAACAGCCCACTGATTCCTTGTATGACTTCTGGATCCAGAAAAGGAAAGCACGACATCATGCCCGGCCGGCCGTGGCACTGGTCACTTCGCCGGGACCTCAGTGTGTCTGAGCGTGAGTCCCGGGGCCCCGCCTGTGAACCTGCGCTCCTGGGAGAGGCGGAGAGCCTTCCAAAAATGAACCTCACGAGACAGACAGTGCACCCCAGTAAAGGTCTCCCTGACTGCTCATGGAACAGCAGCCTCAGGAACAGGAAGTGAGCTCCCAGGTAAGAAACTGAGTCCTGTTTCTATACCCTGGCCTCCTGCAGGGAAGGCGTGAGCACGCCCACTGCGGTGTCCACGCCTCCCGCGGGCCTGGCCCTCCGCCGGTCGGGAGTGACTGCGAAGCAGAAGGTGCTGGAATGAAACAGGACCCGTGTCCCCCCGAGGCCGAGGACGCAGGACAGACACCCACCTCCAAGGAGTGCACGGGGCTGGCGGGTGCCTGGCTGACCTGAGCTCAGAGGCCTCGGCCGGCTGCGGAGTCCCCGGCAGCCCCGCGCCCGGCCTCCGGCTCCCGGCGCACACACCGCCAGCCGCTGCCCGCCGGAGCAGCTCCAACGGCCGTAAGTGCTGAGCCCTCCCCTGTCCATCTGGTCCTCACTCCCAGCATTCCTGGTGAGCTGTGCCCGCCGCTTTGAGGGCCCGGTCTCCGGGAGTTCAGCTCGCCGCGCTGATATGGCGTCTTTGGTGTGTGTGTGCCCCCGACTCTGGTTTGTCCCCAGGGCCTGTGCGGACTGTGACCAGGTGGCCCGTGTCACGGGCTTCGTGGACACACCAGGACGAACTGCACACTATCCAGCCTGGGACCGGCCCACGGCAGGAGGAAACTTTTTTAAAAAAATATATTTTATTGATATTTTACAGAGAGGAAGGGAGAGAGATAGAGAGTTAGAAACGTTGATGAGAGAGAAACATCCACCAGCTGCCTCTTGCACACCCCCTACCGGGGATGTGCCCGCAACCACTGTATATGCCCTTGACCGGAATCAAACCTAGGACCTTTCAGTCCACAGACAGACGCTCTACCACTGAGCCAAACCGGTTTCAGCAGGAGGAAACTTTTAATATATACATATATGTAAATATTTTTATTGATATTTTACAGAGAGGAAGGGAGAGAGATGGAGAGCTAGAAATGTCAATGAGAGAGAAGCATCGACCAGCTACGTCTTGCACACCCCCTACTGGAGACGTGCCCTTGACCGGAATCGAACCCGGGACCTTTCAGTCTGCAGACCGATGCTCTACCACTGAGCCAAACCGGTTTCGGCAGGAGGAAGCTTTTAAACTTGACGGTCAGTCTCAGCGGATCCAGTACCGCCCGCCCGCGGGTCTCGGAGCCCGCTCAGGAGCACGGGCGAAGGCAGAGGGCTCAGCCGTCCCCGGGGGCCCTTCCCTCACAAGACATTCCCAGTCCCCGGAGGCCGCAGCGCGGGACCAGGCGAGGGGGTGCTCTGCCCCCAGGGCCTGGCCCCCACCCCACCCCACCCCTGCCCCGGGAGAGAACGGTGGGACTGAGCCGAAGGGACGCCTGCGCCCCACCGTCCCCCGCGGCTGGGCAGCCTCGCCCCGCACAGGGGTGAAGACCGTCCCAGGCACCGGGCAGGCTCCCCCTCAGGAGCCGATCTGGCAGAGAAACAGGCACGTAACCGGCACCCGGCAGGCAAAGCAGCTCCCGCTCCAGTCCTGGTCGGCGCAGCCTTCCCTCCAGGTCCGGAAGCCGCTGCCTCGGACTTCCGGCATCACGGCCAGGAGCTGAGTGCGGTGCTGCCGGCCCCACAAGGCGCCAGAGGCGGGTCGGAGGGCAGGGCGCACGGGGAGCAGCGGAGGGCATGCCTCTTGCAGCTGAAGGACCCGAACCCGGACCGGCCACCGGCCCGTTACCTGGGCATCACCAGCCTGCCCTCTCCGCCCACCTCCGCACGGGCTGTTCCTAGCCCAGCCCGGAGTCAGGGGAGCCGAGAGGGGGCCAGGTGGGGGGTGTAGGGAGGGTCAGGAGGGTGGGGAGGGTGAGGAGGGTGGAGAAGGAGGGGAGGGGGAGGGGAAGGGGGAAGGGAAAGGATGGGAAGGCGGATAGGGTGGGAAGAGTGGAAGGGTGGGGAGGGTGGGGGTGAGGAGGGTGCCAGATGGGGAGGGTGGAGGAGGGGGATGGGAGGTGGGGAGGGTGGAGGAGGGGGATGGGAGGTGGGGAGGGTGGGGGTGAGGAGGGTGCCAGATGGGGAGGGTGGAGGAGGGGGATGGGAGGTGGGGAGGGTGGAGGAGGGGGATGGGAGGTGGGGAGGGTGGAGGAGGGGGATGGGAGGTGGGGAGGGTGGAGGAGGGGGATGAGAGGTGGGGAGGGTGGAGGAGGGGGATGGGAGGTGGGGAGGGTGGAGGAGGGGGATGGGAGGTGGGGAGGGTGGAGGAGGGGGATGGGAGGTGGGGAGGGTGGAGGGAGGGGGTTGAGAGGTGGGGAGGGTGGAGGAGGGGGATGAGAGGTGGGGAGGGTGGAGGAGGGGGTGAGAGGTGGAGAGGGTGGAGGAGGGGGATGGGAGGTGGGGAGGGTGGAGGAGGGGGATGGGAGGTGGGGAGGGTGGAGGAGGGGGATGAGAGGTGGGGAGGGTGGAGGAGGGGGATGGGAGGTGGGGAGGGTGGAGGAGGGGGATGGGAGGTGGGGAGGGTGGAGGGAGGGGGTTGATTTGTTCGGAGATCTCTTAGTCTTCTTTTTATCTCTTAATTTCTTTATTCTTCTTTGCCTCCCTGGACCTCACTGGGGGTCCATGTATCTGACCCTAAGGTTGCCAATCCACGCCGACTGGCTTTTTTGCTAGAGAGCAAACAGGAACAGGCTGAGGAACATTATCCTCAAATCATGAAGTTTGAGAACAAAGAGGCAGAGAGCCGTCGGCAGCCTGCCGGAGAGAGGTGGACGGAGAGGCAGACAGAACTCAGCGTGTCCTCGGGCACAACCCGCGGCCTGGGCCGTGCCCTCTGCCCCCTGCACCCGCACCCGGGAGGGAGCGCCTGGACCAGCACAGAGCCGTGGCCAGCGCTTCCCACCGCCTCCCTCCACCCAGTGCTCCAGGCCTGACCACCTCCTGAGCCGGGACCCCTCACCCCTCCTCCCGCCTGACTCCAAACCCCATTTCCCCGATTGTGCCCCACGGGACAGCCATAGAACTGACGACAGCGCTCGCTGCATCGCTGGATAACTCTTTAGGTTAGGCTGTCTCCTGCGGCTTCCGACCAAGTTCTACCCATTTGCAGGCCTACCACACGGCTCCTCTTCCTCTCGATCCGACACAGCCCTCGCTCCCTCCCTCCGCCTTGTCCCCGGCTGCTCCTCGGGCTCCCTCCCGACACCGGGTCCACTCCCCTCAGAAGGAATCGCAGTCCCTCTGAACCCCCCCTAACCCGGGGAGCCCACAAACACGCTGACGCTGCGGGGAGGACGCGCCCACACTAGGGCGTGACGTGGCGTGAGCTTTGGGAGTCGGAGCGCACGCATGTACTGCTGGAGTCACCTTCCGAGTCGGGGAACCTGGACCGGGTCCCTGCCGGTCCCCGGCTGCAGCCCACGCCGAGGGGGTGCGTGCGCGTGTGATGGGCGCGCACATCGGAGGGGTGAGGCCGAACCCAGAGCTCTCAGCCCGCCCGGCCCGTGGTCCTGAGCGTCCCAGGGCTCGCCAGGCCCGGCGCAGAGCCACAGCCCGAGACCCCGAGCGGGACTGTCACCTGACACACGTGTCCTCCTCCAGCCCCTTCCTCCCGACTCACAGAGCAGCCGAGCTTCCCGCCCGACGGGAGGGGCAGCACGGAGGCTGAGGCGGGGAGGCAGCTGGGTCCCGGAGTGGAAGGTGTGTGCGCACACGGGCGGGTAGGGCAGCCCCATCACGCCCCGTCACGCCCCGTCACGCCCCGTCAGGACTCGGCATCATCAGGCCTCTGCTCAGCGCTGCAGCTCAGGCTCAGCCTGTGGCCAACCCGCCTCACCACCAGGTGTCTTGTTTTTTAAAATGTGTTTTTATTGATTTCAGAGATGAAGGGAGAGGGAGAGAGAGAATCAATGATGAGAGAGAACCATGGATCAGCTGTCTCCTGCACGCCCCACACTCCAGATGGAGCCACCATCCTTGTGCCCTTGACCAGAATCGAACCAGGACCCTTCAGTCTGCAGGCCGGTGCTCTATCCACTGAGCCAACCCAGCCAGGGCTCCACCAGGTTTCGTGTGACCCGGGAGCTCAGGAGGTTTTCACATTCTTCAACGTTGGGAAAAAAGGAAGAACATCTTGTGACATGTGACAGTGATGAAGTAGAGGTTTCTGAGTCCATAAATAAAGCTTTATTGGGAACAGCCATGCCCATTCGTTATCTTGCCCGTGGCTACCTCCGCCGTCCCGGGCAAACTGGTTTCTGCAGCAGCGGCCGCACGGCTCACACGGCCTACCCGCCCACCTGCCCGCCAGCCCCGGCCTAACCCGGCGCGACCTGGGAGGTCTCCGCTGTGACCCGCTCCGGGGGGAGGCGCCGGGTCCCAGAGCAGGAACCCGCGCTGGTGACGCCGAGGGTGAGGGAGGCTGCCGGCTCGCTCGCTCGCTCGCAGGCACGCAGAGGACTTCCGAAGAGGAGGATTCTGGGTAGGTGGGAAGATAAGCTCATGTCTTCCCTCTTCCCCCACGGGCATGTACTCCGTGGCCTTGACACTGCCCCTCCTGCCCCGAGCAGCTCCCAGAACGTCCCTCCCCGGCCTCCTGCCACGCTGGTCCCCGCCCGGTTCTGAGCTTGTCTCGCCGGCCGTGCGGCGAGGCGCAGAGAGCAGCGCTCTCAGGGCGGCTGGGAGCAGGCCGGGCTCACAGCAGCTAGAGAGTCAGAGAGGGGAAGCGGCCGAGATCCTCTTCTGGCCCTGCGGGGCGGGCTGAGTCCCCGGGGACACAGGGCGCTCCAAGACCCCCTCCCCCAGGCCCCGCCCCCCCTGCACTTGCCTAAATCAAGCAATCAGCTAACAATGCCGGGAGGGGAGGGGGCGTGGGGCCGGCCACTGATGTCTGTTTTCTGAAAACACATGGCAAATCCCAGAGCCAAATGCCGGCTAAGCCACAGAAAAAGCAACACCTTCATTTCCTGGGAGGGGAGCTGTCCACTCCCCCTCACGCGCTCCCCAGCACCCCAGGGCTCCCCTGCCTCAGAGCCCCCAGGCCGCCCCTCTGGCTAAGGACCGCCCTGGTCCCCCCCCCCCCCCCCCGCCGCCAGGGGCACCCCACCCGAGCTGGGGGTGGTGGAGCGCAGGCACATGGCCGCCGCCCCCCCTCGCAGCGGCCGGCTCTCCGTGACGCACTGCTAATTCGGGCGCTGCTGCCACCGCCACCAAGCCAGAGGGTCCCGGTCCTGTGGTCACCCGACCCATCGGCCCAGCACCCCCTCCTGACCGCACCCACCCTCTGTGCCCAAGCTCCCGGGTGGCATGGGGCGGTGGCGGTGCAGGGGAGGAGGGGGAGACCGGAGGGGAGAGCGCGGCCCCTGCGGCGGGTCACAGCCGCCTTCCGATCCCGCCAGACAGAAGCAGGAACATGGGCTCCGGCCACTCCGCCCTGGAGGCGTGTGTCCGTGGCGGCTGGACCAGCACACGGCACAGCGCGAACACAGCACGGCACACACACACACACACACACACACACACACACACACACACAGCATGGCAGGCCCTCGCTGCAGCGCCCGGCGTGGCCAGCCCTCCAAACACCCAAGGAAACAAAGACACACACACGCACACACACACACACACACACACACACGCCCATGCACACGCCCATGCACATGCACACGCACACGCGCACACAGCGGCAGCACGATCAGCACTAACCTGGACGCCATGGGCGCGGCGGCGGGGCAGGCAGGGACCTCATTCATTCATGCAGCGGGCGGCGGGCGGGGCGGGCGGCCCTGCGGACGGAGGCTCACCTCCATGGCCACCCACAGCCCTGCCGGGCGGGGGCGGGGGCGGGCGCGGGCGGGGGCCGGGCTCTCACCGCGGGGGCCGCTTCCTTCCTCCGCGGCTTCCTCAGGCTCTGCATTGTGAGCATGGCTCCCTTTATTCGCCCTCCCGCCTCCCCCTGCAGCCCCTCGGAGCGGTCACGCAGCCCCCATGGCCCTCTCCCTCTCCCCTCCCGGCTGCTCTCAGACAGCTGTTCTCCAGCTGCCGCACGCACGCGCACAGACACCCTCAGACACAGGAGCCAGCCCGCCGCACCCCGCCGCCGCCGCCGCCGCCGCGGCTTTACATAATGCGACTCCAGCGCCCGCCTGCCAGCCCCCTATCCCTACCCTCAGCACCGGCCCGGCGGGCGGCTGGGTCCCCATCCCAGCGCGCACACACACCCTGATGCTCCGAGAGGCTGCTCCCTCCGCTGCACCCATCGCCTCCCAGGCACACATCCGGTCCCTCTTTAAAGGAGGCGGCACAGATCAGAGAGGGCGCCCAGTCAAAACAGCCTTGCATCCCGCAGGCTGACAGCTGCTCGCGCCCCAGCTCCGGAGAGGGGGGCAGACTCAGACCGGGGACCCCAGCTCCGGAGAGGGGAGCGGACTCAGACCAGATTCAGACCGGGGACCACCGCCCCAGCTCCGGAGAGGGGAGAAACTCAGACCGGGGACCCCAGCTCCGGAGAGGGGAGCGGACGCAGACCGGGGACCACTGACGCCGGCTTCCCCGCATGCACTAGCTGTGTGACCTCATATGCACTCGCTGTGTGACCTCTTACACACTCACAGCATGACCCCGCATGCACTCACTGTGTGACCTCATATGCACTCACCATGTGACCCTGCACACATAACTGTGTGACCTCATAGCACTCACTGTGTGACCCCGCACGCACTCCATCCCCATCCCCGGGGATGGAGGCTGACAGGGATGGAGGCTGATGGGGATGAGGCTGATGGGGATGGGGCTGATGGAGGCTGATGGGGATGGGGCTGATGGGGATGGGGCTGATGGGGATGGAGGCTGATGGGGATGGGGCTGATGGGGATGGGGCTGATGGGGATGGGGCTGATGGAGGCTGATGGGGATGGGGCTGATGGGGATGGGGCTGATGGGGATGGGGCTGATGGGGATGGGGGCTGATGGGGATGGAGGCTGATGGGGATGGAGGCTGATGGGGATGGGGCTGATGGGGATGGGGGCTGATGGGGATGGGGCTGATGGGGATGGAGGCTGATGGGGATGGGGCTGATGGGGATGGGGCTGATGGGGATGGGGCTGATGGAGGCTGATGGGGATGGGGCTGATGGGGATGGGGCTGATGGGGATGGGGCTGATGGGGATGGAGGCTGATGGGGATGGGGCTGATGGGGATGGGGCTGATGGGGATGGGGCTGATGGAGGCTGATGGGGATGGGGCTGATGGGGATGGGGGCTGATGGGGATGGGGCTGATGGGGATGGGGGCTGATGGGGATGGAGGCTGATGGGGATGGAGGCTGATGGGGATGGGGCTGATGGGGATGGGGGCTGATGGGGATGGGGCTGATGGGGATGGAGGCTGATGGGGATGGGGCTGATGGGGATGGGGCTGATGGGGATGGGGCTGATGGAGGCTGATGGGGATGGGGCTGATGGGGATGGGGCTGATGGGGATGGGGCTGATGGGGATGGAGGCTGATGGGGATGGGGCTGATGGGGATGGGGCTGATGGGGATGGGGCTGATGGGGCTGATGGGGATGGAGGCTGATGGGGGCTGATGGGGATGGGGCTGATGGGGATGGAGGCTGATGGGGCTGATGGGGATGGAGGCTGATGGGGGCTGATGGGGATGGGGCTGATGGGGATGGGGCTGATGGGGATGGGGCTGATGGGGCTGATGGGGATGGAGGCTGATGGGGCTGATGGGGCTGGGGCTGATGGGGATGGAGGCTGATGGGGATGGGGCTGATGGGGATGGAGGCTGATGGGGATGGAGGCTGATGGGGATGGGGCTGATGGGGATGGGGGCTGATGGGGCTGATGGGGAAGGGGCTGATGGGGCTGGGGCTGATGGGGATGGGGCTGATGGGGCTGATGGGGAAGGGGCTGATGGGGCTGGGGCTGATGGGGATGGGGGCTGATGGGGATGGGGCTGATGGCGCTGATGGGAACGGGGGCTGATGGGGATGGGGCTGATGGGGATGGGGCTGATGGGGATGGGGCTGATGGGGATGGGGGCTGATGGGAACGGGGGCTGATGGGGATGGGGCTGATGGGGATGGGGCTGATGGGGATGGGGCTGATGGGGCTGATGGGGGCTGATGGGGATGGGGCTGATGGGGATGGGGCTGATGGAGGCTGATGGGGATGGGGCTGATGGGGATGGGGCTGATGGGGCTGATGGGGATGGAGGCTGATGGGGATGGGGCTGATGGGGATGGAGGCTGATGGGGATGGAGGCTGATGGGGCTGATAGGGCTGGGGCTGATGGGGATGGAGGCTGATGGGGATGGGGCTGATGGGGATGGGGCTGATGGGGATGGGGCTGATGGGGATGGGGGCTGATGGGGATGGGGCTGATGGGGCTGGGGCTGATGGGGATGGGGCTGATGGGGATGGAGGCTGATGGGGATGGAGGCTGATGGGGATGGGGCTGATGGGGATGGAGGCTGATGGGGATGGGGCTGATGGGGATGAGGCTGATGGGGATGGAGGCTGATGGGGATGGAGGCTGATGGGGATGGGGCTGATGGGGATGGAGGCTGATGGGGATGGGGCTGATGGGGATGGGGCTGATGGGGATGGGGCTGATGGGGCTGATGGGGAAGGGGCTGATGGGGCTGGGGCTGATGGGGATGGGGCTGATGGGGATGGGGCTGATGGATGGGGCTGATGGGGATGGGGGCTGATGGGGATGGGGCTGATGAGGAAGGGGCTGATGGGGATGGGGCTGATGGGGCTGATGGGGATGGGGCTGATGGGGATGGGGCTGATGGGGATGGGGCTGATGGGGCTGATGGGGATGGGGCTGATGGGGCTGATGGGGATGGGGCTGATGGATGGGGCTGATGGGGATGGGGTTTGATGGGGATGGGGCTGATGGGGCTGATGGGGATGGGGCTGATGGGGCTGATGGGGATGGGGCTGATGGATGGGGCTGATGGGGATGGGGCTGATGGGGGATGGAGGCTGATGGGGATGGGGGCTGATGGGGATGGGGCTGATGGGGCCGGGGCTGATGGGGATGGGGCTGATGGGGATGGGGCTGATGGGGATGGGGCTGATGGGGATGGAGGCTGATGGGAACGGAGGCTGATGGGGAAGGGGCTGATGGGGCTGGGGCTGATGGGGATGGGGCTGATGGGGATGGGGCTGATGGATGGGGCTGATGGGGATGGGGGCTGATGGGGATGGGGCTGATGAGGAAGGGGCTGATGGGGATGGGGCTGATGGGGCTGATGGGGATGGGGCTGATGGGGATGGGGCTGATGGGGATGGGGCTGATGGGGCTGATGGGGATGGGGCTGATGGGGATGGGGCTGATGGGGATGGGGCTGATGGGGCTGATGGGGATGGGGCTGATGGGGCTGATGGGGATGGGGCTGATGGATGGGGCTGATGGGGATGGGGTTTGATGGGGATGGGGCTGATGGGGCTGATGGGGATGGGGCTGATGGGGCTGATGGGGATGGGGCTGATGGGGATGGGGCTGATGGGGATGGGGCTGATGGGGCTGATGGGGATGGGGCTGATGGGGCTGATGGGGATGGGGCTGATGGATGGGGCTGATGGGGATGGGGTTTGATGGGGATGGGGCTGATGGGGCTGATGGGGATGGGGCTGATGGGGCTGATGGGGATGGGGCTGATGGATGGGGCTGATGGGGATGGGGCTGATGGGGGATGGAGGCTGATGGGGATGGGGGCTGATGGGGATGGGGCTGATGGGGCCGGGGCTGATGGGGATGGGGCTGATGGGGATGGGGCTGATGGGGATGGGGCTGATGGGGATGGAGGCTGATGGGAACGGAGGCTGATGGGGACGGAGGCTGATGTGGGATGGAGGCAGGCCCTTTCTCTGCCGGGTTCACACACCTGCTCCCCCCTCACCCGCCCCTCGGGAAAGTCACAGCTCAGTCGGAGCCGCTGCGGTGGGACTACGCTTGGGGCTCCCACAGGTGGAACCCACGCCCCGGGAGAGCGCTGCCTTTTCACAGCCGAGCGGCTGGTGCCGAATTCCCGCTGCTCCCCTGTGGTGGAGTTTAGGGAACTGAGGGGAAGGTAAGCGTCATTTTCTGAATTAAAACCTTTCCCTGAGAGGTATGGAAAACTGACATGAGTTTCTATTTTTAAAAGGAAGAGAGGTTTCTGAGAGTCCCGGGCAGCATCCAAAGCTCACGCTAAAGAGCGTCCTGGGGGGATCTGGGAGGAAAGGGGTGCACCTGCAAACACCGAGCCAACAGCCCCCCCCCCCCCCCACTGCTGTCCTGGGCAGCCAGTCCCCCGGGCCCCCCTCCGCCGGCCTGGGCAGCCAGCCCCTCTCCCCACCTGCCGGCCTGGGCAGCCAGTCCCCCGGGCCCCCCTCCGCCGGCCTGGGCAGCCATCCCGCAGGCAGAGGCCTGTCTGCACTGCACCTGGTTCGCCCCAAGTGCTGAACGATGTGTCCACGGACGGGAGGCAGAGCAGATCAAGAACAGCTCGATGTCTTTGAACCCTACTCCCATCCACGGAAAACAAACACTGTACACAGCCAGGATGCAAACCTTTCCGCCGGCCTGACTGTGAAGCTTGGGGACGAGGGCACCTACAGCTTACAGACCTGTCAGCCAGGCCGCGGCGCCTCCGCAGGGCCAGGCGCCCGGAGACTGCGGGACGGGGCGGCGAGGCGGAGGACAAGGCACGACGGCGTGACATCTACCGAGAACCAACGTGTGCCAAGCGCATCCCTACTCACAAAACGTTTACGATGGAATCGGCGAGGACACTGAGAACAGAAGTCTGTCCTGACCCGGGCCACGCAGGCTTTCCCAAACCCAAACACACTGCTCCGCCGCCTGGAGGTGCCGATGCCGTGCCAGCCTGGGGTCACGTCACCTCCCCACACCCCCCGGCGTCTCGCTGACACCGACAGGCAGTGTGCAGAGACCTGCCCAGCCTGCAGCCCTCTGTGCCTCGCCCTCTCCAGTGAGCTCCGAGCTCAGCCTGGGGGGGGACCCCCTTCCTCTGCCTCCGAGGAGGAGCTGAGCTCTCTCGGGTCAGACGTGGCCCCAGTGACATCGCAGACGGGGACCCAGGGCCAGCCCAGCCCCGCCGCCTGGCCACGCTGCCTGGCGCCTCACCACGGTGTCGGGGCAGAGGGGGGGGGGGGCGAGGGCGAGTGGGGCACCAGCACGGCCATCCCTTGTGGAATTTGGAAGAGAAAGAAGCTAAATTGTTAGCCAGAGAAGCCCATGTTTCTGAAAAACTAAAAACACGACAGGAAGCACTCCGCTTTCTGAACCACCGGGGCAAGAAGGCGGGACCCAGGCTCCCTGCGCCCTCGCGGCTTCCGCCGGCCTGTAGCCACGGGCGCGGGGCGGGCGTCCGCACGGCCCGCTGTGACCCAAGGCCCCTCGTGAACACGGCATCTCCCACACGAGGGGAGGATGGCCAGGTGACGAGAACCTGGAGGAAAATGTCCAGGCGAAGGCGGGGAGGGGCACCATCTCCCCATCTCCCCCGTGGCACCAGCATCTGGGAGGCCCTGTGCGTGCCCTCAAAGCCGATGCCGGTCCGAGCCGCACTCCCTCCCCACGGCGGCCAGCCGCAGCACGCTCTTCCCTCTAAGTTCCGAGCCAGCGCCCTGGATCCCCAGCCTCCGCCGGTTACACGTCCACGGGGGACCCTGGTTATGCTGGCCGCCCCGGTCACCTCGGAGTTTCCACACGCCTCCCTGCCCAGCTCACCCCTTTGCCAAAGCGTCAGGCGTCTGGGGTGAGGGGCAGACATCAGTACTCTTTAAACATCCCCAGGTGGCCCTCGCCAGTTTGGCTCAGTGGATAGAGCTTTGGCCTGAGGACTGAAGGGTGCCAGGTTCAATTCCAGTCAGGAGCACGTGCCCGGGTTGCGGGCTGGATCCCCAGTGGGGGGCATGCAGGAGGCAGCTGATCCATGATTCTCTCTCATCATCGATGTTTCTATCTCTCCCTCTCCCTTCACTCTCTGAAATCAATAAAAATATACTTAAAAATAAACAAAAAATAAACATTCCCAGGTGATTGTAATGTGCAGCAAAAATTAGGAGCCCCTGGTCTATGCAATTCTACCTAAATTCTCTGGGAACGTAGTAGAAAAATTACTTCTGCATTTATAGTCAAATGAGCATGCTGTCCAGAAGTCAAATTGTTTTCTTCAAGTGAATTTTCCTCTTTTTAAAAAGATTTCCCCGGTTAGTAATCAGAGCTGACGCTCGCTGAGGACTGAGTGCCAGGCCTGGTTCTGGGAGCTATATCCGCGCGGTTTCGTCTCATTTTAACCTTTTATTGTGACAGTTTCGCGGAAGAAGACGGAGGCAGAGACAGCGAGCTGTCTGCAGCGGGGCCAGCATACAGGACGCAGCGTGGACGGGAGGCCGTCTCAGGTTAAAGGTTCCCTCCCTCCCTCCGCGCTCTCTAATTTGGCCCAATCACATTTGCTCTATTCTTTTTAAAAAATATATATTTTATTGATTTTTTTACAGAGAGGAAGAGAGAGGGATAGAGAGTTACAAACATTGATAAGAGAGAAACATCCACCAGCTGCCTCCTGCACACCCCCACTGGGGATGCGCCCGCAACCAAGGTACATGCCCTTGACCAGAATCGAACCCGGGACCTTTCAGTCTGCAGGCCGACGCTCTCTATCCACTGAGCCAAACCGGTTTTGGCCATTTGCCCTATTTTTGTTCTGAAAATTGCTCTCTGAAAACTCCACTTTTCCTAGATCCCTGAATGAGGTGGGCGCACATGGTGGTAGCAGGACCCACGGAGGCGGCGGGCAGGACCGGCGCTCTGCCCCAGAGAGAGGGCCCGGCCTCGAGCCACAGGCTCGTGTGGGAACAGGTCTGCCTCCGGGGAGGGAGCTCAGATGGGGGCCGATGAGGACACAGGAAGTCCTAGAGGGACGCGGCTTGTGGGAGGCAGGTGGCCGCTGAGTGTGTGTGGAGCTGTGGCTAGAGAGAGGCCGGCCACGTGACAGAGGATGCCAGGGGCAGGGGCATCGTCCTCCGGGGAGGCCCCGAACCCAGAACTGCCAGGAGGGTGGAGACCTTTAAAATACAAAGAACATTATAAACGAATGAACAGAAAGCTAGATATAGTGACAGTAAAACAACAGGCAGACTGTCAAATGACAGTGGGGGGGGGGAGGGTAGGGAGATCTGGGGGAGATAAGAGATCAACCGAAGGACTGGTATGCTTGCATATAAGAACAACCAATGGACACAAAACTCTGGGGAGGGAGGGCATCTATGGGGGGGGGGGCAATGATAAACTATGTACACAGATAATACCTTAATAAAAATATAAAAAAAAATAAAAATAAAAAGATAAAAATAAATAAATAAATAAATAAAATACAGGCCCAGAGCTAAGTACTAAGCTATGCAAATGACAGTGGCTTAACTGCCCAGGGTCCAGGGTTAAAGAGGATTAAACAAGAACACAAACCTCTTAACCCTCTGTCTTCCCACCACGAAGCGACGCCGAGTGCTGGCTGTGACCAGCCGCTGGCTACCCCGCCTCCCCCCGTGACTTCCTGTTGGAGGGGACCCTGGTTCTCCAGGGCACCGTGACTTCCTGTTGGAGGGGACCCCTCTCTCCAGGGCACCGTGACTTCCTGTTGGAGGGGACCCGCTCTCCAGGCGCCTGGGAGGAAGGCAGAGCCCAAAGTGCTGGCGCCTTAGACCCAGGCAGAGAGAGCAGGCACAGCGCCCCCTGGCGGCGGCTCCTTCCAGGGTTGTGGCTCCCCAGCTGCCCAGCAAGAGCTGCGGGGTCGCCGAAATCGGTTTGGCTCAGTGGATAGAGCGTCGGTCTGCGGACTGAAAGGTCCCGGGTTCGATTCCGGTCAAGGGCATGTACACTGGTTGCGGGCACATCCCCAATCAGGAGTGTGCAGGAGGCGGCTGGTCGATGTTTCTCTCTCATCGACGTTTCTATCTCTCTATCTCTCTCCCTTCCTCTCTGTAAAATATCAATAAAATATATTTAAAAAAAAAAAAAAAAAAAAGAGCTGCGGGGTCACCGCTGGTTCCTCACCGGAGCTGCCCTCCACCAGAGAGAACGGCCTCAGCCGCCGGCCTCCCCGCCAGACCACAGACACCCCCGGCCCTCGCGTCCGCCTGGCTCACTGCAGGGCCAGGCCAGCGCCTGGCATCCAAGTTCCAGCTCGCTCCGCCCGCCCCACGGCCTCCCCAGGTCTGTCCCACGGACACACGCTCACGCCCCAAGGGGCTGTGTGCACAGGGAGGGGGGCATGCTGCCCACGTCGGGGGAGGCCCACGCTCAGGCTCGGGCACCCGGACCCCCAGACCCCCCTGCCGTGGCTCCCGCCCCAGGGTGTTAGGAGACCAGGCCCCTGTCCAAGCACCTCTCCACAAGGTGACTGGCCTCCCTGATCCTGGATCAAGGTCTCAGAGGGACGCCGGCTGCTGCCCCAGTTAAGAGGCTGGCGCGCTGCCCGAAGCACCGTCCCTCCGGCCACGTGACTGTCCCCTCCGGCCACGTGACCCTCCCCTCCTCCCTCCACATGCCCACTCCTCCTGGAACCCGGAGAGAACCAACCCGCCTTGGCAGCCTGCAGGGCTCACAGCACCAAACCCGCGTGGGCGCCTTTGGGGGCGGGTGGGGAGGAGGGTGCGGCCCGGGACCCTGAGGAGTCTGGAGCACGGCCTGCCCCATGGGGGCTGGGTTTGAGCCAGAGAGGCTGCTGCCACCTCAGGCCCCCCCCCCCCATATCCCCCCCCCCCGCAGGAGTCTGTTGGTTGGTTGGTTGGGGGGGGGGTGGAGGTGGGGAAGAACCAGAGCAGAAGGCCCAGGGAAAGCAGAGCGCGGTCCTTCCCGGGCCCTGACCGCACCCCTCACCCAGCCCAGACTCTGCCCGGAGGCGGGAGGGGCCCTCGGGACCCAGCGGCGTCCACCCTCTGCTCCGCGCAGCCCGGCTCCCGGTGCTCCCGGTGCTCCCGGGGCTCCCGGTGCTCCCGGTGCTCCCGGTGCTCCCGGGCCGCTCTGAGGTGTGCGGCTGCTGGAGAGGCGGCGGCCGGCCCGGGGGAACTGCACGCAGACGGTCCATGCACCGACGCCTTTCCCAGGACCCCGGTCTCCAGGCCCCTGCGGCCGCGGCTCTGCCTCCAGAAGGACACACACGCACCCACCACACACACACACACACACACACACACACACACACACACACACGCTCCATGGAGACAGTTCCACACATCCCCCCAGCGCCCTGCCAGCAGCCTCGCCGGCTGGGGCAGAGGCCCCCAGGACCTGGGCGGTGGCCTGGACAGAACCCCCTTCTGGGCCGGAAGGAGGGGCTGGTCTGATGACCCTGTTTCTCCTGCTCTGAAGGTCCAGACCATCCTTCACCTCCCACCCCTCCGCATGCAAGAGGCAGCAGAGAGGAGCTCCGTGGCCACAGAGGGGGAGGCGGGCGACAGCAGTGCTGCCCGCAGCGGGCAGGCAGGTCCCCCGAGCCCCGCTGCCTTTTTCCTTCCCCTCCTGTGACACGTCGAGCCTCGAACCATCCACCCTCTTCCTGCCTCTGCGGCCCGTCTCCCGGAGGACGGGCTGGAAGGCCCCGGGGGCTGCGCTGGGCAGTGCCCTCTCCCTCCCTCCCTCCCCCGGAACCTGTGCTCACTGAAGGAGGCAGCAGAGCCTGAACTCTGACGCTGCCGGGAGGGGACAGGCAGGAGCGGAGGAGACGTGACCCAGAGGTGCGCAGCGGGTGGAGCCGGGCGCCGGGCCTGGCCGACCACACCCTCCCCTCACAGTCAGCTCCACACCCTCCCATCAGTCAGTCCCGCCCAGCGTCCACGCTGTCCACGCTGCGGGCAAAGGCCAGACGCTCAGCCTGGACCGGAACGAACTACCCGTGGCGTAGCAGCTAAGTCTGTGCCCAGGGGAGTGCGTGAGGGACACAGCATGGGGCACCGGCCACACTCGGTCTGCTGTTCAGACAAACAGGGAGGCGCGGGGTCCGGAAGCCTGGCCCCGAGCAGAGCCACCAAGTAATGGGGAGGCCCAGATGGATGGGGAGCAGTCACAGACACGGGGGCCGGGTGCAGAGGAGGGGCCCCGAGGGAGGAGCGCCCACAGGACGCTTCTCCCCGGAGGCAGCCGCCCCTGCGGGGGGGCAGCTCTGGAGGGAGCTGCTCAGAGGGCCTCAGCCTCCGCTCCAGGGGCATCCAGACCACGTACTGCCCCCAGCCCTGAACCCCCAGCTCTGAGCCCCCAGCTGAGCCCCCAGCTCTGAGCCCCCAGCCCTGAGCCCCCAGCTCTGAGGCCCCAGTCCTGAGCCCCCAGCCCTGAACCCCCAGTCCTGACCCCCCAGCCCTGACCCCCAGCCCTGAGCCCCCAGCCCTGGGCCCCCAGCCCTGACCCCCCAGCCCTGACCCCCAGCCCTGAGCCCCCAGCTCTGAGCCCCCAGCTCTGAGCCCCCAGCCCTGACCCCCAGCCCTGAGCCCCCAGCTCTGAGCCCCCAGCTCTGAGCCCCCAGCCCTGACCCCCCAGCCCTGACCCCCAGCCCTGAGCCCCCAGCTCTGAGCCCCCAGCTCTGAGCCCCCAGCCCTGAGCCCCCAGCCCTGACCCCCAGCCCTGAGCCCCCAGCTCTGAGCCCCCAGCTCTGAGCCCCCAGCCCTGAGCCCCCAGCCCTGACCCCCAGCCCTGAGCCCCCAGCTCTGAGCCCCCAGCCCTGAGCCCCCAGCCCTGAGCCCCCAGCTCGCTGAGTGGCTGCAGCGGAGGCCGCCCGGTGGCTGCAGGAAGGGGCTGAGCATGAGCTTCTGATTTTTGTGCCCCAAACCCCGAGGCCTCTCCACCTCCCCTCCCCTCCCCCTCCTCCCGGGAGGAAGGTAGGTCTGTCAGGGCCGGGAACACAGCACAGCGCCCACAGGTCTCCAAAGCAGGACGCCGCCGGATCTAACTCAGCCCCGCTCCCCCCCAGAGCTGGTCTCCTCCGCAGCCTCTCCGAAGGGAAACCAAGCCAGTGAATCAACAGGCTAAGTGATGGGCAGGAGGCCACGCGTCCCACAACCTGAGGGGCCACGGCCACGCGCAGCAATGCCGCTGGGAGCGTGCCGGGAGCCCACGCTGGCTCCCTGACGCTGACCTTTCCAGCCGGGATGGAAAGCCGCCACGCCGCGTGCCTGAGGGCTGCCCACTTCCCTTGAATAACCCAGCATTCGACCCCCCCAAAACCCTTGTATGAGGGTCTGGTGAATGCACCGCCCGGCGTGTGGCACTTACATCTATCCGGCCAACGGCCTCCCGTCCAGCTCGGTTATCTCCCAGAACCCCCTGGGGCAGGTAGACTCGGAACAGCTCAGTCCTCCCGGCCTCCCCTAGCCTCCAGCCGTGCCCCTCGCAGCCGGACAGATGCCACCGGGCAGCGAGGCAGGGGCACGGAGAGAGAGGGAGGAGAGCCGCCGCCCGCTGGAGACTAAACATGGAGCGTTTAGTCCAACAGGGTCATTTTCAGAAAAGTAAGGGTTGAGCAAAACCAAAGGGTATAATAAAACCTTGGACGCACGCTACCCGGTGCTGCCCGATCAGGCTCGCCAGTGTTCCTCCCGGGGGCCACGCCACCCACGCGGCCTGCAGGCACGCCCCCTCGTCACACAGACACCTCTGTGGCTCCCGTCGCCGCGGCGGGGGCCGTGGCGGCCGGCTGCCCGGGCCGCCTGGGTGTGGGCAGCAATCACAGGCCGGCATTTAGGGCCAGCTATTTCGGGCCACGGCCTGTTTTCTCTTCCTTGAATTCCTGCCCGAGGGGCCGGCCGGCCTCACAGATGTGGCTGCGGGCCTCCCTGGGGCAGCCACCACGCTCCCGGCCACACCTCGCCCAGAGCGAGGCCGGCGGGCTGTGCCTCCCCCCACGCCGCCCAGAGGGGGGGAGGGCAAGTGGGGGCCGCCCGCCCGGAGCAAGCCAGACGCCCCGGCGCTGCCGGCCGCGTGTAAAATGGAGGCTCTCCCTCCCCAAGGCCGGCTCCTGAAGTCACAGTCTCCAACCTGCACGAGGGCCTCCGCCGGGAGCGGCTCGTGAGCTCACGTGGCTCCCGATACTCGCTCAGAGCTAAGAACCTACAGACACCGGCTCCCCGGCTCCCCACCAGGCACCACAGAGCCCATTTTCCAGGGGGAGCGTGGAGGCCGGAGCGAGTGGCACTTACTGAAGACCACAGAGGGAAGGCTGGGGCGGCCCGGGCTCCACCCGGGGGGCGAGCCCCGAGGTGTCTGCTCTGAACCACCAAAGAGAAGCCGCCCCGCCCCACCCCGGGGCCCCCCGCACAGACACCCCAACGCGGCGGCAGCGGCGCGCCCCCACATGGTCCTGATGGCTGGGGGCCACTCATCCCGCCAGTGGCTCCCGCGCTCCGGTGTGCTTGCTGACAGTCAGATCCCGGGCCAGAGTTCTGGAACCGGAACCAGAACCCTAAGCTGCCCCTCGGGCGGCCAGTTCACCTGAGGCGCCGTGGAGGCCGTCGTGCCTGCCCGCACCGGGACCGGCGCCCGGCGCTCGCGGCCTGCGGGCCGTGCTGGCCAGGCGGGCGGAGCCGGCGGTGAGACTGGCTGCTCCCCAGCCCGGGGACAAGGCCGCCCCAGACGGCGGCGGAGGAGGGCGGGCGGGCGGGGGCTGCAGACGCTCCCGACCTTCACACTCGACAAGCTGCACCTCGGGGCCGGCCACGTGGCCCTGGTGGGGAGGAAGGACGGGCTGGGCGGGCTGGGCTGCCTCCCCTGGCCGGAACAAAGGCCCCTTCACAGCCCGGCATCCCAGCTGGCCGCCGGCCACCGGCAAAGAGAAGGGCTCCCTGTCCCTTTAAGGACGCCCTCTCTCCCCAAAGGTCAGACATGCCAGCTCAGCCTGCCCAGCAGCTGCCTTGTGGCCACTCTGGTGCCCCAGGGCCCTGGGCCATGCTCCCTTCCAGCTAGTCCTCCGGTCCAGCGCTTCCCAAGGGACGGAGCGCCTAGCACGGCTCTGCTGGCGGGGGTGGGGGCGGGTAGCGAGGGGGGGGACACGGGAGGTAGGTGGGACCGCTGGTGAAGGGAGCCCCCCCCCAACCCCGCTTCCCATAAGCAGCACCAGGACCTGGGGCCTGTTCTTCACCAGCTTCCCGAACAGCTGGGCACCTCAGGACACCCATGAGCAGTAAGCAAACGTTAGAAACAACGGGTGTCTGTTATTAGGGTGTAGCCCCGCCATGGGGTCTCACAGGGCCGTTCAGACCTCACCTCGGCTCCCGCACAGCCCCTGCACACACGCGCCACAGAAAGACCAGCACTGGCTCCGAAAACCCACCCAGGCTGGTGCAAAGCGTGGTCCTCATGGAAAACAACTCAAAACCCGTCGCCTCTCTGTGGTGCAGAGCGGGGCTGCGGACGCTCTCTGCACAGGCCGGAGAGGACCTGTGGACGGTCCCCCTTGCTACCCACCGCTAGCTGGGGCGTGAGGGCAGCCCGGACTGCAGGGGACGGAAGAAGGCGGCTGTGTCCCAATAAAACTTTATGTACACCGCCGGGCTGTCTGCGGAGGCTCGCTGGCCCCAGAAGGAAGGGATGGCCCTGGCGGTGCTGGCGAATCCTGTGGGAGATGGAACGACAGACGTGGGGGGGGAGCCGGGTTCTTGCCTTCTGCGGGGGGCTGTGGGCACGCCACCCGATTGCTTGGCTTCTCAGCACAGGGTTTCTGGCCAACGCCGGCCACCTGCGCTGAGCCCTTCCTGCGGCTTCTTCGGCGTCTCTGCCGGAGCCTCTGGCAGGTGGCTGCAGGTCGATGCCCCCTTCCCTCGCTCTCTGGCACTTCCTCTGTGCCCGGGAGCGGGAGCTCACAAGGCTCCCTCAGCACACTGCGACCTGCTGGCGGAGCGGCCACCTGCCAAGGTGTCCCCCCGCTCAGTACCCCTCAGGGCAAATGCCCCCCCCCCGACCCCCCGATTCCCATAAGCAGCACCGGGACCCTGAGGCCTGTTCTTCACCAGCTCCCCGAACAGCTGGGCACCTCAGGACACCCAGGCGTGCTGCACGCACTCCCCGACTCACCGCCACCCAGCACCGCTGTGGGCTGGACGCGTCCCGGGACCCAGCGTGGCCCCGGCCTGGAGGGAGGCCGGACGGACTGGAGCCCTCCGGCAGGGCCGCTCGGACCTGACCTACTTCCCGCCGGTGTCTTTCCACGGAGAGCTCAGCACTTCAGAAATAACTCCCGGGTACTAAGAGCTCCCGGCAGGACGGCCTCTCACGCACAGAAGCAGCGGGACAAGCGGAGCGGAGCCGGAGGGGCAGAGAGATGAAAGCCAGGGAGGCCGCAGCCCCGGCCGGCGGCCGGCGGCGGCTCCGCTGGTCGCTGGTCGGAGCATCCTCCCCCAGGCACCAAAGCAGGTCGCCCACGATAGGCTGTAGAAGAACCCCGAGCATCCAAACAAGTTAAAACTACTGATCATTTTTTCTTCCGAAAGTTCTTTAATTCTGATTTTCAAAAGAGGGGCAACAGATAATAAAACAGCGTTGGAAAGCAAAAAGAACTGCACAAATTCAGGAGTGTGAGAAACAACCCAGCAAATACTGTTTGAGCACCAACCACGCGCAGGCTTGTCGAAAGGACACTGAGAACAGAGACAGAGTCTGAGTGTGTGACACAGAGGCATCTGCAAGACAATGAAAGGATCTGGGGGTCAGCCAGGTGCTGAGAGAGGGAGGGAACAAACTCCTGTTGGGGGTGAGAGAAGTCGGGTGGCCGCTCTGGAGGCAACGGGGAAGCAAGGAAGCATAAACACGGTCTCCATGGGAGGGGGGGGAGGTCGGCAGGGGGCAGCGAGGGGAGCAGGAGCGAAGGGGCAGTGCGGAGCCCCAGATGGGGACGCGAGAAGCACGGACACTATGGCGTGTAGGGAGTGCTGACGACGGAGGATGGAGGAGGGCAGTCGGCGGGGCCGGGCTGCAGGAGGCCTCGGATGACATGCCAGACGCCACCTGGGCTCGCGCCGCAGGAGCACATGGGTGTGTGAGGAAGGGCTGGAGATGTGGCCTGCGGCAGCCGAACGGACGGGCAGGGAGTGACAAGCAGTGAGGACACTACTCCGTCGGGAAAGAGGAAGCCCTCACCACACGTGCTCGGCTCGGGTGGGCCTCGCAAACAGTCCCGTGGAAGGGGCCGTCCCAAGTCTGAGCAGACAGGGCGTGGCAAAGCGGGTTCACAGTTCATACCACGGGAAAGTTCGTGCTTGTCTCATTATCTATTCATTATTGCATCATTCGTGTGCCATGACGGCTGCATTACAACCTCCTTTTGCAGATAATCGGAGTCCACAGCGACAGAGAGTAGCTCGTGTGCCTGGGGCTGGGCTGGGGGCGGGGTGCGACGACGACGACGTTCTGACATCTGTTCACGCGCCAAACCGTTAAGCTGTCGCACACGGCGAAGGAGCTGGCTCTACGGAGTAGGAATCTCGGAGCCAGGGAGGCAGTTTTAAACAGAGGAGGAAGCTACAGCCACAGTCCAGGCCAGCCCCCGAGGTCACGTGTGAACGCAGGCCGGGCGTCGTGGGTGGAGCGGCTGCAGAGACAGCCCGCCGTGTGGGGGTGAGGAGGAGCGGGTGGAAACCAGCGCAGACGCTCCAGTGGAGGGGCTGGAAGAGGCGGCGGCGGGAGCGGGCGGGATGGGCACTACGACCACCCGCTCTCCATGCCGCGAGCCCGCTCCCGGGAGCAGGCCCAGAGCGGGCGCCGGCGCCTGCCACGGTGGCCTGCCGTGGTGACCGGTGGTGACAGTTATGACTCTTAGCGCTCCGGACCGGCTCGAAACGGGTCCTGACTTAGGCCTGGAGCAGAGTCTCCATCCGCTGTGCCGCCGGCAAGTTTAAACGCACAACACCTGACGGGCTGGTCAGGGGCACTGACCTCTTTGTCTGCAGGCTGTCAGATAAAACAGTGACACCAGCTAGCACAACCACAGCTGTCCAGGGGCGATGAACCAAAATTAAACCTACTTTCTGTCAGATCAGCAAAAAAGGTATTTTTTGGTGTGCTGCAGCATTGTAGTAACTAGTTTGTGGGCCGCGAGATGAAAAAGGGTGAAAATTGCTGGCACAGGGCTACGCTTAGGAGAATTTAGCCAGGAAGAGAAGATTGCAGCGAGCAAGAAAACCAGTGCTATGGCTGCCCACGGCCCTCGTATTTACTACAAAACCCGCGCCCGGAGCTGGAGCATGCTGTCCGTGCATCTGTCCAGGTCACGGTCCTGCACACGCTCCCGCGCCGAGTGGCAGTGGGTAGCGCCCATTACGGGCGGGACTCACAACAGTTAAAACGTATTTTGACCGAAACCGGTTTGGCTCAATGGATAGAGCAATGGCCTGGAGACTGAAAGGTCCCAGGTTCAATTCCGGTCAAGGGCACGTACCTTGGTTGGGGGCACATCCCCAGTAGGAGGTGTGCAAGAGGCAGCTGATCGATGATTCTCTCTCATCGATGTTTCTAGCTCTATATCCCTCTCTCTTCCTCTCTGTAAGAAATTAATAGAATACATTAAAAAACAAACAAACGTATTTTGCTTGCTTCTATCGAAGAAGGTAAGAACGAGAAATAGAAACTGTGGGTTCGTGAAGTGAGAGGGATACATAAAATCACCGGAACACAGCGGAGTCAGGAGATGCAGAATAAAGAAAACATTTAAAAGGTACATTTTAGGCCAAAATATGGCCAAGCAAAACAGCAGGCAGCCGGCAGATCAGCGGCCCGGCCACAGCCCAGGGTACAGCGCCCCAAATTTGCATCCTGTGGTTTGTCAAGTGAGGCCTCTGGGGACAAAGGGGTTTGCCTGCGGGTCATAGTTCCACGGGACCGAGCCTCCTGCCGGAAGGTCGGGGGGGAAAAGTTGAGGCCGCTGGGGGGCAGCTGTGACGACCCACGAGGCTTCCCTCTCGGGAGACGGGTCCACAAGCAGCCGAACCGAGAGCTGACCGCGTGCACGCAGCGGGAGTGCAACGGAGCCGGCACCAGCCCCGCGGCGCCCTCCTCTGCGGGCCCCTCCCGGGCCAGCCCCAGCTCCGGCTCATCCTGTGACCCAACCGCCTCGCCCCGTGGGCGCTCAAGAAATGCTCAGGAACACGAACCGCAGGGGGGAGGAGGCAGTGGGACCTGGACGAAGGCCTGCGATCGGGAGTCTGAAGTCAGTGGGTGAGGAGCCACAGGAGAGGATCTGCCCCTGACACACCCCGCCCCCGCCACCTCCGAGATGAGGGCGCTGGTCCCTGTGAGTGTGGACGCGTTCCAGCCTCCGGCCGAGGCACCCGTGACCGTGCCCACGTGGGACAAGGGACCAAGACTGAGCCCCGGCGCTGAAAGGCTAGGCCAGCCAGCGGACGGGGCCTGAGCGTACTCCTGGCCCCTCCGGCCACGGCGCTCTGCGGCCACCTGGGCACGAGAACGCGTGGAGGGCAAGGACCACGCTCTCTCTGGATAACGCCAAACCTGAAGTAGTAAGACCACAGTACACAGAACACGTATGAGGTGTTCCGTGTGCGGGACTCCTAATGTGCAACTCCCCTCACCCTCCCAGACCTCCCCCTTCTTCAACAGGGGGTGTGACTAGCACCATTTCACGGATGAGAACATCCAGGCCTGGGACAGGAGGCAGCCGCCAGGGGCCACAACAACAGGCCGCGGTCCCCGGGAGCCACAGCGGCTCTGGGAGCAGTGTGGGTGAGGGAGCAGCGTGGGCGAGGGAGCAGCACGGGTGAGGGAGCAGCACGGGTGAGGGAGCAGCTTGGGTGAGGGAGCAGCGCGGGTGAGGGAGCAGCCACTCGAGGCGCCCGGGCCAAGAGGCACGCCCACCCCCGGGATCGAGCGCCGGATCAGGGCTGGTCAGCACACCGCTCTCGCTCTCGCAGTTTCCTTTTTGGGGACTTGTCCTCTCAGCCTCTGCACATTCCCCTAAATCTTACCAAACAAACGAAACGACAGCGCAGCGTTGGAAGGTCTGGAGAACATTCTAGCACTTAACAGATGCACAGAGCTTGAACTCGAGGAGGTTAGGGGCTCAGACCTCCGCTCGGTAAACCGTCCACCGGGAACTGCTGGTTCCCACAAAACGTGACTGGAGCAGCCTTCCAGATGCCGGGGACGGCCCCTGACAACACGCCACATGCTACGTGTTACACACGGTATTCACACAGCCCAGTGAGCCGGAGAAGGCAGCGTCGAGAAAACCCTCAGGAAAACACATTCACAGTCTTTACGGAGAAAGACCCACGTAAAAGCGGACCTGTTGTTCAAGAGTCAACTGGACTTTTTTTTAAGGAAGGAATTATTTTTTTAAAAAGCATGACTTGATTTTAGAGCGAGAAGAAGGGAGAGACAGATGGGAAAATCCATAGGCTGCCTCCTACACGCCCCCTACTGGGGATGGAGCCCGCAACCCAGGCCTGTGCCCTGACCCGGAATTGAACCAGTGACCTTGATGCATGGGCTGATGCTCAACCATTGAGCCACACTGGCCGGGCTCAGGTGTACCCTGTACAGATACGTTAATTATGTTCACGTGTGTGTCCAATGCATTCACAGATCAATAAAGCTTCCTTAAACAAGCCCATGCACCCAGAGTTCAGGCGCCAGCTCCTGGTGCCGGGCTGGTCACCAGGGGCTGAGTCGGGAGATTACTCTCTGAGTGACCAGCGGGAAGAGTATCGCCGCCAGAGCATTCCCCCTCCTGTGGCCTCTTCTACGTGGTTACGCTTACAGCACAGGTTTCTGCAGGGAAGCGCTCTCTGCTCCCTCACTCGGGGCCTCGGGGCCAGAGGGTAAGAGCTCCACAGCGTCGGTCTCGCCCCCTGCTGCCCCCGGCCATCCTGGTGCTACTGAAACCCCGAGACTCAGCGTCCTTACCTATAAAAAGGGATGGTGAGCAGCTCCGTGAGCGCCAGTGACCACAGCAGTGACCTCTCACGCTGCGACCACAGCCACGACCCGGCTGCGGGCGGGGAGTCGCAGGGACACACGTGGCTCTGCCGCACGTGGGAGGCGGCAGGCGACGTGGGAAGGGCCAGACGGTGCGTGTTTCGGCTTTGGTGGCCACGGCTGGCCCGGCAGCTCGGACGCCGCGGCGTGAACGCTGCCCCAGGCCACACGCAGACAGATGAACTTGACTGTGGCCCATACGGCCTTATGGGGACTTCCGTCTGATTTCCACACAGTCCCCCCGGCACCAAACACCAGTCTCCTCCGGATCTGTTCCAACCACTTCCAGACGGCAGGAGCACGCTGTGGGTCCGCACGCTTCCCGAAGCAGGGGGGGCGGGCTGGGGCCGCCGCTGCGCGCGCTGACCCCGCCTCGGGCATGCAGGTCCTCCGGGGCCCCGGCCGGCCCTGCTCCCCGGGCAGGCGCACACACGGCGGGCCTCAGGGAGGGGCGCCGCGGCCGCTCTCCACGGAGGCCGCCGAGGTGGCGGCCGGTGCCCGCAGCATGCCCGGGGCCGTCCTCACCGTGCGGCGACACTCGCTCTCCTGGCCATCATGCCCGAGGGCCTGGCCTGTGTCCGCGCCGAGGAGAGACCGCTGAGAGCGCTCTCCGCCCCCCCCCCCGGACTGAGCCCCCCACGAGGGTGAATCCGGAGTCTCCCAGCCACAGAGGGACCCTCTAGATTAGAACCAGCGTACAGTGTGTGGGTGGATGGGGGGTGGTTACTGGTCATCACGGCCCAACCTGGCCGTCCCGGCTAACAACACCTTCCTGCAGACAGAAACTGGCCTCGGAGCTACAGCAGCTGGCTCCTCACTCCTCCACCCACGGCGCGCTGCAGGGACCCACCGGCGTTCGGGACAGCGAGCCGGAGGTCAGACGCGCTCTCCGCATTCTGTCACCAGGAGCCCGGCCCCATCGCTGCCGGCTGGGCGGGCCCCATGACCGGAGGGGCTTCCACCGCGCAAAGAGCCGGTCTGATCTGCTGGACGCAGTCCCTGCCAATCAGAAGCTTACATTCCATCGAGTTCACCTTCTTCCTAACGAAATGACGATGATCACACACACACACACACACACACACACACACACACACTCCCCAAGGCCAGTGTGCTCACTGCTGCTCATTCAGGCCAGGGGCAGTCCTTTTCCCAAAGCAGCAGCCAGGGAAGGGGGGGGTACAGGGGGGAAGGGGGGACGGGGCGTCCTTTAAGGACCCCTCGGCCGGATCCACCCACCAGAGATGCCCACGTCACTGGAGGAAGGTAAACACTTGGGGACCAGCCCTGGGAGCCCCGGTGTCCTGAGGGGAGAAACTCTCTTCCCACCAAACAGTGACACAAGTCTCACCCGCTAGCAAGAGGGGGTGGCTGGCGGGGGACATTTGTAAGCGAACACTCAACATTTTCAAAGGAAGGCTTACTTTAGTGTCTCCTGCCTGCTAAGACACTGCACCCCCAGTTCACAACACCAGTGAGCGCTCCACCAAGACTGTGGCCTTTTCCTAAGCCATCACTGGAAAGGAAGCTGGGAGCCCAGCTGGCGTGGCTGACGGGGTGAGCGTCAACCTATGAACCAGGAGGTCAGGGTTCGATTCCCGGGTTGTGGGCTCGATCCCCAGTGGGAAGCGTGTAGGAGGCAGCGGTTGACGATTCTCTCCCATCACGGATGCTTCTCTCTCTCCCCTATCCCTTCCTCTCTAAGATGCATTTTTAAAAGAAGGAAGTGGGAGAGAGATGACTGTCGGGCACAGTGTTTTCATCCCGCTTTCAGACCTGCCACCCCCACGGCCGACAGAAGCCACCTGCAGGCCCACAGGCCGTGGGCAGCGGCCACGTGACTCGGACTCAGGTGGCTCTCCAGAACCGGGAGCCCGAGCAGCCCCCCTGCCCTGCAGCTGGCCCCGGGGGCACTGTGGACAGCTGGGGAGCCGCGTCCCCAAAGGGGTGGCAGAGGCCATGCGGCTCCCTCTCCTCTAGACAAACGGCCACAGAACAAGCCCCGGAAGAGACATCGGATCCCGACGCCGTGGAGACGGGACCGCAGGCTTTCCCGGGTCTAACTGCAGGGTGCCCGCTGCACCTCCTTTCGGGGGTCCAAGCCTGAGCTGAGAACCGCTCCACTCCGCGCCGGGCCGGATGGGAAAGGACACCGGACAGCGCTGTCACTGCGAGCTGCCACGTGGCTGACACGGGCCCGGACACACCGAGGGCAGCCATGCAGGCCGGCCGCACGAGCAGAGGAGCACCTTCCCCCGAGCACGCTTGCTCCCTCCCCCTCTCCCTCCCCCTCTCCCACAGAGACCCCCCCCCCTTCCTCCCACCTGCGGGCCTGCTGACCTGTCCCGCCTGTGTGAGAACCACATTATCTCTTCACAGAATCACACTCTTCCCGGAAGGTTTCCGCAGGCCTGCCCGACACTGCTCACCCCACAGGTGGGGACGGACGAGGACCCGGGACCCATCCGCATGTCACTGCCGTCTGCCAGGTCCTCTGGGGCCAAGGCAGTGTGCTGGAGAGCCGCCCCACACATCGGGGACCTTCCGGTGTCGGGGTCCTGAACGCTGTAGGCTGGAATACCACCACGTCACACACATGCTCCGCCCGCAGCCGCACAGGAGGCGACCTGTCATCTTAGGAAGTTACCTTCATGGCCCCACAGCCCTGCTGGCCCGACCCCCTGTCCGCGTGGCCCTCCCTGTCTGCGTGGCCCTCCCTGTCTGCGTGGCCCCCCTATCTGTGTGGCCCCCTGTCCGAGTGGCCCCCCCATCTGTGCCTGCCTCCTGCACCTCGGTCTCTGCAAAGCCCAGAGCCCGCCCTAAGCAGGGAGGCTGGATGGGGGAGGGGCTCTACCTCACGACCAGCCGCTTGTCAATCACAGGCCCACTTCTTGCTCAGCTTCATCCAAAAGCAGCCCCTACAGCAATGGCTGACCCCACACAGTGTGTCCGGCCCGCACCCCCTCGGAGCCAGGCACGCCCGCAGCCGCCCCTCGGCCGGCCGACAGGAGTTCTCGCCGCCTCGGAATGCCTCGAGCGCTTGGGCATCGCGTTTGTCCGTCCCTGGGCGGTTACTGACTTGGTTTACAGGTTCTGTGTGAGTGAGGAGAGGGGGGTCTCACTCTGTCCCCTCAAAGTCAGAGGCAATGTCCTTCTGTCTCAGTCCCCTCGGTGCCAGGCGCAGGGTGGGCAGATAACGCCCACATCCTCAGAACGGAGGTTTGGAGGGACGTGCGTGCAGACCGTGGCCCTGCTCTCTGGGAAGACGGGTCTGGCAGACACACCTCGCCTGCTGTGGTGGCCACGGCACCGTGGGAACGGCCACGTCACAGAGGCCGCACCGGGCTGTCTCACTAATCAGGCGCACGGTTTATTCCATACCCGCTCCCCACCGCCGTTGCTGTGGCTCCCGAACGAGAACCCCGCTTGGTAGGGTGACAGTAGGGAAGGCTGAGACAGTGCACTTCCACACACTCTAAGAAGCCCAGTTACTAACCACGTAAGTAGGAGGCAAGGAGACCGCAACGCAGAAGACGGTGCCGGCAGAAGAGCACCGAGGCGGGCGCTCAGGGGGCAGTGCCCGCGGATCCTCGGCCCCGTCCCGCCCGCTGCCTCCAACGGGCCCGACCGCTGTCCCACCCTCCGCCTCCGTACACGGGCCGCATCTCAATGCCGCAGGCACCGCGGGACTCACAGGTAGGGCGTGCACACGGTGCGCACGTCACAGTGAGCTGCCATCACCACTGTGATTGCTGGCATTGTCATCTTTCGTGTCCCTGACATAGAGCAGGCATTCCAGAAATGTTTCTAGAAGCAATCAGACGCCAGAAAGTTACCGAGTCCCCGCCTCTTCCCCACGCGGACAGAGCTGCTGTCCAGAACCAAGTGGCCGTACTTGTGGTCACCTGGTCCCCACCAGCTCTCATGCTGGGACAGCAGGGCGGCCCGGACACAGAGGTCCGCCGACGCCACCACACCAGATGGACCTCAGGACCAGCAGTGTCCAGGGGACCAGTGACAGTCTCCTGTCTCGTAATGTTTTATTTGGCTGAAGGGTGAGCTCCCAGCTTAGCACTGCTCTCCTGCCGAAATGCCGAAGATAAGACAGACTTTTAAAGCAAATGTCTGCACAACGGAGGTGCCAGCTGGGCTGAACACACGTGTGTGTCAAAGTGATGTCTCACCCTGAGTGCAGCCCTCAGGCACCCAGTGCCCCTGAGCACCCAGTGCCGGCTGGGCTGTGCCCAGAGCAGCCCCTGAGCACCCAGTGCCCCCGAGCACCCAGTGCCCCTGAGCACTCGGTGCCCCTGAGCACTCGGTGCCCCTGAGCACTCGGTGCCCCTGAGCACCCAGTGCCCCTGAGCACCCAGTGCCCCCGAACACCCAGTGCCCCTGAGCACTCAGTGCCCCTGAGCACCCAGTGCCCCCGAACACCCAGTGCCCCTGAGCACTCAGTGCCCCTGAGCACCCAGTGCCCCTGAGCACCCAGTGCCGGCTGGGCTGTGCCCAGAGCAGCCCCTGAGCACCCAGTGCCCCCGAGCACCCAGTGCCCCTAAGCACCCAGTGCCCCTGAGCACCCAGTGCCCCCGAGTACCCAGTGCCGGCCGGGCTGTGCCCAGAGCAGCCCCCGAGCACCCAGTGCCCCCGAGCACCCAGTGCCGGCCGGGCTGTGCC
This sequence comes from Vespertilio murinus, assembly GCA_963924515.1. Taxonomy (NCBI): domain Eukaryota; kingdom Metazoa; phylum Chordata; class Mammalia; order Chiroptera; family Vespertilionidae; genus Vespertilio; species Vespertilio murinus. Next base: position 2,546,985 of record OZ004720.1, on the reverse strand, counting down.
CAGAGCAGCCCCCGAGTACCCAGTGCCCCTAAGCACCCAGTGCCCCTGAGCATCCAGTGCCCCTGAGCACCCAGTGCCCCCGAGCACCCAGTGCCCCTGAGCACCCAGTGCCGCCGGGCTGTGCCCGGAGCAGGCGGTGCAGGGACGCTGTCTGCCTGCCGGTGCGGGCCCAGCCTCCCTCCCAGCAGCTCCGGGCCCTCCCCGGCGGCCCAGCCAAGCCACAGGCCGCTCTGCTCTGCTCTGCTGAGGAGTGCAGGGCGGCTCAGACTCACTGGCCCGGAATCCAGGGCCAAGGACCCGAGAAGGGCGCCCAGCTCCAGAGCAGGAAGCTGCCACAACAGCGAGGGCAGGGTGGCATGAGGCGCTCTGCCCTTCCTCCAGCCGGAGTAGGCGGTGAGGCTCGGGAGCTGCACACGGGGACAGAGGTCAGATCTAAGAAACCGCGAGCCGGGGTCACTGGTGCACACCACGCCTCAGGCCCTCACAGTTGTTTTGTGTGTGTGTTTTTAGCATTTCCAAATCCTCACCTGAAGATGAGCTTCTACTGATTTTAGAGAGAGAAGAAGGAAGAGAGACACATCAACTCCCGTATGCGCCCCAATTGGGGATCGAACCTGCAACCTTAGGGTGTACGGGACGATGGTCAAGCCACCGAGCCCCGGCCAGCGCAGGGCCTCCCGGTGTTTAGAGCAAGGGCCGAGCCTGCAGGCGCTCAGCCCCTCGCTCCCCCTGCAGAGCACCTGGGAGGACCACGCAGGGCGCTCCGGCCGAGGGCGGAGGGGCTCCTGATGCCGCGGGCCTGACCTGGAGGCGCCGTCCGTCCTGCAGAGCCAGACGTGGGACAGCGGGCTGGGCCTCCACGCGCTACAGGGCTTGGTAGCTGCCCGGCTGTGCCAGCCGAGCGCCCATTCAGAGGCGACCGCCCTCCCACCTTGGACTGCCGGCTTCAAGGAAGGCAGGACGCGCCCTGCGGGGAGCTCCCCACGCAGCAAGCCCAGCTCACACCCAGCGGTCAGCCAGGAAGAGGTGCCCGCAGGTCCGCAGGGCAGCGGGCGTGGGGGTGGGGGGGCTCGCTCTCCTCTGGACACCGGGCAGGCTGGAGAGAAGCCCCGATGGCCCGAGACTGCCCATCGCCCACCCGTGAGGTGCCGGGAGCAGGGGGAGTCGGGGAGAGCACTCTGCGCCTCCAGCCGGCAGACACAGGGCTCCCGACAGCGGGCGATCCTCACCGTCCCCCCGTGGCACCAGCCATGCCCTAACGTCAGCCTCTCTGAGCTGCGCTGGTGCCCCCTCTGCCCCCACGTCCACAGGCCCGGGGGAGGCTGGCAGGCGCTGGCTGAGCCGAGGGGAGCCAACTTTGTGGATGGAGTGTGTGCCTCACCTGGACCCCGAGACCAGCCCGGGGCGCCGGGAGGGGGCTGGTGCTGAGGGGACCCACTCACCAGGACAGCTTGAACCCTTTCATTGGCCCCGTCACGCCAGCCGGCCGGCCCTGGCCTCAGCATCCCGGGCGCGGGGCCGGGGCTCCCAGGACATGTCCCAGCAGAAGCGCCAGAGCAGCATCCCGGGCGGCGGCGGGCCGAGCGCAGAGACCGGCAGCCGGGGATCCGCTGCCCTCCTCCGCCTCCCTCCCGAGCCGGCCGGCTCCCGGCCAAGGGCAGGGCGGCCACTTAACCCGGCGGGGCTGCGGCTCCCGTGCCCGTCCTCCGAGCCGCCGCCGCCGCCTCTGGGGAGGGTGGGAGGCTGCAGGCGGCGATCCGATCTGCGGGGAGTTGCTGTCCACGGGCCGCCCGCCCGCCCTCACCCACGCCGGCGCCCCCGCGGGCAGAGCCGGAGGCGAGCCCTGGGCGCGGGCAGCGCCTGGCGGAGCTGCACCTCTCCCCCTGCGGCTCCGCAGCTCCATGTAATCTCCTGATCAATGCAGCGCCCAGGCGGCACTGCCAGCCTCTTCCGCCCCCTTAAAGACACAGCACACGCTTTGTCCCAGGCCGGACCCGGAGTCCGGGAGCGGGGGCGGGCAATGCGGGGACCCCCCAGAGGAAGGAGAGGGGCAGCGCTCTGAAGAGGGGCACCGCCAGGGGCATCTCGGGAGGCGGGAGGGGGCAGGAGGGGGCAGGCGGGGGCCTCGGCCAGGCCCTAGCGAACCCGGGGACCCGGCGGAGCCCCCCAGGAGGCTGGTGGTGCGTGTCTGGGGTCAGAGGCGGGCGAGCAGCACAGACCACCTTAAGCAGAACCCGCATCCTTTCCCAGCAAGGCAGGGCCCGCCACTGCGGTGGCTGACTGTTCACAGCTCTCCTCCCCTCTCACCCTCCCACCGCAGATCACCTTCCCACTTCGGGGTGTGTGTGCGGTGAGGCGGCAGCTCTGGGGGCGGAGCAGTGCCCCACCCAGTCGCCTGCGGCCAGGGGTCCAGTTAAGGTGGCCGCCCAGCGGGGGGGGGGGATGGGGGGCTCCCGGAGACCCAGGCCAGGCAGCTTCCGGGAGGGCTGAGGGGTGACGCTGAGGGGGGACCTACAAAGTCAGCCCAAACCCGCACCGTGGGAAAGGGAAAGGACCCCAGGCGGGCTTTGTCTCCTCCCCAGATGACTGCCCATCTGGGGCAGCAATGCGGACGGGCGGGCGAGGAGGAACAAAGAGAGGAGATTAGCGATGAAATAGCGACCTTCAACTGAACCACACGAGCCTTGACCCTGCAACTCGCCCCAAAGCAGCTACAGACGGCGCAGGCTGTGTGCATGGCACCCGCCGGGACCCTCGACAGGAATACTACGTGAGAAATCCTGGAGCAAACCCCGGCCGGCAGCACTCACCGCCCGGGCCCCTCCTCGCGGGTCACCGCCTCCCCTCTCAGGTGGCCGGGCTGTGGTCCTGGGTCTGGCTCCATGTCCCTGCTTGCACACAGCAGGGGTACGACAGCAAGCGCTAAGTGAGGGACCTTACTCAAACCTGGTTAAAACCCTGCGGTCTCTCTCCAGTGTTCAGAGGGCCCGGCAGAAACACTCTGTAAGGTATCCACCCGGAGCTTTCAGAGATGCAGCCCGAACGCAGCCCGGGCAATGGAGTTTCCCCCACCCCCAGCCCCCCGGACAGGAAACAGTGACGTACTTTTCAGACTTCTAATGCATCGGCGGTTCTGCGTGTATCCAGGCCCTATCTCCAGCACAGGCCTAGTAAAGATGCAGCAGATACCAGAAGCGCACCGAGTTCTCCTTTATGGCCCGATAAGCCGCTCCCCCGGCCGCCCCGGGCACGTGACCCGACCCCTGGAGCTGGGATGGGGACTGTCCGATCTATGGGGGCCATGTCAGGCCAGGAAATCACTTGGTCTGGCCCTGCCAAGGCATCAGGGTGCGTGAAATGTTTGACCAAATGTAACAGGTTACATTTTTAAAAAATATACTTGTATTGATTTCAGAGAGAAAGGGAAGATAGAAACACCAATGCGAGAGAGATAGAAACACTAATGATGAGCGAGAATCATTGATCGGCGCCTCCTGCCCTCCCCACCCCGGGGACCCAGCCCGCAACCCAGGCCTGTGCCTGAACCAGGACTCGAACCGGGACCTCCTGGTTCACGGGCTGACGCTCAGCCACTGAGCGCACCTGCCGGGCAGCGGGCCAGTTTTTAAGTTGATAATTTTGTATGGATATGGCCCCCAAATGATGGTATAAATACCCCAACCGTCCCGGGCAGGAAAAAGGCTCCCCTGCCCCCGAGGAACGTCACGTGGGGTACGCCCAGTGGGTGAGAACGTTCTCATCCTGCCCCCCGCCGGCTCCGGCACAGGCAACGCCCGGACCCTGGACCCCTGCTCCCCAGCACCGCAGGAGCACAGGCCTGCGGCGTCCAAGCTTAGCGCCCGCCCACCTGGCTCAGTGAAAGGAGCGTCTCCTTCCGGAGGACCTCGTTGGGGGCGTATCCTGTTGGGCATCATGCAGTATTTTACCTGCATCGTCTCATTCAAGCCACACCTCCGAAGTATGACGTGGTGGCTGTCCTTCCTCGCCAGGGGATGTGGCTGAAAACTAGAGTGTGGGGCCTTTTGGAAAAAATGTATTTTTCATTGACTTTTTTCTTCTCTTTTGAGAGCGAGAGAAACAAGCATCAACGTGTGGAACCCATAACCTGCCCATGAGCCCTGACAGGAAGCTAATCTAATCTAGTCTTTGGTGCAAGGGATGACGTTCAACCAATTGAGCCACAAGAGCGTGGTGTCGTGATCTGCCTAACACCAAACGCCAGCAGGCTGCGAGCTCGGGACGGAGCGCATCAGCGTATTGTGCCGACAAAGATGCCTCTCTCCCGGACCAGCCGGTGGTGAGGGCTCACGGTCCCGGACAAAGGGACCCAGGCAACAGGTAGGACCGAGACTGCGGCAAGCCAGCTGCCTCCTCCATTCCTGATGCGTGCACTGGCGTGTGCGTGTGCGGTGTGACGTGAGAAACACGGGAGGGAGAGGAAAGAGGAGCTGAGCAGGTGGAGAGACACTCACCCACCTTGCAACCCACTTGCTCTTGATTCTGAATCCAGGGCTTTCATGGAACCCTAGAACCTGGCTCGGTCTCTGTGGTCCATAGAGAAAAACTCAATACAGCCCTAGCTGGTTCGGCTCAGTGGACAGAGCACCAGTCTAGGGACTGAAGGGTCCCAGATTTGATTCCGGTCAAGGGCACAGGCCCAGGTTGCAGGCTTGATCCCAAGTGCAGGAGGCAGCTGATCAATGATTCTCATCACTGATGTTTCTATCTCTCTCTCCTTTTCCCTTCTTCTCTGAAATCAATAAAAAAAAAATTTTTTTTTAAAGAAAGAAAAACTCAATACAGCCCCAACATGGCGTTAAAGAACATGGGACACTGTCCTTCCCTGGAGTGGTAGGAGTGAGGCCACAGAAATGAAGACACAGTCCTCGTCTGATGTCTCTCCCCTCCTGTACTCTCCCACGGAGGCTGTGTGGGTTGCAGGTTCGGGGCAGGTGAGCCTGGGTCCGGACTGAGTCCAGGCTGCTTCCGCCGGGCTCTGCGGGCCGGCAGCTGCTGGACACTCAGACGTTAGGAAGAGTGAGTTAAATTCTGAAGTCTTCCATCTCTGGCAATATGGCAGGTTAGACATCCTGATGGCCCTTCCGGCTAAAAACACTAGAAATGCTGGGTCAGATGAGCCGTTTAGAAAGAAAAACCATCTTTTAAAATGCTTGATGAGCTCTCCGAACATTACCTCACTAAGAAATGGTTGGAGGCCACAGGCTGAGTGAGGACGGAAGCCCAGGAAGTCAGGGAGAAGCATGTGGGTGGGCCTCCCAGAGGCGTCTGCAGAAGGTGGGACCCTGAGCTCTGCTTCTCACGCCTCGGGGACAACCGTGGGACACCGCCGAGAGCCCGGGGGACGGGGGACGGTGCGAGAGGCGCTCTCCACCGCAGCCCATGCGGCCAACCACGCCCAGGACAAACAGAGAAAGGAACCTCTGTCTGGGCCTTGGTGGCCGATGACAAACCACCGAGGACAGATTGCCTCCCCCGACAGGTTGTGATCACAGTGATCCTCACCAGCTCTCCCCGCCTGACTGTTCACCCACCAATTCTGAGAGCAATGGCGGGAGGGGAGGCTGATAAAGGAAGGCCATCTGATCACCGCAACTGATAGAGAGCGAGAGAAAAGGTAAGGCTTTTCGGGGAGAAAATACTTGTAACATATAAGGTGTCCCCACAGTGCGTACACTCACTGAGTAATCAGAAAGGCAGCGTTTATGAAGATAGATTTCGTTTTCAAATCTGAGCCATCAGCCTAAGTTAAAGTGTGTGTACACTTTGGGGGACAGACTGTATGTCACCGAAAGAGGAACTGTTCACAAAATGTATTTTAAAATTCTGAAAATCAAGAAAAAAGGGAAAAATTGGAGAAACGGACACACGATTCGTAAGCGCTTTCGGGAGAGAAGATGGTCAGTAAGGGTATAAAAAGGCGCCTGGCCTCACCAGCACTCGGCAGCGGCACATCCGAGTCCCCAGGAGAAGCCACGCACACCCGGGACCGGTGGGAAATCCGTCTCACACAACCACGGCTGGGCGGGAGCGAGAGGAGGCGTTTACCGGTTCCACCTCCTGGGAGAACTCCTCCTGGGTCACCCAGGCATGTCTGCACACCGCACCCCGAACACCAGCGGGCTCCCTCCCACCGGCGGCAAACCAGTGACCGACGCGTGCGACGTGGCCCCACGGGCGGAACGCACACCTGAGCAGCGGTTAGACGGACAGGCGTTACGTCCCTATCAGCACAGCAGCCCCTGGCGCACAGTTTCACTTCCTGCGGCTTCAGTTACCCTTGGCCAACTGGGGTCAGAGAATATTAAATGGAAAATTCCAGAACGAAACAATTCACACGTTGAAACGGCAGGCCGTGCTGAGTGACGAGGTCTCGCCACAGCCGCTCTCGTCCTCCCGGGACTTTGCCCGGCAGGCCCACACCTCGGGGCCTCCCACCCCCGGCCACCTGGTGTCACGCGCCCGTCACAGCTGCACAGTCTGTGTGCAGGTCGCCCTTCTCTGACGTACTAACGGTCCCCGTGCAGGAGGAAGGATGCTGCCACCCGGATGTACCAGAGAAGCTGTAAAATGGAAATACGTATTCCAAGGAAAAACGTGGTAGCTATAGAGGTCAGCGCTGACCACGGTTGGGCACCCCCCCCCCCCCATGGAGAAGGGAGACTACTGCTTCCTGGACCCATAAAATGCAAAACGAAGGGGCGACAGAGTCAACAGGCAGCAGGCGGCCACCTCTGGGGGGGAGGGCGGGGGTCGGTAGCACAGGGAGCACGGCCACCACCATGTCTGCTGTCCGCGTGCTTGACGCGTGTCTGGTGTTTTTTAAGTGACCTCCTATCGACGCCACACGCAGCAGAAACTATTTAAAACTAAGCGCGGGAACGGGGACCCCCGCCTCACCCTCCGTGGGGTGAGCAGCCCGTGGAGGCGGAGGAGGCGGGAACGGTCCGCTGTGACCACGCTCCGTGTTATCCGCGTCCTCAGAAGTCTGAGCTCCCGGGACCGGCCTCCCCCGCTCACGGGCACTCCCGTCCCACTGACACCAGCTTGGTCTGCAGGCTCCACGCTTCCCGTGACAATGGTTCCTCCCGAACGTCACTGGGCTTGGATGAAAGTCGAGAAAGTTCCTTTTCAGTTTCAGCTGCGTTGACCTTCTCCTGGTCTCCTCTCCCCCACCGGGTGTGATGCCTCCCCTCATCCAACAAAAGCGCGCCCTCGCCTCTCCCTGCGGCAGGGGCTGGGCGGCCAGAGGCCTGCAGCCTGGGCAGCCGCGGGGTCCTGGGCACCACCCACGCCTGCGGAGCGGAGCCTGAGAGCCGTGCACCCGGGAGAGCCGGCCCCCCGGCTCCCACTTGCCCACGTGCTCCTCCCACCGCCCGTGACCTTGGGGAGTCACAGGGAACACCCGGGGCGCACGCAGACACAGAAATCAGGCGAGCCCGGAGGCCGGCGTCTGTCCCCAGCCCCCGGGCCCGCTGCTCCCGGCGCCGGCTCCCGGCCGAGGCAGGGCGGGCGGAGCTCAAACTGGGCCAGAGCCGCTGCAGTCACGCTGGGAGCCGGAGCCGGGCTCGGGCGGCGCGGAGCGGCAGGCGCGGAGTGTTATATTTAAGGAGCGTTTTGGAGGTCAGGCAGCGAGGCGCGTGGGGGAGGGACAGCCTCCTCTCTGTCCTCCAGCCAGAGCCTCCCCCAAGCTCCGCAGCGCCGGCCGCAGGAGGGCCCGCGAGGGCGGCAGATGGCCACGGCCATGGCCACGGCCGGCCAGCGCTCCTGGTCGGGGGCCCCTCCGCCTCCCTGCCCCTCCCCTGCGGCATCTCGCCACCCTCTGCCACCATTAGTCACTGGCTCTGGGGTGACATGGGAGCTGCAGGCATTGGCCTTGCCTCCTGGTCTGTGCCTGTGTGTCAGCTCCCCGGATGGGAGCCCTCCGCCCCCGCACCCCCATCTGAGGGAGCCCTGCACACCCCTGTCTGTCCGCCAGCCCCCAGCTCTGCTCCGGGAGGGGGGAGGGAGGGAGGGAGCAGGGGAGGGCGGGAAGGGCAGGCAGAGCCCCGAGCAGCGAGGCTGGCAGACCGTGTGGGAAGCAGGTGGGTCTGTTCTTCTCAGGAATGCTTCCCCCGCCTGAGCCGGGCTCGCCGAGGGCGCCGAGTTACAGGCAAGGACAGGCCGCCCCCGCCTTCTCGGCCCCCCCTCTGCAATCTGCTAATCCAGAATGTTCTTCCGCAACAATAGCAGAGGAAGGTCAAAGCCAAGCTCCAGGAGGATCGTCCCTCCCCCGCTGCCTCACCACCAGGAACGAGGGCCGGGCTCCCGCCATGGCTGTGCCCGGCTACAGTGGTCTCTGCCCGGCCGGCCCACGTGGAACAGGAAGCAGCGGCCCACCTGCCAGGAAGTGGAGGCTGGGGAGGCCCCACCGGAGGTCTCGCCCTCGCCTGGGGCCACGAAGCCCCCTCGCTCCTGGCTCCGCCGCCTCCGGTCCGCCGGGCTGAGCGCTGCCCCCCGCTCCCCTCCCCTCCTGCGACCCCCTGAGCTCTCTCTGGCACCCCTTCTCCATGGAGACTCCTTGGCGTGAAAAAGAGCTGGTTCCCTGGCCCTGCTATTTGCAACGGGCACCTCAGAGAGACACCCTGCCTCCCTGCCCCCCTCCCTTCACTCCCCAAACAGCTCTGGGCTGTTCCCTGTCTCCTGCATCAGCTGTCGGGGTCACAGTGCACCAGCTGCTAGACAGAGGGTGGCCCTAGGACAGTGGTTGGCCAATTGCGGCTCCCGAGCCACATGCGGCTCTTTGGTCCCTTGAGTGTGGCTCAGCGTTAGAACCACTTCTTCAAAATAGTCTCGCCCAGGCTGAAAACCGCCTTCTGTGGGTGGGCCACCAAGTTTCAATTGCACTCTCCGTGCACGCCCCCACGTGGTACTTTGTGGAAGAGCCACACTCAAGGGACCCAAGAGCCGCATGTGGCTTGCGAGCCGTGGTTTGCGGACCACGGGCCTCGGAGAACCCTCCAGCAGGAGCGTGGACACGCCGAGGCCCCGCATGCTAAGGACACGCAGAGGGAAGAGGGGTGGGTTTCCACTGCCTATCCCGGAGGAAATCGGGGTGGCGGAGGTGCTGGGGACCCAGGCTCTCGCGGGGGGAGCTCCGCACCACAGCAGCAGCTGCACCTCACTCCCCTCCTCCGGGCGCCGTGCCTCTCAGCTCAGTCCCACGGAGCAGCCGCCGTGGACACGGGGCCGCCTCCTGGCCGAGGCCACGCAGGAGCCCGTGTGGAGAGAAACTGCCCATGGACACGGCGGCCAGAAACGCCCGCTCCCAGCTGACCAGCGGAGCCGGCCGGGCCTGTGCGGCTCAGCGGACGCTGACGTCAGCCTGAGCCCGGATCCACGGAGCAGCCGTGCCCCCGAGCGCGTCCGCCTTCCCCAGGCTCCGCTCCGAGCGTGGCCAGGGGCTAGGGCACAACACTGTCTGTGACCGTTATTTTTGATTGCTCTGGTCTCAACACAGAAGAGTTAGCCAGAACAAGGATTCAGTGTTTATTTGCCGCCCTTCACGGAGGCAAGAGGGTCCTCTTTGCAAGACAGGTGTGAGCAGCGGCTGCTCCCGTCGCTGCGGAAGGTACCAAGCCTGGTGAGAGCAGGCTCCTCCCCTCGGCCGAGCCTGCCGGTCACGCCCACCCTCCCACCCTCGGGCCGCTTCTGGGCAGCGCCTTAAGGCCCAAGAGGCTCAGAAGTGTTCCGGCCCTTTTACCCACTGTATTCTCTCAACATCAGGCCCACAGCACCGCCTGGCCCGGGCCCACCTGCTCCTAGCTCAGGCCAGTGTCTGCGGCTGGGGTTCCGGTAGGTGCCCTCCCTACGAAGTCCCCGCCACCGGTGCCGATCGGCACAGAACGGTGCTGATCGGCTGTGTGCACCGGACTGGAGCCTCTGCCTGCATCCGAGAACAGCTGGGAACAACAAGGCAACCTGATACGTTTCAGAATCTAAATATACTGAATTAATATATATATATATATATATATATATATATATATATATATATTGACTTCAGAGAGGAAGAGAGAGGGAGAGAGATAGAAACCTCAATGATGAGCTGCCTCCTGCACGCCTCCAACTGGGGATGGAGCCCGCAACCTGGGCATGTGCCCTTGACCGGAATCAAACCCGGGACCCTTCAGTCCACAGGCCGACATCCTACCAACTGAGCCAAACCGGTGAGGGCCTGAATTTTTAATTTTTAATAACGTGTCCTTTTACATTTTGTGTTAAAATATTATTTAAATATGAATAATGGTGGTGATAATTTTATATTTTAGTTTTGCTATCTTTTTTTAGGTAAAATAAAGATCTGGCAATTATGCTTTAGTCTACCAACTTTTTCCAATTTCTCTACAAAATCCACACATGTGCAGACTCACTCTGAGCTGGTGACCACAGCCGGTGACCTCCCACACCAGGTAACCTCCCACAGCTGACCTCCCACAGCCAGTGACTTCCCACAGCCGGTGACCTCCCACAGCCGGTGACCTCCCACAGCTGACCTCCCACAGCCAGTGACTTCCCACAGCCGTGACCTCCCACAGCTTACCTCCACAGCTGACCTCCCACAGCTGACCTCCCACAGCTGACCACCCACAGCTGACCTCCCACAGCTGACCTCCCACAGCTGACCTCCCATAGCCGGTGACCTCCCACAGCCGGTGACCTCCCACAGCTGACCTCCCGCAGCTGACCTCCCACAGCTGACCTCCCACAGATGACCTCCCACAGATGACCTCCCACAGCTGGTGACCTCCCACAGCCAGTGACCTCCCACAGATGACCTTCCACAGCTGGTGACCTCCCACAGCTGACCTCCCACAGCCGGTGACCTCCCACAGCTGACCTCCCACAGCTGACCTCCCACAGCCGGTGACCTCCCACAGCCGGTGACCTCCCACAGCTGACCTCCCACAGCTGACCTCCCATAGCCGGTGACCTCCCACAGCTGACCTCCCACAGCTGACCTCCCACAGCTGACCTCCCACAGCTGACCTCCCACAGCCGGTGACCTCCTACAGCCGGTGACCTCCCACAGATGACCTCCCACAGATGACCTCCCACAGCCGGTGACCTCCCACAGCTGACCTCCCACAGCTGACCTCCCATAGCCGGTGACCTCCCACAGATGACCTCCCACAGATGACCTCCCACAGCTGGTGACCTCCCACAGCCGGTGACCTCCCACAGCTGACCTCCCACAGCCCGTGACCTCCCACAGCTGACCTCCCACAGCTGACCTCCCACAGCCGGTGACCTCCCACAGCTGACCTCCCACAGCCCGTGACCTCCCACAGCCAGTTACCTCCCACAGCTGACCTCCCACAGCCGGTGACCTCTCACAGCCGGTGACCTCTCACAGCTGACCTCCCACAGCCGGTGACCTCCCACAGCTGACCTCCCACAGCTGACCGCTCACAGCTGACCTCCCACAGCAGGTGACCTCCCACAGCTGACCGCCCACAGCTGACCTCCCACAGCTGACCACCCACAGCTGACTTCCCACAGCTGACCTCCCACAGCTGACCTCCCATAGCCGGTGACCTCCCACAGCCGGTGACCTCCCACAGCTGACCTCCCACAGCTGACCTCCCACAGCCTGTGACCTCCCATAGCCGGTGACCTCCCATAGCTGACCTCCCACAGATGACCTCCCACAGCCGGTGACCTCCCACAGCAGGTGACCTCTCACAGCTGACCTCCCACAGGTGACCTCTCACAGCTGACCTCCCACAGGTGACCTCCCACAGCTGACTTCTCACCTCCCACAGCTGACCTCCCACAGGTGACCTCCCACAGCTGACTTCTCACCTCCCACAGATGACCTCCCACAGCCGGTGACCTCCCACAGCAGGTGACCTCTCACAGCTGACCTCCCACAGCCGGTGACCTCTCACAGCTGACCTCCCACAGCCCATGACCTTCCACAGCTGACCTCCCACAGCTGACCTCCCACAGCCCGTGACCTCCCACAGCCGTGACCCCCACTCCCCTGGGCGGCAGCCTGCCTCGGAATGGGGCTTCCGCAGCTCAGCGCCTGCTCCTGAGTGCTCCCTCGGTCGCAGGGTCCTGACCGAGTCTTTTTTTAACATGACATTAATGTCATATGTGACATATATCACGTTATGTTAGTTTAAGTGCACATATGGTGATTCAGTATACACACACACACACACACACAATATGGGCTTAAACTGCACCATACACTTATACATGAATTTTTAAAAGTAAATACGTACACTACCATAAATGTATTTTCTCTTCCTTAGGATTTTCTTAATACAACCTATGAGTTAACTGTCTGTGTATGTTGTCAGCATTAGGCGTTTTGGAAGTCAGGCTCTGGGGAGGGAGGTTATATGCAGATGCCAGCTGTGCGGGTGGGGCGGGGATGTGTGTGCCTCGCTGACCTCCACGCTGTTTAAGGGCCACCTGTGTATGGCTGCATGGCCAGCACAGCGCAGCTAGCCAACACCCACCCCGTGTGCAGGGGTGAGGTGACCAACCTCGCCTTGAGTGCTGGAGCGACGCCTTCAACACGCCGGTGCTCCCCAAACATACGTGCACCGTCACCGAGACCCCCGGCCTCAGACCCCGATTCCCGCTGCCCCCCGCCCTTCCCCGGAGCCTCGGGGCCTCCGAGCTACAGCGAGGACCCTGCTGCCCTGCACATCTCCTCCGCCCCCGGCCCCGGAGCCCCCTCACAGACCGCACCACCAGCGACCCGGCACCGCCAGACACCGGAGCCCCGCCCACACGCTCCTGCCTCCGAGGTGACTGGGCAGAAAGTCCTGCCCATTCCAGCTCCCTAAATGCAACGCCAGGCGGCTTCCTGCTGTCGATTGTTAGCTGGCTTTCCATCCTCATCTTCAGGCTGGCAGGTACAGTTACCTCTCCTATACGTTTATTCACCAATGTCAACTGAGCATCTATTACATACCAACTAACATGCTAGATGCTAAGGGTTTTGTGGATTAAAAAGCAAGCAGACACAACCCCTGTCCTTCAAAAGCTTATAGCCTAGTGGGGAAAGACAGACAAGACATGTATAAGAATAGTGTCAACGACGGCACACGATGATAGAATTAGCAGTTATTTGCCTGCTCTGCAGCCAGGGAGTCCTTTTCAGAAGCATGCCGACCAGGATGCCCAGACCTCCTCCTTTCCTCTTTGACAAGCGCTTTTTCGGACGTGCTGCACCCCCTGCCCAGCCTGAATGCGGTGCAAGGCTGCACGGCGGCCGTTCCTGCTTGCCACTCAGTTTCAGCACCTCCTCCCGTCCCCACGGGCCTGCTGCGGCCTGGGCTCTGCGAGGTCCCGCCGTGCCTGCCCACCCGCGGCTCAGCGGGCACCTACGTGTCTCGCTCCGTCCCCACAGCAGCCCCACAGGGCCCACAGCACCCCTCGCTGACAGCGGAGGAAGCCGAGGCCAGGAGAGGCCGAGCAGACTCACACCGGCTCGCAACACCCGCAGGTGGCAGTGCCCCCATTTGAACCCAGATGTGCCCGCCTCTCCCCTTGGTCCACCCGACAAGCCCACCCACGCTCCAGTCCTCCTAGGGAACCCCACTTCCCGTGGAAAGCCCGCAGCCGTCCGGGCGCCGTCCGAGCTGCTGCACCCCCTGATGGCCGGGCTTCCGGGGCACCCTGCTTGTGTCCCCACCGGCCCCCCAGCCCACGAGCGCCCGCCCAGGGACCGGGAGCCACCCACGGGGGACCTCTCTGCCGCCCTGTCGCTGGCCAGCAGCGGGTGCAGGAAGGCCATCAACGTCTCTCAAGGCTGACACAGACTCTCAGGCCAGTTCGTCATGCGCGTGTCCGCACAGGCACAGCGGCCACCAGACGGCCGGTCCGCACTGCAGCCCCAGGAAGAGGCGGGGCCCAGAGGTGCAGTGACCCTCAGACTCGAGTCCCGGGCGCAGCCTCGCCCGCCGCCCGCCCGGGGCTGGCACAGCCTCTGTGGGCAGCGCCTCCTCCAGGGCCATCCCAGCCAACGGCGCTTCGCTCCGGGGACTGACTCCGCTCACTGGGCACGGCGCTCAGGCATGAAGGGGGCAGGCGCCGGATGGGGCGTGGACACGCATGTCGACATTGACAAGCGGTGCCCAAGCCACACGCAGGGGCTTACCACGCGTCGCCGTAAGGCTTGGACTCCGCAGCCAGAGATCCAGCCCATCGGCCGTCACTCACAGGTCCTCCCTGAACCTGGTCTGCAAAACGCAAACAGGTTCTTTAAAAAAGATTTTTTTCTTGATTTTTGCAGCGAGAGGAAGGGAGAGGGAGAGACAGAGAAACATCGACGTGAGAGGGGAACACCGCGAGGCTGCCTCTTGCACCCCTGCAACGTTTTGGTGCCCAGGACACCCAACCAACCGAGCCGCCCGGCCAGGGCAGACAGCTTCCTCAGGGGAGCGTCCTGGTCGCGTCACGGAGATGGCGTGGGGCCCCATTGGGACACGCTGCGCCAAAAAACGCGGAGGCACGGCCCTCGGACCCGCCCCGACTCCACCCCGGAGCCTCCACGGGTCCGGCCCAGAGAAAACACCGCTGCACTGCACCCCCTCCGAGGCTGGGGCTGGGGAAGGCAGAGGAAAGGCATTCCAGGCTGAGGTCACTGGCTTCGGAGCCGACCAATCAGATCCCCTCAGTGGTCCAGGCCTGGTGGGCCAGCTCCCAGGTGGGAGTCCCCCCCTGATTAGGTCTGGACTGAGGGGTGCGAAGGCCAAGAAGATAAGCCGCCTCCGTGTCCACCCACACGCAGACGCAGGCAGGGCACACGTGTCCGAACCAACCGGATGGCTCCCAACCCCTCTGTTCCCGGGACAGCCATGGCCGGTCCCAGACCACCCAGAGCATCAGTGCCGGCGGGGCGCGGGCATGCCAGGGGCGGTGTGCCTGCAGAGAGATGGCACTGGACTCAGAGAGGGCAGCGCTGCCGCCGCCGCAGCCCCGGAGCAAACTCGGCTGCAGGTGTCTGCCCCGCGGCTGCCTTGGCGCCCGGCCGAGGGGCACAGCGCGGGGCACCGGCCCAGGCACAGGCAAACCAGAGAGGGCACGCAGCCGTGTGCTGAAGGATGGAAAAGCGAGGGGAGCGGGCACAGGCAGGAGGGAGAGAGTGAGTCAGGGGAGCGAGCTGTTCCCGTTTGTTTTCCTTCCGGCTCCTTGGCACATGTGACAGACCGAAGCCCGCTAGAACAACAGATGCGTGTGGCTGTCACCAACGTGCAGGGCAGGAGATGAAAGCCAGAGGGGTGAAGTGACCTGGATGGGGTCACACAGCGCGTGGGAGCGGGAGAAAGGAGTCAGGACCCTAGTTCCGTGACCCCCTCGACGTGCCTAACCACTGTAACTCCTGCCTGCCCTCGGCGCCTGGATACCCGTCCGGTCTCCCAGCCACCTGGCCGGAAAGGAAGGCCAAAGCCAGGACAGAGGCATTCCAGACGGACGACCTGCCTCTTCTGCATTGGGCCTGAGCCTGGGGTGGGGCTTACATGCACGCGTGTGTATACACACACACACACACACACACACACACACGCGCGCGCGCGCGCGCGGCTGCCTAGATCCCTCGTCCACTCCCAGCGGCTCAAGCTCCTTGCTTGGAAAAATGCACAGAAAAACAGATTGCAAACTGCAATCAGGATTCAGGCGAGGTTAGAAATCCATCTCGGGAATGCCCCCTAGCACCCCTGTGGGTCCCCGCCACACAGCACCTAGTCCTACCCTAGGAGGTGCCCAGGCGGGACTCCCCTCGGGGCCTCAGAGGAGTGGAGGGAGGGACGGACAGGGCGTCCGCCACTCAGACAGACGCCTCGCAGGCCCGAGGCCAGCACCTGCTGCAGCAGGGAGAGGCCAGGCACAGCGACCCCGCCCAGCCCTCCTCCCACAGTCAGAGGGAAGGGAGGACAGAGGACGCATGGATGGGGAAAGGCTGTGGAGACTCGATGATGAGGAAGCCCGGAGTGCAGGGGCGGGGGCAGAGGGAGAGGAGGGAGGAACAGGAGAGGGGCAGCTAAAAGGAGGGGCAAAGGGAAATGCACACAGGTGGAGCTCAAGGCCAGGCTGCGGTGGCGCCCACGCCCGCCCACGGGTCCAGGCCAGGAGCCCCGGTCGGGTCCTCGGCTCCACCGCTCCCCTCGCTCGGACCCCCCGCCCGCAGAGGGCCGGGGCAGGGAGGGGGACCCAAGGCAGAGGTGCAGCGAAGCCACTTACGCACAGTGCGGCCGGCAGCACTTCCATCCTACCTTTGCTGTGGCCACGTCGGCCGGCTCCATGGTCTCTGCGTGGCTACGGAGCCGCGGCCCCTCCGGGGAGAAAAGGCAGAGTCACCAACGCCCCCCGGAGAGCACGCCCCCGGGGGGAGGCGGGGGAGCAGGCTCTGCCCCTGGGGCTCCCCTGCCGGGGGGAGGACTGAGCGGGGGGGGGGGGTCCCCGGACAGCTGGGGGTCTGCGGGTGTTCCCACAGATGCACGCCCGTGGGAGGCGGGGCCAGGGGCGTCTGCCCTGCCTGGGGCCTCCTCCCGGGAGGAGAGTGTGGGCTCCGCGGGGCGCCCCCTGCTGGGCGAGGGCGGGGGTGCAGGCCGCCTCCCCTCACCCAGCCTGCGGGCGGGCCGGGCGGGGAGAGGCAGCGGTGCGGAGGCTCCGAGCGGGGCTGGGCGCGGCCGGAGGGGCGGGGGCGGGGGCGCGGGGGGCGGGCGCGAACCCCGAGGAGAGGGAGCGGCCCTCGGACCTCGGGCGGGCGGAGCGCGGAGCGGAGCGGAGGGAGCACTCACCTCGCCGGCACATCCACGCCGACCGGGGCCTCCCGGAGCCGGGGCGCGCGGCTGGCACCCCCGCTGCGCTCCGTGCCCGGGACCGGCGCGGCCCGGCCCCCGGACACATGCGGCGGCGGCGGCGGCGGCCGGTCTGCGGCCCGCTCCCCGGCGCTGATTGGCGGAGCGGGATGACTTCATCCGCCCGTTCACCGCCCGCCCGGCTCCGGCCGGGCACGGACGCCCCGCTCCCCCGGCCCTTCACCCCCGGGGCGCCGCAGGGGCAGCGCACCCGGGCCCTCAGGGAGGGGGGGCAGGCTGCCCGCGTCTCTACCTAAAACGCGGGGTTCGCTGCGCTGAGCACCCGCCTGCCGGAGCTGCCGCTTCGGGAAATCGGGAGAGCAGCCCCCGCCCGCCCCTCTCCCCGCAGACCTGCCGGCAGGTGCGGCCCTTCCCTTCCCTTCCCGCCGCCGGAGAGGGGGCGCCGGGCTGGGACCTGTTCCTCCCACCGGTCCAGAGGACAGACCGCGGAGCAGACAGCCTCCCGGGCCCCAGGCCACCCCCCTGCCTGGCACACCCCCGGGCAGGGCTGCGGTGCGCCTCCGGCCGGGCTTCCCCTCTGGCGCCCTCCCACCCGGTCCCAGAGGACAGGCCGCGGAGCAGACAGCCTCCCACCCGGTCCAGAGAACAGACCCGGAGTGCAGACAGCCTCCCACCCGGTCCCAGAGGAGCAGACAGCCTCCCGGGCCCCAGCCCGCCCCCCTGCCTGGCACACCCCGCTGGGCTCGCCGTGTGCCTCCGGCCGGGCTTCCCCTCCGGCGCCCGCCCCACCCGGGCCAGCCCAGCCCCTGCAGCCTCAGACCCAGCCCGGCCCCTGCAGCCTCAGGCCCAGCCCGGCCCCTGCAGCCTCAGACTCAGCCCGGCCCCTGCAGCCTCAGACCCAGCCCGGCCCTGCAGCCTCAGACCCAGCCCGGCCCCTGCAGCCTCAGGCCCAGCCCGGCCCCTGCAGCCTCAGACTCAGCCCGGCCCCTGCAGCCTCAGACCCAGCCCGGCCCTGCAGCCTCAGACCCAGCCCGGCCCCTGCAGCCTCAGGCCCAGCCCGGCCCCTGCAGCCTCAGGCCCAGCCCGGCCCCTGCAGCCTCAGACCCAGCCCGGCCCCTGCAGCCTCAGGCCCAGCCCGGCCCCTGCAGCCTCAGGCTGAACTGAGGAAACTGGAGTAAAGAAGCAGCGATGGTGGATGGTGTGCTCCCCCACCGGCCGCCTCGCTTCCCCCCTGTCCCGCTCCCCTGGTCTCACCTGGGGCCCCAGGAAGCCACCCAGGCGACCACAAGGCGGGAGAGTCCTTCCTGAGACTGACAGGCACGCCAGCCCCCCCCCCCCCTCCCCGTTACTTCTCCAGCCTCGGCGTCTGGGTCCCGGGGAGCCCCGGGAACCACAGCGGCCGGGACCCCCGTTTGCACGGGCTCCTCAGACTACTGCCTCCTGGAAAACAAGGGGCCGCGGGGGCAGTCCTGCTTCCCATCCCAGAGGTGGAGGCGGCGCAGGGACCCCCCAGGTGGCCCAGCAGAGCCCATGGCCTCAGGGCTTCAGTCCGCCCAGTGAACATCACCCCCTCCGACACCCACACTGCCTCCCACAGCCTCCCCGCCCCGCGCCCCCTCCCCGCGGAGAGGAAAACAGCTCAGCTAATCTGGTATTTCCCTTCGGCACCCCCCCTTTTTTAAGGATGGCAAAGTTACAATTAAAGTAAGAAAATACATGATCAAATACAGGGGAATATCGTGGGCCTATAATCTACCCACAGGTTAGTGCGCACATTTAGCAGACCCGTGTCCATGGAAACTGCTTCTAAAAAGAAGTTTGGCTCAGTGGACAGAGCGTCAGCCTGAGGACTAAAGGGTCCCGGGTTCAATTCCTGCCAAGGGTACATGCCCCGGTTGCAGGCTCCATCGATCCCCCCAGTAGGGGGCGTGCAGGAGGCAGCCAATCAGTGATGTTTCTATCTCTCTATTGCCCTCCCTTCCTCTCTGAAATCAACAAAAATATTTAAAAATCAACACATAAATAAGTAAATAAAAAGAATCGTGAGCCCTGGCCGGTGTGGCTCAGTGGATGGAGCGTCAGACTGCGGACCGAAGGGTCCGAGTTCGATGCCCGTCAAGGGCATGCACCTCGATTGCAGGCTCCTTCCCCGGCCCGGGCCCTGGTTGGGGCGTGTGCAGGAGGCAACCCATCGATGTGCTTCTCTCACGAGGATGTTTCCCCCTCTCTTCCACTCTCCCTAAAAATCGATAGAATAAATGTCCTCGGGTGAGGATTACAAATAACGACCGTGATAATAGTAAAGAACCAGGAATGACTCACTCTCGTGGACTTTATTTGGGTGGAGAAGTATAGGACAGGGCGCCTGACCCAGCGGGCCTACTAGATTGGCACCGAAGGGAAAAGGCTGCGCGGCCTGCGCTGATGGCACCTTCTTTTCAGACACGTGGACACAGCGCACACTCCGTGTGTCCCGGTGCGCCGGCCACCACAGCCCGGGCCCACAAACCCACGCGGAAAGGGCAGGGGTGCGGGCAGCAGAGCAGCATCAGGCCCGCGCTGGCTTCTTGTCCCCGAGCTGGTGAGAGGTGCTGCTGGTACTACGACAGGCACCCCCGACACACACACACACACACACACACGCACGCACACACACACACACACACACACACACACACACACACCCCAGTGGGGTGCGGCGCCCCCCCCCCCCTCCCCGGGCCTCTGCTGGGGCCTCTCAGCGTGCTCCTGGCCGCTGCTCGGCTGGCTGTCCGCTTGCTCCCGGCTGACAGTCACGCGTACCAGCAGATGGAGAGCAGAAGGCTGGTCCCGGGAGCGAGGATGTTCTGTTTCGTCAGGACCACACAGAACTCGGACTCCTGTGCCTGAGCTTCCTCCCGTCTCCCGGGACCGAGCACAGGACGCTCCGATGTGGACGGGTCCCCAGCCCCCACGAGGAGCGGGCACAGCTTCGCCAGCGGGAGAGCCGCTCGCACCACGTCCATTCGCCAAGCGCTCAGGCCCGGAACGCACGCCCGAGCCGCCGCTCAGAGCAGGCGCCTGGAAGGGCAGGACGAGGCCGGGACACGCTGGGCGTTAGTGAGCGAGGAGGGAGGAGGACACCCCGGGTCCAGGTGCCCCCGAGGGCAAGGACAGAGGGACTGTGTTCGGTGCCCACGGGGCGGCCCCTCAGCTCCTCACCAAGCCGGCCTCGGCCTGCGGGTCCTGGGCACAGGTAACGCATCCTCTCCCGCACTCGCTCTTCCAAGGAGACAGAACTCTCCTCGCTCCACCTTGGCCCCCACTCGGTGAAGAGACAGGGCATGCACAGACCGGCTCTAACACGCTCCTCCACACAGGTCCACAGACCGGCTGTAACACACTCCTCCACACAGGTCCACTGACCGGCTCTAACTCACTCCACACAGGTCCACTGACCGGCTGTAACACACTCCACACAGGTCCACAGACCGGCTATAACACACTCCTCCACACAGGTCCACAGACCGGCTCTAACTCACTCCACACAGGTCCACAGACCGGCTGTAACTCACTCCTCCACACAGGTCCACAGACCGGCTGTAACTCACTCCTCCACACAGGTCCACAGACCAGCTCTAACACACTCCTCCACACAGGTCCACAGACCGGCTGTAACTCACTCCTCCACACAGGTCCACAGACCGGCTATAACACACTCCACACAGGTCCACAGACCGGCTGTAACACACTCCACACAGGTCCACAGACCGGCTCTAACTCATTCCACACAGGTCCACAGACCGGCTGTAACACACTCCTCCACACAGGTCCACAGACCGGCTCTAACACACTCCACACAGGTCCACAGACCGGCTGTAACACACTCCACACAGGTCCACAGACCGGCTCTAACTCATTCCACACAGGTCCACAGACCGGCTCTAACACACTCCTCCACACAGGTCCACAGACCGGCTCTAACACACTCCTCCACACAGGTCCACAGACCGGCTGTAACACACTCCATACAGGTCCACAGACCAGCTCTAACACACTCCATACAGGTCCACAGACCGGCTCTAACACACTCCACACAGGTCCACAGACCGGCTCTAACACACTCCTCCACACAGGTCCACAGACCGGCTCTAACACACTCCACACAGGTCCACAGACCGGCTATAACACACTCCACACAGGTCCACAGACCGGCTATAACACACTCCTCCACACAGGTCCACAGACCGGCTCTAACACACTCCTCCACACAGGTCCACAGACCGGCTCTAACACACTCCATACAGGTCCACAGACCGGCTATAACACACTCCACACAGGTCCACAGACCGGCTCTAACTCACTCCTCCACACAGGTCCACAGACCGGCTCTAACACACTCCTCCACACAGGTCCACAGACCGGCTCTAACACACTCCTCCACACAGGTCCACAGACCGGCTCTAACACACTCCTCCACACAGGTCCACAGACCGGCTGTAACACACTCCTCCACACAGGTCCACAGACCGGTTATAACTCAATCCTCCACACAGGTCCACAGACCGGCTCTAACACACTCCTCCACACAGGTCCACAGACCGGCTCTAACTCACTCCTCCACACAGGTCCACAGACCGGCTATAACACACTCCACACAGGTCCACTGACCGGCTCTAACTCACTCCTCCACACAGGTCCACTGACCGGCTCTAACTCACTCCACACAGGTCCACAGACCGGCTCTAACACACTCCTCCACACAGGTCCACAGACCGGCTCTAACACACTCCTCCACACAGGTCCACTGACCGGCTCTAACACACTCCTCCACACAGGTCCACAGACCGGCTGTAACACACTCCTCCACACAGGTCCACAGACCGGCTCTAACACACTCCATACAGGTCCACAGACCGGCTATAACACACTCCTCCACACAGGTCCACAGACCGGCTGTAACACACTCCTCCACACAGGTCCACAGACCGGCTATAACACACTCCACACAGGTCCACAGACCGGCTCTAACTCACTCCTCCACACAGGTCCACAGACCGGCTCTAACACACTCCTCCACACAGGTCCACAGACCGGCTATAACACACTCCTCCACACAGGTCCACAGACCGGCTCTAACACACTCCTCACAGGTCCACAGACCGGCTCTAACTCACTCCTCCACACAGGTCCACAGACCGGCTCTAACACACTCCACACAGGTCCACAGACCGGCTGTAACACACTCCACACAGGTCCACAGACCGGCTATAACACACTCCTCCACACAGGTCCACAGACCGGCTATAACACACTCCTCCACACAGGTCCACAGACCGGCTCTAACTCACTCCTCCACACAGGTCCACAGACCGGCTGTAACACACTCCTCCACACAGGTCCACAGACCGGCTGTAACACACTCCACACAGGTCCACAGACCGGCTCTAACTCACTCCACACAGGTCCACAGACCGGCTGTAACACACTCCTCCACAGGCCAGCGCTGTGCTGGGCTTTCCCCTCGGTGTTACGTTCTAGCCCTCATCACTGAGCCAGGTGCCAGGTTAGGGAGGGAAACCGAGGCCTGTGCAGGGACCCGGTGTCGGGGAGCAGAGACCGGCCCCTGAGGAGGTGCAGGCGGGACCCCGCAGCTGCTGCCTCATTTTGGGGCGGGGTGTGGGGGGTGGGGGGTGGGGCGCTGGCAAACGGGCAATGCTGATTGGAACCCGGGACAGAGAGCCTCCCGTCCGCTCTGTGGCAGGCGGGGTCACGCCGTATCGGGGACCTCTGCAGAATGGGGGCTGCCCCGCTTGGCCTGTCCCGGGACTGCAGCTCTGGGTCAGTCCTCTGCCCACGGGTGTCTGCGCTGCGGGTGAGCTAAGGACGGCAATGGGATGGGCGGGGCTCGGGAGCCACAGGGCCTGGGGCGAGAGAGGCTGGGAGCCCTCACCTGTGGCTTCGCGCCCGGGACACTGAGCTGGCAGCTCCTCCTGAGAGGAGAGAGGAAAAGGGAGAAGGAAAAGAGGGAGGGCGAGGAGAAAAAGGGCAGAGTATGCCGATGTGTGTGTGTGTGTGTGCGTGTGTGTGTCTGAGAGTGTTTGCACGGTGACTTCTCATGTGCTCAGCAGCCGTGGGGCATGAAGAACGTGCCGCTCGGGCCACGCGCTCTCAGGGCTGAGTGTGGCTCGTCCTCGCACCCGCCCGCCTTGCCGGGGGCACAGGCAGGAGCGCGAGGCAGGGCGTCCTCGGGGTGAGCAGAGGCCGGAGAGGATGGGGAGGAGCACCACAGCGGACAGCCTCAGGCAGTGCGGACGTGTGGGCACGGGGGGATGGGGGGGCGTGGAGGGAAACGTGGGGCGAAGGGCACCGAAGAACAAGAAGGGAGTCCAAACCGAGAGGAAGAAGGAAAAGCACAAAGAGAACCGGGGAAGCGACCCAGCTGCAGTGGGAGGAGAAGGGAGACCGAGTCGTCCACGCCGCGTGGACACCCCCACGGGAGGGGCTGCGGTGGACAGGCCTGGACGGAGCCGCTCGCAGCGGCGGCAGGAGCAGGAGAGGCGGCAGCCGGCCACCCAGTCCAAGGCCGATGCCCTGCAGAGCTGAGCCGCCTGCGTGACAGGCCCACCTAGCCAAGGGGGCGGAGTAACTTCCCGCAGGGCTGCTATTGAAACGAAAAGGCAGAACAGCGCCGAGCACGCCAAAGCCCTCGAAATAGCAGCTATGGTGTCTGACTAGAGGCCCGGTGCATGAA
Source organism: Vespertilio murinus (assembly GCA_963924515.1). Taxonomy (NCBI): domain Eukaryota; kingdom Metazoa; phylum Chordata; class Mammalia; order Chiroptera; family Vespertilionidae; genus Vespertilio; species Vespertilio murinus. Next base: position 2,523,387 of record OZ004720.1, on the reverse strand, counting down.
ATCTGTGCTGGGCACGGTCCCAGGCCTGGCCCACAGCTGGCCCCACCCCACTGCCACCCGTCCCGGTTCCCTGCTCACCATCGGGGATCGGAGCATGACGGCTGGGGAAGGGCCTGAGGTGTCGGCGGGTCCCTGGCCCTGCACCCGCTGCAGGTCACCCTCTGGGTGTGGGGGGGACCGGTGGGGTGGGGGCGTTGGCCTGGCGCCACCCGTGTCCCCTGCCACCCACTCCTGGTTCCCCGTTGGTGATGGGGCGCTGGGGAAATGGACCAAGAGGTGGTCAGTGCACCTCACAGTGACTGGTCGAGTGGTCGTTCTGGTCATTCCGCCATTCGGGCCAATGTGTATATTACCACTCTGTTATATATATAACAGAAGCCCAGTGGTCGTAACGCCGTGGCGACCAAAGATCTGTCACCAGGAGGCTGCATGCGTGGCAGCGCGGCGAGGCACGCTCGAGTGGGCAGGGCTACATGTGTGGTGAGGCGTGTGTCGGTGGGCGGGGCCTTGACTCTGGGTCCTGCGTGCACGGGACTCGGGGGAATCCCGTGGCCTCGCACGATTTCCCTCGGTTCTGGGTCTCACGCGATTTCGCGCACTGGGTCACTAGTATAGACAATAACAAATAATGCCTCAGCACTTGAATTGTGCCCACAAACTAAATACGCACGCACTGTGTCTGGGTTGGCTCTTCCCGTTTGTACATCTGCAGTAGTTTCCTGTAGCAATAGGATTCTTACTGAAACACACCCCAACTAATATTCCTTGTAAGTTTCCCACCCAGAAGTATTCACAGGAAGGCAGACAGCCACGGGGGGGGGGGTACTGCAGAAGAAAGCGTGCAGTAGGAACAGCGAGCCCCCCACCCCTTCCCGAGGCTCCTGCTCTGTGATCAGACCTCGTCTCCGCCTCGTCTGCAGGGAGAGGACAGGATCTCTCGGCAGATGAGAGCCCACCCTTCCTGCGAGAGGCCAGACCAGGCACTTCTAGGGGAAGGGAGGGGAGCAGGTGAAACTGTTCACGTGTGGACCCAAAGCAGCTAAATTAATAACTAAGATACTACTGATATTTGGCTCTGCCGACTAATGAGTTTGCTGATCACTGCCCTAGCCTGTTTGGCTCAGTGGATAGAGTGTCAGCCTGTGGACCGAAGGGTCCTGGGTTCAATTCCATTTAAGACACTGCCTGGGTGGTGGGCTCGATGCCCAGTAGGGGCATGAACCATCCGCTCCGGGCCGAACGTTTCTCTCTATCCACTGGAGGAGTCCCCTCACACGGAGAGAAAGGGGAGGAGGGAAGGAGCCAGCCGCTCCCTGCCGGGCGCCGAGGGCAGGAAGACTGGAGCCCTGAGCAGCTGCAGTCACTGCTGACGTGACGTGACTCACCTCATCACACCTCCCAGCTCCCCCTTCCTCCCGCTGCGGGCGAACCTCGGCTCCCAGAGACAGCGGAGGGAAAGCAGATGCCACGCTCAGACCAGCATCCCCAGTGAGGGTGGGCCAGAGGCCCCCGACGTGGTGTCCCAGGTCAGGTCTGGCCTCCACACTGGGCCCGGCTTCCACCTGGGGCCCGGCCTCCTCCCGGGGCCTGGCCTCCTCACAGGGCCCAGCCTCCACCCGGGGCCCGGCCTCCTCACAGGGCCCGGCCTCCTCCCGGGGCCCGGCCTCCTCACTGGGCCCAGCCTCCACCTGGGGCCTGGCCTCCTCCCGGGGCCCGGCTTCCACTCGGGGCCTGGCCTCTACCTGGGGCCGGGCCTCCTCCCGGGGCCCGGCCTCCTCACGGGGCCCGGCCTCCACCCGGGGCCCGGCCTCCTCTTGGGGCCCGGCCTCCTCACGGGCCCGGCCTCCTCCCGGGGCCCGGCCTCCTCCCGGGGCCCGGCCTCCTCACAGAGCCTTATCAGGCAGGAGCAGGAAGAGGACGTCAGAACGTGTGTTTCCTCTCACCTCCTCCTCTAAGTGTCTGCCTGCCGCACGGTGACCGAACACTCCGCGCCGCATACACACACGGTCACGCTGCCGGGCCGGCTCTGTATTCCCCGAGGGCTGGCGCCCAGACGGAGCAGCGAGCGGGTCTGGGGACCGTGGGGTCGGTGCTGGGGCCGGTGCTGTGCTGAGAAGAGAACCCACGGCCTGGGCCTCTGGCTGCAAGGACGAGGGTGCGGAGACAGCCCAGAGCGGACACCCTCACCCCTGTGCGGAGACAGCCCAGAGCGGACGCCCTCACCCCTGTGCCTCTGCGATGCCCCCCCCGCCCTCACCCCTGTGCCTCCGCGATGCCCCCCACCCTCACCCCTGTGCCTCTGCGATGCCCCCCACCCTCACCCCTGTGCCTCTGCGATGCCCCCCCCCGCCCTCACCCCTGTGCCTCTGCGATGCCCCCCACCCTCACCCCTGTGCCTCTGCGATGCCCCCCCGCCCTCACCCCTGTGCCTCTGCGATGCCCCCCCGCCCTCACCCCTGTGCCTCTGCGATGCCCCCCCGCCCTCACCCCTGTGCCTCCGCGATGCCCCCCCCTGCCCTCACCCCTGTGCCTCTGCGATGCCCCCCACCCTCACCCCTGTGCCTCTGCGATGCCCCCCCGCCCTCACCCCTGTGCCTCTGCGATGCCCCCCCCCGCCCTCACCCCTGTGCCTCTGCGATGCCCCCCCCCCGCCCTCACCCCTGTGCCTCTGCGATGCCCCCCCGCCCTCACCCCTGTGCCTCCGCGATGCCCCCCCGCCCTCACCCCTGTGCCTCTGTGATGCCCCCCCCGCCCTCACCCCTGTGCCTCTGCGATGCCCCCCCCCGCCCTCACCCCTGTGCCTCTGCGATGCCCCCCCGCCCTCACCCCTGTGCCTCCGCGATGCCCCCCCGCCCTCACCCCTGTGCTTCTGCGATGTCCTCCCCCCCCTCACCCCTGTGCCTCTGCGATGCCCCCCTCACCCCTGTGCCTCTGTGATGCCCCCCCGCCCTCACCCCTGTGCCTCTGCGATGCCCCCCCGCCCTCACCCCTGTGCCTCTGCGATGCCCCCCCCCGCCCTCACCCCTGTGCCTCTGCGATGCCCCCCCGCCCTCACCCCTGTGCCTCCGCGATGCCCCCCCGCCCTCACCCCTGTGCTTCTGCGATGTCCTCCCCCCCCTCACCCCTGTGCCTCTGCGATGCCCCCCTCACCCCTGTGCCTCTGTGATGCCCCCCCGCCCTCACCCCTGTGCCTCTGCGATGCCCCCCCGCCCTCACCCCTGTGCCTCTGTGATGCCCCCCCTCACCCCTGTGCCTCTGCGATGCCCCCCCCCCCCCCCCCCGTCACCCCGCCGGTAGGAGCTGCTCCCGCAGGAGCTGACCGGCTGGGAACTGAGATGTGCCGCCTGCCAGTTGTCCCCGCTGGCTTTGCGGGGCTGGAATTAGTCCCCGTTTCCCGGCAAGAAGTGCAGCGACAGGAGAAACGGGCAGGTGACGCCACACCTGCAGGCTGTTCTGCTGAGGCAGGAGGCCGCCCGGGTGCAGGGAGCTGCCCGCCGCCAGGGGAGGGGAGGGGGGTGCAGGGAGCTGCCCGCCCGGCAGGGGAGGGGAGGGGGGTGCAGGGAGCTGCCCGCCCGGCAGGGGAGGGGAGGGGGGTGCAGGGAGCTGCCCGCCCGGCAGGGGAGGGGAGGCGGGTGCAGGGAGCTGACCACCTGGCAGGGGAGGGGGAGGCGGGTGCAGGGAGCTGCCCACCGCCAGGGCAGGGGAGGCGGGTGCAGGGAGCTGCCCACCGCCAGGGCAGGGGAGGCGGGTGCAGGGAGCTGCCCGCCCGGCAGGGGAGGGGGAGGCGGGCACCGTGTGCCCTCCGCCTGCCCCACGCCAGAGCCTCGCGGCCTGACGTAAGGCTCCCTCCTCCCTGACCCCTCACCAAGCGCTGTCTCCCCCAGGCCACGCGAGCCCCTCCCCCCACAGCCACTCCCCACCTTTCTCATCTCCTGGCACACATAAGCTAGTTACTTGGATTCCGTGGCACGCCACAAGACAATGAAAAGAATAGGTAAATCTGGCCCCTTTCACACCAGCCGGCTGTGGTGCTGGCTGTGGCAGCAGCTTTGTCCGACCACCGACCACGGGGGAGGGCGGGTGGAGCTGACGGCAGGCAGGTCCTGGGGTTCTACGCTGCTTTCAGCCACGGGTGACGGCCGCTGCCCTGAGCCAACGACGTGTGCGTGCGAGAAAGGAGGACCCGGGGGCCGTCCCCCCCAGGGCACGCGCTGTCCGAGGCCCTCCGAGTGGCAGCGGAGGAGCCCACGGTCACAGCGTCAGAGCCGCAGCCATTCCTGTGCCCGCTGCTCACTCAGCGAGCACCCCCTGAGCACCCACTGCGCGCCGGGCTCAGCGCTCAGCGCTGGGTGCACAGTGTGCCCAAAGCTAAGGCGGCTCTCTTGAAGTTTAGGGACTGGTGGGGACACAGACGACAACCAGGTCAGCCAGCTGAGCCGGAGGAGCTGGGAGGTGGGGCCGGAGCCCCCGGCGGGCTGCCTGCACCAGGAGCCACCGGCCTCCCCGGCTCCCGGCTCACCCACACCACGGTCTGCAGCCCACGGTGCCCGTGGAGCAGAGCTCACGTCAGCCACCTGTGCGGCCTCCCCCTTCTATCGCATTTTGACCCCCACCATCTCCACGCCGGAAACACTGTCACCTCCGCTTTGGCGGAAGGAAGCAGTTCGGAGAGGACGCCGCGATTCTGTGAAAGCGGCACAGCCAGGAGGTGGTGAGGCCAGGCCTTCAGGCGTCCCCACGTCCCCCACGTCCCCACGTCCCCCACGTCCCCACGTCCCCATGTCCCCCACGTCCCCCACGTCCCCCACCACCACAGCAGGCAGAACCATGTGGCACCAGCGCCACCGGGGCCGGAGAAGGCCTGGCTGCACCACCGCCTGCCCGCTGCCCGCTGTGCTGCCTGCTGCCCGCTGTGTGCTGCCCGCTGTGTGCTGCCCGCTGTGTGCTACCCACTGTGTGCTGCCTGCTGGATGCTGGGTGCTGCCTGCTGGGTGCTTCCCACTGCCCGCTGTGTGCTGCCCACTGCCCGCTGGGTGCTGGGTGCTGCCCGCTGGGTGCTGCCGGCTGGGAGCAGGCCAGCCTGGGGAGTCAGGCCCAGAGAAGTCACCTCCTCAGATAAGGACTCTGTCTCCGTCCCACCCAAACTCCTGCCACAAGAGCACCCCTGGGAGCTAAACACACATGGCATCTCTGCCTGTATGCACACACGTGTGTGTTAGACCAGAGAGAGAGAGGGAGAGAGAGAGAGAGAGAGAGAGAGAAAGAGAGAGAGAGAGAGAGAGAGAGAGAGAGAGAGAGAGAAAGCAGGGGGGAGAGAACCAAGACCAGTCACCACCACCTGGAGCCCCTGCCTCCCTCTGAAGCCCTGAGCCTCGCTGCCCCTTCCTTCCTCTCCTCACTCGTCTGCCACCTCTCCTTCCAGCCCTGCTGGTCCTCCCACCAGACAACGAACACAGCCTGCCCCGCTCCCAGTGCCCCCAGCCAACGCCGACCCTGGGGGCTGGACCTCTTTCTCCTCAGCCCCGTCCCCTGCCCCTCGCCCGTCCGCCCCGCTGGGCACAGAGGCCAGGTGTCTGCCGGCCAGCGGGAGCCTCGGCACCGGCCCTGCCCGCCAGGCCACGTGAGGGCCAGCTCGCCACGCCTGGCGCCCAGCCTCCCGCCGCCTCTCCAGGAGGAGCGGCCACAGAGATGCGAGCCCGAGGCCGCACTGGCAGGCCCGCCGCTAGAAGGGAGGGACCCCTCTCATCCCCCCCCAAGTCCGGTGAGCACCATCCTCTCCTTCCTCTGCGACCCCCAAGCTCCTCACCACGGCAGTGAGCTGCACGCGGAGGAGGTCAGGCCCGCAGCCAGGAGAGACCAGACAGCCACGCAGCCCCCTGGGGCCACACGGGGCCCAGCACCCCCACACCTGCCCCCAGCACCCCCACACCTGCCCCCAGCACCCCCCACCTGCCCCACACCTGCCTGTCCCTCCCACCGCCTGCAGCCATCACCCCTCCCCCTCGGGAACTGCCCCAGGCCAGGGGCCGACTCCAGAAGCTCCCCCGTCTGCGTCAGAGTCCCAGGCAGCCCACCCGGCCACTTTCTGCCCACGGGCAGCCCCCACCGACCACCGACCTGGCTCGGAGGAAGAAGAGCCTCCTGCGCAGGGAAGAGACGCGGCAGAGGCAGGCCTGCCGCACGGCCGAGCTGCCGGGCACGGGCTCGGGGCGCAGGCCGCACACCATGCTGGCTCAGCGCCGGGCCGGCCGCATGGCCGCGGGGGCCTCGACGGCAGGGGCGGCTCTGAGCCGCGGGCCGCTGCCTGGGCCGCTCCCTCAGCGTCCGCCGCCGCCGCGCTCAGCACCAGCCGGCAGGCCGAGGGCCGGGCAGGCGGGGCGCCCGAGGCCCGTGGTCCCGTCCCCTCTGCCCTCGGCCGGAGCCACAGCCGGATGCCCACATCTGGCAGCGCGGGCACTCGGTGACTTCCCTCTGCTCTGTCCTCGGACGAGGAGGACGGAGCTGCCGCGGCGATGTCAGCTGCTGGTGCAGGAGGGGCTGGCCGTGGCGCCTGCCTCCCTTGTGGGGAGGGAGCCGGCGGGCGGTCACCTGGTGTCCGGGGACGTGGGGATTTCAGGGGCGAGCAGGTGAAGGAGCCAGAGTGCCCTGGAGACGTGCTATTCTGGGACGCGCTCCGGGCAGAATCAGTGGAAACGGGGACCGCTCCGTCTGCCGGGGAGGGAGGCAGGCCTCCGGGAAGCAGCGCCCGCGGCACCCTCCTCAGCTCCAGCGGCTCCCGGGCTGAGCCTCACCGTGCCTCCTCCCCCCCCCCCCCCCCCCCCCCCGTGTTCACAGAACCCACACCTGGAGGAGCGCTCCCCGGTGCCACACGAACACCCTGGGTCTGTCCTGGGGGCTCGGGGCCAGCAGGGAGGCCCAGCAGGAAACCAGAGCGTGGACCGCAGAGGTCAACCACAGAGGGCGCCATGCCTGCCGCTGGTCACAGCTTGCCTCCCACACCTGTCACTGGCCCAGCCCAGCCCCTCCCACACCTGTCACCTGGCCCAGCCCAGCCCCTCCCACACCTGTCACCTGGCCCAGCCCCTCCCACACCTGTCACCCAGGCTCCATGCAGCTCACCTCCCCGCCCCAATCAGAAGAAGGGAGGGTGTGTCCCAGGAAGACATAAGCTGGTCAGAGAAAAGGCGGACCCAAACTTCATACTTCTCCCACTGCCTTCCTCGGCCTAAGCCTTAGACACGACCTTATTTCCTGCCACAGAGAAAGCAGACCCTGTGTCCTCCGCACACCACCCAGGGACGCCCCTCAGCCGCCCACTCAGAGGGCGCCCTCTCCCTGTGACCTACATCTACCTCCCGGTGCCTCACCCGCCACCCCTGACACCGCGCTTCCTCACTTCCCCAGGGGCGCTGCCGGCTGAGCAAGCCGGGATCCCAGCACTAACTGTGATGACCTCCCTTCTGTCTCACACCCTCGGTCCGAGCCGTCACCGAAGACGGGTGTTTACCCCCTGAGAATAGCTTCTGTTCACCTCCTTTTCTTCCTCCATGGCCACCGCCCCAACCCCAAGCTACAGCACCCTCCGCCGGGACACCCGCTGTCTGCTCCGGCGGGGCCGCCTCTGTCCTCCCCGCACCGCTGCCTCCTCAGCGAGCGGCCCTGCGCCGGCCTGGAGGGCGTGGGCGTCAGACCCGGCAGGCCACCAGGGCAGAGTCCGGGGGCAAACTAGGACACAAGGACCTCAGCCAGCGTGGCCACCCCCACAGCGCACCCTGGTCCTGGGTGCTGAGCCCGCCCTGCACACGCTGGCTCTGCGGTCCGGCCTGCCTGGCCTTCCGCCCCCGCAGGCCACTGTTGTGTGGCATTAGAGCCGCAGAGGAGAGACCGGGCTGGAACAGCCTCCCTCCCACACAGCCCTCGCCCTCGCAGGACCGCGCACGCCCCGGGCACTGGGCCCCGGGGACAGCGAGGCCCGATCAGAACCAGATAACCTCCGGAACAAAGCCTCCGGTCTGCTGGCCACCGAGGCGAGTTTTGATGAAACCAGAGATGACAGTGAGGTCTCCGCGGTGACTCGGCTCCAGGCCCGGAAAAGCAGAAAAACCAGATGAGGCGATGCCAGGGCTGGCGTCAGGCCAGCTGCGATGACCAGCGACCCTCCCCTCGCACCGGCCAATCCGGGGAACCCGGCGCCCGGGAGGACACACCTGGGAAGCCGATGCACATCCCACTGAGACCCTCGGGGGACCCCCCCCCCAATGCCCGGACTCCGGGAAGCAAAGCACCCCCGGCCCCTCTGGAGCAGGCCCATGCCCGTCCCCCTCGCCCTCCCTCCCCGTGTCTGCTCTCTTCCTCTGCGGCTTGGGGCCGGTGAGACTTGCACCCGGGGAGCAGCGGCAGCTCTTCCCAGCACACCCCGGCCTGTCCCCAAGGCCCCCCTTTTGCTGCCTCCCCACGTGGCCTCTCTGTCACCGTGACCATTGCTTCTCGGGAGCCCAAGCAGCCCCGTGTGGCTCCCGGCTTTCCCGCCGTCTCTAGGGCCACGCAGCCCCCGGGGCCCTCCCTGCGGCTTCCACCCCCCCACCCCCAGCTCCTCTGTCCGGGACCCCCCACACACACTCCCAGAACCACCCGGCGTGAGCTGTGGAGTCCGCACGGTGTCCGGGGCACACACAGTCCCGGCCCCTCTCCAGCGGGACCGCCCCCTCCCTCCGAAGACGCCCGGCCTCCCGGTGCCCTCCGCTCAGCCTCCTTGTCATGGCCACAGGCTTCTGCCCATCCCATCTCACCTCAGACTCACCCCTGGGTCTTAGCTCACCCATCACCACCGCCCGCCCGCCCCGTCCTGGTCCTTCCCCGGCACGCTCTCACGGACACCCTTCCTTTCCTCGGCACACGCACCCGAGTTCGTGTTTCCTCGTCACGTGCTCTGCTGTCCCCTCACAGACGGAACGCTCTGTGAGCACACGGTGCACCGTCTGTAGTTTGTTGAGTGAACAGATGAAGGACATCCTCTACGAACTCCTCACCGTCACCGGCACGTTTCCGCTTCTGAGACTTACGAAGTGCTGTGTGGAGTCTCCCCGATCTCCCCGATCACCCCGGCCTTCCCCCCCCCCCCCCGGGGCCTCCGGTTCTCTCCTCCCCAGTCTCGGCTCCCCCTCAGAAACTTCTTTCTTTTCTTTTCTTTTAAAAAAATATATTTTATTGCTTTTTTACAGAGAGGAAGGGAGAGAGAGAGAGAGTTATCATAAGGGCCTTTTGAGGACTTTACTACTATTTGAACACAAGCTTGGCTATTGTTCACCTCTTAGTTCTTTTAAAAAAAATATATTTTATTGATATTTTACAGAGGAAGGGAGAGAGATAGAGAGCCAGGAACGTCGATGAGAGAGAAACATCGACCAGCTGCCTCCTGCACATCCCCCATTGGTGATGTGCCCGTAACCAAGATACATGCCCCTGACTTGAATCGAACCCGGGACCTCTCAGTCTGCAGGCCGACGCTCTATCCACTGAGCCGCACCGGTTCCGGCATAAACTTCCTTCTGCCTCTGCTCTTGGTCACCATGGGCGCATCGCCCTGCCGGAGGCCCTTTCCGTCCTCATCTTACCTGTCCCCACCTTCTTGCTGCCTCTTCTTCTGAGGTCGGTCTCCTCGCTATTTCCGTCTCCTAGCTCTTGGCTTCGGGCTGGAGTAATTTCCCCCCTCTCCCCCGCCTCTGCTTGAACTCTGCTAACCCCAAGCCTTTCTACCTACCGCCTGCGTTGCAGACCGTGTCCAAGCGCATCATCCCAGTCCGGTCCCCTGAGCTCCGAGGCCCAGCGATGGCCTCGTTAGGGAGGCAAGGCCAGCCGCAGGGGGTTACCGCGCGCCGGTGATTAGGGGAGGACAGGCCCGTGGGAGCAGCTGGCCTCCCGCCCCTTCCGCCTGAGAGACTGAAATAAAAACGCCAGCCTCAGCACGGAGAGCTCGGGGCTCCTCGCCTGACCTGACGTCGGTGTGGCAGCAGGAGGCCTCCTCAGGCCTGTCAGCCGCCCGCCCGGCCCCGGGTCCGAGCTGCCAAGCCGCCCGCCCGGCCCCGGGTCCGAGCTGCCGCCAAGGATGTCCTGCCTCGTGTGTCCGCTCTTCCTCATCGTCCCTCTCAGTCACCCTCCTCCCTCTGCAGTCGAACGCCCTGCCCCCCTTCTCCTGTGTCCAACAGACATATACCCCCAGGCTGCCGCACCGCCTTTGGGATTTTCATGCAAATGTGGATCCCCCATGCTCATATATTAAATTTTTATTTTTTTCCCCTCTCTTAGTCTGTCTCTGTTAACTTATGAGCCCGGCCAGAAGTTAAAAGATGGGAGGAAATTGCATCGATTTTGTTTTAGCCCCACACTAGTGTTCTCTGCCTACTTACGTGCTCTCGGGGGTAGTTTACTCACCCCCACTCCTACCTCCAAATCCCTCTCCCTTTACCCGACGTTAATAAACGGTAAAAGGAGCACCAGCAGCAGCAGAACATAGACGTCAGCCACACGCCAGGTGCTGGTGCTGTTCTACTCATCTCGCACACACCCCATTTCCCACAAGGCCATGGGGCATGAGCTACATCTGAGCCCACGTTACAGACGAGCAGAGTGAGGCCCACGCTGGCGTGACTTGCCCACGGCCGCAGAGCATGCAGCGGACGCTGTCACACCCAGGCAGGCACTGGCTGTCTAGGGTTGTTGTGGGCAAACTACGGGCCACGGGCCTGATGGCTGTTCTAAACTATTGAAATAAAAAATTTTTAAAAAGACCATACCCTTTTATGTAATGATGTTTACTTTTAATTTATATTAGTTCACACAAACACTCCATCCATGCTTTTGTTCCTGCCCTCCGGTCCGGTTCAAGAACCCATTGTGGCCCTCGAGTCAAAAAGTTTGCCCACCCCTGGTCTAGACGATGCCACCTTCCCTTTGCGCCCAAACTGGACACCTGAGGCTCCCGGCCACTGCCGCCCTCCGCCCAGAGGCACGCGTGTCCCCGTCTGATGACCTCCGCAGCTGGCCCCGCCCTCTGGCCCTCCGGCCCTGATTCGGGAACTCGGCCCCTGGTCCCAACTCAGATGTCTCCCGGCGGCCGGCCCTTCCCGGCCGCTCCGGCCTCTCCGACCGCCCACGCCGACGGCGCCACTGTTCCCGTGTTCTCGGCAGCACGGCCGGTACTGGGTGCTTCTCGCCGCGTGTTACCGCTCTCGTCCCCAGAAGGGAGAGGGGAGGTCAGAGGGTCACAGCTGAGCCCGGGGCTGCAGGGCCGCTGGCTCACCTCACGGAGGGCCTGCTGGGGGGGACGGGGGAGCGGGGGGTTTCCCGAGTTCGCCTCTGAAGGTCACCTTCACCTGGGATGGGCCAAAGCGAGTTTCCTCTCCAGAGTCTCGGGGAGCGACCTTCCCTCGCCAGTAAGGACGCCGCTCTGTCGCGGCGGGATGTGACCAACGGGCACCTGCTTCTGGCCACGTGCCCGCCGCCCCCGCCTGGGACGCGAGGGGCAGCCACACCCAGTGCTGGTTCCTGAGCCCCGGCTCTCCCGCGAGTGCTCCCCTCGCTGGCGATGGGCTCTGGGGAGGCTCTCTGCTGCCCCCCAAGCCCCTGAACCCGGCCCCCCAGGCCTCCTGGCACCCCTCCTCCCTCCCCACCTCACCCCTGCGCGGCACCTGAGCAAATTTCTTTTTGTTATTGTAATTAAGTTGTTTATTAATTTCCATTAACAACATAATGTACACCCTTCTAACAAATAGGCAGAGTATATAAGAAACAATTTAATGAAACTACAGTTTTCTCCTGATGTGGTTAAATATATCAATCCCTTTATTCTATCTCTTCTCTCTTCCTTACACCTGGGAAGATTCTTCCTATCCCGAAGGTTTACTACAAAACTCTGCTGGCCGTGGACTTGGCCTGTGGACTGAAGGGTCCCAGGTTCGGTTCCAGCCAAGGGCACAGGCCCGAGTTGTGGGCTCCATCCCCAGTGGGGGCGTGCAGGAGGCAGCCGATCCATGATTCTCATCGCTGATGTTTCTATCTCTCTCCCTCTCTGAAATCAATAAACATATATTTAAAAACAAAACAACTCTGCTAAATATTCAAGAATCAGGGAATTCCCCATATTATGCAGAGTTCCTAAGCACGCACACGCACGCGTGCACACACAAGTTGGGCAACTTTCTTAACTCTGCTGAGCCTCAGTTTCCTAAATTCTAATCTGAAGACAACACTAGCATCTATTTGATGGATGGCTGAGAGGATTATATTTAAAAGGGCCCAGAAAGAATTCTATTATTCCAGATGCTGAAAGCAAGAAGAATTATTATTATTTTTTAAAAATATGTTTTTATTGATTTTTTACAGAGAGGAAGAGAGAGGGATAGAGAATTAGAAACATTGATGAGAGAGAGTCATCGATCAGCTGCCTCTTGCACACCTTCTACTGGGGATGTGCCCTCAACCAAGGTACATGCCCTTGACCTGAATCGAACCTGGGACCTTTCAGTCCGCAGGCCGACGCTCTTATCCACTGAGCCAAACCGGTTTTGGCGAGAGTTGTTATTTTTAAGGATGAATAAGCCCACAGGACTTTAACATTAAAAATTACTTAAATATATTCTTTTAAAGAATATACAAAGGCTGATGCATACCGAGAGAGAGAGAGAGAGAGAGAGAGAGAGAGAGAGTCCATGCAAGCCCTGGCCCAGTGGCCCAGTGGTTAGAGCTCTATCCCTTCCACCAAAAGGTTGCAGGTTTGCTGCCTGAACAGGCAAATACCCTGGTTGTGGGTTCGATCCCTGACAGGGGGCATAAGAGAACAATCAATCAATGTTTCTCTTTCACATAGATGCTTCTCTCTCTAAAAAAAGGAGAAGGGAAAAGGTATATGCAAGGTCCATTGCACAGGGTCGGGCACATTGGAAACAAATCCCTTAGTTTTGTTAATGCCATGGCAAATGTAATAGTAAATTCCATAATAAAGGTCGCCCACCACGTTGCAGCGCCCACCACGTTGTTGCTTCCTTACGGGAAGGTGTGCCTCACCACAGCGCCCTGACCTCTGTCCTGAGTTTCTCTACCCCCCCTGTGCGATGCTCAGCGTTCCCCGCCTTCTCCCTGCCTCTGCTTCTTCAAGGACAGAGCGGGGAGCAGCTGAGAACCGAGAGCAAACCTCAGGAGAGCCCAAACCCCTGGGAGCCAGCCGCCGCTGGGCACTTACACGCGCTCTCACTTACTGTTTGCACGGAAGGCTTTCTACAGACGAGGGCCAACGGGGGAGGAAGGCTAAGCGAGCTGCCTTTAAAAATGCACAGTGAGAAAGGAAGCGGGCACACACACCAAGCTGGTCCGACCTGAGGCTTCCTTTCCCCTATTTCCAGCCCACACGGAGCGCCGAGAGGGAGCCTCTGCCTCTGCCTCTGCCTTCTGCCTCCTGCCGCCTCGGGCTCCCAGGATGTGCACGCACGCCTGCAGGAGGGAGCTGTGTACCAGGCACGAGACCCTGCTTGCACTCGGCACCCCCTGCCCGCCCGGGACTCACCGCTCCTGCACCCAAGGGCCTGCTGGCTCGCTGCTCCCTCCTCTGTTGAAGCATCTATAAAGGCTAATATGCAAAGTGTCCCCTCAGGAGTTCACCCAGGAGAACAGGATGGCTCGCTGTGACGTGTCTGACCACCAGGGGGCAGTGCAGGACGAAGGAAGGCCGGATCTGCCTGGATGGCCAGCCAGGCCTAAGAGCCCTACTGTGAGCCAACGTCCTGCACTGGGCCTCTCACTGTTAGGAAAACGCCCCGAGAGCAGCTCCCTTCCTGCAGCCCCGGCTCTGTCTGCAGGTGTCTGCGGGCCAGCCGGCCAGTGCACTGAGCGAATACCTGGCTCCCCGAGGAACCCGGATAATTGGCCCAGTTTGGGCTGACTCTGGAGCCGATGTTTTCCACATGTACCCACGACACTACCTAGAAGGGTAAGGACCAATGTCCCATGTTCCATTACACACGTTACAGGCCTTAGGAAGTTTGGTCTATTTTGCTTTCTCCTGGAAACCCAGGGGATCATTCCTTTCTCTGAGACAAGTCCCACAACCCCATAAGTTGATTATTTTCCTAAAATCAGCCCTCACCCCCAGTGCACACCTCCCTCTGCCCCACCACGACTCCGCAGCCTTTCCCGCGGCACGGAAGCCGGGGTGCAGAGGAACAGCTCCCAGAAGCCTTCGGTCCGGACACCGTGGAGATATGGCCCTCTGTGGTGACGCCGACATTCTTAGATTCCTGAGGACAGCGATTCCGGCTCTAAATATCCTACCCGTCTGACCTTTCACAGGAATAAGAACAGCCAATCTACAGCTCATCTCACACCCAGGGATTGAAGTTTTGATCTTTAAAAGAGAAAAAAACCAATGATTTTTGTGTTCTGCCTGACCTGTGAAACTGTCCTCATCTCTAAGTGACCACAGCGCTTGGAGAGCCAGGAGCAGCCGCCGAAGAGGGTCCCTGTCTCCGACCCTCAACTTGGCCGCCTCTCACCCTGACAGTATTCCGCCCCCCGCACCCCCCTCCTGCTGCCGGGGCGTGGCCACGGTGAAGGAGAGGGAACGGGAAGGCCGCCGCCGCCGGGAAATGCCTGAACCAGCAGGCACAGCGCCCGTCAGATAGGCCCAGAGCAAAGAGCCCGAGCCAGACACACACACACACACACACACACACACACACACACACATACAGACACACACAGACACACACAGACATAGAAACACAAACACATACACACAGACACACACATAAATACACACAGAGATACACACACACAGACACATATACACACACAAACACACACAGAGAGACACACACAGAGACATACAAACACACACAGAGACACACAGAGACATACACACAGAGACACACAGACACATACACACACATACACAGACACAGACACACACACAGACACAGACACACACACACACGATGAACTCTCCCCAGCTCGGTGTCACACTCACAGCCCAGCGTCTGAGCCTGGGGAACGGGGTGGGGGCGGGGCAGAGAGACGGCGGGGCCGGGCGCGGGCTGGCCTAGCGGACGGTGATTCGGGCGCTCTGGGACGTGCGCTCTGCGGGAGGAAACGCTCGCGGAGGAAGGCACGGAGCACTGCAGCCGGAGCCGGAGCCGGGGGAGGCCGGACTGGGGAGCAGGCCTTGCTCTCAGCCTCGTCCCCAGGCCGCCAGGTGAGACAGCAGCCGCTCTCAGCAGACAGCCTGGGATGGCGGGATGGCGGGGGGGGGGGGGCGGCAGAGGGTGTGGATGGGAGGCTGTAGCGGGGACTGTGAGAGGAGTGGGCAGAGCAGGAGCTGGCCGGGGTGCCTGTCACCCACCCCCACCCCGAGGGGCAGGGGGACAGCGGGCGGCTCTCCCAGGAGGAGAGAGGGGGGGAGGGGCCCCTTTGGAGTGGAGGGCGCACAGACAGGACGGGAGGTGCAGGGACCGCCAGAGCCCTTTGCATTCTGACACACGGTGGCCGCCACGCAGAGAGTTTTGAAACACACGCTCAAGGCCAGGGCACCGCCCCCGACCATGACTGGGTGTCCTAACAGGAGGGGACCTGGCTCCTTGGGACCCGGGCCGCCAGACGCCTCTGTCTAACTGTCCACCCTGGTCCGCGATGAGCACAAACAGCGAGAGAGGGGCACTCACACCCGTTACAAACGGAAGAGACCGGGGTGCAGGCCCACCACGGGCCGGGACGGAATCCTTTGGACAGCGCTCCCCGGCTGTCCCCGGGGGCGGCCTCCCCAGCTGTCCACAGGGCTCGACCTCCCCGGCCATCCACGGGGCACTGCCTCCCTAGCTGTCCACGGCTTGGCCACCCTGGCTGTCCACCGGCTCAGCCTCCCCGCTGTCCACGGGCTTGGCCTCCCCGGCCGCAGAGCTCTCGGCATCCTGAGCGGGCCCCTCCGCTGCCTCTCCTCCCGCTGGTTCCCTCTCAGGCTTCCGGGTGCTGAGTAAGTCACCCTGAACCGCCTGCTTCCTGGCCAAACCCTTCCCGCAGCCGATCCTGTCACGGCCTCGCTCCCACCGCACCCCTCGTTCCTGGCTCTCACTGCTCCATTCCCATTTCCACGGGATCCGCCGGACGTGGCCAGACGGGTCAGGCACAGGGACCCTGCCTCTGGCCCCGGAACCAGTTCCATCGCCGCCCGGCGCTGGTGTCTGTTGCTGGTGAGTGGTCCCCATGGTGCTCCCCACGTGAACGCCCACCAAACCGCCCGGCTGGGTTGGCTCCCCACAGTAATGGCCGCTAGTACACGAACACAACTTACAGACGGCTGTGTATACAGCACGTCCGCTTCACACAAGTGAGTCCGCTCCCCCGCATTCCGTCTGGAACAGCACGAACCTCATTCTGCCGCCGAGCGGCCCCCGCCCTCCGCTGTGTGTGCGCCGGAGCGGACGAACCTAGCGGATGGCCGTTTCTCGGTCAGGACAGTGGGGAGCTGGGCCCCAGGCAGTGCCCGCCAGGCCTCCCCGCCGCTCCGCTCACCGTGCGAACCAGAGCCCGGCCGAGGCCCAGGCCCCTGTGGCCACTCTGGCCGGTCCTCGCACCGCACCTCCCACCGAGCTCCACTGCACCGGACCGACCCTGTCCTCGAACGTGCCTCCCACGGTCCACGGCCCCTTCCACGGCAGACACTGTGCTGGCCTCACGTCCTGAGGCCGCCCGAGGTCTCCCCAACTCTGCTGACTTCTCCCCGGCCCCGGCCGCCGGGCTCACCCTCCACGGCACCCCCTCCCTGCCCGGGCCTCTGTCTTCCTCAGGCTTTGGGCACGGAGGCTGGCATCGCCCCTCCTGTCTCCCCGGGGCTCACTCATGGCAGAAGCATCTTAAACACTCCATCCCTCTCATCTCTCCCTCCATCCTCCCCTCTCCATCCCTGCCCTCCCTCCCCTCACCCTTACCTCCCTCCTCTCACCCTCACCTCCCTCCAGCATCCTTACCTCCTTCCCCATTCACCCTTCCCTTCCTCCGCTCACCCTTACCTCCCTCCAGCACCCTCACCTCCCTCCTCTCACCCTCCCCTCCCTCCCCTCACCCTTCCCTCCCTCCTCTCACCCTTACCTCCCTCCAGCACCCTCACCTCCCTCCTCTCACCCTCCCCTCCCTCCCCTCACCATTCCCTCCCTCCCCTCACCCTTCCCTCCCTCCCCTCACCCTTCCCTTCCTCCTCTCACCCTCACCTCCCTCCAGCACCCTTACCTCCCTCCTCTCACCCTTCCCTCCCTCCTCTCACCCTTACCTCCCTCCAGCACCCTTACCTCCCTCCCCTCGCCCTTCCCTCCCTCCTCTCACCCTCACCTCCCTCCCCTCACCCTTCCCTTCCTCCTCTCACCCTCACCTCCCTCCAGCACCCTTACCTCCCTCCTCTCACCCTTCCCTCCCTCCTCTCACCCTTACCTCCCTCCCCTCACCCTCCCCTCCCTCCTCTCACCCTCACCTCCCTCCAGCACCCTTACCTCCCTCCCCTCACCCTCACCCTCATCTCCTTCCAGCACCCTCACCTCTCGTCCTGCGCCTGGGGACTCAGGAACCTGCTGGCATCATCCTCGTGGCTGCTCTGCGGGCTGCTAAGGAAAGACACAGGTGCGAACCGTTAGGGACCAGCTCCTACCCCCTGGGAGCCATCAGCCTGCAGCCGGACAAAGAAGGGGGTCACCACACTTTAGAAATACAAGTTCTCAGGGTACGTTTGCACAGAGTGCACTGGCACTGGTGGATATCAGAAATTACAAATCGGATGGAGACACACCCAGTGAGCCCTGGGCAAACTGAGCTCACTGGGGGCACTGGGCTCACTGGGCTCACTGGGTGCACTGGGCTTCACGGTGCACTGGGCTCACTGGGTGCACTGGACACAGTGAGCTCACGGAAGCATTGGGCTCACTGGGCTCACTAGGTGCACTGGACTCACTAGGTGCACTGGGCTCACTGGTTGCACTGGGCTCACTGGGGGCACTGGAAGCAGTGGGCTCACTGGACGCACTGTGCTCACTGGGTTCACTAGTAGGCTCACTTGAAGCACTGGGTTCACTGAAAGCACTGGAAGCACTGGCCTCATTGGGCTCATGGGGATACTGGGCTCACTGGAGACACTGGGCTCGCTGGACACACTGGGCTCACTGCACTCACTGGGCTCACTGGGTACACTGGGTGCATTGGGCATACTGGGCTAACTGTGCTCACTGGAAGCACTGGGCTCACCTGGTGTACTGGGCTCACTTAAAGCACTGGGCTCACTGGGATCACTGGAAGCAGGGCCACTGGGGGCACTGGGCTCACTGGGGTCACTGGGCTCATTGGGCACACTGGGCTTACTGAGCTCACTGGGGGCACTGGGCTCCCTGGGGGCACTTGGCTCACTGGTGGCACTCAGTGCAATGGACACAGCTCACTGGGCTCACTGGAAGCACTGGGCTCACTGGAAGCACTGGGCTCAATAGGTGCTCTGGGCTCACTGAGCTCACTGGATGCACTGGGCTCACTGGATGCACTGGGCTCTCTGGGCACATGGGCACACTGGGCTCACTAGAAGCACTGGGCTCACTGGGCTCACTGGAAGCACTGGGCTCAATAGGTGCTCTGGGCTCACTGGGCTCACTGAGAGCACTGGGCTCACTGGATGCACTGGGCTCATTGAGCTCACTGGATGCACTGGGCTCACTGGATGCACTGGGCTCTCTGGGCACATTGGGCACACTGGGCTCACTAGAAGCACTGGGCTCACTGGGGGCACTGGGCACATTGGGCGCACTGGGCTCACTAGAAGCACTGGGCTCACTGGGCTCACTGGATGAACTGGATGCACTGGGCTCACTGGATGCACTGGGCTCACTGGAAGCACTGGGCTCACTGGATGCACTGGGCTCACTGGATGCACTGGGCTCACTGGATGCACTGGGCTCACTGGTCTCACTGCGTCCTGAGAGGATCGTGGGGACGGACTGAGCGGGGCCGGGGGCGGCCTGCCCAGGGAGTGCTCGCTCACTCAGCACACGGCTCTCAGTGGCTCAGCTGTAACCATGCCCTTAGGTTCTGTCCTCCCAGCAGGAAGTGAGCGAACTTAGGAGCAATTTATGTCACATTTCCAAACGAGGACACCAGACCTGCGCCATCCGGACGCCGGCACGGCTGGGCGCGGGCTGAGCACACAGCGCCCTCCCACTCCTCCCCGGAGCTCCTCTTGCCGCTGTCACTCCACCTCCTCCCCGGAGCTCCTCTTGCCGCCGTCACTGCACGAGGCTGCTCCCGCTGCCCCTGGGCCAGGCCTCTCGGACTCAGCTCCCGTGATGCAGTTAGACGCGGAGCTGCGGCCCATGGTTCCTGCACCGGACCCGCCTGGGCACGCTGCACGCACCCCTCCTGCACCGCTGGGGCGTGCACCGCGTGGGGTGTGCACCTGTGGGGTGTGCACCGAGTGGGGTGTGCACCGCGTGGGGTGTGCACCGCGTGGGGTGTGCCCGCGTGGGGTGTGCACTGTGTGGGGTGTGCGCCACCTGGGGTGTGCACCGTGTGGGGTGTGCTGTGCCGCAGCAGGCAGCCCAAAGGACCCGTCACCTTCAAAGCAGACACCGCCCCCAGGTGAGCTCAGGGAGGAACAGCGGTCAGCCTGCCCAGCAGGGGGAGAGGCGGAGGGGGGTGTGTGGAGCTAGCAGCAGGCTTCCCCCGCCCACCCGTACGGCAGGATCAGCCCGGGGTCACACCTGACTTCACCGACGACAATGGGCACCCTCCCTCTCTGGCCATGGAGCCTGAAGTTCGGCTAATACAGGGGATCCCAGAACTCAAGGCTTCAGAAAGATTCTGAACTGACATGAGCACGTTGCCCCACTAGATGGCACTGTCGCCGTCCAAACCGGAACCTCCGGGAGGCCAGCCACCCAGCTCTTCTGGGAGCGGGAAACCAAGACCCAGCCCTGCCCTGCCTGCTGGCTGCCCTCTGCCGAGAACGGAGCTCAGAGGGCAGAGACTCGCAGCCAGCATCACCTCCAACAGCCACTGGCTCAGAGTAACGAAGACCGTCACCCCGCCCCCGCCCGCCTTCCGCCAGCGTCTCCCCGACGCCCACCCCGTCGGCGCCAACACAGAGCCCAGTCTGGGCCTGGCGCACGCCATCCAACCATCCAAATTCGGGTTCCTGCAGGTGCACCTTGTACGTCCGGGTCTCACGGAGTGCACCTCCTCCGCACGAGCTGGGAGGCCTGGGTGCGGTCCCACCCACCCTCCCCCTGCGGACACGGGCGGGCAGACTACTGGGCGCCAGCTTCCTCGTCTGCACGACGGAGACAGCCCGGGGCAGCTCCCTCCGGAAAGCGACGGTGAGGATCAGAGACCACGCGTGTGACACGGGAGCAGCGCTGCACACACTGCCGCACAGACTCGTCCCGGAAAGAACACTCGGACCCGAGAAGGACCAGCTCTCGAGGAGTGCCAACCGGGACGTCAGACGGGTGTGGGAGGAGACGACAGCTCTCCGGAGGAGACATGGCCGCTACAGAGCCGGTCAGAGCAGGAACGCCCCCTTCTCTCCCCCCCCCCCCCCCGCCCCGGGCAGGTGGCCTCCCACAGCGCAGTGCTGGTGCTGACACTGGGGCGGACAGGCAGAGTGAGAGGGGCAGGTCAGCCCCAGGCCGAAGCTGAGGGCTCAGGGCTCCCAGGGAGGACGAGAGGAGGCCGTGCCGATGGCCCCGGGAGCCCGGAGTGGCTCTAACAAGGACCAGGACCTCAGCCAGGGGCGTCGGGGGCCGGGTCTGGCCGAGCTCCGCCAGGAGGGGGCAGCGCGAGCACCGCAGCGCCCGGAAGGCAGAGAGGAGGACGGTGACCAGATCCCGACCTGCCTCAGGCTCAGATCCAAATCGCCGCAGGGATAGATGCGGGAACGCCGCGCTGTGTTCCGGAGGCGGGATGCACTTCCTCTGATTCCGGAACCTTCCCGAGGGAAAGGAGCGGGAAAGGAGCTGCAGGAAAGCGAGCCTGGACCCCGGTTTTGGTCCTCAGCGCAGCCGGGGCTTGGCGCTTGGCCTGGAAGGTCAGGGTCCCAGGCTGAGGGGAGGAAGGGTGGAGCCCAGGCCCCAGGACCTGGTGGTCAGGCTGGGGAACCCCGTCCTCGGGGTCCCCCCCCCACCCTCCGGGACCCCGCAGAGGCCGGGAAGGTGTCCTGGTGCCTCGGGAGGCAGTCGCTGCCCCGGAGAGAACGTGGCACCTGCTCCGAGCCAGGGCTTCGCACCGAGCGGGCTCTGCCTCCCGCAGACGCCCCGGGGCCGGCTGCCCAGGCTGGACTGCCCCCAGGGTCTGCCGGAGCTGTGCCCTCCCCCTCACGGAGGCTGTGCCGGTCATGGGCGCGCCTCTCTGCTCTTGGCGCAATCAGAGCAACCGAGCCTGTGGGCACCATTCTCCACGCTAATGGGAAGCCTCAGAGGCGCCTCACCGTGTCGGACGCGCCCCTGGCGGGTAAAGAGGAGGGAATGAAGTACTTCAGGCAGCGACGTCACAGACAGATGGACACAGGCACGCCCGCCCCTCGCACCCTCGGCGTGGTTCTCTCGGGCTGGCCCCTCGGCGGGTCACGCACCCCCGAAGCTGCTCCCCGAGGGATGGCACAGCCTGTGCGGACCGCGTGGTGGGCACGCAGTGTCCGAGGTCAGAATCCGGAGTCAGGCAGACACACGCGCCAGTCCTGGCTCTGACCTCACTCGGGGTGACCACGGGCAGAGCCGTCATCGTCGCCACGTGTCAGGTGTGGGCTCCCGGGCCCGGGAAATGGCGGAACCCACCCAGAAGGTGCCACACGCACTCCACGCCCCCGGTTGGGCACGCGAGGAGTTAGCGCACTGAGCGCTCAGGAGGAAGGTGACAGCAGAGACCCTGTAGTGACAGGTTGAAACCATGTGACCGGTCACCCTGTCACCCACCCCCAGAGGGAGGCTGGTCCGGGAGCCACACACCTGCCCGTCAGGGCCAGCAGGGAAGGTGTCTGCGGAGAGAGGCGGCACGGAGGAGCAGAGAACTGTGGTGTGGGGCGACCTGCAGCAGCTGAGGGCGTGCCCCGGGTCCCGCCAGCCTGCGGGACGGAGCATGCCGCTCACAGACCTGTCCGGTATAATGTAAAGTGACCGTAACACACACAGAAGACTTCCGTGTGGAATTACATTTCCACACACTTCATTCTAATGACACACATACATAGAAACAGGTGAACTGACTAATTTGCGGTTTTCTAACACTGGTATTTGGAAACCTCTACTGCATAATGAGCTTTGGCTCTAACGTCAGTTTTTACGCGGTGTCACCGCACGCTCCCGGGAGGCTGTGGCTCCGGCCGGACCCCCGAGGAGCCGGGACCACAGGAGACGAGTGGCGAGTGAGGCGGCTCGAGCCAGACATGGCCACTTCCATGTAACCCATCACACTCAGGCCCAGTCACACGCCACGCGCCGGGACAACATGCAGCACGGCGTCCCCGTTGGGCGGCCACCGCCGTCTGCACGGAGCGCGCAGCGGCAGCGGCGGGAGGTTCCCGGGGCGGAGCCGGCCTGCGCGCCAGCTCCGGCGAGGCCTCTCCCGCACCCGCCTCCGCTCCGTAAACACTCCAAACCGCGGCCGGCAGCGGCACGTGGCCTGGGCCACTGGCGTGTGAGTCACCTCCCGGCCTGTCCTACCTGTGAACGCGTAGACGGCACAGAAGGCTGGGAGTGAGCCATGCCGGTCCCCGCGCACTGCCCGGGGCGGCGCCCGTGTGCCCAGGAGGAGCCCAGATGGCACTTGCGGGCGGGAACCCCCTCCTCTCCGCACCCTCCCCGGGGCCGGGAACTGGAGCTGCCCCCACCCAAGTCCTGCAGATTGAATTCTGCTTCCTCCCTCTCCTTGGCGCCACCACCCATCACCCACACCGCTGTCCGAGCCCGTGCTCCCGCAGCCCCGCAGGGACGGCGGTCCGAGGCCTGGCCCCACTCCTGTCTCAGCGCTGACGCTGACACTGACCTTCCTGAAATGCAAGCCTGACCGTCTCTTCCCCACGACAGCCGTCAGGCCTCCCCTGAGCTCCTGCGGCCTTCTCGAACCCCACTCCTCTCACCCCACCCAGAGCGCCCCCGCCGCTCAGCCTCCCCCTCTGAACACGCCTCCCCTGGCCTGGCGCCCCCTTCTCCCCACCCTTGCACCCCCTTTCTCCCCACCTTTGTGCCCCCTTCTCCCCGCCCTCGCTGTTGGACTCTTTCTGTGCTGGGGCCTGGCCCCGCCTGCACGCCGACCTTCACTGCCCCCCCCCCCCGTCCCCCTCCTCCCTACCTCAGCCCCCCACTGGGGATAAAAGAGCCTTCGCTGGGGCTGGAAAAGGAAGTAAGTGAAACCCACTGCGTGCTCAGGGAGGGGCTGGCGCTGAGCAGGCCCTCACAACACGATGCCATTTCCCTGGAAAAGCAGCCCTTCTGGGGCCGCCACCCTGAGCGCCACCCGCTCCGCTCCACGGTCAGACCTCCCCCTCCCCGTCTCCTCGTGCTTCCACTGGAACGCTGGAGCTCCACCCCCACCCCACCCCCCGCAGGGCTGAGCTCCAGCCCAGTGAGCAAAACTCAGCCCTCAGGCAGACCCCACGGTCACTCCTGCGCCTGCCACCACGTCCCCACTCCCACTCGGAATGCCAGGGTGTCCTCTCCACACCGGGACCACACACACACACACACACACACACACACACACACCACATGCACCATGCTTCACATCATCCGAGGACAGAAAAGGCACGGGTGGTTTCTGCCCAGCATGGGGTTCCGGGAGCCCTAAGGACGCCCTTCCGAGGAGCTCACACTTAGAAACTGCCACCTGCTGTGTCTCTTCTCAGCGCTCCTTGCTCCCGACCCCTGACCCGGGAAGCTTGCCCAGAGCTCCGACCACAGTCCCCCTCTCTCCTCAGCACCGTCCCCACAGTGTCACCCAGACCAGGGCTCGCTGACCCCAACCTCCACCGCAGCTCCGACGGCTGCAGCAGCACCAGGCCCCGAACCCGCTGCTCCCAGGCCACCAACACCGCCTCCCAGGCTCCTCACGACGAACCCCCCCCCCCCATCTCTTCTACCAAACTGCCTGCCTGCTAGGCCACTGCCTGCCCACAACCAGCTGCTCGCCGGCCATCTACCACGGAAGCTCGGGAAGAGTGGTGCGAGCTGGTTCTCCCCGCCCCACTCCACCCCCAAGTCCGCCGCTCCGCCTCTGACCACCCTTCCCCCCCCCCCAGCCCCGCCCCTGCCGGGACCAGAGGCTGAAACGTGCCTATGAGCAGGTCCTGCCCTCACTTGCCCTGGATGGTGGGGGTCTGAGGGTCTGTCACACACAGCCGGCTTGCGGATCTGACCCGGGTGGGGGTCTGAGGGTCTGAGGGTCTGTAGCACATAGCCGGCTTGCCGACCTGACCCGGAGTGGGGGTCTGAGGGTCTAAGGGTCTGTCACACACAGCCGACTTGCGGATCTGACCCGGGGTGGAGGTCTGAGCGTCTGTCACACACAGTCGGCTTGCCGACCTGACCCGGGGTGGGGGGTCTGAGGGTCTGAGGGTCTGTCACACACAGCCGGCTCGCTGACCTGACCCGGGTGGGGGTCTGAGGGTCTGTAGCACACAGCCGGCTCGCTGACCTGACCCAGGGAGGGAGTCTGAGGGTCTGTCACACACAGCCGGCTCGCTGACCAGGAAGCCCTGGCCTATGGCAGCAGCCCCAATGGTGCTGACCCTTCTTAGCTGGCCGGGGAGAGCGCCACCTCTACCCCCGCCGGACTCGGGTGCGCGCCCCATGCCAGCACGGGAGCCTGAGCTCACAGCTGGGCAGCGGGGCGTGGGGGCGAGGCCTCGGCCGCACCAGCTCCATCTTCCGGAACACAGCACACTCTTCCTTGGATGGCTTTCCAGAAAGGTCAGGCTGGGGACCTTTGCCTCACACACCAGGCCTCACCACAGGCCACCAGCGTCCCCTCCCACTTCCTCTCAGCCGGGCAGAGCCCTGCGTGCCCGGAGCTGCTGTCTGCCCCCCCCCCCCCCCCCCCCAGCATGGCGCATGCGGTCCCCTCCGCCCTGAACGCCTCTTCTCCGACCCCACCGCCCCTCCCAACTACAGCATCTTCCCCTCAGGCCGCCGAGCCTGGCCGTCTCCCTCCGACGCATTCATGACCTGATTCGGGGGTTCCCATGTTCTCCCTGGCCCACAGCTCGGCGCCCTGGGAGCCACGACAGACCCGGGCCTGAGCGGACCACAGGGCGATGGCGGCTCTGCCCACGCCTTCCCGCACACCGGCGACCTCAGAGAAACCTCCTCTGGGGCACACAGCGCTGCTTTCCCCGGGCGTTCCGGATGCTGCAGGCTGACGCGTTCTGTCTCACACCAAGAGGGACCCTGCACAGCGACACATGCTTCCCAGAGACAAAGTGCTCCACACACTCCCTTCCTTCCACGTCAGAAAGCCGATCATGTGCACACTGGTGGCCTGGTGCACGGAAAGCAAGTTAATTAGAATAAACGTTTTAATGTCGCTACTCGCCCTTTCTCTGTAATAGAAGTGCAACTAAGTTCACGATCCACAGTGACGGATCGGCACCAGCAAGAGCTTTATAAGTGCGGTGCATGCACGAGTCAACTTAGCCTTTTATATATATACTAGTGGCCGGTGCATGGATTCTGTGCAGGGGGGGGGGGGGTAGGAGGGAGGTGTCCCTCAGCCAGGTCTGCACCCTCTCCAATCTGGGATCCCTCAGTGGATAAACCGGCAGTTGGACATCCCTCTCACAATCCAGGGCTGCTGGCTCCTAACTGATCCCCTGCCGGCCTGATGGACACCTAACTGTTCTCCTGGCAGCCTGATTGCCCCAACTACCCTCCCCTGCCGGCCTGATCTCCCCAAGGCTTTTACTAGTATGGATATGACCCTTCACAGGAAAGTTCACTAGCCCTGCTTTACAGTAAGGCCTTGATGACGGAATCATTGGGGCCAGACACCAAGATTTCCTTTCTTTGAATAGTGGAGGGAATCATTATCTTGTCTGTAAGTTGCCCTGAAATTAAAATGAGATAATGACTTAGAAAAGTATAAAAGCACCATATAAAGACAACTGTCTTTTTCACGTACTGAAAAGACAATGAAGTGGTAAAAGGAGAAAGGCTATTTTTATTCTCCCCCTTTTTCCCTTTACAGCCTTTATTTAAACTTTGAAATTTATAAAAACATCGCTCCCATTTTCATTTCTTTACATTCAAGATTATTTTGTATTGTTTCAGGCTTTATGTGAGTTACAGAACAGTGGTTAGACAGTCGTATACTTTACAAAGTGTCCCCCGATATTTCCGGTGCCCGCCTGGCATCATACCGGCATTCCAGCACTATTGGCTATTAAACCCATTCCCTGTTTAAGGTTCCTTCCGGTCTTTCTTTTGTGTTGTTCGCCTTTCCTTCTCTTTCTCACTCTCCCCTCATCTTCTTTATTGCGTCTCAGCTGGCCCTCCCAGCTCAGTGACGGCCCCGGGACAGGCTTCCTCCTCGGCACAGACCCGGGCACTGCGCCCCGTCCGGCTGCCGTGGAGCGTCCTCCGCGCACCGGGGCCTCAGGCCGCGCTCTCTGCCCCCCGAAGGGGCAGCCGCCGCTGCAAACAGACAAACCTTCCCGCCAGGCTTCCGAGCCTCGGCCCAAGCACCTCTTCATCGCGGTCGCTCCACACTCCCCTCCCCCGCCCCCGCCCCACTCTTCACTGCCGCCTTCTCCGGGGCGGGTGGAAGGCTTGCTCGCACCGCCTGGGCATGCTCTGCCACGCCTGGGCATGCTCTGCCACGCCTGGGCACGCTCTGCCACGCCTGGGCACGCTCTGCCACGCCTGGGCATGCTCTGCCACGCCTGGGCATGCTCTGCCACGCCTGGGCGGCGCGGGCTGGCGTGTGGGTCAAGGCGGGAGCAGGAGTCGCCGCTGCAGCGAAGGCCGCCTGCAAGGCCGATTCGCACCGGGAGCTTCTGAGTCACGTGGTCAGCCCGGGCCCTGCAGTGCGGACCCTCCCTGAGGTGGCACCGCCCTCAACCCCTGCCTCCGGGCTGTGGGTCCGGCCCCTCCCCCCGGACGTCCTTCCATGCCCTCCATCCCCACCAGGCCCACCGCGTCTGGGGCCACTACAGACCTCGCTCTCCGCAGGTGAGGCAGACCCCTGCCGCGGCCCCCGCTCCGGCCTAGCCCCCCCTGTGCACCCCGCCGTGCCAGGTGTTTGCCTTTGATCCGCGGCATTGGTGACAGCACACTCCTAGCAGCCTGGTACCCCACGGGCACAGGTCAGTTCTTTGCCCAGAATGCTGGAGGCTGCAGTCGCATTTGCACATGTCGCCCAGCGCCTGCTGGGGAAGGCAGCGCCTGTTGGGGTGTCCTCACAGAGGGATGGCGAGGCGCTGCGTCCTGGCCGGCCGCCTGTGCTCGCCCGGGAGCCGCCCCTCAGGTGGCCCCACAGTCAGTCCGCCTCGTGCCTCTGCTAGGTCTCCACCCTCCCCTGGGTCACCTCCTTTCTTCCACATCCGCCCTTTCACCCACCCTTCTCTCCTGCAGTGCTTACGCTCCAGGCTCGGACCCAGGCCAAGGACAAAGCCCAAAGGCAGTGAGTCTTGAACCCCCACATCCCATTCTCTGGATTTCCTCCTGCACCTCCTCTCTGTCACATCTTGAACGGGCATCCTGCGGCCCAGCCACATGGCCCCCAGTGGCCTGATAGAGTCCGTCTCCGAAGAGCTGTGGATCTGTGGCCAGGCCTGGCCTGGGTCTCAGCAACCCCACGCCTGCAGGAAGGGGCTGCTGGAGAGGACCGGAACCCGCCAGTCATTAGCTCCCAACTCCAGAGGAGGCACCACAGGCTCATGTCTCCATCCCCCCTCATCCCCCCCCCCCGCCCCGTGCTGTGGCCCCGCCTCCACCCCTCCCTCCTTTATTTTATAGGATAGAATAAACTTGCTTGATTAGACCTGCTTTCCGATGTAGCTAAGCTTTTTCCAGCCCAGTGAAGCACCCCAACTTCTCTTTCAGGTGATTGTCAGCAACACAGCAGTAAATATCAACACGAAGCAGATGATTATTGTAGATCACGCAGGGAGAACAAAGGGTGAAATATGTAACTGCAGCAGTGTTTGACTATATTCTGTGCAGTGAGGAAACCTGGTCATTTTCAAGTTCTACCATTTCTTACTCCTTTTCAATCAGTCAAGTTTCTAGGCTTTCTAAATCTCCATTTTCTTGCTAATGAGAAGAAAATAATAATATACTTTACAAAGTGTTCCCTGATATTTCCAGTACCCACCTGGCATCATACCATCATTACAACACTATTGATTATATCCCCTATTTAAGTGACAATGGGTTTACAAGTTGCTTCAATCTTTCGTTTGTGTTGCTCATCTTTCCTTTCCTTTCTAATTTTCCCCCTCATTTTCTTTATATACCATGTTTCCCCCAAAATAAGACATCCTCCGAAAATAAGACCTACTCACAGGTTTCCTTCTGAGTGAAATATAAGGCATCCCCCCAAAAATAAGGCCCCAGGCTCTGTCTCAGAATGAAATTAATTTACCGTAAACTGGTCGCTAGGGCCCCCCGGACTGGCATCTAGCAACCAGTGACGTTACTCGGAGTCCTGATGTCACTGCTGTGTGAATGGAGAGAAATCAGCGTGGAAACTTTGTGAAACCTAAACTGCAACAAGTTGTGACTTGGGTGAAGAATTCATGGGAGAAAATCACTGACAGTTGCATTGCAAATGCACTGCAAGCAGGCTACCTTGACAAGAAGTACTCATTTAAAGACAGTGCTATTGCTAAACATGAGAGATTTGGTCCACTGATTCTGAAAGAAATGGAGTCACAAGAAATTCACCAGGAAATTCAGGAATTGGATTGTTATGATGATGTTCCAGAAGATGGTGACATGATTGTCATTGAATAAATGAGTAAATTCTTGATACTGTAGGATTCACAGTTTGTCTGGTTTGTGTTGATAACTACCGTACTACCGTACCGTATACAGGTAATAAATTTCCTTTATTTTCATTTAACAATAAATGTGTACCGTATTCTTCTTCATGGCAAAATAAGACCTCCCCTGAAAATAAGATCTAGCGCATCTTTGGGAGCAAAAACTAATATAAGACACTGTCTTATTTTGGGGGAAACAGGGTAGTATCTCAATTGGCCCTCAAAGCTCAGCAAAGGCAGCAGGACACGTTTAATCCATTTTACAGACCAGGAAACTGAGGCCAATTCCAGTTGGCTGTTGGAACTTGACTCATCTATAGCCAGGCTCGAGTCTCCTGCCTACCTATTCCAGGACTTCTGTGAGGATCAAATGAGATGAGGCATGGGAAAATGTTTCACAGACATTTGGTTAAAGTGTAAAATGTTTGCACCTGGCTATAAAGCAAGTCATGTCCCTGGGCTGAAGAAACTGCAAGGAGGCTAGTTGCTAGGGAGAGGAAGCTGGGTGTTGCTGTGTGAATCATTACCTGGTGCCCACAGCCACCGTTTCCGGGCTGGGCTGGTCTGTGGGCCGTATTTTGCACTTGGCAGCATTGGCTGTGATTGGTGGGCTGACTCTCCGGGGTGGAGGCGGGCCTTGTGTCCCACTTGGGGGAAGCTGAGTGATGGTTTGTTGGGGACCTGGCGCCACTTCTTTGTAAATGGCCAGGGTGGGTGCCGGCAGCTCCTGTGTTGACCATATGCCCCCTGGTGGTCAGTGCACATCATAGCTACCAGTCGGACGGACACTTAGTCTTTATTATATACACTGAGAGCAGGCATCAGTGTGGACACGGATGGAGGCAGCCTGGCCAACTGGACATGTCCCTTCCCCCTAGCCAGGCTGGCCGGACCCCACCAATGCACAAATTCATGCACCAGGCCTCGTGTGTGTGTGTGTGTGTGTGTGTGTGTGTGTGTGTGTGTGTATTATCAGAGATCATAATAATCTGGCCACTCAGTGTATATAGATATACACACACATTTAGACACACACACACATGCATATATTCTGATCCCCATTGCAAAGATGACAAAAATAAAGGCTCGAGGGGACACGTGACAAGTCTAAGAGCGACTTGTGGGTGAGCCAGAGGATGAGACTTCAGCCCCGGTTTCCTGGCCCTGAACGCTGACTTTCACGGACAGTGCTGCCGCCGCATTCGCTGGGAGCTGAAGGACCGGAGGCGCGAAGGGCCTCGGTGACGAGGCTCAGGGAGGCTGAGGCGGGCCAGGGGCTGGGTAGCCCTGGGTTCTGCTGAGTCTTCTCTCCTCTCGCCCTGCAGGGTGGCTGGGGCCTGGGAGCCAGCACCCCCGGGAGCCAGTGCAGCCAGACCTTGGGACAGAAGGGACTGGTCTGCCCTGACAGTCCGCAGGCGCTGATCTGAGATTTGCAAAGATCGGCCGCAAGGCCAGGCGTGAAACCGTGGAGGAAACAAGCCTCCGGCCCCATCTGAAAAGCAGCCTGTGCCTCCTAGGCCCCCGCACCCCGCACCCTGCTGGTGAGGGCCATCGGCAGCCCCAGGAGACAGCAGCGTGCCGCAGAGGCCGGCGCCCGCAGCTGGAGCCCGGCCGAGGGAGCCGCCAGGCGGCCGGTGACAGCTGGCCGCACGCCCGAGGGGAAGCTTCGGTGACCCGAGAGGCCGGGGCCCCCCCTCAGCGGGCGGTCACCGCCTCCCCTGGCAGCTCCGGCGGAAGTCGCCGGGTCAGGAGCCAACCCGGAGGAGACTGAGTCAGCCAGTTCCTAGAAACACCCGAGAGTTCCTGTAAGAACACTTCAGAACCCTAAGAAAAAGCAGCATCTGTCTTACATCCGACTGGAGACCCAGCTCAAGAGTAAGTACAGATGCTCGATGACTGTTTCCCAACTGACAGTGTGTCGCCACCTGCGCGTTCCCCTCCCGTGAACACAAACCAAACCCCTAACTGGACGTGCAGGCTTGCTGAGGGGAAGGAGGACCCAGAAAGCCTGGCATGTGCCCCTGGGTATCGAGGCCACGCGTGGCCACGGACTGAGTGTGAGGATGTCCTCGCGTGGCACGGCGCCGACCGAGTCTCCGTCTCCCCGAGGCAGACGGCTCTAACCCACCGCTGACGTCAGGACAAACATCACGCTCGGGAGGCAACGTGAAATTTCTTGCTAACAACAGCTGCATCACTGTCCCATAGCCAAAGAGCACCTCAGCTGCCCTAGGGTTAAACTCACACACACACACACACACACACACACACACAAACACACACGTGCACACGTGCACACATGCACACACGTGTAATATCTATAGATATTAACTATACATTAAATATGCAGCATTTGCTCACTCTCAGGCACCTGCCCACTTACCCGGTGTGTGAGTTACCTGCACGGCGCCACTGCTTCCTGCTCCCCCCCCCGCCCCTCCCCCAGCCCCCTGCAGAGCTCCCCGCGCCAGCGGAAGTCCGTTCTTTCCCAGCAGCGCCGTCACCACGGGGCCTTCGCCTCGCAGGCAGCCGGGGGCGGGGGCTCCAAGGCTCCGGGCGCTCGGTGGCCATGAGAAGTAAGCTCAGAAGCACAGATAACAAACGAGAAGTGCCTCAACTGTGAGTCCTTAGCATGAGCAGTGCTAGTGAAAGACAAAACTGTTGTTTCCATTGGAAACACTAGGCGGGAAGCCGCCCATTGTCTTCACTGCGGAGAGGCGTGGACAAGGAGGCCGGGAGGCTGGTGACCCCTGAGCCCCGGCAAAGGTCAGGGCTGTGCACCCGCTGTTTAGTGCAGACAATGGTAGCTGAAGCAGCTTCCCCACCAGACCGTCCTGCACATCCTCATGACAAGAGCGTCTGCCGGGGTCTGGAGGGTGCCTGCCTGGGGCTGTCGGTGGATCCCAAACTGCATAAAGGGTTGGCGAGCCGAGCCCAGACAGAGTCCTTCCTCTGGAGCTGGGCCCCGCCTGGCCCCCCAATATTTCCAAATTATTGTTTGCCTCGTCTCTTCCATTTGTGTGCGGTCCCTCTTCCAGAGCCCGAACCCTGAACCACGCGGGACGTGCCCCCCCCCCCCCGGACGGATGTCCACCCCCTGCGCCGAGGGGGCCTTCCCCGCCGCCGCCGCCGCCACACCATGCTCCCCTCCTCACGGAGGCCCGTCAAGCTCAGCACGTGCGCAGAAACCTCGGTGGGTGTCAGATGCCCCCACGGTCTGTACGGCCCGGAGAGGGGTCTGCCCTCCAATGACACAGCCCAGCCTCCTTCCCGAGGGGTGAGGAGGCGGGCAGGTTTCCATTTCCGTCTGCGCCGTGGGCGGCTCGCTGTCCCTGCCCCAGGCTGGGGGCCAGGCGGAGGCCTGGCTGCGGGGCCCAGGCCGGGCCGGGGAGGTCCGGGGCCGGGCACCCTGCTAAGTGCTGGGCAAACACACGGCATGACGCACTCGGTGGCTAGGCCTGCGGCCTCTCTCCGAAGGGCCCGGCGCTCCTGGGTGAGGAGACCACGCCGAGCTGCTTCCGTCCATCCGTGTCCCCGAGGACGCCTGCCCTCCTCCTGCCGGTCCCAGCGGCCCGTCCGTGCCCCCTCTCCTCTGCCCTCCGCCCGGGCTCCAGGCAGGGGCTCCGTGAGGGGTGAGGGGCTCGGCGGCCCAGCTTCCGGGCCGTCCTCACACTGCACACGCAGCCTTCCTGCTGGCGCCCCTTCGGCCCTGGCGGAGACGGAGACGGAGCCAAACCCAGAACAGCTGCTCGGCGCCGACAGCTGCACCGAGATCAGCCGACGCCGCGTCTCCGCGTCGGGGCCAGGTCAGAACCCGAGAGCCCGCCCTGAGGACGCGAGGCCACCCTCCCGGGGACTCAGCGCCCCGCGAGCCCCCGCCTCCTCCATCCTCCGCTTCCTCGCCTCGGGTGCAAGGCCTCATCGCACAACTCCCGGTTTCCCGCTGTCGAAAGCCAACCAAGTCCCTCTCCGCGGCGTGATGTGCCCAGCGACACGTTCCTCAGTGGTGGGGGAGGCTGGGCACCGTGTGCGGGCTGTACCCTGCCCCCTCCCCCTCCCCGGCCCGCCATCGGCCGCAGAGCCGCTCCCATCGTGGTCCGGGGCCGGAGGCATGTTGGGGACAGATGCTCCCTCTCCACCCACACGCCAGGCCGGCCCTCCACGGAGACCACCCCCAGGAGACGGCGTCTCGGGTCGCTGGGCGTTTTTAATCTCTCGGGAGCCACGAGATCAAATAAAGAAAAAAGCACGAAGGAAGCCGACGACAGACAAACGGTCCAACGCCGACAGCCAGACGCACGGAAACGGCGCTCCCGGAGGTGCAGCCGCAGCCTCAGCAGGGCGTCCTGCTTTGCAAAAACGATTTCTAATAGAATTTCATGAAAATCAAATTTCCGCACAGCCCTTTATTCGCTGGGTTATTTGCTCATTCCCTAAGTACCTGTTTACCCAGCTCCTGCTGCGGGCCAGGCAGGGCGGCAGGCGCCAAATAAAACAAACACCGAGCGGAGCGCCTGCCCTCTCATCTACCCGCCAGTGGGTGCGGCGCCACCCACAACCCCGGGTCAGGGACACAGACGCAGCCACTGCCCGAGTCCCGGGGGAGGCTCGGGTCCGAGGGGGAAGGGGGCTGAGGGCGGCACGGGGTCCCTGTCGCTAGAGGGGGGGGACCGAGCAGGAGGAGCCGGGTCGGCAGTCCTGGGGTACGGAGAAGGCGAGGCCGAGACTGCGTGGTGTGAGGCGGGGCTCCCCACGTCGGAGAAGCATCTCGATGTGCTGGCGCCTCCACAGGTGGAGTTTCAGAAACTCCTTTGCTCCTGATTCCAGACCTGCCTCTCGTCACCCCTACCTGTGCTCCCCCTGACCTCCTGCAGGTCCCAGTGGATGGGAAAGAAAGGAAGTCCTTCAAGTAAAAGGAAATCTGAGTCCTAGCTGGTTTGGCTCAGTGGATAGTGTGTCGGCCTACGGATCAAAGGGTCCCGGGTTCGATACCGGTCGAGGGCACAGGCCTGGGTTGCAGGCTCCTCCCCGGCACAGGCCCTGGTCAGCGCTTATGCTGGAGGCAACCAACCCATGTGTTTCTCTCACATCAGTGTTTCTCTCTGTCTCTCCCTCTCTCTTCCACTCTCTAAAAATCAATGGAAAAATATCCTCGGGTGAGGAATAACACGGAAGGAAGGAAGGAAGGAAGGAAGGAAGGAAGGAAGGAAGGAAGGAAGGAAGGAAGGAAGGAGGGAGGGAGGGAAGGAGGGAGGGAGGAGGGAGGGAGGGAGGAGGGAGGAAATCTGAGTGAGTACAAATAGCAGAGAGAGTAACACTGAACAGGCTAGTTGGGTTAGCGTCATAAAATGATCAACTCTTTTCCTCCTCCATACTCTCCAAAAACTGTGTGTTAACTTGCTATTTTATGACATACACAATATTCGCTCTTTTATAACATAAAAACTTATGTTAATCAATGAGCTGGGAGACCCCGGGAGAGACTGGAAATGGTCACTCACCTAACCATCCCGTCTGCCAGTGTTTGCCTAATTGCGGGGGCACGTTCCCCAAGGTTACCACCCGAGCCCCCGGCCCCGGCCCAGGCCGTTTCCCTGGGTGCTGTGTGTGCTGAGCTGTGTGTGCTGTGTGTGCTGAGCTGTGCTGTGTGTGCTGTGCTGTGTGTGCTGTGTGTGTTGAGCTCTGCTGAGCTGTGCTGTGTGTGCTGTGTGTGCTGTGCTGTGTGTGTTGAGCTGTGCTGTGTGTGCTGTGTGTGCTGAGTGTGCTGTATGTGCTGAGCTGTGTGTGCTGTGCTATGTGTGCTGTGCTGTGTGTGCTGTGTGTGCTGTGCTGTGTGTGCTGTGTGTGCTGAGTGTGCTGTATGTGCTGAGCTGTGTGTGCTGTGCTGTGTGTGCTGTGCTGTGTGTGCTGTGCTGTGTGTGCTGTGTGTGCTGTGCTGTGTGTGCTGTGCTGTGTGTGCTGTGTGTGCTGTGCTGTGTGTGCTGTGCTGAGTTGTTTTGTGCTGCGTGTGCTGTGTGTGCTGTGCTGTGTGTGCTGTGCTGAGTTGTTTTGTGCTGTGTGTGCTGTGCTGTGTGTGCTGAGCTGTGTGTGCTGTGTGTGCTGTGCTATGCTGTGTGTGCTGTGCTGTGTGTGCTGTGCTGAGCTGTGTGTGCTATGTGTGCTGTGCTGTGTGTGCTGTGTGTGCTGAGCTGTGTGTGCTGTGCTGTGTGTGCTGTGTGTGCTGAGCTGTGTGTGCTATGCTGTGTGTGCTGTGTGTGTGCTGTGCTGTGCTGTGTGTGCTGTGTGTGTGCTATGCTGTGTGTGCTGTGTGTGTGCTGTGCTGTGTGTGCTGTGCTGTGTGTGCTGTGTGCTGTGTGTGCTGTGCTGAGTTGTGCTGAGTTTTGTTTTGTTTTGTTTGTTTTTTTACTCAGCCCCCTCATTTCCTGCCCGAACTTGCTAACCAGCAGCAGCAAGAGGAAACTCTGTGGTCAGACTGGGAAGAGGCACCGCGGGGAGCAGCCGGTAGCTGTGTGGACCTGGGGGGCCTCAGAGGATCGGCAGCGCTCCAGGGATGTGCTGGTAGAAACTGGCCCAGACCGGGCGAGAGGCCGCAGCTCCAGGCCGCGACCAGCTGTGCCTCCACCATGGAGCTCATGGTTTCCATTCTCTGTCTCCTCCAATCAGAACACGCACAGGGTCGCCTCCCAAAGCACAGTGCAGGGCCCCCCTGCCCCCTGACCTCGCCCCGCCTCCCTGCAGCAGCTCCCTCCACCTGCAGGTGAGCAAACACCGGCCCCGTGCCAGGCCGGGAACGGCCCGGCGTCTGGTTCTTGCTGCTGTTCGCTCAGCCAGGACCAAGTTACCCCGACCTTCAGGATTCTCGGCCCCAAACCCGCGTTGGGGCCGGGGTGGGTGGTGAGGATAAACGTGGTGTGTATTTAGGGTGCTCAGCAGAAAACCTGGCCCAGAGCGAGGCCCAGGCCTGGCCGCAAGGAGCCGGGGCTGGTGGGGGTTTTGCCGGTTGGACCTTACCCGGCACTGATTACTCAATCTGCCCTCAAACCACCGGCTCCAGCCTTTGTCTGGTGCTCCGCGTCAGGTTTCCTCTCCCACACCTGCGCTCTCACGCCCTGCAGGCCCGGGTGAGGGCAGAGCACGGGGTTCCCCCTCCCCTGGACACTGAGCTGAAACCGGAAGAAGACGAGCTGGTAAGAGGAGGGAGGAGACCGAGATAACTATGCCAACGACATGAATTCATTTCCTGCAGGCCCCCCTCCAGCGAGGCCGCCCCAGGCGGGGAGCCGGGCCTGCCGGGCTGGGCAGAATCACGAAGAGGCGCCGCTGAGGTCGGAGGTGTAGCTAAGTCTGAGCCGAGGCTCCGGGGGACAACTGTCCAGCTGCTGGCCTGCTGCACCGTGAGCAGGCGTGCCGGGCTACAGGGCAGCGGGGACAGGCCTGCCGAGGGGAGATGGAGCCCACGGGGTCCTACAGAGGGCGCTGGAGAGAGGGAAGCAGAGCAGCGCTCCTGGGTGCCCGCGTCAGCACACACTCCCACGTCCTCACCCCTCCCTGCTCAGCTCCCCTCCCCTGCAGGGGTGCAGATGCCATCCTGGGATGCGGCTTCGTCTCACTTCCGACCCTGACACCGTCCCACAGTCAGAGGAGCTCTGATCCTCAGGTCGGTCCTCCCAGCCTGCCGGCCACGGGCCTGCGGACACAGCACGGTCCTCCCAGCCTGCCGGCCATCAGCCTCCGGACACAGCACGGTCCTCCCAGCCTGCCGGCCACGGGCCTGTGGACACAGCACGGTCCTCCCAGCCTGCCGGCCACGGGCCTGTGGACACAGCACGGTCCTCCCAGCCTGCCGGCCACGGGCTTGTGGACACAGCACGGTCCTCCCAGCCTGTGGGCCACGGGCCTCCGGACACAGCACGGTCCTCCCAGCCTGCTGGCCACGGGCCTCCGGACACAGCACGGTCCTCCCAGCCTGCCGGCCACGGGCCTGTGGACACAGCACGGTCCTCCCAGCCTGTGGGCCACGGGCCTGTGGACACAGCACGGTCCTCCCAGCCTGCGGGCCACGGGCCTGCAGACACAGCACGGTCCTCCCAGCCTGCCGGCCACGGGCCTGCGGACACAGCACCGTCCTCACAGCCTGCTGGCCACGGGCCTCCGGACACAGCACCGTCCTCACAGCCTGCTGGCCACGGGCCTCGGAGACACAGCACGGTCCTCCCAGCCTGCCGGCCACGGGCCTGCGGACACAGCGCGGTCCTCCCAGCCTGTGGGCCACGGGCCTGCGGACACAGCACGGTCCTCCCAGCCTGCTGACCACGGGCCTCCGGACACAGCACGGTCCTCCCAGCCTGCCGGCCACGGGCCTGCGGACACAGCACGGTCCTCCCAGCCTGCCGGCCACGGGCCTGCGGACACAGCACGGTCCTCCCAGCCTGCTGACCACGGGCCTCCGGACACAGCACGGTCCTCCCAGCCTGCCGGCCACGGGCCTGCGGACACAGCACGGTCCTCCCAGCCTGCTGGCCACGGGCCTCCGGACACAGCACGGTCCTCCCAGCCTGCCGGCCACGGGCCTGCGGACACAGCACCGTCCTCCCAGCCTGCTGGCCACGAGCCTCGGAGACACAGCACGGTCCTCCCAGCCTGCCGGCCACGGGCCTGTGGACACAGCACGGTCCTCCCAGCCTGCCGGCCACGGGCCTGTGGACACAGCACGGTCCTCCCAGCCTGCCGGCCACGGGCCTGTGGACACAGCACGGTCCTCCCAGCCTGCCGGCCACGGGCTTGTGGACACAGCACGGTCCTCCCAGCCTGTGGGCCACGGGCCTCCGGACACAGCATGGTCCTCCCAGCCTGCTGGCCACGGGCCTCCGGACACAGCACGGTCCTCCCAGCCTGCCGGCCACGGGCCTGTGGACACAGCACGGTCCTCCCAGCCTGCCGGCCACGGGCTTGTGGACACAGCACGGTCCTCCCAGCCTGTGGGCCACGGGCCTCCGGACACAGCACGGTCCTCCCAGCCTGCTGGCCACGGGCCTCCGGACACAGCACGGTCCTCCCAGCCTGCCGGCCACGGGCCTGCGGACACAGCACGGTCCTCCCAGCCTGCTGGCCACGGGCCTCCGGACACAGCACGGTCCTCCCAGCCTGCCGGCCACGGGCCTGCGGACACAGCACCGTCCTCCCAGCCTGCTGGCCACGGGCCTCCGGACACAGCACGGTCCTCCCAGCCTGCGGGCCACGGGCCTGCGGACACAGCACGGTCCTCCCAGCCTGCTGGCCACGGGCCTCCGGACACAGCACGGTCCTCCCAGCCTGCCGGCCACGGGCCTGCGGACACAGCACCGTCCTCCCAGCCTGCTGGCCACGGGCCTCCGGACACAGCACCGTCCTCACAGCCTGCTGGCCACGGGCCTCCGGACACAGCACGGTCCTCCCAGCCTGCTGGCCACGAGCCTCGGAGACACAGCACGGTCCTCCCAGCCTGCCGGCCACGGGCCTGTGGACACAGCACGGTCCTCCCAGCCTGCCGGCCACGGGCCTGTGGACACAGCACGGTCCTCCCAGCCTGCCGGCCACGGGCCTGTGGACACAGCACGGTCCTCCCAGCCTGCCGGCCACGGGCTTGTGGACACAGCACGGTCCTCCCAGCCTGTGGGCCACGGGCCTCCGGACACAGCACGGTCCTCCCAGCCTGCTGGCCACGGGCCTCCGGACACAGCACGGTCCTCCCAGCCTGCCGGCCACGGGCCTGTGGACACAGCACGGTCCTCCCAGCCTGTGGGCCACGGGCCTGTGGACACAGCACGGTCCTCCCAGCCTGCGGGCCACGGGCCTGCAGACACAGCACGGTCCTCCCAGCCTGCCGGCCACGGGCCTGCGGACACAGCACCGTCCTCCCAGCCTGCTGGCCACGGGCCTCCGGACACAGCACCGTCCTCACAGCCTGCTGGCCACGGGCCTGCGGACACAGCACGGTCCTCCCAGCCTGCTGGCCACGAGCCTCGGAGACACAGCACGGTCCTCCCAGCCTGCCGGCCACGGGCCTGCGGACACAGCACGGTCCTCCCAGCCTGTGGGCCACGGGCCTGCGGACACAGCACGGTCCTCCCAGCCTGCTGACCACGGGCCTCCGGACACAGCACGGTCCTCCCAGCCTGCCGGCCACGGGCCTGCGGACACAGCACGGTCCTCCCAGCCTGCCGGCCACGGGCCTGCGGACACAGCACGGTCCTCCCAGCCTGCTGACCACGGGCCTCCGGACACAGCACGGTCCTCCCAGCCTGCCGGCCACGGGCCTGCGGACACAGCACGGTCCTCCCAGCCTGCGGGCCACGGGCCTGCGGACACAGCACGGTCCTCCCAGCCTGCTGGCCACGGGCCTCCGGACACAGCACGGTCCTCCCAGCCTGCCGGCCACGGGCCTGCGGACACAGCACCGTCCTCCCAGCCTGCTGGCCACGGGCCTCCGGACACAGCACCGTCCTCACAGCCTGCTGGCCACGGGCCTCGGAGACACAGCACGGTCCTCCCAGCCTGCCGGCCACGGGCCTCCGGACACAGCACGGTCCTCCCAGCCTGCCGGCCACGGGCCTCCGGACACAGCACGGTCCTCCCAGCCTGCTGGCCACGGGCCTCGGAGACACAGCACGGTCCTCCCAGCCTGCCGGCCACGGGCCTCCGGACACAGCACGGTGCTCCCAGCCTGCCGGCCACGGGCCTGCGGACACAGCACGGTCCTCCCAGCCTGCTGACCACGGGCCTGCGGACACAGCACGGTCCTCCCAGCCTGCCGGCCACGGGCCTGCGGACACAGCACGGTCCTCCCAGCCTGCTGGCCACGGGCCTGCGGACACAGCACGGTCCTCCCAGCCTGCTGGCCACGGGCCTCCGGACACAGCACGGTCCTCCCAGCCTGCTGGCCACGGGCCTCCGGACACAGCACGGTCCTCCCAGCCTGCTGGCCACGGGCCTCCGGACACAGCACCGTCCTCCCAGCCTGCCGGCCACGGGCCTCCGGACACAGCACCGTCCTCCCAGCCTGCCGGCCACGGGCCTGTGGACACAGCACGGTCCTCCCAGCCTGCTGGCCACGGGCCTCCGGACACAGCACGGTCCTCCCAGCCTGCCGGCCTCACTGCCTCGGTGGAATCTGCAGGACTCAGAGGCCCGGCCAGCAGACACGGGAGCCACCGAGTGCCAGGGTGGCGCACAGTGCAGGGCCGCCCAGTTCACACAGAACAGCGGGATTGGCTGCTCCGGGTCCCACTCAGGTTCCGTGTCTCCGGGGCCCGGAGCCGACAGGGCCCAGCGAGCTGACCGGGTGTGCAGCACCCTGCCCGCAGAAGCGTGGGTGCCTTTGTTGGCTGACCGATGATGGAAGTTCAAACTCCGCATAATCCCTGGCCTGTCAGCCCTCCCCTCCCCATCCTCACTCGCCACATCCCTGAGCAAGACCACACTTGCCATCCATCCCCATCTTGAAGCCAAAACACCCAAACGGCCTTCCAGCTGCTTAGGGACGGGGGGGATGGGGAACTGGAGGTACGGGAACATCTAAAGGGTGCGGTTGTTTGTAAGGTAAGGGGATGCTCTGAGGTTCACTGTGTTGACAGCTGCACATGTCTGTGCACATATTAAACACCACTGAGCTGTATACTGTAAGAGGGAGTGAATTGCTCGGTATGTAAATCATCCTATATAATGAAGAGGAAATATGCAAATTGATTGTCACTCTGCCACAAAGATGGCGGCGCCCACAGTAGAGGCTGAGTTCCCCTAACGAGCCTTAATCAGCAATTAGCAGGGACCTGAGGCTTCGCCCCCCCCCTCCCCCCATGGGGCTTGACAGGGAACTCAGGCCACGCCCCCACCTGGCGGGGCTTGACGCCGGTGGGGCCAGCCGGGTCTGGGTCTCGCCCAGTGGGGATGGGGCCGGCTGGGTCTGGGTCTTGCACAATTTTGAGGTGCCGCAGGTGGGTGGGGACTTGACTCTGGGTCCCGCTGCACGCCCCGGACTCTGACAAGAGGAAGATTTTCATATACACTTTGCTAATTTTCTTTCATCTCTGACACTTCTTTATAGAGGAAGGGCAGACAGCAATCAATGTTAAAATATTTCCTCTAACGAATCTCCTTTTAATGTGCACGAATTTCGTACACTGGGCCACTAGTACCCCAATAAAGGGGGAAAACAACACCTCATCCTGACTCATCTTCTCCAGGAAATTTCCCCGACTCACGGAGAGAGGGAATTCCATCCCAGACACTAAGGAGCAAGGGACCCTTCACTCGCTCGTGCCTGTCTGTCCACCAGCAAACATCCGGCCACAGCAGGGCCAGGCGCAGCGCCCGGCAGCGAAGGTGCAGAGAGGAGCCAGGCCAGGGGGGAGGGGGGCGTTTCGTTGCTGAGCTCCTGGACCCTTGGGTCCCCAAACCGCGCTAACACATCACCATCTTCTCCCTCCTTCCTTCTCGGGGCTCCGGAGAGGGGTGGGGTCTCCTGATCCTCTCATGCTCAGTTCAGCAGTTAACCAGCAGTTAACCCACAGGCTGTGCCCTCTGGGGCCCTGGCTCCTCCCTGAGCAGAGAGACTCCTCGGCAGGCCCAGCGGGGCTCCTCGGTGTGTGGGGAGGGGTATTGGGTGGGGGGACGTGAAGAGGGAAGAGGCCAGGCAGGGCTGGTGTGCTCAATCCCCCTAATCCTGGGAGGACGCCAGGCGTGGCTCAGGCCTGGAGAGCACGTAGCCACCTGCTCTCAGGCACACGCCACCCCGCGTGACACCCTCACCGACAGGACACCCGCCGTCACCCTGCACGGCGGGGCCAGGCTCACACAGCGTTTCACGTGTTTTACTTGGAAGACCTCCCACAAGCCGGCAGGTGGCCCTCCCACAGCGGAGAGGGAGAAACGCACCTTCAGGTGAGGTGCCCACGCCGCCCGCTGATAAACGGCAGAACTCAGGTTGAACCCCGGTCTCCTGACTCCGAGACCAACATTCCTTGAGCTCTATTGCCTCTCAGCGCCAGCGCCTTCTCCGGGCTCTTGCTGGGCACGCACACTTGTGGCTTCTCTTCTTTCCGAGAAGCCCTCCACTCCCAAGGACTGGAAACGACGGGTTTGCCCGGCCACGGGCTGGGGGGTTGGGAGCGCCTTCCTGTCCAGCCCGAAGGCTGCAGGTTCAATCCCCCGCCAGGCCGATCAGAGCTCCTCACGGGGAGGCAACCAACCAATGTTTCTCAATCTTTTTAAAAGATAGGGTTTTGTTTTAACCACAATCCAGACAGATCCCAACAGGAGGCAGTGTAACAGTGGCTAAGAGTAGAGATTTAAGTTGGACAAA
The DNA here is from genome assembly GCA_963924515.1 of Vespertilio murinus. Lineage (NCBI taxonomy): Eukaryota > Metazoa > Chordata > Mammalia > Chiroptera > Vespertilionidae > Vespertilio > Vespertilio murinus. The sequence continues at coordinate 2,481,010 of OZ004720.1, read as the reverse complement.
TTTGGTTTGAATACAGAGTCTGCCTTTTTATACAAACTGCATACGCACGTTCTCCGACTACCACAAGCCGCCATTTATAAGAACTGTCTTAAACCCTTCCCTGCTCCAACAAAGATGAAGATTACACTGAATCCTTAGACCGTCCTCAAAAGTCCTCAGACCTAACCAAATCCACCCGCCCCGGCCCGGCCAACGGCGCGGGGCTCTTCCCCGGATTGCATCCTCAGCCTGCGTGGCCAGACCTCACGGCCCACGGGCTCTCTGTCCGGGTCTCGCCCACTGGAGGGGAGAGCTGCAACCACAGGCACTATTTCAGTTCAGGTTACTTCCCACCAGGAGCCCCGCTTCCCCCCGCGCTGCAGGAAGACAGCGGGCGTGGGGCTCCGCAGAGGGCTGGTGTCCCAGTCCACAGGGAGCCTGAACATAGCTCTGCGTCCGCACCGGCGGGGACCACCACCCCAGGCCGGCATGCTCCTCCGTGTGGCCGCTGGTGCCGCAGTGTCCCCTCCACCACACGCGGCTCGCCCTCCTCCTCTCTCTCTTTTTTTTTTTTGTATTAACTTATTTAAATCACTTTTTATTTTTCAGTTACAGCTCACAGACAATACTGAATTAGTGTCAGGCGTACCCCAGCGAGGAGGCAGAATGTGACTCACTAAGTGACTATCCCAACAAACGCGTTCCCGTGGGTCATTCACAGCCGTCAGAACATGGACTCTGCTCCCTGCGCCGCTCTCACCTCTCCAGGCCGGCCCGTAGCAACCCACCTGCACTTCTCATCCCTCTACCTTCCCATCCTCCACCTGCACTTCTCATCCCTCCACCTTCCCATCCTCCACCTTCCCACCCTCCACCTTCCCACCCTCCACCTGCACTTCTCATCCCTCCACCTTCCCATCCTCCACCCCCCATCTGCTGCCAGAATGCTCTGCTCGGAGGAGCTGTGTCTGTTCTGCTTGTTGTTTGTCCAGCTCTCCGGGTCACTCGCCGGCAGACGGCACTTGCCGCCATCTCTGGCTCATCTTCCCACCTTCTTCTGGGCTCTCCCGCCCTCAGCCTCTGTCCGGGCAGCCTCCCGCCCCTGCTGCAGGCCCCGCCTCGCCCTCCCCTGCGCCTCCCGTGGCCCACCTGTCCGGCGGCTTTGTTCCCCTGTCTTTTCTGGTACAGTCAGTACCAGCGGCATGCACGCTTCCATCTCTTCACCGCAGTGAAACTCACATGTCTTAATTTCTTTTTTTCCCTTCTTTTTAAAAATATATTTTATTGATTTTTTTACAGAGAGGAAGAGAGAGGGATAGAGAGTTAGAAACATCGATGAGAGAGAATAATCGATCAGCTGCCCCAGGCACACCTCCTACTGGGGATGAGCCCGCAACCAAGGTACATGCCCTTGACTGGAATTGAACCCGGGACCATTGAGTCCGCAGGCTGACGCTCTACCACTGAGCCAAACCGGTCTGGGCACACGTCTTAATTTCTTATCCCAGGCTCCTCCCAGGGCTCAGCTTCCACACCCCCTCATTCTACCAGCCCTCCCCTCTCCCTCCTGGAGCACACCTCCGTGAGCACATGCAGACCGGCTCACAGGACGCTCAGTAAATGCTTGCCGAGCCGAGAAGGGAATTGATCTGGTGGGAAGGAGCAGTCCCAGCCAAGGTGGCCCCTGCTCAGTTACTCCGCCCCAGGCACGCCCTGTGGGAGGCAGGGCCGAGTCTGGGAGCGAGGGGAGGTGGTGGGCTGGCTGAGCAAGCTCCGGGTGGGCTGGGAAGAGCCGGCCTGGCCTTCCATAGGATTCTCTGCGCAGGGAAAGCGAACTGCCCCTTCCTCAGATGCCACACTGACCCGGGGCGCACACACCGAGCAAGGAGCAGGCCGGGAGGTCTGCACCCTGCCGCTGCCCACACAGAGCAACAAGAAAGCTGAAGTGGAGATTCTAGGAGAACTGCAAGTCTGCGGGGCAGCCTCTCCCCTCCGGCTGTCCCCGTCTGCGAAACGGGGTGGCAGAGGCCCCGACTCAGAGCCGGAGGATGAGAGTGAGACTCCCGCGTGCTCTCCACGGTGAGGGCACGCAGGAAGCAGCATCGCCTGCTGTGGCTGGTGTTCCTCGTGTGGCTGTGAGGCTCAGGGACTGATGGGCAGGAAGCCCTCGCAGATGTGTCAGGAGACAGACAGACAGGCAGGCAGACAGACAGACGGCACTAGCCATCGCCGCCTGGACTCGGGGGGCCGGTGGCAAGAACAGAAGCTGAAGTGTGGCCAGCCCGGTACCTGGGCGCCGGGGGCTCGTGGGGTGAGGGCTCCTGCTTCCCCCCACGTGTCCGCGGGGTGCCGGCGGCTGGGGTGTGGGGAGGCGGGGACCTACCTGCTGTCGCCGAACTCCTTCCGCTCCCGCAGCCGCAGCCACTTGCGGAGGAGGAAGCGCTTTCGGCGCGGGGACGCGCTGGGCGTGGAGCAGCTGGACCACGGCGCGTCCTCGTCGCTGGAGGGCGTGATCTCGATGGCGGGCGGCTGCAGGAGCTCCTGGCCGGGGGGCCCGCCGCCGCCGGGCAGGGGCAGCCCCCGCGCCGGCCCGGCCTCCGGGCTGCGCTCCTGCTCCTCCTCCTCCTCCTCCGGCGCGTTCCGGGCGCGGCGCAGCCTGAAGCGCCGGCGGCGGAGCGAGGGGGTGGACGCGCTGGACCAGACCGCGCCGGCCTCGGCCTCGGCCTCGGGGGGCGCGCCCCGCGGCCCGGGCACCCGCAGCGCGGGCGGCCGCAGGCTCTCCATCAGCCCGGCCGCCGGCATGGGGCCCGCCGGGCTCCGCGGCCGGTCCTCCCGCCTCGGGCTCCGGCCGGTGGGCGGCGTCCCCCGCGGCTCCCGCGCGGCGGCGGCGGCGGCCTCCGGGACTCGGCGGCGGGCCGGGCGGTCGGCAAACTCTCAGCGGAGCGCGCGCTCTCTGGGCGGCGGGCCGGGCGGGCGGAGCGGGCCGGGCGCTGCAGGAGGCAGAGCGGAGGAAGAGGCAGGCGGAGGGGAGGAGGAGAGAGAGGAAGCGAGAGGCTGTGTGAAAATAAAGGAGGAGGAGCGGGCGGCCGGGGGGAGGTCACCTCTGCCCCGGAGGCCGGCCGGCGCTGACGCGGCGGTGGCTGCGCAGGGCTCACCCCGCGAAGGCCGCCAGCCGCTGGGCACAGCCTGCCAGCAAACTTTCCCAAGGACGGACTCCTGGCCCAGCGCACAGACACCCCCCCTGATTTCCCAGGGGCTGAGGGGGGGGGGGCACAGGGCACTTTGTGGGGGGAGGAGCTCGGGCAAGCAGAGGGGACACTCATGGAGGAACTGAGCCCTCGGGGCCAACGCGCGGTGCCCAGGGTGAGGGCAGCTCGGCTCTCCCTGGCTCTGCTCCTAAGCAAGCTGCTCATTGATCTGCCTGGTGCAGGCGGGCACAGGGTGCATGGCAGAGCCAGAGGGCACAGTCCTGGGGCTGCTTCCCGAGGACAGCTCTGCGGACAGACAGACAGACAGTGGACGGACATACCAAGGAAGGACAGACACAGGGTCTGAAAGACAGGGACACACAGGACCAGGGGGAAAGGGGGCTGATTCCTGCCAATGCCATAGCCCACTCCAAGCCAAGAACCGTGTGAGGGCGAGAGCACCCCGAGGCAAAGCGTGCAGCGAAGCCCCGGGGCCCCAGGGAGCTGGGGGTGCCTCTTTCGTTCCCGGGGAACGGGTCAGTTCCGAAAGCGCCTGCGAGGGGATGGACTGGGCCACAGACAGTCCAGCGTGTCCCCATCATGTGCCCTAGTCCTGCGGTGCCCCACGCTGTGCTGCCCACTCCCTCCCTGGCCCCGGTGCCAGCCTTAGAGATTGGCCCCAGACGCGGCCCGCCCTCCTGGCGCTGTCAAGACTGAGTCCAAAACGGACCACTTGTTAAAAATGTGTTTTTAGAGGGAAAAGGAGAGAGAGTGAGAAACACCGGCTGCCTCCTGCAGGCCCCTGCGGGGGATCAAGTGCACAGCCCACGCAGGTGGGAATGGAGCAGGGGGCCGCTTGGTGCGTGGGGTGACGGGTGATGCTCAACCAGCCCAGCCACACCCCCCAGGGCAGCGGCTCCCGCCCTTTCCCCTCCCTCCCTCGTCCTGCAGAGGAGAACCTGCTCGGAAGCAGAGACAGGAGCGTTCTGACAGACCAGGAGCGCCCAGAGAATCACCACTACCCCCACGCCGGCTCCCCACTCCTGGGTGCCCGGAGGCCAGCTTCTGGCTGGGGGCGGTGCCAGCCTCTCTGCCAGGATGACATTCAGTAGGAAAAGGGGTCGAGGGAAATCACCCCCCAAAGGTCACAGAACTCCCTGCGAGAAGACCGCTCCCTGCAGCGCGGCAGGACATGGAGGCGGCGGCCGGCCCGCGTGCCCTGCACGGACCGGGGAGTGAGGGCATCGGGCATGGCCCCTCCTCCCGGGCGGCCGAAACCGGAGTCCTTCTGCCCCGGAGAGACGCTGTGGCCAGAACCGAAGGCCAAGGCTCCTCCACGTACAGCTCCCCAGAACGCCAGCTCCGTCTCACTCTGTCCCACATCCGGTCGCCGCGGCGCGCTCAGGGTGTTCAGTTCGCTCTATTTTAGCTCCCGGAGGCGGCAGAAAGGAAACCCTTCCCTCGGGTGCCAGGCCTGGCCAGAGCAGGGCTGCCTTCCGGCTCCGGGAGCGGCAAGGAGGCCGAGCTGTCACGGCAAACGCCAGGATCCCGGATCCCGAGCGAAGCGGAGACACCGGGCCCGTGGGGGCTCAGGCCTGGCTGTCGTCCAGGGTCAGAGCTGTGCCGGCCGGTGGCCTCCCGGGTCAGGGCGGCTGCCGGGGGAGGGGACGCGGCTCGAGTGTGAGGAGAGCAGGAAGCTGGGGTACCACCGATCCACGGAAGCCCCCACAACCACGAAAGAAGAGGGGCCACGGCAGAAGGGCCAAAGGTCCCCTGGGTCTTGGGGGGACGGGAGGGTCACAGGGGAGCAGTTCACGGTGAGCACTTAATTTTACTTATTTTTTAAAATGTGTTTTTATTGATTTCAGAGAGGAAGGGAGAGCAAGAGAGAGAAACATCAGTGGTGAGAGAGTGTCATTGATCGGCTTCCTCCCGCACTGGGGATCAAGCCCGCAACCCGAGGCCTGTGCCCTGACTGGGAATCGAACCGTGACCTCCCGTTCATAGCCGGTGCTCAGCCCCCGAGCCGGCCAGCCCTGTGAGTGAAATGCACGCCTGTGGAGGGGAAGGCCTGCCCCAGCTCCCTCCCACCCGCGTCAGCCACTTCCCACCGCCGTGGGCGCTGCACCTGAGTCCATAGCTCAGCCTGGCAGCAGCCCAGACGGTCATTCACACTTCACGGGGCCCAGGGAGTCCGCCCAGCTGGCCCTGGCAGGCTCCCCTGGCCGAGAGCGGTGCCCGGAGCATCTCCCCGGCCCCTCCCTGCTCACCCCCACCTGCAGGCCACCCACTCGCCCTCTTTGCTCCAGCCACATCTTTCCATCCCCTAAAACCTGTGCGGCCACACCTCCGCGCCTGCCGCCGCGTCTGCTCGCTTGTTACCGTGGCGCCAGCGAGTCAGCGCTGAGGGGACCCTGAGGGCAGAGCTGCCCGCAGCCGGAGCCGGCCCTGTCGGACGCAGGCACCGCTGTCCGCTCCTGGACCCCAGGGTCCCAGGTCTGTCTGAGCAGCACCTCACGCTCTGCGAAGGCTTCCACGCAGTGTGTGACCTTCCCAGGAGGGAGGCATAGCAACACTCAACGCGGGCGCGGAGCCGGGCCTCTGAGGCCGGTGGAAGCCCCAAATCCCACCGGGTCAGGGCTCTGGAAGGCAGGCCCCCGGCCCGGCTTTTCCTGGCCTGGAGTCCAGCGGGTGCATCGCCACGGAGCATCCCTTATTTGATCGCAAACATGGACGTGCGGAGTTTCGAAAAACTATTTCCCAAAGCAGCTGGTGTGGGGGGATCAGGACCAAAGAGTTTCTATGACTGTTTCAGAACCCAGCCCTGCCTTCCTCTCCTCTCCCCTCTCACCTCTCCCCTCCCCTCCCCCTCCCCACCTGCGCTCTCAGCCTGGGAAAGGGGCCTCACCCTGGCCCCGCACAGGTGGGGGCCCCGCCCCGCGCCCCGGGCCTCCGGCTTTACATGCGAGCAGTTCGTATTACCGGGCAGCCGCTGATCCTCAGCTGCCGGGCGCCCTTCCGCAGACACGCGACACCGGCACCTGTCTGTTCCCGCGGAGGCCAGGCTCACAGCGTCATTCCGCGGGGCGTCCGGGGGGCCGGAAGTAACAGCTGTGATTTGTCCTGGGTGCGCATCCAAGGGAGAGGGGAGACGGGGCCGCCCCACCCCACCCCGCCTGCCTGGGGACGATCACGAGCAGCACAGACACAACTGTCCCCCACACCGTGTGCACGCACCCTCCCAGCGCAGTCTGTGCCCCACCACATCTGAATGCCAGTCCCACGGTCTGCACCCCCCCACCCTCCCCGGAACGGGAAAGAAGCTGAGTGGGCCTGTTGCTGTGGGTGGGGTGGGGGTGTGGGATGGGGTGTGGTTGACCCGGGAAACAAGGTGGGAGTGCGAAGGGTGCTGTGGAGCCGGGTTAATTAACTGTCTTCTGCCGGAGGAAGGAGGGCCAGGTGCGGCCTCTGGCTCTCCTGTCCTGTCGGGAGCCAGGAAGAGAGTGTGGGTGCAGTGCCCTGTGGGGGCGCCAGCTCAGACCAGGAGCCTCTGGGAGAGGAAGGTGGGTGGGGACTGGAATGGGTGCCCCAGCAGGTGGGAGTGGCTTCCTCTGCACCCGCAAAGGTGCCTGAGCCTCCTTAGAGGCTGCGACAGGAGGCCTTGCTCTTAAAGGCCCAGGCTCCCTGTCACTGTGGGGCTGTAAGACCCAGAGTTTCTCCCTTTTAAAAAAAAGCAGTTCATTATTCCTAAAACAAAGCTCATTTCAACAGATCTGTTTGTGGCCCAGACACTTTGATGACCGGATACGAGGCACCTCCCGGACCCCACAAGCAGCTTTCCCATCACATCTTGCACACGAGAGAGAAATAGCGGGCTGAAGGCGGAGGCACGGGCAGGGGTATGTGGAGAGTGGACCTCAACCCTCCCCACAGCGCCCTCCCGGCGGGAGCGGCTGCTGAGGCGTCAGGGAAACTCAGAATTTGTTCCTGTGGCTGGAGGAGGCGGAGGGTGCTGGAAACACAGTTTACACAAAACACAGCGGCCCAGCCCCTCCTGAGGAAGAGGGAGATGCTTCCGGCCTGAGGACAGAGGCGGGACCTCGCAGTGCGGGGAGGGGCGCACAAGGTCGGCAGAGCTCCCCTGGCCTTCACCAGGGCCCGGCGGCCAGCGGTGACGTCACCGGGGGTGACTGTCACCGATAAGCCTCCCTGGCTCGCTGCTCATCAAAAGCCAAAGAACAATGTTTGCCCAACACTCGGCTGCCCTGTACTTGACACCGGAGCCACAGGCTGACCTCACGAGTGTCCTCTCATCGTGCCAGGACAGTCTGTGCCCACCAGGCTGGCACCGTGTCCCCGGCACACCCCACGGTAGTGAAGACCCGGGCGGCTGAGGCATGCATGGGAGACGCAGCCCGTCCTCCATCACAGTGTTCGGCGTGGGAAGAAGTTACTCAGCTCAGCGGTCGCCAACCGGTGGTCCGCGGGCCACTGGGGTCTGTGAGGTCTGAGAGGTCGGCGGCCGCGGATTTCGCCGGCCTGTCTCCCTCCCTTCCTCCCTGGTTGCTGTGAGCGGCAGAACAGTGTCTGCCCTAGGAAGCATGGGCACGGAGGAAGGGCTGTGCGTGTCTGTCCCGGTTACACCTAATTAAGGCTCCTTTCCAAGACCCTCGCTGGGAAGCAGGGCTGCTCGTGCTGAATTTCAATTCAGCCGAGGGCTCCCAGGAGCTGCTGGGCTGGAGCGTGGTGCCAGCTCCCGAGTGCGGCGAGTGGGCGTGCGGGGGCGCAGAGAGCGAGTGAGGCCCGCGGGCAGCCTGGCCAGTGGGGAATTAAGGGCACAGGGAGGTGCTGCCAGGGCGAGGAGGAGGAGAGACCGCTTAGCCGGAGGGACAGACACGTGCAGCCGGCATGCGGGGACTGGCCCGTGAGGCCTGCGGTCTGGGTTTCACCGGGAATGAAGAAGGGCCCCCGGAACACAGGAGCGGTCCGAGGGAGGCGCTGAGGGGCGGCACTCACGGAGAGGCTGCGAGAGCGGGGAGAGAAGTCGGGGCACACGAGGGACCCAGGAGGGCAGGAGGGCAGAGTGACCGAGTGTTACCGCTCAGGTTCCGTTCTTTATTTCATTATTATTTTATATATATACTTATTGATTTTTTACAGAGAGGAAGAGAGGGATAGAGAGTTAGAAACATCGATGAGAAAGAATCATTGATCAGCTGCCTCTTGCACACCCTCCACTGGGGATGTGCCCGCAACCAAGGTCCATGCCCTTGACCAGAATCGAACCCGGGACCCTTCAGTCCCCAGGCCGACGCTTTATCCACTGAGCCAAACCGGTTTCGGCTAGGTTCCACTCTTTAGACAACAGGATGCTGTTCAGGTTTCGCTTTTTGCTTGCTTTTGTGTTTTGTTTTGTGTTTTGGCGGGGGCGGGGCCGTGACGTCACTGATCCGCCGTGAAGACCATCGTCCGGGGACAGAGTGGGACGTGCCAGGAGAAGCCGGAGGCAGGGCCCTCACGGCCGGTTCCGCGGCTGCCGTCCATCAGGCCGTACTTTTGGAAAACCAACGCTGTGCACGCTCGCAGTTCAGGTCAGGGAAAGTCAGCAAGGGCAGGAGAGGACTGTGGACTGAGAGGTGGACCAGGCACAGACACGCCGGTGGGTGGGGATTTCCTCAGGGGTGTCAGCCGGGAGGAAACCAAGGAGCGAGGATGGAAGCAGATGGAGGGAGGGCTCCGTGCTTCACCCACAGAGCCCCGTCCGGCCCCCACCTCCCAGACCGACACGGAAGGTGCCGTGGGGACGACGGCAGGTTTGAAGGTGACTGGCCGAGTTCACACGGGCGCTCTCATTTAAACGCTCTTTCGGACTCTGAGACTCATGCTTCTCCTTTCTAGCACATTTCAGACCGATGGTGGTGCCAACGCCGTGACGGAGCCAGCGGGAGGACGCAGCGGGATCCACTCGGTGTTGTGGCGGCCTCTGAGCGTCCGAGGGCCGCTCCGCAGGGGAGCAGTCGCCGTGCGGGGAGGGGGGTGTGAGTGAACAAATGGAGGCCGCACAGCCGCACTGCTCGGCCCAGAAGCCAGGCCGTAAAGGGAGCGAGGGACATCTATTTTCTCTCAAACTCTGTTCCAGGGCCTGGAGCTGGAATGTGAAAAGCAGTGTGTGTGTGTGCGTGTGTGTGTGTGTGTGTGTGTGTGTGTGTGTGTGTGTGTGTGTGTGTGTCTTTTACCGTTGGTAGATGTATGTTTCAAATGAACAAAATGTACCGTGTGGTTATGACACTTACAATGACATTCTGCCTGCATCTGCTAAGAAAATTGAAGCGTGGTAGCACCTGGTAATCTAGCAAATCAATCAAAAATATTTAATAAGCTCTACACACACCGGAATGCTGGGTACTGTAAAGGGTTTCTGAAAGTTCCAGTAAAACTGTTCGTTTATTTCACAAAACAATTCTCAGATGCCTGTCAAAGGTGACCATGGCCTTGGTGGCTTCAATCCGGGGGACGGAGGAGCAGAAAGCCAGCGCGAGAGCTGCCCGGGCCAGCAAGCCCCTTCTGCAGGAGCCGGGGCAGGTGCAGTGTGCGCCCGGAGGACTTCCCGGAGGAGGCAGCGCCGAGCAGAGTGCCCAGGCGGAGCTCCGGGCCGTGTCCTGGCAGAGGGACCACGCGTGCATGTGACACATGGTAATGAGCGAGTTATTCATAATCGGAGGAGCAAGGAGGTCAGACACCGCAGGCCTGGCCACGGGGCAGCGTCTCCAGGAAGCTGACCCCCCCTCCCCAGGGAGCCGCCGCGGTCCCTGCAAGGCACCGGGGCCACCGGGGCCCGACAGGGGAGAGGGTGCGTGCGCAGGGGAGTTGTTGTGGTCAGGGAAGGTGCCTGTCGGTCAAACCTGGAGCAGAGGTCATGGACTCGAGGGGGCGGGCCTCTGCAGGCCTGTGGAAATTGGGGGTGCATAAACCCCCAACACAGGAGCTCGCCCTCGTGGCTCCTGGCTTATGGCTCTGGTCCCTTTGGTTTGCTCCTGCCGTGTCGTGTCCCCTCCACAGCTGTGTGGCCTGCATGTGGCCTGCGTGTGGCCTGCATGTGGCCTGCGTGTGGCCTGCATGTGGCCTGCGTGTGGCCTGCACGTAGTGGACTGGCGGCTGCCGCAGGAGCTCAAGCTAAGCCCGCTGGTGCCGGGTCGGACACGGCTCCAACCTGGAACGAGACTCGGCCGTGGCTGTAACCCTCGTCCCGTGGTCGGCAAACTCCTTAGTCCACAGAGCCAACTATCAACAGGACAACAATTGAAATTTCTTTGGAGAGCCAAATTTTTTATACTTAAACTTCTTCTAATGCCACTTCTTCAAAATAGACTCGCCCAGCCCGTGGTGTTTTGTGGAAGAGCCACCCTCAAGGGGCCAAAGAGCCTCGTGTGGCTCGAGAGCCTCAGTTTGCCCACCACGGCCCCAGCCCTGCTGAAGGCACAGACCAAAGCTCTCCTGGGTGGGACGGAGGGAAATGGGACCCCAGAGCTCGGAGCCCTCTCTCTCCGGACACCGGGGGGACAGGGAGCGGTCACCTCCGACAGACAACACGCAGGGGGCGGTGTTCCTGGAATCACAGGAAGAGCAGTTCGCTGGGCCGCGGCGCTCCGCTGGGTGAGACACGAGAGTAAGCGATCACATCGCCTGAAGCCTTCTTCCACGGGCCCCTCCGCACGCTCTCACTGCAGGCTCTGCTCCGGCCTGGGAAGGGCACCCGGGGCCGCTGTGCCCGGGGGCAGAAGGGGAGGGAGGGGAGGAGGAGAGAGCCATGCTGGCGACCCCAGAGCTCCAGGACCAGGCAGAGCTCCCCAGAGCTGGCTGGCCGTCACCTTGTCTGCGGTGCGCTCTGGCTTTGGAGACGGGACGGCTTTAACAGACGTTTACCGAGCTCACAGGTGACTGGGGGCTTCGCGGTGACAAAGGGCTTTGTCTGCAGAGGCCCAGACAGGGGGGACTGAAGCTGGACTCGCCTCGGAGGAGGCCCCAAAGCTCTCGGAAAGGACTGCTTTCGGGTCCAGAGCCACGTGGAGCCTTTATTTCTGACCAGACCCCTCCCTCATGCCAGGCAAGTAGCCGCCTTTCACACACAGGCCGGCAGACTCACACTCAGGCCGGCACTCTCACACACAGGCTGGCAGACTCACACTCAGGCCGGCAGACTCACACACAGGCCGGCAGACTCACACACAGGCCGGCACACTCACACACAGGCCGGCAGACTCACACTCAGGCCGGCAGACTCACACACAGGCCGGCACACTCACACACAGGCTGGCACACTCACACACAGACCGGCACACTCACACATAGGCCGGCACACTCACACACAGGCCGGCAGACTCACACACAGGCCGGCAGACTCACACTCGGGCCGGCAGACTCACACTTGGGCCGGCACACTCACACTCGGGCCGGCACACTCACACTCAGGCCGGCAGACTCACACTCAGGCCGGCAGACTCACACACAGGCCGGCACACTCACACTCAGGCCGGCACACTCACACACAGGCCGGCACACTCACACTCAGGCCGGCACACTCACACTCAGGCCGGCACACCCAGACCCCGATGGGAGCTGCTTCCGCCGCAGCCGCTGCCCACGGCCGCTGCCCACGGCCCCGGGGCTGAGCGGAGGCCGCCCTCGTCGCCCGAGGGGCAGTGTGGGATGGTGAACGCCGCCCAGTTTGTGCGGATGACGGACAGCAGCAAGTGTGCCACGCACCAGGGCAGATTCGCTTTTACATTTCAAAAAAAAAAAAAAAAAGAGAGAAGTGTTTTCTTATGACACAGGAAGGAGCTCAGGAGGGCTGGCTCAGCGCGGTTTCCGGTGGGGGCCTGGAGCCAGCTCCGGCGGCCGCTCCCGCTCACCTGAGCTCTGGCACCGGAGGGAGAGCTGGCAATAGTTCATCCCTGCACAGGTCTGCCTCTGTCACACTGCCCTTGTTCTGGCTTCTCATGAAGAGCCCGCCCCCCTCCACACACACACACACACACACACACACACACACACACACACACACACCTGCGCTCTGAGCTGTCCTGTTTGCAGGCCCAGCGCCTGCCCTCCCGTCCCCTAGGAGCTGGGGCTGGCCTCACGATCCCTTCCACCCACGGCTGAGGGCGTTTTAATGCCGGAAGCGGGGATTTGGGGATGGTTGTGCTGAGTGAGCCCTGGAGTCTCTATTACAGCTCTGAGCCTGTGAGCTGGAAAGGCTTAAGCGATTTGCTTTAAGCGATCCTTGTGTATGAAAATGCAGATTATCTTTTAAATGTAGGAGTTGGAATGGTCATAGAATGAAAACCCTTGTTTTACAAACACTGTTCATTAACACAGACTGTTCCTTTCCACGTTAGGAACGCTTTTATTCACTTAATCGAGCTTAGCAGGTGACGCTCTGAGGAAGACGCCTGTGGAGGGACTTCATGGCCCACAAACACGACGCGTCACTAACCATCGTCACTAACCATCGGGTGACCTTGTTGCTTTGGTTGTCAGGGAAGAAAGCGCTGCGTTGTTCACACCGTCAACCACCCCGGGGAGTGGGCGGAAGACGTGTTGACTGTCGGCGCCGGAGCCCCGTCTGAGCAATAGACCGTCCGGAGGACCGCAGGCCTGAGAGGAGCTCTGGGTGTGCATCCAATGCCCATTCTTCTCCCTGCCGGCCCCTCCCATGCTCACAGGCGAGAAACTGAGGCACGGGCGGGATAAATCTTGGACCGAGGTCATAAGGCTGGAACTCAAGCTGCTTTCTGCAAGGAGACAGCTTGTGGAAGCCGTATTTCTGCTCCGCAGGGGTCGGGGCCTCCAGTCCTAGACCCCCCCAGGAAGAGGTCAAGGACGAATCGGAGTGAGAACAAAGCAAGTTTGGTTCAGGTGGAGGAAAGAAGGCGGGGCGCAGGCGCAGCTGTGGAAGAAGCGAAAAGCACCCCGCCGTGGGCCTGGGCCACCGGAGGGCGTTGCTCACGAGATTAGTTCTTAGGATTTTACTGTTCCCACGTGGGGTGGGGTGGGGTGGGGTGTTGTCTCCAAGCTTTGTGGTTCCAAGTCCTGTTTTGGCCTCTGTTTGGGAGGGAGCCTTGCTGTGGCTTCTAAGACCAGGGACCCCCAGGGGTTCCTGCCATTAACCGTGTCCCTGATCCCGAGGAAGGGGGTGGGGTGCTGGCGAGAGGAGGTGGGACCGGCTTCCTCATCCCCTTGTCGGATTTCCCCCTGCTATCCTCTCATTTCTACCCCGAAGAATAAAGAATAGCCAAATGGCACCCGGAGTCCAAACACGCCCCCTGCTTTTGTGGGAACACATTCTTCCTGCACCTAATTCCCTCGTAATCCCCCACGGAGCAAGCAGGTAATCAGACACCAATACCCCACTGGAACGAATTCCAGCACGTGACGCTGGAGGTGGCACAGAAGATACAGCTGGGCGGTTCCTTGCTCTGAAAAGGCCTTTTGCTTTCCCCAAGCAGAATTCCTTTCTGTGGGCACGTGCCCTAATGCATGTAAGTGTCACATGACGTGTGCTACACCATCCCACTCCGGAGAGTGTATCTGTCCGTCATCGACCCCAGCTCTCGCCTGTCCGTTCGAAGCGGAGAGAGCAGCGAGGACTTGAACCAAATGGGAAGTTGCTTCGGTGGAATTTCTTGAGCCACGCACTGCGTTTTCTCATTTAAAATCCTATCTTATCAAAATCCTCTCAGGGAAGGGCCATTTCCCCCATTTTAGAGGGAAGGAAACTGAGGCCCAGGTTGATTAAGAACTTTAGGCATCAAGATGGGCTTCAATCCCCGTGGATGGCAGGGGCCAATACTGATCCCGCAGCCTCCCGGGAGGCCTGCGTGGCGCCTAGAACTCAGAGGGACAAGTCACCACGTAGGATGGTCTGAGATGAAAACTTTCTGGCGAAAAGCAGGTTACGGCGGGAACTCACTCCTGGGCTGGACTCTCCCCTGACAAAGGTCAGTCTGCACCCTAACTAAGCCTGTCCTTTTGCACCGAGGATGACATGCCTCTGAAACGTCAAAGTAATTTCTTTTAAAGGACCCCTCAAAGCACAGGCATCATGCAGACCACAAATCCCTTGTTGCTGTGATCACGAGGGGCCCAGGGCGTGAGTCTGTGCACCTCGAAAGGAACTCTGGGCTGCAAGGCTGCCGGAGGCACAGGGGCGGGTCTTGGCCCTCCTCCGAGCCCTGGCCCAGTCCCTCCCGCCAACGGCCCCAGTGCCCTGGCTGCCGAGTGGCGGCTCTGGCACCAGCACCTGCAGCAGGTGCGAATGTGGCTGTTGCCAGCAGCAGGTGCGAGTGTGGCTGTTGCCAGCAGCAGGTGCGAGTGTGGCTGTTGCCAGCAGCAGGTGCAAGCACCGGCGGGATCATGGTGGGTGGGAGCAAAGAATTTTCAGTAACCACCAGAGGCTCACCTTGGTGTGTGTGTGTGTGTGTGTGTGTGTGTGTGTGTGTGTCCCACCCGCCACCTTCTTCACCATCCCGCAGGGGCTGACGCCCGCCATGTTCCTTCCGCACATGCCCCCTGGTGGTTAGTGCACGCCACAGTGACTGACTGTTCAGCTGTTCCACTGTTTTGTCTATTTGCATATTAGCCTTTTCTCATATAGGATTGTTGACTGTTAACTATTCTGTCCCCACCCAGGTGTTTATCACTTTACCCTTAGCTTTCTCCTGCCTCCTAACCGGTCACCGAAGGATTTCACATAACCACGCACGTCTTCCAGACCAGCAGTGCCAGCCCGTGGCCCCCCGACCACTGGTGGTCCGTGAGGCCCGAAAGGCTGGCGACCCCGTCTACACTGCCGTTCGCTGGGGTGTCATCGCAATCCCTCCAGATTTTGCTTCCTGGCAATTGTCGACAGCTGGCTCAAATAAACCCACAAAAATCCTCTGCAGGTTTGAGTGTTTGTGCTGACAGCCAGGTACTCGGAGCCCCAAATCAGTGTCTCCTCTGCTCCGCTGTGTCCGTCCGTCTTGATTTCCTGTGAGCCATACTTTTCAGTCCCATTCAAACCGATCCTGTCACTTCGGGTGAAGACTTAGATTTGACTTGCAATTTGGTAAATAAACTGCTATTTGGGATTGTGATTCTGCAAATGGATCCGCTTGGGTTTCCCTGTTTAATTCGGTCCGCTTTCGCTTGTTCTTTAAGTAAGTCATGCCACGGAGTTGATATCACCTTTCTTGGGGGTTCCTAGTGAACTCTGGATATTTAAAAAAGAAACACTATCCCGGTTATTCAGCAGAACTCTCTTGCTAGAAATCCTGGCAAGAAGTGTTTTTATGGCGTACTCGGGCCACCTAAGCGGCTTCTCATTTGCAACAAATCAAGGCGGTGTGGCTCTGATTCCTGATGTGCACCTCAGCGTTCCGGGTCCCTCTTACCTGCTCAGAAGCCAGCCTGTCGACCTGAGGGCGTCAGGGCTCGGCAGGGGTGGAGCCCGGAGGAGGCGCCTGTCACGCAGGCGGACCCCCCGGTGCTCCAGGAGGCCCTTCACGCGCACGGTGGGGGGACTTCGGGCCTCGTACAAGTGGGTTTGCTTACATGAGGCTGCCACCCCGGCTGCACCGGGCTCAGCGAGCACCGAAAGGCCTGTAAGAGCCACTCTGCACGGCCTCCGGTTCTCACCAGCTCCCAGCGCAGCGCTGCCTGCTGTCCGGGATGCTGCGAGGTGGCTCAGCGCTTGCTAGGCAGGGCAAAGTCTGCTCACATGACCGCGTTCTGTGCAAGTTGGCTCTGGCGTCCTTGGACCTTGGAGCCGGCACGTCCACCACGACGACATCTCCCAGCCTAACTCTGGGAGCAGCCGGTCAGCGCGCATGGGCCCAGGCCTACAAGCAGAGCCCCCAGCACCCCAGTTCACTTCATGGGGTGAACATGACGAGCCTCTTTCTCCCTCTCCCGCCCCTTCCCCTTCTCCTCCCTCCTGTTCTCTCCTCCCTCCCTCCCTCACACACAGCCTTCTTAGAGATAGCCTCCTCCTCCAGCGACCAGACTGTTAGCCCCAAACCAGCGGCAGGCAGCCCCCTCCGCAGCTGCTCCGCAGAGCCGAGCTGAGACTCCGCCCCAGGTGAGAGCGGGGGACTCAGAGGCACTTCTGGTCCAAAGCTCTGTGGATTCCCACAGGCTCCAGCATCCCCACAGGCCCACAGGCTCCGCTGCTCTCCCTGTCCCCCGTGACACCCCTCCCTTCCTCTGAGAATGCCCCCCACCCCCGTGTTCACTAGGGTGAATCGCTGGGCGCTCGGCCTGCGCCACCGTGAGCACTGCTCTCGGCACCTCCCACCACATCACCCTGCAATGGCAATGTCCTCCCCCCAGTCTGAGACGCCGCCAGCAGGGTTCCCGTCCCCCCCCTCACTCCCCCCTTCGCTGCCTCCTCTCACCAGCCCCCGGGGCCCAGGGCTCCAGCCCCGTCCCAGCGGCGAGTGCGTGAGGAACGGGAAGTCGGAGGGCCGTCAGTGCCAGCCTGCACCCTGAGGCTCCTGCCTGAGGTGCCCGGGGAGGGGAGGGAGAGGAGGCGGGAGAGCCTCGTCCGCCTGCACCCCCAGGGCCTCAGGCCCCGCTCTGGCGTGGCCACCTCTCCCTCCGGTGACGGCGATCGGTGATCGGTGATGGGTGATCAGTGATGGGTGATTGGTGATGGGTGATGGGTGATCGGTGATGGGTGATCAGTGATCGGTGATCAGTGATCGGTGATGGGTGATCAGTGATCGGTGATCAGTGATCGGTGATGGGTGATCAGTGATCGGTGATGGGTGATCGGTGATCGGTGATCGGTGATGGGTGATCGGTGATGGGTGATCGGTGATGGGTGATCGGTGATCGGTGATGGGTGATCGGTGATGGGTGATCGGTGATGGGTGATGGGTGATCGGTGATGGGTGATGGGTGATCGGAGATTGGCACGCAGCGGGCAGCACAGGAGGCCCGGACGAGCCCGGACGAGCCCGGACGAACCCAGACGGCTTCTGCCTGGAACCTGCGCTCCTGACAGCGCCAGCGCAGGGTCCTCAGTGAGCCCGTTCGGTCGGCTGTGGCTCTCGGGGAGCACCTCAGGAGGAACAAGAGCGCATTTGGAAGCAGCGGCTCGGCTCTCCTCCTGAGAAGACAGCTCCATCAGCCCCTCCCTCTTACTGGCCGGGGCCTCAGCCGACCCTTCCCTCCTTCAGAGGCCTCCAGACAAGCCACCTCCCAGCCCCCGCCGGCGATCCGACACTTCGGTTCCGGGGCTCCCTGCGCCCCAAGAACAACGTTCTCTCCCACCTTTGCCTGCGGCAGGCCCTGCCAGGCTGACGGAGCCCCACACTGAGCCTTCGCTGCATCCCCCGCGTGTCTGCTCCCTCCAGGTCAGCTCCAAAGCGGGAAACACGGAGAGGAAGCCGCGCGTCACGGTGAGGAACGAGGCCCAGAGCGCCCCCGGCTGTTTGCTGAGCAGCAGAGAGGAAGCTCCCCCGTGACTTACGGGAGAGCCGGGTCTGGAACAGCCGTGAGCAAACTACGGCCCGAGGGGCCGAAAGAGCAGAGGGTTCTCTTGCTCTCCCCTCCGCTCCTTCACCTGCAGCCCAAGAGGAGAGTGCCAGCATGGTCAGGCTGCTTTTGTTCCGGCCCTCCGGTCCAGTTTAAGAACCCATGGTGGCCCTCGAGTCAAAAAGTTTGCCCACCCCTGCTCTATCCACTGAGCCAAACCAGCTAGGGCTTATCACATACTCTTTAAAAAATAAACTTTATTTAAAGAGCAGTCGTATTAATACATCGCAAACCCCAAACTAATATACACTGCCTGTCAAGCTGTGATTGAAAAATAAATGGAACAAGGAACAGTCTTAGATTGACAGAGGTCACCCCAGACTTCTAAAGACGACACCGCCGTCCCTCCGGGGACTGTGTGACTAACCGCGTCTCCCGTGTCCGCGCACACGAAGGAACTGCCCCGTTACTGGCACCTCGCGGGGGGGGTGGTGGCGCAGGCTCAGAACCATTTGTTCTCGGAGGGGAAGCGCTGCGCGGAGCGGAGCGGCGTCAGTGCACAGGTCCCCGCGGCCGGCGGGGGCGTCATCTAAACCAGACCGCGGCCCGCCGTGACCCTGGTAAAGCAGCTCGCGGCGCTGCACACCTGCGGGGCGCCGGGCGCGATCCCGGGCTGCTCGAGGCCACCCAGTGCGCCATCCGTTCCCCGCTGTCCAGTGAGGGGAGGCCTCGGAGAGCACCAAGGGCCCGCAGGTGAGCAGTCGCCGCGGGAGCAGCTGAGCCGAGGGCCGCTGCCCCCTCCGCCTGCCCCTCCTCTCGTGCGGATGATCTTCACCTTCGAGGGCAGCATCTTGGTCCAGAATGAGGACACACCCACGCCGCGCACACCACGTGGGTTCCCAACGCCCATCCCGGGGCCTGGGTGAGATCAATGCAAATATGCACATACATAGCCTGACATATGGGCTCCCGGAGCTTGGCAAACGTGTGCACATCCGTGACATTTACAGCACGTTTCCCAGTTATATTAAACTTGTGGTGTTCGTTCACTTCCTCCAGGCTGGCAGAGTGACTAGCAGTGAAGGCAGGTGTTGTGGGTTAAACCCCGGTCCACCGCGCAGTGACAAGCTAATCGGCCTCTCAGTGGACGCTGAGCCCACGGGGAAAAGGCGAGGGTGACCTCAGTGCCTCCTCAGGGGCTTGTGGGAAATACAAGACGCTGCACAGAAAGCACATGGCATAGCCCTCATCTACACTGAGTGGCCAGATGATTATGATAACTGAACACACAATAATCTGGCCACTCAGTGTCTGTCCTATATAATAAAAGGCTAATATGCAAACTGTTCCCTCGACCAGGAGTTCGACCAGCAGACAGGCCGGCCAACCACCATGTTTCCTCCCCCTGGCAAGGCTGGCCGGACCCCACACATGCACGAATTCATGCACCGGGCCTCTAATATCTGTATCTACATCTACATCTATATCTATATCTATATCTATATCTATATCTATATCTACATCTGTAGCTGTCTCATCTATATCTATATCTATATCTATATCTATATCTATATCTATATCTATATCTATATCTCTCTATCTCTCTATCTCTATCTCTATCTATATCTGTAGCTGTCTCATCTATATATCTATATCTATATCTATATCTATATCTATATCTATATCTATATCTATATCTATATCTATATATCTATACACACACACTGAGTGGCCAGATTAGTATGGGTTCAGAGATCACAGTGACCCGGCCACTCTGTGTGTATCAGTGCAGGGAGATGGCCACGGCGCATTATTTCATGTCTGCAATCGTGTGTGAGAGCATCGCATGTGCACCACTGAGGCATCATGGACGTGGGGTAGCGGGGCGTTGGTTGCACAGACACGTGACCCCCCCCCCCCTCAGCGCACCACAAAGCCCCCTTCCCACAGGCGCTGTATGCAGCCCGCGGATCGTCCCGGTCGCTCTGCTCTTACACCGGGAGATGGTGACGCCTGAGGTCACCGCAGCAGCTTGGAGCACAGTGTGTTTAGGTGAGGCCGCGGGGAGGGGCGGGTGGGAAATGGTAAAATTGGTACACGTGTGGCCGCGTGGTTCTCGTGGTTATTGCCAGTGCGAGTGGAATGCTAGCTCTCAGCACCCCGGGTTTCTGTCAGAAGATGGCATCGGGCTTTCTGTTCTACCGGGCGGTCCCCCCTCTCGCTCCTTACAGGAGCAGCACCTGGTGAGGCCCAGGCCCGGGCTGCCAACGGTGCCGGGACACGCGCCGGGGACACGCACAGGGCACACGCCCTCCTCCTCGGCGGACACTCACCGCGTTCGGACGCGAGGTTTGGCTGAGCTGGTAACAGCCAGTCAGCGGCAGGGGAAGTCCTCTTGGGACCAGAGGTGACCAGTTCATTTGTTTCCAGAGCTCACATAGCCCGGTGCGAGAGGAAGCCCGGACCAGCCTCAGTGACAGGACTCCACTCCCCTGCTGGGCGCCGCGGCGGCCGCGGGGCTGCTGTGTGTGAGCCCGTATGGAGCCACGGGGCGGCACAGGCCGGTGAGGGAGGCTGTTCTAACGCCTCGGCGCCGCCGGGCCAGTGGAGCCCAGGCAGCGGCCGGCCGCTCATCGAGGAGCCCGTGGAGGGCACCCCATGCTCCCTCTCTGACCCCTTCCCCTGCACTTAACGGACATGAACTCACCCCTGAATTTCCAAAGGGAAGAGTGGACTGTGGTCCCGGTTCAGTGCCTCCTCTCTCACGTTCGGTTGCACTTCCTGGTGTTGGTTGATGGCTTCTTTACTCAGACACTAGCCCCCCCCCCCCCCCCCGTCTTCCCCCGCAACCCCCCCCCCTCCCGCCTGCTGCTGACGCAGGGAGGGAGCCGGGAGCAGAGCGCCCCTCACATTCCCACAGAACGCGCTCTGCCACGGTTCTCAGCCACGAAGGCCGTGAAGGGGGCGACAGGCAACAAAGGAGGAGGTGTGACTCCTCTCCGATGGTGTGGAGGGCAGGAACCACAGTGCTCACCTCAACAAGGGGCTGAGACCCAGCGACAGAGAGCTCAGGGCAGATGTCATAGAACCAATGCTCTGCTCCAGCGGCTCACACTCAAGTTCAATGTGGATTCCGGGTGAAGCAGTGCTATAAGGTAATAAATAAAAACCGTGGCTTCCGTCTTGACCGTCTTAGCTTAAAAGATGAGGTCAGACAGTGCTCTGGGGAAGATCGTCCACTCGTGGCGTGGGCCTTTAAATGACAGCACAGGGCGTTGGGGAGCAGCCCCGGACGTGCAACTGAGCCCCAAGTTCGTATGTTCTCTGACCCTGCAGTCCGCTCCTACGAGGTCCGCGGTCACCTGCTGTGCGCCCTAGCCACGCTCCTGCTCCTGGGGTTTCCATGTCTTTCTGTGCGAAAGGGGTGTGACACACACCTCCCGGCTGTGAACACGAAGTGACACTCTGTGAGCAAAGTGCCGGCAGGGACCGTAATCAGCAAATTGCTTCAGATTTTAAAAAGAGAAAAAGTAATTATTTCTTATGCAAGAGAGAATGTTTACTTAGCCGTGAAAAGTTGGCGACAACTAAAATATCAAACGTTGGAATGACTAGAAAATTATGGTATTTCACCCAGATGAGAAATGCAGCTATTTAAAAATATAAGCTTACATCTACTATACATTTAAATTGTTGATGGTTATTTTTATATCCATTTGCTGCAAGTGGAATTGTGTTGCACATACACTAACATTACGACAGTGTGTGTGTATGTAGTGTGTGTGTGTTAGTGATGTGTGTTGTGTGTGTGTGTGGTGTGTGTGTGTGTGTGTGTGGTGTGTGTGTGTGTGTGTGTGTGTGTGTTAGTGATGTGTGGTGTGTGTGTGTGGTGTGTGTGGTGTGTATGTGTGTGTGCTATGTTTGTGTGTGTGGTGTGTGTGTGTGGTGTGTGTGAGTGTGTGTGTGTGGTGTGTGCTGTGTGGTGTGTGTGTGTGGTGTGATTTTCTACGTTATACTGAGTGGTCTCAAGGAGCAGGACTTTGCCACCCAACATGGCATAGGATTACCTAAGGCTATTATTGTTAGAAAACAAAGACTCAAGAAGAAACTTTTACCTGGCCCCTAATTGCCTACAAATTTTATTTGTCATTATTATTTTTAAAATATATTTTATTAATTTATTTTTTATTTTTACAGAGAGGAAGAGAGAAGGACAGAGTTAAAAACATTGATGAGAGAGAAACATCAATCAGCTGCCCTTGACCAGAATCAAACCTGGGATCCTTCAGTCCGAAGGCCGATGCTCTATCCACTGAGCCACACCAGTTAGGGCTGCCTAAGAGCATTTAGATGGGGAGCCTAATCCGAGAAGGGACCCCTCACCACAGAGAGCAGCAGTAGAAGGTGAATGAGGTGTAGCGGGCAGGAAGGGACCTGCAGGGCCCAGTGGCCAAGTCCTCTCTGTCCCATGTCTCCGCGTGGCCCAGCACACAATTCCTTACCAAGCATTTGTCTCTCTACCCAATTAGAGCAGCTTTTAGAAAATAAAATTAAAAAGCAGGAAGAGAGCCTACGGGAACTTTGGGACATTACAAAGCAAAACAATATTAGAATAATAGGGGTTCCAGAAGGAAAGGAAACAGAGGAAGGCATAGAAAAACTGTTTCAAGATATAATGACAGAAAACTTTCCTGAGATAGAGAAGAAAAAAACCATACAAATACAAGAAGCTCGTAGAGTCCCAAGCAAAATGAATCCCCAAAGACCAACAGCTAGGCACATTATAATTAAAGTGCAAAACAACAACGACAAAGCAAGAATCTTAAAAGCAGCTAGAGAGAGACAGAAGGTTACATATAAAGGAACCCCCATCAGACTAACAACTGATTTCTCCACAGAAACTCATCAGGCCAGAAGGGAATGGGATGAAATATACAAAGTCATGCAAAGGAAGGGTCTGAATCCAAGAATACTGTACCCAGCAAGGCTATCAATCAAGATTGAAAATGAAATCAAGAGCTTCACAGACAAAAAAAGACTAAAGGAATTTATCTCCACCAAACCAGCAATGCAAGAAATGCTAAAGGGTTTACTGTAAAAATGAAGAAATAGGAAGCAAAGAAGGAACACAGGGGTATAGAATAAAAATGGCATCAAATACCTACTTATCAATAATAACTTTAAATGTAAATGGTTTAAATGCTCCAATCAAAAGACATAGGGTAACAGAATGGATAAGAAAGCAAGACCCATATATCTGCTGTCTACAAGAAACACACTTCAGGAAAAAAGATGCACACAGGCTGAGGGTGAAGGGATGGAAAAAGATTTTCCAGGCGAACGGAAATGAAAAAAAGGCTGGGGTAGCAATACTTATATCTGACAAATTAGATCTCAAAGTGAAGGACATAAAAAGAGATATTGAAGGCCACTTCATTATACTAAAGGGAGCAATCCAACAAGAAGAAATAACCCTGGTAAACATATATGCACCCAATACGGGAGCACCCAAATACATAAAGAAACTGCTGGAGGACATTAAGGGAGAGATTAATAGCAATGCAATCATAGTAGGAGATTTTAATACTCCACTGTCACCTCTGGACAAATCATCTAAACAAAAAATCAGTAAAGAAACGTCAATCCTAAATGACGTACTAGACCAGATGGAATTAATCGACATCTTTAGAACATTTCATCTCAAAGCCACAGAATATACATTCTTCTCAAGTGCACACGGGTCATTCTCAAAGATAGACCACATGTTGGGACATAGGCAAAGTCTCTTCAAATTCAAGAAGATAGAAATCTTATCAAGCATTTTCTCAGATCATAGTGCCATAAAATTGGAAATCAACTACAATAATAATAAGCCAAAGAAATTAAACACATGGAGACTAAATAGCATGCTATTGAACAAAGACTGGGTTACCAGAGAAATCAAGGAAGAAATCAAAAACATCATGGCAACTAATGACAATGAAAACACAACAATCCAAAATCTATGGGATACAACAAAAGCTGTTTTGAGAGGGAAGTTCATATCCCTACAAGCCTATTGCAAAAAACAGGAAAGAATGGTAACAAATTATCTAACCCTACAACTCAAACAGTTAGAAAAAGAACAGCAAGAAAGGCCCAGTGTAAGCAGAAGGAAGGAAATAATAAAAATCAGAGCGGAGATTAACGACATAGAGACCAAAGACACAATACATAAGATCAACAAAACCAAGAGCTGGTTCTTCGAACGGATAAACAAGATTGATGAGCCTCTAGCCAGGCTAACCAAGAAACAAAGAGAGAGGACCCAAATAAACAAAATCAGAAATGAAAGAGGTGAAATAACAACAGACCCAGCCGAAATACAAAGGATTGTTACAAAATACTATGAACAACTCTATTCCAACAAACTGGACAACCTGGAGGAAATGGACATATTCCTAGAAAAATACAACCTTCCAAAACTCAATCAGGAAGAATCTAAAAATCTCAATAGACCAGTAACTTGGGAAGAAATTGAAGCAGTCATCAAAAAGCTTCCAGCAAACAAAAGCCCAGGGCCAGATGGCTTCACAGGAGAGTTTTACCAAACATTCAAGGAAGAACTAAAACCTATCCTCCTCAGACTTTTCCAAAAAATTCAAGAGGAAGGAACACTGCCAAACTCCTTTTATGAAGCCAGCATCACCCTAATACCAAAACCAGATAAAGACAACTCAATGAAAGAGAATTACAGGCCAATATCCCTCATGAACATAGATGCCAAAATCCTCAACAAAATTCTAGCAAATCAGCTCCAGCAGTACATCAGGAAGATCATACACCATGACCAAGTAGGTTTTATTCCAGGAATGCAAGGATGGTACAATATTCGCAAATCAATAAACGTGATACATCACATAAACAAATTGAGAGATAAAAATCATATAGTCATATCTATCGATGCAGAAAAGGCATTTGATAAAATCCAACACCCTTTCCTGATAAAAACTCTCAACAAGGTGGGAGTACAAGGATCATACCTCAACATAATAAAAGCTATATATGATAAACCCACAGCCAACATCATGCTCAATGGGCAAAAACTAAAACCATTCCCTCTAAGAACAGGAACAAGACAGGGATGCCCACTCTCACCACTCCTCTTTGACATAGTACTGGAAGTACTCGCCATTGCAATTAGACAAGAAGAGGAAATAAAAGGCATCAAAATTGGAAAAGAAGAAGTAAAGCTGTCACTATTTGCAGATGACATGATATTGTACATAAAAAACCCAAAAGACTCCATCAAAAAGCTAATAGACTTAATAAATGAATTTGGCAATGTAGCAGGATACAAAATCAATGCCAAGAAATCAATGGCATTTCTCTACACCAATAGTGAACTTACAGAAACAGAGACTAAAAAAGCAATCCCGTTTACCATCGCACCAAAAAAATTAAGATACCTAGGAATAAACTTAACCAAGGAGGTAAAAGACCTATATGCAGCAAACTACACGACACTGAAAAAAGAAATAGAGAAAGATGTAAACAGATGGAAGAACATACCATGTTCATGGATTGGTAGAATCAACATCATCAAAATGTCCATACTTCCCAAAGCAATATACAAGTTCAATGCACTCCCCATGAAAATACCATGGACATACTTCACAGACCTAGAAAGAACTCTTCAAAAATTCATTTGGAACAATAAAAGACCCCGAATAGCCTCAGCAATCTTGAGAAATAAGAGTAAAATAGGAGGAATCTCAATACCAGATTTCAAGCTGTATTACAAAGCAACTGTTCTCAAAACAGCCTGGTACTGGCACAAGAACAGACATATTGATCAATGGAATAGATTAGAGAATCCAGACATCAACCCAAATCAATATACTCAATTAATATTTGACAAAGGAGGCACGAACATACAATGGAGCCAAGACAGTCTTTTCAATAAATGGTGTTGGGAAAATTGGACAGAGACATGCAAAAGAATGAAACTAGATCACCAACTTACACCATACACAAAAATAAACTCAAAATGGATACAGGACTTAAACATAAGACGGGAAACCATAAAAATACTAGAGGCATCCGCAGGCAGCAAAATCTCAGACATATGCCTAAAGAACTTCTTCACTGATACTAACCCTAGGGCAATGGAAGCTAAGGAGAAAATAAACAAATGGGACTACATCAAAATAAAAAAGCTTTTTTACATCAAAAGAAACCATCAACAAAACAACAAGAAAACCCACTGTATGGGAGAACATATTTGCAAACGATATCACTGATAAAGGTTTAATCTCCAACATCTACAGACAGCTTATACAACTCAATAAAAGGAAAATGAATGAGCCAATTAAAAAATGGGCAATGGACCTAAATAGAATCCTCCCAAAAGAAGACAGAAGGAAGGCCAAGAGGCACATGAAAACATGCTCCAAGTCACTAATTATCCGAGAGATGCAGGTCAAAACAACAATGCGGTACCATCTCACACCTGTCAGAATGGCCAACATCAACAAAACAACAAACAACAAATGTTGGCGAGGTTGTGGAGAAAAAGGAACCCTCCTGCACTGCTGGTGGGATTGCAGGGTGGTGCAACCACTGTGGAGAACAGTATGGAGCTTCCTCAAAAAACTGAAAATGGAACTCCCATTTGACCCAGTAATCCCACTACTAGGAATATACCCCAAGAAACTAGAAAGACCAATCAGAAAGGATATATGCACCCCTATGTTCATAGCAGCACAATTTACAATAGCTAGGACTTGGAAACAGCCTAGGTGCCCGTCAGCAGATGAATGGATCAGAAAACTATGGTACATCTACACCATGGAATACTATGCTGCCATAAAAAGGAAGGAATTCTCATCATTTGCAGTAACCTGGATGGAATTGGAGAGCATCATGCTGAGTGAAATAAGCCAGTCAATGAAAGAGAAACACTACATGACCTCACTCATTTATGGATATTAAAGAACATTATAAACGAATGAACAGAAAGATAGATATAGTGACAGTAAAACAACAGGCAGACTGCCAAATGACAGCGGGGGGGGGGGGGAGGGCGGGGGGAGGGTAGGGAGATCTGGGGGAGATAAGAGATCAACCGAAGGACTGGTATGCTTGCATATAAGAACAACCAATGGACACAAAACTCTGGGGAGGGAGGGCATCTATGGGGGGGGGGCAATGATAAGCTATGTACACAGATAATACCTTAATAAAAATATTTAAAATATATATATATATATATATATATATATATATATATATATATATATTTTATTAATTTATTTTTTATTTTTACAGAGAGGAAGAGAGAAGGACAGAGTTAAAAACATTGATGAGAGAGAAACATCAATCAGCTGCCCTTGACCAGAATCAAACCTAGGATCCTTCAGTCCGCAGGCCGATGCTCTATCCACTGAGCCACACCAGTTAGGGCTGCCTAAGAGCATTTAGATGGGGAGCCTAATCCGAGAAGGGACCCCTCACCACAGAGAGCAGCAGTAGAAGGTGAATGAGGTGTAGCGGGCAGGAAGGGACCTGCAGGGCCCAGTGCCAAGTCCTCTCTGTCCCATGTCTCCGCGTGGCCCAGCACACAATTCCTTACCAAGCATTTGTCTTTCTGTCTCTCTGTGAGTTACCTTCTTCCCCTTTGAAGTCCCAGACTCCGACCTCCTCTAAGTCCAGACTAGTGTATGAGCCCCAATTTCCTGACCTTATCTGGGACCCGTATTCATGTGGAACTCCCATATTTATGAAATGTTACTTTTCCAGTTAATCTGTCTCATGTGAATTGAATTCTTGAACCAGCCAGAAGGACCCAGAGGAGAGACTTTTCTTCCCTGACAGTAGATCATGTATAGGCTTCATGTTTCCATTTGTCTGAAGATGCTAATGTTCAATTTAAAAATAGGTTAAAATTGAGTTCATTCCTTAATTGACAATGAAAAAATTAGGGATGTGCAAATGGTCCCCGGGTATTTCTCAGTCTCTGGGGAGGTAACACACTCGCCACATGGAGCCTGGCTGGGGGGGTGGGGGGAGGGGGGGGACCGCTCCAGGCCCGCGCTCTGGTTTCCAGAGAGCGGCCGGCGTGACTGAGAGAGCGACCGTTCCCGCCCTCGCTGTGGAAGCAGTAGCTCTCGCTGGCAGGTTTCTGTCATACCCGCTCTGTTCCGGGTACCACGGCAGGCAATGAGTCTGGAAGTGTCTTTCCCTCTGTGAGCACATAACCTACGATGGGAGATAAGTTATCCTAATGTCTATGATAATAAAAGCATAATATGCTAATTAGACCAGCCATCCTTCCGGGTGTCCTTCCAGACGACCTTCCAGAGGAAGCTGGGGCTGCAGGGCAGCCTGGGTCCCGGGTGCCGGAGTGAAGCCGGGTCCCGGGTGAGAGGGAAGCCGGGTCCCGGGTGCCAGAGGGAAGCCGGGTCCCGGGTGCCAGAGGGAAGCCGGGTCCCGGGTGCCAGAGGGAAGCCGGGTCCCGGGTGCCAGAGGGAAGCCGGGTCCCGGGTGCCAGAGGGAAGCCGGGTCCCGGGTTCCAGAGGGAAGCCGGGTCCCGGGTGCCAGAGGGAAGCCGGGTCCCGGGTTCCAGAGGGAAGCCGGGTCCCGGGTGCCAGAGGGAAGCCGGGTCCCGGGTGCCAGAGGGAAGCCGGGTCCCGGGTGCCGGAGGAAGCGGGTGCTGGCAGGGGGAAGGAAGGCTGCTCTTGCACAAATTCCATGCCCTGGGCCTCTAGTTTAAGCGGGAGGCACCAGGAAGGGCCATGACAGATACACCGGGCCCTGCAGGGTCTGCAGCCGTTACTCAGTAACCATGGGCGGGCCGGAAGCAGGAGCTGGTTTTACTGGGAACAAAGCTGTAATGAAGCCCCTCAGCCAGGAAGCAACAGGCCTAGCCTTGCCTTCCGCCGCGCGGTCTCCACTCCCCTCCCTGCACCCAGCCGCTCCCCGCACAGAGGGACCGAGTCCCCTTTGCCAGCACCTTCCGGGGCCTCCCCGCCCTCCCCAACCCCCATTCCGGGGCCTCCTCGCCCTCCCCAACCTCTGTTCCGGGGGCCTCCCTGCCCTCCCCCAACCCCCATTCAGGGGCCTCCCTGCCCTCCCCAACCCCCCGTTCCTGGGCCTCCCTGCCCTCCCCAACCCGGCAAGCGCGTGATGCCTGGAGCTCGGGGAGAGGACGGTGCACTGCCCTGCTGGCCGGAGCAGGGCCGCGGCGTTGGGCTCCTGTGGGCAGAGGCGGGGGGAGGGGAGGGACTGCAGAGTCTGGACTCGGTGGCGTCTTAGAGCCGTGGTTCTCACCTTCCTCAGCCGCGACCCTTCAACACAGCTCCTCAAGCTGTGGTGGCCCCGACCATAACATTATTTTCGTTTCTATTTCATCACTGTAACTTTGCTACCGTTAATGAATCGTAATGTAAATACCTGTGTTTTCCGATGGTCTTAGGCGACCTGCTGGCGGCTCTCAGCCTGCGGGTCAGAGCCCCCGGGTGAGAACTGCTGCTGTGGGGCAGATATTTACACTATAGCGGAAAACACAGATGTTTACATCACGATTCATAACAGGAGGGAAATTACAGTTACGAAGCAGCAACGAAAATAATTCTGTGGTTGGGGTCACCACAGAGGAGCTGTATGAAAGGGGCTGAGACCACTGCTCCAGAGCCACATGCGGAGCAACCGCGGACATGCAGGCGCGGCTGCTCTTGCGCTAAAGCGTTCGTTTCCGCTGTCTGAACAGGAGGCTGCAGAAGGGTCTCCTCCTTTGACCCTTACATTCCCCCTCCCGCTCCATCCTTCTCCTTCTAATAACTCCTTTCCCCGTCCCCCTGAAGCCTGGGGGCCGAGGGCCGGGGGCCTCCCACCGTGGCCTGCCTACTGACCTCCTGAACTCACTACCCTGTTTCCCCAAAAATAAGACAGTGTCTTATATTAATTTTTGCTCCCAAAGATGTGCTAGGTCTTATTTTTAGGGGATGTCTTATTTTTCCATGAAGAAGAATACGGTACACATTTATTGTTAAATGAAAATAAAGGAAATTTATTACCTGTATACGGTACGGTAGTATGGTAGTTGTCAACACAAACCAGACAAACTGGATCCTACAGTATCAAGAATTTACTCATTTATTCAGTGACAATCATGTCATCATCTTCTGGAACATCATCATAACAATCCAATTCCTGAATTTCCTGGTGAATTTCTTGTGACTCCATTTCTTTCAGAATCAGTGGACCAAATCTCTCATGTGTAGCAACAACACTGTCTTTAAATGAGTCCTTCTTGTCAAGGCAGCCTGCTCGCAGTGCATCTTCAATGCAACTGTCAGTGATTTTCTCCCATGAATTCTTCACCCAAGTCACAGCTTCTTGCAGTTTGGGTTTCACAAAGCTTCCACGCTGATTTCTCTCCATTCACACAGCAGTGACATCAGGACTCCGCATAACGTCACTGGTTGCTAGACACCAGTCGTGGTGGCCCTAGCCACCAGTTTACGGTAAATTAATTTTCATTCTGAGACAGAGCCTGGAGCCTTATTTTCAGGGGATATATTTCACTCAGAAGGAAACCTGTGAGTAGGTCTTATTTTCGGAGGATGTCTTATTTTTGGGGAAACAGTAGAATCAGAGAAGTTTGTGGGGAAGTCAGAGAGGGAAGCGTGGAAACAGAGAACCTGTTTCTAGAACCTGACCTTGTGACTCAGTCTTTCTAACTCCACCACCGTTCAGGACAAGCTGCCCTCCATCACCTGCCACCTGACAGAGACGGACCGCGAGGGAGCCTGCGTTTGGAGGAGGAAGGCACACGCGTGGCGAAGCCCTTGCTTTGCTGGGGTGCCGCGGGCTTTGTTACTGTTGGCGGTTTGCTCTCTGGGAGCTTTACTCTCAGGCAGCGGCTCGAAGGCAGGGTCAGGCCGACTTTTCCCTGACCGTGTGTGTGTGTGTGTGTGTGTGTGTGTGTGTGTGTGTGTGTGTGCTGCAGGGGCCCCGGCAGAGTTGGAAGCCAGCGTGTCTGCTCGCGGGGGATTGAGCTGCTGTGATAAGGCCACACCCCAAAAGCCTGTAAAGGGGCACAGTTTAAAAACCCAAGACAAATAAGCCCCTGACTAAAGTGAACCTATTTCCGGAAACTCCCGCCCAGGTGTCAGGCCTGGAGGGACGGGAGCTGACAGACAGCGGAGAAAGGTCAACCTTCAGCAAACACGGGACTCAGAGGCCAGGCGGGCACACGCCAGCGCCCCAAACAGCACCCACATCTGCGTGAGGGACCCGCTTCTACCCAGACAGCGTGTGCCGGCCCGGCAGCTCCGGCGGTGCTAGCACGGGGATCGTGGAAGAACAGGACCGGGGAAACCAGACTCTCGTGAGTCCCACCTGGAGAGGCAAAGGAAGGCTTTGCAGCCAGGGCGCCCCTCCGCAGGCGTCCTTGTCCGGGGGGCCTGCCTCGCGGCGTGTGGTACGTCAGACGACACGGCCTTCTCACCACCGCGCAGCCTCGGTCACCAACCGCCGGACCAAGCTTCCTTCGCCTCCGGCTCTTGGTAAAGCTAATTCTAATCCATGCCGCCTCTGGCAAACACCAGAAAACAGTCAGAAAGAGGCCAGCTCCCAGACCAGCGCGGTCCTCATCACCCTGGCCTCTCACGCCGCAGCCGCACGCCAGAGGGTGTTCCAGCAGCAGCACCAGCCTGGGGAATCGGCAAGTGGCCGGCAGCTTCCCTGCATGTCCCAGCGACCCCGTCCATCACACACGTTCACGGCCCATCAGTGACCCCACAAGCAGGTGACCCCACAAGCAGGTGACCCCGCAGACCTCTCTGCTTGCTCAGTGGACAAGACCCCCTGGCGCAAAGGTTTGGAACTGGAGAAGCGGGTCCCCCTCTTCCCCCACACCCCCCACCATTGCGTTCCATTTCCTTAGGAAGTACTGAGCTGTAACATGGCATCCACCGTGAGAAAATACAGTGAGATCTGATCCCTCGGTTGGGCAGTTATTGCCTACCGGGTTACGGTACTAGTACTAGTACAGTACTAGTTTTCACATGACCTAGACCCGTGTCTGCGCAAACTAAGAGAGGAGGTGGGGGGGGGGAGGGGAACAGACAGCAAACAGCTAGCCATGCAGACACCAGGGAGGCTGGCAAAATGCCAGCTGGGTTTCCGCTCGGGGCAGGGTCTCATCCCCCCGCTCCCTTCCTGCCCCGGGGCTCTGTCAGGGCCCGGCCTTTTCCGAGAGCAGCCGAGGAAGCGCGGGCCTGAAGAACTGCTCCCTGTGCAGGTTTAACCAGCAAAGTCCTGGGTCAGGTCGCCAGTGAGTCTCTCTACCTTCAGTTCCAGCTGGTGGGCCAGAGTTTAGCATCAAGAATCCACTGTCTCGCCCTCGCTGGTTTGGCTCAGTGGATAGAGCGTCGGCCTGCAGACTGAAGGATCCCAGGTTCGATTCCGGTCAAGGGCATGTACCTTGGTTGCAGGCACATCCCCATTTGGGGGTGTGCAGGAGGCAGCTGATCGATGTATCTCTCTCATCGGTGTTTCTAACTCTATCCCTCTCCTTTCCTGCCTGTAAAAAATCAATTATATATATATATATATATATTTATATATATATATATATATAATCACTGTCTTAAATCCCAGAGGTCTCTATGCTCTACGTGAAATGGCTAAGGCTATGATCCTAACGCCTAGAGTCGGAGGCTCACTGTAGAACCCGGCTCCCTGGCCTTGGGCTCAGGGTCCTGGGGAACCACGGGGGCAGCGGGCCATTTCCCTCTCCTCTCTAGAACAACCCAGCCCGTGGGCTCCCAGAGAGCAGAGGCTCTGCCTGGACAAAGGTCGGATTCCCAGGGTTCAGCTCAGCGCTCGGTATGTAAGCAGAGCTCAACAGGCACCTGCTGAAGGGGAGACTAGAGCCCATGCTTAATTTTGGGAGATGAGAGAGACAAGCGTCAGCCCAACAATTTGCTTATGGCCTGGGCATTGGGGGACCCTGCCTTGGCCCAACTGCCTTTGAAAAGGTCATCGCACCTGCCTGTTGGCCAGGCTACTAACTAGACAGAAATGGCAAATCAGTGGGTGGTTCCGAGCAAGGTCTTGCGCCCTCTAGTGGGCAGGTGATTTCAGCTCCATGGCCGTCACAGCATCCCCAATGTTTTGAGTGTAAGCATCAGGTGGCCAAGAGTCTGCTGATCTCCTTTTACCCAGCCCTTCCTCAAACAGGGGGCCATTGGCCTCTGGGCCAGGAAGAGTGGCCGGTCCCAGAGTCCTGGAAGGAGGCCCTCACCTCTCCTAGAGCAGATGGCATGTTGGAACGCTGACAGTGACCTGCCTCCCAGGGCTTGGGCTGAGCTTCCTTGGTCCCAGCCCGGAACGCCCAGCCTTCCGTCTGTTTGGGGCTATCAGGCCAGCTTACCCTCTGAGCATAAGACCTCCAGAAGCCCTGCAGACCTTCCACGTACGTCTTCGAATACCGTTTTGTTCAAGTTGTTTCGTCATAAAGTTAATGAGATGCCGCAGGAATCTAACTTGTTCATATCCGTGGGCCTGCGGTAAAACAAGCTTCGTTATACATTGACTGTCTGAGCCACAGAGCCCGACACTGCCAGGGACGCGGCTGCCTGTGCTGCTAGCATGCCAGGATGACAGCCGCCTCCGAGAAGGAGAAACAGGGTCCAAAACCAGCGACTGAAAAACAGTAAATCTCCTCTCCAGCCTACAGAAGGCTTTCAGGTTAGCTTTTGTGTTTTGGTTTGTTTGTTTTTTAAATATATTTTAGTGATTTTTTTACAGAGAGGAAAGGAGAGGGATAGAGAGTTAGAAACATCGACGAGAGAGAATCATCTATCAGCTGCCTCTTGCACATCTACTGGGGATGTGCCCGCAACCAAGGTACATGCCCTTGGCCAGAATCGAACCTGGGACCTTTCAGTCTGCAGGCTGATGCTCTATCCACTGAGCCAAACCGGTTTCGGCTAGCTTTTGGTTTTTGTTTTCAGTGTGTCACAAATAAAAAATCAACTGCCTCACAGGTCCCTGAGGGAAGCGCCACAGGTGGGGGTGTTTCCACTGCTGATTCTCTGTACTATAGAGTGTATGCCATAGAATGTATGTCATAGAGTGTATGCCATAGAGTGTATACTATAGAGTGTAAGCCATAGAGTGTATGCCATAGAGTGTATGCCATAGAGTGTATGCTATAGAGTGTATGTCATAGAGTGTATGCTATAGAGTGTATTCCATAGAGTGTATGCCATAGAGTGTATGCTATAGAGTGTATTCCATAGAGTGTATGCCATAGAGTGTATATCATAGACTGTATGCCATAGAGTGTATTCCATAGAGTGTATTCCATAGAGTGTATGCCATAGAGTGTATATCATAGACTGTATGCCATAGAGTGTATGCCATAGAGTGTATGCCATAGAGTGTATGCCATAGAGTGTATACTATAGAGTGTATGCCATAGAGTGTATGCCAGAGAGTGTATACTATAGAGTGTATGCCATAGAGTGTATGCCAGAGAGTGTATACTATAGAGTGTATGCCATAGAGTGTATGCCAGAGAGTATATGCCATAGGGTGTATGCCATAGAGTGTATGCCATAGAGTGTATGCCATAGAGTGTATGCCATAGAGTGTATACTATAGAGTGTATGCCATAGAGTGTATGCCAGAGAGTGTATACTATAGAGTGTATGCCATAGAGTGTATGCCAGAGAGTATATGCCATAGGGTGTATGCCATAGAGTGTATGCCATAGAGTGTATGCCATAGAGTGTATGCCATAGAATGTATACTATAGAGTGTATGCCATAGAGTGTATGCCAGAGAGTATATGCCATAGGGTGTATGCCATAGAGTGTATGCCATAGAGTGTATGCCATAGAGTGTATGCCAGAGAGTGTATACTATAGAGTGTATGCCATAAAGTGTATGCCAGAGAGTATATGCCATAGGGTGTATGCCATAGAGTGTATGCCATAGAGTGTATGCCATAGAGTGTATGCCATAGAGTGTATACTATAGAGTGTATGCCATAGAGTGTATGCCAGAGAGTGTATACTATAGAGTGTATGCCATAGAGTGTATGCCAGAGAGTATATGCCATAGGGTGTATGCCATAGAGTGTATGCCATAGAGTGTATGCCATAGACTGTATGCCATAGACTGTATGCCAGAGAGTGTATGCCATACAGTATATGCCATACAGTGTATGCCATACAGTGTATGCCATAGAGTGTATGCTATAGAATCTATAGTATAGAGTGTATAGTGCTGTGAACTGTGTTGGACACAACAACCCATATTTGGTGAACTGCTGAGTGAACTAACCCAAAGGGAAAGGTTCCTCCTAATAGAAATCGGGGTATCGGAGAGGACACATCTCCTTCCTGACAGCCTTGAAAAACAGGTGGAATTCTCGTTTACCCTGACAATGATAGCACCTGATGGCTGGAAGGAACCTTAGGAATCAGTCTGACCCGTCCTTCGGTTCCTCCCATCACCTCACAGATGAGGAAAATGCAGATCAGAGAGGTTCAGCAACTGGCCGCAGGCCACACAGCATTTCATGGCAGAGCCGGCCCTGACTCCAGTCTTCACCCTGCTGCTTCCTAAAATAGCAGTGAAGTTCTTGGCTGTGACTCACAGTAGAAAATACACCGTGACACGGCGCACACCCACCACCCACCCCCGCACAGCGCACTAAAAGCGCCTCTTGTAATGCACACTGGCCTATTGTCTATTGATTCCATTTTTTAAGTTCACACTTGAAATTTAAAAGCACGTTCCACTCCAGCACCGTGCCCACGGCACCCCTCCCCTGGGACAGGCCGAAGTCCCCCGGTCTTCCGCCAATGGACCGAGAGTGGCCGACGTCCAGGCTCCCGCGGCCAAAGACCCCACGTTCAAGCTTCATTTGCTTCGGAGAGCGCAGTCCAAGCGGCTCTCCCCCGGCCCCGGTCACACCAGGCCGCCTCCGAGCACACCCGGGCGGGCGCGGCCTTGTCCTTGGCCTTGTCCTTGTCCGTGGCGGCCTCTCCCCCCCACACGTTAGCAGACATTTGCATCCTTACGTAAAGAGCATGGTCTTATCTCTCACTGGCCTCTCTGCTGCCACCACTCTCCCTCCCAGAGCCCAGGAGCCGGCAGGGGGGCGGGGAGGGGTGGCAGGAAGCAGAGCTGGGAGGGGGGGGAGGGACAGGACACGGGTCTGAGGTCATCAGCTACATAAGTAGGTGTGAACAGGTGGGCTGCCCAGCAGTCCTCAGGAGGCAGGAAGCCTCTCTCTCTCTCTCTCTCTCTCTCTCTCTCACACACACACACACACACACACACACACACACACACACACACACGGTTAAAACATACTCTCCCTTCTCCTAACTCTGTTTGATCATTTTCTCCTCCATTTCCCAAACCCCCTTTACCACCCCCCCTCGGTGGGAGCCGGTTCCCCATTTCTCCTCTAACTGGCAGGCCGGAGCGTTCTGCGGGAAGCAGCAGGCCGTGGCAGCGGAGCTGTGTGGCGGCCAGGGCTGAGGACCTCCCGCAGCAGCCCGGGCGCACTCCCAGGCTCCCTGAGAGCCGGCGGGATTCCCAGTTGGCACCTCAGCCTCAGAGCAGCCCACACATCGCAGGCCGAGCGCCCGCCCCAGTGAGCCCGCCGGCTCCGGGCACGGGCAGAGCCAGCAGAGCGCCCGGCTTCCGGCCTGGCCTGGGCTCCGCTCCCGGAGGGGGGCTCACAGGACCTGAGTGCCGGACACTCTTCTCCCCACAGCTCCGGCCCCATGTGCTGTGTGACCGGAAGTGGGTCACTCGGCCTCTCTGGCTCTCAGTTGCCTCATTTTTAAAGTGAGAGATTAGATTTAAAAAACAACAAAAATAATTGGTCACCTTCAGTGATCCCTTAAAATATTCAAGGAATTAACTCATTATGTTGAAAACTGGCAAATAAAGAAAAAGAATCAAGCATTTATCCTCCTCCCCTCTATCAGCTACAACCCTAGATAAACACATAGTTGTTAAGAGTAAACACCTCTTTTTAAAAGAATTCCAACAAATGCTGAAAAAGCAGTGAGAATACTAGCATTTTGGAACACCCAACGAATCGATGAATCCAGACACTGAGCATCAACAGACGCAAAAGGACTGTCAGACACCCGGCCCCGGCTCTTCCCGCGGGGAAAGCATTCCGCCCACAGCCGCCCCCACAGCCGCGCCCACAGCCGTGCCCACTGCCGCGCCCACAGGTCCATTCAGACCAGACTTCGGGTCCAAACCGGTGGCGCTGGCAGAGAGGACAGAGGGGACAGAGGGGACAGAGAGGACAGTGAAGGTGCCAGCGCATCGTGTGGCGCAGTCCAGCGGGGACGCTCCAGCCCCGGCCGAGCTCCCACAGGACAAGGCGCAGGCCGGCCTGGCTCGGGGGTTGAGCGTTGACCTATGAACCAGGAGGTCCCGGTTCGGTTCCCAGAAGGACGCCAGGTGCTCCCGACCTTGAGGAAGTGTCTTTGTCTCTCCCAACTCTAGTCCGTCTATGCAGTGTTTCCCAAAGTGTGGTATGCGTACCCCCAGGGGTGCGGGAAGAGTTTGGTGGGGGTTCGTGTTGCACTGGAGTTTGGTGGGGATATGCACTGCACCGTGCTTAGCTGCGCCTAATTCTA
Source organism: Vespertilio murinus (assembly GCA_963924515.1). NCBI lineage: Eukaryota > Metazoa > Chordata > Mammalia > Chiroptera > Vespertilionidae > Vespertilio > Vespertilio murinus. The sequence continues at coordinate 2,443,653 of OZ004720.1, read as the reverse complement.
CGTTCTCATGAGTCAAGTCAAGACAGTCTTGTGAGGCGTGAGATGGTCCGATGTGCAAATAAATGTTATTTATAATCTAACTTTTATTTATATTTTATTATGAATAACTTTATTTTTTGTATATTATTATTTTGTGTATGTACCAAAAAAAATAAAAAATAAATATATTTTGATTGTTATTAAAATACATCGTGTTTTTTTTTGACGAGGGGTACTCAGCGTTACGAGAATTACAGAAGGGGTGCACGTATGACAGAAGTCTGGGAACCTGCGGCAGGATTTCCCCTCGGTTCTCTCCTGCGGCTCGGCTGCGGGGAGGGCCAGAGGACGGAGCAGGGCGCCAGGCTCCTGGAGACAGACTCGGGGTCTGCCCCCCTGTGCCCTGTGGAGGGGGGCGGGGGTGGCGATCCCCCATTGTGGTGGAGATAAAAGCGCCTCTCCTAGGCGTCACTCCTGTGCCCCCACCCGCTTACTCACCCGCTCCCGGGGGAAAGTCTGTTCCCCTGATCTGTCTCGTCTTCGGGGCCTCGGAGGCTGTGCCAGGCCCCGCTGCCCGGCTGCCCACGCGTGGCGTGCAGAGGGCGGCCAGCCTGGCTCAGCTCTGCGTCCAGCCCGCAGGGAGGACTCACCTCGGAGGGTGTGTGCCAGCGCCCCCGGGCACCGTGCGGCTTGCGCTCCTCCAGACAGAGCGGAACGGCCCTGCTCATGCCCTGCAGCGATCCTGGTGTTTGCTAAAAGCCACGTGTGAGCGGATCTCACCGCACGATCCCGCTTCGCTGCCACACCGTCCGGCCCGTGGGCTCTGTGAGGGCCCCTTCCCGGGGAACCGGGCCGCGGGGAAGGACGGCGTGGCCGGGGCAGAGCGGCGTGGCCGGGGCTGAGCGGCCCGGAGGAGCGGAGCCAGCCTCCGTGCCGAGGCCGCCGGGCGCGAAAGCCACTTGTAGTCTAGCTCATGGACCTCAGACTGCGACGGGAGCAGACTCTCCTACCTGCGCTTCTCAGACTAAGAAAGAGGACACCAGGCTGGGTGACTGCCCAGGGTGCACAGGGAGAGGGAGCTGAGGGAACGTAGCTGAAGGAAGACCGGCTAAGCTGCAGCTCCAAAGGGTCCTCACCGCTGCGCCCCCAGGCCTTACAGTGGCACAGAGACAGCGGCCTCTCTGCCCTGCCAGAGGCTCGGCCACGCTCCCCGGGGTGCCCGCACCCCGCCTCCTGAAGCCAGCCCTGAGAGGGGTCAGGGAGGAGGAGGAGGGGAGAGGGGTCAGGGAGGAGGAGGAGAGGAGAGGGGTCAGGGAGGGGTCAGGGAGGAGAGGGGTCAGGGAGGAGGAGGAGGGGAGGAGAGGGGTCAGGGAGGAGGGGAGGGGAGGAGAGGGGTCAGGGAGGAGGGGAGGAGAGGGGTCAGGGAGGAGGAGGAGGAGGAGAGGGGTCAGGGAGGAGGGGGAGGAGAGGGGTCAGGGAGGAGGGGGAGGGGAGGGGAGGGGCCAGGGAGGAGGAGGAGGGGAGGAGAGGGGTCAGGGAGGAGGAGGCGGACAGAGGGTCGTTAGGGGAAGTCTGGTTTAGAGCTCAGTGGGGAGGAGGAAGGGTGAATGGACAAGGCCATGGGCGTTCCCCCGTGGAGAGCTGCCGGAGGCCTGGGAAGCCACCTGTTTTCCTGTTTTGAAGAAGAATCTGCCTCCGTTCACTTCTAGGCAAGCTAGGAGCATCCTAACAGCCAGACGGGTGATAATAATTATATTATTACCTAAACAACTGGTACTGAGGACTTCCTGAGTACAGATGCCTTGGTTCACAGGCTGGCCGCTCGGCCTCCTCCATGCCCAGCACAAGCCACAGCCATCTGCAGATCCTGTTGGGGCTCATGCTGGTTGGCCCCTGGGAGGGCACAGGCAGCAGCTGACATTGCCCCACACTCCTGGGAGGCCCCAGCACGGTTGTGCTCAGTGGTCATCTTCAGATTATGCTGGACATCACCAAACCACCTCCACGTACAACCATCTCAAGGGCAGAGGTGGCAGGCACCAGAGCCCCACGGAAGCTCCTCCTGCTCCCCCCTGCAGTAAGCTCCTGCACAGCTGATCCTTGACTGTGGTCTCACCTGTCCTCACAGCCAATCAGCTGGGGTAAATCCCTCCCACGGACATGCCAAAGGCCATCAAAACTCGGTACAACAGGAGAGTGCGCATAGCACACAGGAGGGTGGACCTGGAGCGCCCAGCTCAGGTGACTGGGAGGCTGAGCCACTGGCCCCTACAGGACACCTACTACACAAGGCCACTCTACCAAGCCTGGAAGACACATAGCAGCTCTACCTAATGCACAGAAACAAGCACAGGGAGGCAGCCAAAATGAGTCCACAAAGAAAATGTCCCACATGAAAGAACATAACAAAACTCCAGAGAAAGCACTAAACAAAATGGAGATGAGCAATCTACCAGATGCAGAGTTCAAAGCACTGGTTATAAGGATGCTCAAGGAACTTACAGGAAGAGCAGGTTAACTTAGGGAGAACTTCAACAAAGAGATTGGTAACATAAAATGGAGGTAGAACACATAAAAAAGAGCCAGTCAGAAGTGAAGGTTACACTAACTCAAATGAAGAATGCATTACATGGAAGCAACAGTGGAGGAGATGAAGCAGAGGATCAGATCAGAGATTTGGAAGATAAGGACACAGAAAACACCCAATCAGAACAGCAAAAAGAAAAAGAAGGAATTGAAAACTGAGGTGAAAAAATAATGATGGAAACTTCCCTAACCTGGTGAAGAAAATAGTCCAGGAAGTGCAGGAGATCCCAAACAATATGAACCCAATGAGGACCACACCAAGACACATCATAATTAAAATTCCAAAGGATAGAGACAGAGAAAGAATTTTAAAAGCAGCAAGAGTCAAGCAGTCAGTTACCTACAAGGGAGTGTCCATATGACTATCGGCTGATTTCGCAAGAGAAACTTTGCAGGCCAGAAGGGATTGACAAGAAATATTCAAACTGATGAAAACCAGGGACTCATAAACATGATTACTCTACCAAGAAAAGCTATCATGTAATATTGAAGGGGAGATAAAGAGCTTCCCAGATAAGAAAAGCTAAAAGAGTTTATCACCATCAAACCAGTATTCCAATACATATATATGTCTTCTTTAAGAAGAAAAAGAATAACAAAGTAAACATATGAATAATAAAATGACAATACCTACATATCTATCAACAATCACTTTAAATGCAAATATGTTACATGCTCCAATCAAAATATATACAGTGGCTGATGGGTAGCAAAACAAGACCCTTACATATGCTATCTATGCCGACTCACTTCAGATAGAAAAACATACACAGACTGAAGGTAAAGGAATGGAAAAAGGTATTTCATGAACATAGAAACAAACCAAAAGCTGGGTTAGCAAAACTTATACCAGACAAAATGAACTTTAAAATAAAGGGATAACAAGAGACAAAGCAGAACTCAGCAATTTCTCTTCTGAGTATTTATCCAGAGAAACACAAAAATGCTAATTCAGAAAGAACTATGCATCCATATGCTCATTGCAGGGTTATTTACAATAGCTAAGTGCCCCTCAGTAGATGAATGAATACGGAGGAAGTGGTGCATATACACAATGAAATATGACTCAGCCATTAAAAAGTTGTATCTTGCCATCTGCAACAACATGGATGGATCGAGAAAGTATTGTGTTGAGTGAAATAAAACAGACAGAGGAAGGCAAATTCCATACAGTTTTACTTATGTGTAAAATCTAAAAACCAAAATAAATGATCAAGCAGAATAGAAATAGAGCTATAGATACACAAAACATTTGACAGGTGCCAGATGGGAGGGAGGTTGGGGGAGGGGTGAAAAAGGGGAGGGGATTAAGAGGTGACAATTCGTAGTCACAGATAGCCATGGGGATGTAAAGTACGGCATAGGGAACACAGTCAATATTTCTGTAATAATTACGTGTGAGGTTAGATGGGTTTAGATTTATGGGAGTGATTACCCTGTAAGTTATATGATATCTAATTGCTGGGTTTTACCCATGAAACTAATGTAATATTGTATGTCAACTATAACTGAAAAATAGAAAAATATCTTAAAACTTGTAGGGCCGACAGAATAGATACACAAATAACTACAAGAAAAATTACGCTAAGTGCCTAGATACATGGTGCTTGGTGCACCGAACACACTCAGCAATTTTATGGGAAAAGAAGGAGAAAAAGGGAGAAAAGGAGAAGTAAGGAGAGGTAGGAAGAAAGAAGGGAAGGATGGAAGAAGTAAAGCAAATGCGGCAGAGGTTTCGAGATAAAAGATCGCAGTGCGCTGGAGGCGGGTGTGAGTGCAGCCTTTTGAAGGGCTGAAACCTGAGACGTGGAGCTGTGGGGGGGCATGGCATGGGGAAGCGATAGCACATGCAAGAGCAGGAAGCTCGTGCTGCATTCTGTGTGTGGGAAACACGAAGTAGTGTCATTGGAGAGAAGAAAACACCACCACTGCAGTCAGAGGAAACTATTAGAGCAGCAGTGAGAGTAATGTTCTCATTTGTGATGTGTGGGTAATGGATGGCCACATGTCCTGATTTCCTCAGGCAGTGTTAGCGCCCCCTCTGGTGCCTGCCTCACTGCTAAGAGCACCTCGCTTCACTCTCGAAAGCCCTGCGGTTTGGGTAACAGATTATATGGTCACCTTAGCAACAATAAGACTTCCAACAGAGGGCAAAGGCGTAGAATAGGAATGATATTATCAGAGTTACTTTTTACCGAGGCTCATCAGGCAGTTCCATGGGATTTGTACTCAGAAGAGAAGGGAATTAGAGAAGGACAATCACTCAGAGGGTATCGTTTTGGTCTGAGCACAAACGAAGAGCTTCAGCTCAGGTGCTGGCCACGTGATCGGCGGCCGGCAGCTAGGCATCCACCGTGTGGTCCTCCCCCACCGGCAGTGGTGTTGACCTGTGACCAATAGGATGCCACAGGAAGGCCGAGGGCGGCTCCGGAGGTGGGCTCATACAAGGCACTGGGCTTCCTCCTTGCTCCTCTTTCTTGGGTCACTTGGTCTGGGTGATGCCAGCTGCTGTGCTGTAAGGACCCTCACACTGCCCACGGGAAGGTGCGTGGTGAGTAACGCTGTCGTCTCCGGCAGATCCATGAGCCCTGTGAGCGAGCCCCCTGGAGCACCCAGCCCTGCAGATGCCCGCAGTGGCCCGCCAGCCACAACCTCGTGGGAGATCCTACGCCAGAACCATCAAACCAAGCTTCTGAATTCCTAACCCACGGAAATGGGGAGATAAGAATTATATATATTTGATTTTTTTATAGAGAGGAAGAGACAGGGATAGAGAATTAGAAACATCGATGAGAAACATTGACCAGCTGCCTCTTGCACACCCTCTACTGGGGATGTGCCCACAACCAAGGTACGTGCCCTTGACCGGAATCGAACCTGGGACCTTTCAGTCCACAGACCTATGCTCTATCCTCTGAGCCAAACTGGTTTCGGCATAAGAATCTTTATTATTGTTTTAAGCTGCTATGTTTGGGACAGTTTGTTACAGGGCAGCACACAGCAAATTACCGAAATGAGAAGGAAATAATGAAAGCGAATTGCACACAGAACCTAGAGTAGCTCGCATTGCTCCCTCCTCCCCATTCCTCCGCTGAGTGCCTGTGACGTTGCTGAAATGACCTAAGATGTGAGAGTCTCGCTTTCCTCGTCTGCAGATTACACAGGCCTGGCTGATGATATTCAATGTTCCCTTTAGTGTCCAAACCAAACGGCTCCTGCATTGTGAAGGCACTTGTTAGGCAAGAGCAGGGCTAGAGATTATCACATTGTCCGGAGGGCTCGCTGTGTCCCTGGCCGCCTCTGCTCACCGGTGACTGAACTGACGATATAAAACGTAGTCTCATCTGAATCAGAGGACAAGCGATTGCAGTGGTTGAAGCAAAATGCCTACAAATCTTGAAATCCTGGAAAATGAGCCAAATATAACAAGATAAAATGTAACACAGACACGGAGAGCCCATGACTGCCGGGAAATTTATCTCGGCCAGCACTCGAGTGTGGTAAGAGTGATATGCATCTTTAATCAGTACGATGATGGGGTGCCACACGTGACTCCCGCCTTTCTCCAGGATTCATAAATCCCTCAACAGCCAGCCAGGCACTGAGCGGGGCCCTCGGGCTACAGCGATGACTGAGTCACGGATTTAGACGACATTTTTAGAATTATAGAACCTACATATAATGAGGAGAGAATCCCATTTTCATCTTTGCTTGGGCGGGTCACATGTGAACGTTGGGTCACAAGTCAATTTTGACCCGTAGACAGGCCAGAGCTTGGTCTGGGAGGGGTTAACGGAATGGAAATGGGACACAAATAGCCAGAATCAAATAACCTTGATGAAGCGGCTGCTCTGTGTGCTGCCCAGGCACAGGATGTCCAGAGAGAAGAGAGGACGCTTAGAATAGAACCTGCCAGATGTTGACCCTAAAGGACAGGCAGAGAAGAGGATCTGCAAGAGAGGCTGAGCAGGAATAGCAAGGGAGCCGGAGCAAAGCCTGGAAGCTAAATCAAAAATGTGCTTCAAAGGTCAAAGGCATGTGATCTGGCGTCTCTTCTAATCTCACTCTAACCCTAGCCCTTCTCAGGTGCTCACTCTGACCCAAATCCACAGGCATTCCTGTCCCTCCTCAGATGTAACTCCCCACTCCTACCTCTGGGCCACTGTCCGCGCCGTTCCCACCGATTGTCAGCTCTTCCCCGCGTCCCGGGATGGCCCAGGCCTTTGCTCACTCAGATCTCCGTTCAGACGCCTCCTCCTCAGAGAGGACTTCCCCGATCACCCCAGTTAAAATAATAGCCTTCCGTCTCACCCTGACTCACTTCTCATCTCTGCATTTATCCCTCAGCCCCTGACACTGCAGGCACATGCTGGCTCCTCTGTTTACTTCTCCTCCCCAAATCCTCCAGCCCCATGCTCAAACATGCATTCCACCTGCCGCTTTCCCTGGCGATCGCGCTGCATCGGACAGGGTCTGGTGCGCTGTAGGTGCCTTGTCAATATTTGATAAAAGAATGAATTAAGTAAAATCAGATGCCAAGGAGGACTTTGGTCGTCTGGACAAGAGCAGCTTCAGGAGGAGCAGCTGCCAAGGGACAGGATTAAACGAGGTCTGGAAAAGCAGGAGGTGCTAAGATCTGAAACTCTGATTTAAAATTAGCCTGGGACAGAGACGGGAGCCTCAGGAGGGAGGTGGAAGGCAGAGGAGAGCTCAGCTAAGCTCTAGGTACAGAGCTAAGAAGGTGGAGGACTCCTCACATCATGGCTTCTAATTTGTATTTGTTAAATTAAAAAAAAAGTTATTGATTTCAGAGAGGAAGGAAGAGAAAAAGAAAGAGAGGAAGGAAGAGGGAGAAGGAGAGAGGAAGAGGGAGAGGGAGAAGAGAGAGAGAGAGAGAGAGAGAGAGAGAGAGAGAGAGAGAGTGAGAAATACCAATGATGAGAGAGAATCATTGATAGGCTGCCTTCTGCACACCCCCTCTGGGGACTGAGCCCATATCCAGGGCATGTGCCCTTGACAGTAATCAACTTGGGACGTTTCAGTCCAGAGGCCAACGCTCTATCCACTGAGCCAAACTATCCAGGGCAGTGGTCGGCAAACTGCGGTTCGAGAGCCACATGCGGCTCTTTGGCCCCTTGATTGTGGCTCTTTCACAAAATACCATGTGCGGGCACATACATACAGTGCGATTGAAACTTCGTGGCCCGTGCTCAGAAGTCGGTTTTCGGCTCTCAAAAGAAATTTCAATCGTTGTACTGTTGATATTTGGCTCTGTTGACTAATGAGTTTGCCAACCAGTGAGTTAGGGCTCTTCTAACTTATCTTTAAAGTAGTCCTAAGGCCTTATCAGCTGAGATAAAATGGAGCCAGGGGTGGGATTATGGGTTTGAGGAAAGTGGCGTACAGAAAATTTGAAACAGCCACTGTGAGAAAAGGCAGGTTCAATAAAAAGGCAGCGGGCATGAAGTTAAGGGGAGCAACAGATGGAGAAAAGGCTCCCAGAATTAAGCGGGAGAAGTAAGCGGGATGGGACGACAGTGAAGCCAACGCGGAGTCTGCAGATTTCTTCTGAGGAGCAGCCACGAGACTGGCGGGTGCCGGGACGGAGACAGTGCCATCACCGTCACGGGCCACCAGCTGCAGGGACGGGTGTCGGCGCTCTATCAGACATGAGCCATGGGGAGGGGCCAGGAAAAAGTGTCTGCCTTCTAAAAATAAAATCACCAAGAATAAAACTCTATTTGACATTTATTCTTTATGAGACTAACGCCAATAGATACACTGTAAACAGATTTGACCCAATATTAAAAAAAGAAAAATGCAAGGAATTGTAACAGTCATAAAAAGTCATAAAGACATAGACAGCTGATTTCCCGGAGGGGGTGCCGGTGGCAGAGTGTCTAGGACAGACTGGGGTCCCAGGGGAGGGCCGGGTGCCACCGATGTGCCATGTTCTCCGGAGGCTTAGGGGGCAGCACAGGGGAGGAGGGCGCGCCCCTTCCGCCCAGCCTCCCGCCAGAGCAAATCCACGTTCATGTGCACACAGCTGGACTTCCGCATATGAATTTGTTTAAATCAAGTGAGTTTTTAAAAATAAAAAAGTGCTTTTGTGTGAAGAAATATTTAAAAACACCCGGATGAGGTGGTTTTTAAGTTTCCTTCCACACCAGAGGGTCTGACCGTTTTATTTAATGAATTAATTTGAACGTAACTATTTTAAAATAAATTTTAGAATGGTTTTAGACTTACAGGAAAGTTGTGAAGACAGTACACGGAGTTCATATACACTCCACACCAACTTGCCCCTGTTGTTAACATTTCACATTCACAGGCACAGTTGTCACAATTACCGAGCCAGTATTGATGCATTATTATTGACTAAAGTCCATACTTGATTCAAGGTTCCTTGTGTTTTACCTAAAGTCCGTATTTTCACTTCAGGATTCCACTCAGGATCCCTATTCACATTTATTCATTATCTCTCTTTAGGCCCCTCTTGATCGACAGTTTCTTTTTTAAAAATATATTTTTATTGATTTCAGAGAGGAAAGAAGAGGGAGAGAGAGATAGAAACATCACTGAGGATGGAGCCCGCAACCTGGGCATGTGCCTCGGAATCGAACCCGGGGCACTTCAGTCCACAGGCTGATGCTCTGTCCACTGAGCCAAACCAGTCAGGGTGACAGTTTCTTAAACTTTTCTTATATTTGATGATCTGGACAGTTTTGAGGAGTACTGAGCCAGGTACTTACAGAATGTCCTCAATTGGGATCTTTTTCTGGTCTTTCTCTCGGGATTGTACCGGGCTCTGGGTTTGGGGGAGGAACACCACAGGGGTAAAGTGCCGTGCTCTACATGTCAGATCAAGAGGACACACTGTCAACATGACATTTGAAAGATGAAGCAGAGGAGCCGGAGACGGGGACCAGGACACAGGCTTTGTTGAGGAGAAGACACTGCCGGCTGCCTTCCAGAGGAAGAGAGCACACGTGCCGGGTAAACAGCCTTTGGAGGGGAGGAAAGGGGGGCGGGGCTTAGGGCATTCAGCACACATGATTGGTGGTTTCTGTAGAATCAGGGGCAGGTGCTGATTGGGGTCCAGTGTACAGTCCATGGAAGGTGCCTGGGTAGGTGCTCAGGAATGTCCGGCTGTAGATACAGATCCATTCTCCGTCCACCAGTTGGGGGAAGGGGACATTGTTGTTCATTTTTACCTTGATCACCTGGCTGAGGTAGCACTTGTAAGTTTCTCCACTGCAAACTTACTGTTTTCCCTCCTGTCCACACACCCACGGCTGGTTTTCGTCGACACAAATAATCTGCAGTTGTAGGTCTGGTTATTTTAAAGAAAAACGTTACACATTTTGATGGTCGATGTTAACTGGATTGGCTACCAGATGCCGGGGTAGCTGGGAGTGCTTCTGGGAGAGTGCTCAGCGCTGAGTTCGTCGACCGAACAAGGTCACCCTCACCCCGGGGGTGGGCGTCACCCCCTGGTGGTGTCCTGACTAGACCAAGAGGCAGAGCTGGGACATCCGCCTTCGACTGCCCTTGGACATCAGGGCTTCTGATTCTCGGGCCTTTTGACTTGAATTGCAACTTATACACCATTGGCCCCTCCACCCCCTCACCCTGGGGCTGAATTCCACCACCAGCTTTCACGATTCTCCAGCTCATAAAAGAGACAGCTGCAAAACGGGCCTCGGTCTTGTCTCCCTTTGTCAACTGACGAGGCCGTAGGTACAGGCTGGAGGGAGAGGGAGCACCGCAGGCGTGGGGACCACAGCCCTTCTGGCCACTTCCTCACGTCACTTGTGCCTTCGGGGCTCGCTGGGACCATCGTGTACACCACTTCCGTGTGACGATGGCGGCGCAGCCCAACTTCATGGCTTGGTAGGTCACTGACACCCAGTGGATGATGGGTAGCTTCAGGCCACGTGGTAAGTTGTAACTAATTCTCTCTTTTTCTGTGTCCAGCAGGGCTAGAGAATGGTCCAGTTCCTGAGTAGGGGCGGCTGGAGATTGAGGAAATGAAAGAGAGAAACAGACACAGGGAGAGAAGAAAAAGGCTGGGACCTGGTGGGACCGCTGCCCTCTTCTGATGGAGAGACAGTGATCCAGAGCCCCAAATATCAGGAAGTTTTACTAAAAGTCAAGTCTAAGGAGATAAGTGTCATTCTTGGTGGGCCTGTCCAATCCCTCTCTCCCCCTCTCCCCCCGCCCCGCCTCTGGGCAGAAATGAAGGTCAAGCTGACAACACTCCCGCCTTTTGGCAGAATGTGTTTCCAGGGCGTGGCTGGCAGAGGCCACTGGAGTCAGCTGACAATAATTAGAGAAATGCCATGTGCCTTCCCGGCGCTCTCTACAGTAACCGGGTGTCTGGTGGCCAGTGCTCAGTCTCTACGAAGGCCCAGAGCAGCCACGGGGCACTTCTTAAAGGGCGAGCAGCTGTCGGTGGGGAACGGCAGGGCCTTCCGCTACAATCCTAAGGGCCCGTGCTGTGATTCACCGACAGGGTCTGCCAAAGGCTCCGAACGACAGTGCCGCCTGCCACCGACACCTCACGGACGCGGGTCTGCTGGCTCCCGGCCCGAGTGGCAGAGCAGCTTGCTCGGCAGCCTGACCTTTGAAGAGCCTGCTCGTGTCTGGGCCTCACTCCGAACGTTTGAACTTGTTGGGCCGCTCAGTAGATAGGCTGGAGTAACGCATGTTGCCTCCAAAATCCAAGGAGACCCTCTAGGCATTCTGCCTCCTTCATGGTGGGAGGAGGAGTCAGCTGAGGCAGCTTACCCTCCCCTGAGGAGCACCTCCACACCCCACTCCCGGCACCAGCTGTGTCTCAGTCCTTTGGGCTGCTGTGACACAAGCACCACACACCAGGAGGCCTGGAAACACCAGAAAGGTATTTATCAGGGTGCCAGAGGCTGGGGAATCTAAGGTAAAGGCGCCAGCAGACTCAGTGTTTGGTGAGGTCCTGCTTCCTGGTCATTAGTGGCCGTCTTCTCCTGCGTCCACAGGGCAGAGGGCGGAGAGAGCTCTCAGAGTCTCTTCGTAAGGGCACCGATCCCACCCATGAGAACTTGACCTTCATGACCTATTCACCTCCCAGAAGCCCCACCTCCTTATGTGTTCACATGAGGGATGAGGTTTCAACATAGGCATTTGGGCGGGACACAAATATTCAGTCTATGGCACCAGGGAAGCGGGTGCTTTGGTGGTGTCTGCAGGCTGGTGCTTGCCTTTATGCTCAGAGGCCAGAAAACAAAACCGTGAGCCCCTGGTGGACGAGAGGGGCCACATGCTGACCTGACAGCTCAGGGAGGCCTGCACGGCCGTCTTGCAAGCTCAGACCTAAAGTCCCCACAGAGGACGGTCTGAAATTAAACCTTAGCTAAACGCAGTGATAGTGGGCGGTTACATCTTAGGCCTGTATCTTCCCTGACATGGTCAGCCTTTACCTTAACTGATCCTCGCTGTCTTTTTGCATCTATGGTAACATACCCTTGAAATGTCTGGGTAACTTGCAACTTCCCTTTTTCTGGAGCCCCTGGGGCACAGCCAGGTTTGGTGGGCGCCAAGACAGATGCCTCAAATCCCTTCATTATCATGTTCATTGTTCCTGCACCCACCTAAGTATGTGTCCATCATTTTACTTTTTATCCAACCCCAGGGGTTTCCCAAGATTCGCTTTATCCCACCTCCTTAATCCATCACCAATGAATTTCATGTAACCCACGCACGTCCCTCCTTTGATGGCGATGTATAAATAGAAATGTAACCCGCCATTCTCCGGAGCATTATCTCAATTCATGGAGCATTATCTCGGTTCATCGAGGTTCTGCTTCCCAGCATGTGTCGACAGTTTGGCTCAAATAAACTCACAAAAATGCTCCACAGGCTTCTATGGTTTTGTTACGGTAACAAGTCTGGGTCGAAGAAGTCACGGGATGTGCGACCTCCTCGCTTTGTGGAGCGGTTGGTGGAGAGCAGAGGTTGGGGTGGGTGCCCCGTTCTCCACCGGGCACGGACGCCCACTCCACGAAGGGCATCTTTTGTCCGCCACACAAAGATGCTGGCACAGGGACGTCGGGAGTTTTTGTTCCTCCTTTCCTTCTAAACACAGTCTGTCTGTGATGGCAAACACTGGGCCTCGTGTACATGTGTGTAGGCCTGCGTGTCAGCAAACACGCTGCCTTTCGGAAGTGTGCAGCCATCCACCGTGAGCCGTGACTCGGCCGAGGACTGTGCCAAATTAGTCCTCCCCTGAGGAATCTTCCTGGGGGTGCTTCGCATTCAGAGCCATTACTCATGAAGCCAGATGATGCCTCTTACAATGCCAGCATCTTGGTATTCAATAGCTCTTTGCACACCCCAACTGAGTTGATTTGTAATTTTTCAGGGAGGCTCAGAGACTGCTTTTGGCCACTTGAACCTTTCTCATCTCACCTGCTTCCCTGAAAGGAGCACAAACTCAAAACACCTCCACCAAAGGCCCTCTGAGCAGTTAACAAATGGTGACAATCTTGGTGCAGCAGGCACGCAGCAAACATGAGGTGCGCTGGTTCAGAGCACACAGAATGGGCTTGCATACTTCCTGTCTCCCCTCGAAGACCCAAACAGGAGCTGATGTTGCCTCCCTCCCCCACAGGTGAGGGGAAGGACGTGCCGGACATCGTCCAGACGTAAGAGATATTCCTCCGCACCCGTGCTATCCAGCTGCTGCGCTGCTTGCTATTCATGCCAGCGAGGAGAGACCATGCAGTTTTCTGTGGCTTAAGACAGAAGTAAATGAAATTCTGAGGTTGAAGGAGATTGGGTCCCTCTAAAGACAAAGAGATAGAATGCTGGAAGTCACCCCTACAAACATGTCCAACTCTTTTTAGAAATAAAAGGGGAAATATGACAGAGAGAAGGCATTTTCCTGTAAAATTGGTATCAGGACCCCATTAACAAATGGAAAATAGAGAGGTTTAACAACCTGCTCAAAGTCAGCTAGGTAAAACACACACACACACACACACACACACACACACACACACACAAAAAAAAAAAAAAAAAACCCAAAACAAACAAACAAACAAACAAAAAACCTAGAATTCCAAAACTAGGCCAAAAATTGAAATCCCAACTCAGGTTTGTCAAATTCCAGAGCTTATAGCTGTAATATTCTGACATTCCATGATGTCTGCTCAACAGAGATGGATGAAGAAACTGTGATAGTATTCTCTCAGACCTACTTTTGGACATCTTTAAAGCATAAAGGTGAAGACAGGAAGGAAACGATAGATGCCAATGTAAGAAGAGTGTAACTGGACATAAATGTACACACACAGCAATATAGTCAAGGGTCTATGACATCAACCAAACAATAGGACTCCTTCCATGACCCCAGTAAAGAGATTTGCTAAACATATACTTCAATTCAACAAACAATGCCTCAGTGTATAGGCTTTAAATTAAATTTGAATCCATGAGGATGACCATGCCATGGCCCCATCCTCAAGAAACTTGCAGCACTAAGGAGGGAAAGAATGTAAACAACCAACCGCACTGCAAGGCAGGATGGGAGTGCAGCAGGACATGGAATGCCCTTCGGGTGGGAGGCTGAGGAGGGCCTCCAGGTGAGTAGCCTTGTAACTGGGTGCTGAAGGGTAAAGATTCTCATGGGAGGAGGAGGCAGGAAGGACATCCCAGGACGAAAGAAAAGAACCAACAAAGGCATGGAAGAAGGAGTGGAAGCCAAGAGGGTGAAGAGGCTGAAAACAATGTTAAAGAATTTGAGCTGCATTTAGTAGGCAACACAAATCTAAGAAAGGTGAGTAGTGGAGTTCAGTCAGACCTGCTCAAGAACAATAGGAATTAGTGATTAGGATGCAAATTCAGGCATCAAGATAAAGTTCATGAGAGGTTCTGGTCAAAATGGTGGTATAGGTGCCCTAGGTGGTTTGGCTCAGTGGATAGAGCGTTGGTCTATGGACTGAAGGGTCCTGGGTTCAATTCCAGTCAAGAGAATTCCAGAAGGGGGTGTGTAGGAGACAGCTGATCAATGATTCTCTCTCATCATTGATGTTTGTATCTCTCCCTCTCCCTTTTTCCCTGAAATAAATTAAAAATATATTTTTTTTAAAATGTGGCATAGGTAAACGAAGTATTTACATACCCCCATACCATATCAAAATGACAAGTAAACTACCGAACAACCATCATTCAGAACCACCTGAACTCAGGCCGAACAGAAATCTTACAATTAAGGATATAAAAAACAAACCACATTGAGACTGGTAGGAGGTGCCGAGACTTGGAACAGGCTGGGCCCACAACTATGTGTGGCAGATAAAAATTGAAAAGATCTCTCAGCTTTAGAGTGACCCCCTTAGGAGCCAGAGGTCCCAGCCCTACAGCAGCTTGAAACGCACCAGGGACACATGGGGATGGACTGAATCATCTGGAATCAGAGAGCTGGCAGAGGCCATTGTTACTCTGTTGAGCTCACCACCCACAGGTCCAGTAGGTGGGCACCATATCTGAATCTCCACCAACGTGGCTAACACTGTTCAACCAGCCCTGGTGATTCCATGAGACCTAACCCCCTCTAACTTCTTTGCCTACTAAAGCCATTTCCAATGGCTGTTCCATAGAAATAGCCTATTTTGGCTCATGCTTAGGACTTTCCTAAAATCTCTCAAACAAGCAGCATCTAGCCTTGGTGGGCCCTGAACTTCTCACTAAGTAGACCCAGGCCTGGCACTAGCAACAAAAGGCCTTGATTCTCAGGTAGGCCTCGCCTCCCCTGGGTAACTCTAACCCCAGGAAAAGCAGCAGCCATGTGCGGATCGCTTTGTAGCTCATGCTGGGTGGCTCCGGGCAGGGCACAGGTGGTGAGTTTGGCCTACATCTCCTGCAAGGCTCCAGAACCAGAACACTCAGTGGACAACTTGAAACCATGTTGGAGAGCACCCAACCACTGGCACAAAAGATGCACGCAAGAGGAGGACTCAGTGGGCACCAGAGCCCTGCTGAAGTGAGCCCGCTCTATGAGGCTGGCCCCTGCACGGCTGGTTCTCCATGTGGTTCCAGCCGGTCCTTGGAGAAGAGCTGCCAGGGGGTCAAGCCCTCCCATTGAGACACCGACAGCAATCACGGCTCAACTGTAACAGGAGGGGGAGCCGAGCAGCGGGGGGGGGGGGGGGGGGGGGGAGGGGGGGGGAAGCCGAGCAGCGATGCTGTGAAAGCATCTCTGTTACTCCTGCTCAGACAGCCCTGCGGTTAGTGCTTATGTCTCCCAACCAGAGCTTTGGGTTCTCCAGGGTGTGGACTGTAATGGGTTAATCCCTGTACCTCAGGGCTGTTGGATAGCAGTGCACAGTAGGGCCAGGATGAAGGCTGGCTGGCTGGGTGGCTGAGGGGCACCATTTGGAAAAGCCACAGAGGAGGGACAGCCAGTGGGGCTGTATCCCCATCTGGAGAAGAGAGCAGACGGCTCCTCCGCCTGTGGTTGACCACCACGCTCACAGCTGCAAGCCCTCCTGCAGGTGCCACAAACGTGTCTCTGGGGGGAGATGTGGGTTTGCACTGAGAGACAAATGGGCCACCCTGGACACTCTAGACCAGCCGTGGGCAAACTACAGCCTGCAGGCCATTCCGGCCCTTTTGGCTGTTCTATCCGACCCGCGGAGCTGAAAGAGCAGAGGGTTCTCTTGCTCTCCCCTCCGCTCATTCACCAGCAGCAGTGTTAACACACAAACACTCCATCCATGCTTTTGTTCCGGCCTTCCGGTCCAGTTTAAGAACCCATTGTGGCCCCTCGAGTCAAAAAGTTTGCCCACCCCTGACCTAGATGGACCTAGAGGGCATTGTGCTGAATGAAGTAAGTCAGACGGAGGAAGACAAATGCCAGATGGGCTTCCTTGTATGTGGAATCTGAAAATCAAACGTGCAAACAGAAACAGAAAGCATTTTCTTTTTGTTATTTTCTTTCCCCCCCTCTTTTTCAGAAAACATGCTAACAGTGGCCAGATGAGGGGAGAGCTGGAGGGGTGTGTGAGAAGGTTGAAGGGATTAAGCAGAACAACGCAGTCGTTACGGTATAGCCATAGTTCTGGTATAGCAGAGGGAACAGAGTCAATAGTGCTGTGATAACTGTATAGTGTCACATGGTACTAGAGTTATCAGGGTGGTCACTTAGTAAGTTATATAATGTCCACTCGCTATGTTGTACACCTGAAACTAATCATAATACTGTTTGTCAACTGCAATTAAAAATTAGTTAAAGTAAAAAATGATAAAGTTCATGAGAACTCGAGCTACAGCAAGTGACAGCGTGACAGAAATTGCAGGAGTGGCTTGGTCAGAAGTTGTTCATTGCCTGGATGGGGAGACAGGCGGGGTGGGATGAGCTGACTCCCGGGTCTCTCGGAGAACCAGAAGAATAGAGATAATAGAAACGAGCTAAGTGTCACAGCTAGTGATACTTAGGGCGCTTAGGGAATGAAGAAAGAGAAGATAATTTCAGGTCAGCTGGGTTGAATTTGAGGCGGCATTGAGTCCCTCGGGTGACAATATCCACTGATTGGAAGCACAAGCTGGTGGAGAGCTCTGGACATCGTGGACGGGAGGCAGGGCGCTTCCTGGGACACAGGCACCTGGGCGGCCACGGAGAGCCGGCCGGTCAGCCAGGCCTGTGCCCACCACGTACGCGTCAGGGCGGAGGCTGCACAGGCGCTGGGCTCCTAGAGGATCAGACAAAGCAGGTGCCAGAGCTGCCCGGGAGGGCTGGGTGGGAAGAGGAACGAGGGAGACACCCCGGAGCCCCCAGAAATGAGCAAAGCTGGCGCCTCTCACCCCGTTCAGAAGTTCCCAGCCTCTGGCCAGGAGTTTCCATGGAAACCTCCTAAGTTCTATCTATAGCAAGAGAAAAAGGAAGCACCCGAGATACTAGGAATGAGCTCCAAGGAGGGCGGCAGGGGAGGAGGGCGCGGGGGCTCCGCTGGAGGGAACAGCCGATTATTATCCCGGAACATCGTGAGCGGCGGAGAGGTGAACGGCTGGGGTGCGGGCGGCTGGGGGCTACGGGGCACCAGGCCTGAGGTGGAGGCGCACGAGCACGTGCAGGCAGCTCCCAGGTCAGAGAGGACCAAGAGGCAACGCAGGAGAGGGGCTCAGGCCCCAGGCTGCTTCGGAGCAGGCAGGACCGGACGCAGGAGAGAGCAGTCCGTGCTGGTGCCGGGCTGGGCCGCAGCAGCCTCTGCCTCCGTCCCCCGGGCCCCTGCAGGGCCAGTCCGTCTGTCACCGTCTCCGCAGTGGACCCTCCAAAGCAGCCTCACCGGCATCACAGAAGCTCTGCCGGGTCCGGGAAATCTTTGTCTCCAGAACAGAAACTCTCCGGTCCCTGTAAGAAAGGCTCCGCTAAGCTCCTTCTCCCCATCTTGCCGTCAGCCGAGGGCGGCGTGAGAAAGGAGGATCTGAGTCTTAAATGTCACACAATGTGCCTTCTGAACCCCTGAATGTAAGAGCAACTATAGAGCTCTCCGGAGGAAGCAAGCATGAGTCTCTGTGATGTCGGGTTAGCCAGTTTGCTTGCACATGACATCAAAAGCACAAGCAATAAGAGACAAACAAATTGGACATAATCAAGATTTTAAAATCTTTTTGCTTCAATGGACACTATTAAGACACTAAAAAGACAACTCCAAGAATCAGAGAAATCATATTTCTGAAAAGGGACTTGCTTCTAGAATACAGTAAGTCCTCACTTAGCAAAGTCAACAGGTTCTGTGATTTTAAGTGAAACAACAAATAACAAGACCAATTTTACCATAGGTGAATTCATATAAACAATAGTTAAGTTCCTATGGCATCGCATCAACATCACAACAAACGACACTGAGTGAAATGTCACTTGAAGACCTGCTATATATAAAGAACTCCTACAACTCAATAAGAAGACGAAAAAGAAACAAGTTTTAAGTGGGCAAAGGACCTGAACAGACGTTTCTCCAAAGAAGATACACAAGTGGCCAATAAGCACATTAAAACATTTCCCACATCACCTGCCATCAGGGAAATACAAATGGAAATCGCACTGCACACCCACGAGGACGGTGAGTGCTGGTGAGGGCGTGGGGGACGGGGGCCCTCACCATTGCGGGTGGGAATGTGACGGCGCAGCCACTTCGGAAAACAGCCTAGCAATTCTTCCAGAGATTTTACACAGTTGGCATGTGACCCAGCAGTTCCGGGTGCAGGAGAAATGCACACAGCCTTGTCTTCATAGCCACACTGCTCTCATCAGCCATAGAGTAGAAAAACCCAAATGTCCACCAGCCGATGGCCGGGTCAGTAAAATGTGGGGCCAGCATGCCATGGGATACTGTTCGCCGATAGAAAGAAGTGGAGTCCGCGTAGATGCCACATCGTGGGTGAATCTAGAAAGCATGCCGCGTGAAAGAAGCCAGCCACAGAAGGCTGAGCGTTGCGTGATTTCCATGTGGGAGAGCCCCCCCCCCCCCCCCCCCCGCCCGGAAGAGGCAGATCCACAGGAACAGGAAATGAGGTAGTTGCCTAAGCTGAGGGCGATTGGGGGGACCAGGGACTGACTTCCATTCGGCACGGGGCTTCTTCTGGGGGTGATGAGGTGTTCCAAATCTGACTGTGACCAGGGCTTCAACACCTCCAATGCGTTAATTGTGCGGTCTGTGAATTAGGGCTCAGTAAAGCTGTTGAGAAAAATAGAGCGTGAAAAACTAGCCCTGCCCTTGTCTAAAGTTTCAATATTTTGTCCACCTGGATTTTTTTTTTTTTGCATTGCCATTATTTCAAAATCACACGGCATCCGTATTTGTCTTGATTGTTGCGTTTTCCGTCACCTGCTTAGAGTCTGAGCCCCAGGCTTCCTTGCTGTCCTGGAGCCGCCCTGGGTGGCTGTGGCGACATCATATTTCACGGGGCCTTCCCGGCCCAGGGCCACCTGCGGGGTCCTCCCGCTGCAGCCGCCTGCTCCTCGCCCCCTGCCTCCCAGGAACTTTCTGGAGCCTGCTTTCTCCCCGCTTCCTGCGTGTGAGTGTGAGAGTGTGAGTGTGTGTGAGTGTGTGTGTGTGTGTGTGTGTGCATGTGTGCGTGCACGATTATGAAGAATAAAAGATATTATGTAAAACTGAAAGTGAGAAGTAAGGAAAGCAGAGACTAAAATTACAGACCAGGGAGCGGGAAATGGATCTCTAGCAGAATTCCAAACGGCATTATTTCACAAGATGGGGCTTTAAGAACGTTCAGAAAGCAAGTGGTTGCCAGTAGCAGCCAGGAGTTTCACTCCAACCAGGAGTGCCGGGGAGCCGCACGGCCTCTTCGGGTACAGCTTTGAGACCACGGCGGTGGGCGGGGCTTATGGCACACAGAGGACCCAGCAAGGCGCCCAACAGTGCCTCCATGTCCTTGCTGACAGGATGAAGAGGCACAGGCGAAAAGATGGCACATGAGGACGAGGCGCAGTTGTTTAACCAAAGGCACACTTGAGTTTGCTCTGAGCTCGGTATTATAACACAGCAGCTGCAAAACACTCCAAATGGTGCAAACGCCTGGGGAGAGGCCTCTCTGCCCTCCTGGGCTCTGTGCTTAGTTCTGGGGGGCCCACTTTTGAGGGGACACTGGCCCACGGAAGTGCTCACAGAGCAGGACAGCGTGGCTGGCACCGAGACCAAGAGATCACCAAACAGTGTTCCACGAGACGGTCGAGGCCAGGAATGTAGTGTGCACGGTGAAGACACAGGGAAAGGTGGCGGTTACTTTTTATCTTTTAAATCCTCACCCGAGGACTTGCTCTTTGATTTTAGAGAGAGGGAAAGGGAGAGGGAGAGAGACATCGATGTGAGAGAGAAACATCAGTCGGCTGCCTTCCCGCACACACCACGACTGGGAGTCGAACCCGTACCCTGGGGATGTGCCCCGACTGGGAACCAGCCCACACAGCCACAACCTTTCGGTGTGCGGGACAGCACGCCTACCCCTGAGCACACGGCGACTACTTTTAGTTATTTTTTTAAAATATATTTTATTGATATTTCACAGAGAGGAAGGGAGAGAGATAGAGAGCCAGAAACATCGATGAGAGAGAAACATCGACCAGTGCCTCCTGCACACCCCCCACCGGGGATGTGCCCGCAACCAATGTACATGCCCTTGACCGGAATCGAACCCGGGACCCTTCAGTCCGTAGACCGATGCTCTACCACTGAGCCAAACCGGTTTCGGCAACTTTTAGTTATTTGAAGAATTAAAAAAATAAAGCCAGCTGAATCCAGTTACGGTAACCGAGAGGGCAGGATGAAAGCCAGACAATCGTCAGCTCAACACAGGTCAGTGCCCGTCCTGCAGCCGCGCTGTCCCCGCCCAGGGCCTGGCGTGGGAGGCGGCAGCCCCCCTTAGCTGAGGGCATTCGCCTTAGACCACGCTGCTGGGACGTTCCAGACGGGACTTAAGTGACTAATGAGGGCGGGGCTCGTGCCTGAGGGTCCCTTCCAGGTCAGGGGACCCTGCTGCTTCTCTTCCTTCCAGCCTTCCTGCGCTCCCGGCTGCATTGAGGCATGGAAGATGTTAGCTGTCACCCATTGTGCTCACCTTTCCACCCCTTCCCTGCTCTCCAGCCCCCTCCCTCCCTCCCTTGCCACCGTCCTCCCTGCTCTCTCTTGAGGCTGGCACAGTTCAATGCTTCCTGTGCTTCCCACAGCCCCACTGAAACGGGGTCACGTGAGAAAAAGGAGTAACAGGACCAGAGGAGAGGAGAGGAGAGGAGAAAGACCAGCCGGGGGCATGCTGTGCGGTTACGCTCTGATGTCGGCCCCCGTGGCCTGCTGCTCTGGGCCGCACGTGGGTGTCCACAGACCGGACTGATCTGGTTCCTGTGAATTAGCCTCACAAACGTCTCCACGCTGTTCTCTTTGTGCAGAGCACTCAGTGCGCGCAGCACACTCAGTGTCGCTCCCCGCTCTCCTGGTGAGCCCCGGAGCCAGACCGGAGGACCTGGCCCCGCGGCACCCCAGGGGCCCTCGCTCCAGAGGAATGGAATGAGTTCAGAGTTTCTCTCAGCCTTCGCCCAAACCCCAAACGGACGGAGATTATGCGGAGGGGAGTTCTGATTAAAAGTAAGCATCAGCAATGCACAGAACTGGAGAGCCAGTGGGGGTGTCAGACCACACCTGCGTATCCCCCATCTGACAATGGATAGCTGAGTGTGAAATGTGAGTAGAGAGCTGGAATCAGAACGGCCCTCTGGTTCCTGGGGGAAGCGGTGTCCCAGGAGTGGAGGGTCCTGGGTGTGACACACTCAGGCTTTACAAGCAGGGGAAGCCAGGGTCCAGAGCCAAGTCTCCCTCTAACGAATCCCAGGGTCTTGGGCAAATCCACGGTCTCACGAAGGAAATGGGAAAGAGGATGCCTTCGACCACGTGGCGGGCCCAGGGGGCTGCTCCGTCAGTGGCAGCTTTGATGACTATTACAAAGTCCAGCGCTCCGCCCACCACAGGCGGGCCCCTGGCCTGTGCCCGCAGGAAAAGAAGCACCCATGCCATGCGAGGGGCGGGTGGCCCAGCACCCAGGGCCTGCGCCCGCTCACACCCTCCATCCCCGGCCTCGGCACGCAGCAGCCGCAGCCAAGGCGGAGAGCGCGGCTGCTCACACAGGCGCCCCCTCCCAGCGTGAGCACGTGGCCGTGGCCGTGGCCGGGAAAGGCAGTCCATCCAATCAAGTCCAACATCTCTCGTGCGTCTTCTCTTTGGCTACCTTGCCTTTCTTGCCAAGGTCCTACTTTAGAGCCCTCCATATACAGAATAACAGGAGGCCGCTGGGGCTGCCAAGTGTACAGTACCTTCCGCGGTTCTGGAGGGCAGAGGGCAGAGGGCATGTCCAGTTTTGAGACTGGTCTCTACAGAAGCTTCATTAAAGAAAGCTGGAGCAGATAAAAAGGGCACAGGACAATGTCCCCTGTCCGTCCAGCTGCGGACTCTGAATTCTCTCTTCCCACAGGGACTGTATCTGGGTTGCTGTTCCTGTTCACTCTGTGATTCAAGCATTGCTATGTTTTAGAACTGCCATGGGATTTTGGAAACTCAGTAAGTGCTGGTTAGCTACAGTAACACACATGAAATTATAATTCAAAAGTCACACACACACACACACACACACACACACACACACACATCTGCTCACCGGACCCAGCTCCCCTCCTGGGTGATTGCCACCTGCTCCCCGTGTTTGAGGCGATAGAGGGGGAGCTTACACCCTTAGACTCCTGGCCTCAGGTCCTCCGAGGGAGCCGCCTTCCCCTGCGCCCAGCACAACGAACATCGGTGCTTTGTCACCCAGAATGCCTCAGCCAGCTGGAGGCTCATCGCTCGGTTTGCATGAGCGAGAGACATTCTGGAACTAATTTGGCTGCTGATGTTTTGAAGCATTTATCTGTAATTTTTATAATAGCTCTCATCATGGTACGCGGGGAACCGACAAGACAGAAGAGGTGCTTCCCAGGATAAATGAGTCTAGGAAATTAACGCCATAATGTTGTCTTGTTGGATCTATTTATTAGACTGTCAGAGAAAGTCAGGAGCTGAGAGGAAAAATGGTGGAAGGTGCATGTGGCTTGTTTGTCAAAATTGACACTTGTGTTCTTTTAGAGGAGTTCTTGGGAATGATTCAAGAATGGATGGAGGGGGGAAAAGGATAATGCTGACTAATGCAGGTGGAACGCCATGTAAATTTTGTGGGTTAAAAACTTGCAAAACTGAAATACAAGGATTGTGAGCCCTGGTCAGTTTTGCTCAATGGATAGAGGATCGCCCTGAGGACTGAAGGGTCCCAGTTTTGATTACAGTCAAGGGTACATGTCCAGGTTGTGGGCTTGATCCCCAGTCGGGGGCATGCAGGAGGCAGCCACTAATAATTCTTATCATTGATGTTTCTATCTCTTCATCTCCTTTCCTCTCTGAAATCAATAAGATATCTATACTAATAAAAGGGTAATATGCTAATTAGACCGGGTCAACTGGACATCTTCTGGATGTCCAACTTCCTTCCAGACAAAGCCATGGTGGTGGGGCCTGAGGCAGAGGCAGTTAGGCGCGAGATCAGGCTGGCAAGGAGTTAGGGGCGACCAAGCTGGCAGGGGAGGGCAGTTGGGAGTATTAGGCAGGCAGGCAGGTGAGTGGTTAGGCTAGTGGTTAGCCAGTAGTCCTAGGAGCCCAGGGTCCCAGATTGAAGAGGGTGCAGGCCAGGCTGAGGGATACACCCCACCTACCCCCTTACCCCCATGCATGAGTTTTGTGCACTGGGCTGAGAGAGAGAGAGAGAGAGAGAGAGAGAGTGTGACTTTTGAATTATAATTCCGTGCGTGTTACTGTAGTTAACCAGCACTTACTGAGTTTCCAAAATCCCATGGCAGTTCTAAAACATAGCAATACTTGAATCACAGAGTAAACAGGAATAGCAACCCAGATACAGTCCCTGTGGGAAGAGAGAATTCAGGGTCCACAGACTTGGTCCAAATCCCCTGACTTCCCTTAAAGAAAGTTCCCTCTCCTTGAATAGCTGCCAGACAAAACAGCACGATTTGGGCAAATAAAAACAAAAACAAAAAGGAGCCACACCCACGGTCACAAACCGGAGAGACTGCCTTTGCACTTAAATCATTTCTCTTGGGGACGAACCGTGTGAGCGTGATCCCACCTCACTCCTCCTCGGCTTCAAGGCGCCCTTTCAGACTCACCTCCATGCAAGGTGCGTCCTCTGGTCTGTACTGGCTCTGCAGCTCGCCTCCAAGGAGTGTGTCTGAGCCCTGGCCAGGAGGCTCAGTTGGTTGTACCCCAAAAGGTTGTGGGTTTGATTCCAGTCAGGGCACATCCCTAGGTTACAGGTTCTGTCACTGGTCAGGGCACATAGGAGAGGCAACCAATCAATGTTTCTCTCACGTCTCTCTCTTTTTCCCACACTCCCTCTCTCTCTTTATCATCCCCCCCCCCCCCTTCATCACTCTCCAAAATCAATTTAGAAAAAGAACACATATCCTCGGGGGAGGATAAAAGTGGTGTGCCCAACAACCTTCACTGCCTCACTGCGTCCAGCAGAGAAAGTGACAACAGCCTACAGCAGCAGCGATGGGACGCGGCAGCGCCTCCTGTTGTTGCGAAGGCTGCGCGTCAGCACCGCGTTCCTCCACGCCTTCATGAGCTCTGACTCTAAATAAGGCGGATGTGAACTGTGCACACTGTCTGCTGGCGGGCACACAAGAGCACTGTTCCGGGGGTAAGACTGTAAGAGATTACACCCGGTTTATCAGAGAGGTGATTGCCTATTTTTTTTTTAAACATCTTTGTAGCAATACTATATTGCTTTGTTATTTTTCAAATTTAGGAATAAGCCAATAAGATGGATGTGGCAGAGCGGTTCCCTTTTCCTGTTGACACATGGGACAGGAGGAGGGCTCGGAGACGGCAAAGTCCAGCCGGTAAGCGCGCCTGTGAAGGGGGGGGGGGGCGCTTCGGGCCAAAGGCTGGCTCCCCATGTGCCTGCAGGAGGCAGACCAGCCAGACCGCTCCTCAGAGTCCTGCTGAGCAAGGTGCAGTGCTGACACCTTGAGTCACCAACACCCACTCTGTAGGAGACGTGTGGCCAGGGCTTGCCACGGACACTGGGTCTCTGTTCGAAGCCACGGTCTTGGCTCCTACCTTCTCTCCCGCAGTTTTTAATTGTTCCACACAGAGAACACGAGCTGCTTGAAGGACAGATGGTCCTCCTTGCTCTCCACCTCCCTGTCTCTGCCCTGCATGGCCTCCAGCAATGTCAACCGTATTTCCAGCCGTGGAATGAGCAGTCGTGAAAGCCTGGTGATCCATGCAAAGAAGTGGGAGAGGTCAGGCCCATGGCAGAAAGCTGATTTTGTCCATTTTCAAGGACCAAGCTGGGGATGAACCAGAGAAGCTTCTGGGAGACCCTGTGCTTCCCTGAAGAGAGACGGACGATGCTGGCACCACACCATCCCCCTTCTTTCCTCTTACCCATGAACACGGCACCTGAGCAGTAACAGCCCTCCTATAACCATAGAGTAATTGCATGAGGATCAAAAGCAAAAACGATGAGGACGGCCTAGTGGACATGGACCTGGTCCTCTAATGCCTTGTCGAGTGGCCACATCAACGCCAGAAACTACCTTTCTCTGCGCTTCTCATCGCATGAAAAATATCGTCACATATCAGTTGAAGCTGCTATTAGTTGGGTTTTTGGTCAATGAAAGCCAAAGACCTTCCTAATAGGATCTTTCTCTCAAATCAATCATTTTCTAATGGACCTGATCTGCACATAAATATGATTTGACATTACTCTGCTTAAACTCTTCCATAGCTCCCCACTGTTTATGGAACAAAATTTAAGGATGTTAGCATGGTACATAAAATCCCCGATAACCTTACCTGGTGTACCTATCCAAACATACCTCAGATCCTTCAGGCATCCTTCTTACTTTACATATAGTAGTTCCAAATAACAATCTATATAAAGGCCCAATATGCAAATTGTCCCCTCGGAGTTCAACCGGGATACTGGGAGTTTGATTGCTTGCTATGCTGTGTGCTGACCACCAGGGGCGGTGCAGAGTGAAGGTCCCGGCAGGCAGCCAGCAGCCAGGGAAAGGAGGCGCTGGCCAGCAGCCAAAAGACCCCGATCAGCCCTGATCACCAGGCAGGCCTAGGGACCCTACCCGTGCACAAATTTGGTGCACCAGGCCTCTAGTGAACCAGCAAGGAGGGACCCCCGTTCTGTGGTGCATCACCTGAGAACTGCCCTCCTGCAATCCACTTTCTTTGGCCCCTATGACTTTGCTTATGTTTTCTCTTCCTAGGATGCTCTTCCCACCTTCCTTTGCCTGCTTTCACTTACCCTTCAAAATATAGATGCTTCACCATCACTGTATCCAGGCAAGTGGACTTCCATACTGGACACACTTCTGTCTCTGCCCTCATCGTGTTAAAATGACTGTTTGCAAATCTGACGTGTTTACTAAAGCAGCGGTCGCCAACCTTTCAGACCTCCAGTGGTCCGTGGACCACCAGTTGCCGACCGCTGTCCTAAAGAGTGCATTTCTCTGACAGCAGGGCCTGTATCTTTTACTCTGTGAAACTTAGCACTTAACACAATCTCTGTGCAAAGGAGCTGTTCAAAGGTATGCACTGGGTTTCCAATGAGTGTACACTCACACACACACATGCACATATGTTCCTGGATCTTTGTATCAAATATTCACTCTTCATTGATTCATTCATTCATTTTTACAAAAGGGCAAAGCTTCAATAATCCAACAGTGCTGCCACAAAGATAGGAAAGTGAAGAAAAGCAACCAAACAGAAATTCCCCTGATGTGCTATAAACACTCCACGGGAAGCCCACCTCCTGAGGAGACAAGGACGTTCTAACAATACGTTGGCAATCCCTGCCTCAGGCATCACCCCGGGGCAGGTGCTGAAGGACAATATGAATGTATAGTGGGAGCTCAGAGAGCTGAGTCCGGAGGCAGGTGGTATGGGAAGGTGGTAATCTCTGCACCAGTGAATCCAGTTTTTTAAAGTTCGACTCATCTAGGTGTTAGCATGTGAAGCTATGAAATCCCAGCGGGCAGGAAGGGTTCCCTCTGTCACATCTTTTGATGGTTTTTTCTTTAATTTCTTCTTATGTCTTGTCCTCTGGCTCAAATATGTACTGCTTTTGCCCATTTTGAGAAAAAAAATCTTTAATAAATTCTGTGCCCCAGTTACCATCTTCATTTTCTTCTCCTCTGGCCACTGAACTTCTAAAACAACCCGTCTGTACTATTGTGACCACCATCTCTCCTTTTATTATTAACCCCCTACCGTAAAGCCCCTGTCCCCACTGCCCTACTGAAATACGTTCTCCAATATCCCCGACTGACCCATCATCAAATTCAACCTCATTAAATTTCTCCCGGTCTATAATCTCAGCTTTGTTGCAAATCACACCCGTGACCTCCTTCCCTCTATACTTTCTTCAGACTCCTTCTGAGCTTTCGTGACTTGACAGTAGCCGTATCCCCCAATCCCTCCTTCTCTGACTCGTTAGTAGCTATTCCTCCCTCCCCCATTGCCTACACCTGGGTGTTCTCCCTATAAATGAATGGACATTTTGTCAGAAGAATGAACGCCCACCCCACAATATGAAGTCCAGACAAACCTAGGGAAGGGGACCTGACAGGGGCAACCAGCTTGGGAATTTGTCAGAGAAGGTTCCAGATTCCATCTGTGGCTCCTACACTGCTGGTTGTAAACTTTGGGCCCTCAAGATAAAGTCCCACTCCTGCACTTGGTATCAATGAGGCTCTAGCTACATTTTTTAGAAGAGATGACTCATATGTATTGTCCATCATTATGTTATACAAAAATCTGGAAATAGCAGGTTTGTAAAGAAGATATATACATATATATATATATATATATATATATATATATATATATATATAGTTACCACCCAACCAGTAGCTATCATGCACAATGGCCACCACGGGACAGATGCTCAATGCAGGAGCTGCCGAGCTGTGGTGACTTGGCAGCTGCGGTTCTCGGGTGACTCAACCAGACCAGAGAGGAGGGAGCCCAATTATGGGGTGTCACCCAAGAACCAGCCTCTCACAATCTGGGACACCTCAGGGGGTGTTAGAAAGCTGTTTCAGCCCGATCCCTGCAGGCCAGGCAGATGGAACCCACTGGTGTACAAATCCGTGCACTGGGCTTCTAGTAGTAAGAGGACAACCGAAGTAATTTAAATTTGAATTATTTTTCTTAATATTGGGATGAAAACTACTTCAAAGCACATGTCTGACTTCAGAGTAGGTTTTGCTCATTGGCCAGGCCTGTCATAAAATTAAGGTGGTCAGCTCAGTGCTTAGAGCATTGGCCTGCAGATTGAAGGGTCCAGGGTTCGAATCTGGTTGTGGATTCAATCCCCAATGAGGGACATGCAGGAGGCAGCTGATCAACGATTCTCACCATTGATGTTTCTATCTCTCCCTCCCCATCCTCTCTAAAATCAATAAAAATATATTAAAAAACAGAATAGAAATTGTTACATTGAATAGAGATTATAATTTATATTTTTGAAAAATTAAGGTGTTTAGGGTCTTGTCTGCTCTTCTGGCTCTTACAAGACCTCTGAGGTCGTTCGGAAAAGTGGGGACTCTGGTGCTCCAGCTGTGCTGAGCCCCACCCACTCACCGCAAAGGTGCTGTCCACCCTCATCTGCAAGGACATCCACTAGGTGGTCACTCAGGCCAGTCCCGGAATCTGTGCTGAGTGTACAGTGTGTCCTCTCACCCGGCTCGCTGGTGGAGGGAAAGCTCCCTGCCTGGTGGGGAGGTCCCTCTCGTCCAGCCTCTCCTTCTGGAGGGGACAGTACGGCGCAGGGCCTTCGGCCACCATCCTCCTAACTTCCCCCACGAAAGGTAGTGGATGTCCCTTCCGGCTCCTGCTCTCAGCCTCTGCCCTGGGAGGGCTCTTCCCCCCCCACGTTACTGCTGTGAGTACTGACAGCGACAGTGACGTTACTGCTGTGAATGCTGACAGCGACAGTGACAGTGACGTCTTCTCTGCGCTAATTAGGCTTCTGCCCCACGCGCTTCCGGCTCCCAACCTCAGACATCTTGGGAGAGACTTAGGCGTCTGCACCTTCTTTTCCTCCTTAAAGTCATTGCTCAGGAATTCAACAAAAGCTTTGTCCCCGAGGGGCCTCCACGCAGACCCCACCCCTCCTGGGAGGCCTTAAGGGCCAGGGCCACACCAGGTCACTGCTGGGCAGGCACAGTCTGCAGCATCGGAGGGCGGGGCCCAGCGAGAGGGCGGGGCCCAGTGAGAGGGCGGGGTCCAGAGGGAGGGCGGGGCCCAGTGACAGGGCGGGGCCACTGAGAGGGCGGGGCCCAGAGAGGGAGTGGCCCAGTGAGAGGGCGGGGCCCAGCGAGAGGGCAGGGCCCAGTGAGAGGGCGGGGCCCAGTGAGAGGGTGGGGCCCAGTGAGAGGGCGGGGTCCAGAGGGAGGGCGGGGCCCATTGAGAGGGAGTGGCCCAGAGAGAGGGCGGGGCCACTGAGCGGGCGGGGTCCATCAAGAGGGAGTGGCCCAGAGAGAGGGCAGGGCCCAGTGAGAGGGAGTGGCCCAGTAAGAGGGCGGGGCCCAGTGAGAGGGCGGGGTCCAGTGAGAGGGAGTGGCCCAGCGAGAGGGCAGGGCCCAGGAGAGGGCGGGGCCCAGAGAGAGGGCGGGGTCCATCGAGAGGACGGGGCCCAGGAAAGGGCGGGGCCCAAAGCGCTGGACCAAAGACACAGGAGAGGCAACTAGGCTGATGGGAGCACTGCACATGCGGGTGAGGATGGCCAGGCCAAGGCTACCCCTACATTTCCAACTCCCTCTCATTCTTTCTCTACAGAACACCCCCACGCAGAGGTGTTCAGCAACTATATGCTGAGCAAACAGATGATACAAAAACATTCCATCCTGGATAACTCGTCATCAACCCCGCCCCGCCCCGCCCCCCACAGTGCAGCCTGCCTTGGCCTTACCTGCCCCTCCGTGAGGTCTCTTCACACCCTTACTTGTGGGAGGCGCTTTTCCTATGGATTCTCCAATATGTGTCTTCCCACTGCGCATGTCCCAGTGAGAATCCCACCTTCCCCAGACCTCCCCCTCATCACATTATCATCTACCATGCCCCGCACATTGGGCATTTAGTGCATTTTTAATGATTTTGAGACGACTTCTTGCCCAGCACATTCGGAGCCAGGTGAGCGTGCAGGCACTCGTGTCCCCCCGAGCCCATCAACGTGGTGAGTGCTCACCATGGAGGAGCCTGAGCGCAGTTCCTGGTGGCGATGGGGCGTGACACTGTGCTGGAAGCTGGGGCTCTGGAGAGAGGCCTCGATGTGGATCCCCGCCTGGGACACCAGAGAGCCAGCCCTGAGGGTATCACTACATCTCAGACCTCGGCTTCCCCTCAGCAAAACTGGGAAGCCAGCAGGACTGCCTGCTGTGGAGCTGTAAGCTAAGTGAGATCAGGAATGTGCGATGCCTAGCAAAACGTTCAGCACATGGTAAAAGTTTCCATAAAAAGTGTTGATGACCCCCAAAACTGGTGTGGCTCAGTGATAGAGCACCAGCCTGCAGACTGAAAGGTCCCAGGTTCGATTCTGGTCGAGGGTATGTACATTGGTTGCAGGCACATCCCGGATAGGGGGTGTGCAGGAGGCAGCTGGTCGATG
Source organism: Vespertilio murinus (assembly GCA_963924515.1). Lineage (NCBI taxonomy): Eukaryota > Metazoa > Chordata > Mammalia > Chiroptera > Vespertilionidae > Vespertilio > Vespertilio murinus. The sequence goes on along the minus strand of OZ004720.1, from coordinate 2,412,804 downwards.
TTTCTCTCTCATCAATGTTTTTAAATCTATCTCTCTCCTTTCCTTTCAGTAAAAAAATCAATAAAATATATATATTTTTTAAAAAGTGTTGAAGACCATGATGAAAATGATTCCTTAGATTAGATTAGATTAGTCCTGGATCAATGCCAAGGTCAAATAAACATCTTTTTATTGAAAGCCTGTGGCTCTGTGAGGAATACTCACTCACCGAAGCGTCCTTTCTTGCTCTATGCAGCTTGGGGGGGGGGGGGGAGGAGACAGGCAGCACCCCCCCCACACACACACACACCTAAGCTATGGCCACCGAACCCAGAGCTCTAAGCTCGAGTGTGGCTCACCCTGGTGTTTCTTCTCCCACATCTGCGTCTCAGGACCCGAGCGCTCAGCAGAGCGAGCCATTACCGGTGGTCTGGGAATGGAAGCGGAGGGCCTCTGCTGCTGCTTTGCAATAATTCAAACCAGCGGTAGACAGCTGCGCCAGGAGGCTGTTGCCAAAGGAGGGCTTGAAGGTCGTGACGCCTGCAGGGCCAGGGACCTGAAGGCTGTCAGGACTGCATTTAACTCGGCCTTCCGGCATTAGCGGTGAGCGCGGCTGCTCTCCGGCTCTTATTCCAAAGATAGTCAGTCTGTGGTTACAACCTCTGGGCCTTAATGGCACCCACGTTTGAGAGGTGGCTCCTCGGGTCCTGGGCTGTGGTTTCAGTTAAAAGTTCAGCAGAGACAGCGGTTCGTGAGGAGAGGGAGGCGCTGTGGGCAGTGATGTCCCTTCCTTACCACTTTCTGTCTCAGAGACAACAGCAAAATGCCTTGGAAAACTAGACTCAACTGCTCTGGGGGCGGAGGAACTGGACAGACACACACAGAACGATTGGTGAGCAATTTAGTAACAGAGGAAACAGTGACACGGGTAACACAGGGGCAATCCAGACAGCAAACACGTAATTTCTGACATTCCCGGAGCAGTGACAGCGCTGTCAGACCGACCAGGAGAACAGCACACAGAGACCACCCCGCTGCTGCCACCCCGCACACCAGGCGAGCGTGTCTGCGCACAGACTCAGTAAAGCTATTGACATGGGTGACCACAGGCTGTTCACTGACTCTGTCCCGACGGGGGTCTCCGTGGGGAGAGCAAAAGCAGAGCGCAGAACAGGTAGCAAACGGGAACTAATTCTCCAAAACGACGTCGGGCTCTGCCCAGCTCCGCGCTCCGAGACCTCCACTCCGGCTAAAAGCCTGTGTGGTCTCTGTGAGGGCTTCACAACGTAGCTTACTAACATTCTCCGGGAAGACAGAGTGGAGACCAGGGAACCTGCTCAGATTTCCTTCATTTTCTTCCGAGCGGTTTATTGGTTCTCATGTGACCTTCTCCCACCGACGTATGTAAAAGAAGGAACCTCTGTCAGCAGGTTTCACCCTTTTCTAGTGTGCTTTGGGGGGTGACACAGATCTCGGCGTTAGGGACACATGCTCAGGTCTGGCTTCTGCAGCCCCAAGCAGCTGGTCCAGCTCACCGAAGGCGGTGACTTGGGGGAGTTTCCGTTCTGCAGGGAGGAACGCTGTAGGGCGGGCCGCACAGTCCCTGCCGCGCCTTAGCAGGCAGAGCCAGGCCTGAGTGCCATCAGGGAAACCGTGCCCACAGTACCGAAATCTCACCCAGACCCACACCTTCCGCTCCGAGGCCGGGGAGCTGCTGTCCGTGGTTCCGCCTCTGCTGTGGGCAGAGACCAACCCTGCAGAAAGGGCTTGCAAATTCTCAGCATAACACCTTGTTCCCAGGGGGCGGCATTAGAATAATCAGAAGGTTCCTTTTTGCTTGCTGACTGTCATGTGATGTTTAAATGTGTGGTGGGCCCACACAGCGTTACCTGCTCAAAGTGGTCTCCGTAAGCACTGCCCAGACAGCAGAGGAGGAGGGGTTCCAGCGGGGCAGCGTGAAAACCTCACAGGGAACTAACTGCCGGGGGGCAGACTGAGGACGAGAGCGCCTGACGTGCTGCCCCACGAGCAGCCACGAAAGCCAGAGCGTCGCTGCGCCCTCGCACCATGTCCTCGGGCCGTGGTGTCCTGGCGGCACCAGGTTCCGGGTTAGGAGGCAGGGTGCTGGCCCCAGATCTGCCGCCGACCAGATTCGTGAACCCGATGACTGGCTGCTCTTGTCTGGGCCTCAGCCTCCTCGCTGCCGAAGCTAAGTCAGGGGGTGCTGAATGGGCTTCTGAAGGGACAGGGGTCTATAAAATGAGGGCATGGAAGCACCTGGGATCCCAGTTTTTAATGTTTCTCCTCCAGAACTTACAAAGCTGAGCCACGACTGAGCCAGTGGGAGGGGCCCCCCCAGGCTGTGTCCCTGGGAACTGTGCTGGACCCCGACGCCGAGCCTCACCCTCCTCTCCTGCTGCTGCCGGCCTGGGCGGAACCGGAGCTGCCGGCAGAAGGGATGCGGACAGGCAGAAAGGACGCCTCAGATCCTGCCGCCGTGCTCTGCAACGAGGGAGCGGCGAGCGGAGGATCAGCACCGCCGGGCACTCATGCTTCTGACACCACTTGCTGCCAGCTGCCTGGACACCTGGGTTCACCTGGTGTTTGTACGAAGAACAAGACGAGCAGGTGCCAGACTGCAGCTGTTGTGAGGAGGCCGCAAACGACGCCTAGACGCAGCGGGGGCCTGAGGCTGGGGTGGGCGTGAGGGGGACAGATCGGACAGACGAGGGTGGAGGACTCTGAAAGAACAGCCGGAAGGGCAGCCGGTGGGGGCCCTGCTGGTGCCGGTCCCGAGGGACAGAGCGCCCTTTGTCCGCCTCAGCAGGCCCCACATTTGCTTGGCTTCTCGCGATGACACTTGTGAAAGCAGGTGGCTCGGCGTGGGCCGGCGCCACAGAACAGGCTGGATCAAATGGAAACGGAACCACGGTGTGCGGTGGCTGACGTGGAGCCGCGGGGAATGGCCTGGAAAACTCACTTCATGAGCCTTTAATCTCATGAAGCGAGGGGTAAGAGCTGTTCTCTGGAAAAGAGAAATTTCTTTGAAGGCATTGATGATGTGAAGCAACAGAATAAAGCCCATTAAAACAGAATTCTGTGGCTTGAACTTGCGCAAGCCCCAGAAAGGAAAATCTGACGATAGCCAACACCTGTTCCCGGCTCTGCCCTGAGCACGATCGGGCCTGAGGCAGAGGGCGGGGAAGTCAGTAGAATTGCCTTCCGCCCCCAGAGAGGCCCACCCTGAGCTGTCCCCGCGGAGGGGCCACCTGTGCTGACGGTCACAGCCTCTCCTGTCACCCACTCAGCAATAAACGGCTCCGTGGCTGAGTGTCAACCAGGAGGTCACAGTCTGCGTCCCGGTCCGAGTCCCGGTCAGGGCACAGGCCCGGGTTGTGGGCTCAGTCCCCAGGCAGGGGCGGTGGGGGGGGGGGAGAGGGGGGGAGGGGGGGCGTGCAGGAGGCAGCTGATCAATGGTTCTATCTCACCACTGACATTTCTATCTCTCTCCCTCTCCCTTCCTCTGTGACTTCAATAAGAATATATTTTTTTAAGCAACAAAGAGGTCCACCTTTGATAACACAAACAGGACAATGCTAACTTAAGGCAGGTGGTCACTGACATCCGTCCTGCAGAAACTAGCTCTTATCTAGACGTCAACCCAGAATCTCACGGCTCCTCTGAGATCTGTCAGCTTCTCAGCCTCCAATCCTATGAAACTTCTCGTTCCATCCCTCCCTTAAGTCTCTTCCAGCCTCATCCTGCAGGCAGTTCACCGGTCATCTTCTGGCCTCACTCCCCCCGCAACAGCCCCCCCAGCGCTCCCTGCCTCCTGCGGTGCTGCCAGACCTTCCACACTAACCTCCTGCTCAGGAGGGACGGGCCAGCTGCCCTGCCGCGGCGGGCGGCCCCGTGAAGACCCAGGCAGGCGCGGCAGCACCATGCTCTCCAAATGCAGAGCTCCCCCTGCCCACGGCCATTCACTTTGGCTCTAAAACGCCCCCCTTCCTCTCGAACCCCTCCTCACTTCCTTTTGGCTCCCAGAAGGTGACTTCCCCTTTTCCTCATGGGGGAAATGGAAATTACTGGTGAGAGTGCCCTTTTGAAGGTATCTCTCGAAGTGACTGCAATGGCTCTTCACTTTACGCTTCAGAAAGGAGCCCTCATCTTTTCTATTTCCCTACATTCCCCCAGAAAGGGCTTTCCTTTGCTCCCACAGCGGGCTTTAATGAGAATTCAGTCCATGACTGTTAGGTATCAACATAAAGCTTGGCAGGCCAAAAATACCAGTTCCCATTCGTTCTTTCCTCTACAAATTTAATTACATATAATTAGATATTATATAAATACCAGAGGGCCGATGCACAAAATTCATGCATTGGTCTTGGCCCTCACAGCCCCAGTTTCACCTGGAAGGTCATCTGGAAGGTCATTTGGCTGTCCAGTCTAATTAGCATATTATGCTTTTGTTACTAACCTATCTAATAAAGAGGGAATATGCTAATTGACCACCATGCCCTCACAAAAATGGCGGTGCCCAAGCCAATAAGGAGGGAATATGCTAATTGCTGTCAAACCCTCAAAGATGGCAGCACCCACAGCCACAAGTTGGTGGCACCCAGTCTCCTGAGCCCCTCTGGGGCAGCAGGGGCAGCACAGTTGGGCCTGCCCCCAGGCAGATCCGGCCACTCCACACACCTGCCTCTGGAGTCCCCCAGTCCCATCATCCCCCAGCCGCCCACAGCTGGCCCGAGGCACAGGCAACCCCATATGGCAGCTGCCCAGCCACCCAGGCCCCGCCCAAGGCACAGGTAAGCCTCGGATGGTGGCTGCCCAGCCGCCCGCGTTGGCTGAGGCTCAGGTAGCCAGGGCCAGCTGAGGCTTGCACTGCCGGAAGTGGCAGCAGCAGAGGTCTGATGGGGGCGTCACCTTCCTCTTGCCCCTGAGGGCTCTCAGACTGTGAGAGGAGGCAGGCCAGGCTGAGGGACCCCTCCTCCAGTGCATGAATTTTTGTGCACAGAGGGGTGTTCCTCAGCCCGGCCTGAACCCTCTCCAATCTGGGACCCCTCAGGGGGTGTCCGACTGCCAGTTTAGGCATAGGGATTGGGCCTAAACTGGCAGTTAGACATCCCTCTCACAATCTGGGATGATAGTTGCTAACCACTCTCCTGCCTGTCTGCCTGCCTGGTCACCCCTAACCCTTCTGCTTGCCAGCCTAATCACCCCTACTTTGCCCTCCTGCAGACCTGATCACCCCTATCTTGCCCCTTTGCCTGCCTGATTGCCCCTAACCTCTCTGCCTAACTGCTTTATCACCCCCAACTACCCTTCCCTGATGGCCTAATCTTGCTCCCAACTGCCCTCACCTGCCACCTGATCAACCCTAACTGCCTCTGTCTCAGACCCATCACCATGGCTTTGTCCAGAAGGAAGTTGGACATCTAACAGATGGCTGGTTGACCCAGTCTAATTAGTATATTACCCTTTTATTAGTATAGATAGGTTATATAGGATAGGATTGCTTAAATCAGGGGGGGGGGGAGCCTTTTTCATCAGGAGGAGATGTTCTTGGCAGACAAAAACACATAATCCCTATATCTGGACTGATAGCCAGCCATATGCACTATACTGCCAAACTGGCCATTAAAAAATTGAATCACTTTCTTACACCTTACACCAAACAGCTGTTGCCCTTAAAACCCCTCCTCAGCCCCCACCTTTGGTTCTGCCTTCACCATTCACCCAGATTTGGTTCTGATTGGTGGGTTTCTATGCCAGTCAGTGTCAAAAACTCTGCCTCCTGCTGAAACCAATTTGGCTCAGTGGATAGAGCGTCGGCCTGTGGACTGAAAGGTTCTGGGTTCAATTCCAGTCAAGGGCATGTATCTTGGTTGTGGGCACATCCCCAGTAGGGGATGTGCAGGAGGCAGCTGATTGATGATTCTCTCTCATCAATGTTTCTAACTCTCTATCCCTCTCTCTTCCTCTCTATGAAAAAAATCAATAAAAAATATATTTTTTAAAAACAACTCTGCAGCTTAGGCAGCCATTGGCTCCTCGCAATTCACCAAGATTTGGTTCTGATTGGTTGGTTTCTATGCCAGTCATCCTCTAAAACTCCACCTCCTAGGCAGCCATTGGCTCCTTGCAATTAACTCAGATTTGGTTTTGACTTGTCGGTTTCTATGGCAGTCGGCATCTCTGGGACTGATCATAGAGGTAGGGCTGATCAGCAGTTCCCCCCACCCACCCCCTGGTTGCTGGAAAGTGGCTGAATTGCTGGTCTCTAGGGTACCCTTTAATCCACATCCTCACCAGCACTTCTTGTTTGTTGATTTAATGAAGATAGGCATCTAGCAGTTGTGAGGTGCTATCTCATTATAGTTTTAATTTGCATCTTTCTGATGATTAGTAGCATTGAGTGTTTTTTCATATGTCTATTGGACAGTTGTATGTCCTCTTTGGAGAAGCATCTATTTGAGTTTCCCCAAATTTTTTAATTGCATTGTGTGTCTTCCTGGTGTTGAGTTGTATGTATAGTTGGGAAATTAACTACCTTAAAAGATGAATATATTATCCAAACAGTGGGCTCCCTTTTCATTTTGTTGATGGTTTCTTTTGCTGTGCAGAAGCTTTTTACTTTGATGTAAGTCCCATTTGTTTATTTCTGTCTTTGTTTCCTTGGTCCTAGGTGATGTATCAGTGAAGATACTGCTATGTGAGATGTCTGAGATTTTACTACCTATGTTTTCTTCCAGAACATTTATGGTCTCACAACTTACATTTAAGTCTTTTATCCATATTGAGTTTACTCTTTTGTGTGGTGTAAGTTGGTGGTCTAGTTTCATTATTTTGCATGTACCTGTTGAATTTTCCCAACAGCATTTACTGAAGAGACTGCTTTCACTCCATTGTATGCTCTTACCTCCTTTGTCAAATATTAATTGACTAGAGGCCCTGTGTGTGAAAATTCATGCACTGGAGCGGGGTCCCTCAGCCCAGCCTGCCCTCCTCACAGTCTGCGAGCCCTCGGGGGTGGGAGGCAACTCAGTGATCAGGGGCAGGTGATGCCCCCATCACACCTCTGCTGCTCCCACTGCTGGCAGCACAAGCCTCAGGTGGCCCTGGCTACCTGAGTCTTGGGTGGCCTGGGTGGCTGGGCAGCTGACTTATGAGGCTTGCCTGAGGGCAGGTCCAGCTGCACCATGTGTCTGCCTCACCCCTCCCCTGGCTGGGCTGAAAAGACTGTGGGACTCTGGCAGGGGGTGAGGGGACCGGGCGTCGCCATCTTGTGGCTATGGGCACCACCATCTTTGTGACAGCATGGCAGTCAATTTGCATATTCCCTCTTTATTAGATAGGATCATATCGATGTAGGTTGATTTCTGGGGTTTCTGTTCTGTTCTATTGATCTACATGTCAGTTCTTGTGCCAGTACTAGGTGGTGAAAGCAGACATCCCTGTCTTGCTCCTGATCTTAAAGGAAATGCTTTGTGGTTTTGCCCATTGAGTATGATGTTGGCTGTAGGTTTGTCATATATTGTCTTTATTATATTTATGTATGACCTCTCTATTTCCACTTGCTGACAGATTTATCAAAAATGGTGCTGGATTTTATTGAATGCTTTTTCTCCATCTATTGATATGACCATGTGATATTTATCCTTCATTTTGTTTATTGATTTGTGAATATTGAACCAGCCTTGCCTCCCTGGAATAAATCCTTGGTCATGTTGTATGATCTTTTTGATGTATTGCTGGACCCATTTTGCTAATATTTTGTTGAAGATTTTAGCACTTGATGTTCATCAGGGATATTGGCCTGTAATTTTCTTTCTTTTTAATGTCTTTATCTAGTTTGGAATTAGGATAATTCTGTCCTTATAATAAGAGCTTGGAAGTCTTCACTCTTCTTGGATTTTTTGGAATAGTTTGAGGAGGATAGGTGTTCATTCTTCTTTGAATGTTTTGTAAATTCACCTGTGAAGCCATCCCATCAAGAGCTTTTGTTTACTAGGAAATTGTTATTATTATTATCATCATCATCATCATCATCATCATCACTGCTTCAATTTTATTAGCTGTCATTGGCCTATTCAGGTTTTCTGATTCTTCCTGATTGAGTTTTGGAAAACTGTATGTTCTAGGAATTTGTGCATTTTACCCAGGTTGTCCAATTTTCTGGCATATACAGCGTGTCCCCAACAATTGTATACACACCTTAACAGCTAATTGCTGTTAAATGGAAATGAAATGCGTTTTAATAAACACTGCCTTTATAATTCTATCCAAAGTGTGTATACATTTTGGAGGGAACTCTATAATTGTTCAGAGTATTTTCTGACTATTGTTTGTATTTTTATGGTTTTAGTTGTTCATCTCTTTCATTTCTGGTTTTACTTATTTGGGTCCTCTTTCTTTGTTTCTTGGTAAATCTGGCTAAATGTTCATCAATCTTATTTATCTTTTCAACGAACTAAGATATATATTAGTGGCCCGGTGCACGAAATTCATGCACAGAGGCGGGGGGGGGGGTGTCCAGCCTTCACCCTCTCCAATCTGGGACCCCCCAAAGGATGTCCACAATCCAGGACTGCTGGCTCCCAACCACTCACCTGCCTGTCTTCCTGATTTCCCCTAACCGCTTCTGCCTGCCAGCCTATCACTCCCTAACCACTCCCATGCCAGCCTGATTGATGTCTAACTGCTCCCCTGCCAGCCTGGTCACCCCTAACTGCCCTCCCCTGAAGGCTTGATTGCCCCCAATTGCTCTCCTTTGCAGACCTGGTGACTCCCAACTGCCCTCCTCTGCTTGCCTGACTGCCCTCAACTGCCCTCCCTTGCAGGTCTGGTACCTCCCAACTGCCCTCTCCTGCTGGCCATCTTGTGGTGGCCATCTTGAGTCTACATAGGGGCAGGACCTTTGACCATATGGGGGCAGCCATATTATGTGCTGGAGTGATGGTCAATCTGCATATTAGTCTTTTATTAGATAGGATAGAGGCCTGGTGCACGATGGGGGCCAGCTGGTTTGCCCTGCAGAGTGTCCTGAGTCAGGGTGGGGGTTCCCTTGGGGTGTGTGGTGGCCTGGGCCAGGGGCCTGTGGTGGTTTGCAGGCCAGCCATGCCTCCTGGCAACCCAAGCACAGGCCCTGGTATCTGGGGTTTATTTACCTTCTACAATTGAAAGTTTGTAGCCTGGAGCGGAGCCAAGCCTCCTGCTAGCTCCATGGCCAGCGGCCATTTCTATTGGGACTTATGTACCTTCTATAATTGAAACTTTGGAGCCTAAAGCAGAGGCCTGAGAGGCCTGGGAAAGCTTTGCTTCTTCCATTGCCGGGGGCAACCCTACCCTACAGCTCTCTCCAGCTCTGTGGCTGCCGCCATTTCTGTTTGGACTTGTTTACCTTCTATAATTGAAACTTTGTAGCCTTGAGTGAAGGCCTAGGCCGGCAAGAGCAGGCGGAAAGCTCGGCTTCTTCCATTGCCTGGAAAACCCAAGCCTCCTTCCTGCTCTCTGTGGTTATGGCCATCTTGATTGGGTTTATTTGCATACTCACTCAGATTGGCTGGTGGGCGTGGCTGGTGAGTGTAGTGGAGTGGTGGTTAATTTGCATATTACTCTTTTATTAGGTAGGATATATATATTGAGTGGCCACATTATTATGATCACCCCATCAGTACTACGCTGGGCCACCTTTTGCCTTCAATACTGCTGTGATTCTTCTTGGCATTGATTCCACAAGATGTTGAAAGGTGAGGTGAGGAATCTGACCCCATGCCTGATGAATAGCACAGTCCAGTTCTGAGATTTGATGGTTGTGGAACCAGCTGCCTGAGGGCTCTTTTAACTTCATCCCACAAATGCTCAATTGGATTGGGATCTGATGATTGTCAGGGCCAAGGAAGGTAAATTCTCCCTCATGTTCTTAAAACCAGTCCTGCACAATCTGAGCACCGTGGTACGGCACATGGTCTTGTTGGAAGAAGCCATCTCCATTGGGATCCACCATCAACATGATAGGATAAACTTAATCAGCAATAATATGTTATGTTATGCTATTCAGATGTTGTTCCATATGAATTAAAGGGCCCAAATCATGCCAGAAAAACATGCCCCAAACCATAACACTGTCCCCACCAGCTTGAAGGGTTGTACTCATGCATGTGGAGTACATGCTTTCATGCTGTTTCCACAAAATTCTCACTCTGCTATCTGCATGATGTAACTGGAAACATGATTCATCGACCACATGACTTTTTTCCAATCCTCGACTGTTCCTGTGCGAATTGGAATGTTTAATCTTGGTAACTGCAGACAGCAAAGGTGTTTGAACAGGCCTTCGGCTTCCATATCCCATACGATGCTGTGTATGGCTAATTTGCCTACAAAGTCAGGTGGTCATAATAATCTGGACACTCAGTCTCTGTCATTTATTTCATCTCTAATCTTTATCATTTCCTTCCTTCTACTTAATCTAGGATTTTCTTATTATTCTCTTCCTAATTCTTTTAGTTGTAAGGTTAGATTGTTTATTTGAGCTTTATCTTGTTTCCTGAGTAGCTCTGTAATGCTATGAAACATCTCTCTCAGGGCTGCTTTCACTGTGTCCCATAGATTTTGGGTTATACGTTAATTTTTGTTTGTTTCCAGAATTTTTAAATATCTGCCTTGATCTCATTGACAATCCATTCATCCTATCTAATAAAGAAAGAATATGCAAATTGACCATCACACCATCACAAAGCTGCTGGTGCCCATAGCCACAAGATGGCAGTGCCCAGTCTCCTCAGCGCCACTGGAGTCGCACAGTCCTTTCAGCCCTGATGGGGGTGGTGGCAGGTGTGCCATGTGGCGGGCCCCACCCTCAGCCCTCCAGCCACCCAGGGCCAGCCCGAGGCACAGGCAAGCCTCAGATGGTGGCTGCCCAGCTGCCCAGGGTCACCAGAGGCACAGGTAACCAGGGTTGGCTGAGGCTTGTGCTGCTGGCAGTGGCAGCAGCAGAGGTGTGATGGGGGTGTTGCTTTCCCCTGATTGCCAGGTTGCCTCCCATCCATGAGGGCTCCCAGACTATGAGAGGGGGCAGGCGGGCTGAGGGACCCCCCTGCAGTACATGAATTTTCATGCACTGGGCCTCTAGTTCTCTAATAATAGCCTATTTAGTCTCAACATGTTTGAGTGTTTGGAAGTTTTTGGGTTTTTTTTTGTAGTTGATTTCTAATTTCATGCCATTGTGGTCTGAGAAGATGATTGAAATGGTTTCAATGTTCTTGAATTTATTAAGACATATGGTCTACCTTTGAGAATGTTCCATGTGCACTTGAGAAGAATGTATATTCTTCCACTTTGGGATAAAATATCAATTAAGTCCATATGATCTAGTGTAATTTTTATGGTTGCTGTTTTCTTGTTGATGTTTTGTCTGGAAGATCTATCCCCTATTATGACTGTATTGCTATTGATTTCTCCCTTAAAGTCTTCCAAGAGTTTTAAACAATATATTTAGGTGCTCCTATGTTGAGTTCGTATATATTTATATGGGTTATATTTTCCTTTATTTGTTTTTATAATTATTCTTCACCCAATAATATTTTTCCATTGATTTTTTTTTACAGAGAATAGAAGAGATGGGAGCAGAGAAAGAGAGAAACATGAATGTGAGAGCGAGACACATCAATTGATTTCCTCCCTACCAGGGCCAGAGATCAAACCTGCAACCCAGGTACTTATCCTTAACTGGAAATCAAACCTGTGACCCTCAGCGCACAGGCCAATGCTCTAACCACTAAGCAACACCAGCTAGGATAAGGGCTATATTTTCTTCTTGGATCAATCCCTTTAGTGTTATGTAGGGTCCTTCTTTGTCTTGTTACAGACTTTGCTAAATCTATTTTGTCAGATATGAGTTTTGCTATAGCAGCTTTTTTTTTTTTTTCATTTCCATTTCCTTTTGGATGGGCTATTTTTTTCCATCCTTCACATTCAGTCTATGTAAATCTTTTGTTCTGAAATCTCTTGTAGACAGCATATATATGAATCATGGTTTCTTATGCATTTAGTCACCCCATGTCATTTTATTGGAACATTTAGTTCATTTACCTTTTAGGTTGTTATAGATAAGTACTTATTTATTGTCATTTTTTCTCATTTATATCTCTGTTGCTATTACTTCTTTTTCTTAAAGTACTCCCTCTAACATTTCTTCCAATGCTGGTTTGGTGGTGATATGCTTCTTAAACCTTTTTTTTTGTCTGGGAAGCTCTTTATTTCACCTCCACTTTTAAATGATAACCTTAAGGATAGAGTAGTCTTGGATTCAGGTTCCACTTTTCATTACTTTGACTACTTCATGCCAATACCTTCTGGCCTGATACGTTTCTGTTGAGAAATCAACTGACATTCTAATGGGCACTTCCTTGTAAGTAACTTTCTGTCTGTCCCTTGCTGCCTTTAAGATTACTTCTTTATCTTTAACATTTGTCGTTTTAATTATGATATGTCTTAGAGTGGGTCTCTTCGGGTTCATCTTGATTGGAACTCTCTGTGCTTCCTGGACTTCTGTGACATTTTTCTTCACCAGGTTAGGGAAGCTTCCGGTCATTATTTCATTAAACAGGTTCTTTATTCCTTGCTTACTTTCTTCTCCTTCTATTACATCTATGATGTGAATATTGTTATGTTTCATGTCATCCAAAAGTTCCCTTAAACTATCCCCCTGCTTTTTAACTCTTTTTTATTGTTGCTGCTCTACTTGGGTGTGTTTTTAAAATATATTTTATTGATTTTTTACAGAGAGGAAGATAGAGGGACAGAGCGTTAGAAACGTCGATGAGAGAGAAACATTGACCAGCTGCCTCTTGCACACTCCCTATTGGGGATGTGCCTGCAACCAATGTACATGCCCTTGACCGGAATCGAACCCGGGACCTTTCAGTCTGCAGGCCGATGCTCTATCCACTGAGCCAAACCGGTTTCGGCTACTTGGGTGTGTTTTATTTTCTACCTTGCCTTCCAAATCACTGACTCAATGTTCTGTCTCATTCTATTAACTTGTAATCTTGACGTGTGATATGTTATTGTAATTTCCAGCTGGTTCTGGTTCATGCTGTTGGAGTTCCTTGTAATTCTCAATACGTTCCTTGAGCATTCTTCTGACCACTACTTTAAACTCTGTGTTTGATAAATGGTTTGCTTTCACTTTGCTTAGCTCCTTTCCCCGGATTGTGAGTGCACACTCCATCCTACCGCGACACGGTGCCGCCCCTCCCCGCGCGGAGCATCCTGGGCCTCCGCAAGCCCAGCTCCGGAACAGCCTTTTTGGGAGAAGCCCCCTCAGGCTGACCGGCTGTTGAGTTACTGCTCTGGACCCCACGTTCCTTTGTGGCCTTATTCTCGCTTCTTTATGGCCGAGAACAAGCTGGGTTCGACTCTTTTACTGTGTCTTCCTCCCTGGACCATGAGCTCTTTGAAGAAAGCATTGTCTCATTCAACACTGTTTCCCCAATAACCATCTGGCTTCTTATTTAACAATGTTTGTTGCAAGGATAGGAAAAGAAGACTCATATAATTAAAATAGTACACATATATGTAATATATGTAATATTTTAATTATATGTGTAATATTTAAAAATATTGCACATATATGACCGCCCTGGCTGGCACGGCTCAGGTGGTTGGAGCATACCCTGTGTACACCAAAAGGTTGTGGGTTCAACCCCCGGTCAGGGTACATGCAGGAGGTAACCGATCAATGTTTCTCCTTCACATCAGTGTTTCTCTCTCTCTCCCCTGCTTCCTCTCTAAAAATTAATAAGAATTAAAAACCATATATGACAAATAAACAAGAACAGATTAAAATTGTATTCTGTCCACAACTGGTAGAGATAAGATACCTTTGTAGGAAAGAAAAGGAGATAAAGACGCTTCCCAGTGCTCTGAAAAGCCCACATTCTAATCCATCAACTCATTTCTTCCCTCTGTCCTCACAGGAATAAAATTCATACAGTGTTCAAATGTCTGTGTTCTTCTCACTCTGATTTTGGCTTGTTCCTACCACTTTTTATCCTCTCCCAAGATGAGTGTTCAAATTTGATCACAGTATCGTCAACGCAGGTGTAAGACAGCCGAAGGCTCAATGTCTAAATTAAGTTTGGCTGTGGCTAGCACATCAGTCTTCCGATAAAAGAGTCAAACCCGGCACTAGCATTAAACTCAGGTTCATGAGGCATCCAGCTGTGTTAATGGTCAAACTTTGGAAAAATAAAGAGGGTAAAAACATTTTTAAATCCAGTTTTATAAATCCTCTCATCTCATTCTTAGTTGGGCAAATGCTCTAAGAAATAGGCCTGCTGTCCCTGTTCTTGCTTTTTAAAAATAGATTTATTATTGTCTTTTGTTAATCCTCACCTGAGGATAATTTTCCATTGGTTCTTAGAGAGAGTGGGAAGGGAGAAGACGGGACATAGAAAGAAAAACAACAACAAAGGTGTGAGAGAGGCACATGGATTGGTGCCTTCCACACGTGTGTTGACTCAGTCCGGGGATCGAGCCTGCAGCCGAGGTACATGCCCTTGACCGGAATTGAACCCAGGACCTTTCAGTCTGAAGGCCAATGCTTTATCTCCTAAGCCAGATTGACTAGGGCTATTATTGTTTTTAGAGAGAGAGGGGAGGGGAAAGAAACACAAAATAGGGACATCACAGTTATAAAAAGAGGTATAATGCCAACCTTCATTCAGCATTTTCTTTCACTTCAATGTCAAGAAAATTTGGCGATGGTTGAAATACCAAAACCTAAAAGAAAGGCCCCAGTGAAAACAACATGGCCTACCCTCCGTCTAAATTCCTTTCCTGGGGTTTGAGTGGGTGTCCAGGCCTCAAGGAACCCCTTGGTGAATCACCTAGAAGGACTGTCAATTCCTACAGCAGAGGCAGCGAGCCGATGGGCGGTGGTGAGAAAGGCTAAGAGAAAAGAAGGGCGGTGACACGGAGGGTGGGGTCCGGCCGGCCGGAGGACCGCACACAGTGTGAGACCTGAGCACGGGCCTGCGCCCTGCCTCCCCCACTTACCGCCCTGGGATCTTGGGCTTCGGGTCTCTATGCTCCAGTTTCTAAAGATCGGCTAATCCCACTTTATTTTGCATAAGGTACTCACGACAATGAAGTAAAATAAGAAAAGAAAATTACCGTATTTGCTGGCGTATAAGACGACTTTTTGGCCCTGAAAAATATGCCTCCAAGTGGGGGGTAGTCTTATACAGCGAGTATATAACAAACTCTGTATTTTTAGTGGAAATTTTAGTGGTTCGTCTTATATGCCCAGTCG